>JAUNZM010000540.1:0-2400000 GCA_033459285.1 Clamator glandarius | reverse complement strand
TAAATCAATAACGTAATGGAGAAGAATCATAATCCTTTTTCCTCTCATAATCAGAGGTAGCTGACACTGCCTTTGCTCTTAGGGAAGATAGAGGCACAATGTAAAAATTATGCCAGTCTTCTGAGGGTGAAATAGAAAAAACGTGGTTCTCTATTGTCAGCCTGAGTTCAAAAATAGTGCGTACAGAGGTAAAGTGTGGGAGAATTTTTTCAACGGAGATATGCCAGTAAAGTATACTTTTCAATATTAGGACAGATTTTAAGAATTCCCTCTTTACAGAGGAGTGTAATCTCCAAACATTTGATCCTTTTCTCCTTTGTTATGCATGCTTTTCTTAATCCTGTAGTAAAATCCTATACTATGTTTAGAAATTTTTAAGGTGGCAGTCAGTCCTTACTAATCTTCATAGCCTAGGTTATGAACGAGAGAAGTTCTGATCCTGCGAGAATATTTGCATGGAGCTTACGCTTATATGGGATCTTGAAGCATCAGTGCACACCCTGTGTGCACTGCCTTCAAGTATCTCCTGGCAGGTTTTGCAGTGGTATTATGTAAACAGGGTTTATTTCCTTTTCCCTCATTTTAATTTATTTTTTTTTCTTTTTTGAAAGATGGTAAAAATTCAACGTATTCCAGGACCCAAGGAGCCGGCGGAGCTTACGTACTATACTTTATACAATGGGAAACCTTTGTTGGGCACTGCAGCTGCCAAAATTTTGAGTACCGTTGACTCCCAGCGGATGGCCTTGACACTAGGTTATGTTATTCAAGTTCAAGCTGATCGTAAGATTTCTTTTAAAAATTCTGTGGTTTAGTCCTTTTATTTCTTTTATTTTTCTTTTCTTTCTTTGCGCAAACACTAGTGCGGGTGTGGGGCAGCTGTGTCTTTCTGAATATCTGCTTAAGTCAGACTGATCTTTTTCCTATGGAAGACAGACTAATGTTTTATCGTAGTAACTCAAAGCTGTATATCAACTGTTATTTAGCTGATAAGGGTAAACTCTACCATACAACTAGTTTTACACATGTACAGTTCTACAAACTGAACAACTTCATAGAACTGTGAAGTCAGAATTGGATCTGATGCTAATGAAACCATGAAATCACAGGCTAGTTACTGTTGGAGCTAAATTGCTATTCAACTAACTTGAGCCAAAGTAAAATGTGGGGGCTATCAAATGTCCCTTTTTTCTGACTTGTTCAAAAGAATGTAGACTATTTCCACCTGAAGTAGATTATTATTTTTTAAGTAATCATTTTCACCGAGGACTTTGTATAGTCACCACATGATTGTTAAAGATATTTTTTAGATACAAATCAAAAAAGTGAAATTGGACAGAAATACTTATGTATATGGGCAATTTTCAGATTCAAGATATGTTACCATTATTCAGAATAGTGTGGCTAAAAAAGTAATCCATTCTTGAAAAGTAATGATTTAGAATTTTTGTTTTAAGACTTGCATCAGTTACTGAGTTATTGTGGGCAGAGATGTTTTCTTAATTTTTTTTTTTTTTTAGTATACATGTATAGTTAGCTCATAGTCATAAACCTATGGTAGGTCTTGGAGGGTTTTTTGTGTAATAAGGGCTAGATGTATGAATCAATGTTGTACCTGACCATGGATTTTTATCTTGGTCTATTACTAACTTTAATTGCACTAAACCCAGGGTTCTCCATTCCATACAGTCTAGTATTTAAATTCTGAATAACTTTTTATATGTGAATATTTCCTTAATGTAATTTTTACTAAAGCAGATATATATGCATAACAATTTCCTAGCTTTTTGTGCAGTTTTGTGATTTATATGGGAATTTAGGTGATTATATGACATCTGCTTCTCATGATCTAACTTTGTACTTTCGTGGCCTGATAAGGCAGTCTTGTTCATCTGTAAGAAGAGAGCATACAGAAATTGAAATTATGACCCCTGGTAACTGGGATTCTGAAAGCTAGTGCATTTGAAATGTAGAAGATAGTTCTATCTTTATATCTTATTACTGAAAAAATCAATTTCTTTCATTTTGGGCATGGTATTTGTTGTCTGTCTCTGTATTCCCAAAGAAAATACTTTGTGTGCATTTCATTTTTACTCATTATAGTTTTCTGTTATAGCAAAATGAAAAGTTCTGTACCAAAATGCAGTAAGAAAAGATATCTACCCTCAGGAGCTCGCAGTCTGGTTAGATGGGACGGATGAATAATAGCAAAAAAGCATGGGTGGTTCTGTTAAAAGTGAAGGACTGAGTTATAGCAGAATGAAAGGCTTGCTTCAAAATCAACTGAAGTCTTATTGAGTTGAATGAACCATGAATTGACTTACTCAAGGTCATACTGGAATCTGGTAACTGAATTGAAGATGTAAATTACGATTACTAAAGGTCTATCCTGTTAGCTATAACATCATAATTTCTTCTGCATTCCAAAGAAAGATTAATTATGATTTTTCAACTGCTCTCAGAGCAGTAATCTGTAGCTAAAATTACTGTTATCTGGTAAAATTGAGATTCTTTTTCCTTCCCCACAGCCCTTTCATCACCGAACTAAAGTCAATAATTTAGAATTATGCAACTCCATTGAAAAGTGAGCCTTGAAAGGCTTCAGCTTGGCTTTTTGGACAGTCTTAAGCATGTGGTTACTGTTACACTGAGTTCAAGATATGTACCTAATGGTGATATTCCTACATCATCCAACAAACTACACTGGTTTTGCAGAAAGTTGTAACTCTACAAAGGAAATAGGCTCAAGCTTCAGACAGACTTTCAGCTGGCTTTTGTAACTGCTGCTAAACAAGATGGTTTGCATTTGAAGTCTGATCTTGAAGGATGCTGAGTGCCTCTGACAGCTAATAAGCTCAATGACATTTGAAAGCACTGGTCCCCTAGGAAATGGGAGAGACTGCTTTGCTCTGGTATTCTCACAATTGCCTGTCCATGCCAGCCTAGGGAAATAAATAGAGACAGCATGGTGAATTCCACGAAATATATCATGAAAATAAAATTCAGCATCAAAAAGAGATTATCTGGTGTTTTTACAGAGAGGAATGAAATGAGAGAACTCGGGATGTGTCACAGGAGGCTCTCTTATGTGTGTACAAGTTGTTCATACTAGGAGACTTTATTCTGATAACATGGAATCTAAAACATTTTAGCATTACTGCATTTCCCAAATGTAACCTTTTCCTGGTGCCATTAATATATCTGCAGTAGGTCTTTCCAACCATGTAATTTCCCCTCCTTCAGAAATGATAGATCCGTTTTGACCCTAACTGTGATAAAGTATCTCTAGAGCACTACAGAATCATTTTCTTATTGCTCTGTTGATATCAGCAATAACTATTAGCGTGCTTCGCTTCCTTGGTTTTGAAAAAGCTCTGCCAGTTTACTCTTGCTGAGCCAGTAAGTCTTTAACACCAGGTTATGGACTCTGCGTGTATACTTTAAATGGACATGCTACCTTACTATAGGCTGGTTTTGTGTTTGAGGAATAATTAAGGATGTATTACTTTCACCTATTTTTGTTTATTTTACAAATGTACCATTGGAGTGATATCTAACGTGGCATCTAATTTGACTTAGAGTTAATGGCTGCTTCTATATCTGACTATAACTGAGTAAGAGAAGAGAGCACAGGGATTTGTGATTTGAACAGTGTTGCTGATTAATTTTTTTTTTACCTAAGGAATACAAAGGTATAGCTAGAATACTAAGCATCTTTATATAATGGTTATTGTACGGAGACAGCTGAAGACTGTCTCCATAAATTGGAAACAATTTAAATCTTGATTTTGAACAGTGAAACTTTACCAGTGTTGCTTTGTGATTTTTCTGCAGCTGTGGTGAAGAACCCCCCGAACAACCTGTGGATCATTGCAGCAGTGCTGGCCCCCATTGCTGTGGTTACAGTTATCATCATCATCATCACAGCAGTTCTGTGCAGAAAGAACAAGAATGACTTCAAACCAGACACCATGATGAACATGCCTCAGAGAGCTAAAGTGAGTGACTGGTCTCCAGATCCAAGACGCCCATTTGCTTTGTGTGGTTTTAGCTGAGTTTCTCTTGCTATATGTCATTGAAGGACACTGGGAATCAAAATGATTGTTACTCACAGGTCGGATATTTGCACTTTCTGTTCTTAATGCTGCTGCTCACAACAATCACCCTTCCGTTTTGCTCAGGATTCATTAACTTCCTTTGCAGATCATCCTTTGCCAGGGAGGTAGGAGTGACAGAATAACCATTATGGGTTTGTGTAAGGTGCTGAGCCATTAGGGCTGAGTGGGCTTTGTACAGGATAGTTGCTTCCTTCATAAAGTTGAGGAAATGGACTATCACCCCTCGGTCTTGTCAGCAGCACCCCTCGAACAGGACCTCATTGTCAAACCCATGGCCTGGGCTGCTTCTACCTGCCTTGAGTAGCAATGACTGAAGCTCTGGGCTTTAGCAGCAGTTCAGACCTGGTCCTGGTCAGAAGTTCTCCACCCAACTAATAATCCAGAAAAGTCATTATCTGATTTTTTTCAGAAGATTTCTCTCCCTATTATATTTTTTTTAGATGTTTTGAACTTTCTGTTTTATTTGTAGATATTTTTAGTTGGAATCAAACAATTGTATTTTCCTTAAAGTTACTAACCCATATCAATTACTAGATTTTCCCAAATCAAATGCATTTCCAGTTTGATTCCCTGTCTCTAAGACAAAAAAGTCCCAGAACGCTGATTTGTCTTTGTAGTGGAAAAAAGTCTGTCTTCTCAGGGCTGCTGTTAAATGGCTTTTAAACAGAGGCTCCCAATATTAGGAGATTTTAGCCCTAAAGAACCTGTATGTAAATACCTTCATCCTATTAGCTGGCTTTCTTCTTCTCCATTGGCATGAGATTGACATGATAAATTCTTTCTTTGTTTTCTTAATACTACAGACAGCAGGATTATTGTGATTTCAGCTCTGTTGCTTCTGCTGAAAAATGTAAATTGGAAGGAGAGTTGAAGGGAAGGCATGATACATATGACAGCTCTTTTCTCCTTATTTTAGGTTAGCTTCAGCTGGTGCCAGTTCGAAAAAGATATTTATATAAAAAAGATACAAAAAAGACATTGCCATTTTGATTCCAGTGTGTTTATCTGTTTATCCAGTGTTATCAAGGTAGTGTTAGACTAGATCTGCAAAAGTGAAACAAGCGATAACACAAACAAAAATTAATACCACTGCAGTGATATCATGTAACATCTCATTGAAGCCTCTAAAGTGCAAATCCCGATTTATTGGGGGCTGTTGCAAATGCTGAGCCATCATTATAGGATGCTTTACAGCTGAAGAAAGTTGCTGTTTAGGAAAATAAACAACTATTGGTTAAAGTTAATGCACAGAAAAACTTGAAAGCATTCCATTGTTATCATTCCGAAAAGAAAGAGAAAATTGTACTTTTCTTGAGACATCAGATTTAATCAGGGTCTAAGATGCTTGGTTCAGTTAAAACCTATTCAGTCAGGTTATGTTTGTATCAGCAGCCAATGTGGTCAGACAAGACTTGGGTCTACAGAACAAAACAATTTGTGCTGGGCTCCCAGCATCTGGACTACGCTTGTTTCAGGAGATTTTCCTGCAAGCTTGCTCATGTTTGCCGTTGGAAAACAGTAGTCCACTTCTAGAGTGCGTTTCCCCCCTTTTTATATATTTTGAGACTCTATAAAGTGTTGTTTAATTCTTTATAAAAAAAGGTGATGCATTTTAAAAGGAAGCTAAATTAATTTCTGATGGTTTCATCAAAAAGGTTCAGCCATGTCTGGTTTATGGACCTTGAAAGATAAAATCTAGAGTGGGAATGGGCTGGTTTTGTCATTCCTGATTTCAACATCTTTACATAAACAAAGATAAGAAAAGTATTTTGGGAAGATAATGAAATAAAGTCATTTGGAAAAAAACAGTTTTATTTTTAATTCCAGCATTAGAGATATCAGAAATTGTAGTAATTGCTTGAACTGTAATTGCTACATTTTATGAAGTTTGGCAATAAAAATAGCTGATGAGCACGTATCTATATCGCATTTAAAAGGAATATAGTATTTCATGGTATAGAAAGTGCCCAAAGCTGCTAGATTAGTGCTGAATCTGTTCTGTAAGTGGAGTCACAGCAAAGTGATTTTTAGTTTAAGAAGCAGCTTTAATACTTTGTTTCTGTGTGTCTGAGATTTGCTGTTGAATCACTAGAGCAATTTTTTAATGCCATTTGAACATCCAGCAAGCTGCGTAGAGACCATAAGAGAATATTATGGGATGCTCTCAACCTTGGGTTTTGGCTGGTTTTGTTTTCAGTAGTGCCACTTTGTGTTCAGATTTCAAAAGTCCTGTACCAAGGGGACTGGCAGAGCAGAGCCGCCTGTTCGTCGCTGCAGTCCTCTTGCTGCTGGGCGCAGCAGAGCCTGCAGGTCCTTGCAGAGCAGCGCTGCCTGCTATGGCCCGTGCCGGCAGGATAGGATGCGTGGACATGAGGGGTAAAGAAACATTTAGCGTTAAATATCCTTCTGTAGCTGGGGGAGGTGATGTAACATAACAGCAGGATTGCTGCCTGTGCCTTGTAATTAAGGAATGACTTTTGTTTTAGCAGACTGAAGGCTACATAAATGATGTTTTAAAAATGACCTCTCATACTTAGTACAGATTATAGAATCTTTCTGAGGAATTGTGTTGCTGTTCTGAATTGCCTTAGCAGTCAGGGATATCTGGACTAAGTTGCAGGGAAAATGGCCTGTTACATTTTTTTTTTTCAATTGACTCTGCAGCTGTAAAATTAAAAGGATTATAAATTCAAACCAGTGAAACTGTGATTGGAATTTACTTTAATGTTCTTTCAATGTTGCTTTTATTTTGAGATACTACTTTTATTTGAGGCTTTGGATAGATGATAACGTTTGCCTCCTTTGCTTTCTAATTCACAGCATGCTTTTTTAAAAGCTGTAATCTGATTTGTCACCTTTCCTTTCTTTTAGAGCATGAAAGAATATGCTTGCAGGTAAACAAATATAAGATCTGCAGTCTAAGACCTGCAAGCAAAAGCAAATACTGCAGGCCATGAGAAAACAACCACTATCAATTTGATAAAGGGCATGGAAAGAAAAATGACCAGAGGAACTGACTGTGTACATGGGTATATACATGGAGAGGAGGAGCTGATCACCCTGTCTTCTTTTTTCTTTTAACTTCTTTTCTTTATTTTTTTAAAATATCAGTGTCTTTTTCATGATCATTACAAGGAAAAAAAAAGTCCCAGAAAGAACTCTCTGTATTCAGTTTGTCCTTTGCCAGACAGTGTAATTTGATGGTCTCGTAATTAATTTATTATTTTAAAAGCAATATTGCAATCCTAGTCCTTCCATCCTTTCTCAGTGCTGTTGTCACACTGGACATTTATTTATGCAGTGCTTCAGCAGTGCCTGATTATGATTTAGCCTTGCCAGTTCCCTTCAGGGTGGTAAAGCCATCTGCTCCTTGTAAGCTTTTACAGAGCAGGGTTCCAAGATCAAATTTTATTTAACGCAATATGTCCACTGATGAGGATGGCTTTTTCAGCTCTTCTTTTAATGCAATTTGTTATTAGACATGGTGGTAAGTAGAACTCGGATTAAAATAATATTTCACTTTCTTCCTTTTGCAGATCCCAGCTGGGACTCTGCAGAGCTCTGTAGAAATTCTCATGTTCTGCTGCATCTGGTTTTGGTTTGTTTTGTTCTTTTTTTTTTTTTTTAATAAGGTACAAAATATAATTTGTAACTTCCACTCTTTCAAAGGCATGGAGAGGGAAATAACCAAATAAATTAGCTATTCTCTGTTGCTACTTTTTTTGCAGAATAACTAGGATGGTCTTGACTAACAATTAATATACATAATAAGATTGGAAAATATTATTTTAGTTGAAAATACTGTCTAGGGTGGTGTGCAGTAGGTCTTCCTAGCTGTTCATCACACAACTTCTGCTTCCCCTTTTTCATTCCCTTCCCTTTCCTCCTGTCGTAGCTATTTTGGTGGCTGCTTTTCTGGTTCCCTGCATTCAGAGAAGGGCAACCAGAAGGCTCCATATCATCATGACTTGCCGTGGGGTGGTGATGGTGAATTGGCACTTCTCTGATACGTTTTAAGTTCCATCATGGTAATGTGCAGAGATGCGTGTTCTGCCAAATCGGCATTAGCCCAGTTAGCATCTCCTTAATGTACTTACCAGAGTGATACTGAGGTGCACGAGCACGTTACAAATCATCAGCCTCAATTCAAACAGGAAAATGGGAATGCGATGTAGGTCCCCATAAACAAAAAGCATATATTCTTTTTGTTTTAAAAAACAGAAGACAGCCTCCTCTTTATTCAGACTGAGATTGCCTGTGACGTTTATCTGTATGTATAGCAATACCTCACATTTGGTAAGGGGCAGAACAAGAGAAATATTTTTTCAGAACTCGTCACTTTTCTGTGCCATCCAGCTGATTTTCTTCTGGAACTAAAATATTCAATGACAACATGACAGTAACCTGAGAGAGATTTTTCAGGTATTAACTGTCTAGTTCTGCTGTGTTTCCCCAAAGCATTTGAGGGTTAAAATCACCATTTCTCACCTTTGAAGTGTTTAATAGTGTGGTTTTTTTGGCATTCTGTCAATTGTCTTTGTACTTCAGGAAGAGCATCCTTCCAGTCTTTGGTAAACTAATTCAATTTAGTGTAGCCAGAACGTTTTTGTGTTACATATATTTTCCAGAGACGACCAGGAATTTTTGATTGATTTATTTTTTCACAAATTTTTTTTCTCTTCTTTTTTTCCTAATAGAAAACATAGTCTGGAAAGTTAAGTTTTGCTTAAATATTTCACCTTTTGGTGGCTGCTGTGGCCAGAAGGAATGTGTCAGTTCTTCTTGTTCCTTGCAGAGGCAGCAGAGAAAGCCTGGCTGTGCTTTGGGGCAGGCTGGGCAGAAGGCCCTCAGCTGCCTTGCTTACAAGACTCTTGCAAAGGCCACTTCCCAAGAGAAACAAGTGAAGTTAACAACAGCCTTCCCAGTAGGCAATTGGCAAGCCAGGGGAAATACAATTTCACTCATCTGAAAAAGGTCCTTTTCTGGAAAATGTTGCCAATGAAACTTCTATGTGTGCCTTTTTTACTTTGTCTTGATTTGGAATAAATTACTCCCATCCTCCTTGGAAACACAAGAATTTTTTTTTTCATAGAGAAAATCTCCCATTTTCTGTATGGGCTTATTTTTCTCCTTTCTCATTTTTCCTTCTGTATATTCATTCTTCTATTGTCTGTTAATGGTATTTCTGGGGGTGTTACAGCAGAGTAAGAAGAATTAGCCAAGATCAATGTTATACTGATTAATCATGTTTAAATTATGTGGAATGGAGATGTCATCAGAAAATTGCATTGTTGTTTGGCATTCATATGGCAATCTACGTATTTTTACCTGTTACTTACATAATTAAACAAGCTAAGGGGCATTGGAAGATTTTATATTCAAGTGGAAATTTTATATTAACATATGATGCATGATGGAGATTTCTTTTTTTCCTTCCACTTTTTTTTTTCTTTTTTTCAGCCAGTACAAGGTTTTGACTATGCCAAGCAACACTTAGGTCAGCAGGGAGCTGAAGATGAAGTCTTACCTGTAACTCAGGAGACTGTCGTGCTTCCGCTTCCAGTTAGAGATGCCCCTGCCTCACAGGAGAGAGAAATTACTCAGGATGGGAGCACCATCAAAACTGCCCAATCCAATGAAACAAGGAAAAGGTAAGGACTAGCATGTTTCCGCAGAGAGGTGGAACAGTGGAAATGCTGCTGGTTGCTTAGGAAAAATCTGTAAGCTATGGCATCCAAGCTCTGCATGTAGCAGATGGTTTCTTCATGATATGTTCTTGACGTGATGCTGGTCTGCACTGGATGTGTAAGACTGCTGCAAAATACAAGATAAACTCTTCACAGTTTGCACATGCATAGAGGAGGTAAATTGGAAGTGGTTCTCATATGCGTGCCAGTGTTGTATAAGAGATGAAACCAAACTTGATATGGGATATGGAATATAGCCACTGATCACTTCTCAAATGAACCAAAAACCAGGACCCCTCAGCCATTGCAGGTTTCTGTAGCTCCACTGACAGACTCTGTCACTCCAGACCCAATGTCTTCACTAGCAGAAGGACAAATCTTCCTAAGAATAGACTAGATGGTGTCGGTTCCTAGGGTAAAGTGGGCCAGGTTTGTGGTTTCTTTATTTTAAGGGGCTCACAGTACAGGGTTGTAAGATCACAGACTAGAAGGTCCCCAGGAAATCATCTGACTCCTCTCCATTGCAAGATCAAATATGCCCCTAGCTGAACTTTATATATATATTTTTTTTTAAAAAAAAGTCTTGCAGTAGTGGGATAATCACAGCCTCCTCAAGCAATCTTCACTATCTTTCCTGTTAGGAAGTTTTACACCATCTGTATCCTAAATCTTCAGAATAGCAAAGATTCTTTCAGGCAAGGAAAGCAGATTATTCCTTTATCCTAGCTGTTTTGCATGCTTCAAGTCCATTTTTCCTTGACCTGCTCTCCTTGAAATTAGTTTAGAGTGGAGGATCATCAGCTTTTAATTGCTGAAGAATTGATGCTGAAGGGAATAGAGGAAAATAAAACTGCTAGGTATATAACCTGAACAGAGGCTGATTCAGTCATCTGTAGCGCAGAGGAATTCTACAGAAAAAATTAGATCTTCATAGTTTAGTCACTTCATCTTGTACTTTTTAATGCACAACGATATTTGCCCCTTTGGAGTAATGGAAAAGCTTGGAAAACTTGGCATGATACTGCTGCATGCAGTGACAGGGATGCACTGGAACCATCTGCAGCCACAGGAGGTGCCACACTGGGATGTGTCAGGCTGTATGGTGTGAGGCTGCAGGACCCAATGCTGCTGGGTTCACGGTGTGTAGATATCCCCATTGTGGTCCCCTCAAGCTGAGGTTTTCCTACAGAGAAATGGAAACAGAAGCTGTCTGGTTTAGTGTATTTCTCTGGTTTTATAGTAAATCCCCTGGAATATGGACAGAGCTGTCTGCAGGGAGTACCAATACGGAAGAGTAGGGCAGCTGAGTACTACCCTGGTTCCTGTGATTGCTAGGTTTTGGGTGTAAACTGTTTTTATGCCCTTTGCCATCGCTGAGGTGTTGCTCGCACTACAAACCACTTGAACCAGAACAGTTAGGTTATGCTTTCTGTCCTCTGATGAAGGACAAGTGGAAGATGACCGTGACACCAACTGTTGGTGCTGGTGCTAAGCCACCACAGATTAAGTCTTTGCAGGAACCGTTCTTTAAAATGTTTTGAGGCCCCCTCAAAGCCATGTGTAAATACACACACGCACACACTAAACTAGCCCTATCAATTAATCCTCTAACAAAAGTCATTAAGCACTTCACTCAGTCCTTTGAAAGAGTACAGAAATCCCCTGCTACATAACCTGCACAATTTTAAGCAAACATTGATAAGCAGACTTCATCCAGGAATTCAGATGAAAGTTATCCTCATTATAAAATGTGTTGAACCTCAGTGCCTTTCTAAGCAAATAACTAAGGGGTAATTACTTGAGTAAGTGAGAACATGCGGAATTCTAGTCTTTTTTATTTTCAGGAGCTGTATCAGGGGATGGAATTTAATGGCTTCTGAAGATGAAGAACTATTTCTTGACCTTTATGTATTTGGTCTTTCATCTAGGCTACTCTGCAGCCTGGAAAGGTCAATTTACATCAGATTATGATGAAGTGGCTGGTAATTGATCAGAATATCTACTCTGATATTGCTACTGAAAGAAGCTTCACGGTTAATAATATTATGACCACTTAAAAAGGATGAATATTCCCATGTGTGCCAGCAGAAGTAATTGTGCAAGCTATACGTGCTTGCATCTTTTCCTTGTTCCCAAGTGGAGCATCTTCAGATGTTGGTCTGTCCTGGATTAATTTTAATTTTGTTTTTGCTGGACTGAGATTACTCCTTAGCAGTGACAGATAGGTTTATAAGGGAGAAATGCTACTTTTCAAGAATAATTGCTTTCAATAGAGTTTCACAAGAAAATTCCCAGGCTAGCCTGGGCTGAGCTGGGTTGCATGCCAAGTTCTTCTAAGGCCCTGTGGGAGGAAAGAACCTATCTCAAACTCAAGCTACTTCCACCTATGCTATCTCCAAAAGAGAGTCTCTTAAGAACTATTTTTCTTGTACTTGTCCCTTCCAGACCACAGCTAGTTCTCTTTGCTTTTCACAGAAAGGGCAATCAGAACTAGAAGCAAATGAATGTTTCTGGCTGGCAATATAGTATTGGCAGTAATTTACAGGATCGTTTTTACAGTTATTTGCTTCAGCACCATTTTCTGGGTAGAAAGCCATTGTGATAGCAGTAGAACTTGATTTTATATTTTTTTCACTGTAGATGAAAGTCTTTGTGATTAAGTCCATTTTTTTTTTCTCCAATGCAACCTCCTTATCAATGCAATCCTGACACTGGCTGTGACAATTCATTCAGAGATTGCAGACAGGTTGCATGAGTAACTGCGTGTCCTGTTTTCAAGTATGAAATGAGTAACCACCTGAGATGGTTTTCATGCCTGTTGTGGGAAGTTTCATGTGTAGAAACAGTGTGACAACATGTCTGGATGTGGAGCAGCACCATATTTATGGTTTTCTACTTTGGTCCGCTTTTTCCAACTTGCTGAGTAATTTACCCACCCCAAAAAGAAGAGAACTCCTGTAGGGAGCTTGCTCCCAGTGCAGCCCAGAGTTACACTGCTTGTTTCTGTTCTTGCTCTTCATTGGGACCAAATGCTCACAGCTGTTCTGCTCTGGCTGCCTCCTCACCCTGTCTGTGCAGGGACAAATTTCAAGGCAAGGTTATGCAGTGGCTGAGTAAAACAAGCATTTTCTTAGGAGTTTGAGGAAATAATAATGCTTGTTAAATTAGGTTATGTGCAAAAAGGAAAAAAAAAGAAGAATTTTCTAATGTTGTACGTGTACATTTAAAGTGAGTGAATTTTGCATTGTGGCTGACAAAACAATCAGATATGTCCTTGCTCCTGCAGGAAGGTCAAACTAGATGACCTGCAAAGGTCCCTTACAACCCAAAGCATTCTATTATTCTAAACGAAGGCTAAATAATAAAGGAATTAGTTTAGCCTATATAAAACAAAGGGCTGCTTTGTTTTAGCTTGGTAAATTACATAGAATTGATAATGAGCTTTTTTTGTCCTCTGCAGTGCCACTGCTGTCATTGTCAGGGTTGTGCATGAGAAATGTTTGTTTTCAATTCCACTTAGATGCCTATCAGCCCTGAGCTAATTGGTAAACCACGTTCTCTTACTGTTGCACTGTTCCTGCCTTTGCTGAGTTCCTATGTGCAGTTTATATTTTCTCTCTGTTTGGTGCAAAATCAGATGTGAAAACTCAGTGATGCAAACTGTGCAAATGAAATAACCTTGAAATGAGGTTTATAAAGAAGAACTCACAGCCTCCCTTGTTGCTATGGTTACTTGCAGCCGGTCCCCAAGTCAGAACGGCTCCATCATCAGCAATGGATCGGGAAAGCCCAGCTCCAGTCGGAGCTCCCTCCAGAAAGTAATGGCACCGCAAAAAGTGACAAAAGATGAAGCAAGGAAAAGAAACGGTGAGAAGTGCTTCTTGACGAATGCTGCTTGCAGTTGCCCCTGTAGCCATACCCACGCAGGCACTAGCTATGTTGAAATCATCTTCCTATACCTTCAGCAGCATGTAGGCATTTTCTACTTGTAACTGGTTTGTGTTTTTAATTTCTTTCCCTTTACTGCTGTAACTGTTCCTCAGCCTCACACAGAACATACGATGTTTGCTGTTTGTGTGGGCCTTTGCAAGTTTTTTTTCCTTTTTATTTTTTTTTTCTCTTTAAGTACCAGTAAACTTATGAAGACGTGATGCTGTGTAGTAGGTGGACAGGTTTTACAGCTTCTTCTTTTCCCCCTGAATAGAGCCCTAAGATGTTAATTTCCATTACTGTTGTTACTGAGCTGCCCCAGATCTGATTTAGATGAATTAATTATGTAAAAATTAATCTGAAAAAGTGTGAGATGTCTAGAGCTTTAATTTCCATCTCTTTATCATCCTTATCCTACTGTTTTTTCTTAACACTTACTGACAGCTTTTCCTGATACACCTAGGATGTTACTGTTGATGTTTGTTGCAAGCCGTTGGTTGATGGTAGCGACCTTGTGACCTGCGAATCAGGAACATTTGATGAGAGTAGATGGCAATCCCCTTTCTTTCTTGCTTTTCTTTTATGTATCTCTTTGCTTATTTCTCCTGAGGTATAGCTTTGCTTCCATAACTACGTTTTCTGTATGAATAGAAAACACTGTGGTTGGAACAATTGATTATTTCCCTCTAAAGGGAGGGTGTTAATGTGGATGTAGTCTCATTAGATTGTGCAATGAACACGAGCTTCTTATTCTTTGGTAGAAATGTAAATGTGGAAAGGAGGACTTGGATAAAGAGAAAATCCTAGTGTAGATATCTTCTCCTTTATCCAATAAATCAATTCAGTAACCTCTGTGGAGGTGATCCTGGTATCAGATAGTATCGTCCCTTGAACACTGTTATGCCTAATGCTAAAGTGTAATGCAAAGGCTCTTCTGGGTTAGTAGGAATACAGTGTGATACAGGGACGGCCTTTGTTCTGCACAGCAAAATCATATGGTGTTTTTTAAGTGCCCTCTTGTTCTTTCCATTCATGTACTATACAACATTTCATCTTGTGGGGACTGTGTCACTGGTACCACTGTAGTGCTGGTTTTAAATCACTTCACTGAGGTTTATGCACTTTTGCAAATTCACACATAAGGAAGCTAAGTTGTTAATTTTCCTTCATTGTGTGTTTGTCACCTCCACTGTCTTCCTCTGACAGCCCAGAAACTTTACTGATTGCTCCAGACCTGTAATAATAAGTATTCTGACTGATCTTTCTCTGGGGTCTTTTTTTTTTTTTTTCTTACTATAGATAGCTTAACAGTATTCATTGTTCTAAGTTTCACGGGTCATAATTATTTTTTTCACTCTTTCAAATGCAGCTGATTTTACAAGACAACAAGAAGTATGGTTTTCAGTGTTAGAAGTTATTTATGCTGGTTTTTAATCCTCTACCCAGGAAAGTCAATATTTAAAACCAGTGTCTGGTGAAGTTTGCACATGTAGGCAAAAAAATTTAGTGAAGGGCTTTTTTTATTTTCTTAGGTTTTAAATCTTCAAAGAAAATTGGTAAGAACTTCCAATTTCTTTGTTAAAAGACTGACTAACATCTAACATCATCTATTCTGATTTGCATTTTAGTGCATTTCTAGTATATCCATGTGCTACTTAAAGAAATGTTTCAATGTAGTATAAGGGAATACTGACACTTTATTTTAACTCTTAATTTCATTATAATTCTCTCTTCAACTTTGATAATAATAACTAGTCACTTTTCAAATTATGTGGAAAACTAATAACTACTTTATTTATGTGTTTATTTTACCTTCTCTCATCTGTCTTCTGAATAAAAACCTGAATAACACTGTTATTTAATATAGTCAAGGTGCTCCTTGTTGAGATCAGCAAAGGAGCTAAATGATTTCTAGGAAAACATCTTTCATGTATAATCTGTTCAAAGCGTGCTTACTTGTCATTTGTTCCTACCACATGCTGACAGCAGTATCTTGAACTTCTGTAGCAGAAAGGAAAAGCTGGATTTACCTGTTCAAAAAATTATGGTATAGCATATGTACAAAATATGAAATAGATGAGCTGTTTCCATCTGACTATTCTGGTTTTGAAGGAACCTATGCATGAAACACCTGGTAGTTTCCAGGCACGATGGGGAATAAATATGTGGTTACCTAATAAAGAGATGAGGACTTTTTAGCTGTAAGCATATCTTTTATAATATGTTTAACAGTGTTTCCTGGCACAACCCTTTCAGAACAGCTTCAGAGATAGAAGATGTGACCATGGGAAATTAAATGGCCTCCCACTTATCCAGGATTACAAAGCTGGCTCCATGTTTATTTTTAGATGCAGATGTGGTTTTGACTTTTGAGTTGTTTGATCCTATTGAAATTGAAATGAAAAAAAAAAATCAAGGCACCCATTACTTTTCATCACAGAGCTTATGCTTTGTTCCCCAGTCCTATGATTACAAACACTGCTGTCTCAGATATTTTGTTCTTTTTGCAGGGTTTTATCTTTATCCAGTATGATTAGCATCAATAGAATATGTTGGCTGTTTTTCCTTCCAGTTTAAGAAAGAAACTGCTTTTCTCCTAGTTGTTTGTCTGAACCTTCTCCAGCAATCTACCAGGGCTGTAGGCTGATGCCTTTAAATGCGCACGTCAGAAAAAGAAGCAGCATATTTTCTTCTCTGAAAAGCAGCATCTTAAAGCTGGAATGAATCCCTTGATGGTCACATGTTTGATTTGGGGACTCCAAGTTAGAATAGCTCATTAGTTGCTATAGTTACAAACCAATTTTAGATTCTGTTTCTTGCTGACATTTAGTTACACAGAAAAATGACAGCACTGGATATTACCTCAGTACATAAACTCTATATGGCTTGTATCGAGATTAACTCCAAATGGCGTGTGTCAGGGCTGAGAGTGAACTATGTGAAACCAGCTTGGACTGACAGACTTGGCTTAAAGACTTGATGTTTTGGAGGATCAGGAGAACTCTTCAGCTCAGCCTTATTTCTAGAGAAAATACAAATATAATATCTGTTTGTACTGCAATAGTGATAAACATTGGTAAGATAATGTAATTTTTTTTCACTTTGGTTTCTTGGAAAGCACTTACTAGTATGTTAATAGAAAGCTTCCTTTCTGAAAATTAGTGAGTTGTGCTTTCATTTATTTATTTTTTTTTTTTAACTGCCTACATTAGAGGACTATGAGATGAATGAATCGGCCAACAGAGGTACGGGCAATTTCTGATATGGGTTTGTAGGAGAGTGTAGAAGAGGACAACCAGATATTAGCACTTTCACCTTTTGTTTTACTGGATGTAGCATCATTCAGGGAGGTGAAAATGACTTAAACCCACATGTGCTTAAAGAACTCTTAGTAGCTTACAATAATAAGTTTCCTTTCACCAGCTCCTTACAAAATTAAGGTAGTGAAAGTTACCTAGGTATTTTTTTCCAACTTTTAAGTGTTTGTTCTTGCAACTTTACCATTAGCATCTTTGGAAGGGCATGATTGCGTGTTTTGAGAAAAACAAAAGCTTTCATTTCCTAGCAGTTCTTAATGAAGCACATGACTCAATACATGCTCCATAACCTTTGGGCTGATAACTCGTATAGTTAAGCCCAGTTTTGAACCTCCTAATCACAAGAGGACACACATCACAGGTGAATATTTGCAAAGAGTCAAACTTGTTTAAGAACCCTTCCTTTCTTCCTCCTAGGAATTCCAGCTGGAACAGTTTTTCTCATCTTCCAAGCATTTGGACATTGTTTTGAAAAATAGATGTGACTTTTCAGAAATCTTCAGGCACAGGCCTCGCTCCTTTTAAAAATATAAGATTCTAAGACTATAATTTTCCTCTGTCCAGGCAGAAGCTGTAATATAAATTTCTAATTCTTTTTTTACCATCTGTTCCTTATAAGGATGTCTGAGAACCAGGTGTCTGCGGGAACAAAGTGCAAGGGAGGAAAACATGGCTGTATTATTGACTTAGCTAAAATGAAAGGGATTTTTGTATGTAACTCAGCCAAGTTATGATACGGTGCCTCCTTCATTCCACAGAAGTGTGGACCACCAGTTTTCACACTGCCTGATGTGGCAGCTCAGTGTCAGAGCCAGCTTTTCTGAATTTCTGAGCAGTTGCCTGTAGTGACTCAAATGAAAATGGAATATAGCAACAGCAATTTAATCTAGTGCAGCAAAGTAGCAGTCTGCTTTGACACAGAGTTAGCTGGAGGATCTGGTGTATCCTAGCAAACATCCACAACCATTAACCTGCCTTTTCTGTCCTGGGTGGCATGAGATACAAATTAGGGTAGAAATGACTTAATCTTGCCAAATTTCAGTCCTTAAAATTTGGCTTCCTAATCTAATCTAACCGGGTAGGCTCTCTACTAACTCCAGAGAGGGTCACAGCTAACTAGGACAGCGCTCTCTGCTCAGGAGGTACTCAACTTTCTCTTTCCAGTAGGGAAGGAGACCACATAACTGCATTGGAGCATATGTGCAGAGCTGAAGTGAAATGATTCCCTTTCATGATGCCTGTGTCTCTGAAAGGCTGAGAAATCAGAGTGCTAGGAAGAATTTATAGTGTAAAGACAGGAGTCTATTCTTTATATCATTCATTCTCTCATCCTGAAGCATTAGTTCCATTTGTCCCAGAAAGAGTGTTAGCAGGGATCTTTAACTCTTTACTCCCCCACAGTAAACTCCTAGGCTTTTCTGGAGCCATTTCTTGTCATTTAACTGTGGGTTGGGGGGTGTGTGTGTGTGAATGTAGAATTAACAAAATCCACTTGTTCAGCTAAAATCCTTTGTGTTGGCACCAGTTACTATTCTTGAGCCCTGTAGAAGTTTTAAGTGTTGATTTTTTAAAATTTATTTGTTATTCTCCAAAGATTTCAGCTTGTGTGACACAATCTAATGTTTCCCCATTCTGTTTCCATTCCTCCCACTGGCTTTTTTTGTTTGTTTGTTTTAAATATAGACAGCACTGTACCCTGCTAGCATCTTGCTGGTGGCAGTGAGCCCTCTTGTTTTTCAGATTTAGCCAATACCATTTTCTGTTGCTTTCTCCACTTGCTTTTGGCTTGTGAGAAGCAGCCAAGTGTTGTGACCTATTCTGTGAACTTCTGAGCCGCTTTACGTTTCTGCAGAAGCAAAAAGTGCCACTGCTCCACTGCCACTTTTCCCGTAAATGGAGTAGGAGAACAAACAGCACCTCCGAGTTCTCCTTACTGCGAGACTGGATCCATCCTGGTGCTGTATTCACAAGCATGGTAGAACTTGTATAGAATAAGTGGAAAATACTTCATTTGACCTCTTTTAGGTCAGCATAGTGAACCCAGGCTGCTTTTTTTGTTTGTCTGATATTTGAGTTTTATTTTTTTTGACTCAGTCTTTTTGATTGCTTTTCTCCTGGCAAGAAAATGTCTTATCCTGTGTTGCTAGGGTGTCTGTTGCAGCAGATCTCTGAAGGAGCTGGGATCTGCAGGTGGTTGCACAATTAAATATCTCTTAATTCATATCTATCTTCCCATCCGGATGAGCTTTACTCTGCTGCTTAATTGAGTCTGACAAGAGTTGTTATCCAAGCAATAGTGCAAATAGCGTGTAGAAGTTCATGCCATCAGATCCAGTAGCTGTCTGGATGGTCGTGATCTTTCACTAACACATCAGCATTGAAGAAGACAAATGCATGGTTTTGTTGTGCAAACAGAAAGCTATTTCTGCAAAGATTTTAGAACTCATAGAGCACTTCTCTCTTAAAGAAGTGGCTTCATTTGTAGGTTCACGTGCCTTCCCTGTCTTCTTTATGTAGTCATCATCCTTGTCAGTTAAATGATTTTTTTTAAAATTATTGAACGTGCCTAGGGTGGTATTACAGAAGTGCCAGCTAAGAAAAGGGGCTGATGGATTTTCTACAAACGTTATAACATATGTGGTCTTGTTTGGAAAGACTTTGATATTTAAATAGATGAAGCAGATGTGGTTGGAGAAGACATAACAGAGAGATATCCTTGCTTCTGCTTATAAGGACAAGACACATTAATAGAAAGTGAAAGAAGCAAGCAGCTAATAGAGCAATAGAGACTTCACGTATACAGTTTCATAGAAAAACTGCAAATACTGGTTTAGAGATCTCAAACGACCTGCTTAGGTAACTCCCTTTTCAGGATCTCAGGCAAACACAGGACTGTAACACCTGAGACGTGTGACCTGGCATTCAGCAGACTTTGCATATGAGAAAATAATATCCAGGAGAAAACACAAACTGCTTCCTTTCATCTGCAAGCTGTCTGCTTCTCTGAAAATATATTTGTACAGTTCATGGAAGACTTAGAATTGCACTGCCTTACACTTGGGTGTCTTTTGGAAAGGGGGGGGTGGTGTGTGTGTACACAAGTATGATTTCTGTTACACTACAGAATACTACTGGTATTTTACTTACATGCTCCTAAACTTCTTCAGAATCATATGTTTCTGTACTGCTAAGAACTCTTGTTCATAACTTTCTGGAGATCATCAGCTTACTAGCTGCATGATTTATATTATGTAGAAAATTTCCTATACATTTCTTATATAAAGAGATTTTCTTTAAAATGAAAATTATTTCTCCATTATAAATTTATATTCAGGAGTTAGGATTTCTGGTTTAAATGCTCGTATGCAGGCTCTTCCCTAAGGAGACAGTCTTTTAGATCTGTGGCATAGTTTCCTCTTGTCAAAATTATGATTATCATTCAATATAATCTATTAGCCTTCAATTGCTCAGAAAATTCATTGCACACTATAGATATGGTTACAATGTTTGCATTCCCTTTATACAAACCATATCTTTGAAAATTTTTAGTGCTTCATTGGATGACCTAATAAAAGGCAGAGTGTATCTACCAGCTTGCAACTGTTCCCAGCATTTTGGCTTTATGCGCTTTTCATCAATGTCATTCTTCTTCTGAGAATTTCCAAAACTGGTCAAATATTTGTTTCTGACTGGACATTGTATATCTTTGTTTCGAAGATTTGGCTGTGAGATTACCTGGTCTGCAGGTAATTTAAATTCAGTCCTTCTTTTCTCCCTTCTAATGTATTTTGATTTGGAAGAAGCGAGGGAAGATAAGGTAGAGTGAGAGAGAGCGCAAGAAGAAATCTTGTGTGGTCTTCATATTGAAATCTTAGGCTGACGAAAGTATAAGTTTATTTTTTTACTATACATAAACTAGTTACTAAATAATAGACTATTCTACCTGTCTAACTGTTTCTTAACCATTCAGACCTACTGATCCACAGCCTTTTTTCCACTGGCTGAAGGACCAGTGATATGAGTGGGTAGCACCATCTGCTGGCATCATTGACTGGAAGTAATGCAGATCTGCACTGAAATTGGAGGATAGCATCCCTATAACAACTTCAATCTAAGAAATCTTGTATCATGATAGCTTCAGTGATGTGGAGATAAAGTTTCAGTGATGGTCTTGCTCTTCAAAACCCAGTGCTATGCTCTACACTCTCACTACAATGGGCACTCAACCTGAAAAAATGATTGCTTTCGATGTACTTCAGTTGCATGAAGGTTAAGAAGAGTAATTCAATATCAATGGATCATGTGGCATTAGATATCTAGCACAAGATGTTTCAGAGATGGGAAATTACTGTTAAGTAGGTGATTAAGTCGGATTTTTGTCTTTTTCTAATGCTGAGCTTCTGAGTCTTGCTATGTGAGCACAGAGTGCAAGCAAGATTAGAAGAACAATGAATTCATAAAAAGTTGCTATGAATCTGTTTAAAAACAGAAATCAAAAGCATTATGTTGAATATGTGTTGTTAATTGTAATAAGCAACTGTGCTTATTGGGAATGACTCTAAAGAATCTCTGGGTGATTTTCTGAAGTTTCCCTTGCCTGTCCATTGCTTGCCCCACTGAGGCATTTGAGTGGGCAGGCTGCCCCAGGGCAGGGGACATGCAGCAGAAACAAATACTCCAGGACTTCTGTTTTTCTCTGAGCTCCCTTTGGTTTGTTTTTTTAAAGTTTAGAGATTGCTGTGGTTTAATCATGTTATAAACACTCGCTGTAAATTCTCTTGGAAAGTGATGGTCAGGAGCAAATATTAAAATTCCCACAGTACTTGCTTGTGGTTCACTGTCAATATGAACTACAGCAGCAGTCCAGTAACTGCAGATCACAGACTCTATCACTCATTGGTGAAAAAACTACTCTTATATATAAATGCCACTTAATGAACAAATGCTAAGGCGGAATAGACTTTCCTGTTTCTAGTCCCGTTTGGCTAATATTTCCATGTCAATAGCACTACACTAGATGCAGATGTGCTCACTGATGAGAGAGCTGATACTAAGGTTCCTCTTTGGTGTTCATGTGTCACATCAAAAGTAGCTGTTGTCTGTGATTCCTGATTCTCTTTATCCTGAATTTTTCTTCTTTAAATGAGTCTTTGAACCAGAGGAATTCTGTTTAATTAAACAAACTCTTAGTTTCTGATCCTAAATGAGGTCTGAGGAGACAACCCACGCATCTGTAGCTAGTCATAGTCTCTGTGGGTGACTGGAGTTCACTGCTGAGGTCTCAGCAAGCGCAGTTCTACTGAAACACTGGGGTAGAAATGCAGCTGTGTTTCTTGGTGCTTACCGCTTGAAGCAGGCTACATAGGGCATGTTCGAAAGAATTGTGTTTTGCAAGTTGATGTTTTTGGGCATGCCTGGCTCAGGCAAATGTTGAGACAGGCAGCCTAGAACAAGGGATTCCACAACTTCTTGGTACGTTGACCATTGATGAGGTACTATCCAGGCTCACCTGAGCTGTAATCATCATGAAAGACCATCTTTGAGATAGTCATGTCATAGTGGAGATACTTTGTTAGGGTAGTGTGGAAGTTTCAGTGGTGAATTACACACAAGACCCATCTTTCACAAAGGCATCCAGTGACTTTCATGAGAATTACACTGATTTAAAATGCTCCTGAGGAAGAAGGTTCATGTGTCACTTTTATATTCATTGTAATGTCAATATCTTCCCGTACAAATGTGTTCTATGATAGACAAATACCTCTTCATTTGATTTTGGTGGTGTGGTGTCCTGTCATCATGGTCATCAGTGGGAGTCTGGCAGTTAGTGTCAGTGAGCCACGTGTGTGAACCACTGGCTCCTGTGAGTATACAAATGCAGTGTGTTTGACTGACCACAGGAAGGACAACAGGATTTCAAACCCACTGAGGAATCTGTTATATTTGGACAGTTCTGTGGACTTGGAGGGAAAATGTTTAATGACAATGATTTAACCCACCTATTTCTCAAAAGCTCAAGTAGTGTCAACTTCAGTCCACACTGAGTACAGACAGAAAGATAATGAGCTTACTCAGTGGGTTCATATTTTGTTACCACTGTCAAATATTTTCATTGGCTACCTAATTTATACAAGTTCATTGTAATTTGTGCAGTGATTAAATATTAAAACAGAGTGTATTTTCAGAGGAAATAAATTTAGAGCATACCACTTTGTTCTTTAGCAGAGGATCTCTCCTCCTGTCAGTTAGGAGATGGAGCAAACATTCTTCCCTCTAATAGCATAATTATTCAAAAATGTTTGCAAGAATCTCTTTGTAGAATTTGTGCTCGTGCTTTAAAGTAATTCTTTTATTCCAAAATGAGGATAGAAGTTTTAAGGTTCAACAGCTGACAAGGTGATGCTGTCTACAAACAATATTTGAAGGAGTAAGGGCCCAATTGTATGTGAAAGAATTCTCCATTTATATAGAAAACTAAAACTAAAGTTGCTTCACTATGCTATTTAATTTTAAACATTTTCAGATGTCTTCTTGTTGTGTTTTAATAAATGTTAATGGTTAATTTTGCAGGCACGTGAGATAATGCCTTGCAGAGTAAAAACCATAAACTTGGACACCATCAGTTTCGTAAATGTATTTTAACACTCAACAGTAATTCTTTCATTTTGACAGATGTTTTTAGCATTAATAACTTTAGCAAAAATCAGTAGGTTTTTTTTTCATATTTTGAGGATGCCCATGCTTTGGAAGTATAAGGTGCAAAGAAAAGCTTCACTCATGCGTTAGATCAGGTGTAACTACTGATGCCTTGGCATGTGGAGATTTGCGTGTGTGTTTATATAATGTCTTTTCCATGTTAAACCTAGAAAAATATGTACTTTGACTTTCATTGTTATTTTCATACAATTTTCTGTGTCATTTTTTTCCCTTCTTTTTTTTCTCATCTTATTAGTGCAGATTGGAATCAAACCTTATTTGGGAGACCGCCAGATAATCCTTTGAATACATAATATTATCTTTATTCTAATGGGATTTTTTTTCCAGTGTAATGGTCTCCCAGGTCTGCTCCTCAAGTGTACTGAGCACATCATTAATCTAAAGCATGTACTTGCTGAATTTCACCTTGAACGTGCAGTAAAAGTATCTGTCTTTATGCTGAATAAGTTTGATATGCTTTAGTGCCCATAAGTGATGAAGAGGAAGGAGGCATTCTCTTTGATAACATTGCCAAATCTACCATTGACCCCTTTGACACCTCTTCTGGATCAGTACAGCTGATAGCTATCAAACCCGTCGCACTGCCTGCTGTTCATGCTGCATCAGATAGGAGCCAGGAATCTGCTATCATCAATGGAGAGGTAAGGACTGTTCGATAATATCACTGAATGTTTCATTGGTTGCATCCACAGGTGGAGCAATCATAAGCCTGTTGGAGTTGAGAACTGGTAGGAAGTTTTCATCCTGATGCTATACAAGATCCCATTAGCATCATGGGCTCAGAGGTCTGAGGGTTTAAGCTATCTGCCCTTTCACAATGCTCTGATGGATTCATGTGGCCTTGGAAGAGGCAATTTACTATATTCCTACCTTCCAAATATTCTTTTCTCCTATCATATTCATTTTGGTAAAATGAGTAGTGAAGGCAGAGAACAGAATAATATAATGATTTCTGTGGCTGCGCATGGAAATGTGTATAGATCATCTTGGTGCTGAGCTGATCTTTCTGTACCGAGCAATGTGTATCGTTCCGAGCAAGAAGGAATGCAACAGGACCATAGCTTTGCTCAGTCTGCACTCCAGCCTGCGTACATTGGGTACTGTTTTCTGGGAATAAAGCAGGATGGCACAAGTATGTGATCCATTTGCTGCTGCCCAAAACCATGCTTGGCTTCAACAACTGTATGATTATTCATATTTTTATGTCAATTTAATCAGGACTAGTCCATTTACAAAGGACTATGGCTTCTATATAGTTGTTGAACTTGATGTGGACAGGCCAGATAGATGTCTTGTTTGCAAACTCGCACCACAACAGTCATCTCAAGATCAGTGAGAATCTCCCTGATGCTTTTTAAAAGCAACAGAGAGGGCTGTAGCCAGTCTTTTACTGCCATGGTAAAAGGCAGTGTCTTCAGGCTTCCCATGTGGGCCTGGATTAGAGCAGTCTGTCATACTCCATTTCATATTTGTATTTCAAATCCTGACATGCCATATAGTTTCCAAACTCGGAGAAAGGCTTATTTAGATTTCAGCATCTATTTTCTGTGAGTAGGCAGGATGATACTCCCAGTGCTGTGTGCTGTCTTGTACATATATTTCTTTAAGTTTGTGAGAAGACTGTAGTATTGAACTCTGGAAGCAGAAAGCCCTTTTAAACTGCTTATTTCCCTGTAACTGACAATTTGAAGCAGGAGGGAAATTGTTTTACAGACCTGATCTGTACCATGTCAGACCAAACATCTCCTTATTTAAGGATTCCATCTCTGACAGGGGCCCATAACAGACTTCTAAGAAAGCACATAAATAATAGGAACATATGAAGATATTTCACTTACGTTCTTTCCTAGCCATTACTGATGACTTATTTAAGGTTTTGTGTAGTCAGGGGGGGTTGTTTCTTTACTTACTGGGTCCTGGAAGAGTTTTCATTGGTAATTTCTCCCCATGACATCCAAAACCAAGCATGGCATTGGGTCATGACAATAGGCTAACATCATCAATGTTTTACTTCAGTGGGTGTATCTGAGTCACTGTTGTGATGCTACATATTTTTTAGGCTAAAATTATTTAACCATCTGCCGAGCCATAAAAATGCAGCGACTCTGTTCACTTGCAGTTCCTCGCTGCTTACAGATGGCACAGTGTGGTAAAAAAAATGTGCTCTGTAAGATGACACATGCAGCGCATTAAGCACACTCTAACAATGCCATTTGGAAGTAGCCAGCCCAGAACCATCCTTTAAACATCTTTTTGCCTTTTAGGTAAACAAGGCTTTGAAGCAGAAGTCTGATATAGAACATTACCGCAACAAACTGCGCTTGAAAGCCAAGAGGAAGGGGTACTATGATTTCCCACAGGTTGATAACAACAAGGGACTGACAGACAGAAAAAGGATGTATGAGAAAAACCAGAAAGGACTTGACCACATTTTGGATCCAGATGCAGATGTCTCGTCTCCGTTTGCTGAGCCTAAGAGCAGGTGAGACCTTTATGTGCAGTTCTTCATCTACAGAGGAAAGTTATATCCGGGGGTTTAGGTAATCAAAGGGACCATTCTTAGAGAGCCTACTGTTTGCTGTATGGTCATCTGACTCCTACTTTGTGAAGAAAATTCATATAACCCATGATGTTTTATGAAAGTGGAAAATAAGGGAAGGGGCTGTTGTAAATTCCTGTGAGTAATTTTCCAAGTAAGGTAGGTAGAAAAAGTCATAGTGATTTTTTTGAAAATACTGAGAGCGGAATTAAGCCAGGAAGCTAGCATCTAAATTCGTTCTCTTCCAAAGTTCAGCGGTGTTATTTTTTTTGTCATTATTTTTATCTGAATATAACTAGTGTAGTAAGCATAAGATAACACAACCGGTACCTTGTCCGTGTATTTCATCAGTTAGTCTTGCAGGAATGTTATCTGCAATGATGTGTGCGTACCTGTTATTGATGATCTTCTTCTGCCTTGAACAGAGAAAGTAATAATTTGCTTATCTGTGATGTGAAGCTGGCATATTGTATAACAGTACTAATGTTTAATTAACACTCCACTGACTCTTTAGGATGGCGCAGCAGTAGTATTCCTCTCTCTATTTTAGAAATGAGGAGTACATGCTGACTCTGACTGTGGGTAGGTGGGTGGACATGCTCTGTTGCTGGTGCTATCTGAAGCAGAAGCTGACACTTTGAAAAGGGGCGATCACACCAGTCCTACCCCAGGAATGGCACAGTATGCAAATTTCTCTTCCTTAGGGGTGTTGGAGGTGTGAAGGATTATAAGAGAACGTGTTTGCCATTGCACCTTGCACAGAGAGGGCTGTGGTTCTTACTGTAATCAGGGACCAGTAGCAGTTGATCCATGAGAGAAAAATGGATACGTTTCCTCTGAAAATGCCTAGAGGTACAGTCCTGCATCCTATCTCCTGGAAAGTTCAGACCAAAGTTTTCTTATGAGCATAAATCATGATTACTGTCAAAGCATCACTGGTGACTCAATCCTTGCCTACAGTGCAACTTCATCCATTATTGTTGGAGAACAGAGATGAAAAAGACTGTAATTGGAAATATAAAAGCAGTGTTGGCTCAGAATATAGGAAAAAGCTGTAACCAGATGGACTTCCATAGGTCTAGAGTTAAATGACCAAGGGATACTGCTCCTGACAGGCTGTTTCCCAGGGCTGCACTGGTCCGTGAAGAAAAAAAGTGTTAACCGTAAGTCATGTCGTTGCTAGAGAGTCTGGGGCATCATTTCCTTGTGCATTTTTCCAATGAGGGAGGAATAAATTGCTCCCAGTGTACTGAAAACAGAAGATACTAAACACTCAGTATGCTGGAGTCCTACTCTGTCTGCACAGTCTGTCCAGAAGATAGAAATGAAACAGTAGAAACTTTGTTAAGGCTGTGTGCTGTACATATAGTGAAACACTGAGGCATTACTTTGGGTATTTATTATGAGTCATATGCCATGTAGGAAATGTTTAAAACATTACACATGAAGCTTTAATGCTAGCCATCTGCTTTTTGTTAAATATACTGATGTTTGTTTGTTCATGTGCCAGTGTGCTGAAATGTCCCAGAATACATATTTTCTAATATGTTTTCTAATATGTTGTGTAAACCTGTCATAGTCTATTGGAGATAGTGATCACTGGCATGAGATAAACTGCATGAAGGCAAGTATACTGCTGTAGAGGAATGTAGCCAAACCATATAAGGCTGGATCATAGAATAACCAGCTTGGAAGAGACCCACCGGATCATCGAGTCCAACCCTTCCTATCAAACACTAACCCATGCCCCTCAGCACCTCGTCCACCCGTGCCTTAAACACCTCCAGGGAAGGCGACTCAACCACCTCCCTGGGCAGCCTGTTCCAGTGCCCAATGACCCTTCCTGTGAAAAATTTTTTCCTAATGTCCAGCCTAAATCTCCCCTGGTGGAGCTTGAGGCCATTCCCTCTTGTCCTGTCCCCTGTCACTTGGGAGAAGAGGCCAGTACCCTCCTCTCTACAACCTCCTTTCAGGTAGTTGTAGAGAGCAATGAGGTCTCCCCTCAGCCTCCTCTTCTCCAGGCTAAACACCCCCAGCTCTCTCAGCCACTCCTCTTAAGGCCTGTTCTCCAGCCCAAATGCTGGGGAATGCTGCATTTACTTATTGAATATATAGTCTGTGTCCCTACACAGGAAGAGAGAAGAACCATTTCTGATACAATTTCTGTAAAGTCACAAAGTATTTAATGAAATTCACAGATGTTGCAGATGTTTGCAAACAAACTAATTCCAAAATCTATACTCAAACTTCTTTGCTAAGACCTAGGACTGACCATGATATGTGCTGTAACACACATGACGGCATGTTGTCTTCATTTTTCCGACTAAAAATAAGATGTCTAATATGGCTTACTGCTGGAGGAAAAACTTGAATAACACTATGAGGCAATGTGGATTTTGGTTATTGATGAATTAATCATCAATAGAATTGTACTTCCATACTGAAATAAAATTACATTTAACATTATCAAGGTTAGCATGAAATTGAAAAGATTTAGTTTCTAAGTTTTTCTGCCTTGTGTCATTGTTTGTATCATTATAGTTACAGGAATTAAAACCTAAGAAATCATCTTTTATTTTTTTAAATATAATGCCACATAGGAGTAAGTCAAAGATTTCAGATTTTCTAGGGAGAAGGTATTTTCCACTCTTCTATTTTGTGAATACCTTAAATCACAATTGCAGCATTTCCAAAATATATGAGAAAAAAAGATGAAGTTGATTACGTTATTCATGATCATCTTTACATTTTGAATCTTTTAAATTGTTTTGCAAATAACTTTTAAATACATTGCCACTATATAATTTGATTTGTTCAAGAACAAACATCTTTGTGCTCTTATTACCTTTGAGTCTTCTGTTCCATAAAATTTGTGTTCTAAAATGTTCCAGTTATGTTTCCAGAAGGCACTTGCTAACAAATCTGAATGACAGTTCTTAGCATTTGTACCTCCTTTCTCATTAGTAAAACTTTCTTAAATGAGATAATTGGCAATCTCAAGGCAATTTTTAAGAGTCTACTGATGATATGTACTATTCTGGGTTTGCTTTAATAGTTTGTAATCAGGTCAAGAATCTGCATGTATTAGAGAGCTGTGTGTTTGAATTCCCTGGAAAATATATCACAACTGCATCAACTAAGTATTTATGGACCTATTGTAAAATGTGTATGAAGTTATAGAGACTTTTAATGTAGGAACATAAAGATTGTCACATGTGATTAGCCTTACCATAAACTAGTTCCCCATGTTTTTTGTTAATACTAACAGTGCAGACTCAGAAGAAACAAGATAAGGCACTTTGATTTATTCAGGATTATATTTATAGGGGGAAATTTATTCCAAAGCCCCTGCTTGTGTTCTGCTTTGGCAGCGTGTCTGGGACTTTCAAACATGCACAAGGAGATTTGTCTTTGAAAGTCACATAGAAGTTTTTGAAAGTTGCCTTAAAATTAAGTACATGCTTGAGCACTTTACAGAAGTGTGAAATTGATATTGTTTTGTCCTACCTTTTATCTTTCCTGATCATGTAAATGTCTCTTGCTGCAAACCAGTTTCTGCTGCTTTAATCTGTCAAGGCAAAAATTTCTGTTAATCGAGTCTGTAATATCTGAGGAATGATTTCTTCTTGTCAGTGATTTCTTTCATGGTTCTTGAGAAGTTAAACCAGGAAGTCCTTGTAATTGCTGAGTGGAACAGAGGCCACTTAATGTGGTTTCTGTGTATGTCACTTACAGAAATGGTCATAGGCTTTTCAGTGTCTCAGATACTGCAGTAGACATCGTTGTAATCAGATCAGGCAATCTCAAACATTTCAAACTTTGGGGACCTTGTTTTTACCCCGCTTATTAACTGAAATGGAGCTCTTGGCCATAGGCTCACTTGACTTTAATACAAGCATTTTTTTGCCTTTCAATCAAATCTTAGCACAAGATTGTGTTTTCCCTCAAGTCTCTTGGCAAACATAGGAGAACATCAGAAAAGTCGCCCAAGTCTTCTCCCTTTGATAGCCCCCTTCCAAATTTCTGCTTTGAACTCTTCATTCGCACAAATGTATCAGTCATGACTGATGTTTATTACCTTCATAACCCTGCCTTGCTGTAGGCTCAAAATCATCCCAGTGCTGTCTTGAATCACCTACCACAGCAGCAATCTTGTCCTAAGATTTGACTGAAGGGCAAGAAAATGCTTGTCCTTTTTAAAACTTGTTTGATGTAAAAAGGTACTTGAATGAATGCCATACGGTAAGGATGCTTTTACTTTCTTAGGAAAATCTGAGCAAATAATGTTGTGGACATACAACATTGCTGTAACATCACTGCGTGGGTAGTACTAGCTACCCAACACAACCTTGGGAAAACAAGGAATTAGTATACATTGACAATCAGTCTGTGAGGATTAGTTGGGAACTGCTGGCGTCACGTGCCCGAGGAGGGGACAATATGTCCTGACAGTTGTCTGTCTGACCCAAGCGCAGACACTGAAGAAGCAGCTCGCTTCAAAATCTGTTGTTAATATTTTCAGTGCAACAATTGCACAAAGCAGAAAAAGTACATGATTAGGCAAAGATAACTTCATACTGGGCTTTAATAACGATGTAATCACTGTGTTAGTAAATGCAGCTGGCATGTAATATTTGATCTGTTACTCATCTCCAATGGGAACATCACTTCTCTGGGATGTGCAAGAAAATGAAAAATGGCAGATACACTATGGGAACAGCATCTCCTAAACCTTTTTTTCACTTCAGATGTAGCCTTTTTTAACAGATGCAGCTTGATGAAACATAAAGTTCATTTGACAACTATTGCTGAAGAGTTCATGTACAGATACATTCTGTGACTTAGAGACAAATGCTATATGTGTTTTTATATCACAAATAACAAGGAAAGAAATGGTTATGTTGGAAGTATTACAGGATATCTTGGGTATTGAGCTATATGCTGTCTTTCAAGTACCTTTGCTGCCGAGCACACAATGGTGAAAGTTCAGTGCCTAGGGATGCTTTTGACCTGGTGCTGCTTGGAGTTATGCTGGTAGCGGTTTAATCCCAGGGAGTATAACTCTCTGATAAAGTTGTGGCCAATTACCTCTCCCTTCTTGTTCACTTTGCCAGGTGTTTGTTTCAGTGGAGCATTATTTTTCTTGTCTCTCATTTCTCAAAATCAGCAACTGAAAGTTCAACTCCTCACCTGAGTGTGTTGGAGGTTCTATTATTTTTTGATTATAGCATCTGTTTATGTTTTACTAATTTGACTCATATCAGGTGAGTTTAAAAGAGTTCCGATAACTTCTTGTGACATATTGCATCTGATAATGTTCCAGCTTTATTTAACAGTAAACAAAATCAATGATCTCTTAATAACGTTACTCATTTCTAGCACTTCCATATGCTTAGAAAGAATAAACTATAATAAAGTGTAATTTTTATGAACCTCATCATTTTAGAGTAAAGGTAAATATTGAAAGTGGCTGCCTGTAATTTTTTGTTTTCTTTTCATTTTATTGTTTTCTTGTTCCATGTTTTCTAGACAACCCATGAAGAGCTCTGTATACAGAAGCAGGCAGTCTTTGAACAGTCCTAGCCCAGGAGAGACTGAGATGGATCTTCTAGTGACTCGAGAAAGGCCTAGACGTGGAATACGTAACAGTGGATATGATGTAAGTTTACCAAATAACATGCATTGAAATTCATTCAGCAAAGTCTTAACTTACTCAAAAAACCCTCAGGAAACTATCAATAAGCTACAAGCCAGAATGCCATTTGGTACGTAATGTTACAGTAAGTTATATGCACTCAGCATACTGAAGAATGCTCAGGGTACTCAGAGCATAGACTCTTTCATGTGTTTTATAGCTGTATGTCATTTTACAGTCTGAAATGCAAACAACACATTAGCCCTGAAACTCAGTATTTGCCAAAATATGGATTTTTGAATGTAGGTAGTTCATCCAAGTATGTGGCCAGTTACATGATACTGAGCTTTTTTACATTGCAATTAAAATCCTGTGTTTGTTCTGTACCCCTGATGCTGCCCTCCTGAGTCAGAAGAACAGACAACCAGCTTTTGGAAAATTCATTTAAGTCCAGATGTCAGTGTTTTGTGGAAATCCCTTACGAACAGGTATTGGCCACGCTCTTGACTTCCTCTTACTACATAAGAACTGGGAGAGTTTTTAATAGGTAAACACCAAAACCAGCCAGAGGAGGTGCTCGTTTATGGTCCAAGGAACTCATGTGGCCACCACAAGGCAGATTTGTTGTCTTGTACAGTGTGAATGTACACTAGGTGCAAGTTGACGCTGAGTGCACACATAGTGAGGATAAAAATTCTCCACACACTGGGATAATGTAAATTTTTTAAATCCTTTGTTGTATGTACAAATTGCTGTAGCTCAGCCATCCCTGAAGATCAGTTCCTGGAAAAGATCTAAACCATTCTGGAAAACAAGAAAATTCATCCAGTGATTGTTCATTCTCTACACTCTGCAAATGAAAAGCATTTTGTGTGGGGCTTTATTTTCAAGTCTCTCAGCTCCCAGGGACACATTTTTCAGCAAGGTGAAAGAATGTACCAAGGTCAGGGGACATGTTCAGGGAAGTTTAAATCTTTTTCAGAGTTCTTTGGGACACATTCTAGGTGTCAATTTCTTAAATGATTTCCTGCATTTGGACACTTCCCATCAGATGAGTCATGTTGTGCCATGTGAGTGGGAGGACCAGTTCACTGCTTTCTGCGGCATTACGATACATTGCTGTATCCTAGAAGAAGAACAGTATAATCTGTTAAAGTAGATTTTACATTTTTCAAAATTGTATATATATTTTTTAACTCACTTAAATGTTTATTTTATTATTGGAGCTTTCTTAGGTAATAAAAATATTGTCAAGGCAGGCTTCTCTCAGTATCCTGAAAAACTTATGTTTCAAGACAGCTTAATGGCATAAATGTTGACAATATTCTGTGAACAGGCATGTCCTCTTGCTATTAGTCCAAAACCAATATGCAATAATTAGTTAGTATAAGAAATACAAGCTAATTTTAATACATTGTATATACACTATATATAAAACTTAATCTAAAGAAAATTAGTTAAGCCTTTTGAAAGTACGTTAATGAGCTTACACAGATTCTGAAATGTCCTAGAAGTAATTGCAAATTCTGAAATCGATACACATAACACATAAGTTTGCTTTTGCCTGTCTTGTAATGTTGCAGTTGGGTGAGCTGTCTGTGGCACAGTCCTTTAGTGATAGGTTATATAAAATTCCTTTTGCCCAACATGCTGCAGATTCACTGCAGCACAACTCTTCTAGCTCTGAATGCATTTTCTGACTGAAAGCAGAAAAATGCCAGGGAAAATGGGGTAGGATATTGAAATTTAGCTCCCTAGATACCCATGGGTGGGTACTTATATCTATATTTCTGCAGGGAATTCACAGGAATCTCACCAGTGGTGCAACAAAACACCTCTATAAATCCATCCTTTTAAAATGTATGAAAAAGGGCTCTGAAAAAGAGCAGGTTTGTATGCTGAATCTTGTGTCCTATTTTTTTTTAATTTTTATTTTTAAATCTAGTAACATCTGGTGCCATTTTTTGATGTGTACTTTATTGTTCTAAAGGTTCCAGCCTCCTCAGACTTCTGCTAACAGCTTCCTCCCAGTATGTTGTTTAGCATCAAGTCCTGCCAAAGAATGGTGAAATTTGTGTTTTATAAGCAGTTCTAAATAATTAAATTCATGAATCAAACTGCCCAAATTATCTTCAAGTAATGAGATTTTTTTTTTAAGCTGTTATCAGTATGACTGGGTTATGTGTTGAGAATAAAATAAGAACTGCTAGACACATATGCACAACAAGATTATGGGAGTTTGATCTGCCTTATTTTGCTTTGTCCTTTAAATAAGAGAGTTAAGTAAGGGCTCAGGAATCTGCCATTCCATAATATTGTTTTTTTTTTTTTTATTTAAGCATTTTTAGTTCCTCTTGCATAACAAGCTTCTAATGTTTCAGTTTTGACTTTCTAAAGATATTTCATTCCTTGTAATGATTTTTTTTATGATATTTCACAGAATCGTGATTCTGTTTCTCAGAGCTAAAACCTGGTTAGGATATGAGGTCAATAATTACAGAATCACAGAATTGTTTAGGTTGGAAAAGACCTTTTAACTTCCATTGAGTCCAACAGTTAACCTACCTCTGTCAAGTTCATCACTAGACCATATCACCAAGTATCACATCTACACATCTTTGAAATACCCCCAGGAGTGGTGACTCAACCACTTCTCTGGGCAGCCTGTTCCAGTGCTTGACGACACTTTCAGTGAAGAAATTTTTCTTAATATCCAATCTAAACCTCCACAGTACAATTTAAGGCTATTTCGTCTCACCCTGTCACTTCTTACTTGGTGAAGAGACCAGCACCTGCCTCTCTCCAACTTCTTTCAGGTAGTTGTTAGAGAGCAATGTCTCCCCTCCTTTTCTCTAGACTAAGCAACCTCAGTTGTTTCAGCCAGTCCTCATAAATCTCATGCTCCAGTCCCTTTATCAGCTTTGTTGTTGTTCTTTGGACATAATCCAGCACCTCAATGTCTTCCTTGTAGTGAGGGACTCAAAACTGAACACAGCATTCGAGGTGCAACCTCACCAGCGCTGAGTACAGGGGGACAATCACTTCCCTCGTCCTGCTGGTCGCGCCATTTCTGATACAAGCCAAGGTGCTCTTGGCTTTCTTGGCCACACTACTGGACATTTTCAGCTTCACAGACAATGATGAGTACAGCAAATGCTGTAATGAAAGAATCTAGAACTGCTAGGTTGCCAATGAGCTTTATACTAGTGTAGAAAACATTTAGATTTTTTTAGGTATAAAAGGAAGAAAATCATCTCATCATACATATTTAGGAGATCAATAGACAAAGGAATTTATTGGTATAATTTTTATTGATATGCTTAGATTAATGCTACTCATCAAAGAACTTATGGATTAATGTTCAAGTGAAGAACTTCACATATGGTTGGAGAAGCAGAGTTATGCCAGTTTGTCTTTTAGTACAAGAATTTCTTTTCCTTGTATTATATAGTAACTGTATATAAACATTTTCTGAACTTTTATAATCACGATGTTACCATATAATGGCATCTATTTATGATAAATGTGTTTCAAAAGATAGGAAAACAAATGATGTACATCAGGAAGTGATAGGATGAATTGAAATAAATTTTGAAACTTGAGAAAAACTAACGGTCACCAGTCTCCTCTAAAATCTCTATGCCAACTTTTGTGTTGACAAATCAAAGCTGGCTTAATATTGTCTTCTAATAGGCATCCTTTATTCATACTATATATTTTAGACATTGTATGAAGGTCTAATGGCTTCACCAAGGGGTTGTAGTAGAGAACCTGATTTATTTCAGCATTGGATGCTAGTAGGTCTCTTGTGGGATTCCATTCACTGACGTTCTTACAGTCCTGAGGAAACAGAAGAACCATGATTATTCATCATCCAGTTGCTTCTGTATGATTTCAGAAGCTCTTTGATTACACTTGTGCAAACTACCATTGCATTTTATAGTCAGGCTTCTAAAATTTACCTGATTTTTATTTACCCTACCCTCTAACAACACAAATAACAATGGAATCAAAATGCAGGCAGAAAACGAAGGGAAGATCCTCATGTGAAGATTTTCTACAAAGTTTTTCAGTTTAAGATAACATTGTGTCATTACATTATTCCTGCCCCAATCTGACACATGTTCCACTTAGAAAGCCTGAAGCTGGGCTTGAGGTTTTGAATTTGAATAATACACCGTGTAACTGTAACCATATAAATAATGATTAAATTCTAATATTAATTATTGTCTTAATTTTCCTTTTTTATTATTGTATTTTCATGATTTACAGAATATAGCTATACTCATAACAGCTAAGAGAGAAAACGAATTAGGATCTTTTATTTAAATTTATTGTCAGGTTTTAGGCTAACTACGTAACTCTTCTGTGAATGACTCATAATAGAAGAAGAAAGTCAGTTTGATATTTCCCTCTGCAGATGAGGAAATCTGTCCTATAATTGTCTTAGAGTACGTAAGACCATACATAGATTACAAAAGGTTGAAGGCACGGTTACTCATTTAGTCAGGTATAGAAAAGCACTATTACATGGGGAAAAAAATATATGCCACACTAGGAGCTAGAGAGCTCTCAAATTGTCAGGATGGTGCTGGCATTTTTATAAGAACATGCTGTTGTGTTCTTGTATTTGTGGCTATTTTAAATGCTAACACAATACAATGACGTGCTATATATGTAAGGAGGTGCATATCCTATTCTTCACTGTAGTCATCCTGGCATCTTAAATGCCTTTTACTGACAGTTAAAGAATTATAAGGAACTGATTGCTTTTTCAGGTTGCCTGTTTAAAATGTATTTTTTAAAACTGTAGGCTCTAAAACTAATCTTACAAAATAGATGAAGTTAGGTATTTCACTGTCAATTTCAGACAATATGAAATTTTTTTCTGTTTTGGAGTTACTGGCAAAAAGTCAGTGGGTTGATTTGTATTTGTACTTATCTGTACAGAAGGAATTGTCCTAGGAGTAACTCTTCAAGTTAAGCTGCATGAGTACTATCTGCTTGCTAGAGTATGTGCTTCATTCACTGTTCTCACATTAGTTTTGGGTAAATTTTTGTGTAACTCCTGTTCCATAGCTAGGTAAGACAACTGAGCAGGGTCAGAATGTTTTCTGCAAGGGGCAGGTCCTAGTTTGTGGCATCATTGCTGGTGGCCCTCATTAGGTTAGAAATTTCAGGAAAACTCCTAAACTTTAATTCTTCTGAAAACTTAGCGTGTGAGAATAGACAGAATTTCAGTCCCTGTAGCTGCAACAAGTAATCTCTTGTAAGGGGTCCTTCGTAGCAATGGTACTGTTTAGGGAGACATACTCCTCCTGACACATTGTACTCCTATTGACACTAACAACTAAGAAAAGTATTTAAACATTAATTCTAATTGTTTTTAAGTGAATCATTGACAATTTAATCTGCGACAGAGTGTCTCTGTTAGCTTTTGCTGTGTAGGATATAAAGGGGTCTTTGACACTCTTGTTTATTGTATTCACCTGCATCATATCACTGCTTTCCAATATCTGTTGTGTCTAGATTGTCACAATTCCTGACTTTATATATGTTACATCTGTGTTTGAGAATGTTTTGCATGAAGCAGCATAAATACTTCCTTGTAAAGCTTTTTACATATACATCCTTTTATTCCATCCAACAGACTGAGCCTGAGATTATAGAAGAAACAAATGTTGACCGTGTCAATGAGCCTCGGAGTTACGCCAGGTCCCGTCAGGCCAAAGGCCACTCTGAGACCTCAACTTTAAGTTCTCAGCCCTCCATTGATGAGGTTCGACAGCAGATGCATATGCTCTTGGAAGAGGCTTTCAGCCTGGCCTCTGCGGGCCATGGAGGACAGAGCAGGCAGGAGGCGTACAGCTCAGCACCGCACTTGCCCTACTCGGAGGTTGTGACCAGTGCTCCTGGTACCATGACCCGATCTAGAGGGGGCGTACAGTGGGTACCCACATACAGACCAGAAATGTATCAGTACAGTTTACCAAGACCAGTAAGTGAAACTTCTCTTTAGTAATATCATAAAGATATTTGTACACTGAGACACTTTTTTTTTTTTTTTTTTTTTAAGATGGAGCCCCATTTACATGCTTAAAACCAGACATAAAGCCATGCTTAGAGTGAATGAGTAGTGGAACATATGTACATATGCTTACCCATCCCCATCTCTTGCATGAAGTCTCAGTATTTACTTTAGCAGCAAGGTTATCTTGTCTAAGTTTTGCTTGAAATAATGGGCTGCATTAAACTCCAGACTGTTCAACACATCACTTGTTTGCATGTCCTCTTCTGTTCACTGAATGCATGTTAGGAAGCAGTCTAGTTTTGCGGAACAGCTATGTAGGCAGCTAGGATTGAATCATTTAACACTTCTGCATGAGGTCCATCACTGGAGAGGATCACTAATAGGGGGAACCAAAGGTGACAGTGATCTGAAAAATGGGCTGTTATTTACAATCTTGCAGTTCTAGCTATTGACTTGGGATGCTAGAGATGGTTTAATTCCGCAGGTTTCTTGATTGACCTTATGTAAGTCACTCGGGTACTATTCTAAACCAGAGATTGTGGCTTTCAAATGAGAAATAACCCATCTATCAATACCAGTGTGAAATATTTTTCAGTTTAAGGCTTTTTCTTTTTCTTTTTTTTTTTTTCTCCTCAGAAATGAATTTTTTTTTGAAAGAAGGCATTTCAAATTGAGTTCCCTATTCTGGCTACAATCAGAGAATAATGCAGTAAAATGTCCACAGCTCATAATAACTATTACTATCAATTCCTTCCAGGACAATAAAAAAAATACATTAAGGGATGCTGCTTCTCAACTGTTCTTAACATATTTGAAAGCCAGTGGCACTGCCTGCAAAGGTTCAGGCTGATGCTATTTAAATCATGCTAAAAAGGTTATTTCTGGCACTTTGAAATGTCCTATGAACTTCATAGAGCATATTTTATGGTTAGAATTCTATTAAAAGCTTAAGGGAGAGCTAATGCGTAGTCCAATTACTTCAACACTTGAGAGAATCTTTCTAAAGTGAAATTAAAATTATTACATGGCAACAGAATTTTAAGAAAAATGTAATAGCCATGCTTTTTTTGTGAATGCTTCACTGTTTTCTTTCTAAGACTCATCACTGTTCTCACTCATCTGCATGCTTAGGACCTTTAGGCATTTACTTACCTTTCTAGTGATTTGAAGATAGTGTTAAAAAGTTCCCTGAAGATAATTAATCACCCCTGATGGGGCTAGGGTTAGGGTGCTGACTTTGGATAAAGGCTGTTGACTCATAGTTTTTTGTGCATTAGTTTCACAAATGAGCTGTACTTCAACTGAGACGTTTACTCGTTTGTTCTCACAGGGGGATGGAGAATTGGAATTGCAAATATCAGCTGAAATGTGTGTGGGAAATGACCTGGGGGTAGGAAAAACATGCAAGTATTACTGCTCTCAACACTTTAGTGCCTATTTGTCTGCCTGGGATCCCCCTGTTCAGCAGCTCTGGTGGAATCTGCAAAGGGGAATGCTCAGGAGTGGGTTGCTGGCACATGAAGAAGGTGTCAGGGTTGAGGGGTGAGTGAGCAGCCTCAGGCAGCTTTGGGGATGGGAGATACCTGAGCACTGGGATGTTATATAGGAGAGTATGTTACCTCTGTAAACATTTTTGCCCTTTCCTAAATTTCAATTATTAGTAGCAATTAAAAGTCAACATTAAAAATGCTATTATAAGTTAAAAAAATTATGTTGAAGAGCATTTTGCCTGCCTAGATGGAACAAGTGCAGACATTGCCCTTACTATTGCATCTATAAATACAATGCAGTTATGAAGATCTTCAGCCCATCACTCTCTTCTGAGATCTAGCCTTTCACAGTTCATTTACAGGAAACTTTTTACAAGCTCTTACAAACTTTACAGTAAATTGAGTGCACCTTCAGGTTTTATTTTGCAAAGGCATTTCAGAGGTGATAGAAGTACTGCATAAGATTTCTAGAACAGGTGTTCTCTACCTTTCTAAAGCACAAATTGTAAGTGAATTGAGGCAAAACAGAGGAAAACTGCATGCAAATCTTCATCTGAGTGTTACCCTGTGTGCTGTATGCCTTCAGGTCACCAGAACCACTCTTCATGTCTTTGTTTCTTCAGGCCTCCTCCAAGTAAGGGATCTTTGATTTTTTTTTTTGCAGACAACTTCTTGTCTAGTCCCATCATCAAACAGTTGTGTATCTCTCCAGAGCATTCAACTTTTTTCTTTTTCTTTTCCCATTTGAGACCTTATGTGTATTTTTTTTCCATGCTAGCATTAATGCTTAAGTTCTCTGTAGCTCTTGTGAGGGAAAGCCTGTTTGCCAAGTTCACAGGTGACCTGTGATGATGGGATTCTTTCATCAGGGGCTTGTGCCTTCTCCTGTCAGAGAAAAGCTAGGAAAGTACAAACTTAGTGTTGTTCTAGAGTCTCCAAAACCACTGATGTGTAGATGTACTGGCTGAGTGACTGGTACTGTATCCAAGTCCTCAGAGCTTCTGTTTATTTAACAGAGGTAAACTGAGAGTATGGAAGTTCATCTACTTTCAATAAGAGTTACTAGACTAAATATGAAACACTACAGTCCAACAGCATGAGGTTTAACAAGGCCAAATGCCGAGTCCTGCACTTGGAGCACAACAACCCTAAGCAGAGCTACAGACTAGGAGAAGTCTGTCTAGAAAGCTGCCAGGAGGAGAGGGACCTGGGGGTGTTGGTTGACAGCGACTGAACATGAGCCAGCAGTGTGCCCAGGTGGCCAAGAAGGACAATGGCATCTTGGCCTGTATCAGAAACGGCTTGGCCAGCAGGTCCAGGGAGGTTATTCTCCCTCTGTACTCGGCACTGGTGAGACCGCTCCTTGAATCCTGTGTTCAGTTCTGGGCCCCTCACCACAAGAAGGATGTTGAGGCTCTGGAGTGAGTCCAGAGAAGAGCAACAAAGCCAGTGAAGAGTCTGGAGAACAGGCCTTATGAGGAACGGCTGAGCGAGCTGGGGGTGTTTAGCCTGGAGAAGAGGAGGCTGAGAGGAGCTCTCTCCACCTACCTGAAAGGAGGTTGTAGAGAGGAGGGAGCTGGCCTCTTCTCCCAAGCAACAGGGGACAGGACAAGGGGGAATGGCCTCAAGCTCTGCCAGGGGAGATTCAGGCTGGACATCGGGAAAAAAGTTATTACAGAAAGGGTCATTGGGCACTGGAACAGGCTGCCCAGGGAGGTGTTTAAGGGACAGGTGGATGAAGTGCTGAGGGGCATGGTTCAGTGATTGATAGGAATGGTTGGACTCGATGATCCGGTGGGTCTTTTCAAACCTAGTGATTCTATGAGAACTTAGATTTAATTTAGCCTCTGTCCTTTTTTTTTTTTTTTTTTCATTTATTTGCTCCACGTAGGAAAACAATAATACCCACTGGAGAAATTCTAGAAATTTTATTAGAGTTTCCTCATGACTGTGGAAGCTTAGCATAAAGCGGACTGACTGCCATCCCCCAGAACAAAGCATTCCTCAGCAATGCATAGCAGATCTTACTGCAAGATTTTTCACTTTAATAGAATCTCCTCTGGCCAGCCATTATCAAAATATTGCCACTCACTCAAAATCTCCTATATAATGAGAAAAATAAATGCTTGGATTTTCTATTTGACTTTTTTTTCCCCCAAAGTTGCGGCCTGTTTGTGAACTGTTCTTTGCGATCCCTTCAAATTCCTCTTTTTTTGTCTATGTTCTAATGTACTACCACACAAGAAAAACCCCAAATCTACCTCTGTGTGTCTGTCTACCCTGTTATAGCCGAATAGCATATGGAGTTACTGATCAGTCTGAAACATTAGCTCATGTACCGTGCTTTTAAAATAGAAAAAGAATTTTATACTCTGAACAAATGCATGCTGAGAGCAAGGCTTGTGGAGCCAGAAGGAAGTGTTTGGCTCAGCCTCTGAGAGCACTGCCAGCTTTTCAGATGCAGAAGAGATATTGCAGACCATTTCAAGTCCAGCACTATGAGGAGAAATCTAATCGGGGTTTTCTTTGATGCAAATAGCGTTTGTTTTTCTTCTATACAGTTCTCATTAAAAATCAGTGTTTCCAACCCCTGGCTGGGAAATGTACCATTGTCTTTTTACCTTTTTTTTTCCCCACCTAAATATAGACTTATTTTAAATACCATTGTAGCATGGAGAAAGCAAATATTAGGAGACTTTGTAGGTGGCATGAGAGAAGAAATTATTTTCTTGGATATGCCCTTGAGGGACTTTACCCTGCTTTAAAAGGGGCGGCAGTGAGAGGCAGGAGGAAGATGCTTGGTCTGTATTGCTTTTCCCTTAGAGGCATGGACATAAAAACCGAGTATTTGATAAGCTACCTCTCGTCTGCATTAACCCAGTTTTGCAGCTATTTGAGAAAGACAGTATTGGAACACTACATATGTAACTTTTTAAGATTATTACTAAAAGATAGTGTTTTTTTGATATTTAGTGTGGGATTTATATTGCCAACTTCGAACCTAAATGTAGGTCTTAAGTCTGAGCTAATCATGTAAATCCTGTAGGCTCTTTCCACAGGTAGGAGACAGAGAATGACTCATCCCATGGCAACGTGTTTTTAGCTTTCTCTGCTGTTTGTGGATGGAGCTTCTCTGGCTGAATCAGACACCTCATTCAGAGGACCAAAGTCCCACTATTGGACTTGAGACTCTTTTTTTTTTTGTCAAAAATGCCTGTATCTTGATACTGGACAGCCTCCCCATAATTTGTTATTTTGCTGTTGCTCAGATCTTATCTTTAATCCTATGCATTGCTTTGAAGCATTGTCAATAAAAGCATAATTAAAAACTAACAAAACAAACCCAAACCCCATCACTGAAGAACAGTGTCAATGCAATGCCAGAAAGATATAATCTCTCTGTCTTTAGTTATACTTAGCAAAATTATGACCTCTGTTCTATAGGAATACAAAGAATTTAGAAAATAAATTTTGTACTACGAGTCATTTCTTGGGCAGCATGGATTTCATGATCACTTGTCTTTGACACGTATTAGTAATGAAATCCAGAATTACTATGAGCAAGATGCTTAATTTTGTTACTTGGTGGCTTGATCCTGTGTTTCTTTGAATTACTCTGCTTTTTTTATCAGAACTGTTTGAGACCTTCATTATTGCTTTAGAAAGTTACAGAGCTTGTTCTTTTTCATGAAGAATTTTCTTTTCATCTCTTCAAGGCTGAAAGGAAGAGGTTGAAATATGCATTACTCACAGGCAGCTTCTGTTCACTAGATGCTGCTCTGAGGATGCTTTCTGAATCTTTAAAATACTTTGGTTCTGGAGGAAGTAAAAATATTGAGATTTTTTTCCTATGGATCCAAAGCAGTTGTTGAGTTTCATATTATCATAAAAGATCTGCTTTGCCAGCAAGGTTACAAATGTCACAGAGACAGTATTGAATATGTTTTATTTTAATTAGACTTCATCTTGGCTCTGAATTCATTTGTTCATGTTTTCTTCTCTATCCTAAAATCTCCCAAGCACTGTAAATTCTCAAATAAAATGCAATTACTGTTGATGCCACAAAAAGTTAACTTCCTGCTGGCCAGCATTCAAAATAGCTATTTTATTTCTGAGGTTCTTTTGGTTTTTAATTTTACAAAGGTCTATTGAAGTTTCAGAAAAGATTTATTTTTCTCCTTTACAGGCTTACAGATTTTCTCAGCTTCCTGAGATGGTAATGGGTTCTCCTCCTCCACCTGTCCCTCCCAGAACAGGTCCTGTGGCTGTTGCCTCTCTCAGGAGGTATTTATCTGTTGTGTTACTTAGGTACGCTCTCTAAAAGCCAGTGCTGTAATAAGAACTGAGGCAAATCCTAAAGGGGCACTTGCATATTCATGAAATTGGAAAGAAATTGTTTTTATTTCAGTTAAACATGAAGAGGAAAGGAATAACAATGAATTTTCTCTTCTATTAGCTAATCTGTTTCAATAAAGTTAGGAAATCCAGGCTCCGATTTCTTTTAAAACATACTTTGCCTCAATTCACATAAAGGCGTATTGTATTGCAGATGTGTGGTAGATAATTTGCACTGTCATTCTTGCTGCTTTTCTCTATTGTAAGGACTTGCAACAGGATATGGATGAACTGTAAGATGTTTCTTAGTACCCTAGGACTGGAGATTTCTGCCTAGCTTTCAGATACCTCATACCTGCGTTTCTGAAGCCAAAAACATGCAAAAAAACCGATTGCCTTAGCTCAGTGCATGCATTTTGCTTCTTACTTGCAGCAAGTCACTCTATAAAATGTGTTTCAAGGGATTTTTACACTTCTGTGCTGAATGAACTCATTTAGCCCTCAGTGCTGTGCTGCCTGGTGCCAGCTGCAATTCGAGGCACTGCAGGCCTGCTGAGAGTTGCTGTGGAGAGCTGAGGCCAAAGGAAACCTTTCTGAATGGCTGCTAATGATACCGTAACTGTGTCCAGATAGTCAGGGTACAGATACTGTCTGTTGCAATGTTTTTGTTCTTCCACTACATTTTAGCTTTAAAACAACAGGGATACATAATTTCAAAATATGTTAGTAATTTCCAAGTGCAGTTAACATTTCTTACCATAGTAGTCTTTTACTACATGTTCCCATGTCATATATACTATAGCAATGTGTTATTGTCTACAGCTTTGTGTTGATGAGCTGTGGTAAAGCTCTGAGCTTTTTTGTGTTGCATGTCACATGCATTTGTTTGAAGCAGCAAGCAAAGGCTCTATGCAACGGTAATAACATGCTTTGGCAAAGTAGTGTCTAGGCTAAAGAAGTCATTTGCAGACTTCTCCAGACTTACCATTCTCTGTTTTTTCTCCAAACTCAGTCATGGCAGAGCGAAATCAGATACCTCATTCCTAGCTAGCTTGTTATACAGGCCTATCAGCTACAGTATGTGGCTTCGAATCTCATTTGGCAGTCAGAATGACAATAGTTTCTGGGTTTTTTTCTTTCTTGGTGCACAGGTCTACATCAGATATTGGCAGCAAAGTGAGAATACCCGAGTCCAGTGGGGCAGATCAGGCCCAACATCATGACCAGACATCTTTTGCACCTGGTTCGAGAGCTCCCATGTCTGTCGGCCCACTTGAGCAGTCAGCTTTTCACTCAGGTGAAAAAAATAGAGCAGATCTAATTTGCAGCTTTGAGAGTCTTACAATTTATTTTTGTATATAATTGAATGTGTGTGATACAGAAAATACAAATGATTATTTGGAGAAAGGATGTATTAGGTGGGTTTTTCTTCTGGTGCAATTGAAGACCTACAAAGGATTGGTCCTTTGTAAATACAGCATCAGCTGTGTTGTAAAATACTACTCATGCTGCAGAAGCATCGGTAACTGATCATTCCTGAAGGTAAGATTCAGCAGTAATGTATCAAGTGGTCTTTGTTCAAGTATGGCATTCTGCTGGCTCACTAATCAGCACCCTGAATTATTAAAATGCAGTAAAACAGTTCATCTGTACCACAAAATCCAGTGAAAAGGGCTGGTACAGAGGGTATCGGCTGCAAAAGCAGAAGTTGCTATGTTGGGACTGCTATGTGATTCACGTGTTGAGTTGCACCATGTGCAGAAATAACAAAAAGAGGTAACAGGGTTGTGAGGTGCATGGAGAAATGAGGTGGATCATCCATTATTTTATCAGTCAATATTACCAGATTGAGTGCTTGAAAACAGAGTATGTTCAATGGAGCTGTAAGTAGTAGGGTAGAAGGAGGCTTAATGGCATTCAGCTCGGCTTGATTTATAAGGAAAGTGGGGAAAATCAAGTGGGCATTAAGAACAGGATGTGCTGAGACTGAAGTTTTCCAGCCTAACTGTGGGATGAGTATTATGACATCCTGTTTCCTCTTAACTCCTAGTCTAGTCATAACACTGGGTTGCTGGTGGGGTAAGTTGAAGGTATGTGCCCCCTTACCTTTTAAAACACAATACAGCGGTGCTTTTGCATAGTCAAAGATAATCCATTAGCTCATCTCCCCTCCTGTTTTGGGGAAGGTGGTTCCTGCTCAAGCACAGAGCTTGTTTTGGGTCTAAATGTCCAAATTTTTTAAAGGCCTAGTGAGTTTCAGTTGCTTTTGATATCAATTGTGTTTATGAATGAATTGATTTAATCATGAAATTAAGCCGATATACTGGATAACATTTAGCTGGGAAAACATTTGAAATAGCTTCTCACTGGCAAAATGTTTTCTTGAATAGCTATAGAAAACAGCTTACACGATAAAAAAAAATTGCATTGTCAATTCAAAGTTTAGAAATTAATAGGTTTATTAGACATTGCTCTGTTAATCTGCCAGAAAAATTTCTTTCTTACCTTCCTCAGAAGCAATATAGAATTATCTGCACTGTATTCAATATCTTCTACTGAGAATAATAATGTGGATATGCAAATCTGTTGTCAATTAATTAAATATAATAGGTTTGAAGGATCTATTCTAGTCTAACTTCTTGTCATGCCTTCTGCAAATCGTGTGTGTGAGTCTGAAAAGAGCAGATGTTCACCCTTTCATTTTAAAGCATTTCAAGCTATAAAATATGCCATGCTGCCAAGGGCTCTTTCTTCATGTCTGCAGTGATGTGTTCTGTGTGATATACTTTTTTATAATTTCCAGTGATGTGGGGAAGTTATTGGTGTATGTTGAAAACAGGCACGTTGTCCTGCCACTGAAGGATGGCTGCATTTCAGAAGAAACAAAGTGACCTTCATGTGCCTTGTGGAATTTGCCAGAATAATTCTAGGGGTAGCTGGAGGAAACTTTCATATATAATAGATGCTACAAAAGGCCATAATGCCAGGAAATATTAGGAGACTTGTGAGAAACCTGCAAGTATAATACAAGGATTTCTAATATTCTGATATGAAAATAAATTTTTATTGCCTCAATACATGAAGAAACATTGCTGCAGGTGTTGGTTTGGCATGAAACAGCCTAATGTTGCTCTTATGCAGCTCATCACCTCTAAGATAATGATGTTGCAGTAAGAATTTGGAATGAAGTATTACAGCAGCTACCTGAGTGTTTATTTTGACTAGTAGCTCATTTTACTCTCATTAAATTAAGAGTGTAGAAGCCATATGTCATCTACAGAAGCAGCACTTTCTTCTCTGCACATCTGAAGAATACTTATTTCCAGCCTTGCTAACACATTTAAAATAGAAATTCTTGTTGTCTGTGACCTGGGAAGAACAAAGATTACTCACACCTCTTCTCTTAGCCTACCTCCTTTGAAAACTGAGTGTGGAGGAATTTGGGATACAGGTCCTGTGAGACAGCTTGAGCTTGTGTCATAGATCCCACTGGTCCGTGGCAGTTCCATGGTGACTACTTCTCAGAGGCTCGGTGACTCCAGCATCCTGCATGACATAGTGCCTTTTCACCTACAACCTAATGTGAAAATTGGAGCTAGTACTTAGTCCCTCACAGTAGAAAAATCTATGTAAATGTTAAGCATAACATAAATGCTTTTAGTCCGTATTTTGGATGACACATCCTTCATTTTTCTTCCATTTCTTTTTTCTAAATTTATTTATTTTTATTTTTTAGACAGTGTTGAAATAGATTATGTTTCTGCTACAGAGAGAATTATGCTACAAAACATATTTTTTCTCCCTTATTGCATCCATAGCTGTTCTGGCCTAAGACTGTATGGGAGATCACCTATAAATCACTGTTTTTGTGGTTGACTGCTTTGAGGATAGCTGTCACTGTTTTGAGTCTTTCTACCTCCATGCATGTGCCCACGCAGTTTTCTCAGTATCTATCAGAGTAGGTAGCATAACAAGCTTCCAGAGTGTTCAGGAGCAAGGATGTGCCAGGCCTGTAAGAGACATTCCAGAGGAGCAGCTAATTGGAGCAGCCAGTAAGTGATGCTAATTTCTATCAATTATTCTCTGCAGGAGTCCAGGGGCATGCCCATGTCTTGCCATTTTGTTGGCACCTCTTACACAGTGGTATCATATCTACTGAGGAAAATCTATGGCAATATTGAAATGATGTGAAATTTGAAGGGAGAGGAATTGTATTTTCTCTGTATTGACTGTAATGCAACATTATGGTGCTTCCATTCCTCAGTGATAATGCTTAAGTTGTACTTGGTTATGGGGTTTACTGGCTCTTCTGCCTCCACATAAATGACATTATTTTCTCTATATTCAGCGAATCTGAAAAGTAAAACACATTCCCATGTATTGTAACTGAGTACTCAAAGCACACCATCCACATACTATTTTTTACTGCCTGATAAAGATGATACAGAGCTTTCTCGCCCAGGATTTAGGACTGAGAATTTTATGACCATAGAGTAGCAGTGGTACAGTGCTGGTGTCTGTCTTTGCATGTAAATAGGCTCTAGAGGAAGGACAAACAAGTCATATTTTATTCTAAACTGAGCAAATATAAAGAGTAGTGGTGACTTCTTTTAGAAAAAATAATGGGAACACACAAGAAGATGCTGGTCTTCCAGGCAATCTAGTTATATCCTGAGGATAGTTTGAGTAATTGCTGCAAGAACCACGTTGTTCTCTGCATATCTGTGAGCCCCAGGAATAAACCCTACCTGGAGGAGCTGAAGTTTGGCTGAACCTCATTCTATCTAGGAAGGTTGTTTTCTCCCATGCACCTTGGAGTATGACAGTGGCTTCCTGGATATCTCTATGCATACATCTTGATCAAGATGTGATAAAACAGATTTGGTATCAACAAGTTTCCTTGGAAATATTTAAGTTGTAGCTGATAATTTATTGCAGTCGCAGACTCTTCCTAGGAAAAGAACTGAGAAGATAATCTTGTTATTTATTTTATAGAAGCATTGAAATCTTACAATGGGATTGTTGAGGTTATAGCCTTTTAAATGTATTGCTCACTTATTTTTGCAGGGTTTGTGCCTAGCGATATTAAGACAGTTTTACTGTGTAAACTGAATGCGTTATAGCATGCTGTTGAAAAGATAGGTGCATTACTCCAAAACCCATGGTAGCAACAGCTAAAAACTGAGTACAGGGAAGCAAATATAAGAGAATAAAAAGCTTTTTTTCTAGTGATTCAAAGTTTTGATGAAGATCAGTTGTTACAAGGATCAAGTCCTAAGAAATACATCCTTCTATGTTTATCTGAAGGCTGCTATGTATGATTATATAGACAACTGCAAATTTTGTCTCATTTCACATCCAACTGATGGTGATCCTGTTCTCATTAAAAAAACCCAACAAAACAAAAACAAAACAAAAATAAAACCTAGGGCTGGTTACTTCATCATAAGCTCTGATGTATAACTGAAAATGTCAACTGTTAATTATATGTGCTCTCTTTGTTAACAGGAAATACTGTACCAGCAGTGTTTGCCATACCAGCAGCAAACCGACCTGGCTTCACAGGCTATTTTATTCCAACGCCACCCACTGCATACAGGAACCAAGCCTGGATGCCCTATGCTGGAGAGAATGAATTACCAGGGCAATGGGCAGACTCAGTAAGCATCCTTGCTTTTCTGTGTACAATTTCTGTGGTTTCCATGGGAGGAGTTTTAAACAGTGCTAAATGATCAGCAAAGAATCTGAGCAGGATAATTCTTCCTTGAATGGCAATACCTCTAGTAGTAAAAAGTTACAAGAGGAGGCATAAATACTTCATCTGTCCACATCATGAACTGTAAGCAAAGTCTTTAGAGGGTTAAATAATTCACTAGGTTAGGGGCTGGCACCTATTTAAAATTAGTAGGTTAGGTACCATTTTTCTTTCCCAAGCCAGACCTTAAATGCTTGGCTAAGCACAAAGCAGGAGTAAGCGATGTTGCCTGTCAAGGTTGCCTTGTGCTGTTTGGATCTGGGGAACATCCTTCTCTCCTGGAGGCTTCTCTCAAAGCAGCCTGACTCCCTGAATTCTGTCTCTTGGCTCTGCTGCAGTCCTGCTGGGCAATTTTTCCAGTCCTCCTAGAGCCTGGAGTGACAAATCATAAGTTAAATAATTAATTGCAGAATCCTAGTCTGGGATAGATGTAAGTTTTAGCCCAAAGTACACCTACATTTCAGAGAAATAAAGTGGAGACATCTCAAAATGAATTGCAGTAGTTTATCATGTTTGAAACAATTTCTAAAATTTAGGGCTTCTTTCCACTAGGAAAAAAAAGATCAATTCTGCTGCCTGAGCTGACATCTGGTACTTATGCAGAACCAATTCAACTAAACAAACTAGGGGATGGATTCTGTTTCGCTGTGCATATCATCAACAGAATATTTTAGTGAATTGCATTTGGAGTCTAATAGTTGGCTTTGAGCCACTAAGCAACAGACAACTTGGTCATAATAAGTGTTCCTGGGGGCAACTATTTTTTTGCTAAATCTTTATTTTTGCACCTGATGCCTGTGAGGAAAAGAATTCAGTTTGACTGTCAGATGCAAGTCTGAATTGGCAGGCTGAACTGTTAAGAAAAAGGAAGTATGTTCATCTGTAAGCTGAGCACATCTGCTGATGTACCCTGACACCTGGAGGGTTGTGATGCTGTCGTACAGATTACCTTCTCAGAGCGGCCCTTTAAAACATGGAAACTTTTTCTTTTCTTTGCTTTATTTATCTGTTTATTTTTTATTTTATGGTAGTTTTCAACCCTAATGACATTTTAAATCCAGGAGGCCCATTGTATCTGAGTAATGATTTTAATCTTTTTTTTTAATAAGGAAAAAAAAAGAACCAAAACAAATCAGTAGAAGTATTTTACTTGTCTTTGTTTCTTTTACCATTTGTATCCCTACTCCTTGGCTGCAGTCCCATTAAAAATCTTGTCAGATATCACTTGTCCAAACGAGACATTGAAAACAAGTCTCCAGCCCCTGGTTCCTTCCTCTGGAAGGAGAAGAGCGTAAGCCTGTTATGGGTTTCCCTGTTCTCAGGGGAAGAAATCAGAAGAGCAGTTAGTGTTGATGGACCATACACGGAGGACTGTGAGAAGCTGTCTGAAAAAATAACTGTGGCGCTATAGGATTCAAAGGAAACAAATGTTCCTTTTAATTTCACTTGCCCATTAAATTGCTTTAACAACTTCTGTTACTCAGATTTTTGGCCAACCTGTGACTTTGCAAGCAAAGAGGAAAAAAAAGTAAAACCAAACTACTGCAGTTTCTACAGTGAATTTGCACTCCTCACCCCCCAGTGACTGTAAATCTGTCAAGAAATCGTCTTTATTTGAAAATCATTACTAGAGGAAGCAGTCATAATATTGGTGACGTAATATGGTCAGGAAGCTGAATAAAACAGAAAAAAAAAAAGATCTAAAGTAATAATCAGTATTTGAATTTCTGGATGCTTTCTAGTTTCTAAGCCCCAAGAAACTAACTTGACAATTAGTAAGAACAGATGCTTAATATTTTTAAGTTGAATATTGAAATTCTTTACTTTTCATGCATTTCCACTAGCTGAGCTGTAAACAATGGAATAGAGGAAACAGGCAACAAAGAATTATCTTGTAAGCTCAATTTACTGTAAATATTTTATCAGCTGAAATAGAAGTATTGAAGCAGTAAGTTTTCTGGGAGAAGGGAGCAATATCGGGAACAGCTTTTGTTTTCCAAATTGTTGGATGCTGCATAGTGGAAGTAGTAATCTGGTGGCCTCTAGTGGTGTTTACGTGTTGTACTACCAAAATGTCTCGAATAACCTATTGTAAAACAAACAGAAGCAGCTGCATTTAATCATCACTTTCATGTTTGTCTCATCACACTGTACCAAACATGTTTGACATCCTCTTGACACTTATCCAAAATCCTTATTTAAATCCTAGTGTTCATTTTTCACAGGTTCTTAGATGCCTGAACTGGTAAGATTTTCAAAAGTACCCAAGGGACTGTTAAACTCTCACAGAGCCAGAACCAAAATGGGATCTAAGCAAAAGTACAAAATTGTAATTCTGAAGTCCATGCTGAGGTCCCATGTCCCACAGAACACATATAAAATTGGCAGATGTTTCACATCGTGATGTTTCAGTCTCCTTGCAGATACCTACGGTTCTGAAATTCTGCTTCTGGCATACTCACCAAAGCCTTTGTTATGGGGGGTGAAGTACCTTACATCTCAGCCTGCCTGAAATCCAAAAATTAGCTGAGATATCTGCCCAGCTGCCTGTATTATATGCTTATATAAGACTTTAATGTATTCTGAAAGTCAAAATAATGTTGTGTTTTTCTTACAATTTAAAGCAGAAAGAATTACTAAGTTAACTTTTTAGTGATTAAACCTTGTGGAAACTTACCTATGTAGTGTTCTGAGTGTAGTGTAGGTAAATGTAGTTTTCTGAGTCACTCAGTTCATAAAAAAGCATAACTGAATTTTCCTTACTTACTTGTCACTGACATGGATTAGAATGGTCAGCTGGTAAGCTTTTTCTTGAGGAGAAATTCTTGTCCTAGTAAGGCTGTGGGTTGCTTTCTGTAACAACATAAGGCCTTCTTCAAAATGAAGGGCTGTACATTCCTTTTTTATAGACTTTGGCAAAACATAAACAAATACTATTTTTATTTAATGCATTAAAAACATCTGAGGAATATAAAGATTGGTATCATGGTTCATGGATTTGTGTGGTAAATTTAATATCTCACAGTGACTGAATGAGTTGAATTCAGTTAACTTACAACAGAGTAATATTGTGAATCTCCCATGTAGTTCTGTTAAACGTGGTGAGAAATCCTGATACTTCTGTGAAGTCAAACCTCCTTTTCAGTGTTGAGTTTCCAGCTTGGTATACCTGAGCTTAGCCCTGTTGTTTGGATTTAGTGAGTTTTTGTTAGGAACAGTATATCCAGAGACTTAGCTGACTTGGATTAGACTGTGGCTAAAAAGCAGCAAATGCTGCTATTTTTCTTCAGTTTTTTTTGGTGTCCTGAAACACATTGGTGCTATCTTTAAAACTGAAATATTTAGGAGGAATAGTAAGCAGAGGACACACTTTCAGAAAAGCCTTTTCCCTTTGTTTTTTTTGTGGTGATGAAAAATTCAGACATGCAATGTTTCCCCTGAAAGGTATTTCTGCTTCTGCAGTCTGAGGAGTTGAGTACCCAGTTTACTGATATATCTGCAGAAGTGGCACATGCCACAATAGACATTTGTAAACAGACTCTTAGGAGGACTAGGTTTACTTTCCCTTTATGTGGTCCTATTTGTTACATCTTATTCTGCCCTGTGAAGGTTTGTGTTACCTGGCAGGTAGCACTACAGATCAATTGTTTTGTATAATTTTGTACAATTACAATGCTCTGCAGGTACCACTACCTGGATATATCGAGGCTTATCCAAGGCCCCGCTACCAACATAATTCTCCTTCGCGACTTCCTCGCCAATACAGCCAGCAAACGAGCATGCACCCCAGTCTGGAACAAGCGCCTTTGCCATCCAATGCAGCTTCTCAGCAGAGCCTAACAGAAAATGACCCATCTGATGCTCCTCTCACCAACATTTCTACAGCTGCCCTCGTAAAGGCAATAAGAGAAGAAGTTGCTAAACTGGCCAAGAAGCAAACAGATATGTTTGAGTTCCAGGTCTAATATCTTTTGTGCATAGTTCTTGTTGTATGATGCAACCTGGAGTAGCTAAGAAAACAACTCTTGTAATTTTCAGTTACAAACTTGATGTGAGTTGTGCCAAAGTGATGGCGTTTTTCTCTGTCTGAAAAGTCAACACTATGAAATGACTTAAAATGGAGCAACAGGGCTCCGAAGGCACGCAATTCTGCTTGCCAGCTAAGGAAATGCTGCCAGGTAACTGTTTAATATGGATAAGATTGATCATATGCAATTGTTTGTCACTTGGCTCTTGTACTATGACCCATCATCACCAGAGATGCTACTGAACGTGTCTGTGCTACATGATGTTTCATTTGCAGGCCCAGACGCAGAGCTGCTGAAAGTAACTTCTACATGTCAAAACTTTGATTAAAGAAGAAAATACAGTCGAACATGGTTAGCTGAAGGCCACGGTAGGTGTGGCAGTGGCCATGATAATTGTTTCCTGCAGGATATTGTATAAGGGATGCTGAATTCGGCAATGCAGAGTCATTCAGCCTTTTCATTATAGAGACTGTATTCAAACCAAAAGAATTTGAGATGAGCAAGTAATACAAATAAATGTCCTGTAAATAGCCCCAGTTGTCCTCATCCTATTAACAGTACAAAGAAATGAAAGAAGAGAAGACTGTGAAGAAGGTGAATGATAGAAGTGATGATATTTTGATAAGCAGTGGCTACCTTGTCCGTGATGAGTTATAAAGGAGGGGTTTTTTCGGCGTGAGAGAATACAATGCACAAAAACCCAACAAAGGATATTGGTGCTAGAAGCTTCCAGAAGAAATGAAAAAGGGTTATTCGCATTTACTTTATATTCAGACTTTTCATTCTGAATGCATGTGAAGCTGGTAAACCTGAGACCTTTGAGCAAGTCTTTCCAACCTGGAATAATGAATACACCTGCTTGGACAAGAGAACCTCTGTTTAACACAGTACTTTTTTCTTTTTCTTGAACAATGTTATCTACTAAAGTGATGCCAGAAAGTGCTACTTGAATCTGCAGTTGATTTTGATTATAGTGGAACAGTAAATGCACACCCAGGAAGTTCTGAATGTAGAGGACATGATTATTAACATGTAAATAAGTAACTGCTTACATGAATTAACAAAAATGCTAATGTTCTGTGAAACAGGGAGCATTTCCAGAAATTATGCTGACTTGATATTGTGCAAGATAAAGGTCACAAATCATTAAACTGCACTGTTTTATGAATTCAATCTGAAAAAGAAATCAAACTAGTTGAATGGGACAATAGTTCATCTGTTGCAGTTGTACAAAACAATTGGAGGTCATGAACACTTGCTTTCAGTTCCTTTGGCAACTGGCTTCAGGAACTGAAGTTGTTGCAAAATTTCTTGTGTTGGGCATGTTTGATGTCAACTGGAGTTAAAGGTAATGTGCTTCAATTCAGTAAGTTATTTAGTTATCCTCAATTGCTTATGCTATTTTGTCTGATCATTTCATTTCCCTGAGTTTCTTTGGTCTTTACTGAGGTGAGAAAGGGAACTTGCTTAGCTTTTTGGCCACCAGTAAAATAAGAAGAGAAGAAGAGAGGAAACTAGAGCAGGGGATAGAAGAAATTGATGAAGCACAAACTTTTAAAGCAGAGCTATTTTTTCCCAAATAATTATATTATAAACCCTATCTGAGATTGTGATACTTAGTTATCCTAGAATATACAGATATCTTCTGCTCTAACATCTTAAATACTGCAGAAGCTCTTGGAATGCTAGCTAGTCTTTAAACTAATGTGAAATTTAATTTTATTATTTAAAAGTCAAATATAAATAAAATGTATTTTTGTAATTTCTATGTATATATGTGCTGTATATTTATATGTGACTGCTCTGCTATAGTCAGAAAATTTCCATAAACCAAGTGCAAAAAAAAAAAAACCAAACCCAACCTAGTAATTTTAATGATCGGTATAAACATGGAGTACACGAATACACATTTGGGTAACTTGGATACTAAACAACCAAAGAAACTCAATCTTTCATATAAATATAAATCTAGTAAAGATAGACTGCTGTCTCAGTTACTTGCCAGCTAACTAATACTGGTCTTATCAGTGTTATACAACATCCAAATGTCTTCTTGAGTTGAATTAATAGCTGCCTGAGAATGTCACACTTAAAAGAACCAACTTAAAAATACTGGGCCAAATTCAGTGTGACATAAAAAGACTAATTCTGGTTGGCTTCAGCGGGAACTTTACTTGGTTACAGCAAGGCTGAGTTTCTTCTCTACTGTTCTGTCTGTATGTGTTAAGTTTCACTAGAATCACTAGAACAACATTCTGCTTATTTTTCAACCATTTACTCATTTGGCAGAGTTATCCTAAATCTGCAAGTATGGAAGCAGCAGCAATAGTCACATGTATGGGATTGCTGAAGCCATATAGCTGGGAAGGGTAATGATACACTCCTGAAAGAGTCACTGGAGGCAGGATGTACTGGATTTAAACAGCATCTTTGGGACACTTTAGCTCTGTTTCTAATCTGTACCCATTCTTAAATTAGAACAATATAGTAGTTCTATTGATAAATGTGTGAGGGTAAAGCCTCATAAATCTTATATCATGACACATACATCTTGCCGTACTGGAAATTAAAAGTAGATGTACTGTGTTTGAATGCCTACATGCAAACAAAAAGAACAAATAGAAAAACCTCAAATATAAACATCTAAATAACCTTCTAGAAAGAAAAACAAACATTTCAGTAAAGTTAAACAAAGTGCTCTTCGTTCTACTGGGGAAGACCTGTTAGATTTAAAAATTAATTTTGTTTGGTATTGATGATGAATTTTGTTTGGTATTGATGATGGTCTATTGAATATTCCTTCAGCCATCACTCTGAAACCATTGTGGTGCACTTTATTCACAATGATATTTTACATTCTTCATTCATAAAAGCCTTTTATCATGTTTGTAATATGTTTCTGCATTTTTTTTAAGTACAAAGTAAGATTGTATCAAGACAGTAAGGACATTCCTGGGAAAGAAAAATGAAGCTGTACTATTTATACTGTCTGAGCACAAAGCAATGATAAAGTGAAAATATAGTGTACAAATGATTTGTAATATAATAAACATTTTGTATGGCTACAATTACAATATAGTTTTTCAATATTGATTTCAAAGAAAGTATATATATGTAGAAAGTGTATATATATGTTTAAAGTTATAAGCTCATAAAAATATATTCATGCCATTTTTGCTGATAAAAACCTAGTCATTAAGGTTTTTCTATGAAATTTCCCTGTTTTATTTTAAATCATGTCAAATGTTTAGGTGAAAACATTGTTTTCTGTGTACAAAAATATTTAATTCTGACCACTATTTGTTTTCAGACTTGTAAATCATCAGTAGAAACATCTGCAAATGGAGTAAAATCACTTCTGAGTATGTGTGTAATGACCACTCCCAGTAGGTACAATATGTGTGACATTTATTAACACCAGTAGAAGAGTAACTTTAAGAGGATGAGAGAGTATTTTTTGACAATAATTTTTGAGAAAAAAAGTTATCTGGATTTGAGAGAAGCTCTAGCATTCAGTGTAGAAATATGAATAGTATTTGTATCTATTAATATAATGGATAAAACTTGATGGAAGTGCACTTAAATCCTCTATATAGAAATGGGGAAATTATCACAGGTAATGATCATTTCTTTTTCAAACTAACTTTGAAAACATGAGACATGGAGGTAAGAAGATGTAAGATAATAATGAGAGGCAGCATTGGATTGAGTAGCAGAACTGAAGTGAGGCTTCTGTCTTGTTTAAGGGATAATACAAGCTAACTACAGTTTTCGTTATATTTCAAGATGTTTCACTGTATTAATTGCATTTTAATGCAGACTTTTTAGTCCCATGTTGCAAATAGCAGCTAGCAGCTGGCACTTTTCAAAGTCTGAGGGAGACTGAAAGCAGCAAGGTTTCTGAGCTAGAAAAATTGAATTCATTTTCTGACCTTGTTCATCCTGTACAGGTCTAAGCAGCCTGGAGTACTGTGTCCAAGGATGCCGTAAATCTGTTATGGTCCTGACCTTGCATTTCTTGTACATAAACTAATCTCAGTGGCTGCCCGTACCTCACTGATGTGAAATGGGATAGGAAGAGAACAAATGTGAGGTAATATGAAGGTTATTAACAGGTCATGAGTACTTTAATGGTCTTTAAATGGCTGTGTTTGGCAGCTGTCCTCGACAAGATATATTCCTTTCATTGTCCATGACCGTTATGTAAAAATTAAGACTTGGTCCTATCACAAGAGTGTATGAATTAACTATTACTCCACTGTGTAAACCATATGCACTCTCTATATAGCTCTACATGAGCATGGTAAATTAACATGAGTAGTTTCCAGTTACTCAGAGTAATCTCTTGTAATAGATCACCAAGTTTTATGGCACTTTATATAGATGTTACTACATCACGGGGGCTGAGGGAAACATAATCATACAGTATGCTCATATATTAATACTATTAGTCTTTTTTATTTTTATTAAAAGCTTTGTGGAAAAGGGAAAATTTGGTCTGCTAAGATCAGGACTGCTCATTTATCAGTCAGTGCATGCAAGGCAGCAGCTCCTTTCTGCTCGGTATGCTCTTGTGGCTAATGGAGCAGATCTCTCCTCTTGCCACATACTGCCCCTCCATAAGAGGGTACAAGCACGCAGATTTTTTGAGTAGACTGGTGTGATTTTGTAGATAAGTATATGGGTAAACAACATCTAGTTATAGTTATACATCTAGTAATACCTAGTTCTCTATGATTGAACCAGATGCATTACTGATCTGCTAAGCAATGTTTTAAAAGCGATGTGTGCTCAAACAGAAATGAATCAGCTCAAGCTTGTTTACTATAATGTTATTTAGACATAACACTATGGATTTTGCAACAGCGCTATATGGATGGAATCAGTATGTCAAGGGGTAACTGACCACTTTCTGTGCTAGTTTTTTTTTTCATAGGCTAATTTTTTTTGGCCATAATTCCAGGACTGAGTTAGATTTTTTTGTTTATCAAAATACTTTGAAGTTATATTTGTCTATTTTAAAGGGCAGGCATGAAAAATGAGAATAATAGTAGTAACTTAGAATGCTTTTTTTGAAATCTTTTTTTTTTTTTTCTCATAATTGAAAAATGCAAAACTTGACTAGTGGGAATGAAATTTATATAGGTCAGTAAATGAATTTCGTACTGACTCACTCTTTATAACAAACTTTCAAGTTGGCCAAGTCATAAAGGCATACCTGCTTAATACTACAGAATGTCTGCTGAGAATAAATATTTTGCTGTGCTCAATGAGTGAAAAGCAATCAGAAAACTGCACTTCTGAGGATTCCTGATATTCAGGAAAATTTTTGCTGTGTATGTGACGTGGGAGATGAGACAGGGATTTTGATGGGGCTCTGAGGTGGATACGCTACCCTATGTCACACAGTTGCTCTTTTTGTTGCCCATAATACCAACAGATCTAAACCCCACAGCCACCAAAGTGGTGCAGCAGAAAGGTGGTTTAGGTCCTGATTTTTAAAACTGTTGAAATGCCCCAAAATCATGCCATAATCACCTCGATACTATATTCCTCTTGAAAATCCTTTATTTGTTTGGGTTTTTTTTTCAGTTTCGATAGGAGTGTGGTATCATGCATATATGTTCAGAAATGTTTCTTCAAAAATTAGTTCTTCGATCCATGTATTTGTCCCTATATACTTCAGGTTCCTTAAGGGGTACTGAGGCAGTAATGAAGAGTTAGTTCCAAGATTTTTTTTTTGTTATGAAATTCATGAAAGATAAGAAATTGAGTTTTGAATACTTAGGTGCTCAAATGTATAGCAGATGTCTTGGAAATAATTACAAATACCATGAAGAGATGTTTCAAGAATTTGATTAAAATTAACTCTTGTTTTAAGAAGTGCCTAACTCCTCATGAATTTCCATGCTCAATATTAGCTATTCCCAAGGAAGAGCTTGAAACTAGATTCTGTAAATAATTTTGTAACTTTTATAAATATACATTTACATACTAGCCAATAATGGTAGAAAGGATTGTAAATTATATAGGAAGTTGATTCCACTGAGTACAGTGTTTAGAGAGGTGAATTTTTCTTCCAAAGCATGTCCCTCTTCACTACTCATTGTGTTTCTATGCTTTGTAAACCAGAGTGTGAACACTGTAACACAGGCTGGCATCAGTTAAAGTCTTGTATATCTGTAAAGGAGCACTGACTTTTGCAGCCTCCAGTGCGACCTTGTAAAGAGTGCCTGTGCATATGATTATTTTTTTAAACTATTAAAACAGAAATTTCTAGGTCCTTAAATTTGGCTTTCCACAAGGAATCAGTGGCTTTTAGGTCTTGAATCACTAGCAGCACCAACCTAACTAATAGATACTTTGAGATGTGGTGCAACAGAATACAGCAGGCTATGCCAGGGATTCACCAGGATCTAAAAAGCAAGTGACTTGTAGTAGAATAGGTGATAAACCTTCTATTTTCAGCAGTGTATGGATACTAAGTGATTATTTATTAATATGGCAGGTCAAAGAATCTTGAAGCAAAAATGCTTGGAAGAAATTTTAGGTATTTGGTTAACTTTTGATTTCTTAATTTGTTAAAACAGTGCAAAAAAAAAAAAGGAACATTACCAGCATCTTCCGTTTCAGAGTTATAAACATGGGAGATCTGAATGTAAGTAAAATTGAGGTTTATTCCTTCTCCTTGCCTTTATCTACTACACTGCAAGTAGGAAAAAGAACAGTACCCTCCATCAAATTATTTTTAATATTTCATTCTATGACAGAGAGAGTGGGGAGGCTTTTTTCATTTCACGTTGGTTTTAGGTTTTTCAAACTGTATTTGAGGTCATATTTGCTAGAAAAAAATGTCAGTCAAGCCAAAACTTTTGGAAAATAAACTGGAATCCATCTTAATGAGGCCTGAATTTTGGTTGAGGATTTAGCAACCCAGCAGAAACAATTCAGACCAAACAAAGGGTCTGTTTTGTTCAGGGTTTTTTGAGTCTCATTAGAAAGGACGTGTACAGCACAGATATTCCTATGTTCTTTGACTTTTTGTGTTCATTTAATGTTTTGCTAGTGCTGTGCATTCTGATTTTGACTTTTACAATGGTTTACACAAGGAGATACGCTCCTTAGCTCGCTAGTATACGGCTGGTGTGATAGAAGTAGTAACCATCATATGTGATATAATTTTTAATTAGCTGTAGCACTGCATGGCTTTGGCCCATATTCTGCTTTATGATACTTACAGATGTCATATTAGTTTTAAGGCAAAACATGAATACAGATAACATCCTCCACTGAAGTTATTGGCAAAATACCTGCTTACTTCTAGGAGAGCAGGACTGATCCAGTATTCTCTCAGTGAATGAGCCATCACAAGTGTCTTAAAACTGTGCAAAGAGACCAAGGATGCTATCTTAGGAGATTGGAAGTCAGTTGACCCTTCTTCAGAATTTCAGATTGGTCCTGGGCAAGGTGCTTCATGTGACTATGCCTAAATGTCCCTGTCCATAGAGTCAGGGTCAAGGAATTGCCTTTCCTCACCCCTAGTGAGAGACTGAACTAACTGATAATGTTAGAAATGCTGAAACCCCGGTGTCAAGTGGATACTTTAGTATGAAGCACTATTTATTATTTCATGGAGCTGAGTAATTGTTAAAGACTATAAATTGCCTGTTCCTCTGGTAGCATTTCAATATATGCAGATTTACAAGAACAAAATAAAACAAACCTCTTGATGCTATTTAAGTTTGTTCTAGGAAGCCTTTCCAATAACAGATTCTACACTTTTCTACAGAGATGTTGTATCAATAAATTGTATCACTTTCCATGCAACAGATCTCAATTCCTGATGAAATGGACTTTTCTTATATCTTTTGACTATGGAAAGGACCACTCTGCATGATTGCAAATATCCACTTTACCTTTGTTGCCTACAACTTGATTCAACTAGATAGTAGTGGCCGTGTCTGTGAAAATTGCTCAGAATTTGTATTTTGGCTGTAAATGGGAAATTCAGTTTTCTGAAGCCAGTTAGAGCTGCAAAACTTAGTGTCATTTGTAAAGCCAAGTTTAGAGATTAAACAGAAAGAGGAAGAAAAGAATTAATTAAAATTTTTTTACTATGCAGTCAGAAGGGAAACCTCCAATAACTGGTTCCTTTTGCAATTAGAGATGTAAAACCATCCTGCTGGTAAAAGTTTATGTATTACTGGGAAGAAAGCATTTATTATGTTCCGAGTCATTACCAAATGGCTGGGTTTTTACTCTGAACTGTAGGGTAATTCTAGAAATGAAGCTTACCCGTGCATAGAATAGTTTCTTTCATGTTAGTGGCTATAGCTTAGTTGTACATATTTTTTCTTGGCAATTTTGCACACTAAATAAAATGTCTTAAAATCGATGTTGCTACTTATTGGTTGTTCCTGTGGTGTCCTTTTCTGTAGATCATCTGCTTTAAAGAATGACCATGCCTTTCCCTTGGAGCTGCCAGGCTTCCAGACTGTGTGTGTGTCCTGCTGCTCATGCTCTTGGGAAAGAACCTGGCAAAAGAAAAGAAAGGAGTTTAAATAACTCCACAAGTTAAACCCATGTATTCCAGTGATCGCATTCCCTTTGAAGAAAGCTGTTGGCCTACCTTAGAGGTGAGAAGGACAGTAACCAGGAAGCCTTTGAGTTTTGAGGACATCTACCAATCCTTTATTACTTTGTGAATTTTTATTCTTACCTTAAAGTCCTCTATGCCTTCCCCCATTATACAGACACACTTACTGTGGGCTTTATTGGTATTTATTCAGGCTTAAGCTTCCTGCTGTCAGTCTGAAGTGAAATGAAAAGAAAAAGGGAAATGCAGGTAGATGCTTTTGACAATACTGCTTTTGTGTAATTTGGGATGGAAAAAATTTGGAATAAAAAGTTCATTTTACTACAAGGAATACATCTAACCCTTTCTTCCTCTGTAGTTTCAGAGAAAAAAAAAAGAGGCAGGAAAGGGTCTTCCCAAAATATGCAGTATAAATGAGTTTCCTAGTGCATGTATCACCATGAAGGTTCTGGACAGATGGTTTACTTAAGATGCAGTTATATATATAGAAGTTGTGACTGAGTGTTTCAATTGCCTCAAGGTGTTGTTCTGCCTTTTCTCAAGATATACCAAAATCTCAGCCAATTTTGCAAATGTATGTTTCTAGTGTGAAACACTGAATAACTGACTAGTGTTATTAATAATCTTATGTTTCCTTAGAAAGGCCAAATCATAGAATCTTTTTGGTTGGAAAAGACCTTTAAGATCTTTGAGTCTAACCATAAAATGCAGCACTTATTGACTGCTCCCTGACTGGCATCTGAGTCAGTATCTAGATGTCAGTGATCTTAAGAAACACTACTGCTCAAATAAAGAAAAGAGGAAAAGTTTTCCAGAGTTTAGTGCTGCTCTTGATTGACCTACTTCATGTTGAGATCTTAGCTATGTTTTTTCCAGATGTGCATCCATCATGCAGCATCCACTGCTAAAACACAAAAATCACTTTATAATAGCTTAGTGCTTTTGCATTTTCTCTGTAATCTGTCCCTGAGCTAATTAAGGCAGCTTTACTTCAAGATTATTTTCCATTCTAATGATCCATTGTAATAAGGCTGAGTATCTATTTGGAGAATTTTAATCTAACAAACTCTGAAATATAGCAGTCTGAAATGTGATGGACTGTTTGGAATAAAATACTTTAAAGCTGAAATGCATTCTTGTTTTCGGATAGCTTTGTATCTAATTTTTCCCATCACAAAGCAGCCAAGACTGCTTCAGGTTTCAGAAATGAAAGACCTCAGGGCTCTCCCTAGGGAGCACATGAGTGTCCCTGTAGGTGTAGACATGGCTCTTTGAGCATGACAGCTGTCACTGCTCAGCCCTCAGGCTGGTTGAGAAGACTTCTTTGTTAAGAACTGGAAACAGGAGCATCCTATTGATGTTTTGAGATCTCTGCCCCGGAATAAAAATTATAGCCAAATGTTTCATTCTTGAATGATAGATTTGTTCAGTCACAAAAGAGCTATATTAAAGAGATCTGAGCTGTACCAGCACCCAAATGTCAGGTTTAGCATTCCCTAAACAGTCTAAAAGAACAGAAACAAATAAAAATTGGATGCTTTTTGAATAAAAATAACGTAGTAAAAATGCTCATTCTATTATGTTTAATATATATTTATTTTTTTATGAAGGAAACCAACAGTTTTGAGATGCACTGATTTGAAAGGAAAAAAAACTCAGAAGCCTACAGAGATGCAGAGATATAACAAGGTTAGGTGGAAAGAGAGAAGAAAAATAAATGTAAATAAAATGTTCATGGGCAAATAAGAACCCAATGTATGTGCCATTATGATTAACCCGTTTGTCCAGTCTAATAATACAAACTTATTAATCTCTTGACAAACTCATACACATAAATGCATTAGTATTTCCAACTGGAAGTATGAACAGTGATTGTTTAGAGGCAGAAATATTTCATTGTATTATAGAAAAGTCCCCAAAGACTCTCTCACAGAGTCACAAGGTGCAGTATGATCCCCCTTGCCTTCTAGGTGTGGCTGGATCCAGGCTTAGGCCCTGAGTGTAATGAAGGATTCGGACCCTCGACTATGTCACAGTAAATCTATTACAGCTTGAGCTGGGTGTCTCTGGAGGAGTACACCCTGAAAGATGGAATCCCTGGACAATTACACCCATACTATCTAAGACATCACTTCCCCCACCACATTCTTCATGCCCTGTCCATGAAACAGCTGGTCCGATGATATTTTGGGGGCTGGGAGTCTTCCTGCTCCTTATTTGGTTTTCCACCCTGTTTCCAGGCATGCTGCTGCTTTTCTTAGCTTTAAGGTTTGCAGCTGGTTTGTATTCTTTATCTTCTGATTTGACTCAGCCCTCGGGCTTTCTTTTGTGTAACTCAGTAAAAGTTCAATTTAAGCTCATCCTCCTGGCTTATCTGTACCAAGGTTTTGTTTATCTTCTGCTGCTTGTTTTTTCTCGAGTCATACATTTGGTTCCTTTTATCTTGAGGTGAAGGGCATATAATACTTCTGTATTTTAACTCCTACTTAGTTGCTCATGTTATGAGAGAGTGTTCACTTATGCCAAGCTCTCCACTCATGTTAAACTCTAAGCAATTACACAATTAATTCTAACATTCTGTGAGTAAACTTATTTTAATCTCCAGCGCGCCGTATGTTCCATGTTTCCCCTAGAGTCTCTAAGTTACTTTAGTAGGTGCTACTTCACACACAGAAGACCAAATTGGCTTTCCAGGGAAGATGGCCACCATCTGTTAATGATCATTTTGGAATACAGAGATGATTCAGTGAAAGGACTTTGACTAAAGCATCCTGATAGCAGAGTGCTGTGGCTGACGGGCCAAGGGAAACCATTCTGCCTTGCACGTGAATCAAATGATTTTTTAATTTTTTTAGTATATGTCCTCAGGCAATTTTAATTGAATGATTACATATTAGCTGATGTTATTCCTAGTGTTATCACCCAGTAATTAAGCATGAAGTGTTGTCTTACCATAAAGGCCATATGACAGAATCTGAACAATAGATGGAAAAAGACTTAAACTGTGTGGTGGGAAAAGTAGCTCTGTTTAAGCTAAGAAAACCTGGGTGAATAATGTCTGATGGGGCATGAATGCAAAGCAAAACAGTCGATAAAAGGTGGTGGGTAGTAATAGTTAAGAAGCAGTGGTTGTATGCAACAGAAATCCTTGTAGGCCCTTATATTAACCATGAGGAAATTTGAGAGTGGCTTAGGAGTTAAATTGTTCTGCTACCTAACTTGATTTAACAGCTCTTGTTTCTGCACAAATCCTTTGAAGGCCCCTGCATATTGGCTCTTTTTTGTCCTGTCTAAGTTTGTCTTGAGATATTTAGCTTAAGCAAGCACCAATGCAGTTCTAATTTTCATAGCAATTAACTATTACAGTATCTGTTCATAGGTTTAGCTTCAAAACTTCGGCTTTGTGTGAGAAACTTTTTAACCTCATTCTACACAGATCACTTTAAAACATTGAAGGTCAGATTTCCAAGGTATTTTAGTAAAAATTTGGTTCTTCAGGCACTTAGATCTACCTTTTGTACATTTACTGTCTCAGCTTCCGAGATGTGACTGGGAAGAGGGATAAACCACCAGTGGTTGTGTGGGAATTTCCCCACCAGGTATAAAAATACATAGTTTAAGAAACCCACTTTGGAAGTAACTTGTAATGTCTGGAGTAAAAGAGCTTAAAACATGTCAACTAGTGAAAAAAAAGAACTGTTTAGCCAGAAGCACAATGGCACTAATTAGGCTCTAAAGAGCTAAGCAGCAATTAAATGATGCCAAGATGAGCCTAAAGAGTAGATTTATGAATGCTGAAGGGGAATGTGTTTATACTGAAATGAATAATGCATTTTTAGGGTAAGGACACTTACACCCAGCTTAGTGTCATCTCCAAACTTGCTAAGGGTGCACTCGATGCCTTCCTCCAGGTCATTGATAAAGACATTGAACAGGGCTGGACCCAGCACTGAGCCCTGGGGAACCCCACTTGTACCTGGCCTCCAGATGGATTTAACATCATTTACCATCACTCTTTGGGCCTGGCCATCCAACCAGTTTTCCACCCAGGAGAGTGTGCGCCTGTCCAGGCCACAGGCTGACAGTTTCTGAAGCAGAATGCTGTGAGAAACTGTCAAAGGCTTTACTGAAGTCCAGGACGATACATCCACAGCCTTTCCATCATCCAGTGGCCAAGTCATCAGGCGATCAGGTTAGTCTGGCAAGATCTGCCTTTTGTGAACCCATGTTGACTGGGCCTGATCACCCGGTTCTCCTGCATGTGCTTCATGATCGCACTCAAGATCCCCTGTTCCATGACTTTCCCTGGCACTGAGGTCAGAGTGACAGGCCTGTAGTTCCCTGGATCCTCCCTGCGACCCTTCATGTAGATGGGCACAACATCAGCCAGCCTCCAGTGCAGTGGAACGTCCCTGGTCTTCCAGGACAGTTGGAAGCTGATGGAAAGGGGCTTGGCCAGCACATCTGCCAGCTCCTTCAATGCCCTTGGGTGGATCCCGTCTGGCCCCATAGACTTGTGGGTGTCTAGTTGGGCAAGCAAGGCTCTGACCACCTCCTCTTGGATCATGGGAGCCTCATTTTGCTCCTTTAACTCCTGGGTTTGTATACAGAGGGAACAACTTTCTTTACAATTAAAGGCTGAGGCAAAGAAGACATTAAGTACCTCAGCGTTTTCCTCATCCCTTGTCACTGTTGTTCCTTCTGCATCCAATCGGGACTGTCTGGTCTCCCTAGTCCTCCTTTTATTGTTAATATATTTATAGAACGATTTTTCTGTTATCTTTCTTTGCCAATCTGATTCCTAGTTTGGCCTTAGCCTTCCAGATTTTTAATTTGCACAGTCTCACTTCCCTCCTGTAGTCCACCCAAGACGTCTGTCCCTTCTTCCAGAGCCCATAAACATTTCTCTTCTTCTTGATATCTCTCAAGATCTCACTGTCCAACCAAGCTGCTTTTTACCCCTGCTGGCTTTTTTTCCAGAACATGGGGATGGCTTTCCCCTGAGCTGCTAGGATCTCCTTTCTGAAGAGCTCCCAGTCCTCATGGGCTCCCTTGCCCTTAAGCACTGTCTCCCATGGGACACTGCCAACTAGCCTTCTGAAGAGTTCAAAGTCTGCCCTCTGGAAATTAAGTGCTACTGTCCTGCTAACCACCCTCTTCACTTCACCTAGAACAGAAAACCCTATCATCTCGTGATCGCTTAGTCCTAGGCGTCCTCCTACTGCCGCAAGGCCTTCTGTGTTCACAGAGATCTCCCAGCTGCTCTGATGAATTGGGATTATTATAGTTTGCTGATTGAAAAACAGAAGTTAATGGTTTCGCTTTTTTTTAATATAAACTGTGTAGGGTAGATCAATGTCTGAAATGATGAAGATAGTAAAAGACTGAATGCTGTAATATGCAGTAATGGGAACTAAAATTTTGATATCATATTGTGTTAAAATGCTTCACAGTAGAGCAACTTGAACACAGTTTAAAAATGACTAAAATATTACTCTTTTTATTAGAGAAAAAGGCTGCTTTGCAAAATATGGTAGCTTCAGGGTTGTTAATTTTATTATTTCAGTCTACTGCCTACTGCTTTTAAATTAGAACAGGAAAAATTGGTATCTTTTTATTGGTCTGATGAGCCTATTTACTATTTGGTTACGTTTTCTCAATGCCATATATGGCATGACTTTTTTAATGACAGATGTTATCCAGATCTTCAATCTGTCATCACTGCCTCTGTCCATTTTTGACTCATGAAAGGGCAGGCTTTCCAAATGTAAGGATGTTGTCGCTCCAAAAACTGCCACAGACTTTAGCCTAAGCATTATTAGTCCTGAAATAATAGTACAATGTTAGTTGAAAGTCAATGTTATTCTGTTAAAAACTAACTCGAGTCATAACTTCTGTAATTTTGTGGTACACTAAAGACAATAAAAGACCACACCGTGATTGCAGCAAATATTTTTATGACTATGTGACAGTAATTTTCTAAAGTTTGCTTATGGGCACAGGACTTTTGACCACATCTATTTACTCTTAGTTGCCTTTATTTAATGTACCTGGAATTAAAAAGAGCCCTTTGTATTTAGTATTGGAATTACGGTGTTTCCCTGCTATGTGTATCTTGAACATCATCAATGGATTGCTAGGAATCCTAACAGCAGCACTGTTGATTTCTCTGTGGCTTTGAAGAAAATATTATCTATCCAGTTTTCCTATAGTAATTGGAGAAAAAAATGTTAAAATATGTAATAGCATTATCAGTAAATAATAACAGACAAATATACACCAAAAAAGTCAACAAAAAATATACTGTATTTTTTAATTTGGTAGGCGAATAGCATATAATAAGTGGAAAAAAGATATTGAAGATCCAATAGAATACTCTATAGTGATAAAATTACAGAATATCCATCTGGAAATAATCCTCATCGTGTTGGTGGCTTCTGCCTTGTTTTCAAGACTTCTATCTTTTCTTCCCTCTGTGCCTTCAGAAGTTTATCTAGACAGGAACAAAACAAAAACTGTCATTATTTTTGTCATGAATACTTTGCAATACTTTTAAGAAAATACGATAATGCATTATGCAAACTAGCAATATTCCTTGCAACTTCTTGTCTAGTCAATATCTGAACACCTGAAGTTCCTCACACAATTTGAAAACAGTAGGCATTAAAATGGAAAAAGGTATGTATTTCTATGACAAAGAAAAAAAGCTTATTAATTTCCTGTTCTAAAACCTAAATGTATGCAAGCTACTGATGAGAATTACTTTGAGATCTTCTTTTCAGTGTGTATATTTGATGGATTTTTTTCCCCGTTTTCTTGCAACCTTTGCCCTCCTTAAAGTTTTCTGACTGGCAGCCTATGGCATTGAAGGAAATGACAAGCATCACAATCTCACAGCTGCAACTCTCAGTAATAACTATTGCTGAGCTATTTTATTTCTTGTATTTCCTTCAAGGCTAGTAGGTTTTAAAATTAGAGTGCCAAACCAATTCAACTTCTTTTCTTTTTTAATGCTTCCAACTCTCTGTGGTCACACACAGCTTTTATTTTACAAGTGCTGACTTAGTACAGCAGGATCTCAGTAGCAGCGGATACGTTTTCCATGTTCAAACTCTCTCTGATTTGAGCGGCATTGTTTTGTTTGCTAATGCTTGATGGATTTGGGGGGTTTGTTTCTTTGTGCAAAAGGGACTGCCTGTGTGATTCTTGTGCTTCCTTTAATAGATGATGCTGGACAAGGGAGGTGGTTCAGTCACCATCCCCGGAGGTATTTAAGAGGCGGGTAGAGGCGGTGCTGAGGAACACGGTTTAGAGGCAGATCAGAATGGCTGAACTCGATGATCCAAGAGGTCTTTTCCAAGCCGGTGGCGATTCTATGATTCTAAGGGCTTTGCTCCGTGCACCCCACGGCGGGGAGCGTTTAAGGGCTGAGCTCCAAACCTGGGGAGCCTCAGCCCCGACCCCGCCGCGCCTCCTCGGCTGCCCTCGGGGTCTGCGGGTGCTTCGACACCCAAGACGCCGCGGGTTTCGGGGTTTATCGGTGGAAGGACTCGCGGCCTCGGGACACACACGCACACAGCTGGGCGTCGAAGCGCTCTCCGATCAGCGCCAGCAGCTCCAGCTCCTTGAGGCGGACGCCCAGCTCGCAGATTTCGTCCTCCAGCCGCTCCTGCTCCCCAAGCAGCCTCCTCGCCGCTCCCTCGCCCTCCTCCGCCGCCGGGCAGAAGAAGCGCAGCGGCTCGTAGGCGATGGGCGCCAGTCCCCCGCGCCAGCCCGCCGGGAGGTGGCCCCGGGGGGCGAAGGGGAACGGGGCGGCGCCGGGCGGCCGCGGGGCGGGCTCGGGGCGCTTGTGGAAGTGCGGGAAGTAGAACGGGCGCGGCGGGCGCTGCTCGGCCATGGCGCCCCCCAGGCCTGGCGGCTGCTGCCCCGGGCACGCGCCACCCTCAGGGCTCGCCCGGCTCACCGGATCGTGGCGAGGGGGATCGGGGAAGAGATCGTCGAAGCCGAGCGTACCCGTCCCCCCGCTAAACCGCATCCCCGAGAGCCTCGTCTGACCCCGTCTTTTAAACCCGCCCAGGGATGGGGACTTAACCACCTCAGCCTCCACCACTGCTTGATAACCATTTTGGTGAAGAAATTTTGCCTAATGTCCAATTTCCCTGGTGGCCAAGGAGGACAATGGCATCTTGGCTTGTATCAGAAATGATGTGGCCAGCAGGTCCAGGGAGGTTATTCTCCCTCTGTACTCAGCACTGGTGAGACCGCTCCTCAAATCCTGTGTTCAGTTCTGGGCCCCTCACCACAAGAAGGATGTTGAGGCTCTGGAGCGAGTCCAGAGAAGAGCAATGAAGCTGGTGAAGGGGCTGGAGAACAGGCCTGATGAGGAGCGGCTGAGAGAGCTGGGGGTGTTCAGCCTCGAGAAGAGGAGGCTGAGGGGAGACCTCATTGCTCTCTGTAACTACCTGAAAGGAGGGTGTGGAGAGCAGGGTGCTGGCCTCTTCTCCCAAGTGACACGGGACACAACGAGCGGGAATGGCCTCAAGCTCTGCCAGGGAAGGTTCAGGCTGGACATCAGGAAAAAATATTTCACGGAAAGGGTTATTGGGCACTGGAACAGGCTGCCCAGGGAGGTGGTTGAGTCACCTTCCCTGGAGGCGTTTAAGGGACGTGTGGATGAGGTGCTAAGGGGCATGGTTTAGTGTTTGATAGGAATGGCTGGACTCAGTGATCCTGTGGGTCTTTTCCAATCTAGTGATTCTGTGATCTGAACCTCCCCTGGCACAACTTGAAGCCATTCCCTCCCATGCCATCACCTGGGAGAAGAGACCAGCTTCCACCACTACAACCTCATTTCAGGTAGTTGTAGACAGAGTTAAGGTCTCCCCTCAACCTCCTTCTCTTCAGGCTGAACTGCTCCTCGTAACACTTGTTCTCCAGTGCCTTCACCAGATTTGTTGCCCTTCTCTGGACACGCTCCATGTCTTGTAGTGAGGGACCCAAAACCAAACACAGCATTCGAGGTGCAGCCTCACCAATGCTGAGTACAGGGGGACAATCGCTTCTCTGGTCAACTCACTGCTGAGTTCCCTTGTGAAAGGGCAGATTTCTTTCATCTAGCAGTTTTATTTCTGGGCTGGGGATGTATTTCAGGGGTGCATTAGGCTCTGAACGTCACATTTGTCAAAAGAAGTGAGGAAGGCGCTGTCCTAAATATCATCTCTTTAACAGTTTATCCTCAAGGTTGCGTGTGAAATAACCAGACACTGAGGATGGAAGGATGTTGGTGATGAGATTAGGGAAAATTTCATCTTCTGGTTCTTGCTCAGAGTAAGCTAATGCTCAGCATACCTGATGTTCGGGATTGTAGAGTGGGTTTTTTAGGGGGAAGTGGCTGCCCTCCCCCCCCCACCCCACAACCTTGCACAATTTCATTTGGATTTGAGGATGAGACCTGAATACTGGATGGCTGGTTGCTATTTTTTTTTTAGCCTTCACTGTTTCCATTAAATGTGACAATTCCCTTCCAGCCCTAGGCAGCTGTAGGGGCCATTGCTGATTACTTCTGTAGAGCTCAAAACAGGCCTAAGTGACGCTCTCAGGCTTCCAGCAGGAGGACTTATGGGATGAGGTTAAGCTGATCTGAGGTGTTCTGGACAATCCTAATAGGAGAGCTATTGTACCAATACTGTTGGTAAAGGATTGATGACTGCAGGGGCTGTGGAGGTCTGTTACAATCAGTAAATTCACTTAACCTGAGGTGAAAAGCATACTGCAATACTAATACAGGCTTGAGCAGGCTTCAGTGATACACAGCCCTTAATGGAGTGCTACATGCTCTGGACTAAATACATTTTTTAAGCTTTCTCCTTAATAAAATGAGAAGTTTGATATTGCCTTTCCTAGAAGCGGACTTCGTACTGAGGTGTAGTGCTCTGTGCTGTGAGCCAGTACTGATGTCTTTAGCAGATCTACAGACAGTGGTTGTCACAAGTATGACAGTCAGCGCCCTGAAAAGTGGTAGGAGCAGAGAGACAGTGGTAGGAGTCAGCCAATGTTTTATTTTCATTTGCACTGTTTAGGGAACATGCTCTGACTTAAGGTCAAAACAATTGTGTTACACGCACTGTGCTTATGTTATTAAAAACCCAGTTATCAGTATAATATCAGTACAGGTTGCATATTTTGTGAATGGAACACACATATTTGAAAGAAGCACTCATCAGATGAGAAGCCTGATAGTAAGATTGCTCCCTCCAGAGCTTAGTGGATTCGACAAGAACCACCAGTGTAGTTGATTCTATGTGACACTGTGAGGACAGTCCAAGCATTAAGTCGACACAGTACCTGCAAGTGTTTATTTTTATTTCCATTATAATTAGGGAATGTATGGTAAAAGTTAATAAAGCTTCCTTAGCCTGGCCTTTGTGGGTTGCTTTTGAAAGTGAAATGGTGCTCATGCAGAATTTGCAGGGAGCTCTACTTTTGAAACCAGCCAGAGGCCCAGAGCTTCCATTTATGTTTTGTAAAATACATTTCTATTTATTTGTAGACATGCAAAACAAATAGACACATTGCTATTTTATTTGAATCTAATCCAACCTTTATGCTCCATTTCTGCTTCCCTTTTGTTGGTACAATCCACTTTGTCATTGGGGTAATACTGGCATATTCTTTAATTAGAAATACTTTGAATAACTGGATTTGGGCTTTTCTGTCACCACTACTGTCTTGCTGTTGTGCTGTCAAGCACACCTTTGCCTCTCCACCTCTTAACTATTAAAGATGAGTAGATAAAATAGTATTAGTTAGTAGGGATACTCAAAATTTAAGTGTATCATGGTGTGTGCAAATATATCTGTAGGTAGAAGAGAAGAAGTTTTAGAAAAACAATAAAGTTCTCTTGACTTTAAAGCCCAATCTTAAATTTGTATAGTGTATTCGTTTTATTGGAGGTGATAAGGAAAAGCAGCTGCTTTCAAAAGAACCAGGAAAAAAGAGTTAAAAAGAATTCTTTCAAAAGAATTGAGAAATAGAAAAAAATTAGAGCCTTAGTTAAAGTATTTGTTTTATGAAATAGCAATTGACTGTCGTATTTTTAGTGAAGTGATGTTAGCAGTTCTAGCTATTATTTCTTCTGTAGCGGTGTGTTTCATGCTATCATAGAACACCTATTTATAATCTAAATAGTATTTTGGTATATTAGGTGATACATAAGGGTTTCTGCCACATAATGTAGAGTTTTAAGGATCCTTGTATGGAAAACAAGGATATATATATATACAAGGATTCATATACATTTTGCTAGGGTTATTGATGCCATTTTCAGAGATCAAGCCAGTGCGTGCATTATACTCAGTTTGGGAGAGATGAAACGTTGGTATTTGTTAACATGTGTGTATGTTGTGAAGTTTTGATCATTTATTGAAATTAACACAGATAGTATGCCAAGAGAGAACAAGGTTGGTCTTGGCTCTGATCCATTGCAGTAATTCTAAGTTTCTGGAAATTGACCTTAGTGAAAAGAGAGAGTGAATTTTTTTTTTGGAAGACAAGGAGTGGAGGCTTTCAGCTGAAAGGGACAAAATGGGAAAAAATGTGCTGAGAAGAGGAAGGGACCTACGTTCATCAGAGAGGAAAATTTTTGAAGGAAAGAGCATAGTACAAATGTTATAATTTCACAGGTAGTGGTAACACTTTTTCTGGCATTTTTCTTTCATCACTTTGTATCAGTCAAATATACATATAAAAAACATTTCTGTTTTCCTAAAACACATGAACTAGTGAGTCACAATGATATGTAGTTTTATATGCTAGATACTAAAATTTAAACCTGAAGGTTCCATTTTTTTAACCCTTACCACGGAAAGTGTGTGATACTAATGCTGAAGTTGCAGCTCATGTTGACTTTAGGTGCCATCTGGTGGACTTTTACAGCATATTAAATGCTGCTTTTTCTTTCTAGTTGTATTAGTCGTGCAGATAAGTATGTGCTAAGCACAAAAGATTGCTGCAAGAATCAGAAGTTAAAGGTAGGGAGAATAGATAAAGATGATGACTGGGAGTGTAGAGGCTGTAGCAGGGAGAGTTAGATAATAATACTAAACATCTTTCTAGCATGGGATTTGGAGATTTCCAGTTATTATAACTCCTAACATTTTATTCTTCATTTACTATATAAGTGGGGTAGTCTCTTTGCTGTGAAGCAAATAATGGAAACGTCCAGCTTAGCGAAGCTCGGCTTTTCTTCCAAAACCCACAAACTGCCTCACATTGCAGGGAATGATATTTATTTTCTTCACTGGAAGAAGACATATATAGGAATAAATGACAGAATATTCAATAAATGTAATCAGAAGAGCAAAGAAAACAAAATAAGAATGTCCAGCAGAGCTCAAAAGAACATACAGGAAAACACACACATCTTATATAGTCACACAATTTTTTAAAAATAATTTTTTATACAATAAAATAACAAGAAACATTCATACATTGACCAAAAACTTTATATACCCCTATGAACAATATTTCTATTAAGATACAAGCTAATACGTATAGACTATTATCCTAATCCTAAGAACCTACCTAAGTTTAAAACATTATTAAAAAGCCTAAGGAAAAATCTTACTCCATCCACCCAGTTAACTCTACTAACACCCCACAACAACCCTATCCCACCTTTCCCAACTAACGCTCATCCAGCTGTATTTAAGCCCACATTCCCAACCCAGAGCTCCCTGCCACAGCCCTGCGCTTGCTGGGTGGAGCTGGAATGGCAGATGTAGGATTTTCCCTGACCCTTTTGGCCATTCCAGGCTGGGGCTGTGGCAGGTAGCTCCCTAAACCGTGAGGTGGCTGCTGAGGCCCCATCCCAATGATGTTCTTCTGGGCACTGCTCCGTCCTGCACTGGAGCTCCTCTGGCTGGTGTCATCAAGTGAGAGCTGCTGGAGGCGAAGTGACAGCGCATTGATGTCAACATGGATGGTTTTCTTCAGGGTGCTTCCCAGCTGTGTCTTTGGTGTTACGTGAGGCACAGCCCAGCGGCTGATGGTGTTTATTGCTTGGGTGGTGTTGGTTCCATGTGCCAGACCCACAAAGATGTTTCTGTCACAGATGCTGAGTCTGGCAAAAATTTTCTCCAGCTCCTGCACCCCTGGAAAAGGACGCAGCAGCAGTGGGTGAGTCTTAGTGCCCAGGATCTCCCTGGGGGGCTCTGGTTGGCCCTGGGGTGTGCCAGGGTCTACCCAGATGAGGGGAAGTTTGGAGCCCCAGGGGTCCTTCAGGGCAGCACCTGGATGAGACCCAGAGGTGCAGCAGAGCCCGGTGGTGCTGGCTAGTGGAGGCACGTTGGTGTTCTTCCCCTGGATAAGGCTAAGCCGGGGTTGGAAAGGCAGCCACATGGAGCCATGGGCAGGCGTGCAGAGGGGAATGGGAGCTGTGCTACACTGGGGAGAGTCTCCAGAGTGAGCTGCCGAGCTGGCTCTCACGGCCACCTCCCCCAGCTCTGCACCAGCCTGGGGTTGGGGTACTCCCCACAGGGTGAACTGGTGTGTCTGTGGGATGGGGTTACAGATCGGGAAGGAGAGTAGCTTCTAGGACGTCAAAGAGGAGCAGTGGCCCCTAGCTTTGGGAAATTGTCAATTGTGTCTCCTGGGCACGCACCACTCAGGCGAGGGCTGGGAGAGTTGCATAGGATTTCTGAAGTCTTGTGCCGAGAATGCCAAGTGGACAGTAGGTGCTGGGGATGCTGAAGGTGCCCGGGTATCAGGGATGCAGGAAGGTGATGGGGTGCCAGAGCAGATGGGGTTGCCATACCTGCTGGGATTGATTGGGCTGCCACCGCCACTGGACGAGCCCAGGCTGCCCATCTATAAGAAGGGGAGGATCCGGGAAACTACAGGCCTGTCAGTCTGACCTCGGTACCAGGGAAAGTCATGGAGCACTTGCAAGAGAACCGGGTGATCAGGCCCAGTCAACACGGGTTCATGAAAGGCAGGTCTTGCCAGAGTAATCTGATCACCTTCTATGACCAAGTGACTAAACTCTTGGACGAGGGAAAGGCTGTGGATGTGGTCTTCCTGGACTTCAGTAAAGCCTTTGATACAGTTTCTCACAGCATTCTGCTTCGGAAACTGTCGGCCTCTGGCCTGGACGGGCGCACACTCTCCTAGGTGAAAAACTGGTTGAATGACCGGGCCCAGAGGGTGGTGGTAAATGTAGTTAAATCCAGCTGGAGGCCAGTGACAAGTGGGGTTCCCCAGGGCTCAGTCCTGGGTCCATTCCTGTTTAATGTCTTTATCAACAACCTGGATGAAGGCATTGAGTCCTCCTTTAGCAAGTTTGCAGATGACACCAAGCTGGGTGGAAATGTCGATCTGCTGGTGGGTCGGGAGGCTCTGCAAAGGGACCTGAACAGGCTGGACTGCTGGGCTGAGACCAACGGCATGAGGTTTAACAAGGCCAAATGCCGGGTCCTGCACTTGGGGCACAACAACCCTAAGCAGAGGTACAAACTAGGAGAAGCCTGGCTGGAAAGCTGCCAGGAGGAGAAGGATCTGGGGGTGCTGGTTGAGAACCGACTGAACATGAGCCAGCAGTGTGCCCAGGTGGCCAAAAAGGCCAATGGCATCTTGGCTTGTATCAGGAACGGCGTGACCAGCAGGTCCAGGGAGGTTATTCTCCCCCTGTACTCAGCACTGGTGAGACCGCACCTCGAATCCTGTGTTCAGTTCTGGGCCCCTCACCACAAGAAGGATGTTGTGGCTCTGGAGCGAGTCCAGAGAAGAGCAAGGAAGCTGGTGAAGGGGCTGGAGAACAAATCTTATGAGGAGCGACTGAGAGAGCTGGGGTTGTTCAGCCTGGAGAAGAGGAGGCTGAGGGGAGACCTTATTACTCTCTACAACTACCTGAAGGAAGGTTGTGGAGAGGAGGGAGCTGGCCTCTTCTCCCAAGTGACAGGGGACAGGATGAGAGGGAATGGCCTCAAGCTCTGCCAGTGGAGATTTAGGCTTGAGATTAGGAAAAAGTTCTTCACGGAGAGGGTGGTTAGGCATTGGAACGGTCTGCCAAGGGAGGTGGTTGAGTCACCGTCCCTGGAGGTGTTTAAGGTTAGGGTAGATGAGGTGCTTAGGAGCATGATTTAGGGATTGTTGGGAATGGTTGGACTCGACGATCCAGTGGGTCTCTTCCAACCTGGTTATTCTGTGATTCTGTGAGTCTGTGAAAGGGCTGTGCCTGCTGGTACACGCTGGACAGGTTGATGGAGCCTGAAAGAGAGACAGGAGCCATTGCTGGGGGTCATCTCTGCTTTTGCCCTCAAGAGCATCTCCAGGCTCCAGGGATCAGTCCCTACCTGGCATGTGGGAGGCTTTGGGGTTGAGGGATGACCGCAGAAACCAAGCCATCTTGGAGCTGCTTCCACTCAGACTGTTGGTCTGCTCAGTTTGTTGGTTGCTGAGGACTCTTGGGGGTCCCTGTGTTGAGCCCCGCCTCCAACTGACACCCCACGTCCTCATGGGTAGGGCAGTGGTTAAGGGTGAGTATGAATAGGTTGGATGGTTGTATCAGGCAGGTGGTGGTGAACAATTCAATGTCCGGATGCAGATGAGTGGCAAGCGGCATCCCTTGAAGTTCTGCATTGGGACCAGTACCATACATTATTTTCAGTAATGACAGTGGTGTCGAGTGCACCCTCAGCTACCTTACAGTCAAGGTGAAGCTAACTAGTGCAGTTAACTTGCCCAAGGGACAAGTACAATATCTGCTGAGAAATGATGTCTCTCCTGAACTTGTGCTGTCCTCCAAACTCTCTTTTTAACATTCACATAGCTCCTCAGAAGATTCTTGTTTCGCACGCTCAGTTCTTCTTGTTAAGTTTTATTTTTGTAGAGTGCGCTTCCATTCTGATCTCAACACGACCATCAGTCACCAGCTTCTAGGAAAGGTGTTCTCATGTTTCCTACAATTCGTCAGACTCTCAACTCTCTTCTCAGTGCTTTTTCTTTGCTCCAGCATCAGGATTAAGCATCGGATCTATTACCTACATTTTTTTTCAGCTGTTGCCCCAACTACCTTGGCTCATTGCTTCTATTGATACAAGAAAAGTATAAATCATCACCTCAACCAGTGCTCCCCCAACCCACTTTGTCCCAGAAAACCCTTCCTGGATTTGAAGTTTTGTAGAAAGTTGCCTGTTGGTTCAGACAGTGAGGCGTGCAGGAATAAGATCTTTGCATCAATAATAACCAAATGAGTGGGGTGTAGCTGGTATCTCTGCTTTTCGGACAGCCTGTTATTTGCCTGCTTTGTTACAGCATTAAAACTAGGCAGATTAGCAGATTACTGGGCAGTGCTCTCTGTATTGAAATGACTGTATGGTCTGGGTCTGCTTTGGAGCCTGGTGGCTGGTAGGGTGTTTGTGTTTTTGTGGATCCATTAATGGCAGGAACCATCTTCAGCCTTGAAGTGTCTGTGGACAGTGTCTTATTGGTCATTTCAGCACCTGATTAGCAGGTGCAAACACATACTTGGGTGTCTAAAACTTTGGCTAATGGTAGGCATAAACTGTGACATTGAACTAGATGCTACTCACTTAATGAGGCAGCCTGTATTCAGTGGGTGTTGTTCTTTGTAGAGAGGGTTACCTTGCATTACCTTAAGGTTCCAGTGTTAACCTTGTATTGTCTGATATGAGTTTGCTTGGTTTCAAAAAACTTAAGAGGGCATTAGTTGTTTCATCAGTGGTCTGAGTCTGCAGGTAGCAGTCCCGGCTTTATGGGCATCACGAGAGTGTCACCTTCAAATGGAAACAGTCTGGCTTATTAGTAATGACTTCACAGAATCACTGGGTTGGAAAAGACCCACAGGATCATTGACCAAGAAGCTGCCTTTTTGTTTGAGGTAGTGGTTATTCTAAACACAGTGAGTTCATTTGAATTTTCCTGAATGGTTCCTTGGGCTCAGAGGAAGAGGGTGTGCGACTGCCCAGACTGGATGTAAAACCCACCGTCTTGGGTGCTGGCAGTACAGAGGAGGGGGAGCAAGGCCCACGGGCTGTCTTGCTGGGTAAGGCAGGGACTCCTCTGAGCTGGGGAGCATTGTTGCCCTTCTTTGGACATGGACCAGCACGTAATGTGGAGCGTGATGATGCACAGGTTGCATGTGTTAGTGATGTGCGGGCATCTGATCTAGGAGTAAAGTTAGAAGGAAGTGCAAGTGTAGGAAAGCCAGCAAAGTCCAGCTTAGCAAAGCTCGGCTTTTCTTCCAAAACCCACAAACTGCATCACACTGCAGGGAATAATATTTATTTTCTTTTAAACAAACAAACAAACACACACACAAACAAACAAGCAGACAGAGAATTATTCACAGGTTTGGGCTTTAAGCTTGTGAATCTGGGAAAAACTGAGTATCTTCTGGTTTGGCTGCACCTGTCATTGATGGGCTGGTGGGGCTGTGGTGGTAGCAGAGGTTCCTCTAGGTCTGTGTCCTCTTTGAGTTTGTAGAGTGCCCTGAATTTCTGCATGTATTTCTCAATGTATTCCTTTGCTTTACATTTCACATTCTTGTTGCATTCCAGATGATGTGGGTTGTTGCCGTATTTCAGCTTCTTGTTCATGACACTGTAAGTCAGCATGCGTGACAGCTGTTTGAAGTCCCCCTAGTTTCCTAGCTGAGTGGGAAGACAATGGTTTTGCTTTTTATAGAGGATGTTGAAGGCTAATTGAGGAGGTAATTGCTTCCCTCAGGCTGCCGCCGCTGGACAGGCTGCAGCTACCTGGCTGTGAGAGTCACTGTCACCACTGTTGGTGGCTGCTTGGTGTCTCCCTGTGGATAATCCATGTCAATTTGTTGGCCTTGGATGGTCTGGGGACCTGGGTGGCTGTAGGTCTCTACAGTGGGTGGGGTCATTTGCAAGCAGGGTAATAGTTCTGTGGTTCTTAATGCCAGGCTGGTTGGCACTGGGCTGGCACGTAATGCTGTTGTGGGTCTACAGTCTGTTGGCTGCAGTCCCAGACCCCAGAGCTCTGTCTCTGCACCCAAGTCTGCAGGTGCTCATCTGCCGCCGGCAAGCACATGGAACCCATGTTGGGTGTGGGCAGCAGCATCTTCCCAGCGTTGGGGTTGCTGGGGTCTGTGTGGGCTTGTGTCGGGTAGTCACAGGTGTAGCCGTTGAAGCTGTTGTGAGGTGTGCCGTAGCCCATGGAGCTGTAAAGCAGGGTGTGTGCCATCTCCCAGTTTTGCTGTTGCTGTTTCTGGGCCTGTTGCTGGATGAACTGCTGCTCAAAGAGCTTTCTGCGCTCTGCTAGGGACAGCCCGTGGTGGCACTCAGATCGGACTCTCTTCTTCCAAGGTGTTGGAGTGTCGTATGTGTCTGCTGGCCTCTTCCTTCCTCGCTCGTATGCTGAGGGCAGTGGCGATGACTCTCTCTGTCTCTTTCCCCTGCTCTGCCTCTCGAGTTCCTGCTGTCCGCTGAGGACATGGTGTTTGGGAGCAGGCCCCTCATCCCTGTGGCTGATGGTCGTTCTGTCACAGCTGGCGCTGTTGTCCTTTTCTGCTAGCCTCTTCTTTGGGATCCGATACACGTGCTTGAGCTGCTTCCAGGTGTTGAGCAGCCTGGTGGCTAGATTGGTCACATCCCGTATTTTGTCTGTTTGATTTTGGCTTTCCTTGGTCTGCACCCAGCGCTCGATGATGGGAATCACTTTGCTGTCTTCCAGGATGTTCTTGGTGGTTATGGGCAGGAGCTCGAGCGTCTTTAGAATCTCCAGCTGCAGCTGCGGGTTGTTAGCCGTGCTTCCTTTCCCATAATCTATCTCCATCTCCTTCATCCAAATCCAGAGGAGAGATAGGCCATCATGCTTGAGGAAGGATTTCAGGCCAGATTGTGAGCGCATGTTCTGTATGATTCTGAGGCAGGTGAGCTTCTGCTCCAGAGTTCTAATTCGAAGCATCAGCCAGGTTAACCTGAGACCTTGATTCTCATTGCTGTCAGCCTCTCCATTGTCCAGCAGCACTTGCAGCTCCCTGTCCACCAAATGCTTCTTACGGGAGCGTGCCGTTTCCATTATTCTTTTGGCAGGTCTGATGATGACCCTCTTCTCTCCTCCCAGGTAACCCTGGCAGTTAGCTGAGCGGCAGAAGCATTTCTGAGCCTCTTTGCCGTAGTGCTGGAAGTGGTAATCAAATGTCAGCTCTGAGCCCGATGGGACTAGTTTGGTGGTGAAAAGTCCAACTCGGAGCTGCCCATTCACCATCCACTTTTGTGCCTTACAATTTGGTTCGCAGCTGTGGTTCATGAACCGAGAGCAGTTTCCTTTCTGGGTAGCATCGATGATCTCCTTTTCCTTCACGGCCATGAAATAAGAATGAATGTTCTTGTTGCGGGCATATTCCTTGCAGCGAGCCTTGAACTCCTTGTGATCCAGCACTTCTCCACAGTACTCAAAGATGAAGGTGTCTGGTGGCAAATCTTTGGCAGCCCTCAGCCCCCAGCCTTTGTCTTCCGTGAGGATCACTTCAACGTCTGCGTACTGTTTCTTCTGGATGCGCCTGTTGGAGCAGTAGTTGCCATTTGGGCACTGGGAAGAACACTCTATCAGGAGCAGGCGATTGAGACAGTGTTCTCCGCAAGCAACCGCTCCCTGAGCTCGCTGCTCTTTGGAGAGAGGAGGGCATTGGCACACTATGTGCTTGATATCCTGGTGAGATGTTTTGTTCTTCCTTTCTGTCAAGTAGAGGTTCTCGTCAATCAGGTCAAAGTAAGGGGGCATCTTTCCTAGCTTAGCTAACTCCTTCCAGCGCTGGGGGTCTTTGAAGTCATCCGTGACACACAATGGACTGACCCCAGGGGAGTTCTGCCGTGTTGCCTCCACTTGCCTCCCTTCCAGTTTTGCCACCTTCTTCTCCCTCGAGTCCATGTTGCCCTTAGAGTTACTCTCCAACTCTGGGTGTCTTCTTTTTGGTTGACCTCGCTCTTGTGCATTGTTTTTTTCCAAAACATTCACCGCCTCCTTCTCCCTGCCAGGCAGCAGCTCCTTGTGTGAATTGCTGCTAGTTTTTGGTGCTTGCACTGAGCCTTTTGCTTTCTGGCTGAGCACCTGGCGTTTTCTGGAGGGGCTGGGAAAATGAAGCTGGCAGTTGTCATCCTCTTCATAGTCCTTGTAATCACCTGCGAGAGAATCCAGTATTTGTCCTTGAATTGGTTTGTAATTAGCTGCAGAAGGTCTGCCAGCAGACCTCGCATGCCCCTAACCGTTGTCTTGCCGTACACTCCCAAGCCTGCCTGGTAACCATAGCCCGAGTAGACCCTGATGCTGCTGTCTGGGTGCTGGTAGTTGCTACTTGGTTTCCCCAGCTGAGAAAACTTGATCCCTTCCCAAACCACCCATGTGCCCCATCGTGTGAAAACCGTCCAGGCTGGAGAAATCTCCGAGGCCGGACTGGTTGAAGCCACCCTTCCCTTGCCTACCTTTTGGCTTGAAAAACCTTGTCTGATGCTGAGCTACATCAGTGCTTTTGAAACTTCGTGGCAGCTTGGTGCTCTGAGGCTGGCCTGGAGCAGGCTGCAGCTTCTCTGTCTCCTTCTTGTTGAGATCAGTAGAAGTTGCCGCACTATCCTCCATGCCTCTAAGAGAACACCTGCTCTCTCTCTGTGCGCCACTTTTGCCTGACATATTCTCCAATCTCTCTTCGTAGTAGGATCCACTAGACGAGTGGTCAGAGAAACACCTCTTCCTTCTGGCTGCTCCAGGAGGAGTGAGTGCTGCTCTGTCCCACCGATGTGGTCAAGTCTGTGGTGATGCAACAACGGAATGGAACCATTTCCACGGGACACCGTCATCGCACCCCTATGTCCTCTGTGTCACTGTCCTCACTGCCTGCCTTGCTGTCCCTCTGCCCTGTGTCAGAAGAATTGTTGTGGCCAATGGGACTTTTTGAGGATAGGAGAGTAACAGACAGGCGGAAGATGCAGGACAAGCAAGGCCCGCTTGGAATCATAGAATCACTATGTTGTAAAGGACCCAGTGGATCATCAAGTCCAACCGTTCCTATCAACCACTAAACCATGGTCTTTTAAACACCTCCAGGGATGGTAACTCAACCACCAACCTGGGCCGCATGTTCCGGTGCCCAATGACCCTTTCCATGAAAAATATATTCCTGATGTCAAGTCTGAACCTCCCCTGGTGGAGTTTGAGGCCATTCCCTCTTGTCCTGTCCCCTGTCACTTGGGAGAAGAGGCCAGCTCCCTCCTCTCCACAACCTCCTTTCTGGTAGTTGTAGAGAGCAATAAGGTCTCCCCTCAGCCTCCTCTTCTCCAGGCTAAACAACCCCAGCTCCGTCAGCCGCTCCACATAAGGCCTGTTCTCCAGCCCCTTCACTGGCTTTGTTGCTCTTCTCTGGACTCACTCCAGAGCCTCAACATCCTTCTTGTGGTGAGGGCCCCAGAACTGAACACAGGATTCGAGGTGCGGTCTCACCAGTGCCGAGTACAGAGGGAGAATAACCTCCCTGGACCTGCTGGCCACACCGTTTCTGATACAAGCCAAGATGCCATTGGCCTCTTGGCCACCTGGGCACACTGCTGACTCATGTTTAGTCGCTGTCAAGCAACACCCCCAGGTCTTTCTCCTCCAGGCAGCTTTCTAGAAAGACTTCTCCTAGTCTGTAGCTCTGCTTAGGGTTGTTGTGCCCCAAGTGCAGGACCCGGCATTTGGCCGTGTTAAACCTCATGCCATTGGACTCTGCCCAGCAGTCCAGCCTGTTTAGATCCCTTTGCAGAGCCTCCCGACCCTCCAGCAGATCGACATTTCCACCCAGCTTAGTATCGTCTGCAAACTTTCTAAGGGTGCACTCGATGCCTTCATCCAGGTCATTGATAAAGACATTGAACAGGGCTGGACCCAGCACTGAGCCCTGGGGAACCCCACTTGTCACTGGCCTCCAGCTGGATTTAACACCATTAAGCACCACTCTCTGGGCCCGGCCATCGAACCTGACAGTTTCCTAAGCAGAATGCTGTGAGAAACTGTCAAAGGCTTTACTGAAGTCCAGGAAGATACATCCACAGCCTTTCCATCATCCAGTATCTGAGTCACTTTGTCATAGAAGGTGATCAGCTTAGTTTGGCAAGACCTGCCTTTTGTGAACCCATGTTGACTGGGCCTGATCACCCAGTTCTCTTGCATGTGCTTCATGATCGCACTCAAGATCCCCTGTTCCATGACTTTCCCTGGCACTGAGGTCAGAGTGACAGGCCTGTAGTTCCCTGGATCCTCCCTGCAACCCTTCTTGTAGATGGGCACAACATCAGCCAGCCTCCAGTGCAGTGGAACGTCCCTGGTCTTCCAGGACAGTTGGAAGCTGATGGAAAGGGGCTTGGCCAGCACATCTGCCAGCTCCTTCAATGCCCTTGGGTGGATCCCGTCTGGCCCCATAGACTTGTGGGTGTCTAGTTGGGCAAGCAAGGCTCTGACCACCTCCTCTTGGATCATGGGAGCCTCATTTTGCTCCTTTAACTCCTGGGTTTGTATACAGAGGGAACAACTTTCTTTACAATTAAAGGCTGAGGCAAAGAAGACATTAAGTACCTCAGCGTTTTCCTCATCCCTTGTCACTGTTGTTCCTTCTGCATCCAATCGGGACTGTCTGGTCTCCCTAGTCCTCCTTTTATTGTTAATATATTTATAGAATGATTTTTCTGTTATCTTTCTTTGCCAATCTGATTCCTAGTTTGGCCTTAGCCTTCCAGATTTTTAATTTGCACAGTCTCACTTCCCTCCTGTAGTCCACCCAAGACGTCTGTCCCTTCTTCCAGAGCCCATAAACATTTCTCTTCTTCTTGATATCTCTCAAGATCTCACTGTTCAACCAAACTGCTTTTTTTTCCCCTGCTGGCTTTTTTTCCAGAACATGGGGATGGCTTTCTCCTGAGCTCCTAGGATTGCCTTTTTGAAGAGCTCACAGCCCTCGTGGGCTCCCTTGCCCTTAAGGACCGTCTCCCATGGGACATTGCAAACCAGCCTTCTGAACAGTTCAAAGTCTGCCCTCTGGAAATTTAGTGCTACTGACCTGCTCCCACCCTCTTCACTTCACCTAGAACTGAAAACCCTATCATCTCATGATCACTTTGTCCTAGGCGTCCTCCTCCTGCCACATCCCCCTTTGATCCTGGGTTATGCAAATGAATACATCGTGTTAGGCAGAAATTTTGCTTACCTAAACTGACTATAAATGATACAAAACCGAGTTTTTAGACAATCTGTGCCAGGAATTGCAGTACAGATTTGATCCAACAGAGGGAGTAATGCATATACACTTGATAGTGCGTTATAATTTAGTAAAGTTAGTGCATTCATCCCTGCTTATTTAAGTGCTGATATTTGAAGTGTTTTTGAAAATGTTAATTTTGGAGAAGCAAGTCTTTTATTTATCTAGGCAACAAAGACAGTAGCTAAATTATTCCAGCCAGTACTGCTCTACAGTACTTAAAATCTTTTAGAAAGGCTTTTTTGTTGGAAGATGTTAAGGACAGTCAATTCAGGTTATGAAGTTTCAGGACAGCTAAAATATTCTCGTGGTAGTGGCAACAGGCAATGAAGTCTGCAGCGTCAGTTTCTGTATGTTTGGAGTTCTGTCCAGAAAGCCCCTGCCTTCTCTGTGTTTGAAAAGATGTTGGTGCTGTTCAACCCAATCCTGATTTTATTAATGAAACATCTAATAATGTGAATAAATAAATGTATTTGGTTTACACAACAAGGTTTTGCTACGGACTGTGTGTGTGGTGGTGGTGGAACCACAGGGATGGCTTCTGTGGGAAGAGACTAGAAGCTTCCCCCATGTTGAGCAGAGTAATTTCCACTTGGCTCCAAGATGGACTTGCTGCTGGCCAAAGCTGAATCAAACAATGGCATTGATAGTGCCTCCATGACAGCAAATTTAAGAGAGGGCAAAACCTGCTGCACAACAGTAGATAGAAGAGAGAAGTGAGACTATATGAGAGTAACAACCCTGCCAACACCAATGTTGGTGAAGAGAGAGAAGGAAGAGGTGCTCCACGCACAAGAGCAGAGATTCCTCTGCAGCCTGTGGTGAAGACCATGGTCAGGCAGGCTGTTCCCCTGCAGCCCTTGGAGGCTAATAGTGGGTCAGATAAGCACCTGCAGCCCACGGAGGACCGCATGCTGCGGCAGGTGGATGCCTGAAGGCATGTGACTATGCAGAGAGCCTGCGCTGCACCAGGGTCCTGTCAGGACCTGTGGCCCTGTGGAGAGAGGAGCCCATGTGAGAGCAGATTGGCTACCAGGACTTGGGGACCCCATGGGGGACCCATGCTGGAGCAGTCTGTTCCTGAAGGACTGCAGCCTGTGGAAGGGACCCACACTGGAGTAGTTTGTGAAGAACTGCAACTCGTGGGAACTACTAACATTGGAGATGTTTGTGGAAGGCTGTCTGCTGTGGGGAGTACCCCATGCTGGAGCAGGGCAGGAGTGTGAAGAGGAGGGAGCAATAGAGACAACATGTAATGGCCGCACTCTCCATTCTCTGTCCTCCTGTGCCGCTTGAGGGCCAGAAGGTAGAGAAGGCATGAAGCTGGTCCGAGGAAGAAGAGAGGAGTAGGAGGAGTATGTCTTAGGATTTGGTTTTATTTCTCATTATCCTACTCTGATTTAGATTGACAATAAATTAACCTTCCCCAAGTTGTGTCTGTTTTGCCTTTGCTGATAATTGGTGAGTGATCCCTCCATGCCCTTTACTCCACACATGAGCCATTCTTCATATTTGCTCACCCCTGTCCGGTTGAGGAGGGGGAGTGGTAGAGCAGCTTTCGTGGGTACTTGGTGTCCAGTCAGCCAAGGTCAACCCACAACAATAAATTAATGATAATATTTGCTATAAATAAAATATAATCATTTTTTACAGAATCCATACTGGCTTCAGTTAACAATTTATAGGATTTATTAGTGCAATTGATTTCCAAATTATACCACTTCCTTCCCTGATGTGTGCATACTGTCTGCTACATTATATTACAACAATATAAACCAATGTGCAGAGGGCTACTTGTAAAGTCTCAATACACCGTGACAGGAAAGTTAAAAGTAACAGTCAGCAACTAATTAACAATTATGCAAGTCGAAAGAAGTGCTAATTAAAAAGTTTTTTAGAGATGACTTTTCAATTGAAATACAAAATTAGCCAGAGACTTAGTGCCTGAAATAGAAAGTTGGACTGATAAGCAAAAATGTAAAAAGCACTAGATATATAAGAAATTTTAAACTTCCTCTTCAGGTAAGTCGCTGTCAATCTTTAGAGTCAGAAGAAGAACCATTGTTATGGGTAGAAGGTATAAATCAAACTGTTTTTTGCTAGTGGTGTTCTAGTCTTATACACCTTTATGGTTTGTTCAGTCACAGGTGTTGGAGACTTTGGCGGAGAAACCATGACTCTGCAACTCTCCAACTATTACTGTACTACAGAGTTCAAAACGCCTGCCTTATTCCAAGAACACAAAATGAGGTAAGAAATGAGATAGAAGTTGTCTGGAAGATTGAGAGTTGCTTGTTTAAAGGCATTTGAGTCTGATAACTGGGGAAGCCCTGTGTGTTTTGTGTTTTTTCTCCTCTTTGCGGTTGTGTCCTGTTCTTCTATTGAATGCTGGGAATGGTAATCTAGTGGCTTCAGAACTGGTTTGAATGCTACATTTTTACAAGACAAAATGGTGAAGAGGGCATAGATGGAACAAAAGCAACATTAAAAAACAATCTACCTGCAGTGTAAAGATCCTTTGAAGTAGCTTGTTTTAATGCAACTTTATCTTGTGTATGAGTATGTGTAGGGTGATGAAGAAGGAATGAGATTGTTTTGGTAGAGCAGGGTAATATCTGTATGTTAATTCAGCAGACAAGTACTTTGCTTAGCTGTGTTTGTGTCTTTGTTACTGATGAGTGCTTTTTCTTTGAACATGAATCTTTGTCAAGCCCTGCTTCTTGCCATCAAGTGTATCTCTAGGATGACCTCATTTTTTAGATGTTATTTTTGATAGTCTGTCTTTTCTGGAAATCATATTGTTTTGGGAGTAATGGAAGTAATTACTAAAGGAAGTAATGAGACCACCTGTGAAGTGAGAAAGCTGAATTTCACTTAGCATTAGACTAGAGATCTGGGTTCGGTGCTAACCTCACACGCGAAATGAGCCATCACAGATAAGGTTGCACAAATAAGGCACAGTTTGCCACATAAAAAATTAAAGAGAGCCGAATCCATGCCAGCTTTGAAATAATAGAACTCATGAATAATCCTGAAAGCTGGTGTGCACCTTGCTCCTGGCTGTTAATGTGCTGTGCTCCAAATACCTTTTAAATTTCCTGTTGCAGAACCATTTCATCCTATCTTAATAATTACTAATAGGTTTGAAAATAGTAAAGTTTATTTAAGAGTACTGGAATGGATCACATGTTTTGTTCTTTTCCTGTTGTGAAATGAAAAAGGTTGGAAGGAAATCTACACGTCACTCAAATATTTTAATTTTTGTGTTGGGAGCTGCCATAATTACAAATCCATGCACTTTCAGATGTTGATGTAGTTTTTATAGATCTCAAAATTTATTTGGGGGATTTTATGCAAAGCCTCTAAAATTCAGATGGATTTTATGGGGAATATGCATATATGCATAACTTAATTCAAATAGACATTAATAGGAAAAACTTTTATATCGATCAGTAAGATTTGTTCTTTATTAGTTTACACTATACTTAGGGGCTAAGCGCCTGTCTTTAAGGGTTAACATTGTGTCAGACTATATTTTTAGAACTGTGGAAATATTATTGGCAAATATAGTGAGCTTTTAGTCACACTTGCCAATAGTTGCTGTAAAAGATAGGCTCCAGTTATCCTCAGGTTTAGAATTGCTGCAATTTAGGGATGTAGATGATTTCTAATTATAGCAGCATTGGAATGTGAGTGGTCTCTGTCTCACTAATAATTTTCTTCAGAGCTGCAGCCCATCCTGTCAAGGAATATGAAATCATATCAGCGAGTACAATCTGTGCTACTTACATTAACTACTTAGAATAATGGAGACTGGCTTATGCCAAACATAAAAGTACAATGATTGCAGTGAAACTGTATTATAATGGTACTTTGAGTTTCATTAAGAGGTATTTTCATTGTACAGCATAGCTGATTCAGAGCAAAGATGTCATTCAGTCATTTCAGTCCAGGATGACTTTGCCCAGCATTACTAGTGGTATGCATCGATGATATGAAAAAGGTTACATTTTCTTTGAATCTATTTAAGTCTGATGTTTTATATAGCATAAAATAAGTGTAAAAAAAGGTATATGTAAATAGTAATAGCCACTGGTATATGTTGACTGATTATTTAACTTTTTAAAAAAATTGTAAATAGCTTAATTTAGATGAATCTGAAACAGATTTACAGTTAGGCCATTACTTTCTCATGAAAAATCTACCTTATGTTTTAGTCCTGGCTTAGGCTTTTGAGATGATTATGGTCTGTTGTTGAATTTCTTTCTTTTCTTCTTTGCAAGATCCATCAGTTTAAGTCTTTGGAAGACTTATGGACTATATTGGAGGTATGTCATGTTCTAAATGGAATCTGTGCAGTTCCATCTTCAGCTGCTGTGACCTCTTGCCCTCTACTGGAAGATAACTTCACAGCTAGCTGGTTGCCACAACAGTGCTTTTGGCAGTTCTTTCTGTACATTTCTTTCTGTAGTTTATCATGAAAAACTAGATGATCCAGCAGAGAGATTAACCCTCTCTGTAGAGAATTTGGAGGAGAAAACAGCTGTCCATAAGAGCAGATATAAGATGACCTTAATCATTAGTTCCCCTACATGCCTGATTGGAACTTCAGTCTCTCAGTAGTGGCATATTGTAATCCACGCATTTAAAATTAGTGCATTTACTTCAGACAATACCTATGCCTCTAGGCATCAATTCACTAAAAAAATACAGATTATGTAAAATAATGAGTATTCCTCTCAGAAATACTGATTCTGGTGGATAGCTTGCTGTCTTGTAAAATAGTCACATCTGACAAACAACTTTTAGATAAGCCTGGTTCCTGTAATTATGGTGTTGTTGATCAGGGTGGATAGAAAGAACTGAAGTAAAGGTATGGAAATCAGCAGGGTGGAGCCAATTATCCTGTTACAGTATCTCCTGACCTGGGAGAGAGATTATGAGAAGTAAGACAGGGATTTTTATGATAAGACGACTGAATTAGAAAGGAAGCCTGGAAGTATTGCAGTCATATACTTAGAAGTTATTTTTTTCATCATGTAGCTGAAATTATTAAAACTATTAGAAAACATCTTAGAGCTGCTAAAGAGAAATTATTAGGGAAATTCCACTACTTTGCTTTAACTTTGGTTAAAATATATTTTTTTTCTGAAGTATTAGTATTCTTTCTTGGTCTTCTTACTGTTCAGGAAGATCTGTTACCATCTGTTTTGTGCTGCCTCTTGGAAAATTGTTTTCCTGTCTCATCAATTGACTTGTTCAAACAATAGTTCAATGCCCTAATCATGCGAAAGACAAGCTCTCAATTAATTCTGGGGTGCCTCTGCTGTTTTTGCACTGTAAGAACTAAATTGTAATAAGAATGTAAAAAGAACACCTAATTTAAGCATTCGGAGGTAGAGGAAGGACAAATACAGTGAAGACTTGCTGGCTGTTGCCACTTGGTCAGAAGAATATTGAAGGAGGCATTGTTTGTGAAAATGACCTAGATGAAGAAGAAAGAGTGGGAAAGGTGAAAGGAAGAGGACCATGTGATTTAGATGCATAAGATGCCTCTCCAGAGTGCTGTTATTTTAAAAGTAAGATATTATGTGCAGTCTGGTTTATACCAAGAAAATGGGAAGTCTGGACACAAGTGTTTTCCTAAGACCCAAGGATAAAGCCCGGAGAGGGGACAGCATGGCTGTTGCTAATGGCAGCCTTCTCCCATCTTGCAGCTGGGTGGTGGAACAACGGGCTTCATCCTGAGCAGCGCTGAAAGAGATTGCTTCATAGCTGGGAAAGGCAGCTTAAAAAGTAGATGGAATAAAATACCAGACAGCTGCATCAGCAATGTTGCACTAGCAATTCCTAATTCTGTGCCTATTGTTTCTTTGAAATATCTTCTGTTGGACAATCATAAGTGTTTTGACACTTGTGGCAAATATTCCTCCTCGTTTCTTGACAAAGTTCAACATATGAATACTAAAACACAAGCTAACAAGGCTATGTTCAAGTGTCATTCTAAGACATGGGCTAGGGAGGCTTTTTTCCTTTATAGCTTGTATGAAAGTTGTCTAAAAATAATCTTTGCCCCAATTATAACAAAATAGCTTCAGCCCTGGAAGGGTGGATGGAGTTTCACCTTGCTGGTGCTGTCCTAATGATCATACTTCCTCTGTCTTCCATGCCATTGCTGTGGATGGCATTAGTTAAGGTATCATCGAATCTTGATTGTTTACAATTAATTGGTACATATTAGTTATTGGATGGCATCTTGTCATTGATTTGTTACAATTACAGGAGTCCTAGCTATGAAATACCTTGCACTTAGAGCACGTATTTGAACTCTGACCCAGATGAAACATTTCAGTAAATAAATCCCTCTTGTATTAAACTGCATGCATCCCACTGACAACATTTGTGAAGCAGTGTAATATAGCAAATCATATCCGACATAAACAGATGAAATGCATCATAAATGAAACAGAATGCATCTGGAAAATGGTGTAGTGAGAATAAATGCATGATTTCAGCAGTCTGGGTATTTCAAATTAGCCCTGAATAGTTCATTTAATGGATACGTATATATATCCACATAGTTAAACGTTTAGTGATTTCATAACATTCATTATCAGTGCTCTTTCCTTTTATTGCCAGCAGATGTCTCTCTTGAATACTGCATAGTGTGGCAATCGATATTCTTAACTCTGATTTAAGGTCCCTGCGTAGGTCATACAGCTGTTAAGTACCTCATCTTGTCTGATTCCCAATTAACTGAAATTCTCTTCTGCTCTGTGCTGTAGTGGGGCTTTGCACACAGACATCTAGAAATACATTGAGTTAATGGTATCTGAGAATGAATATGCACAAATGTCATCCAAATGTGTTTCACTTCCATAAAAAATAATGGAATGATGCACTGCAGGAAAGACACTTTGAAAAATACCTCATTTGATTCTGCTAGTGAAGAATATTAGAAAAGAGTGAGATCTCAGACAAGTCTTGAATAATCTAGCAGAAAAAAAATCTCTTACCTAAAGCTTAGAGAAAACATCTTTGGTATAATCATGAAATTACTCAAGTGCCATTTTAGATCCTATTTCCCAATTCATATTTTTAACTGAAATAAAAAGTAGTATCAGTTGGCTTGACATGCAGTATAACCTTTTTATGTTACCCTTACTCATACTGAAGTAAGATTTTGAATGAGAAGGTAGAATTTGAAGAGAAGTTCGAGCAAGTTGCAATCTGAATAAGTCCGGTGTGCAGTAATGGGAAGGCCTTACGGGGGCAGCGGCTGCTGTAAGGAACAAACTGGTGTATTTTGGGAGCAGGAAACTAAATGTTGATGAGATGTTGAAAAGGTGAAAGCAAGGCTTCAGTTGTCTTGTTATCAGCAGAGGGATGGGTCCAAGATATATGGTCAAAATACCAGCTGCTAGGTGGTGTGGCAGAAATCTGAACATGCTGAAAACAAGTAGGTGCATACTGTAGAATCCACAGGGGAAGAGAGAAGTCACAGTGGAGTTTCACTCTTTGTGGAATAGAGTTTGGCAAGTAAATGTGGAAATTAATTAATTAGTGTATCATGCAAAATAAGTGGTCTGAAAATGAGGATTAAACCAGACACAGATTGACCAGGGACTTTCTCCTTATTAGCACAGCCTGGTGCTTCAGACTACTTCCGAGATGAAAGTTTACAGTAAGGATAAGAGACTTCAGAAATGGAAGTGGTTATTAAGTAGTGAAAATGGGATAATGGAAAGGTTCCAATTTTAACATGCAGAATGTAAATTGAGGTGCTGTGTCCAAGCAAGCGCATGCAGCATTAGCATGCACTTAAAACTACATGTCACTGAAATGCAAAAACATTTTACACACAGGTTATGCAATAATGATTGGGCTGTGAGGACAGAGATTAATTTGTCTAACAGTTGAGCCAAGTCATTGTCCCCACTGAATACTCTTTAGGGGCAACATGAGTCGAGTGCTAGAGTGGAGGATCTTGTTTGCTACCTGAGAGTAGTGTTTAGTGTAGCAGGATTTTTTTTTTATTAAAATATATGCTTCTGGAAAATTACTTAGAAATGAAGTCTGATAGAATCCCTAAAGAAACCTGCTGTGTATTTTTAAAGTGTTTTTTAATACAAACCCTTTAGGAAACTGTGACGCATCTCCAACAGAATAGATACTTCAGAAATGCACTGCTAGAAATAAATTCTTTTATTGTGTTTTGTATTACTTTTCAAGTTCTTTTAGTTTCTTTTATGAAAAGCTATTTCTCTTTCACTGTGAGAGTGTTTCTGTGGGAAATGCGTGTCTGATATCAACAGATTCCACATAGGGTTGTTTCAGGGATATGTGTAGTTTTGAGGGCACAGCTTCCATTGTAAGGAAAATGAAAGTTCTTCTTTTTTAATGAACCATGCAATGTAAGAACAAAGAGGCCCTTGATAACTTTGTAACAGAGAAAAGGGAAGAAAGTCTTATTTCCACACAGCTAGTCAGACCTCACTCCACTTGCATATATATATATATAAAAGTATTGCGGAAAATACTGACTGTGGATTTCGCTGATAGGAAAGGATAAGTAATTTCTGTTAAGGAATTTGTTTAAACTGCTGATCGCTACACTAACATTGATTTTCTGAATTATTCTGCTTTACTGGGAAGGGACCAGAAAGTACTGCAGGGAGAAACTTCTTGCTTTCACCATATCCTGTGGAAGTCTAAATAATTTGACTTTAAGTCGTAATCTGTCTCTGGAATTAAGGCAAGGGGGTAAGGACACTTCAGTCATTACATTCCTGTTGTGTCAACCTTGTCCAATCTTGTATTGTGTCAACCTTGCCCAATCTTGTATCATTTTTCCCTCTCTGAATTGAAGTAATAGAGATCCACATGTGTTCATTACTGCTGAGGATTTTATGGCACAGGAAGTGATGTCATCTGTCATCTGAGGGATGATCAGTTGGTTTATGACTGTTAACAGCACTGCAGTTTGCAAGGATGGAGAAAACGTTAATCAAACAGTGCTCAGTATCTCTGTTGGTTACCTCTAACTGCCAAAAGGAAGTGTTTTGCTTTTATGCAGTACTGTGAACAAGTACCACACATAAATCTTTTGTGTCATCTTCTGATGCATGCTAGAGTGGATGGGTCAAAGATTTTGGCTGATGCACACACTTGTTACTCTGTGCACCCTGTTCTGAACAGGCAGGAAGACTACGTGGCCTCTGGTAGTCTCTTCCCACCTAAATTGTTCTGCGGGTATATTCTATGATAAGAAACAACTTTCTGTACCATTTCTAGTGATGACAACCATGCAAACAGATTACACAACATTGGTGGTCTTTTGCTACTTCATTTATTTACAAATATAAATTAAAATTAATAAACAACTCAGATAATAAATTGAAATATTCTATTACATGAACCTTTTGAAGTGAAGGAGAATGTGCTTATAAATATCCAAATGCTTCCAGTCCCAATCATTTTGTGATTCTGTGAACATTTTTATTTTATAAGAGTTAGGTCAGAATTTTTACACATAAATTTTCACTTTCTGCAGTCATGGTAAAATTTTCTTAGTTTTCTTGTAACTGTGCTCTTTCAAAATAAATCCTTTTCTAGGAGGTGAAAAAAACCCTGCTGGAGAATAGTGTGAATTGACGTATGATGTGAAATGGCTAATAATATCAGATTAAAAGCTGCTTAAGGTGTTTAACTTATGAATACTAATTGATAATAGAAATCAGTATGTTTTTGACCATATGAGATTTTGTTTTTCTTTGATATTTAATTTATGAAGTTAAAGTAGATGAGCATCTGCACATAGACTTTCTTTTTTATTATTTTTATGGCCACAATTTATTTTTTTGGTTTTAGCAGCTGCAGAAAAAATCAAATTAAAAAAAGTCTCATTTAAAAGGCCTTGTAGTATAATTTATGTAAATGTTGTTATTAGAAAGATAGAAATATTTTTTGTATTTTTTTGTCAAATCTGTTGTGTATTATCTAAAATTTACCTTTGAATTATTTGACAATCTGATTCCTAAGTGATATTGGAAGCATGATAGAAAACAACAAGAGCCAAGAAATTCCAAACTACAGATGCCATTATTCAAGGTTTCATTCACATTAAGATGAATCAATTGAACATTGTTTCTTTGACCTTCATTGTGCTGTGTTTTCTATTGTTGTATTTATTATTTCAATGTGATATTTGTCAGTAATTATGAACTTCATGTGATACTGTATTCCAGTAACCATTGCTTTGATACTTCTGCAAAATTTAATAAGTATGTACTACAGTGATATATGTATGATATGTATGTGTATACTCACAATTTATCCTGGTTCATTATTATTCATCTGAACTCTTTTTCTCATTTTAGGTTAAAATACCCAAAGCTCCTTGTTAGAAACATTTTTTAAGGTGACCATGAAAATTGATTTGGTAATTGAAAAATGGTTGAAATAAGCACAATTACTCATGGTGCTTGAATATACAGTTAGTGCAGTACTTAGAATTTACAGCTATTATGAAAATCAAAGTGAACAGGCTGGTTGTTTTTGTAGTTATAATTAGACATTCTACAGGGAAACATATTTTAAGCTTGTTACTTCTCATGTGAAAGAACATAGCAGTTGTGATGAAGTCTTCCCAGGAAAAAGAGAAATCTGTGTAGTTAATGTTATGCTTTCCTTTCTGGAAACATCCAGTCCACAGCAAAAGCCACATACACGTTTGAAAACATTGAAGGAAAGCTGAAGAAGCAGTGGGAGCTGTGTTTTCAAGGTAAGTGGATGTGAGACAGCCCTGTCTGTCTGATCTGTTCCTTGAGATAGAGGTTGGGTAAAAAAAGAGATGCCCGAGATAAGAAAGAAGTAATCTTGCTTTTTGCTTTTTCAGAACAGGAGTAAGACATGATAAGAATAGTTTTGCATTGCAGGAATTTGGAGCTTATTGTTCTGCTTTACTGTAAGATGCTCCTGAACATCTTACAGTTGAGCAGCGGCTCTGTTTTATCATGTGCTACTGTTGGGTTATTGCAGGCTTCTTGGACCAGTTTTGCTGCAGTTACCCTTTGTCACAGCAAAATATTACTTCTGTTGTGCTTGGAAATACTACACTAAAGGATGACTTTAAATCTTCAGTTATAATCAATACAAGTTTCTGTGTCTTCGTTGCTTCATACATGTTGCTGTTAGTTTGTAATGACACTCAGGTTGTTGCTATGTTGCTAGATGCAATGTAAGCAGTTACTTTTTTTTAAAGTATTGTTAATGTGAGAAGCCATTTGTCTTTTTTTTTACTGCAATTAGGATTAAATGAAGCAATTGAATTCAGTAGCACAATGTAAGGAGGAAACCTAATACTGCTCTGTTTTGGTGAACTTCATTTGTAAATCAATTGTTAAAATATGTTCGTGAGCAGAGCCAAGGCCTATCGCTCTCACAGTGCAGTTACCTTGGCTTTTTGCCTGGCTAGGGGTGGAATCTATAGTCATTTCACAGTACATCAGGTTACTAAATCAGAATTTAACCTAATAGAAATTTACAAGAATCTAAAGCAAAGGATGGGACAGCACCAGCTACTGCTTCCTGTCTGAAAAACATTTGTGTATAAATCTGAAGAAGATGATGAAAAAAATCTGAAAGAGACTAAATTCCTGCCCTGTACTATGCACTGTCCCTTTCACTCTGCTGCAGCGTTTGCACACAGTGTTGTTTGAGCTGTATGGAAATACTGTATGCTAAAATGCAGAATACAGCCATTGTCATTGAAGATTCTCCTTTCCTTCAAGCATGGCTCATTTCTTCCTATGAAGAACTGAACTCCAATTGACATCTCTGCAGAGAATTATATCTACGGCGCTGTGGACCACAGATGCCTTTTGTGAGCTTTCCTAGGCCATGACCTCCAGGGTCATGGAGTCCTTGCACGTCTGGTGGTGGATCCATCCATAGCGTTGCGGGCTGAAATACTGCCCAAGTGTCGGAAATGATCTGCAACCTTTCTTGGCCTGACTTCCTTCCCAAACAGTACGTCTACAGACTCATTGGGATCTGAGGCCACTCCATCTACGTTTTGTGAAGACCATCTTGGATCTAAGGGGGAAGTATGCCTTTATTTAGCAGCTCATCTTTAGGAGAGGGCTGCTAGTTTGTCGTAATGGGAGACCAGTTTTCTGTTATCAGTCTGCTCTGCAGTGTGATTTGCCCTTTGCACAGGGAATGTCTCTGATTCATGGTGGAAGTCTCTGGAAAGCATGGAGAATATTCTCATCTCCTTGAAGGTTTTTGTTTCCACCCAACAGTGCTGTCTTGATCTTTCGTTGCCAACATTTATATTTCCATAGAGAGCTTTCAGGTGCCAATTAATATTGGGTTTGCATGGCAAAGTTTTGGTAGTGGAGGTGCTACAGGGGTGGCTGCTGTGGGAGGATGCCAGAAGCTTCCCCCATGTCCAATGGAGCCAATGCCAGCTGGCCCCAAGACGGACCTGCAGCCGGCCAAAGCTGAGCCAGTCAGTGATGGTGGTAGTGCCACTGTGATAACATATTTAAGAACTGGGGAAAAGAAAAGTGCTCACAGCAACTACAGCTAAAGAGAAGAGTGAGAATATGTGAGAGCAACAGCAGCATGAACATCAAGGTCAGTGAAAAAGGACAGGGAGGAGGTGCCAGGCACTGGAGCAGAGATTCCCCTGCAGCCTGTGGTGAAGATCGTGGTGAGACAGACTGTCACCCTGCAGACCATGGATGTCCCTGGTGGAGAGACCTGCACTTGGGACACAACAACCCTATGCAGAGCTACAGACTAGGAGGAGTCTGGCTGTAAAGCTGCCTGGAGGAGAAGGACCTGGGGGTGTTGGTTGACAGCGACTGAACATGAGCCAGCAGTGTGCCCAGGTGGCCAAGAAGGACAATGGCATCTTGGCTTGGATCAGAAACAGTGTGACCAGCAGGTCCAGGGAGGTTATTCTCCCTCTGTACTCGACACTGGTGAGACTGCTCCTTGAATCCTGTGTTCAGTTCTGGGCCCCTCACCACAAGAAGGATGTTGAGGCTCTGGAGCGAGTCCAGAGAAGAGCAACGAAGCTGATGAAGGGTATTGAGAACAAGTCTTATGAGGAGCGGCTGAGGAAGCTGGGATTGTTTAGCCACAAGAAGAGGAGGCTGAGGGGAGACCTTATTGCTCTCTACAACTATCTGAGAGAAAGTTGTGGAGAGGAGAGTGCTGGCCTCTTCTCCCAAGTGACAGGGGTCAGGACAAGAGGGAACGGCCTCAAGCTCTGCCAGGGGAGATTTAGGCTTGAGATCAGGAAAATAATTTTCACAGAAAGGGTCATTGGGCACTGGAACAGGCTGCGCAGGGAGGTGGTTGAGTCACCTTCCCTGGAGGTGTTTTAAGGATGAGTGGATGAGGTGATGAGGGGCATGATTTAGTGATTGATGGGAGTGGTTGGACTCGATGATCCTGTGGGTCTTCTCCAACCTAGCGATTCTGTGATTCTGTCTGTGGAGGACTCCACATCAGAGCCACTGGATGCCCAAAGGAGATTGTAACCCCATGAGAAGCCCACAATGAAAACTTCACATGAAGCTGTAATGAAAGCAGGGCTATAAAATAAGGATAATTTTTTTAAGAGATGAATTATTTCTCCTGTCTCTTGCTATCAAAATGCCCAGTACCTGATTTCCAAAACACAGAGTTTGCAGTCTCTAGTGCTTCATAACAACTGCAGGTCCCAAAAGATCAAAAATAAAGGAACATTTGTAGTCAATGCTGACAGTTTCATTTTTAAGAGGAACTCTTTTGAGTGTAGAGAATGAATCTTTGCTGTTTAATTTAGTATCTATTGTCTAACTGCCTTTATCCATTTGCTTTGGTGATGCCAAGAACAGTGAGATTTACTAATATTCTTGTCTTTTTCTCTGCTTCTTGATGCTTTCAAAGTTACAAAATATGGGAGATGGGCACTGGGCTGTGTTAGAGATGCATTGTTTGTTATGGTCAGGTCTATTTTCATTAGCCTAAACTCAAGTGATATAGGGTGAGGAAGGACAGAATTTTTTTTTTGTTTTAAGTAGTGGAAATGCTAATAAATTGTGTGAGCCTTTATTTGTGGAGGTTTATCAGTGTAGTATTCGGAGCAGCTGGTGTAACATAGATATTGATTGCATGGAAGTTCTTGCTTGTCAGGGCATATTACTACTAGCGTACTCTGTGTTTGCCTTATGGGCTAGTGTCACAGTCACTTACATTGCAGTGGTGAAAGTCCAAAATGTAATGGTGCTCAGTCTTCTTTAAGAGACAATGTAGTCCACCAAATGGACTCCGTGGAATGAGTCTGTTTCAGGCTTAGCTTATGATATAGAAGACTAATCGCCTTATGCATTTCCTTCTCTGTTTGCTAATTTGTCTGTTCAGATTTCAGAGTAGGACCATAGAATTTATTATTGCTAACTATAATGCTGTGTCCAAGAATATACTGTAAGAGAATCAAATAAAATTTTAAATTTATTTAACTTAATTTTTTAACTTCTTTTTAAAGATCCTGTTTGGTTTCAGGTATGTAAATGTTTCAGTGCATTTAAGATTATATGTTATTAAAAATTCCAGGGCACAGAATTGCCATTATCCACTTAACGACTCTTGATTTATCAAAAAGTAAGTTAATTCTTAAAAGAAATATGAAATGAATATTTGTTGAAACATAAATTTGATATAGTGGATTTGCAGTATCAATGATGTAGCTCTAGATGTACAGTTGTTAGGGCTTTGTGAAAATATACAATTTGTATGGGTTCATTCTGTTTAATAGACATTAAATTATTAATTTTGAAGCAGGTCTCTACTGAATTAAAAGATTAAACAGAATTTTATTTGGTGCCAAAATTAGTTACTTAAACTGCTTGTGAATGTGTCCATGACTTTAGCTGTTTGAAATCATTGCTAGAAAAGTGCTTTTCATTTTAAAGACCCCAGAGATTGATAGTCTTTCTGGGTCTGTACTGCACTCATATGTATTAAGAGCTACATTTGAATACAAAAAATTGAAGCCTATATTGTTTGCACACTCTGAAGGCTATATGATAAATGTTGTCCTCTGTATAAACAACCCAGGGGATTTATATGGGGCTATGAAGACTTTTGAATACTTTTGAATTTTAGAATCTAGCCTCTTTGCCGATACTATGGTGAATAATGCTTTAGAAATGCTTAAAACAGAGTCAAGACCTGAAAATTATTTTCTTTCCAGTTGTCTGTATGAAATGATTTGTGAGTCATCTTTGCTGTCATGCGATCTTAGATACTTAGGCTCCCGTAATCAATGATTATTGCACCTGCTCCAGCAGGTGCCATCTAAGGAACCAAAGGATCATGGGATTTATACTGTTTTATTATCTAGCTTTCTCACTCATTCTGAAACACACTGCTGGGGCTGTAACAAAATGTGGATAAAATGCCTCATTCTACCAGTTACTTTGGTGGAGGCAGGATATGAGCCTTGGATTTTGAGAAAGATAATAAATATTATATATTAAAATGTTGGTTTTGTTCTCCCCATGCCATCAGCACTTCTTTCTACTGCTTTATTTGTAATTCATATTTGTTTGTTATAATATTAAGCACAAAATGTAATAAAAGATATTTCAAAAAGCAACAGTAGAGAACAATCAATTAACAGATGGTGACAGAAGCAATGCAGAAAGTGGAATAGTCATCCCAGGTATCTTAGAAAAGATCAGAGAATTCTCTCAGCCTTCCAGGGTGGTATTTATAGACTTTGCCTCTGACTTTGTACACATGATACTGTCAGTTTTTTACTTCCTTTTTTTCAGTTCATCTGCAAATGGGTTTTTTTGGATTTTTTGGGGGTTTTTTTCAGGAGGGAAGGAACTTCAAGTAAAAGACAGCTTTGTACTTGACCTTTTCACTACAGAGGATTAACAGGCTTGGTGGATAGCAGGCCTGATTATGAATAGTGCTAAGTACTATACAAACATACATGAAAAAACAAGTTCTTTAAGAAAAACCCAACACTTTTGTCCTATTGTTGATAACTTGTGTGACAATTATTACTTTATTACACATACTCTGCCATGAGTTATATTTTTCTGGTGTTAGAGCTCACTGCTCTGCACTAGAATAATTTTGTGTATTCCACATAAATTATTCATACCCCAGCACATTATTAATAATTATCATAATCTGAATTACAATAATGCCAAGAATCATCAGTCACAGGCCAGAATGCTGTTATGTTCAGTGCTGTTAAAACACATCACGAAAGCAGTCCCAGGCAAGACAAGGTTTTCATGTAAAATTATTGTGGTTGGACAGATAATGGGTAGAACTGGGAGCCAGTGACGCTTGTTTTCCAATTCTGCTTCTGCTGCTGATTCAATGGATGGCTGGTGCCAACAGAGCTACTGCTAAGCGAGGAGCAAGACTGCAAATGTCTGTATGTGTCTGTTTTCCTTGATGTAAAATGGAATTAATTCCTTGCCATGTTTGGATGTAGGCAGGTAATGCATTTTTAATGTATATATATAAAAATATATGATGGCTTTTCCATGAGCTTGTTGGAAGTAAAAATGATCCAGAAATTTAGACTACCAGGCTTTCAAGTGATAGGTCATTAACTCATCCAATAGGACCACAAGGTTATTCTCTGCAGAGCTGCTGCCCAGCTAGTCAGTCCTCTCTCTGTAAGGGTTTGGTATTGGTCCATCCCACATTCAGTATTGTGCATCTGTCTTTTGGACTTAATGAAGTTTTTGATGGTCTTGCATCCAGTTTGTTGAGTTCCCACTGAATACTAGCTCTGCCTTCCAAGTGTCATTTACAGGCTTGTAGAGAGCACAGTCCATCCTGTCAACCATATGTAGATGTGAAATGCATCTCCCCTCTCAGCATGGGTAAGGCTCTTTTTCCAACAGTAATGTAAACCCCAAACACCTAGAAGTTATGAAAACTGATAAAAACCTTATGCACATCTCTACAGATGCCATATGTGCATTCTTTTTATTCCAGCACTTTATAACTGGCAGGTCTTATTTGAGGTTGGGAGACACCCACCAGCCCACAGATTTGGTTTGGAGCAGGGCTGCAGTATTTGCATGTGGGCATTTAGTCTGTCTGAAGCTGACCATCCTCTCTGAAAGCGCTTACGTGACAGAGTGCAGCCTGGTACAGCAGATAACAAGAGCTTGAGGGGGTACAAAATGACTCCACAGGAACTGTTTAATTTAAAATATACCAGCTGTAGCACTGTGGAGTCCCCAGTGGTTTGCACTGACCATACGCTGATGCAATTTGTGCCTGTAAGAGGTGACAGGTGATTTTAGAGAGGAAATGCAGCTTAGTTCATCTTGCTAACAGTCTAGCTACACCAGTTCAAATATAAGTGGAAAACATCAGAGCTCTCAGTGGTAGCCCTTTGCTCTAACAGCTAAGCATGTTAGACTAAAAGCTAACTAAAAGCTTGATTTACCCCAACAAGAGCAAAGGTATCACACATTTATATATAGCATGACTAAGCCTAACTCCCTCCCATGTTTTCAGATGTTGTGGATTTCCTGAAAATGTGTTTGGGAGGGAGAAGAGGAACATTGTGAGGGTTGCTTTCTACACCCAATGGGGAGAACTAGAATTCAGGTTAACTCTGCCAGTTTAAGCCAAAGCCACAAGACTATTATTTTTGACACTGTGTATAGTGGATTATAATTTCAGCTCCCATTATCTCTAATGAGAACTTTGCTTGCAATCTGCAACTGGTACGGCAGTGAAAACCCGTCCCTTAATGCTATTTTACTATTGCAGGTTTTTGTGTTTAATTATATCATACAATAATTTGTTGCAGCACCTACACGACTCCTTTAGGAGTGCAATTGAAATGCATATGAATTTTTATAAGCATAAGCTACGTATGACTTGAAGTCTCTAAGAAAACTGTTCCACCTGAATGCAGAATCATTTTTTCTTCCTTGCTAGGTGAGTGCTGTCTTTTTACAGTGTGGTTATTATGAAAAGCACAAGGATGCTAATGCTAAGATGCCCAAACCTCTCATTATTGTACTGATGACTTGTAAGAAAAAGCTCAGGTATTACGGCCTGCCTTCACTAGAGTCAAATGCAGAAAAAACCCTAAGACCCTAGTAGGCAGGAGGTTTATTTTTAGTGGTGAAATGCATTGTAATTGCTATAAAATTATTGACATGAGAAAATACATATATTGCCACATATCTTTTTTCATGGATGTGCATTCAACCTTTTACATGAGTTGTTTTACACTTTGGTGCTTTTTTTCTCAAGCATACAAGTACTTTTAACTGACAGATCTGCAAAATGATGAAGTTGTGAGATATATCTAAAAATTACTGGGTCTGAATTATTCACCAAGCTCTGTCCTTGTGCAGGCTGTCATCAGCTCTACAGCCCTACGGAGCTAATTTCTCTGAAAGACAAGAAATGAACATGATGGCTGTTGGTCTGTTTTCCTCCTGTAACTATTTTTTATCTTCTCTCTCTTCCTATATATATATATATATTTATTTGTGTATGTATGTGTAGAGAGAGATTTGTATGTCTAGAGAGAAAGCAAGATTTATTATGCTCCTTTTAATTTGCTTCGGAGGGATTGCTTACTGGGGACACGGTATGTACTGAACAGACTGTACTAATTAAGTACCAGAAGGCAAACCAACCCATTTACTTGAGACTTTACAACAGATACATTAATTGTTTACACATTTATTTTCTTTTCTTTCTCCTTCCTTTTTCAACTGTCTATGCCATATATATACTGCCTGCACGCAAGCTGATCAGCACTGCTCTCCCACCTTGTCAAAGACAGAAAACATTCCTATTTTTTCTGGCCAAGGAATTATTTTCCAGCTACTTGTCTTTTTACCAGTGACTGTAGCGCTGGGTTGATGGTTTGCACTAGGTGTTGTTTTTGCTATGGATATGCATTTGTTTGAGTTGCTTCATGCTGGCTGTACCAGCAAGAAGTTTTCTTGCTGCTGTTATTAAGGAAAAATATTCTAATTTGAACACTGATTAAAGGAGCTCTCACTCAAATGTGTAATTTTACCCAGGGAAGAGTGTAGCTCTGGGAATCTTCCTCCAGAGCTGGATCCTGTGGAGTGTGCTGGGGTCCTTTTCTGCTTTGAGCCTTGGGAGTGCTAGGGGGGAATGCATTAAGCTAATGAGTGTGTGAGATAAGGGATGCTGGAATTTCTCAATAGCAGTATGTGGAATAACATTGCAAGTATTTGCTGAAACTGGGAGCTGTTCGCAAAAATTTCAAGCTTTGCCTCCCAGTGGCAACCCCAGCTAAGGCCTCCAAAGAAGGGTGTGTGACATGCCCGGCTGTTTTATCCAGCCTTGGGCAAAACACACAAAGGTGCATGTATGCTAACATGGAAATAACACTGTCCAGCATACCTGATCTGGTGTGAACCAGTCTGATGCTTTTTACAATCTGAACTGCTCATCTAGCTCCCTCAGGTCAACATTTACATGCATGTTTTGAAGAACTATTGAAATAATGGAAAATTTCTTCCAGGGAAAGAAACAAAATAGTAACCTTCCATACTGTATAAGTAAGTGAGGTATGATTTGTTCCTGAATTTTAAAATTTGGTAGATTTTTTTTAATATATGTATTTCTTCATAGGGAAAGGTAACTGTATTTATATAATAAAGATAGAGATGGTCTCAGTAGATTTTGCAGGAAATCAAGAAAGAATGTGCTACTTTACTCACTTTACATTTATTACTTAGAGTATCATAAACACAGTTGTATTTTTCTGTGTTTTTTTAATGTGTTCGTGTTTGACAAAAGCCACTATATGTCCACTTGCATTTGTAAAATTCTGTAAAATATTATGCTGACGTATGACAACTGATTCAACCATAGGAAATAAGTCTGCTCTAAAATGCTAATAATTACAGCACATTTACACAGTTTCTATATAATATTTAAAGGTAATATACTTCTGTTGCACAGGCAGGTGTCTCCACTACATCACCACCTCTTTATCTCTGCTTTGATTTGGAAGTTATTTTTCTCATTTTTCAGAAACCTACATTTCTGTGTATTGCTTACATACCTAGATTTGAAGACTTGTTTTAAAGTTCTTATAAGTGACATTAATAAATTTTTGCCTCCAGGAGGTCGATACTTTTCTTAGTAGCACTCCTTTTCAATAGTTTCTCTTTGGATGTTAATCTTAAATTGCAAATTAAAGATTAAAGATACTTCATGAATTAACAAGAATTCTGAATCATAATTTATTGAGCATGACATGGTTTGACTTGATCACAGGCCCTGATATTTTCAATGTTCTCAGAAATACAGAAATTATTGAAAGAAAACAAAATGTGAAGAATAGCTAGCCAGTCAAACTCAGAGGTAGGCAAATTCATGAATATCACAGCCTGTGTAGAGGATTTTTAATTCCATTACAGATGACAGAAGAATTGATTTTCTGGTCTTACCTAGTCACTTCAGGAGCAGTAATCACCGTACCTAAGAGGAACTTGTGAGGACACCTCTTAAAATGATAGTTTGTGAGTAAGCTCTGGAATTACTGAAACTCTGAGTAAATAAAAGGCATGATTTTTACTAAGTGAATCCACCCATTTCTAATTTCATTATGCTCTAGAATAAGAGTAGTTAAATTTAAGCACCAGACAATTATACCACTAATAAAATAATTTAAATAGTTGTTGCTTAAAAGTGAAGACATAGAAGTAAGTGCTTTGGCAGCAGAATGCAGTTTCTGGTCTGCAGGAGGTGAAATGTAGACCACAGATCTTGGTGTTCCTCTTCAGCACTAAAAAAACCTCACATGAAGGTGCTCAAGAAGATAGGTATTTAATGAAATATATAGTGTGATGTGAGCAGAAGCTTGGAGAAAAGTAAAACAACAGGTAAGGGTAGTATATTTTAATACAACTAAATGTTTCTTGACAGCTAAGGAATTGGAAGGCATAGTAGATAATTTAGTAGCTCTTCCAACTCAGATGTCCCTGACACTGTAGCTCTGCTGTAACTAATTTAATTTGTTAGAAGGAAACACAAGTGAATGTATTAATCTGAATTTGATTTTTAGTGTTTAAGATGGATTCTTTTCTCCCTGTTTTTTCCCATTAAGACATTTAAAGGAAAAAAAAAGAAAAACAATGCTAAGAATGACCAATTTCGTTGAAAGGAACCTGGAAGAGTAACTAACATAAAATCATTGTAAAGAAGGTCTTCATGATTCATTTCATTATCCATGAGCTTAGTAAGTTTATGCTCTGCATCATAAGACACACTAGATTGATAACAATGCATGGTATTTCTAATCATAGGGAATAATTTTATGCAAGAGCTTTTCAGGTGATGTTCAGTCATTCAATCACATTAAAGTTTTCTGTACTGAAGACCTATTTTCTATGGTTAATTTCTATGGTATTGATTTTTGTGTCTGTCCATTGTTGAAAAAAACTGAACTTGGGGAATTTCAACAAGTGAGATGGATTCAATATCTGCAAATATTCCTTGTGCAAATTTTCTTCAGATTTTGTTGTCTGCAGTTAATCACCAACCACTCTCTTAGTCTTTAAATAGCATGCTGTAGGTCCCATGTGAGAATTTCATGGAATTAAAATAGAATTATGTAATTTTTAGTATATTGATGGGAGATACAGATCAAGTCTCCTTTGCATTTTCAGTCATTGATGTAGTTTCAATTATGCAAATATCTAATGTAGCTGTGATTGACATTAACAGCAATTGTGTGAGGCTGATGTAGGTTGGTTAGATTTATTCTGTCCTGATAAGTGCTCTAAGTGATACCTGAGTGATGGGATTTGGTAACTGTCTATGCTATGTTAGCTTTGGAGCACAGCTAGGAAGGTGTAATGGATGAGACATGTCGAAGACAAGTTTTTTGGACTTATTCTGTAATTGCTCTTTACGTTTTTGGGTTGCATGGGTACCTGAGTTTGTTTCTGTCTGCGGCTTCTTAAGGTGACTGTGCAGAATAGCCTGCATCACCTCCTCTCCTGCAGGTCTCCAGTGTAGCATCCTCCTTTAAAAACTCAGAGGGAAGGTGCTCAGTGCTGTCTCTAACTCAGCTGCAGCAGGATGCCTGCTGGGAGGGAGATGCATCGGAGTCCTCACTTAACAATTACTGTGTAGACCCTGAGCCACATAGACTAAATCTATCAGAAAATGTGTCACAAGAGACTGCTGGATTCAGGCAGAGATGTTCTTGGCCCTCTGAAAAGTTTGGAGGCAAATCCCTCTGATTTGGGATCAGTTGTGTTCAAAAAGTCTGGGAGTGACTGCCATTTCTCAACTGAGTTGTTTGGTACACCTGATATCCTGATATTCAGGAGCTCAGGAAGCAAAGAAATAATGGAAAGCAGAAATGGGCTTACAAACTGGATTGGTAGAGTTGTCATTAATTGTGGGTTTTCTAGTTGCCAGATATTTTGCTTTCTAGGTTAGGTGCCACAGGGTTGTGGAGGCGGTTGCACAGCTGAGGTTGCTGTGCAAATGGGACCAAAAGATATTCCATTTTTCAACCACAGAAATGTATTTTAGATTTTTCTGTGGAGAGACTGTTGAAAATGCTTGACTTGTCTTCTCTGTAAATAGGACCTGTGCATATTTTGTCTGTTGAGTAGGAAAAAATGAAGCGTGAGATAGCTCTGACTCCTGGAGGTACCAGTCCTACCATGCTTACTTGGCAGCACAGAGCATTGTCCTGCCGCAGCAAGGAACAGCTGGAGCAGGCATGTCCCCAGGTCCATGCTGACTGTTTATCAGAAATGGTTTCACAAATGTTGAGAAAAAAAGATTATTTGAGAGGCATATACAGCATGCGATAAGTAGAGTGACACTTCTGAAACGCTAGAAATAATTTAAGTTCATTCTGAGAACAACTGTTTTTTCTAACACTAAAAATGTGATTTAAACATTCGCTCTCTAGATAAGAAAACATAATTAACTGTGAATAAAACCAGGATATGCAAGATATCCACTTCTACTTCTTGTGTGCTAAAGCCATCTTTGAATAATGGCTCCTGTAAGACTGCTGAAAATCTTTTCCTTAACAGTGTTTGTTCACGTTTTATGCCCAGGCTTAGTTGGTGTTACTCCTGTCTTCCAAGATTTGCTATATGTATACTTGTATTGGGTGGCACAAAATGAGAATTCAAGGGCTATGTATTCAAATAAAGACACCTTGTTTTCTTTAATGGACAGAAATGCAGATTACAGCCAGAGTCTGAAAGTCAATTTAAGTTTTATGCAGTGAATAACATCACCTGCATAGATTTGGCAGATCAGATCCTGCCCTGATTTACACATCTGTTCAACCCAATTTTCATCAGATTTAATGTGATGGCAGCTACACATAAGCAGGTAGGTTTTTGGTCCTGTAATAGAACTTGGTTAACAAATTCCTTTTATTCAGTTGAGAGGTCTTCTGCTGCTTCCCAAAGCTATTTGTGACTCTACAGTAGAAAAATGTGAAAAATGTTATTTTCATTACTTAAGAGTCTGCTAGTCTTATCATGCTAGGACTGCAGGTGAGGAGTAGCTTGCAGAGAGAAGAATTTTTCTCCTTCTGCTAGTGAGAGGGCATCTGAGTGGCCCTGAACTCCTGAGGAATTTTAAGTATCTGCTTAAAACTTCTGATCTTCTGAATCTCAAGGATGCTGCAGTCTGTCTCTGCAAATTTGTACCCTGGGACTATATTGTATTGTGTGGCAACCATGTATTGTCTGCAGGGGGGATCTGTTGATGTCAAACTGAGAGAATTCAGGAGGTACAGAAGTTATTTCACTTTGTCTGGTCTCTTAAAGCATGTCTCAAGGCCATGGATTTATTGTACTGAAGTTTTACAATACTGTCTTTCTATGCCTGTTAACTCTTTGAGAAGAATAAAAGGCATCTAGATGAAACTTTTCGGCACCTAAAGCCAGAAAAATTGGGAATTTCACTGGTGGCCTGTCTTAACCTTTGCAGAACCCACCTTGGTTCCACTGTATGGGGAAACATTCAGGGCTGCCTGCAGCACACACCACAAGGCTCCAAGTACAGGTGGAGTGAAAATTGCACCAAAAAACTCCCTTTTCACACAGTAATTTGCTGGTATATAGACCATGACTAGAATATTTCATTATATCTTTTTTAATGACCTACCTATCAAGATTGTCAGGATGTATACCCCTGAGTGAAGTGAATATGATGTCTGAATAACAGATACAATGTGAATTTTCAGGTTAGAACCAGGCTTTGTAAAAGGGCAAAATATGGCATTTGGTTTTATTAACTGGAATTTCTTGAAGTGAAAATATTATCTAGCACCAGAGCATACCACTAAATTTAGTGAAGCTACATAAAAAAGGTCAAATAGACAATGAAAAGACTGAATTGCTCCTTGTGCCACTGATGAAGCCTTAAGAGGTGGCTAAGCAAGATCAAGTGTCTTTCTCCATTTTCCCATTGTGCTCTGCTGAGATGCTGGACTTATTTTAAGCGCTGTGCTATTTGGAAGGGAATCAGTACTACTCCAGTTCACATCTGGCCACAGCGCTTCTGCATGTGCCATTCTGGTAGCAGTAGTGGCTTGTGCTGTGTAAGTATATCTTTCTAAAATAACAGAAATAAAGGTAAGGTCTACGTGCTATTTTCTGTACTTCAGAGTGCAAAAAGTGAAGAATGAAAAACAAATGCTGCAAAACTAAGCAGCTTCTCATATGAAGATCTCCTACAACATATTATGGCATGGGAGAATCACCAGTGCTTGATCAAACTCATAGGACTCCCTGAGTGCCTGAGACAGTGAGCAGAGATGTGGAATGATGCTGGTTTGTTACCCTTATGCTACAGGGCATGTTAGATCAGCTCCTGGGCACTGAGATATCAACTTACTGCTGCTGAGTTATTAGTCCTTTGAGCTAGGATCCGGTTCTCAGCTAAATCAATATGATTTCAGCATTTTTAAAATTACCTCTTTCTTTCACAGAATAATGAAAAACAAAAAGACTTTTATTAATAAGCAAGAAAATCATCACACGAGAGCCTAAAAAAAAGAAATGCATAAGCTAGAAAGTGAGACCTGGGAAAGGAAAGTGAAGGCTTAGTATTTTCACCTGGTAAAGTTGGAAATGACATGAAAATTCCCATCTACCAAAAAAAACCCCAAAACAACTCAGTAAGTTCAGGAACCTGAAAAGCAGCAATTGTTCAGGACAACCATCTCTAGCTTTCAACTGAGTTGAACATCTGAAACCTAATAATTTTTGTAGCTTTCTGTGGAAGGTGTTTTCTCAAAAAAATCAAAGTAAGTTTTATCCTCCATCTTTAGCTTTCTTCTGTCAAACCCAGGTTGTGTTAGAAGAGCGGCTAACTGGGAACAAAGGAGGAAGATCATAAAAGGCTACCAGCAAGAAACACTTCTCAAGGAAAAAGGGGCTTTAATTTTAGATTTGCTTCCCTGCCTATGAAAGAGACATAGAGAAAGGAAATTATAGACAAATGAGAAGTGGGTGGTAATTTTGACAATAATGTCTGTCTGTATTTACCCTCAAGTTATGTGTGGGATAGTTTGTCCATGTGGGAATTTTTGGTTATTTTTCTGAGGAGATACTTATGTCCATGCCGTGTGGTTTCCATCACCATGTCTATATCAATAAAATAAACAGAGCTATAGAACAGATTCGAGAACTGATATATCATCAGCTATAATATTTAAGTACTCTTTGCAAGGTTAGGACCCTTTTAACTTCTTGTCAATGTAAATGGATGATTTGGGGAATTATGTGAATGCTGAGGAACAGTTTCCTTTAAAAGGGTGGCTGAGACCTCTTTGGGGAATAAAAACAACATAGATGTGTGAATGCAAACTACACTGAGCAGTATGACCTCAGGGCAGAGAGCAAGCCTGTTTAATTTAGTACTCTAGACATAATCTTTATGCTTGGGTCTGTGCAGCATGAGATGTGTAAGAAAGGTGGGAGATCCCATTATAGCACAGTCTAACCTAATAATTCTCTGTGTTACTAGGAAATGGAGACATTAGATTGCCAGGAGTTGTCTGTAGCACAGAAATGGATCTGAGAGACATGATTGTGTCTTGAACAGTTAAAGAGTTTTCCTGACCCATCTGTTAACTTGTCTTTCTTTTACAAACTGGAACTGGTAGCCACCTCCCTGTTCCCAACCTTTTCCACAGGCTCCTCAACCCCCTCTGTCCCAGGACTGTACTACAGCTGCCAGGATTTGCATGTAATTGTTAATTCTTCAGAGGAAAAACAAGGAATTTACAACAATATCATGTCATTATCTGAATATTCTTGATTTTTCTTTAAGTGATAAGCTGGGCTTAATTCAAATAAAGTTGCAAAATACAATGAATGAACTGATCTCTTGGGAGGAGCCCAGTGCATTAGGATGACCGGCTTTCCTCTTACCTCATTAAGATTCTTCATTTCCCTCATCACACTGGCATATTCTCTAGTGAAGGTCAGGTTTGTTGAGGAGGTCATGATCATTTTCTGCTGCAGTGCTATTTTCTTCTCTGTCATGGAAGCTTCTAGTGCGGTGAAAGCAGGCTGAAAATAGACCCTTTCTGCCCTGAAAAAGTACATTCACATTCTTCCATCGCTGTTCAAAACATCTAGTGCTTTATCTCATCTTTCTGTCAGTTCCTGAGTTGTCCCCTCTGCCTCTATAGGTCGCTATTGATAATCCACCTCTGACCTGACTGCATTTTTGGGTCTCTCTTCTTACCACCCTCTTCTTTCAGAAGACAGAAGGTCTATGTCCTCCAGTCCCAGCAATCTCCTGTAGGATGATCTGAATGCTGAAAATTATTATCCTTAAATGGTCTTTTGTAGGAACTATTTATTCCAATCTATTGATAAAATTAAGATTTCTACAAAGTTTCAGCTGAAATACTTATCAAAGCAAGCAGCTATTTGAAATGTATAACGAGTAATGTACATTATAATGTGCCAAAGATATTCTTACTATCTGCTATTCCAAGATTATAAAAGGCTTAATCCTGCAGAATCTTCTCCTTCATTGTTTGCTCTTCTACCCACTGGTGCACTTTTAGTGGCATTGTATAGAAGTTCTAAAAAGAAATAAAAGAAAATTCATTGGAAATCTGACCTGAAGAGCACCTTTCATTCAAGTGAATATATTACATGGTTTCTTCACAGGTGATTTTTACTATTTCTGAGTTTACTTAAATGAAAACCTGCAAAAGGGAACAGCAACAAGCATATTCCTCAAACCTTAGTGTGGAAGGCTTGAAATATATGTCATTACCCTGATTCTGTGTTTCTGTGGATCCAAGTAATAATTCCTGATTTTGTAGGTGGGGTAGTCTTTGATTACTAACAATACATTAGAAAAATCTTGGGTATGAATATCCTTGCTCTCTGCAGTCTTATGAGCTTACAGTCTGTGTTAGAAATGTGTAAAAAAATAAAATCATCAGATTTCAGATCTTCTGAAATCTGCCATGTTGGCATTTGTCATGGTGAAAATCTTCTCAGTGTAAATGTAATGTAGACTGCAGTATGTGATTCCTTTTCATACCACTTAGCAAAGAGCTCTTTGACTTCAGGGGTCATCTTTGTTTTTAAGGAGTTAATTGTCGCTGGCTATGCCTATTGAAGACTATACTGTTAACTTGTGAACACCTTGTGGATCCTTAATTACTAAGGAAGCTTGAATTGCCTTTCTCAAACCCAAGTCTAGTCTAGATTTCAATTAAGGGTAGGCAGGCGTATGAGTGCTTGTGTGGACCCAGATAAGGATCCAACATCCTCACGGTACCTTTTTTTGGTGGTTTTATTTTAGCCTGGCTGTGAGTGCCGATTCAGGGCTGGAGAGCATTTCCTGACTTAATTTCATTGACAGAAGTTCAGATCTTGTGCTCTGGAATGGCTTGCCAAAGCAAGCTGGAGCGCTGCGAGTAGAGGCCCTCAGGAGGGTTGTTTCAGGTTTCTACTCCTCACCCAAATTAAATGCTAATGCAGATCCGCCCTCAAATTCCACTTTGTGCCATGATAATCTGTCTAAGAAGCTTAAAATCAGTTCTGCAAGGCATAAAGATATTTCATCAATCCATATCTTGATTGCAAAAAAGAATAACTGCTGTGGAAATGTGTTTTATTCATTTGCATCTAGGCTGAAAAATAGTACGTCTCCACATAGGCTATCTTTCAAATCCTGTTAAAAATGGTGCACTATAGGTCTCTGTCAGACACAACATTTTTGGACAAGTCTCTTACCAGTGATATGGAAAAAGAGCTGAGCATTGTTTGTTGACCCTATGCAGCGAGATTAGGCAAACTCTTCCTTTACTGAGTGGATTTGGAGTTCTCGGTGTTTTTGCCGAGGATTTGCTTCTCCTTCAATTTATAAAAACATCCCTCTAGAGACAGTATTTAATCCTTGTCATGCTAACTTGGATGCAAAGTGACTTCCCACTTGCTCCCCCCTGCCTCCCGAACTCTGCAAGGCGCCAGCTGTGACAATGCCATTGCTGGCACCCTTGTGTGATCAATTTGGCTCACAGCTGTACTGACTACCAGTAGTAATTATAAGGGTTAATGTGATTAGTTTCACTTGTAGTATTAGTAAGTATCTGTTGTTGTTGCCCTTGGCAATAAATTTCCCTCCTATAAGTTGTGGCAGGCTGTTTTATGGCACCAGTTGCAATCATGGTAGGTAGGGGAGCAACTATGTGAGGGAAGTTGGAAACAGAGGAAGAGGTGAGTGGGTGGGTAAAATCTCTTTTATATGAAATAAAATTTATAGTAACTGCTCACTGTGAGAGCATTGTAGATAAGATTTTTATACTCTGATATATCTCCTATCTGATAGTTGTGGAAAAATATGGTTTATTTCACTCAAATTAATTACAGACTAGTGGTACCATCTGGATAATACTGAAACTCATATCAGAATATATTTGCCGCTGATACTTTCTGTCTCATTCAGGCACTGGTGGCAAAAGCACTCTTTTCTGTGCAGTAATCCAGAATGTATTTAAGTCTGTTTCATTTGATATCCTACAAGGAATACACAAGAGGTGGCAGGTGAGATGTTTCTTTCCCTCTTTTTATGAACTGAGCAGGGAAGTGAGATGAATTAACGTAAAATGTAAGAAATCATTTCAATCTTAATTTGCCACTTGAGAATGATGTGATTTAAGCACAGTAAATAATACGTAAGAATGTGCATTTGTGAGGATAAGCAACTCTAATGATTTTATTCATACAGAGTGAGACATACAAAATTAAAAGATTCAGTTTATTCTGCTATTGTAGCTTAACAGAAACATGTGGACTATTTCAGATGTCTGAGGTTTTAGGGTATTATTCCTGGAAAGGGGATTTTTTTTTTTTCACTGAACACAGCTTGTCGTATTTTGGTTTAGCAGAAGATACTGCAGAGCTTATTATATGTGGTATGGTTTTTATCTTTACCTGAACTGTGTGTGTGTAGCGTAGGTGCACTTCCATTGCTTTTTCCTTCTCCTTTCAGTCTCCTTCCTTTTCCTCCCTCTCTTCAGGTACTTAGCTCTATCCATTATGGTTGTTCAGCCTTTTGCCCATGCCCTCATCTTATCCCTGAATATCCACATTTCCTTCAAGCTGTTATAATTGATTTAAAGCTGAAAAGATAAGAGGAAAAGGCAAGAAATATTTTCAAATCACAATTGAAGATAAGAAGGGAAACTCCCTTCCCAAGATAATGGGTTTTTTGGAGTGCTGGCAAACTAGAAATATGTATTTAGCTCTTGATACAGACATTCTTCAGAAAAGGCGTGTATGTAGAGTTTATTTTAATGACATAAAGAAGTCTTTTAACATAAAGATAAGAGAAATGAGGTTTGGTCAAAGAAATTTCATCTTTCATCCATCCGAGTGCACGTAACTTCTATTAAAGTGGCATTCCCTATAGTATGGAAATTAGGAGGATATTAGGTTTACATACAGATTTTTGGATTAAGCTGTCACAAGCAGAGAGATTTGTTTTTAATGCACATTTCTGCATGCACAAATTGCAGTTAGCCATAATGTCTGAGGCACTTTTAAATTCCTATCCTGCAACAGAAATTTTATTGGAAAGCTTGTAAACAGAAACTCTGTCAGAAGAGCACCGAGAAGGACTTGATGGCCTCTCATTCTCTTTCCCAATCTTAGTTTTTAAATTTTGTGATTGCATTCTGTTAAGCTGTCACAGAACAGTGAATTATTACTTGCAATTTAGCATGCTCAAGTTCCCCTCACAGCCATCCTGGTGCATATAAAGCACTATCAATAGCTTATTTTAATTTTTCAAGCTAAGCAAGCAGCAGATACAAAAGGACCTTGCCTATGCTTCAACTCAACTGCCAATTACACCTCTCTAGGGCAGCACGGAGCAGGGGAATCATGACCAGATCTTTCGATTGCCCGGCAGCTACACGAAGGCTGTTGTGGCAAAACTGGCCCCAGCAGGGACAACCACAATGCTGCAGGCGTCTCTTGGCAGGACGGTGTTCGTTTATCTTTATGCTTCAGCTCGTCTCTGGGAACTGTCATAACTTCCCAAGAGCTGGAACAGTAAAGTGATCTTTTCAGGCCTAGATTGGCGGTAATTTAAGCATTCTATAAAGCAAGGTTTTTAGGAGGCTTCATGTAATGTGTCTCCCCCTGCCCTTCCTTTTTTTTTTTTTTTTTTATTTTCAGGAAAATACCATGTATTTTTGAAGGAGTAACCTGTCTGTATGTCTGCAGTGTTGTGGAATGAGGATGTGTAGCCAAGCCAGAAGGCTCCTAAAAACGCTTCAGTCAAAATCAAATGAAAGAGATGAAAACTTTGCCCTCCCATGTTTGCTGCATTGCAACAAGAAAAACACACTTTACACATTGTATTTGCGTAGCTGCGTGGCAGCTGAGGCCAAGGCTTCAGAGCTCTGCTCTCTCAGACATGAACGCAGGGCATGGGTATTACTCACCTAAAAGACTATCTGGAAAGCTTACTTAAACTATATGCCTTGTATTTTTTTCCCCTTAATGAAAAGTTATTTTATATTGAATATATATTTTTTTTTATTTATGACCAAGTACTCAGTTATGCTTTTTAGGAGAGTGCAGAGTTATGTAGCTGTAGATACGTTTATGTGGAGCCTTCATTTTTGTAATTTCATTGCATAGGTAAATTATTTCTTAGTTTTGTTTACTTGTAATTCATCCAGCTGTGTACTTGCAAATGGATATTCAACATTAATTAAGTAGAAATAGTTTGTTTTTAAAACTTGACCCTCACTTTCCACTTAAACTTGGTGAACAAAGGAAATTCACCAAAGCTAATGAATTAAATGTTTCTGGTCACTGTGTTCCTAGTATTTAAAGCTACTTTGTTCTCACACAAATTTTGAAAAGTAAAGGGCATCTGGTTTGATGGTGAACTTTAAAAATCTGACCCAAGTTTGGTTTTTCTTTAGTTTTTTTAATTTTTGGATGGTTGGTTTGTTTGATTTTTTTGTTTATTTTTTGGGTTTTTTTGTGGGGTACTTAGTTTCTCTGCTTGATTCTGGCAGTGAACAGGAACCTGTAGCCCAATTACAGGTTTATATATGTAAAGCTCTTAGTTTTAAGTGTATTGCTTAGTGATTTTAAGGTAGAGACATTTCTACATACTGTACTCAAGCTTCTCACTTGTAGAAAATGGTATGGTGGTCTGGTTAAATGGTTGTTGTTCAGCTTAATGATGTCAGGCTGCTACAGAGCCCTTGAATGAGAAGTGAGTGTAAAATGTTATTAAAGTATAGCCCACAGAGTTATTGGAATTTAGTGACTTGTGCTCTGAGGAGTCCTGGCAGAGACACTTTTGTCATGGTTGCTATAGAATGGACTCCATAGCCTTTCAAAATGGTAGTAGCTAAATATCAAGGGACATTTCAAGGATGCCTGATGCTATCAATTTGACCATGCAGTGATTAATGCAGCTTGTTGTACTCATTAAACTGAGAGATGCAGCAGGCTGAAGTTTACAGTATTGATCCAAGTTTCAGTCCTGGTAAAAGATATATGAAGGAAATATTAATTGTGATGTTATTGCTCATTGTAAAAACAGGTGCAGAATGAACAGAGGATCTCTTAAGATTTACTGTTAGCTAAACCGTATAAAGTGCTCCAAAAGCAAGGGTGCATCTATTCTTAAAAGCAGGGCAGATGTTTTATAACAAAATAAAATTCTATAGTGCAAATATTTACACCGTAAGTCACAGTTGTAAGTGTTTCCTTTATAGTCAATGTAAAGGATTCCAAAGAAGACAATAAACAGTAAAACCAAATTGTGGTGTTGCAAACTGCAGGTGCAATGAGAAATATTGAACCTCAGGAAGAAATACTGAATTAAGACCTTTTCATCTGGCCTACAAAGGTCCACATCATCTGGCTGCCACCTGATGTGATATTTCTTCTTACCCTTTGCTGACGTTTGGCCTCACGGTGGAGGAACTGGGAAAGGTCAGTAATTTTCTTTCCCTGAGACAGTGTAATGTTTTTCCCCTGTGTAATGTCACTGTGTCTGGGCTGACACTGAAGCCCGGCCACGTTGGGCGCTCCTGGAAGGTTTGACTCCCTGCTGTGCAGCTGTGCAACATCACAGAAACACTCCAACTAGTGAAACATGAGGGGATTTCAGTATTTCCAGGTGCCTGTCCTGAGTCCTCTAGAGTTTACGCTGTTGCACCTGTACTGGTATTTCAATTATTTCTCAGTCATTAGTATGCAAAGCTTAGCATTTCTAGTTAACATTCAATTTCCAGTGAAGGAAGCAAAGGAAGCTCCTGCTACAAGAATATAGTTTTACTGGGGCCTAAAAGTATTGTCATGAAAATTTTTTTGTTCAAAGACAATATGTTTTTTCTGGCACTTTCCAGTGATTATGAAGCTAATGAAAATGGAATCGGCTACATCTATCTGTCAAAGTTATTACTTACTTTGAAAAGAGAGCATTGATAATTGTGTTTGTCTATCATAACCTTGGGAGGAATATATGGCAGCTTGGCAGTAAGCAGGTGGCTTGATAACTTTGCCCGTGCCAGTGCATGTAGAGTGGGGAAAGAGATGTAACAGGAAAAAATGTGAAATATGCTTTCCTCTAGGTTTCATTTCTGCAGCTGTAAGAAGGCACAAGAGTGTGTGCTGTTGTCTTGGTTTATCCAGTTAGTGTAGGCTGTTAACTCATGTGTTTTCCTAAATGAATGCCACAATTAGCAGACTACAATCAGTATTCACAAATTCAAAATTGAGTGTTTAAAGTTGTATATTCTAGATGTTACTAGTGTTGTAGGCAAGTGTCCTGTTCTATTGCCACAATTTGCCTTTTGTTGTAAAACTTCTCATCCTCCCACACCACGAGAGAATTTGCTCTCTGTATCCAGCCCCTTCGTATTTCATGCCTTAACTTTGACTGCTTCGTTGCCACGGCAACTCTGCCTTGTAGCATCCTTCCACTGCATTTCTGCTATGCCTATAACTAAGAAGTACATCAAATAAATTAAACATGTCAATCACCTCTAAAAAAAGATATCGAAGTAGTTTTATGTCTGTTTCAAATATCATAGCAGAAAGCCAAAGCACTGGTTCTGGACTGCAATCCCTGCTTTATTTTCTTGGTCTTCATTACTCGTAACAGATGCACTGAGGCTGGTGGGAAATATTTGGTAGCTGAAAATAGTAACTTCCTCTGGGTATTGAAAATGCTATCACTCTTACACTCTTTATTGGTTAAAATGTTCCTTTTAAAAAATTTATTTCTGATCACACAAATTCAAGTTCATCTGTTTTGAATCTTTAGTGCTTAAACTGTTGTGTAAAAGGAGTTACTTTCCTTAGGTGTCTGGGCCCTAATTTGAAGATCAGATATAGAATAAGACTTCTCAGTTGCTTTTAAGTTGTGCTTTGTCTACTTCTTGTGAATGTTAATTTTATTTTGTAAGATGACTTTCAAAATCTGTAAACTTTAATCCAGCCTGACAGTCTGTAGAAAAGAGAGAGAACAATTGTTATTTTGGGGGACTGTCTAGAAAATATCTGGTCAGTGAATATGGTTAATATATCACAGTTGTGTTGAGACATTTTGTGTACATGCCGAAGTGCCCAAAATAGCAAATATGTTATTCCTGTTAGACACTCTTGCAGGTGAATACCATTAATCACCATTTTAAATTTACTTCATTTGCTCAGTAAAGCGTTTATTTGACTTTTGTCATGCTCTAAAATAAGGAAAGTGAAAACAAGATTTTGTACATACTATTTTTAAGGTGAAAAATAATATAATTTAAAAAAATCCAATCTACTGCAAATTATATATACTATCATAAGCTTGATAGCTGGAGGCTCTTGGTGTATTGTTTATAATTCCCCATTTGAGGCTGTTCTGAACATGATGTAATTTACTAGAAGTCATTGTAACTCATGGGAAGGAATACAAGGAATTCCAATATTCCCATCAACCTTAAATTGGTCTGAACAATATTATTTGTTTCCATTTTCTTCTGAAGAAATATAACAACCTTTAACAGAGTTTCCCCTCATGCAAGCAAAGTCTGTTGGCTTCCAAAGTTAGATTAATGTGTTTCTGGTGTAATTCAAAAATAAAAAAATGAATAAAAGTGATTTTTAGAATTCAATAAATTTTGAAGACCTTTTTTTTTTCCAGAACAGCAGTGCCTTTTGTTTGCAATGATCAAGAAGCACTGCTGCTTCCTGTGCATTCAAGTGTTCAGGCAATGAAGCCCCGTGTTTCTGTTGCATCAAGCAGATAAATATATTACAAATGCATTGAAAAAAATATAAGACTTAATTTTGCCACTGCAAGGATTTTGCAAATGATTATCTTCTAAAATTTAGCCAGTGGTGGAATGCAGCCATCTCCTGCTTTACAGGTTATGAAACTTTTCCTCAGGTGTGGAAAGCCTATTGGTAAATAACATTGGAGATGATTGCACTGGTAATTATTGTGATTTCTATTTTGTTAACCATTGCAAGAAGGCAGGTGGGTAGAATATATTTTCTGGACATTTAAACATGCTGCCTTTGCCACTAGGGACAAATGCAACTATCAAAATACATCCCGAGTAATCTGTTTATATAAGAGAATGACTCTCTAACAGGTAATGAGGATTTTCCTTTTATAGGCTGGGCAGAGTAGTGAAGTTGGCTCTGACTGTTATTAAAGCAGCAGGAGTGCAGCAATCCTCACAGATGTTGAATTTCTCCCCTGCAGAGACCTTTATCTAGATTTTGTCCTGCCACTGAGGTTTGGTTTTGTACGTGAGCTCAGTAAACCTTTCTCTAAGAACAAATCTCCATTAACTGGAAGACACTAGTTAGCCTCTTCGATCATTCAGGATGGATTTGTAAGTGAAGACAGGGCAGAATCTGAACTAATATTTTGAAGTGATATGAATCTAATATTGCAGCAAAGTTTGTCCCTCTCGCACCACAAAGTACAGCTTCAAGCATAGGTTTTGATGTGCTCATTTTGATTGCTCATGTTCTGAAAAACCCTGACAGAACCATGTTAACTGTGAAGTACTAAATGGAGAACAGACACCAGCATATAATCTTCCCCTCCCTGAGGAACTAGAGAATGCCTTTTGCCTCTTGGGCATTGAAGTTCTCAAATAAAATGCTGCATTAATATCAGTTTGTGACAAAGAATAATATTCTGCTGATCTCTACAGCATTTGCAAATCCTGAAGCAGGGATTAAGCATTCTATTCAATGCCACAGAACCTTTATTTTAAAATAAGCTGCTTTCCCTTATCAAAGGAAATGATAAGAAATACAATAAGCTGTGATACATCCACTATCATAATAAGGAATCATGCTCCTGGAACCCTTCTTTAAACCAATGTGTTATAAAAATCTTCCCCCCTAGACTAAACAAACAATTAAATTCTGTGAAATAAGTGACAGCTCTGCAAACTCTCTTGGTGCTCCTGGGAAAGGAAATTTAGATTTCCTGTGGCTTGGGAGCATATAAAAATAGTTCAAGGCAAGGAATAGGAAAATATGGCAGAATTTTCAAGACAAGTTATATTGGAGCAACTTCAGTGTCCCTAAAGTAGCTGGTATGTCAGCAACAACAGAAGTTGGAAGTTTCCTAATTTTGCATTGCTAGCATGGTTAAGTATGTTGGATGTAAAAGGCAGAGTACAGTTTACTTTCTCTCGTTTGTTTCTTCTTTATGGGAAAAGTAATGCTTCTGATGGAGAATTTGGAGCGTACTTAGGAAGTATAGATCTCTCATTGCATGAGGACATTGGGAGGTTGTACCAGGGGAACTTTCACAACAGGATCAAGCAGTATTTAACTCCCAAAATACTCAGGGATATGCTGTAGAAGACCTTTGTCTTATCTTAGGAGTCATTTGAGAAGCTGAGTCAATTTGTGATGTACAAAGTAATTTTAATGCTATGTTGGTTCTGTTGCAGCTTTGTTTTATTTTTGCAAATCTGTTTGTTTTTTTAAATACATTAAATTAAATTTTATCTAGTGACTAGACTGGACCACAGAAATCTCTTAAACTGCAAAACACTCCATTCCTATATGTTTGTAACCCATTAATCTGTGTTGGTGAATCATTCAACTGGCATGTCAAATAATTCAAGAACACACACAAGCTGCTCCTATAATATATGATTTCTGAAATTAAACTATGGCAGGTTACAGGTACACATATAGGAATGTAGTTGTTAAAGGTACTGTTAAATAGTTCTCTTGGTCCCTGACACAGCTTTGGCTTCACCCTCTCAGATAATTCCTGGATGTATTTTGAGAGTTAGCATGAGCATTCCCAACAGGCAATTAAATGTGGCCTTCTTGGTGCTGGAGATTTCCTAATTTCTATATGGACTGTTCCACAGGAGTTGGCTCCAGTGCTAGGGAACAGCTCTGAGTAGAGTAATTTATTAGTACAGATGTAGCCCAAGAGCAACTGGGGCTGTCATGGGGACCTTATGTTGCCATGCGTGACCAGTGATAGTCAGGTAATTCACTTGCACATAAAGAGGTCCTGGAGAAAATAGCAGAGTCCAAAAAGGTCTTGAGGGAGCATTAATAAAAGAGTTGATGAAAGATGTGGTTTTACATATTTTAGTAATTACTTTTACAGATGTTATGACCCAAATAGACGTGTTCTTTAGACCACTGGCTAATCTGAATGAAGTTCTTTGCCTAGATGGTGAAATAAGAAAACTTTATATTTTGGAGGGTTTTCTCCATCTAGAAACAACTTCAGATAGAATGTTCTTAAGGCATCATTTTGATTTTTTTTGTTTTTGTTCTGTTTTAAAAATATCTTTGTATCTATTCTATGTGCCTGTATAACCCAATCATTTGTGGCAGTTGTTCTTTCTGCTGCCCCCTGTGTTTTACAGTTGTGGTCACTGCCCATTGTGGAAACCTTTTTTCCTCATGAAATTCTGTAATTAAATTTTCAGTCTGTTTATGTATTTATTTTTACATCACACATTACTAGAACTGCTCAGGAATTCTAATTTTCTTTGAAAATTTTTGTCAGAAATGTTTGAATTATTGAAACCAGACCTTTTCTTTGGGCTGCTCCAGTGGAGGGGGGAGGAAATAATGAAAAAAAAAAAAAAAATCTCTGCACTAGATTTTGTGGTCAAAAAGAGAACAGTCAGAAGAGAAGACGACTCTCCCTCAAGTAACAAGCAATCTGACATAAAAGCCATTTTACCTGTGCTGTGGGAAAAATGACACGGGACAAGAGCCAGGCCTTGCAAAGGAATAATATATCTCTTGTTTAGGTTTTGGTTTTGTTTCTGCTTTTGGGCTTTTTATTTTTGTGCATGAAAATTTTAGGAGGTATCAGTTTCATCAAAGTTTCTGAATTTTCAAGAAGTTTCTTGAAATGGCAAGGCAGGTTTTTTTAAAGCTTTAATCATTACACAATCTGTTTAAACTCATTATAGCTTAATGATCTATCTCTGCAGGAGTTGTAAAGTACTTTTAAAAATCAGATTTAGAATAGAAAATTGTTGTGTTCGGTGCAAACACATGCTTTTCACAGCTAAGAAAACAGTCTTACAATTAAAATAACAACTAATAGCCACTTTTGTATTACCTTCGGGTACTTGTAACGTGTCTGACATCTGTTTTAGTAGCAGTGAGACTATGCTCTTTCATATTTAGCCTACATCATTAGTTCTAATGGATGCTGTAAAGGTCTTTGTTTGATTAAAATAGGTGCAGGTAATAATCAGCTGCAACACCTGAGTGGAATATTTAGGCTAATATCTTTAGCAGGCAGCCCATAGTACTATTGAGTTCTCCTTGTAATGTGACTTCAGTCTTCTCTTGGCATGTGTTATCCCAAAATATGGCTGTGCTAGTTTGGAAAACGCTGAGGACATAGGACCAAGTAAAAGTAGATAATTGCATGATCTCAATAACTGTCTAAGGAGCTCTAACTGTAACTAAAATAACTGTCAGGAATTGAATGAGCAGCTTCTGATGCCTTGCATATTCATGCCTTGTACTAAAAAATCCTGTTCAAGTAAATCACACTAAGTCATACACCAAAATATATTCTGTGTTTAAAGTGGCACAGGTGGACTTCTGCGGAAGTATTGAGAACCAGCTGTGTTAAAGAAACATGATATAAAACTGAAATTTTTTCATTTGGCTTCTTAGAGGAATCATTTTGTTTTGTTTGTTGAAGCTGACCAACGTGATCTGTTTTGCGGCAGGCACTTAGCTGTCTGCTGGGGTAAGGCTTTGCTGTAAGGATTTGGGAGGATGGAATGAGAAGGAGGAAGAACCTGATGCTCTACTGCAGCAGAAATTAACTAGACTGTAATCCAAAACCATCTTGATAACTGCTGTGTCAAAATAAACAGACTGGAAAAAAAAAAACCCAAACCATTTGAGGATTAAAGCCTGTGACCTTGTTATTTGTAGCAAGGTAACTTATGAAAGCAGCTGCTTTTAGCGAGGGATTTAATAAATACTCTTTTGGCAGTTTTCTAAAAGCTGTTCTTACAGGACGGAAAGAATGTCCCAGGCATAACTCTGACTAAATCTTGTGTTTAGAAGGCTTAATGGTTTTTAACAGGCTACAAAGGTGTGCGTGTTCAAGTAGCGTCTTGTCCATTTGGTCAGTCTTGAGCCAGAGAGAGTGTGTTAGGAGTGCAGCTGAGGTCTGAGATAAAATTGCCAAGGTTGCAAAGTCACTTGAGGGTTGCCTTCTCTAAAATTTCTTTGGAAGTTAGGCACTCAGTTTGTGTCATAAACATTCAAAATTGTTCCAGGTTCATGACTAGTATAATTTTAAATTAGTTCAGCTAAATCTGAGTTTAGTACAAGTGTGATTTGTCCTGAGTTAAGAGCATTCACTAAAAGTTTAAGTCTAGCTACACTTTTGAAAGCAAAACTGCAAGCAGTGTTTCAGAAGCTGATTTACGGTAAAATATGACTGTAAAGGAGAACTGAACATTTGTATTGGTTTTAAAATTTTTGCTAAAAACAATAATGATGTAATAATGAGTAGAAGAGTTTTTTAGTCTCAAACCTGTTTGTAATGCAGAGCTACACTTAAATAACTAGAGCTTTTCTCAGTGTAGAGTCTCTTTCTTCTGTAGGTCTCATTGCCCATTCAGTCTATAGTAGAAAATCGCTTTGTCCTCAGGCAAAGTACTTTCCAAAATGCACTGATTGGACCATTAATGAAGATGTTAAACACCACCAGTCTTAGAATTGATTCCATGGAGTGCCCCACTAGTGACTGATGTCCAGCTGGACTTTGTGCCCTTGGTCACAACCCTTTGAACTTGTGTTCTGGCCAGTTACCAGCCCAACTCAATGGCCATTTATCTGCTACACCATCAGTTTGTCACTGTCAGCAACATCCACTGCTCTTTTCTTGCCCACTGAGCTAAACACATTGCTATAGAAATAAGAGCAGCAGTCACGTTCACATGACCTACTTGAACTTGTTTTTTTCAGTTCGTTTAGTTTTGTGGTCATAGGCTGTCATAATTAGAGGTGGCAGATAAGAACAATTTAGCTTTTGTTTATGGTAGTTTCTTAGACTGTTTCTAATCTTGCAAATGTTGTTGGTTTTAGTAGAAGTCTTCATTGTCACAGGCAGTACACATAAGACTTCATTCAGATTATCTGTCACTTACGCAGCTTTGTTTCACACTGTTTAAAAGCTTTCTGTCATCTTGATGCTAATTGCATTGCAATAATTTTAATGGATTTTGAGTTGAATTGCTGCTCTATTTTGAACTTAATCCTGTTGTCAGTTGTGTAAAATGTTGCCAAATATTAACTGCTAAGGCTGACTTTTTCTTTAGCAGGTGTTTGTATTGAATTAATCAAAATCTTGAGGGAAAAGAGGAGATCAAGTTTTTGTAGACTGCGTCAGAGTGGATGGCTGAGGGGAGAGAATGAATGGCAAATAAAATATATGCTGACAGTCGTATTTTTTTTCATTTCATGTGTGCTGAAAAGCGTAGTGTTTTCATTTTGTAGCTCTTGAATGTAGCTGTGCCAGCTTTATATTCTTATAGGTTTTTGGTGTATTATGCATAAAGCATACTGAGGAAAGCCAGGGCTTTTGATAACCTGCTGAAAGGTCATCCAGGATAAGGAGAATTTCCGGTTATAGATATTGTGATGCAAAGAATTTCCAGTTACTGTCATTCAAAGCTAATATGTTCTAAGTGTGTCATCTAGAAACTATGCCTAAATGTGTACGTTTGGCTCCACATGAGGCCCAATGAAAGATTTTTTCATTTAAATTTCTTATCTCCTCAAATGTCTTAGAATATAAGGCAATAGTTGTGATAACTTGCAGGGAATGTTTTTCTGTCTTACGTTTATTTACTGCTTTTCAAGTGTTTGTTAGTACAGAAATAGTAAAATTCATTATTACTCAGTGCCTTAGTGTTGTGACTGTGCTGCACTGGTGCTGCAGTGCTTAAGATTCTTGTTTCAGATGATTTAGAATTTTATAGAAATTTAGTTTAATTTGGGACTCCTGTATCCTTGCCAAATGCCAGCTTGGATAATAGTATTAAGTTGTTTTTTTACATTAACTCTCCCTTGTAGTTTCTGCCGAATACAGCATTTTCTCATTGTTTGTCAGCGGTACTGTGTATTGCTGGAAACCTGCCAAATGTAAATGCATTTTATAGTTGGCGTTTGTAAGCAGTCTTGGTTCTGTGTGAGAAAAAAGACATTAAATGTGTTCTGGATCATTTGCTCCTCCTCGTTAGGTAGACAGATGCAGTGGGACACTTTGAAGCATGAGCTTAGGGCTGTAAAATGGAAAGTAGTAGGTTGCTTATATAGGTAATGACGCTTAGTTCAAACAATACCTAAAATGTTGAAAGGTATATTTAGCAATATCTGTCAGAGTGATGGAGAATAACAATTTCCCTCTGTCCTTGTTCAGCATGCATGACTCAAAAATGTTGAGAGAATACATCACACATTAAAATCTAGCTTTTGTAATATCTCATCAATGTTGGATTGTTTGATTGAAAAATTCATTGATCACAGTCTTCTAACATTTTTCTGTACTTCCTGAACTTGATAAACTGTCTCAGTGAGCTCCTCTATTTGGAGTCTGTGAATGTAACATCTGAAATAAAGTCAGAAAGAATGGATGAACCTCGGTAGCTTTTAACAAGCCATGAACCCAAATCATGTCTTCATGCTTTTGGGAAGTTTAGTCTATGCCAATGAGCTGGTGGGGCGGAACATAATGCTCAGAGCAGGGATGACAGTGACAAACCATGTAGACAATTCTTATTTCTAGGTTTTCTTGTGTTCATCTGTAGCTGTGAAAGCCTTCTGTGAGACTGGAAAAAACTCATGTGTGTGTACCAGGTCCTTACACCTGCCCAGGGAAAATAAGCAAAAAAAACCTTCAAGACCTCTGCCTTGCACAGGAGCAAAACAAAAAGTGGAAAGAAATCATAGTAAAGATTTTTCTTAAGCAGCCTCTATCACAGCTGCAAGGATTTTTGTATGATCTCCAGGCTACCTCACTATAAAGCACCAAGAAGAATGTGCTATTTGATCAAATCTTTAGGTTAGTGATTGTGTTTCTTGAATAGGACTCAGAATTAGGATGTGATTTACGAATGTAGATACACGGGCAGAAGTCAGAAGATACCAATGCTGTTATGCTGCCACGCTGCTTAGTATTAGCATGACTGTGTCTCTGGAAGCTCTGATTCCACAGCCAGGCATGGAGATTTGCCCTTAGAACTAGAGGATCAGAGTGCTAAACCAGTTTTCTGTACATTAAAAGTCTATCTGAAAACCTTCCTCAGATGTGCTTTATTGTGTGCTTTCTGGTTTCTTAGGTTTTGCTTAATCATTGTAAGGCACCCATAACTTGCTTAGGATTTTTCTGAAGCTAAATCTGATCTGATGAGTTCTTAAGTTCAGATTTTTTTTTTGAGCAAAGGCATATACTCTTTTACAGCAGAAAAGAGATTTTAAATGACCATCTCAAAACCGCAGGGGCTGTTATCCTTTCCTAAAACCAAGGGAAGATTTGCAAATTTTTTTCTGCTTTTCAGAGCTTTTAAATTTATGTATGTGCAACATTTTTCCCTTCCTATGAATTTCTGATGTCTCCCTAACTGCATAAAAGAGGTAGAATTTTTTCTACTCTAAACTTTGCAGGTGCATTCCTGATGAAGCACTGATTTCCAATAATGCTAATGTCCCCTCTCTTGTCAAATTTTACTGCTTGCTGTGAACTGCAAACAGTGTACTTAAGGATACTAAAATCAGACATGTCAATACAACTCTGCATTCAGAAGTTTTGCTCAGCGAAATCTCTGGTGAATCTCCTTAAACTTTGAGGTATTTTCTCTGTGGGCTTTTTTTTTTTTAAATGACTACATGAAAAAGAATGTGCTCAGTTCTAAAATGCTTTTAATTAAGAAATGAGCTATCTGCCACATTAATGCTGCTTAACTTTATATATTGATTTCTAAACTCAATGCCATTGGTTGACTAATGTATACAAAGGTTACAGAATGTGAAACATTATTCATTTTTAATAACAAAAGCATTACTTCTCAATGGCAAAAAGGACATAAAAGAATCACTTTTCATCTTCAGTATTTAGAAGTTAAGGCCTTTAAAGTAAGATATATGATTATCAAAGGTGAAAACTGTTTGACTTTTTGCATAAGACATCTAAAATATTCATTCAGCACTAGAAACACTATCCAGTGGAAACATCAAAGGGAGTCGGTCTCATTAGAAGAACTCTCCTGACTTTGACTTATGTCTGCAACATGCTGAGGAACTTTCAGAGCAATGTGAAGGGATTTATCATCCTGACTCCTAGACATGTCAAGCAAGCTGCACAGTTAAATCACTGCAAACTGCTTTGAAATTCCCCTGTGTATTTCGGGAAGTTTAATCAGGATGGAAATATAGCTACGGCAAACATTGGGATAATGCTTTCCCTCAATTACTTTGTGACACTATTGTGTGACAAGCACCTTTCTTTTTTTCTGATATCAAATATCTGTAATACTAGATATATCAAAGGCTGCTAATAAGTGTCTCAATGCTACGAGCAGTTGTGCTGGCTTACTTAGCAGTCTCGTGGATTAGAATACAGGTTCCTGTGTTTGTAGTTGTATTTAAAGAATTGTGGTCTGTTATTACTTCTGCTATATGTTGAGAAGTCCTCCTGAGGAAGCAGTGAAACCAATGTTTAGTTTGGATAAAGCAGTTAAAACCGTATTGACTTTCTAAGATGCTTAGCTGGTCTATATATTATTAGGTTTTGAGCACATCATTCTTTTTCATAACACACTTGTCAGGTAGGGGCAAATGGTGATGTCTCCTTTCTAAATAAAAAAGAAATAAAAGGATAAAGGTAAATTCTTTTTTTTTTTTTTTTTTTTTTTTTATATGAGAGACACATTGTCTTATTTGCAAGTGCTTTAGTAGGGCTTGGTGAATGATTAATTTGCCAATGAACACAAACTGAAATGCAAGGAACTCACACAGAATCACTAGGTTGGAAAAAAAACCCACCGGATCATTGAGTCCAACCATTCCTATCAACCACTAAACCATGTCCCTCAGCATGTCATCCACCTGTCTTTTAAATACCTCCAGGGATGGTGACAGAACCACATCCTTGGGCAGCCTGTTCCAGTGCCCGATGACCTTTAGATGTTCTGTTAAAACATAAGAAAACCCCACTTTTATTTTTCTGTGAGGTGGTCAGACCTGACACAGATTGCTCAGGGAAGATATGGAGTCTTCCTTCTTGAACATATTCAAAAACATGGTCCTTGGTAACTGGCTCTAGATAGCCCTTCTTGAGCCAGAGGGTTGGACTGGGTGACCTCCAAGTGTCCCTTCTAACTTCAACCATCCTGTGATTCTGTGAATAAAGGTATGTAGATGTTCCGCTGAAGGTGCCACACAGTTTAACCACATAAGTAGCGTCGAGCTTGCTCCTAGTGAAGTAGCTCGTTAACTTCAGGAGTGCTGAGCTAGTATCCAGGAACTCAAAGGTTTTAATGGGGATAAATATACAGTCTTAAAAAAATAAAGCTGCATGACTTTTCTATATATATGAATATCATAGAATCATGGAATAGTTTGAGTTGGAAGGGACCTTAAAGATTATCCAGTTCCAACCCCCCTGCCATGGTCAGGGACACCTCGCATTAGACCAGGCTGCCCAAAGCCCCATTCAACCTGGCCTTGAACACTTCTAGGGATGGGGCAGCCACAACCTCCCTGGGAAACCTGTGCCAGTGCCTCATCACACTCGTGAAGAAATTCCTCCTTATGTTTAGTTTAAATCTTCCCCTCTACTGTTCATACCCTTTGCCCCTTGTCCTATCGCTACAAGCCTTTGTAGCAAAACTGATCAGCGTTACCGCTACCCCAAATCCTTCTAAATGTAATAACTCTTAATTAAAATTAATAGTTCTATTTTTCTTCATGAATCTTATTAAGGAAGGATAGGACAAAATAATAGCTGGCTGAGTGTAATAGTTGAGAACTATCCACTACAAGGTGCTTTGATCTGTGAGGGGAACTTTCCCTTTTGAACATGATGAACTCTGCTGTGAAAATTCCTGCATATTGGATGTTCCATGAAACCAAAACTCATCTTGCTTGTCTATCAAAATTTTCTTGGCAATTTTGTCCTATGACTACAAATACACTCCTAGATTTCTGGTTGGTAACACCAGAAACTGTAGCTTTTTAAAATCTATGCGACCATATTGTTAATTAGAGCTCTGCTTGGGTGAGAGCTGCTACATATATGCAGAAGTATTGTTGCTCTGAAAACTGGATGTTTACCTGCTGGAGTCAGACCTCCTGTGTGTTTTTCTATTTAAAACAGAAAACAACTCTTATGCAAATTCTTATAAATGTCAGCAGTTTCCATGGATTTAACATCTTCCTGGAAGGATGATGGGATTCACCTTTTAGAAGCTGAAAAGAATGTGATTGTCTTCCTATATTACAAGGCTGCTGCCAGGTCTCTGTGAAACTGCAGCTATTGGAGATGGTGAAAACTCACCTTTAGCCCAAGAGAGCTGCAAGTTTTTCCTGAAGGAGTGATTTATTTCAAGAAATGGGGATTAGCTTTTTACCAGCCCTTATGCTGTATGTTTGTCACAGATTATTTAAATGAATTTGGTAGATTGCAGTAACTACTTGGGATGAATGTCATGAACATGGCCCATGAAATCACTAGTGTTTCCAGAGATGGGGAGGATTCTCGGGAGACTGACAGCGCTGGTCACAGCTCATCAGCTCAAAAACTCTTTCTCCGGTTGCATACTTCCAAGACACCTTGTAACAGCCGGGGTGACAGAGAAAAGTTTCCTAGGAAACTAGGGATGCAAGTCCACACAGCTTTTTTGGCTTTTCAACAAGTAGCTAATGGGAGCTGAGGTCTTGATATTGTCATAATATGCTGTGGCTTCTAATGCTCTTTCAGACTCAATGGCTGCCACTCACAGAAAATGTGCTTAGAATTTCATCCCTGGCACTGTAACAGCTCCTGCCTATATCACGCCCTCTAGGTCATAAGGGAGCTATTATATTGGAACTTAAGTGTAAAATTTCCAACTTAGTATATCTTTTGAATGATTTCTGAATTCTGAACAATTGTGGCTAGCTGTTAATTCAGCCAGGAGCCTTCTGAATCCATTCAGAAAGAGGTAAATACAGCATTGCTTTAGTAGACCAATTTATTCTTATGCACGTACAACAGCCTGCTGGAGTTGTTGCTGGAACAAGAATAAAATATATTTGGAATGACAGGTTGGTATCTGGTAACATAGCGGATATAAGCAGGTGAAAGTAAAATTAAGGAAAATACTGTAGTTTGGGTTTATTTCGCTCTGAATGTTAATTTGAAATATGAACATTATGTACTTACGTCCCGCTTTACGCTTATGTCCTATTTAAAAAGAGGATATTTGTCCAGATTAATACGAGTACAAAATACAAAAGAATTTTAATCTATCTCAACTTTTCTGTGATGCTGCTTATAACTATACTAGTTATTGAATATGGCCAGCTGTCAACACATGAGACTGTTTTCTGTTCTTGGGGAGATTTAGTTTAGTTCCTTAGACTTGCAGCTATTATTAGGACTTGGAGTCAGTCAGTAGATCAAACAAAAGGTCTTTTTATCTGTAAGCAAAAGGAAGTGAAGTAGTTCATACAATCTTGATGAGATTGCTGTGTTTTCTCATGTTTTCAGTTGCTTGTGCATAGCGTAAAATAATTAGTAATTTCTGAAACTTCCCTGTATCTCATTGTGTTGCAGTTGCATCAGGGTTTGACCAGAAGCAGCACTGCTGAAAATATTGAACTAAAAGAAGGCAAATATGAACAGTAGGAGAAAATTCTAGTAACAAAGACATACATGTAGGAAATATTCTATATATAGCTAGCTGTCTTATTGCAGCTTCTCATTTCATGCTTAGTCAAATATTTTAGATTGTTGAAGAAAAACTGCATCCAACAATCATACCAATGACTTGCACATGGTGTGCAACAGGATCATATTCCTTGAAGTGTTTTCTACATGGCTTTATTGCTCTTAGAGTCACCGAAGGAACTCCACACAGATACAAAGCAGGACTTTGCAGAAAATGTAAGTACAAAATGGGAAAGAAAATGTAGACAAAAATCCAAGCTTTTTTGTGTAAACTGTTAGTGCATATGTAGGTTTGAAAAGTGTTCTATGTGAGACTACTAAAATTAGTTTACCATCTTCCTAAATGGTTTTTAGATCTGTGTGATAAACATTGCATTCATTTTTTAAACTGGCAGTGGTATTTTTCTGTTTGATACACTGCTATATATTGTAAGTGTTCCTGATCATCTCTTCAGGGGGCATTAAAGCATTGATCTGCTTCAGCTGTTAAAATGGAAGATGAAACAGAATTTTGAAGGTCAGAATCACTTTAAACAAAAATATTCTTGTCCATGGGGCCTATTCAGTAAAGACTGGGGCAGTGATAGATCTTTAAACTGTACAGCATGCTTAGCTAAAACAATATTTTTTGTTGAAAAAAACATTCTTCCTCTAAAACTGTCTTACATTTTCTGTTCTACAGTGGAATATAATAGAAATTGGAAGGAAAAAAAAGCTATTAAGTCAATCCAGGCCATCATTCCACGGAGGCAGTATTGTTTGCTGCATTGAAGTTTTTAGCTCTAATTGGAGCTAGTTTTCAATTTCCCATACAATGGGCTTTCAGCCACATCCCTTGGGAGATTATTTCACAGTACAATAACTCTGCTGAGATGTTTTGCTGATATCTGGCCTAAATCTTCCCTCCTAATTTCATCCCATTGTTTGCCGTTATAGCCCTAGGTATCACATGCAACAATTCCCCTTCTTCCTAAGTAGTTAGCTTGTCAAATATTTCTGGACAACTACATTCACACTTAGTTCGATTGTTGCTTGGTTAGTATCGAATCTCAACATTTCTGTATAGATTTATGCTCAGTCCCCTGAAGTTGTCTGTGGTTAATATTTTTTTCTCTCTCTGTCTTCCCCTCCCCCTCCACACTTACCTGTGGATTGTACATTTTTGACAGCTACTGAGGAAGAGCATCATCTATACTGCATTACAGGACCTTGGTGCTCTCATACCACTCGTCAATCTGTCCATAGGTGCACCAGCTTTATCTATTTTTGCCCTGTCACGTTGCCGTTTAAGTTGAGCTGCATGCATGCTCTTCTTCTAAGTTTCTTTTACTCAGGCTTACTGCTTTTCTAATCTTTCCTATTGCAGTTCTGGATTTTTCTAATTATTAGAAAATTCAGGAAATATAATTAAATGAACAAATGTTCATTGAATTCATCTTTTTCTTCTTTTATATCTTGCTGTAATGTGGATGAATAAAATAACATTTGTTATTTTACTTTGTTCTTCAGTACTGCTAAAATATTGTTTAGGAGTTTCACATATGTTATGATAATAACAACACGCAGTCTTCTCGTACTGATGTGTAACTAGATGAGTACTACACGATAATGAACACTGTCTTGAAAATATTAGTGAGGCTGCTACTTTTGTATGTTTCCAAATGATTCCCCTCTAGAAAACTGTGACTTTTGGAAGAACAGGGATACCACCGAGTCTGTGAATGGAATTGATAGAAGTTTCGCATCCCTTCTGATTTCAAATCAAAATAACTCTTTAGGATTTTTTTTTATCAAGTTTTGAAATGTTTCTCCACTTGCTCTAGGCACTCGATGATGTAAGAATCTCAGCTTTCATTTTTGAAATAATTGCCCTCTCAGGCTTGATTGAGTAATAGAAAAGATGAATATATGACTTGGGAGTTTCCAAAAGCAGAAACAAAAGCGCAGATAAGAGCAAATGAAGCTTTCTTTTCCTTCTTAATTTACTGATATTTAAGTAAGTTTCCGAATTATTTAGATAACTATAATTTTTAAATTCTTCCATCGGACTTCACAACTACGTCAGTGTGTGTGATCCCCTCTGTCTTGGCTCAGAAATAAGTAGTTAGCTCCAGAGCTTTTATGGTGTCATCTTCTATGGTCACAAAAAATGACCGAATTCTTACACTGGAAGTGAAAGTCATCGAAGAGGATACACTGTTTTGTACCTAAATCAGCTTTCTGTCACCTTGATTTCTCAGTCCCAAAGACTTATTTGCCAGGATTCATTCCCAGTCCTTACTCAAACTCCTGAGACTATTTCATTGTATCTTCCTGTGTTGTTAAGTCTCAGTAATATGCCTCTTCTTAAGTCAAATAGAAAAAGGAAGCATCTGAAATGGTCACCACAATGGGATGACAGCAATATTTTAGGAAGGCTTATGCTGTAGCTGATCCCCTCCATTCACCCTGTCCCATGAAAGTCTCTCGTATATGTTCATTTTTTAACTCAGTTCCATTCCTCAACTTTGCCTCTGGCAAATCCTCTCTTGCCATGACAATTTTCTCCAATGTTGAGATTAGATGAACAGCAAAACAATTTAGTAGACTAGAATAGTATGTCTTTCCATCTTTATATAACACATTTGAACACATGACATCTTTTTACAAGATGGTTTATCCTGAGTGGTGAACTAAAGTAAAATGTTTTGTTCACATCATAAAATGAGGTGCTACATTATAGCACATAGTGTACCTATATTCCTATTCCTTCATATACTTTTCTTTATTTTGCACACAAACTTGTATACAGTGCTAACTAGATGACTTATTTGTTATACTAGGAATAATCTGTGATTCAATTCTAGAGAAAAGTTCTTATGAACGTCTATATCAACTTGTATATATTGCAATTTTCTCAGCTACTTTACGGGTTTTCTGCAGCAACAGCTATTAAAGGACAACATGGCATGGCAGAGGTAGTTCTCTAAGCCTGCGATTATCAGATTGCTAAATACACAGAAGCATTAACAGTTCTTGGGGCTGTCAGCTTCCACTCCTGAAGCTGTGGAACTGTCAGCTAGAGACAGGAGAAAAGTCATGTTGTTACAGTCATGTTTTTTTTTCAAAAGACACAGGAAACCACACATGAGTAACTGGTTTTTAGGGGTGGTATATGAATTGATATATCAGTTATGTTACTTATATACCTTTGAAAGCAATTTCAGAAGTTTCTAGAAGATTCATGATATCATCTGTAAGCTGTAGCAGGGACCACAGAAATTAGTTTTATTCACCTTACATTTGATCATAGCTGCTCAAAAGCACCAACAGCTGCAGCTTCAAGATGAAAAGAATGTGATATCATGAGGTTGCACAGGTAGAGAGCAGGTACCTGAACTCTGAACACAGATGTTAACAGTTACAGACTGGATAGAACTGAAAACTACTGAGAGATTTTGACATCAAAACCTCTTTGTGGTACTTCAGTGTCTAGGATTAGTAATCATGATGTAAAATTCTGTATGTGTCAAGATAGAGATAGCTCTTATTCATGATAGCCTGTCAAAATCAGCTGTATAACCCATCAGCAAGGTTGTTTTTTAACTAGTTAAATTTACATGTAAATGGTATTGTAGGATTTTAGTAAGTAAAAACATAAGAATTTGCTGTAAATATGTGGCTAAAAATATTACTTACGGTGCCTTTGGTAATATTTAGTGATTTAGTAGAATTAATGTACTGCACAGTCCCTAATTAGAGTAGTCAAATACCTAACTTGTTTCAACCAAGACAGATTTGAATAGATTTATTCCTGAACAACTGACTTTTCCATCTATGTATAGTAGCATGTGCTACAAAAATGTCTATTTCTATAGGTAATTGTTCTTCTGTATCAAAGTGTTCTGTTATCTGATGTACTCAGCTTTCCACAATTGTATTGTTAGTTGTTTATTCATGGTAAGAAGCATAACAGTGTGGAATAATTATCATTAATATTTATATAAATAAATCAGACTTTCAGAGAGTTATTGCCAATAGGAAGGCTTATTAATAGGGAGGAAAATTGAATGGCTAGGGGAAGCACACAAATCCACAAATCTAAACATTAGAAAATAAACTCTTTATAAAAGAGGAATAGTTCAAAGAAATTATATTTGCAAATAAAAATGAATTAAGATAAAATTTGAAATTAGTATTACTTGTGGAGTCCCTTAATACTCTTGCCAAATCAAGGATCACAATGTCATGAAGTAATCTAGATTTGGGTTTCTGTTGCTCTCAAGGTACAACTGTTGATGGCGAAACCTTATGAGGAGCGGCTGAGAGAGCTGGGGTTGTTTAGCCTGGAGAAGAGGAGGCTGAGGGGAGACCTTATTGCTCTCTACAACTACCTGAAAGGAGGTTGTAGAGAGGAGGCAGCTGGCCTCTTCTCCCAAGTGACAGGGGACAGGACGAGAGGGAATGGGCAGGGGAGATTTAGGCTGGACATCAGGAAAAAATTTTTCACAGAAAGGGTCATTGCGCACTGGAACAGGCTGCCCAGGGAGGTGGTTGATTCACCTTCCCTGGAGGTGTTTAAGGCACGGGTGGATGAGGTGCTAAGGAGCATGGGTTAGTGTTTGATAGGAGTGGTTGGACTCGATGATCCGGTGGGTCTCTTCCAACCTGGTTATTCTATGATTCTATGAAACATATGTATGAGCAAATGTACTTCTACTGTTGTAAAACAAGGTTGGAGATATTCCAACATCAAGTAACATTTGGTAACATCACCATAGGATTTGAGAACCAGATAGTTCCTGGAAAAGGTACTACTCATATCCAGTAGGACTGCCAGCCTGGTGCACTCTGGCACTGGCAGTTTTCATAGTGACGGCTTGAAACATGTCAGTCTGTTTTAGCACTGGGGATACTGCTGATGTTTACGTGTAGTTCTGATATAACTATTTTTTTCCATTGTTTTAAAATTGCTAAGGCATTTTTGAGGTCACCAGAAGTACTGTTCTGTCTTTGCATAGAATAAGAATCTGAGATGACTATGATTTGTATTGACACCTGTGTAGGTGTAGCAACAAAGAGATCTTCTGATTAAAGCAAAGCTGCATGACTGTGATAATGTCAGTTACTTATACAGATGGGTAAAGTAGGAGAACAAAGCCACAAAATAAAGAAATTAAGTTGTAAATACTGAGGGTGCTCTGTATGAAACGCTACTGAATATTCATGTAGCAACTAACATAACTGCTGGCACGGAGCACTAATCCGAATAACAATTAACACTGAGGTTGTAAAATGGGTGTTAATTTGCACATAGTATGAAGAGTTAAGAGATCTAGATAAACAAAGACTTGCTCAATCTGCAGAAAAATCCTGCCCTATGAATCAGATTGCAAAATAAAGAAAAGATCTTAATTGCGTTGCATTGCAATTTCTAAACAGGTTGCAGAGGCCCAGTCAGCTGGGTGCGAAGATGAACAGTCTTCCTAAATATTATCTATACAGAAATTAGCAGTAGGAACGTACTGCTCTGGAATGTAACCAATTCCCTGAATTCAACTGTAATGGAAATAGCATGTAGAAACAGAACTTAATTCTTTCCTTTGAGGTGTTTCGGAATGACAAATACGGTATTTTTTTACCGATTGTGGTGTACGAATTACAGTTTTAACACATAAGTGCGTAGTTTGTGCTGTTAAACAACGTCACTGTAGTAATGTGGCCATCTCTCACTGATTCCCATATGCATTCAGTCTGTTAGCAGTATAGTATGCACAGTAGTGGCTGGTGCCTGGTATTTCAAGTATTTGAAAGTGTTGGTTTTCATTTGTTTCTTTTTTTTTCCCACTGGCACCTTTTTTGTGCATAAATGAGTCAAAACAGTTGATGGGTTTAAAACACTGAGGAATCAGTATATTCATGGTATTTTGCTGGAGTGTGGATGTGCCACAAGAAAAGAAAAAAGTCAGATTGTCTTTAGAGAAACATCTATACAAAGAGATATTAATTCTATCACTTTCCCTTCATTTTCCCCCTCTGAAATGGATTTAAAGCATTTCTCTTTCCCTTGTGAATTTTATCTAATTACGTCTGTTAATGATTAAAGTGGTGGTTCAATATGTGTTCCACTGTGCTGCAGACTACTATTTTTAGCAGCATAGGATCAACATAATAACAAAGTTTGACAATAAAATATAAACATTCTGAGGAAAAATTTATCGATGGAAAATGAAGATTTGAGGCAACTGAAAATTATCAGTGAAACTAGCGAAGTTTTGCAACAACATACTACCTAAAAAAGGGAGAAAAAATAAAATTAGAACCGTTCTGAGTGATTTTTTCCTTTTCACATTTGCAAAATGGAGAGGAAAGGTCTAATATCATTGTATATGACCTCAGAAAACTTGCCTGATACGAGAGACATTTTTTGTAGCTGCTATCCACACAATTAGGGACTCAGAATAGCATTTATCCTCACAGTTTGAGCTGAAAGTTTTGGAACTGTTGTCAGACTGTGAACCAGTTTTGGCTATACCTTGCGGCATTAAATCAGCACAAACCACACAAAAGTGTTATTTTAGTTTGATCATACTACTTTTAGTAGTCACACTACTTTATTTAATGGATGAAAGATTTTTTGACAACTTATATCAAATTATCATATCTTCACCAATGAAATTTAAAGAAATAAAAAGCCAGTGAATATTTTGAACAGAAACACATACACCAAGATAGCTAGAAATTATAATGTTCAGTCAAAAAACTTGTCCCTGTTTCAAGTCGTTCTTCATTAGTTGGAATCCAAGCCCCTATTTAACTGCTACAGATGGGGTGCTTACAGCAGTATCCTTTTTAAAATCAGAAATAAAGATTTCAGTTGAGTGTTTGACAAATTTTATTGTGAAGTTTATTGTTGTGCATTTCTTAAAAATTGTAGAAGAACACCCACCTTTTTCTTAAAAAGACAAAATTACTTGTTACAATATAGTTAATTTAAATGCGGTATTCATTCTTTGCAAATACTGAATAAAATTTGAGATTTCATTTTCTGATCCGTGCAGAAACTTGGGCATTTTGGAGATTCTTTGAAGAAGTCATCTGACTGAAGGAGGGCTCAAAATAAGCCCCAAGTCTTACTTGTAAGGCCACATAAAGGAACGGCACTTCAAGGAATGATACATTTACCAACTTTATTTCTAGGTATTGTTACCATAATAGTTCCTGTAGTTTTGGCTTGTATTAAATTTAATTGATTACCCTTGATTCAATGACATACGATAGTAAGACCTATTCAGTCATTTCTGAGTAAAAAATGAAAAGCTGAAAAGTTTTAGAATAGCTCCAAAAAAGTATTTATTTAAATCATAAATATGATGAATTTCTGTAATTCTCCTGCTAGGCCCAATGCTTCATCTAAGTTCTCCAAGAAAATCCCTAAAAATTTGTAAGGCATGTCACAAGCATGCTCAGTGTTAAAGTGAATTTATACCAGGTAATGGGTATGGGATGATCTTTGTGGAAATTGTATGCTTTAAATCTCAACCATGCTGTGTTGTAATGCTATCTGTAGAAATTGAAGTTGGACAGAAATGTATTGAGCGACATTTTGAAATGGAAGTCACACTTTCACTGTCTTTATGACATGAATTTATGACAATTTGTGTTACAGGCTGCAACTCAGCAAGGATACAAAAATCCTCCTTTCATCTGGTACAGATGAAGAATAAAATTGCCTAGATGTATTTAAATGAAAAAGAACGAAATTGCCTTGAGAAAATTAATTTCAAGGTAGGAATAAAATGTTTGAGTTAAATTTTCTCTATGCTGTCAGCAAGGTTAAAGTACTGTCAAGACATGAAGTGAGAAATTCAATATTTCAAGAACTAATATAAGGAAAACAAAGGAGATATAGAAATAATATTTTGCTGAAAAATATCACCTTATACAAAAACACAATAAAAAATCATTCTTGTTAGAATAAGATGTTTATAAAATATTACTGGGCACAATAAATCTGACAACTTTCAAAAAGAATATAAATGTGAAATGTGATGCTCAGATAGACACACATGCATGGATAGAACACTGCCCCTTTTCACTGTAGTGCCAAGAACGTGTTTAAATTGGATTTGTGCTAAACACAGCTGAAGCTCTATGAAATTATTGGCTAAAATGGGATGGAAATGACAATGTGGAAGTGAAAAAAATCAAGTGTAAAAGATGATCAGTATATTGTTACTTTCCAGATTAATTTCAGGATGTCTAGAAATTGGCAGGAGTGATATTATTTATCATGCCCATTCAAGTAAATACAGAAAGTATTGTTATGCTTTTCTCAGCTGCCTCTTTCATGCCACTTACAAGCATTGAAGTAAGTTCACAGAACAATTGAAAACAAGAACAAACAGTAATTATTTCCTTTACGAAAAGAGCACTGTGTGATATACAGTTGGACATCAGATAAAAACCCATAGAAAGACTACTGCTCAAACTGAGCCTTGGAGCAGGAAGAAATGGCTGATAGTGCTCTACTTCTGTGTGCAAAGAGCAGAGAAATTTTCTTAGGTAACACTGTGGATGCTGTGCAGACTATGGCAATAAATGGCTAAACCTGCTAATGAGAGGAAATGAGAGAGACTGTAAAACGGAAAAGACAAAGAGCTTTTGCAGTAGAAGCTAGACTGCTGTTTTTCTGACAGTTCAGACGACTCCTGGGTGTATGTTTTATGTATGTCTTAGCTATAAATAGCACATAACTTTAGCAGGACACAGCATGGCTATGCCATGATGAGGAGCTTGGTTTGCAGAAGCCCTGAAGCACATCAAGTGCAGGTGTGCTGAAAGAACTGTTGTCTGTAGCAGGATGTTATTCAGTTGTATTGGTTGCAGCATACGCATTTCAGTCTTAGAAGATGAAATTTATTTTTTCAGCTTTTTTTTATTTTAAAGTGAAAAATGTATAAAGTTCAGGTGCACATCTTGTCTGTTTGCCTATTTTAGAGGTCCACTCTCATTACAGTGATGGGAGCTTGTGTCAATTTGTCTGTTGCCAGACCTAGACAAGATTTCAGTTCTGTAACATAACATAGGAATGTAACTGTTCTTTTTAAAGATTTGGATAATGTGATAATCCTGTCCCCCTTGCCAAAACATGTTCTGGAACAGGATCTCTGACTATACTTTCTCACACCTCTCAGTAGTGTGGACACATATTAATCCAACTGTGCTTAAGTCAACTAATTCTTAGTTATACATGTGAATGAATATTCAATTTCTCTATGAAGTTTTCTGAAGAGTTCTATTAATATAGAAATATCTGTATAAACACATAATGTGTAATATACTTTGACAAGAAAATGTTTGCAATTCTAGTGATGTTTTGTGTTTCCCAAAGGATCTTGGGCTATAATTTAATGGTTCCAGACTTTTGTCTTATTTGAGTGTAGGAACTTCTCTTATAGATGCCTTCACATGCTTGTATCTAGATATCACTGTGCACAAAGCTTTCAGGATGAGAGGTATTCATTTAGGACACTAATCTTTCCACAGTTTGACCTCTGTATTCCTTTCTCTGATAAATCAAGCCTAGCAGGACTTCTCACAACCTTTGTAGCAACAGGCTAAATATGAACAGCTACTTGTCTGTCATTGATTCTGGAAATGAGATTTCGCAGCTACTCTTTTCTGTCATGCTAATGACTTATACCCATATCATATGTCTCTTAGTTATTTTGGTTTTGGGACTACCATTGCTAGGGCAGTTTTCTTTAGTGTTATTTAATCGTTCTACTCATTGTACATGGTCATCTACATTGCAGAACTGTAAATAAGATTGCAAAAGGGTTTCTTAGCCTGGGTCAAAAGTGAAACAGAGACTTCTGAGTGAGTGTAACATGATAATGTTGCACAAAATAAAGGAAGTAATAAATTTATTGTTATTATATTCATAAGTTTTCAGAAAGAGCTTGAAGCTTTCTAAAACAGACACGTAGTTCAGTACAGCTGATGGGATGTGGTGGTGCTCATTGATATAAGATAGAAAATTCCATCACTACACAAATTACTGTGTGATTTTGTTGCTTGAATTAGCCAAACATAGAATTACAGAGTTACCTTTGCTTAAAAGCTGTCATACTTTTCTTCTTTCTCCCTGTAGTTTCACTTTAAATGTGTCTGCCCCCTTTGAATTCTTCCCTAAATCAGTGGAATTTTATATGCAAAAAGTATAAATTTGAAATTACAAAATTGCTAGAACTGCCAGAAGACGACACCTTTCCCAATTCTTTTTGTCCTGGCCTATGTGTGCTGAATTAGTATTGCAGCAAATATATGTAAATATGTATGAGGCAATTCCTGGCTATGAAAAAATCTGGCAAGTGAGTGCTAATGGTTTTAGCAAGTTCAGGGAGACTTCCAGTTGGGAATTCATATGTTGATTGCTTTCCACAGGAACTGTAGTCCACAGAGCAAAACAGTCTGTAAAACATCTGCGTTCCTGGCTAAGGCAGTTCCCTCTGTAGGGAGAGGGAAATTGTGTCAGCCTGGGCACATCTCAGAGGAAACAAAGTCCTGGGAAATTGAGGGCACTGAGCAGAGCTTGTTGTAACTCATGCAGTGCTTGTGCTGGCTGGATGCAAGGATGCAGTAACAGGGATATGGTGGATAGGTAACAGTTATGAATGAGCAATTCTCTGAGATGTCTCTGTTTCAAATTAATTCTCTAGGTTTTTATTCTAAGCAAGCCTAGTTCTTCTGCATTTGAATCTTTGTTTGGTGTCTTGCTATGTGGAAAACCTCTAGGTAAATCTTTGTGGAGCTGATTGAATTGAGATCCCGTGAGAACGTATTTTACAGCTAACTGTTGATTTTAGATTCATAGCTCTGAGCTATAGTGAAGTTGGGTCCCTTCCTCCTAAAGTAAACATAGTGTGAACTGAGACACTGAGAACTTCAAGCAGACCTAATCCAGTGGAGCTTCTGGACTCTCTTAACACCGAATTAAGGGTGGGAACTGATGGGGGAGACTAGAAGGAAACATTCTTATCACAGGCATTATGACAAGTAAAGAAGCAATGATCTTTGAACTGTTATGAAAGTAATTTAGAAACATTAGAAGTTTAATTCCTTTAAGGTATAACTGTTTAATGTCTACATTTTTTTTAATTGGCTTATTAATAAAAACCCCCTCAAAGCTCGTGCAAGTGTGCAATATCCCCTGACATGTGACTTAGAATATTTCCATGATGTAAAAAGCAGAGATTCGCTTTTATTTGCTTGTGAATTGACCGCAGAATATTGTTGATGTTCCATGCTATTTCATCTTTTGGATAGCCCTATTAAACTTAAGTCTGTTTAGTTATGAATTAGTTGTGTACCTAATTTTTTTTTTAAAGATAAGGATAGATTCTTAAACATATTGGACTATGATGTTTACATTATTTGTAATAAATTTTTCATTTATTTAGCTCTTGACTATCCTCAATAATTCTCATTCCCCAAGGAGATTATCTTTTCCAGGTCTGCATGGAACAGGAGAGTGATGAATTGCTGCTCTTTGTCTCTTATCCATGAATAGCTATATTTCATATTTAAATTGCACATGTGGTAATAACATTGTGAAAGATCACCATATTTCAACACTGATTTTAAAAGACTGTATATCCATTTCTGAAGCAACAACATCTATCAATTGCATTTAGTGGTATAGCAGAATTCCATATCTATGACTTTGACAGGGAAAACACTGGTGATATCCATTGTAAATTAATAGGTATGAACCAGCTAGAAATATTTGCTTTGTGGTTTTGTGCTTAAATCTATTTTATGAAGTTGTTATGTTGGTGCAAAAATAATCATAGTTTTTAAGCATCAACTTTAAAGCAGTATATCTCAGCTTAGGATAAAAAATTATTAAACAAATTAAGAACCAGTAAAATGTACGCATTTTTTGTCAACAAGAAATAAGTCTGTTTATTCTGGTAGCATAGAATTCTGTAGTCCTGGAACTGATGAGCTCTTCAATGGCATTTTGAGCTGCTGCTTGGTTGTGGAAAATATTCTCATACAAGTAGTTGTTGAGATGTGGCAGTTGTGGGGACAGAGGTCTGGTGAGTAGACTGTGTGAAGTGGAGTTTCATAGCCCTTTTTTTGCAGCTTCTGCAGAGTCATTTGCAAGACATGTGGTCATGCATTGTCGCTGAGAAGAATTGGTCCTCTTTTGATTGACCAATATTAGATGTAAATGTTGCTGTTGTAAGTGCATTTTGTTGATTTCTTCTTTGTTGAATATTTCTCTGCTCTGATGGTTTTGCTGGGGTTCAAGAAGTTGTAGTGGATGATTCCACCTGTGAACACAACCTTCTTTTGATGGGAAGTTCCCGTCATTCATTTTGGGGAATTTTGTGCTTCACCTTGCTGCAGTCACTGCGCAGAATGCTGTTGATTGTTATAGAATCCATTTTTCATTGCGTGTTGTAATGCAATCATTGCACAAAAGAAGCACAGTGCAGACTTTGTAATGGATTTTTTTTTTTTAAAAAAATTTCATTCAGCTCATGCACCACCCATTTGTTGATCTTTTTGGATTTTGTAGTTTTGTGCAAATGTCATACAACTGTTGAAGGGCCAGTGTTTACTTCTGCAACCTCTTAAGCTGTTTTGCATGAGACTACTTCAATAATGGCCTTTAATTTTTTGTTATCTATCACAAACATTTGTGATCCTCCTCATCTCCAAGGCTCTTATTTCCATTATGAAATTTTTGGAAACAATGTTGAGCTCTATGTTCATCATTAGTTCCCTGGACAAATGCTTGATTGATACTACTATCAGTTTCCACTGCTTTGCATCTCCTTTAGAACTCGTACAACAAAATAGCTGAAATTGGTTTTATTTCCATCTATAGTTTGATGGTGTAGTACAAAAAAGAGTAACCAGTGAAAACAAGACCGCTAGCATAAATAAAGAGAGTTTCACACTCCAAAATGGTATACTACACAGTTAAATAAAACTTTAATCCAAAATAAGCATCACAACCTACAACAACAAAAAGACAATTATTTTAGTGCCAACATATTACTTAGTAAAAAGCAGACATTTCTACTTAGAGGCGTGGAACTAGAGTTGAAGAACACAAAAGAGCAAACAGAATTTTTTATTTCTTCTACTTCTAGCCTTACTTATTAGAATAAAGTGATTCTTCACCATTGTTGCATGACCTTTTTCTTTTGTTAAGAGTCTGCATTTCTCCTGAGAAGAATTAAACATATCTGCTGAGGGGAAGGAACATCAGATTGTAATTAAAATAATAGCAATCTTCCAACTGAAACAGTAATAACTTTATTCTAAAAGCTGCATTTAATGTTTCAGAACAGGAAATCATATAATATAACCAAGTTCAACAAACAGTACAGAATGCATAATGTTTATTATTAGTATCACTCAACATATAACAGTGACAGGTGGTGATCCACAAATGCCATCAAAGTCATCTGAAGGAATGTGGGGAAATGAAAGGCTCCAAAAAGTGCAATTTTATAGTAATATAAACCAGTTCAAACCTGTTATTGTTAAATAACTGTAAGATACATTTCAAGGTTAATATTTACGGTTTCTGAGAACATGCTTTTTGGCTTGTTGGCTATGTAGGATGCCGCACCCAATATTTATATTGATTTGCAAGAATGCTGGTGTTGCAAGCAGACATAGCAGTCATGTATTCTACAGTTTCCTAAAATAACCCTGTGTCCTAATTTTTCAAGTGGTGGGAGAGACAAAAGTTTTGTAAGTGTGTTTAGAATTATGTTTCAGAATTTCCCACCAATTTTATTCTCCCATTGAGCTGTAGTTAACTACTTAAATTAATTTCATTTTGAATAAAAAAAATGCCCATTGACTTTATTTTTTAATCTAAGAAAATATACATTCATACTGCTAACTTCTAAAACATAATATGTTGTGAACATGGTGGTAGTAATACACAGAAAATTTTTAAACTCCTGTGTATCATGCATGTACAAAATAAGTAGTAAGAATTTTCCAGTTATGAACTACCAAGAAGGAAAGAGTTCTAGATTTGTACCATGTCAGTCATGCCTCATTTGAGGCATGCTAAATTAAAGAATATAAAATAGAGATAGGATTAAGGAAATGCTTTTATTCACCAACGATGGGTGTGAATATGTTGGGAAAAGAAGGAGGGAGAACAGAAGGTGCTGTGCCACCCCCTCATCTGTTTCAGTCATTGTGGTGTACCTTTCTGTGACATTTAATGCTCAACTCTGTCACTTAGCTAGAGGTTACATTAAATACTACACTGAAAAAAAATAGAGCTTGACATACTGTGTAAAGGTCACATAATTTGTGATTGTGAATAACTGGGTAGCTCTTGATTACTAATAAAGATACTGGCATATCATGGAAATTGATTATTTATAAGAAGTTATATTTTAGATATTTAGGGATCAAAGTATATTTGGGTAAGAAGCAATCACATATAATACAGAGCTACCTGAAAACAGACCAATGTCTGTAAATTAATTGTCCTTCCTAGTTAGTGAATATTTACAAATGTGGGGTGGATGTGCAATTTCATATATTTGTATATATTTTATTACTTTTAAATTATTTTCATCATTATTATTATTTCATTAAAACTGTAGTTTTAGTTATGAGAGTACAACTGCTTGGTTTTAGCTGTGGAAATTGGCTGGGTTGGGGCTAAACTGTGACAGAGTGTAAGATATCCACTATGTGGTTTTTTGGTTTTTTGTTTTTGTTTTTTTTTAAAATAATTAGCAAATCTGTAGTCTCCATTTATAAATACAACTTGCCAGTTGTAAATTAATGTTATGTAAATTAATGCATAACTGAAATGAAAAAATAAAGGTAATGTAGACTGCAGTGCACTGTATGTTTATATTTACTTGTGTGTCTTTTGTAGGAAGGTTAGACTGAAAAGTAAAGAAGTTGGATATTATTATAGTGAGTTCTCTTTTTCATAAAATTATTGATCAGCAATGCCATATCTGAACACCCTGAACTGAATTTGCCATATCGTTTTGGAAACTTCTGGACATCATTCTAAGAGTAATTTTGTTGTTCAAAGCATTCTTGGGGTGTGTGTGTGTTGCTTCTTAGAGGACGTAAAGTTGTAAACCTTCACTCCTTTCAGTCCTTAAAGCAGATATTTCAAGTGTTTGCTACTTTGAAACAACATAAGGGTCATCAGATTTGTTTCCTTATTCCTTTTTCCCCTCTTTTTGAATTCTTACTATATCTGTCTTTAAACATACATTTCTATTTTTCCTCTGTTATCCTTAGAGGTGATTTTCTGGCTGGATTTTAAGGGTTTTTAATTTTAGTAACACCTTCCACTCACAGATGCTGTTGGGGAATTATAACTTATAAATTATATATTTTATATATATGCTGTATATATAACAGCAACCTGTCTGATTTGCTGTTTAAATATACCTCAGCGAAACTGCATGTGTCTATCCTCAATCTACAATTGTGTTGTAGCATATAAACTTTGTTCACTTTATCTCATCAGTGACCATATAGTCTGGTACTACTGTTTACACTAGGTAAGCAAACTTCCATTGGGTTCAAGCTGTTTGTAAATTCACTCTTTTAAAAATGTCCTTGTCTGATGCACAAACAAGTCTTTGGTTCTTCAGTGAAATCTTCATAGAAAGAGCACTAAGTGAATGAGAGATCTGGTTCTAGGAGAACGTAGCTTGTGAGGGCAGTGCTGTCATAAGTTTTGAGGTCAGACAGGAGTACCATTACCTGTTCTGTGCATGACAGTATTTGTTAAACCAAGAATGCTTTTGCTTGTACTATGTAATTTTGACAGTAGCAGCAAGTAGAGAACAATTTCTCAGTCTCTGTCAGAAGGATATATTCTGCTTCGTGATTATCCTATTATTTATAATGAGTGGTGGTTTTGTTGGGCCACCAACATTAATGTGAGATTTATGTGACTCAGCACCCAAGTGAGTGCATGTTCCAAAACTTTCACCTCCACCTACTAGGGCTCACCTACTAGAGTAGCTCCATTAACCTCCCTAGAAAAGCAAATATCTCTCATTTTGTTTTTGAAAATCCCCAGCAACCTTGGCCAGATGTGTAGGTGTCTGTTTTGCCACCATGGTACTATAATTTTCTTCTATTTACAACTGTACCTAGCAATGATTATATTACATGTACTATTACCTTGTTTCAATGAATTTCTTTGCCTTTAGCTTAATTCTAATATCTGCTTTTCTCAGGTAATCCGTGAGTCCCCTCTCCAGTCCAGTTACAAAAGCAGTTATATGCTTGTATGGCAGAAAGAGAGGACTACCCAAATCCTTTGGTTTATTTTAAGAATTTCTTAACAAAAAATATGCTCTGTGTTTGAGTCATTTTCTGACTTGAGTTTCTCATAAAGATCCATTAGTATATTTCCTTTAATTTTATTATATGTGTACACACTGTGGCTTTTATCCTCCATAGAAATAATGTCTTGTTAATCTTTGTAGAATCATATTTTGATCAAACAATAACAACTGCTGGGTGTGTAGTGCTGCCTAGAATACACTACCAAAGTGTGAATATTTTCTTGTGTTGTACTACTCTTGGCTAATTTGAATTGGGACCTCTAGGGGCAAAGATGCCATATGCTTTGTTGCTGCCAAGCTGAACATCTTGTCGGGTTTCAAGAAGCAACAATTTTTTACAGGCTGATCTTTGTGATTTAAGGAAAAGGAAAAAAAAAAATTCTTAAATCTGTACCTGAGCAGTTCAGTTCCTAATGCCTTCCTAGTAACAACAGAGAAATGAGGCTGAGGTCATTTAGTAGTGTCCTGGAGTTTGTTTGCTTAAAACCATATAAGCACAGTTGCCACTGGACTGTGGCTGGGTCAAACTGGCTCATAATGCATAATTTAAGCATCTTTGTACCACATTAGCTTATGGCATGTGGCTGTCATTTCAATAATAAAGCATTTAATATTGGTACCAATATTTTGTTGCAATGCATATTTCTTATTGTATTTGGTGGATAAGTTTCTTTTGAAGCTTCCTCTGATCTAAAGGGGAGTGAATTTGGAATCAGCTTCAGTGTTTCTGATCACCTTCAGAATCACGACGTGTTAGCAGATTTACTATCTATGCATAAAAACTACTGAACCACTTTAAGACATGTCATAAAACTAGAATTCTTTTGTACTTAATTAGATGGCTTGAAAAAAGAAATTCGGCCAAAAAGACCTATAAAATTAGCTTAATCGAAACACATTGGAAACAGATGAGCAACTCTCAGAACTCTGCAATAATAATGCTGCAATCCTAACAATATTATGTCTTGATTTGTTTGGATTGCTCTTCAAGGCCCTGTTTAAGTCTTTCCCCACTATGTCCATTTACATATTATAGATGGAAATGCTAGTGCTGTTTAAGGTCAAGATAGCATTGTGCTCATAGCCTTGTCAGACTGTAATTTTTTGGGCAGATATTTTTTCCCCTTTCTCAAGGTATTTTCTTAGGAGTAACAGAAATTTCTGGGTAAAATGACTCAAACATTTTTCAAAATAACATTGGGCAAACCCAGTCTTTTGTACATGTTTTGAAAAATCCTTTGTAACAAGTTGTGGAGAAATTTGGTACGTTCATGATTTGGAGCAGTGATTGAATTTTTGCAGAGAATCAGGAATGTGACATTTGCTGAAAATAACACAAATTTAACCAGCTTATAATGCTTCAAAACACTGCAGCTTGCACATGTGCAGTAAAGGTGTGTTAGTTTGACAGCTTAAATCTTCTATGTCTTTTCATCTGCTCTGGGTGTGTTCGAGGCAGGAGTTGCAGAACCTGAGCAGGAGATTTTCTCAGTCAGTCCCAGATGATGGAAACTTAGGATGAGCAGAAGGCTGCCGTCCACGTTCCTACTACTGGTGCCTTAGCATCCACAGGGGTGCCATGATGTATTCTAACTTGAAGCAGACGACTTAGGAACGTGGGATTTGGCAATTTCTAGCCTGATGTAGAAGGCTGTCAAAGCTTACAAAATTAAGCTAACAAAAAACATTTGAAAATTCATTCTATATTATATTTTTGGTAGCTCACAAAATGCTATTAACAAAGAAATTACAACTTTGTATTATTACAAATTCCTAATTGTGTTCTTTGAGTTTTGAGATCTGATTTGCAAACTGCTAAGCATTCCTAGTAGCAATGGAAACTGTGCATTGAATGATCAGTATGGTGTTTTATATAATGAGTTACTTTGAAAAATCCAATGGGAGTCTTTTAAATTGGATACACAAATTAAAAGGAACTTTTGATTGTAACTTCTGCAAGTGTCAGCTCCCAGTTTGCAAAATGGCTCTAGTATTGCCTTACCTCCTAGCAGCTGTGAAACTACATTACTGTTTGTGAAAAGTATCTTATAAGATCCCATGAGGAAATGAATAATTTTATCATTGAAGTTTGAATAGTGTTTAGTAAGTAGATTATGGAGCTGCTTAGTAGTAAAGAACCACTGAAAATACTTAATGGTTTCTTGTTTAATGAGAACAATCCATCTGTAAATGGAATTAGCCAGTGATTCAGTAGGAAAATGTGATCAAAACAATATTACAGTACATAAAAAACCCCAGATTTTATGGTGGGCTTGGTAGCTCTTACATGATTGATGTTTGCCACTTTAGTATTCTTCTAGCAATGTTTTTTGGATGATGATATTGTAACTGGCAAATAAGGACTTCTGTTTTGTTTAAAGGATTGTTCTTGCATATTTATGGAGATATGCTTGCATATTTGTAAATTTGATTTGTCACTTGAGGAGACCTATGTCTATAAATGAGTTGAAAGACATGGTCCACTAGCAATTGTTGAAAAAGTAATCTAATTTAATCTCTTAGGAACTCTGCAAGGAGTAATTTTAGGAATGACTTTTATTTGCAGTTCAAGAAATTAATGATTATGCCTGTTGATATTCTGAACTTATGTTTTCACTCAGATTTGTTTAAACAGTGCTAATGATTCCTGACTTCAGTTCTTGATCTTGCTGGTGCTAGAGCCAGAAATGTATTCTAAAGTATTATAATATTTTTTGGAAGCCACCTTAATTTTGGCCTTTGCGAATATAATGGACAGTTGTTTGCACCCTGTAAAAATGTTTGAACTGCCTTGGCAGCCCAGAGATCTGTCCTGCTGACAATGTACTCTACATACTCATTCCTCTTTTGCTGAAGAATGAATTTCATCAGCTTCTTATTATCATCTTAGCCACTTTTATGGAGGCCATACATATGTAGTGTTTTCAGAGAAGGGGGTGTGGCAAATTATTGCATCACACTTGAGACCTGCCGCACTGTGCTGGAGTGCCTCTGATCTCCCCTCCATAAAAATATCACTGCTGTTCAAGTTAGGCACCTCTGCGTGTGTTTATCAGAATCTTGGAAATTTCTTTTGCTCCTACTAGAAAGACCACAATAGGAGAGATAATAGGAAAAGGAAAAAAAATGGAAAAGCAATTTTGAGACAAATTTTAGATTAGAATAACTAACGATACAGAAATGTTATTTTCTGAGAGTTTTGATTTCTTCCCTCAAAGGAACTCAGTTTTAATTTTCTCCTTTTTTCTCCTACACTGTGTTTCTTAGGAAGACAATAAATAAAGTATCTAAGAGAGTTTCCTTTTTTCCCTTTTATTCTGAATATCAACGATTCAGAAATGCTAGTGATTAAATGTGAAAGATTGATGGCTTTAGACTCCCACTTTTCCTTGGTTTGGAAGGTTTTAAAAAATAAGGATGAAAATGAAAAAGGAAATTAATTAAGGTGTAAACAGTGAATGATCTTAAGCAGATACCACATTTGGTCCGAAAGAATAGGAAAGCTGGGCCAAAGTATTTGAAATACTCCTTTTAAAGAATATTTCTGGACCTTGAGCAAATGGAATTATTTACACTGAAACAAAGCCATATTGAACAAATAATTAAAACCAGTGATATGTACTTGAAAATTTTTCCTTGTGTATTTTTAATGAGATCCAGTTGAGGTTTTTTGAAGGAGTGAAAAATATTAAATCATACAGGGTAAAAGTTGCATATCCTTTTCAGCATTTGTAGAATTAAAAAAAAATGCAACCTCTAGATTAGTAAATATCTATTAAAGTTTCTGCAAACCCAAGTATTTTTGGGTAGGTGTTAAGCGATGCAAATAAAAATGTTTGGGCCAGTATATTTATAAACCACTAAATCTTCCTTTGCAGGCATGTTTCAAGGGAAGCATGGTCATGACTACATTCATCCTTACGCTGCTAGAATTAAACCTGTCCATAAAATAGATGAGAGAGCACACTGAACCATTTCAAAGGATGGCAAAGTTCCCATGATAAATTAATATCCAAGTCAAACTGCCTGCCTTTAAGGACTCTACACTCTGTGACTCCTGTTCACTACCCGTTAAATATATATGATGTCTTTAAATGCCCCAATATAGCTATAAACACATTCAGCTGAAATTTATTCTCTTTAATATTTATCTACATCTAGATCTTTGTACTGTTACATCCTTCTTTCATATGAAAGTTTTATGTTGTAGTTGTGAGTGAATGCCCACTATCATCACACTTATATCAATCCCTTCAAGCTACAATATATTATTTCTTACCATCTCTGTCACATAGAGCAGTTTCTCATAATTGCAACCTAAATGTTTAATGTGACAGAAGTAGGGATGAATGAGAAAAGATCTAACCATGGAGTGTAAATTAGCTTGAAAAAAAGATTACAGTGGTTCTTGCTGTGGTCCTTATATTGTGCAATCTTGATCATACAGATAAAATTCTGGGAATACCATGAATTAAGTTTTGCCCTCAGTTTCCATCTTCCTGTCGGATATTTAGTGATTTTTTTTGTTTGTTATTTAAGATTAAGAATGCTGTACATATAGAGCTCATAAACTTGTTAATAGTTGAACCCTACTGAGCTGTTTATTTGAACATATATAGGTTTCGTTTAACTGTTTTAAGAACACCTTTTCTTGTGGGTCAACAATTACTTCCAAATTGCTCATTTATATTTTCATACAACTATCACCATTCTAAATTTAGTAATTCTTTACATAATAAAGTATGATTGAAAGCAAATTGAAACAGTTGTTTTTATATTGTTTGGTTTGTAATACCACTTACATGCCATAACCCTATGATTTATTATGAATAATGCATTCAGAATAAAAATGGCTTTATTACATTGAGGGTATGACTTTTTTATAATGAATAGTTTCATTTTTTTCAATTTAAAAATGCATATTTTGGAGACTCCCCTTAAGAAGATGGATGCTGCAATGCAGTTCAGTTATGGATTTTGCCTTTATTGGTGAGTGAAACATTCCTTACGTATGTAAGAGAGCCTGCTTATAAATTCTCATCCTGGTAACTAAGATACAGTGTCATAATGTTCATTCTCTGAAATCATTCATCTATTATATTGCATAGATGTCCATGTAAACATGTAAATGAGAGCAATTTGGAATTTTTTTTTAATCTAGTTTCTTATATTTTATTTTGTATTTCTTTTGCCTTTATTCTGTCAGCATCTTGTGACTGTCTTATTACTCTGATTTTGATGGGAAATCATCTGTTATCACTATGTTTCTGGAATACCATATAATCATACTTTTCTGGCCCTTTGCCACAGACCATAACACATATTTGTTCAATATACTAGGAGACCTGAAACGATGGTTTGGAAATGAATGGAAATACTTCCTTTTCGTTTGTTTGGAGGGTTTGTTTGTTTGTTTTTGTGGTTTTTTTTTTTACCATTGTCTTCTGTTTCCTCCATTTGTGCCACTTTTGGTTTATTGTAGCTTATAAATTAAGGTGTCTTGCTATTAAATGATTTCTTTTTAAAGAAAAATATTTTGAATCATTTTAAGCTTTTTCACACTGGAATCACATTAAGTTGCATAAATACAGTAACTAGATTTTTAGATCTGTGTTATTAAAAGAATAACTGTTAAGACTTAGGTGTATATGAAAATGATTTCTAGTATTGTGGAAAATATAGAATAGTTTTATAGATGCATCTGAAATGTCATCAGGATCATTTTAAATTAAATTACTTTCTTCTCTCTTATAATAATTATCTTGGAGATTACTCATATGGATGTGCACAGAAAAGGAAGTTCCACTGACAGCAAATGAATTCATTAATAACAGTGATTACTTTGAAATGTTTTTTTTTTTTCTACTTGTGTTTGATAGCCAAGGTATTAAGTTTTCTAAGCTTGTAGCTTCTTGTACAGAAATTAAATAAGTTAGATCAAGGAATATCTGCTGACATTATGCAGTTCTTTAATGATTTGGTTTTTTCCTGTGTGATCCAATATACCAATGTGCTTCCTACCTCTGAGTCACTTTGGATCCAAATAAAAGTTGGATGTGCTCAATAATGTCCTGACTTTTGAATCTGTGACTTTGTTGTTATTAACCCAGGGCATTGAAGGTGGTGTCTATATCTAACTTATAATCAAAACCAAGTCTGCTTCACCCTCATTATGATAAGCCTATGTATTGACCTTGTGTGAGCTATGCAATGATTTGTGAATGATATACAAAATGAAAAATCCTTTTTCCAGAGAGAGGGCAGTCAGTACCTCAGGTATTTTCTCAGCTTGATAGATTTACTTAAAATTTAAATAATCAGGAAGAATAGGAGCTAAGAAATTCCAACTGTTAAAAAAATTATTGAAAATATTGAAATCAATGTGCATTTAAAGGCTCTGACTTAGCACTTGGGGATATGTCCACTCATTATATATATATATATAAAAATCTCCTCTCCTGCCCTACAGCATCACAAAAAATTGCATAGCAGTTCCAGGACATAACCTGTATTCATTCAAATTTCTTCAGGTTTTGCAGTCATGCCAGATTAAATTTATTTATAAACATGTTTTTATACTAAACAGATATGTTATGTGTCTTCCAGACCCAATTTGAAATTCACTGTATTAATAAATTGGCCTGATGAGTGTGTGTGAACAAACGTGTCAAAACTACAATGACAAATACCTCAAAAAGAGATTTGTTTCAGAGTGTTTATTGCCCAAGGTATTTAATCAGCCTCCATTTTCATTCTCCCATGCCACTAATTTAAGTGCACAGGCAGCCAATGAAGCCTGTGGGAGATCCCCTTATTTGGATGGAATCATACCAAAGCAATGACTGGTATAATCTGGAGTCATTAATGGAAAATCAGATCACCATCACTTAGGTTTGGAGTTGGCACAAGAACATTTTCTCTGTGCTTGAGAAAATTGGGATCTTCTGTGGCAGAGCCAGTATGTTTCTGGGACCTCTTTCAGGTACATTCCATGCATTTTCTCATAAACCCACTGGGTGCTATAATGTGATGAAGGAAGCATTCAGATTAATTTTATTTGCCCAGGCATGAGTAAAATTGTTCTAACTTGATTAATCTTTGTAGTTAGCTCTTTATTAGGACACCCAGTCTCCTTTTCCTCTTGTGATTTTGGTAGCCTCCACCCACCCCTTTTCTGTGATTTCTTGCTTCATATGGAAGAAGAATACCTGAAAGTGCATATGATTAAGTACTTTGGATTTTTACTTCATTCTTGGGAAGATCTGTTTTAAAATGTCTTAAATTTGAGGAATGCAGGTGCCATTTGCAGCCCTATCAGGGTTTATCTTCCACCTATAGAAGGTGTTTCAATACTGTCTTGCCTTTTTGTAGTGAATGGTTTGGGGGGCTTCAGTCTTTCCTGCTTGTCCTGCCTCCTCAGTGGAATCTTAGTTAAACAGTGGTCACCTCCTTGTATCATCTTTCTTGAGCCTGCAGCCTCATGTTCTATATTTCACATACAGAAATTACTTTTTTTGGTGGCACTTACTGTATTTAACTCACTGCTGAGTGTCTTAAACTTTTAAACTAGGTTTCTCTGAGAAAAGAATTTGCTTTTGACACATGCTTTACCCAGATAGCTTTTAATTTATCTGAGAAAATAGCTCCCAGCCTTTTTCCCCTCACCACTCCAGATCCTAGCAGAGGCAGTGCTAAAGGCTCTTGGTTTTATATTTAAACAGGATTTTCCCATTTGAAATTCACTTGTATTTTTATTGTCACAGGAAGAAATGTCTTGGGAAATTGTATGTGACTCTATAATGTGGTAATATCTGAATATCCTTGTACTTGGTTACCGAGGAAGTGTATATACCTCCACATACAAAGTTGTTTAGTAGGGGAAAACGATGCAGAAGGCTTAAGCGTTCCCTGTGCAGGATTTTTGAGGATCATTTCTATTGAGAAGACTTGCCAGGTAGATAATGCCAGATTCTGTTTGAGCACTTGCCAAGAACTTTGCTGTGACAGAGCTGTGTGAATGGAAAGCAATTTCATGCAACCTGTACCAAGAATTTGTCCTTTGGCAACAGTTGATTACTACAACTTTAAAAAGGTGGAAAAAATTCACTGCAAACAAACATCAAAATTTGTGTTTCTCATGAGTGATTTGAAAGTTCTGACAGCTCCTGAGACACCTTAGGGAAAAAAGAAATCAATTTTCTTCCTATTTTGGAGAGACTTATTCAGGACATTTAGATAATTTTTATAGAATTATCAGAATTTGAAATTTAAAATTTAGCAATTTAGTCCACCACACCTCTTGCTGTCATTTATAGTAGCAGTAGAGACAACATCAGATGCTGAGGGTGGCTCAATTGCTGGCCAGCTATAAAGGAACTTGCATGTTGTAGTAGATGCATGCGTGATAGTAGACATGCATGACAGTAGACACTATCACATAGTGGCCTGCAAAGCTCCTTTTAGATAAAAAGGAGAGGATTTTGGTATTATTTTAAATGGTCACTGCTTTCTCCTATCTGCTTATTTTCTACTTGCTAAAGGAACATCAGATCTGGGCTTATAAAAGATGTTATCAGACTGGAATGACTTTGTTCTCGCAACAACCCTTTGGTTGTTGTTTCTTTTGACATCAAGGCTTTCAGAAAAGGCTGAGTAGGCAGCACCTATATTGCTAACATTATACATCCCATGTTCTATATGACAATGCTTCCAGATTTTCAGCCCTTTGGTATACTAGGAAGGAACAAAGATTACAACTCAAAATTAATAAATAATGAAAAAAAGAGAGAGAGAGAAAATAAAAGCAATTGCTCCTTCTCCCCGTTATGGATCACTGCCTTTTAAAAAAGAAAATATATTTAAGATCAAAATGAATTGCACACAGAGGTTCCCTTAAATGCAGGAGAGATACAGACAAAATTAAAAGTGCCACAGAACTTAGTACATCCTTAGTCCTTTAAGATCTTTTCCAAGATACTCCATCTAAAACATTTTGCAATCTCTTTCTCCTTCACTCCCAACAGAGAGCTTCAATTATAAAACCTGCTGAGATAAGGTCTCTGTTTCATAAGACTAATGAACATTTAAAATTATGTACTGAACTAATGGATATCGAGCACAGAATAGGTATTTGTTAGATAATTTCATCACTTTTGACTCCTTGGAAGTTGTGGTAAAAATGCAGTAGTTTGTAATGGAAACATATTGATATGATAAAAATTTTAACTCTAAAAATGAACTTGAAGTATTAACATTGAATGGAGGCTTTGTTTACATTGGTTTAATGGAGAAGGAATGTTCCCATAATGCAAAGCCAGTAGATACAACTGAGTGGTGGTAGTTTGTTTTTTTTTTTTTTAAACAGTGTATAAGACCTGCCACTATATTCTGCTGATTTGATGTGATATTTTGATGATATCTTGGTCATATAATTGCAGCTGCTCTTTTCCCAACTATAATTCGAAACAACAAACTGACTGGCATCTCAGGATCAATTGGTGATCGATGTGATTCCCAGGCAGCCATTGCTTTTCTAATATCCTAATAAGATCTCAACCAATATTTACAGTTTTAACATAAACCAAATGAAACAACCTCAGTGTCAATTTTAGCATAGACTATTGCAGGATATTAAACTGAGGACAACTGCAAGATCTGAAAACCTCAATGGCAAAAGAAACAATGTGTTGAAATTTTCAGTGAAACCTTGTCAAAGACAAAGCCTTTGCCAAAGGTTCCAGATTTCTACTCTTCCACAAATAACTTGGGGCACAAACCTGAATATTTCGGCAACTTGTATTATGAAAGGAGGAGTGAAAAAATGACTGTCTTCAGAAGTTTCTTCATTCTTCAAAAAGGTATGTATCCTATCAAGGGAATTTAAATATTTTATATTTTATCACAAATAAGAGAGCAAGAAATGAATAGTAGGAACTCTGTCAGGAGTCTATTAAAGCCTTTCTCATTGCTGCGAGAGAGACTGCTTACTGCAGTCATAGAAGTATGTTCACTTCATATAATTGATCAATAGAGAATGAAAATATAGTTATCAGAGTAGACTGACTTATGAAAGGAAACAAAGGTCTGGATATAGACATTTTCCTTCATATCCACACAACCCCCACAAAATGTCTCCAGTAGTATTTCTTGGTTCTATACTGGTCCCAGGTGATCCTTTTCTTTTAGTTAGTCTGGCAGTGACAGCAAACCTTTAACTGAACCACATCTTTTACTGAAGCTTTCCTCATAAAAGGCTGAAAGAGATAACACAGAAAGAAGATGGGCTGTCAGAAAAATTGATGGTGGGAAGGAATCTGTTTTCCTCTTTCACCAAGCACAGACAAAGTGCCTGGTCAGTTACTTAAACACTTTGCACTGTTCTAGTGCTCAAAAGTGCTCTGTGCAAAGTAAATCAAATTAATTTCCTATAGCACTTTCCACAATGGAAGTGGATAAGCCCACTCAGACAGATGTACGGTTGTGCTGTAGCTGCAGTGTTGCGAGAAGTCATTTTAAAGTTGTGTACAATTGCAAAAAATGGGTTTTCCTCTTCCCTTTCACAGGCACAACTAAAGCAATTATTCAGGATGTTGGCGCAATGAAAATGACACATATGTAGTTAATGGTAAAACAATTTTAGGGGCTGCAGTAGAAGTGATATTGTGTTATGGCACAAGAAAGCTGCTGTTTATTTTGAAGACAGAGGGAGATGAAAGAATACGGTGTGAATTGTTTTAGTCTGTTTTGTTGTATAATGTGGATTCCATGCTGTGGGTTTTGCTCACATAATATTTTTCATTCCATATTTAGATTTAGTGCCACTTTTGTGTGACTGGCAGTGTCCCCTTGTCACTCTCTTCTGAATAGATCTTGAACCCCAGCTGCCCCATGCTGTTGTTAATATTGAAGACCATGTCCCTGCTGTGTGGGTAAAATCAGAACAGCCGAAGTTAATAGGCAGAACCCGTACAAACTGGTCTGAAAAGGCTCCAAATAAAGCTGCCTGCCTCCATTTGTATGTATGTGCATGTGAGCACTGCCTGTTTATTAAAAGCTGCTACTGCTGGAAAGAAAGAAAAATTGAGTTGCCTGGGGGGAATAACACTGAGATAAATTTACTTATTTCAGTCATGAGTTCTTGTATGTTTCAAAGTAAGGTCTCACTTTTCTGATGTATTCTTATACTTTAGAGTTGTCTGTGACTGCTGCCCATGAAACCTTGAGTTCAGGAACTACTTTCAGATAAAAGATCAGTGGGGCTGATGAAGAACATGAATGAGTAAATCTTTTTTCTCTCTCTGTGATGCTTTTCAATCGCTCTCATTTTTCTGTGTGTTTATTTGGCTCCATTATTCTTCTTAGGCCTTGTCCTGCCTCATAGCCTCTGGCTAAATTTTCCTCCTTCTGATTCATTTATACTTTTTTTTTAATACCTCTCAATAGTCACAATGTGGGTAGATCGTTTCTTTTGGAACAGACTGCTGAGAAAGCTGAATCTACTGTGACTAGGGGATCTGATTTTCACCTTCCCCCCACTTTTTAAAGGCGTAACGTAATGTCTACAGACCTTGGTAGAAGGAACATGCATCATAGGAAACGAAGAGCAAGCCCTGTAGAATTTTAGATTCTTGTAGTGGATCTCAGCTTCAGCATTCAGTGAGCTTGAATTGAAAACAATCCCTGTTGGTCAGGCCCTGTGCCATAAATAGTGTAAAAGCCAGGCTGCAGCAGTCACTGCAGGATCAAAAGATTATCCCGAATTCCCATTTCTCTTTCTGCTCCTACTGTCCCACTTAGAACACAGGGATATCGATTTTCTGGCTTGGCCTCTAAGGAGAGAAACTTCTCTGAATTGATGTCTCCTAAGGCAGAACAAAGTAAATTGATTAACAGGAATAATCCTCTGATAAAATTAGAGTAAACCTAGATCGGATAGCTATGGAGTTGCTTATAGATGCAAAGTTTCTCTTTTCAGGCTCAAACTTCTGAAGCAGGAGTGAGGAGCAGACTGTATGTGTAGGTAGATGAAATACAGATGAGGCTGTCTGGATGTCATTCAAACCAGGTGTTTTGTCTCCTGCCTTTCTCTCCCTATTGGGCTTATCCAGTCAGCCCTACCAACCTCAATATGTTGTTTTTATCCCAGCAAATATCTCCTATGTTTTCCTACAAATAACTTTTTTTTTTTTGTAGTCCATGCATTTGGAAGAATTTCTAGACCATGGCTAGTTTTATGTAACTAAAATAACATTTCTTTTCATTTACATTAGAAGTAGCTCCATATACTTCCTGATATGAATAGAAAGACTGCCAGACTGAGATTCAAGAATGGTAATTCTGAGACATTTTTAAATTGTTTTCTTATTTTGAGTGTGTATGAGCAGGTTACAGGTGCTTGAGTAGGTTGTCCAGTCAATAAAGAGAGGTTTCCCCAAAGGACAGAAGACTAACTTTGACACTTGGAGTTCATCTACATAGTCTCTCTCTCCCCTTTGAGTAACAGGCAGTCCTAGAGCTAGTTGCCACACAGAAAAGGGAGCCTTTTTGAATACTGTTAATCCTTTATATTTTACTGGACATATAATTTTTAAAAATTCATATTATCTGTATGTTATCACTTCTTCAAGTGAGTAGCCAGCTTTCTCACCATTGTGTTTCTACTGGTACAAAAACCTGATTAAATTTCTCCTGCATTTTCTGAGTATTGTTTATTGACCTCTCACCTTAAGCAAAAATCCATCTAAAATACAACTAGACAGAAGCTTAGATCTGTAGTGCTGCTTAGTAGAACATTGCATTGTCTCAATGTAAGCATATATCCTATGGGCATGATATGACCTTAAAAAGGAAAATATTGCTTTCCTGCAATATAATAAATTAAATTTTTCTAGTCTCCATGGACTGACATCAACAGAAAATTATCTGCTCTTATTGAATTATATTCAGTTAAATATTTGAATGCCAAATATTAAATAGTTCTACTTTTTTATGGAATATGTAATACATGATAATATTTTTGTGTTAGAAAAAATAATGATAGCAGGATTTCTTGCCAAAACAATATTATCATTTTTGTTTGCTTGTCCTTTTGCATGGGTGAAAAGCAGAGGAAAAAAAAGCAAATTTGTTTGTCCCTCACTATATGTAATCTTATCTAAAGATTAAATCATTTTTTCTAGTTGGAAAAAAGTAAGTTAAACACAGTTACAGGGTATACTTAAAAACACAGTTGCTGGATAGGCTTACAATATTTTTTCCCATAAAAAATGAAGGATTGTTTTTCTAGGTCTTACTTCTAAAAGATTTCTACATATTTTCTTGTGTGTTGTTAATCCCAGTTTTATAAATTCTTATTCTTAGCTGCAGCCTATTAGTACTATAATACCTTGCATGCAATATGCAAGTAAGACAGAACTCTAGTAACTGCTAGCAGCTTTCTCTGTTTAGATACGCTCAGGATCTGAATTGCTTAATCTGGGCACAGTACTTTAATTGTAGATAAAGTAAGTAAATTAATGGAGAATTCTGTGGGAGGGATTTCTGTAAAACCCAAATTCTTATATGCAGTTGTCTCTGTGAAGAGACAGTTATTATTATTATAACAATAACAGTTAGCAATAACAGAGACTAGTTAACGTTATTGTAAAAAAATGCACTATGTTCCATTTCAGTAAAATTTGTTTTGCAGTTCAATATTCCAGAAAAAGCACACTGCAGTCTGTAATGGTAGCTTTTGAAATGCAGTTACTGAAAGGCAGCCCAACTGATGATTCAATCCAAGTTAGAAACCTTGGTCCAGCCACTGATTATTGATAGGTTTAACTTGGCAAGTACACTGACTTCTGTGGTTATTCACAGCTCTTTTGTCTTAGTTCTGTCTGGCATTTGCATGGTTTATGGAAAACAAGTAATGTATAAACAGAAGGTGTCATATATCTCACAGGTCTATAGCCTGTCTCTGCCCTGTGGTTATGCATCTAATACAGAAGATGCTGATGCATCCCTTGTTCTGCCTTTATGTAGAATCAAGGACAGAAATGAATGCATTGTATGTAAGGACAGCCCAGCAACATTAAAATTAGCACTATGCCTGCTGAACATTAAGGCAATGGCTGAACTGTAAGAACAGGAAGAGAGGTTATTATTTCTGGTTTTTTGTGTGGCAGAATGGGGAACAACTTTTAACTGGTAACAACATCTCATAGTGAATGTTACGGCAAATTCAGCTGTGCATAACTGTTAAAGTCAAATGGTGTGACAGCAAGCTGCAGAAAATCAGAGTAAGATGGGAAGAACATTTGATGCTTAACTATCCTGCTAAATTTACCTATGCAAGAAGCCAGAGAAATAAAGTAACCTTCTTCTTCAGTGCAAAAGAAATGGTTTCAAGGCAAATATTAATGATCTAAAAACATTCATGATAGGGATGTCCATAAAGCTGCTTCTTGTGAGTGTTCACAATTCTGCAATCCTGCACAAAAAAAGAGAAGCTTATTATGTGCTGTTTTAGCAAGCTATGTTTACACAACAATTTATCACAATGGTAACTGCCCATTTTAAGATTAACTCATTGCCATATGTGGTTTCACAGTTAAAAAATAAACATAAGTGATAGAAGGGAACTAGTTGTCTCTGAAACATTTCTGTTAGAGGTGTCATCATGTGTAGATAATTAAAGAATGGATCAGGTATAGCATGTTCTGAACACCAACAATAATTATTTATGTCTGGTCTCCCACGTTCTTATTAAAAGGTTATAGTAGCACTGAATGACCTATGAGGAAGACTAGAAACATTTTTAACAAGGTAGTTACAATGATTCCTGTTTCTTTCTCCAGTGATGTGAAAAAATGATGGGGTTTTTTCATTAAATTTATAGCAGGCAGCAGGAGGATGTGTGCGCCGCAATCTCCACCACAGCGGTGTGCAGCCCTATTTTGCCAATTATTGTTGTGTCCTGAACACTAATGGTTTGTTCTAACCTTTTATTTTTGGCAACATATTTCAAACCTATAAAATACTTTGAGGGAGGTGAAAGAAACAAAATTGTTCAGGCTTTTAGTGGCACTTAACTGTTTAATATCCTCTTTTAGAGGAATATTTAGAATTTCCATTTCTAACTCTGCAGTCCTACCTCCTTTGGGGAGGTTTAGGCCAGATATCAGAGAAAAAGTTTTCACAGAAAGGGTCATTGGGCACTGGAAGAGGCTGCTCAGGGAGGTGGTTGAGTCACCAACCCTGGAGGTGTTTAAAAGACCCTAAGCAGAGCAACAGACTAGGAGAAGCCTGGCTGGAAAGCTGCCTGGAGGAGAGGGACCTGGGGGTGTTGGTTGACAGCGACTGAACAGGAGCCAGCAGTGGCCCAGGTGGCCAAGAGGCCAATGGCATCCTGGCTTGTATCAGGAACGGCGTGACCAGCAGGTCCCGGGAGGTTATTCTCCCTCTGTACTCAGCACTGGTGAGACCGCACCTCGAATACTGTGTTCAGTTCTGGGCCCCTCACCACAAGAAGGATATTGAGGCTCTGGAGTGAGTCTAGCGGAGAGTGACGAAGCTGGTGAAGGGGCTGGAGAACAGACCTTATGAGGAGTGACTGAGAGAGCTGGGGGTGTTTAGCCTGGAGAGGAGGAGGCTGAGAGGAGACCTCATTGCTCTCTACAACTACCTGAAAGGAGGTTGTAGAGAGGAGGGAGCTGGCCTCTTCTTCCAAGTGACAGGGGACAGGACAAGAGGGAATGGCCTCAAGCTCCACCAGGGGAAGTTTAGCCTGGACATCAGGAAAAAAAATTTCACAGAAAGCGTCATTGGGCACTGGAAGAGGCTGCCCAGGGAGGTGGTTGATTCACCTTAGTGACTAAACTCTTGGACGAGGGAAAGGCTGTGGATGTATCTTCCTGGACTTCAGTAAAGCCTTTGATACAGTTTCTCACAGCATTCTGCTTTGGAAACTGTCGGCCTCTGGCCTGGACGGGCGCACACTCTCCTGGGTGAAAAACTGGTTGAATGACCGGGCCCAGAGGGTGGTGGTAAATGGAGTTAAATCCAGCTGGAGGCCAGTGACAAGTGGGGTTCCCCAGGGCTCAGTCCTGGGTCCAGTCCTGTTTAATGTCTTTATCAACAACCTGGATGAAGGCATTGAGTCCTCCCTTAGCAAGTTTGCAGATGACACCAAGCTGGGTGGAAATGTCGATCTGCTGGAGGGTCGGGAGGCTCTGCAAAGGGACCTGAACAGGCTGGACTGCTGGGCTGAGACCAACGGCATGAGGTTTAACAAGGCCAAATGCCGGGTCCTGCACTTGGGGCACAACAACCCTAAGCAGAGCTACAGACTAGGAGAAGCCTGGCTAGAAAGCTGCCAGGAGGAGAAGGACCTGGGGGTGTTGGTTGACAGCAACTGAACATGAGCCAGCAGTGTGCTCAGCTGGCCAAGAAGGCCAATGGCATCTTGGCTTGCATCAGGAACAGCATAACCAGCAGGTCCCGGGAGGTTATTCTCCCTCTGTACTCGGCACTTGTGAGACCGCACCTCGAATACTGTGTTCAGTTCTGGGCCCCTCACCACAAGAGGGATGTTGTGGCTCTGGAGCGAGTCCAGAGAAGAGCAACAAAGCTGGTGAAGGGGCTGGAGAACAGGCCTTATGAGGAGCGACTGAGAGAGCTGGGGTTGTTTAGCCTGGAGAAGAGGAGGCTGAGGGGAGACCTTATTACTCTCTACAACTACCTGAAGGGAGGTTGTGGAGAGGAGGGAGCTGGCCTCTTCTTCCAAGTGACAGGGGTCAGGACGAGAGAGAATGGCCTCAAGTTCCACCAGGGGAGATTTAGGCTTGAGATTAGGAAAAAATTCTTCACGGAGAGGGTGGTTAGGCATTGGAACGGTCTGCCAGGGGAGGTGGTTGAGTCACCGTCCTTGGAGGTGTTTAAGGTGAGGGTGGATGAGGTACTTAGGAGCATGATTTAGGGATTGTTGGGAATGGTTGGACTCGACGATCCAGTGGGTCTCTTCCAACCTGGTTATTCTGTGATTCTGTGACCTTCCCTGGAGGTGTTTAAGGCACGGGTGGACGAGAGGCTAAGGGGCATGGTTGATTGATAGGAATGTTTGGAACTGATGATCCGGTGATTCTCTTCCAACCTGGTTATTTTATGAATCTATAAGGTGCTGTCAGTGAGGGCTGTGAGGTGGTTGCTGTGAGGGTAGGCAAGGGATGCTCTGTGCTGGACATGTCCAGTTACAGCTGTCAACTTATTACCCCACTGCAGGCCACAGACTGGCCCATCAGCCGTCTTAGTACTTTTTTACCTCTTAAATATTTAACAGTACTTCAGGTAAAAACATCTCAATGCAAATGTCTGAACTTTAAAATTTTCTGTATTAGTTGTGCTCAATTATAGGTACTGAGTGCCTGACGTTAAACGATACCCACAAAATCTAGCTGACTTGTGGATGAGGGGGTGGTTTAGGGGTTTTAGAGTCACAGACAAGCATTTTCAGGAAATAGGATACAGGTATGTGTAATCATGTCACTTGTTAGTTAAGAAAAGCTTAAAAATTAGGCAGCAGAGAGAAGAAATAATGGATAAAAGTCAAGAAGCAAACATATGGTTGGAAAGCGAGAACCTTAAACTATGAGGAGCCAATGTGAAAAGTCTCCAAATCTCCATAAATCTTGCCATGGCTGTCATACTCAGTGTTTGAGTTTCCAGAACTTTAACTGACAGAATAAATGCTGCAGACAATCGAGAAGTGCTTGAGCCCAGGTTCTTCAATTTTGTACTTTTTTTGAGCATTGCAGACTATCCATATGAGTCAGCAAGATAAAGATGTTCCAGCACATCTTCTGTAGAATTAGAAACACCAACACATTGTTCCAAGGAAGATTTTCATAAGTGATTACTTAGGGAGTGAGAAGAAACAAGTTTGTGCTATTCATTGGAAAAATAACAGTAGAAAGGAAAAACACTGAGGGATCATTAGGTCATGTCACACTGTGAAGGAAAACTAGCAACTGAGTTGCTTTCATATGTTCAGCATTTGGCAGATAATCACTCTGTAATTCTGTGCTTCTTAAGACAACGGGAGAATCATCTTGAATGCTTTTCCCTCTTATTTGTATGGATCTCTGCTAAGTAAACCACTTTAAATCATACTAATTCAGGAAACACTTAAATCCGGTTGTCATGCTGATATTGTGTACTCAGCTATACAGAGATAGATTGCAACCTCTAATGTGTTTTTTCCTGAACTCAGAACACAGTCTCAAAATGTGGAGTGAGAATGTCTGGCTGCCATGTGGATTTCTGATACAAATCCTGGATCAGAGCCTGTAACTTGAATTTTCTGGAATTATTTAAAAGCCTCTGTCTATTGCCATTATAACTTTTATTCCTTCTCCTCCTTGCCCCTTCAGTGCAGATGGTATTAAAATAATTTTGTTCTTTATTATATAAACATAATAATTGCATGGCTTATGATTTATAAATATTGTCTTACAGTTTTTCATTTATTTCAGAAAGTTATCTAAAAATAAACATGAATTGTTTATCCCTGTTTTTACAGATGGCATCAAGTATTTACAAAATGTTTCCCAACATTATTGCTGAGTGTTTGACAGAGCTGGAGGGAGGAAAAATTGAGATTTGATTCCTAACCATAGGCCTGTTCCTAGATCTACTCATCTGTAAGTACAAATCTGCTCTATTTCAGATGGTTTATTTTGCTTGCAGCAGAACGGAATTCTTGTTTAAAACAATATCTCATTATGGACTTTGAGAAGTTGTACAGATGTGTAGGAAAAGAGCATTTGAATATAAAAATAGTTTTTGTAAATTGGAGTAGGAATTTTAAAATTAGTACCGGTTTTGGTAATAGCACATGTGAGATACTGTGAATGAGAGTATTGCAGCAAGAACAGGGATGGGAAAATAAATTCATCAGTAACAATTCTTCAGGAAAGGATTTTGGTGTTACATTGGCTTGTAAATTGAATGTGACTCTACAGTTTTAAATTATTGTAAGAAGGACAGGACCCATTCTGGGCTGTATTTGGAAATGACTGTAGCTAAGTCAGTAACCCTTAAACAGAAAACGATCCACCAGTCACCATTTCTTTACTTCCAGTGTACTAGACAATCAGTGAAATAATTAATCTTTATACCCAATGATGCCTCTCAGTGACATGAAAATGCAATGATATTGTGTCTTTTATTGCTAACCTGACTAGACAGCTTGATTTTTTTTTCTCAAATGAAAGCAAAGGAATTTAAAAGATGACAAACAAGTGTCAAATAATTCTGTCTCATAATTAAAAAAAGATTCAATAGAGCAATATTGATATCAACACAAAAATTACATTTCACGTCCAACTTCTTGCTCTTGAGAGCATGCTTAATGTAGAGTTAACTAAACTAATTGAAAATAATAAAGTATTTGCATAATTATGTTCTGGAGATTGTTGTTGTTCAGCCTGCTGAAATCTCCTGGAACACATGAATACAATGCTTTGTGAACCTGCTATTCCCAATTTTACCAATTCAGTCTGCAGTAAATCTCATTAATACTACCAGTAAGTACTAGAAATATTGTCTGATGTACACTGAGATTAATTATGCTTCTAGCAATCTTTTCTATATAAAAGGAGGTAATTCATTCAAACAACAGCAATTCTTTCTGAATTCACTTCAAGGTCATTATGATGAAACACAATTTTGGGAATAATTTAAATGGAAGTTTCAGTAGCTGGAAGCTATTTTTCTAAAATGAGGTGTGCCCTAATACATACTACAGTTTCTACCGCTGTGTCATGGTTTTGTCCAAGCCTGGCCAATTTTTGCAGCTAAAGTAGAGAAGCTGGACTACCAATTCCCTTCTCCCTCACAACCAGGGAATGCGCAAAGGGAAATGAGAGGGAAAATACTTGTGGGTTGGAAACTGAACGTTAACAGCTTTAAGGAAATAGTAATATAATAATGACACCAACAATAATAACAATAGAATAATAATAATATATATAGAAATACATGAAATTGTGCCCCCATCCCTTGATGACTATACCTCACCGCAAATGCTGTAGAGCAGGCAAGGTGAGTGGCAGGAGGGAGGCTGAATTCAGGAACTGAATTCTAACACAGGGATCTGGGATCAGGGCAAACAGTCAAGGTCCAGATGTCGGCTGTCAAAGGAAAGACCCTTGTGATCTCTCAAGTTTATATAGAATATGATGTATATGGGATACAATACTCTGTTGGTCAGGTTGGGGTCACCTGTCCTGTCTGCTCCTCCATGCAGGTATGACCCTTCTCTGTCTTTGACTCACAGCACTCCACTAGCTCAAGGATGGCCTTGGTTACTATAGGAATAAGCATAAGCAATGGCCTTTCTGCATAACAGTGTTTTTCCCTTCTAGAGAAAAACACTCTGAAAAAAATACAGTTACCTTTCAGAAAATGAAAGTTACTTAGATGAGATAGTTGAAGTTACAAAATGGATTCTACTTTAGCTCAAACCACAACACTCTTTCATGGTAAAACAATACAGAGACAATTAATACAATTAAATTTAACATTGGTGAAGCTGAAGCTAAACCTAAATTTAGGTAGTTGCTGTATTTTATTCATGCATATGACTCAAACTGGATTATTTCTGCCAATTTGTGTCTTATTAAGCTACAGTATCTACTGTTGATTTTGCTATAGTTATGACCTCTATGATTCTTGTTAATAGAGAAAGCTGGATGTTATATTTCAGAATGGAGAAAGCACAGTTCAGTGACATATGTGATCTAAGGCAAAATCTATCTCCTTGTCAAGAGGCTTAAAAAAGGAGGCACTGATAGCCCCATCAGTGGCCATAAATTTCAGAAGTATCTTGCACTATGCAGGAATTTTTCTTACCGTGCCTTATTGTGGAAGACTAGCATCCCTTTCTTTTCCACATGTACAATCTTGTTTTCCTGTTGACAGGGAGTTTTATGTGACGATATAAACAGAAACAAGTTAGCATCATTGTGAATGTATATTTCACTAGTTTTCAATTGGTAAATCATAACCAGAGATGGTGTGAGTTATGGTGCTCTGAGCAGGGCTTGTTGGGATGAACAAAATTATGTCATGGGTACATTACCTTCAGTTCTTCTTTAGTGTTGCTGGATCTCTGCTGGGAGACAGTAGACTGCAAGAAGTATTGTTGAGGGTGTGGGATTTGGTGGTAGAAAAGTCAGGGATTTAGGAATTCAGCCTGAGAATGAGGAGTTGAAGGAAGTAATGAGTTGAGAAATGCAGAGTTTGTAGTGTAGTCCTGTCACTTAAGTGAGGAGGGGAGAAGAAGATGAAATGTTAGAGACAGTAAGAGACAGGTTTTCTTTTAAAAAAAAAGTAAAATAACTTTTTCAATAGCAATTGTCTATAAGAAGGATAGATTTCTCTCGCCTCTATAGAACCATGTTCTGCAATTTAATAGGCTCTTAGTTCTTGTTGACTCTCTTTTACACACACCTTCAGCTCTTCAGATAAAGCAAGGAATTCAGGAAGACAAACTCACCTTTTTTCAACTGTGAAATATTAAGCTGAGAAGCAATTATATTCAAGATCTTCAATATTAAGAGTTCCATAAACATATTGAATGCATAGAAAAGCTGTAGAAAAATATTAGCCATTCAAAAAATACACCTTATCTGAACTTTTCTAAGTGTGTCAAACCAAGCAGGACAGGTAAAGAAATACTGCTTAACAAAGGTGGACCAAATACTTAACAAGTATGAATCTCTGATCACTTTTACTTCTCTGTCAGCCTGGGATTATGTTTTCAATATGTCCCTTTGGAAAACTCTATTAATGTCTGTTGCAAATTACTCTAGTTAAAGTGCTCTCATCTCCTGATACACCTGAAAAACCAAGGGAGAGTAAAAGGTACAGGAGGCAGTGTAGAGCAAGATTTCATATTGGAGTCATAAAGACTACCTTTTTTTTTGCTACATAGTGTTGTGTAATAACCAAGAAGTTATCACTAACTGCTTGTGTTATATTTTAGAAGTGTCTTGACTGTTAGGTGTTTAAATTCGTGCCTTTGCTTATTACCGTTAGTTTAGAATTTGTGTTTTATTTTGAGATCTTTATTGACATTGTATATTAATATTGTAACAACCTAGGCTCAGCTTATTAATTACATAAATCTGTTGAAATTCTGAGTTATTTCTCCTGTACCTGAATGTTACTGTCATTCAGATAGAACCATATTGTGAATATGGGTCTTGTGGAAGTTTGTTTTCTGGCAGTGAGCCTTATGAAAGAAAAATCATCTTGCATTCAGGGAAGAAGAGCCTTCTGAGTTATAGAGAAACTGGAGAGTTTTCCAGTTGTATTTCTTAGTTTCCTTGGGACAACAAAAAAGATGCAGAATATGTGTTTTAAGCATCCAGCCAAGTACAGGATTTGTGTTCATTTCCTCTTCTGAAACCTGCCCCAAAACGCTGGAAAAGAAGAACCATGTGAAGAATGATGACTGCATCATATATTTGAAATATATGTTATATATTTAAATTGCTTGTTGACAGAGGCTGCAGAACCTTTTCCATCTGGATCACTTTTTAATCTTAGCAGTATGTTCATCAGCGACTCTGGTCTCCAGAACTATGTGAACACTAGTTTTAATTTCTCATCTGTGTCACTGTGCTGGAGTGTAATCATTTAGGTACAGTTCCCTTGATTTCTTGGTTCAGGGACCTGGTGTATGACTTCTTTTTTTGACTCAAGTTCCTCTTATGTTTGAGAGAGAGGCAAGATAAAGCCAATACAATCATGAATACCCTATTCTGTCCCCAGGCACTTGCCTCAAGAGTCCACTGGCCAAATAGCGCTGCTGCCTAGAAGTTGCCTCTAGTACCCCTTCTGCTTCCCCTAACATCTGCCAAAGTCTGGCAGATGTTGCCTACTTCTCTCTGGTAAATGGATTCCTTGCTACTAATGGGAAGGAATTTGTCAGATTTGATAGTGTTACCTTTCCTCCCATCAGATTCTCTAATTAAAGAGTGTACTATGTCAGATCTGCAGTGGATTCTATGATTCTATTCTATGCTTCTATGGATGTTAAGCACATTCTCTAACTTGTATTACTGGTGTTCCTCTGACAGCTCAAGCAACTTCAGTAGCATCTGATTTTCATCTCTAAGATATTTTACATCTTCACCAAATCTATGAAATTGTTAATAAGTTTTCTTACTGAGACTATAACTTGTTTACTGACATTTTAAAACATCTTTTTTTTGCATCTGGTCTAGAAGCTGAGTTAGTCAAATGGTATTTTCCAATGCGAGTCTTTGAATCTTTGAATTTACTTAAAAATACCTATGAGATAACACAACAAATTGAACAAATGGATCTTAGGCTGACAATTGAAACTGCTTATGGCTATATTTGGCAGAGCTTACAAACTTGTAATACCATCCTGAAAGGTCAGACACTTTTAACGAATTTTACAGTTATGAAACTGGCTGCAAATTTTAATAGTCAAAATATTTTATAAAATTAAAGATAAGCTAAAATAGAGATGATCTAAATATAGCAATTTTTTGTATATAATATGCATAGCAGGTATTTGGCATAAATGTTGTATGCTCAGAACCACACTTACTGTTTTCACCTGCTCATGGCTGCCAGTGTTGCAATTTGTAGCAGATAAACAGTTTTGATTTCTAAATATACATTGTGTAAGTGGCCTTTTAAATTTCTTTTTCCCAAACACTTGCATCACAGAAATCATGAAAAAGGACTAATCTTGTTTCATAGTATGAATTATTTATACTTTTATAATATGAAATAAATAATGTAAAAATAACAAGCTTGCTCCAGAACCAGACTTCTCTGAGTGCAGCTGGTGATGGGATGAAGGCAATGAGTGCTATCCATGATTAGTTATTATAAAATAGCTATTTTGTTCCTGTAACACCCTCAGGTTCCTTGCTTTGGTAGACTGAAGTTAAATGCTACAAATTGGGGATGATTCTTTAGTGTAGGTTTTGATCTTTTCTTAGTTTAGCCCATAAAAAAAAGCTCATAGGGAGCCATCATTTTGAACATTTATTCAGAACACATTTTTAATCCAGTGCAGTTATCAGCTTTAGGTCTGACTATAATGAGTATGAAATGATTGATGCTCTAAGAAAATACGAGGACTTCCTTTCCAGGGGATGTGTTGTTACGCGTGTTGGTATGTGTTCTGACACTGAGTGATGAGTTGAAAGCACTGTTGGGCATAAAGCAGCAAAAGGCAGAGTAAAGAGGAAACCTTTGCAATCGAATAATGTGGTACTATAACAGCTAATACTAGGACCTGACTTTTCTGACTGGAAAAAACAGCAGTGAAAAGACTAGGCATAAGTTTAAATATTATCAAACTCTCTTCTAAAACAACAGGCTGCTTTGTTTGTTTCTTTTAGCTCTCAAGTTTTAAAGGATCTTATCTAGGTTTGGATCCAAGATGATTCTTAAAAATTAATAGCAAGTAAAAAGTGCACATTAAAACTTAAGTTTTGTGATGCACTGTATCTTCCTCACTGTGTCTCTAATATCAGGCTCTGCATCGGTGAAATCTGGCAACATTTGGAAGCCAATCCTTCTTCCACTGAAGCTAAAGACAAATTTCTTCCTTAGTGGAAATAAAATTTGATCTTTTCATAGAGTATTTCGGTTTTATATTAAACTTGTAGTTTTTTTCTGTTTGTTCTTCATTAGCTATCAATTTCAGCCTGGGCTCAGAAATTCCATGAGCCATATGTTTGAGGATACATTTTAGGAAAACTTTTCCAATTTGTCAGAATTCCTTTGAACTAGGTTTCTGGCATATTCCTCTGTAAATATTTGAAATGAGTTATTTGTGTGCCAAAGAACTGAAGAATTTCAGTTTACTGGGGAATATGTGAAATGTCTTTTAAATAATTTATGAAAAAGCAACATAATTAATTAGAGGTTTATTAAGCTTTAATTTGATGCTTTAAAATTAAACAACAGGAATGGCACAATAATTTTTTTAACTCCATGTGTAACAGAGGCCACCATATCAGCTAGCCTGTGTACCCTTACCTCATCAATGGATCAGCTCAAGTACTGACAACTGTTTAGCTCTAGAAGCTTGTAGGTCTGCTTATCTTAGTAAGACAGAGGCGGTTTTTTTCCAGTTCTTTGCTATAAATTTAGCCAGCTTTAACATCTCTGTATGGCATTACTTTGCAGATTATATGTATAAAAAAAAGGATTTTGGGGAGAAGTATCTGTACCTGTAAGAGGGAAGTTTCTGCAGTAAGCCAGAACTATTTGAATCATTTGTAGGGAGATTTGTGCTTTAAGTAAGACAGAGGCACAGAATTTTTTCATTTAGTCCATTATCCTAAACAAGTATCTTCAACCCTCTAAGAAACGTGTCTTTACCAAGAAGCAAAACCATCTTTTTTTTTGCTAATAACTGTTAGTTGTACAGAATTGATGAGGTCAGGAAAACTGAGATGCAAATTACAGATGCAGTTGGACTTGCAGGAACTCCATATATCCATCTAGGATGTGGTGTGGGAAATATCCCTGTCACCTGAAGGGCGTCCCACAGAAATAGTAAAAGATTTTAACTTTCAGTGTGCTTCATAACCGGGGCAGGGATTTAAATATAAAGATTTATACTACAAAAATGAATATATATATATATTGCCAGAAATGTCTCCACCAATTTGAGGTAGCTTAGGTTATGACAGCAATCCAGGCAGCAGATCTTCAGCCTCGTGAAAGAGCTACAAACTTACATCAGAAACTACTTAAGGTGTTGCCTGACATCTTGACTGCTCCATGATTCCTCAATTGCTTGATTCTATTCTTTGCAGCTAGGTAGACCATGTTCTTCAAAAACGTATGTTGTTTGTAGAGGCAGCTAGGAAAGCTGAGAACTCAAAACTGGCAAAATATTTTGAAAGAGAACTTGTAAGCTGCTGGAAGGATTTAGGAGCATAGTTCATTTGGGAATTACTCATAACTATAATTTTGAGGATGTGTTTTTGAGGACAGTGCTTTCCTGCAGTCTCATAGATACAATCAGTTAGACAAAATGAAAAATGTTCCTAATCCATGCAAAACCAGCTGTGCCAAGTAAGAATTTATATCTTTTTCATAGAAGGACAAAGTAACATGTTATATATTATGATATTCCCATCTTCTTACTTTCTGAACTCAATGGTTGGCATACTTTCAAAGGCCTGTTTGCCATAATCATTTGTCTAGCTTGCCTACACATAGATTATCCTGTTTCCTAATGTGTTTCTGTACAGGCTTCAAGATCTCTCTAATCCACTGATTCTTTTATGGGTTGTTTTGCTTGGACAGCTGTAGGATGAATTCAGATTATTAGGGAGGACACAAAATTGTGCAACTGTATGGTTTTTAAATACCTAGGAATAAACACATTATCTAGCAAAGCAAATAAGCATTTTTTTGGACACTCTTTCAGGAAAGGATATGTTTATAGAAAAATTAATTACAACAGAACATGAAAAAGAAAAAGGCTTATGGAAATTTAGCCAGCAGTAAGAAATACCTGATTTCAAAAACAATCTACAGTGTTACCTACCAGTTGATTTTGTGAAAGCTAAGAACAAATGGTTCATACTTGGGTAGCTCAGGCAGTTGGAACAATCCTCTGAATTTTTAAGTGCATGTATAAACTTCACAAAATTCCCAAAGCCTCTGAGATTTTCCCATTAGTAGAAAAACCTGCTGTTCCAAATTACAGCTTCTAAGAAAATGGTATGCTGCCAGGACTTCACACAGGAAAATAACTAGTCCTGGAATTGAAACAGATCTTTTTTTAAAGAAGCCTAAAAATCTGAACAAACTGTGCTCATTCACTTTGTGAAGATCCACCCTTGTGACCTAAGCAGGCTCTGCTAGCCATATGCTGATTGATATTATGCAAGCACTGGAATGCCTTCAGCTGTGCTTAAGTTTTATCTGAAGCTTAAAATAGGAAAAAAAAAAAAAAAAAGATCTTCTGCTGGTAGAAGTGCTGCACTTGCTTTTGAAACAACATTTCATCCTAAGCAGAGACTACCCAACTGAGAACATTCATGAAACTATCTTTTAAAGACATACGTTTAGTTCTGAGAGAGGTTCAAGACTGGGACCTACTGAGTCTTTGGTATGCATAAACTTGAGATGAGTGGGTGAGATGACATGTGGGAGTATGAATGTTAGCAGGGAAAGACCTAAAAGTCGATAAAGTCAGGATATCTAGACAGAATTGAAAGATTATCTGTCAAGCTGAAAATGAAGTGAATCGGATTGTTTCATTCATTGTGTCAGCTTTCCACATATTAAGCACTCAAAGTTCTGCATTTCAGAGTTAGAATATGAATCATATTGAACTACTGTCCTACAACTTCTCTAAACACCATGGATGTTATACTCAATAAACAGGAGGAGGCACTTAGTCTGAGAGGGTGTAAGACACAGTGCTCAGTATTGCAAGCAGGATCCTCACCAAAGGCCAAATAAGGTGGTTTTGAGCTGGAAAACTTAAGGTGAGCTCTGAGCTGTATAATTAATTTTTAAATGGTATCTAGATTAAGCAGCTTGAAATCAGCTTGCATATCTCATTATACTTTTTAAACTCATCTTGTATGCTGTATAGACATATATAGACTCAATGATCTGATGGGTCTTTTCCAACCTAGTGATTCTATAATTCTGTGATATGCTTAATAGCTGTCTGAGGGATTTCATTAAAAAATACAGATTCTTTTCAGTACTCAAAGTATTCTTTTTTTTTACAGTTTTACAGTTCTTGTAGTTGTAACTCTCAAAGTTAGCCTTATACCTTTAGGCCATGAGACAGTATTTCACTATCTTGATTATGGGATCGGTCTTTTTAAATTATCATGTGACTGGGAAGATAAGAATAAAAACACAGTTTAAGCTTTCCTTAACAGATAACTCTAGGATGAAGCACACTTCAACACTACATCTGAGAGAAAATGAAATTTGATTTGGAGAACATTGGTACTTCTCTCCAAAATTTTTGGGGACACAGGGTAAAAATGAAATTTGAAAAGTGGCCTAATATTCAGAGACAGGGAGATGCTCATAATGTTATGAGAATAACCATCCTGTATACAATCAAAAAGTAATTGACAATATTGAAATTTTTTAGTCTAAGTCAGTAGAAACAAATTTTGCACATACGTTTTTTTCCTGATTTTCCCCAAAACATTTCATATTATTTGTTTGTTTTAGGCAAATACACATTTTTCTGTTTAGACATCTGTCAGCCTAGGTGATGCTCTTTTCTAATCTTGCCTTCAAAGAAAATTATATGTCTATCAGCTATGGTATGAATTTGGAGTCTTATAACTGTGCACTCTTAGTCTTCATGCAGCCATTGTTGAGAATGCCATATATGGTTTAGCTTTTCTAGCATATGAAAAGTCTCAGCTAAACTGGAGGAAACTATTTTAATTGCAGGAAGCTATATCAATGTAAATAATAAAGCTTCCCATTTAGAAATAAGTTTATAGAGAAAGCTTGATGGTTTGATAAAGTTTGTGAAGCATATAAACTACTAGTAATAGAAAAAATATTAAAAACATTCTACACTTTATGTGCAAACTGAGAGACATTGCCTTTCAAACTATTGTGGCAGCTTAAAAAAATTACTGCTGTAGTGTTAGAAAAATCCAGATGGTAACTTCTCTTAATACTATCCAGCTATAGTGAGGAGATTCAGCTGTATGTTGGTCTTGGCATGCACATCATCCAATCTTTCATAGTCCAACGTTGATTAAGAAGTGAAATATTTTATGATTTTTTAAAAAAATAAACTGCAGTAAGCAGCTAATAGTAGCTGTGAATGCTCCACATAGTCATGAGATGGTTCTCTGCAGTGGAATGACACGTCTGAAATACATTGTACCGCATGCTTTCTGTTGGCATATTGACTCCTACATGTTTGTTTAAAAACACTGTGTATTAGAATAGCTTCACAGAAATTGAGCCTAGCACTATTAATAAGCTCAGAAAAATGAGGGTAAAAGTACGCAAAGCTAACACTTTCTTGCAGTGTCCTGTGAACACTGGACGTGGTCATTTGCTGCTAAAGTTCTGAAGTGTTAGAGAAAAATGATTTAAAACATCAGAATATGGTCATTAATTGTAAAGAAGCCTAATCTGAAATGAAGAAGTATCCTGTTCGGATCTTTGTTTACTACAGTGATGTTGTGAAATAATACCCACAAATCATTGATTGCATCCTCCCACTGTGACTGATACCACTGAAGGTGACAGACTTGTTAGAACTGCATATCTCCAGTCAGTTAGAAGATAACAAATAAACATGATGTCTTCACTGCTGTCTCTCCTTCATATAAAGATCACTTTATAAGCACTAGAACTAGGAAGATGTTTTTCTGTGTATGTATGGTTTATTTCTGCTTACATGCTGTGTCTCAAGTTATTTGTTTGGTTGGGGCCTAAGTTTTCTTTCCTGGAAATATTCTCTGTTTTAAGAGAACTTATGTATACTCGGAAGCCTTTGTCTCAGTGGGCCATGCAATGTGATTACACAAAGATCTCTCTTCTCTTCCCATTTGTTTAGTGTCACAAAAATTGTGGGAACATAATATCTCTGAGGCCATATTCCTCTGTCAAACTTTGTTAAAATTAAGGAATGTGTTCCAAAGCTATTGGAGAAGATTAACACCATGAAGTTATAATCTTTATTTCCTTGGGATCAAGAGAAAAAAAAAAAAATCAATGTTTCTTTTCTCTATGTCAGAAAAACAATTTAACATCATTACAAAATTTCACTGCTAGGTGTGTGGTATCTATGAATTATGTTATTGTTATTTTTATATTACTAGACTTTTTGTGATATTGGTGAAGCTTTGGAATGGGTCACCTAGGGAAGTCAGGGATGCTCCGTCCCTGGAGGTCTTCAAGGCCAAGTTGGACAAAGCTGTGAGCATCCTGATCCTAGTGGAAGGTGTTCCTACTCATGGCAGAGGGCTGGAAGTAGGTTATCTTTAAGGCCCCTTCCAACCCACACTTTTCTATGATTCTCTGACTTCTGTTTAGATGGGGTTATGTAGTATTTGTTACTTGGTCTTCATGAGCTACATTTTTGAGACACTGTGGGTGATGCACTGTACAGCTCTTGTCACGTAATTGGAATTCGAGGGAGAAAGGAAATTTTGCAAATGAAACATTGATCTATATTGAACACTAGTCTTACCTTTCTAGCCTCTGATGGTTAAACTGGAGGTCACAGATTCATAGAATAGTTTGGGTTGGAAGGGACCTTAAAGATCATTTAGTTCCAACCCCACTGCCATGGCAGGGACACGTCCCACTAGATCAGGCTGCCCAAGGCCCCATCTAACCTGACCTTACTGATTTTAGGAGGAGACCATATAACAAGACACAACCATAAGCACTTATAGAGAAAAAAAAAATACTGCTTATTCGGTTTTTCTTTTCCAGGTGAAATATTACATATGACAATGCAATCAGTAGGGAGAATCACTCAGTCAGAACAGATTCAGGTTATGAAATCTCTTTATTAATTGTTTTTGTGTCTCTAGTAATTATAGATTTTGCTTTCAAACATAAAGTTTTAAAACTCTTGACCACTAAGCAATTTTTCCACCATAAGAATGGGTTAGCTACTGGGGGAAAAAGGAATAAATGAAGATAGCTTAAGAAATGCCATCAACATTCCATTGAACACAATTTTAACTTCCATAATTTTGGTTATACTTGGTGTAGCTTGGTGCTGCTATGTCTCAGTTTTACTAATTTTGTTGCTATATTATCTGTTCTCTGTCAAATTACTGCATTTTCTTTCTTATTATCTCCTTGCAATTCAGCATTTGAGTTACTTTCATTTTCTGTCCTTGTTCAAGTTACCAGGAAATCCTTCACAAAACTAAATTAGGCAATTGATAAAATCACGTATTAGATTATGTTTCTCATTAAATTGCACACAATACAGGTTTCCTTTTGACCATGAACTCAAAGTGATAATGTGTAGCTGCTTTGCCTATGTTAATGGAATATCTAACTCTGGTTTACGTTGGTGGAAATAGTTCATTGCTCTGTTATGGGAGTGGAAATATTTTGCCAGATACAAAATTCTTATTCTTACTAGGGAAAAATCAATTGTTTTTGAACAATGCAAATGAATATCAGCATAATGCTTGTTGTCTTAATACTTGACAAATTACATGTTTGACTTTCTCAATTATAATGAAAGTGTTAGTAGAGCTTAAGAGCACTAAACAACAGTTGTGTTTATATTTCCATTTTAAAAAACCCCACCCAAGTATTTTTTCAGGTTTCCTTGATTTTCTAAAGATAATGAATTAGAATAAACATGTAAAATTGTAGACATAAAATTCATTGTTTGAGTTCTATGAAAGATGGTTAAATAATCTTGGGAGCTGTTTTTGAAACCTGAATTTTGTGAAATACTATGGCCCAGTGTCAGTCACTATATATATGAAAGTTCAGTTTCAGAAAAGACTTCATTATGAGGGTTTTTTTGTTCAAAGAATAGCTGGAGGATATAATGTATTTTAAATTGTTTGCTAGATGCTTGCAAAATCTCTGCATTGAGCGCTGATGACCACTACAGTTTGGCTTATCATATTTCATATACCTAAGGGACAAATCCTTTCCAACAGCTAAACTCTCATGAGTGTAATCAAAGAATAAATACCTGAAAAATATTAAAGAACAAAACTCCAAAACCACACTCTGCAGCCAAAGCTGACTATATATCTTAAGACACAGTGATTCATCAGCCACTTATACAACTGGATTAGTACTTTTAAATAAAAGTAAACCAGTGCTAGTCCTTTAATTGTGGTTTGTGCATTCTTACGTTAATTGCTTATATTTGCGTAATAATATTCTCAGCAGCTTAAAACACATTATTAGAATAAACCCTTTTCTTCTTTAAGGGGCTGTGATGTTTCTCTCAGCCATTTTATTTTTGGGAGGGTTTCAGCATAAGTAAATGTTTGTATTTTCTAGTGACTGATGCTAGTTATTCTGGCACTTCTTATTTTGTGATTTCCACCACGGATTTCCCAACTTTTAGGTGCTCTTGCTCAAAAACTTTCAGTCTATGCTACAAAAGGGAAAAGAAAATTCTAAGAGGTCACAGATTTCAGGTTAGCTTTACTTTTTTGGTACTTGGCTGTTCTTTGGTGTACACTCTCAAACTCTTGTTTAATTGTTTTGGTTCTCTGATCTTGGTGGAATCTTACGATGAACTTGAGGTTTTGTTGCATTTTTAACCCAATAACAAGTGCCCTTTCCCTCATACTGTTTAATTGTATTGGCTCCAGTGAGTTTACCTCATTATAGTATTTTCATATTCTCAAGTAAGAATAATTTTCCTCTGCACACCCTTCCTCTTTCTTATTTATCATCTATCATCTGTGACTTTTCTAATCATTGGTCAGAGTTAATGCAGGTTTGGTAATGTGCAGACTTTTATGCCACTGCTAAAACTACAACAGGGTTCAGTTGCTGCACTCAGTGATTTATCTGAGTGGGTGGTGGCAGTTTCTCTTTTGTTTCATTTGCAAACAATTGGAAATCAATTGCATTTCTTGAACATCGGATAATATTTGTTGTCTTGTCTGTAACAGTTGCTCCATGTGCTGCTTTTGTTTGGCTCTGCCTCTGAACTGTATGGGCTATTCTGCCTTGGAGGTCTGGGGAATTTTTTGAGGCATTTTAGATCCGTTCTGTCTTCCAGTGCCTGAGGATCCTTTTTAAGAAGTGTAGTATCAGTACTTTCTCTCATTACCTCTTCATGATACTTAACAGATTACCTAAAAAATCTAACTTAAAAAAACTTTTCTTCTGGTCTTTGATAGAGCATTCATTTGCAATAAGGCTGTAAGACTAACTGTTTAATCCAAAATTAGAAAACTCTCTCGAATTTCTACTTTGCTCTATGTTTTATTGGAAAACATCTTTCTCATGTCTGTCACATGTTTTTATCAAGGTCAGCAGTCCTCAGATTTCTTCGGTGCAATGTAATTAATGCAGTTAAAAATTGCTAAGAAAGCTCTTCAACATAACAGTTACTTCTACATCAGATATTGTCAAAAACTGGGTACCAACATAATGTCTAAGTAGACTTTCATAAAGTCTTTGATACTGTTTCCTGTAGCATTCTGCAGGAAAAACTCATAGAATCATAGAATGGTTTGGGTTGGAAGAGACCTTAAAATCATTTAGTTCCAATCCCCCTGTGATGGGCAGGGACATCTCCCACTAGATCAGGCTGCCCAAAGCCCCATCCAACCTGGCCTTGACCACTTTCAGGGATATGGGAATCCACAACGTCCCTGGGCAACCTATTCCAGTGCCTCATCACTTTCATTGTGAGGAAATCTAAATCTGCCCCTCTCCAATTTATAGCCATTCTTTGCTGGGTAAAAATAAAAAACTGACTGGCTGTCTGGGCCCAGAGAGTTATGGTGAATGGAGTTAAATCCCATTATCAGCCGGTTGCAAGTGGTGTTCCCCAGGATTCATTGATGGGGCCAGTTCTGTTTATTACCTTTATCAATGATTTAGATGAAGGGATTTAATGCACCCTCAGTAAGTTTTCATATGACACTGAGTTGGACAGGAGTGTTCATCTTTTTGAAGGAAGGAGGGTTCTACAGAGGGATCTAGGCAGGCTGAATAGATGGCCTAAGACCAAGTGCTGGGTCTTGTGCTTGGGTCATGACAACCCCATTCAATGCTACAGGCTTGGGTCTGAATGGCTGGAAAGCTGCCTGGTGGAAAAAGACCTGCAGGTGTTGGTCAGTAGCTGTATTATGAGCTGGCAGTGTGTCCAGGTGGCCAAGAAGGTTGATAGCATTGTGGCTTATACCAGAAACAGTGTGGGAAGCAAGACTAGGGAAGTCATTCTTACTGTGTAGTTGGTGCTGGTGAGGCTGCATCTTGAATACTACGTTCAGTTTTGAGCCTCTTACAAGAAGGACATTGAGGTGCTGGAATGGGTCCAAAGAAGAGCAACAAAGCTGGTGAAGGGTCTGGAGAACAAATCTTGCTGGGAGGGGCTAAGGAAACTGGGGTTATTTAATCTGGAGAAAAGGAGGTTGAGGAGAGATCTTATTACTCTCCACAACTACCTTAAAGGAGGTAGCGAGGTAGATGTTTGTCTCTTTTCCCAAGTAACAAGTGAAGAGACAAGTGGGCCACAGTAGGTTTAGATTGGATATTAGAAAACAATCTTCATTGAAAGGGTTATCAAGCATTGGAACAGGCTGTCCAGGTCAGTGGTGGAGTCATCATCCCTGGAGGTATTTAACAGACATGTAGCTGTGGTGTTTTAGGGACATGATTTAGTGGTGAACTTGGTAGTGTTAGGCTTATTGTTGGACTTGATCTGAAAGGTCTTTTCCAACCTAAACAATTAGAAAGGCATTTGTAATTTCATTGCTTGTTTTAGATAAATAAGGTTAAAAAAGCTTCATGTGATCTAGCTTTCCTAAATAGTTTTTCATAATATTGAAGCATCCTAGATATTGATGGGTTGATCAGAATGTGGTGTTTCACAAAGTACACGTAAGTACATAAAGTGTCCATAGTGTGTGTTAGACTGATAAATTGTTTCTAACATGTTTGCTGCAGAGACACAAGACTTTTGCTGCTTGCTTTAAATGGAAAAAAACCCCAGGACTGGTTCTCTATTGTACACATTAGGCATTTAGAGAAAGAGGTTATTCTAGAATTGTACTTGTGGCTATGATTGTGTCCTAGAGAGGACGATGTAATGTGTTTAGCTCACTGTTTAACAGGAACATGAAACCTTGTCTGAGTGAAAAATGTTGATGGTTTCATTGATAGGGCTCAGTAAACTGTAAAGTATATGCTGCCATCAATTATATATGCTATAAATTCATGAGTTGTCTTAATTAGTTTAAAGCTGTGATGCACTCATTTATATTTCATTTTCCCAAGGTTGCTTCAGCTGGTTTTATTCCCTCAGATGTTCGTGGCAGTTGAGAGAATTTAAAAATTATCCCTTGTTTTCATTTTTGTGAGTAGGTAAGGTATTGATTTTAGTATTAAAAAATAAAAAAATGTTGCTGAAGGAATACTATACAAAGATACTCTTTCAAAGCAATTTATCTTATGTACGGAGTTTGTGCTGAGAGGACGTAGTCAATGAAATTAAAAGATGCCAACAAAATTCAGGCAGTGAATTACAATTGCATTGTAATCATCATCTTTGCAACATGACAACGTTCATCAAACATATCAATAATTTCAAGAAGGGATTAAGAAAATGAATTAGAGATGGGACTCCTGAACCATGTCCTGAGTTCTGGGAAATAGATTTTGTTTCCATTTCTGTCTGTGAATAGTTCTGCAGCCAGAGAAACTACATATAATCTCTTGGACATCGCTGAAATTGTGGTAAAATTGGTTTGGACCTGCAAAAATGTAGATTACTGAAGCTTTCAGTAACTGTAGACTCATTTTACTGAAATGGTTTTGCATCTGACACACCTGACCTTTCTTTGTCAGAATATTGACTCTGGTACAAAAGTTTTTCATGCTCTGATCAAAAGCTCAATGGGATTTTATTTGATCTTAGAAAAACACAGTACGTTACCTTTCCTAAATCACACCATCAAAGATTTAAAAAAGAACTATAAAAGGAGACTTATTACTTTGGCAAAAAGACTTCTGATTTTTTTAGAAAGATAATTAAATAAAAAATAATTAAAGTGAGGAAAAACTAATCCATCTTTTTAAAAATATTATGGATTCCTGTAATAGTAAAAGGAAAGAGTATATAAATAGGTAAAATGAAAACCTCAATAACAGTTTTCTTAGAGTTTTGGTAACTTCAAAGAGCTTACATATAAAATTTCAGATTTGTAGTAAAGAAAGGCTTATCGCAGTTCGTATAAAAGAGAAATAATATAAACAAAAATCTTTACTCAACACTGTAATTGTTATCATTATTATAATGCTATTTTATTAAACCTCATTTCACCGTTACATTTACCGTGCTTCTTCACTGAAGAAAATTCCTTCAGCTACTGGATTTGGCTGAATATGTCTAGTGCTTCTTCTAGAATAATTCACCTCAAAGTGTCTCTGGAAAGGTTTTTAATGCATTTGCCAGGAGATACCTCTCTCTTCCATTGCAGCGGTTCAATTCTGTATAAATAATTAAACATTCATTTGAAAAGGTATCGACATCCAGGGGTTGTCCCTGACAGTTGAGTGCCCTAACCCCAAAGCTATAGACTCGTCTTCATGCTCTGTGTTTGTTCCAATGAATGTTTCTGTGTTTGATGTAAAATTTAACATTACGAAGAGGACTGAATTTGAGAGATCTGTTGCAGCATGGTGAAAACATTCTTCTTGTCATGTAAGAAGCAGAATGAAGTTCATGATGGAGATATTATATATGAGGCGCATTTGAACAATAGTCATCTGATACCCCATATAAGAGTCCTCATTGCTGCAAACTCAGGTGTAAGGGAAAGGACTATTAGTTTTATGCTGCTCTTTACTGTGTTTTTGGCCAAGTTTCCTTGTGATTACTTTTGTTTTTCAAAAACAGAAAAATGAAATACTTATTGATTTGTTGAAAACTTGAAAACATTTTAGTGGTTGTGCAAAAAGGAAGATTTCTTGTTTTATCCAGAGACTATAATTCTTATCTTTTGGATTGATGTGCTGTTGCCTTCTGACTCATGGTTGAAAACTGTCCATAGCTAGGCATCAAGAGCAGGAGAGTTGTGAGTTTAACCGTTAACCTATACATCTCTCCAGTGTATGAATTCAAAATTACAGAGGGACTATTAAAGTGGCAAATAATATCTTCCACGTGAGAAATTTAAAAGTGAAATTAAGTACAGGAAAAGACTGTTGAAAGTTCCAAGATTATGTTCCAGGAACAAAATCGTAGAATAAGACATACAGATATTATTCAGTAGATTTCTATTTCCCCATTGCTAGTGTTCTGCCAGAGCTGTCCATAATATTTTGTTCATGTTCTGTGGTACAATAGACGAATAGAAGCAAGAGGGTTAGCTTTTGAAAAAATAAATCACATTAGTGAGTATCAAAAAATAACATTTGGGAAAATTGGGCAGGAGGTGTTATTCAAACTTGGAATGTAAAAACCTAATCAAACCTTTGTGTCATCTGTAGTTTAACAATTGTTTGGGTGTGTATGCCTATATATAGGCAGATATGTAAACAGATGCAAGTAAATCTCTGGGGGTTTCTTCCTTTTAGTGCTTGCATTTTGGAAGGAATATACTTTTCATTTTTCTAAGCTTTCTATCTCCTGTTAATTTCAAGTAAGTTAAGTCATTCTTCTGAGAATAAAAGCAATTTAAAAAAGAATCCTATTCATAAGAACCAATACCAAGATTATCCTTGAAAGTGTATTTTGGATGAGGAGTTCATGTCAATATGGTCATTAGCTTTGTAATTGTATGTTCCCTTTCCTGGAGTAAATGAATGCTTTTTTTCTCTTTGCGAACAATTCCTTAAGAAGTGTCAGAAGAGAAGTAATGCGTTTTTTAGTTTAAAATGTTTCCCGATGTCTCTTTTCTGGACTTCTGAGGTGAGTGAGACAGAGTCTCTGGTACCTCAAAACTGTGCAAAGTGTGAATAAAGCAGCATGACTGCTTCCAAAGAGTCTGTTTTGATCTGATACCATTTTTGAGAGATATAAATGATAAAAGGTGTAGAGTAATGGAAAAACAGATTCAATATTTGAAACTATTTACACCTGCACTTGCTTGTCTTTTCTCAGGCATATTTAGTGGAGGATATAAAATCCACTGGATGCTTAAACTTTTTGGTATCTAATTTTTTTCAGAAATAGTAGGTTTGATGCAGCATCAGTATGGACGGGAGAGATACACTAAGCTGGGCAGCCCTAATGTTGGACTTACAGTTGTCATGTCTCCTAGTAAATCTATATTGCTTAGCTGGTTACGTGTCAAGTTTAAAAAAAAATCTGGCTCAAAACACTTTGTAGTTATTTTAGCAAAGGTAGGCGATTAATGCCAATTCATTTTCTCTCAGCTTTGCAAAGATTATTTATGGGATTAATTAAATAAGCAATTTACTATTTTCCATGCCTCTGCCATAAAAATAAACTCCTTAAACTTCTGAAGATCTCATAGAGAGCACAGAATGCCTGGGGGAGAAACTTCAGTTTGAACATACAGCCTCATCTTATTTTCAAATGATCTTTCTGGTCTTTGGAAAAAGAACATTAATGTCCGTTGTACAGTAAATTCTATCCTGGTTTCTGTGGGTTGAAAATTAATCAACACACTATTCAGGTTGTCAAATGTGTATAAATTAAATTGAGTTGTTCAAAGGCTTTTACTGAGAGGAAAATTTAGATTACAATTAAGGTATATCAACTAACTGGACTCTTCATTATTCCTGGACAGTACTTCAGATATTTTCAAGCTCTTTGCTTGACAGCATGCTGCAGTGCACTCAATCAAAATGAAAAACACTTGTAATTAGTATGGCTAGTTTCTTACACAAAATATTCTGAATACCTGGGAAGCTTTAATTTTATTTTTCTCTTTCTACTTCACACATTTTAATCTGATAGGAACACATCGAAGGAAACAAGTTTTAAGGGTTTGTTAGATAATCAGGTGTATCTTATGAACTGCAAAGTAAACCTGTGCATATACTGGATTTTTGTTAAGATGTTATAAACACACACCTTCGGTGTTTATAAAATTATTTTGAATTTTAATTTCCATTACTTTCGTTTTGAGGAAAATATAGACATTTTACACTTTTTATGAGTAGCAATTGACACTGACATTCTAACCAATGGGAGAAGAGAGAAACCTGTCACAGTCATGTCACACATTAAGATTATGCTTTCATTCTGAAATGGCTTGCATTTTCATACAGAATTGTGAGTGGTAATATCAGAATGAATTTATTTTCTCACATCCATTCAAGGGCTAAGACTCTTGCAAGTTCTTAGCGGAATAGCTTGGGCTCAAGATACTGATTGTTCTGGCCTTTAGTTCTTCAATCTTTTGTCTTCATGTAATGAGACTCACTGTTATTCCTGCAGTTTTACCAGACTTTGGGGGCTTAAAGTGTATTTGTTCTGTTAGCTTTCTCTGATGTAGCCAGGAAAAGGCTTTGTGCGTTGAACAGAGTAATAAATATATTCTGTGAAAAGAATGAAGCAGAAGAGCAAAGAATATAATAGATAAGTAGAACAGTGCATGGGATTTTCAGTTGTTAATTCCCCTCATGTGGAGACTGTGCTACACAATATTGAAGGTAAAAAAATCAATGAAATGCTTAGTCTGATAAAATTTCGATTAAAAGAATCTCAGACCTCTGAATTAATAGGGATACCAGGGCTTTGAGATGTGGAAAGATGAAGAGAGAGAGAAGAGGAAAATTCCTTTGGAAAGAGAGTAGTTCTTTGGAGTATCCTGGTTATCAGTCTGCACCAATGTATTTCTATTTCTTCCTCTTCCTATTGATCCCTGTAAAGTCATGGAACATTCTCATGGGAATCTCTGATGACTACGAGTTTCTATTGCACTGCTGTGTTCTCTGATTTAGGTGGTTGCATTCCACCAGAAAGAACTTTGATCAGAAACTTGTTTTTGTTTTTACTTCAGCAACTGTACATGAAGAAATAAAAGCTGATTGACAAAATTCATGTTCTTTATATTGCCCCACATGTGACTGGTAACTCCCAGAATGCCATTGATCAGAAAAAGGATTTATATCTATATTTCAAAATTTACTGTCACCTCAAATGACCATTACAGAGTGTAACCAATTCCTAGTTGCTCCTGCTCATGGGAGTGAGAGAAGAGAAAAAGGGAGTGGAACTGGTGGGCAGAACTATTGAGTAACTGTGCCTTCCTCCATATATTCAAGGAGGAAAAGATTAATCTAAAAAAAATCTGTTGGTGTCAGTGACTTTTGTATGGAAAACTGAGCACCAGGGACATGTAAAATAAAGTCAAGTAGAAGACATAATTCAGAAGATAGCCTTAAGTCCAGAATGAAGCTCTAATAGGCTATTAACACGTTGTGTAACTATTCTCCTAACTTCCATGTTTCCAGTATGGGAATGAAAAATTTGCTTACTATCAAAGTCAATGAAATAATGTATATTTAACATGCAAATATTTCCTGTTACTCTGACTTTCTAATTTTTAAGAAAATATGCATATGGTTTTACTACTCTCTATGTCACAGTTTAAATGGAAGTTTGCTCTTCTTCCTTTAATATTCATTAATACAGAGGCAAATTAATAAGATTATAAATTAAATAATAATAATTTAAATAATCTCTATTTTAATGGGAAAAATATTTGATTAAAACAATATTTTTCATCCCTCTGTTGTCTTCCCTTAAGTACCATAGCAGGTGTCAGAATGTGTTGTATTATGGAAGTTTTCATTTAATATTTCAAACTGATTCTCGGGATACATGTTTGAAGAAGAAATCCTCCTTGATTAATCTGGGACAGTAATTAATGATTTTTTTTGCAAACTTTACTAGTACCTGACCTTAAAAGGAAGGCAGCTGAATCAAGCTTGCACCATCTGTAGAGGGGAGCTCTTGTGGTTTACCCAATGGCAAACCTGTTAATAATTTCACAGTGTATTGTGGAGATGTTTTAGGGTATTTTTGACACCCTTTATCCCCAGTTTGGTACTAATTATCTTTTTCTTTCTCTCTCTTTTAAAAAAATATCTCTGAACTCTTGGTTATTCTCCTGCTATCAGTGATCCTTTGGTAGGGAGATGTACAAGTGGATGGAACACCTTGAGCTAAAATAAATACAGATTACAACATTACTATAGAGATATTCTGGTAGAATTAAAGACTTCAGTTAAATTGCTGTGAGTTTCCACCAGTAAAATGAGATCAAATTCTTGTTCAGAAACTGCTAAACTTTCTTTTCCCTAATGTGATGAAAACTGCTTTGTGCAGAGGAGAATCTGTCAATTCACAGTGTGACTTCAGTGCTGGCTATACAGTATCAAAGGTTTTTTTTTCCCAGTTATCACAATGTTTTCTCATTTTTCGATCTTCAGAGAGTAAAATAAATCTTACCTTCTTCAATAACAAGGAAGAAAAAAAATCCGTCACAAATGCTGGTAGTGCTGTTACAGATTTTTTTCCTTTGGTTTTTGCACCAAGTAAAAGCTGTAAAAACAGGAGAGAGAAACTCCTAGGAACTTGGAAGCTCAGGAGTTAACCATATTGAAAATGCTACTTTATTACTCTCTAGAGCCTTTTTATTTTCAAAGAAATTAAGCAATCATTAGGAGAGTTTGTTTCAAACAATAACAATTTTCTGTGATCCTTTTTTCCTCTCACCTTATGTAGTATTTAATGGGGTTTCATTACAGGTTTTGTGTATTCCAGGTTCCTTAACATTTCAAACAACAGAAATAGATAAGTTTTATCTACTGAACAAAACTAAAGCTCCCTAAGACATTAAATTTCAAAAGATGAATGAAAAATGTATTGGAAAATATTTTTATTACTATATTTTTCAGCTAGATATTGTTTACTTAAAAAATTATACTCCGATCACTAATTGAAAGCAAAACAATTACATGCTCTGTGCAATTAGTTCACAGAATAGAAAATAAGTTACTTTCATTTTTGTTCCATGACATAGCTTTGTGAAATATATATATTTTTAAAAGCTGCTAATAGGTAAGTTTGTTAGGCAGAGTTAGCAACTGAATTAATTTCAGCACTCAAAATACAGTCTTGTATAGGTGCCTGAAATAATATAGTAGAGGTAGCACAGCGTGGTGTATCCTGTCATGCCATTCTATCTTGTCTGTATGTTGATCCTAGTGATATATATCAAGACTTTCAGAGGCATCATCCCTGCTGCTATTCATATACGAAGCAAATTTTCCCATACTTGACTGCTGTTTTCTAGCAGAATAATAGTTTTGTAATAGCTAGCAGTCTTCCATATGTATTCCTCAGTTTTTACAGCATTATATTTGAGCGCTTTTCACTTCTGATCTGCATCAAAGATAAAAGCTTAGAAGTATTTAACTCGCTTTAAAGAGTTGTTTTCTGTTAAAGTTTTAGCATTTTCTTCCCCATTAACAAATTTTAATTATTGTGTTGTTCTCTACTTTTAAAAATATTCTTATGTGTCTTCCATGGCTTGTTGAAGTAGTTCAGATGCTGTTTGTTTCTCCAAATAAATAGCCTTTGCTTGGCCAATTTTTCTAGAAAAGACTTGCATAAAAGCTCAGCACAGTCTCTCTTGTCAATAGGCTGAAAGTGAAAGTAATTTTCAGTTTATGAAGTAGTAATCTCTTTATTGTCACTCAAGCAACAAAAAGAACCATTGTTTTCCCTTAACTATACTAGTTGTAAATTTTCCTCTTCCTATTTTAATGTAAGGGAAACATTTTCTGGGCAATAAAAACTCTGATAGTCAAAGGGAAACTATTGCAGATGGGCAGCTAATTTAAATATTCCTAACTATTACTAACTGGCTACTAATTAATATTAATAATTTGCTATTGTTAACTCACAATTTATTCTAAATAATTCACAAATACCTTTCAAAACCTTGAACTTCTAATGCCATAATTTAGAATGAGATAGTATGTCTTGCGTTCACTACATAAAAATTTGTTTTCCTTAACTTCATAACTCACTGATACAGCAGCATGTCTTTGTTCTCCTCATAAGGTTTTGACCATATTTTGAGTAATTACTTTAATTTTGGAGGATATTTCCCAAACTGAGAAATAGCATGGCTACAATGAGTCCCCAGAGTCAGTGTCAATTAATTAGGCTAAGGAGGAGAACACTATGAACATTCCTATGTCATCTTCCAGTTTTGCAGGTACCATTGCATAAAATAAGATATAGATAGAGACAGTTTAGAAACAAATGTTTCTGTGTAGGGCAGCAGCAAAGGCAGAAGCACACCAATCCAGAACAAGAATTTTAGGTATTATTTACCTCCCTCGAGCCTCTACCTGGGCTTTATTTGCTGTGTAGCAGGTGCCAGAATGGTTTAATGAGCTTCAGGTGGGCTGTGTTAATCGTGTCTCACCCAGCGTGGCCAGGAGTCAGCTAACCTGGGCTGATGGTAAGGCAGCTCCTTTCTTTCTGGTTGTGGATATACCTTTGCTACAAATTCAAAGAAATAAGGATGTGTTGAAGGAAGTTAGAAAAATAAAGGATAGTCCTAAAGCTTTGCTATAAAGGTTTGGATAAAGCTGTGTGCTAGTGATGTAATAGATTTTTATTTGGAGTATATATGCTAAATACTTAAATATTCACCTGAGTACGTGTTGGAAGCATTTTTTTGTCTTCTCTTACTGTTCATCATGTATTTCATGTCTGTATTTTGTATAGTTAGTGTTTAAAGGTATGTGTCATGCATTCCTTATTACTGTTTAAACTGTGTATTGGAGGCGAAGGATAGTGAAGCGTGAAGAGAATTTACACTTTGTCATGGGGGTTATACATAGGTGTGGACCAAACAATTTTCTAGTCTCTCTAAACCTGAGTCCCTTCAACTACACAAAACGATTTCTCTGTATCAATATTGCGTATTTCATCATTTTCTTTAGAGATCATGTATTTTGAGGATATTTTTGAGATATTTGTTGCAAATTGAAGAGTAAACCTGGCAACTGTTATAGCGTGATTATTTTAAGTCTGATATTCTAGAATTGCATGGAAAATATCATCTCTTTTTGTTAAATTGAGTCCTCACTTCTTACATGGAATCAAGAAAAAAGACATGATTATATGGTACAAAAAATGGTGTCTTCAGGAGCTCATTATTCTTTACTTCTATTTTGATATATGTCACTAGTTTGTTTTCTTTCTCAGAATACCTTATTTTTTTTAAAGTAACTTTAGAAATTCTTCTACCTTAGTGTGGAAATGACATTAACATTTCGGAAGACCACTGCTTTTTAGTTAGGAAGTTAATGATACATTAGAACAGATATTTTAAAAAGAAAATAGTCTTCTTTCTTTTGTATTTACAAGTTTTTCATGAACAAAATTAGGTAAAAAGGAACACTGAGAAAAGATGATTTCATAACTTTTATGACTTGTGGGGTATGGGGGCGAAAGTGCTTGCTTCTTACCTAATAACACTCATATTTTCTTGTAGCTGATCAATGCAACGAGTCATTTTATATTCAAAACGATGTGTTTTCTACGGAAAATTAGCTAATAATAATTTTTGTTTGTTCTGTTGCCAATGAAAAATGGCAATATCCTTTCTTAGTCTTGTATTCAAACTCCAATAAAGTATTTTTTCTTCATTTGGTGATCATAAACAGTATTACTTCACATACTTTGATAAAATACTGTGTCCTGGTAGAATGCTAGCACTGACATGGTCGTTCTGCAGTACAGGTGGTGCAATTTATTCCTGATAAAGTTCTTATAGGTCAGTGCTAGGAAGTAACAGGACATTCAGACATAATTTTGGATCTAGACAAAGAATAGCTGGACTACGTTTTTCTTGAATTCAATATAGACAATATTTAGGTGTTGTGCCTCACTATAAATCATCAGTGTAAGTGTACTGTAAAATAAAGGCGCTTCTGTGTCACTGGTAGCTGTTCTCTGTGTTTAATATCTGCATTTTAAATGCTAGGAAGGGGAAGCATCATACATACTGGGAAACCCAAGTGGAGGATTTTTTTTACACTGCTCGTATTACACGGATGGGTGGCAGGTACTCCTGTTCATACTGTGATATAGCATAGGTTTACATTGCACTAACTTGCAGAAATGTAATTGAAAATGTGGAACCACAGTCGTTTTGCTGCTACTTCTTTAGAAGAAAGAGCTGAAGCACAAGTGCTTATGCTGTGCAGTAATTAAAGCCAGATGTGTTGAAAGCAATCCACAGTTGTGTGGAGCAGAGCGTGGTGGATTTTGTTGTTATTTGGTTGGTTTTTGTCATTTTATTTCTTGGTCGGGAAACTGAAGGTGCTTACTGACTGCCTGTTTCTCCCTGGTTGTATTTGCTTAGTTCTAGGTATTTTGAGAGGTTTCTCCTGAATCTCTTGCAGATGAAATTTAGAGCAAGGGATAATTCTGGCTGTTCACTTTCTGCCTCCTTCTGAGTTTCACTGAGGTACCTTTGAGCTACTTGCTGGAAGTAGTGGGATTTTTTGTTATGTCTTTTTGTTTGTTTTATGATAGTAGGTTGAGTATGCAAAGGATTAGCTCTCTTAGACCCATTCCTTACATCTTCGAAGTTTTTGAATAAATCTAAACTGCCTAATGGAACTTCTGTGTGCGGGTTTTTCTATCTATGAAGTATTGTGAATCAAGTGCATTTATATCATTCTCCCTTTCTCATGTAAAGGGAGCACACCAGTTTAATTTTTTTACATTTTAACCTAAAAACACTTTCTTGTTATACATACAGAACCACAGTAATAACTCTCAAGTTATCAATTAAAATAAACAATAACTTTTCTATTCAGACCATATGTTCAGATATGATGTTGAGAGAATTTTGTATCGACTTCCCTGTTTTCTGAATAACCCACCTGCCCTTAATTTTCCACTGTTGGTCCGAGGAACAGCACTTCTGAAAGAGTATTGTTAATGTGTATGACAGTACAGTATATAGGAGGCCTTCCAGGGCAACATTACTACGATGTGAATCTGATTATTGACTTGTCTTATGTGTAGCTGCTTTGCCCCACACAAAAACCTGAACTGGCAGAAAAAAATTAAGTAAACAACTTCCAGCTATTACTACACCCTCATTGGAGGTTTAGGAGCTTATCACATGCTAAGGGGCAAAGCATTAGAAATGGGCATAATGCCACAGGACTGTTAATACAGGAGTTGGATTTTCCCCACTGTATCATGAATTACCAACTTTATTATCTGAATTTCTGCATACCAAGTAAGTTTATCTGCTTCTAAAGAAATCAATATGCAAACTGTGCTATATTCTGACATTGAGCAGGAAGTTGTGTAGCCTGATGCCAAGTGGGTATTCTGGAACAGTTATACCTTATTGATTTTATGTAGGAATACTTACATTAAGAGAGAGGCCTAAACAGGAATAGTAGATTTTTTTCACTTCATTCACACCCCAAAATGACTTAAACTCCCTGAGTAACTGAACTCTCAAATGAAATACAATGAATGGTTTAGAAAAGCATGCAGTAAAGTGCCAACAACTCAACCACTATTCATGTTGTGAACTACTAAATAAGTACTCTGAATCAAATTCTGCCTATTCTGACCTGCTTTGTGAATACTGAGTTCCTGCCATTGTGGGGTAAATAAAAACTCCTCCATAAACTACCTACCGTTTCCTTTCATGCAGGTGACCTTCCCAGTTTGGTTTTTTTTGGGGGTTGTTTTTTTTTTTTTTCCTTAAGAGGAATAAGTATTCCAGTTGCATTTTCTGAGAAAATAAAGCTATTTAGTAGTTACTAAGTACAGATCAGCTTCTGTCACTCAAGGTTAATTCTCATGCTGATGTCCTCTGTGGATAAGGTTGGTTTTGCTGCATTAACAAGCTGAATCTGTATATTATCAACAGCTGAATAAATGAGGCATTGAACTGAATGCTGAACATGTTCAAATCAACTTGATGCATAAAATCACAAGTGAAACATAGTATCTTAAAAATTGTCATTTTCTCTTTGTTATAAACATGGTTTAACTCCATCTCTTCATTTCTCATGCCAATGTTTGAAAAGCTGCAATATTGCTTCTAAAATTGCTATATGCTGCTTTTGTAATCTTCATCTCTTATAATGGGTCATGAAATTCAGTAAAGAGAAAACAGAAAAGGCAATCAGACTCTGGACAGCAGTGATGGCTATAGATGTATCCATAAAAAACAAGATTACCAACTATTGCTGTAAAACCAGATGACTTTTTTCCTTTTCACCCCTGACGGTTCTAGCAATCTTTCCACTAAATTTAAAAGGATATGGACAGGGTCATTCAGATTTTTCTCATTTATATCTACAATAGAAGATTTTAAACCAGACCACATAATATTGATGGTGCTGAGAAATAATTTTTGAAAAAGTCTCAGTGGGATGACTTTTTCCTCCCTGTACCTTTAGCAAACATGATGAAACAGAAACTCTGCATGTAACCACAGGTTCACAGATTTGGACATAGATATCTTTGTATAACTTAGTAAAAAGTTTAGTATCTTACGTCTTTCATGAAAAAAATGTCTTTGCTTTCCTGCAACTCTTGAAACTGTAAATAATTTAAAATAATTCATATAGATTTGTCTAATTCACAAGCATGAGTAAAGCCTATATAACTGTTAAATCAACATTTTTAGTTGAAAGGGTAGAAGACGGTTTACACTCTGTTTCCTATAGAAATAATGCTTAATGAACTGTGCTGAATGTGTTATGCTGAATCTTTATATCAATCTTATGTGAAGACTGGAGCAAAAACCCATGCATGCCTGCTGAAGGATTCATGTGGGGATTACTACTACTGGCAATTAGCCAGAAACAGAATATATGCACTATGATGATAGAGGGAGATGCAAGAGGAGGGAGAAATGTGGTCCTCTTTTAATTTTATTTCGTTGAGGAAACCTGTATGTATGAATCTGTGTGACGGTTGTAGAACAGTAAAATATACAGTGAAACAATCCAGCAGTATTGGAAGAGACAGCTGATTTTCCCTCAAGGCCTAGAAGTAGCTTTTGCTGTAAAGTATAACACTGATAATGATAAAAAAAGAAAACAAAAAAATCTCAGGGCACACATTCCTCAAAAGTCTGAGAAAACAGACTTATTTTCAGTGCATGGGGGACACTGGAAAATATCTGGATTTCATTAAAGGACGTGTGAACGCAATGTTGACAGCTATCTCTTGTTCTGGAGAGTTTCCAGTTCAAATGTTTCCACTCGCCTAATGCAGTAGTATGTTTTGGAAAGAGCAAAGGTTAGTCTGATCCTACACTGGAGAGGAAAACAGCCTTCTGTCTTTGCCAGGCAGCTCAGCTCTTTAAATACTGTTATCCTCTATTGCCTAAAGGAAACTACCTAATGGTAGATGAGACGAGGTGCTCAGGGACATGGTTTAGTGGCAGATAATAATGGTTGGACTTGATAATCCAAGGGGTCTTTTCCAAGTTGAAAGTGTGAATTGCACTGACTTGTGTAGGTGAGGGTTGCCCATAACTTTTGAACTCTACTTTAATTATACTTGAAAATAAAGCAGCAATTATTTAATTTTTTAAGAAAATATTTCTAACAGAAACAACCCCCAAATTTATCTTTTGTTTCAGTATTTTTCCTAAGCTATATGCCAGATTTTGTCTATAGCTGATTCTCTGTGTACAGTATATTTCAGTTGCCATTCTGTATGCTTATTGACTCATTATTCACATTGGAATAATGTTATTCTTCAATGGAAAATATTTTACTGATGATTTGTGTCAAAGTATATCACTGTTACTTTTTGATTTTTTTTTTTTAAAACAATAACAAAAAGAGGACAAAGGCATCAATTTCTGGCTCTTATTACTTAAAGTAGCACATATTTATGTGAAGCACTACAGGTTCTGTACGTGTTTTCAGAAAATATAGAAAATGTCTGAAATTACATGTACATGCACACATGGTTAAAGCCTCATTAGTGACTTACATTTTGTTAAATTTTTTAATACTATTTTGTCTGTGTCAGGCTTTCCTTCCTAGGAAGAATAGTTGCTAAGAAATAGGGAATTCATTTCTGTGTTTGTTTTAATTTTATTTTGATATTTTTGTATTATGAGCAGCCTCAGAAAGGAAGACATCAAGCTTTAGAGAATGTTTCATTCCTATGCAATCAATGAGTTTGTTTCTTTCTGTTAGAGGTTCCTTTTTAAGTACTCTGATCCTTTATTTGCCTCATTGCAGTAGATTGAATGACATTTATATTAAGTGTGACTTCTTCATAACATGTTCCTTACCTGTTTATATGTCCAACAGAAAGGCATGTGCATATGTAAATCTGTATTTTTACTATAAACCCACAGAAAACTTGAGCAAGAATACTAAGGCAGAAATATGTGGGAAAATAAATATAAAAATTGCTTTTGTTCTTCATTATTTCTTATTCAGTAGTATATCTTACAGGTCATATTGACTTAGTAAGTTCAGGAGTGAATTGTGCAAGAATTCACACTAGGTTGTCCTTTGGGCAGAAATCAATGATTTACCTCTTTTCCTCATTATGGTGAAGCCAGAGAGTAAGGAATAAATGAATATTTGAAGCTAGATCAATCAAATAATAAGCTACAAAGATAACTGAAGTACTGCTCCAAAGCTGGTTTGTTTGATTTTTTTCTGAAACTAATGAAGAATTTCACAGAATCATGGAATGGTTTGGCTTGGAAGAGATCTTCAAAGCTCATCTAGTCCAACCCCTCCGCCGTAGGCGGCACATCATTCACTAGATCAAGTTGCTTAAGTCCCTGCCTTTCAACACTTCCAGTCATGTGGCATTTGCAGCTTCCTTGAGCAGCTTATTCCTCCATCTCACTCCTCATAGTAAAATATTTGTACTGTTAAAAATTGCTCGAAAAATTTGTGCCATTATGAAATGGTAGCATAGAGTGAACAATTATTTTTCACAAATAATTTAGAAGCTATTACTTGATTTCTCAAAAATATTCTGTATTATCAGAGCAAAAATGATATGTTATTATAAATGTATTGTTAAAATGTATGCATACTGTAAAAATAAAATGCATAGTAAGCACACCTGGCCCTTGACTTATTGATGAACCCCTAGCTTGTGAAAAAGAATTACAATAGTTTTAGTAATTCTGAAATATTAAGTACTTCTGGTAGTTAATTGACAGAGTTAAAATATAATCTTTTTTGTGAGGATAGTATGCTGATTCTTCCCTCCCAAAAGAACTTCAGACTTCCTCCTATTCTTCCAAAAATCTGCAGAAAACAGAGACAAAGCAGCTTCTCCCTATTTTAGATGAGTTTAATAGGAAAGTAAAAACAGAGGAAGAAAATTTTATTTGTCTGACCACATGGGTCCCTCTCTGGGAGGGAGAAAGAAAACTAATGAGTTGCTGGATTGTTCTGACACGTTTCCTAACCAGAAAAGATGGTGTGCCCTAAGGGCTTAAAATATAAGAACAAACAAAAGAGTCAAAGACTAGAACAAAGGATACAAAATACGCAGGGCACATGACATGCATCCACTTTAAATGACAAGTATCTGAAACCCAAGTTACTTGTATTTATAGGATAATAAGGACCAGGACTTGTTGGATTTCTGTCATTAGCTTTTACTTCCTGGAAGATACTTTTGGTTTCCTAAACCAAAAGAACTACAATGAAAAAACTAAGTGTTCAAGTAATTTCTAGCATCTCAAATAGTAAGCTGACATTTTGACATTATCCTAATGATTCTTGTAGTATATGTGGCATAGCACAATATGAATGAGTTACTACAAAGGGAATTCCCAAAGTCTTATTTTAAATAAGTTTTATTAAAAATGTAACATGAACCTTATTGCTGATCTGAATTATAATAAAGAAGTGTCCTGTTCATGGTATTTATATTCAAATATTTGTAACAACTCTTTTCTGTTAATTGGCGTCCCTCTGGGCTTACTGGCTCTGCAAAGCAGCTTGGTTGCTTTCTCCACTGATAGTGGTTATGTTGAGACACTTCCACAAAATAAATATGCAAGCAAAGAACCTAATAGTTTTACCCATGGCTGAAATTGCATGCAGTGTGCTAAGCAAACATTGTGAATTCTAAACTATTTTTTATTTTAGAAAGTAGGGCTTTTATTAAAAAAGGGGAACATTTTTAATACTTGAGAATACCACAAATTCATCAATGCCAAAGTTATATGCACTGGTAGTGTACTGAAAAAAATACTTGCTGTTACATCCAAGTGAACAGGCATTCTGATTGGAATGAGGCATTAACATTTGTTACTGTCACTTTCCAGGGAGTGTTATTCAATGCCACCTTATTAAAAACCAGCAATGAGTTAAGAAATTAAAAAACAAATTCTAAAAGTATTTTGTTCTGACTCATAACACTCTCATAAGGTAATCAGCATCACCTAATAATTCATAAAAAATAATCACTAATCTCAATGTGGAAGAAAATGAATTTTATGTATATACACACCTGTCTATATGTATGTTGGATATTCAAGAAGTTATATTAGGCACGTATGAACTGGAGTGGAGGTGGGAGGAAGGATATAGGGGGCCAGTGTGTTCAGCACCTTTAATATTTTGAGGTCTGGAACCAAGGAATTCTGATTAAATTATCTTTAAGGTTAAGAAGATCTAATAAGAGGTATGCATTCCACTATTTTGGAGAACTTTGGAGCAGACATATAATGAGCTGAATTCCCTTTGATGGTTAAATGTTTATGGAAATTATGACTTTCTTAAGAAATGTTCCTTTAAGTATAATAAAGGAGAATTGTAAGTGTTAAAGCTCTGTTTTAAATCTCTCTCATTCCAAATTTCCTGAAACTTTCTCTGAGACTCAGTGAAACTACTCTTTCTTGGTCTAAGTATGATGGTCTAATTATCAAGCAGTATAAAGTTTTCTGTAAATTCTAGCTGTAGAAAGGACAAAGTAGTGTTGAATTTGAGGGGAAAAAATAAAATAAACATATTTTAGTTCAGTAAGCATAAATCTTTGCTAGCATGCTCAGGAGGCATCAAGTTCTGGAAATTTGTTGTTCTTATTTTAAAGCTAATGGGCAGTGCTTTGTAGCAATTCAACCATCCATTTCAATCACAATGCATTTATTTTATTTTATACTGAAGGATACTCTCGAATTGTTAGTGTAATGTATGAGCTCTAGTAAAACTAAAAAAAACCAGCTAGTTTTTCTTTATAAGAGGCACAATAGAGCTAAAAATAGATTTTTACTGCTTTGGGAAGATTCTTTCCATTTGGGAGAGCTACTAGAAAACCACACATGGTCTGTTTATAGCAATGTATATCTTGCATTACTTGCAAATGAGTTGTTGGTTACTGAGAAAACTTTGCAAAGAACAAGGAAATTGTAACCTAGAAATAATAAGGACTGTGATAAATCTGAGTAGGTGAGCTCACTGTGCAATCCAGGATAAAACTCCTGGACTTTAAAGTTCTATTCACTGCAGAGATACTTTTAATTGGCTTTAATTGAAATACAAGAATGTATTACAAGTTTCATTATTTAAAAATATCTTCAGAACTAGTCTACTATACTTTTTTTTTTTTTTTACATTTGAATTTTACAGAATAAAAGTAATATTAACAGTGTGGAAAGTGTAACTGGGATTCAGTCTGAAATAAGCTATATTTTGAAAGCATTATGTGAAACACAAATGGATTTATATCACTTTCTTTGCTTCTGTGCCAGCCTTCATTTGCCAAGTTTTTTAGAAAACCAGTTAAATAGGTAATTTGGGACATGGAAAGATGGAAATAAAGCCCCAACTAGCTGTACACATATTACTATCCTGAAACTGTTCTTACACCTTCAATGGAATACCATGTTTTATAGCCACAGAAATGGCTATAACAATGCTACATTATAAGTGTGTACCCAGTATTCTTTATATGACTATTCATATTTCAAATATTCTGTGAAAATTAGGTGTGTAAGCATCAAGTAAATCTGTATGTACAGTGCATATATCACAAATGCATCAAAGAGAATCACATTTGTAATTCAAGTAATCTCAGGTCTTGTAGCGGAATTTACACAATAATTGAAAATATCCTTGGTAGTTTTAAAGTTAATTATTTGATAAGCTGGTAAGTGTAAGCTCAATAGATACATGGCTCTGGCATTACTAACAGATGGATGATTAGTGTACAACACCCTGTTGATATTGTAGCTCTACCAATCACCAATGACAATACAACTTTTAAGTAATTTGAGCAGTGCCCATTCCAAAAGTGAATCAAGTATGGGTAAGTGATGCTTATCCTGATAGCCCTTGGCTAATAAGCAATGCATTCACAATAACTTTGTGGCCAGTGAAAAGAATAAGTTTCTTAAGAAGAGCAGCTGACAATTCAGATTGAATCTGCTTCTTGTAGAGTCTTTCCTGGTAACAAAGGTATTTCTTAGAAAAATCTAACCTCATTACAATTAGATTACAATAAATAAATGAAGCTGTTTAGAAAACTTCAGTTTTCCTCCTGGCATCTTGAATACCACTCTCCATTTTGAGCAAGAACTGTCTCTTTTTTTTTCATACAGAAGGATGTATCTTACCTTTTTCTATGTGACCAGACACTGGTATGCAAAGGTGAGTGAATTGGTGTGAGACAATATTCTCTTCACACTTCAAAAGTACGTTAGAGGCTGATGCTCTGCTTTAGTCCTCTTCTAGAGGAAAAAATGATGAAAAGAACCAATGCAATCATGAAAAAGCATGTCTTCATGTTGACTTACAGCTAAAGAATTGCCTGGAGAATTGAAAGAAAAGAAGACTTAAAGGACAGTTTTCAAGGCATCTGTAATATCAATGGTAATAAATGCTTATTTATAATGTTCACAAGCTATTATTGAGATGGTTGATAGCTGTTTTGTAATTATTAGAAAGTTAACATTTTGGTATTAAATTAATATTTTCTTGGAAGACAAATAACATCCATGTTTTGTTCTGAAGATGTGCACTGTATGATAGATTAAATGGATAATAGAAAGAAAAGCATGGAAATGGTGCAAGGGGTACTCATTCAAGGTCGCTTTGATTTATTTTTATTTATATATTCTATAAGTGTCAGGCTCAGTTTAAAAAAAAGAGTGAAAATAGGTCTGCACAGTGAACTTGAAAATTGGGAAACTGAAGTGTAAACTTGTATTATTCTAAATGCTCTACATTTGTACAACTGCAGCCCTAATGCTATTTCATTGCTCTGAACTTGAAAAAATACCTTACTATTTCTACCAAGTTTCAGTGCATAGGGACCTGTGTGGGAAGGTCAGAGGAAATTTTAGGCCAGGTGCTATGCCCTACAGTGCCAATGGTTAGTCGTAAGCAGAAGAAATTAGGGCATTTTCCAAATTTTTGGCTCAATAGCTGTACATCATGCACTGGTGCCCAAGTCTTTGGTAATGCAGATGTTACACTGCGTGCCACTTAGTAAACAGACTACATTACTTTGAATGCGATGTACTCTATGTGGATATACAAAGAGGTTAATGTGAGGAAATTGATGTTCTGTTAATTAATATCCTGCCTTATTACACAGTAATTTTCCTGCATAAATGACCTCTGAATTGTAGTGGGCTCAATGTATTTAATTTTTTTTATCATAGGATTACCGATAGCATTTAACTAATTTCCTAAACACAGCCTCTATCTTACATATTTTTACCATGTATCACACAGAGTTTGAAAAAATCTTTTATACCAATTTCTTAGCAATATACTAATGTGCAGGTTTTTTTCTGTGGATATGTATAACTTGCACCTGAATAAATAGACCTTCTTTTTTTTTCCTTTTTATCTTGTTTTTTAAATTATTTTTCCTGACTATTACTCCTTGGGTTAAGTGTGATATCTGGATTTGTATGTAATTCCTAACAGCACTGTGTATACTTAAGATTCTTCTATTGGTTTCAAACCCAAGTAGTCTAAGTTCTTTCTGTCTGTAGAAATTCGTATGAAGCAGCAGTAGTGCTCAAGCAGTGACTTACTCAAGGCCTTAAAGCTGTGATTGCAAGTATATCTTTCTGTGTTTCAGCAAAATATGTCACAATTTTTTGTTCTTCACTAATGCTAGATGGTTACCAAAGTTTGGTCAGTGTTCTGTTGCATAAAATTTAAACATGTTGGTAACAACTCATGCATGCAATGTTTTCATCACCTTAAATGGAGTCAATGAGATTTTGATTTGATAAAGGACTCAAATATAACCTAATATTCTTGTTGAAGAAAATATTTAAATACATAATTGTTTGATTTGCATTAGGACATTAGTCCTGCTGAAGTACACTGAGCTAATGTGCTTTCCTAAAAGAGTTGAATTTATTAACATTTGTAGAAGAAATTAAATATCCTCCTTTGAATAACAAATGCCTTTTCAAGTTAACCAAAAGTTAAACTCCACTAGAAATGAGAAATCTAGAAGCAGAGGCATTCAAAGATTTCAAATACAGGCTCCCTAATGTTTTATGACAACCTTGTGCAAAATAAGATGTTCTGCATACTTTAAAACAAATTCCGTTACAACTACTTTAAATCTTACAGTTTGATTTCACAAGTTCAGTCTGATGTATGCAAGTAGAGGTCATTTGCTAAGTGCAAAGATCTGTCTTTTTTAACAAGATAAGAAAAATTCTATGCTCACTGTTGAATGCAGGGGTTTTTGGAAAGAAATTCTTTAAATTAGCATCCAAAATGTTCTAACTTCTATTTGACTTGTGAAGTACAACATGAGTAAGTTAGGGGGGTTCAGACAAAGTACCTTTTAAGAAATATTTTGTACAGTTTAAGTTTTCATTCCTCCTTCATGTTATGTGCTCTGTAATAACTTTGCTTTGCTGATTCTTGTCTGCATAGCACTATCATCAGTAATAAATCCTTCTTTACTATATAAGAAACAATAGAAATCTTGTCTTCCAATAGCTGTCCTAGGAAGAGAAAACCCTCTGAATTTATCAGGCCTAAGCAGTGGCCTGTGTGAGAAAAGAAATAAATCATAGAGTCATAGAATAACCAGGTCGGAAGAGACCCACTGGATCATCAAGTCCAATCATTCCTATCAATCACTAAACCATGCTCCTCAGCATGTGACTCAACCACCTCCCTGGGCAGACTGTTCCAGTGCCCAATGACCCTCTCTGTGAAAATGTTTTTCCTAATGTCCAGCCTAAATCTCCCCTGGTGGAGCTTGAGGCCATTCCCTCTTGTCCTGTCCCCTGTCACTTGGGAGAAGAGGCCAGTTCCCTCCTCTCTACAACCTCCCCTCAGGTAGTTATAGAGAGCAATGAGGTCTCCTCTCAGCCTCCTCTTCTCCAGGCTAAACAACCCCAGCTCTCTCAGCCGTTCCTCATAAGGCCTGTTCTCCAGCCCTTTCCCTTTTTAAAAAGCTATTTTGTATTCATAATATTTTATTTTAATTAGGACAAAAACCATGCTTAATATTCCTTATATATTTAATAGTCTCAATGGTCCTGGGTGGGGTGTATCTTCCTCTGGCTTCCTGTCAAATAGCACAATATGACAGAGTAACTGCATTGGAAATAATGTAGGACAGCTTGTTACTGGAGTTACAAAAGGTCCTCTCTATGGCATTGTCAATAAATTCTCTCACCCATCTCAGTACACTTTCTACTTTGCATCTTTCATACAACTTTTTTCTAAAAATGGCATCTAAAGCTCTTACTTATTTACCAGACCATCTGGATTGTAGATATGTAAAAGAACTCTTAAATTTGTCATCATGAAATAAAGAAAATAAGCTCTGCTTTATTTGGTACAGAATGTTTCTTACTTTTCTTTAAAGTAAACTTTAGAGTAACCATAGATAATACTATTAATTTCATAAGGAAATGCTGAGTTTTTTTTGTTTGTTTTACACCTGTTATATTATGGTAAACAGTCAACAAAATGTAAATACTAATGAGAGAGAAAATATTTCATAGTACTGATCTGTCATGTGCTTCCATGGCTCATTCTGTGCTGCTGTTGTCTTGTTTCCACATTAGAGGAAATTCTTATCATTTATAGGAATTCTAAAAATTTTAATAGATTGGAGGAAGCAGGGGGAGTAAGAAACATGAAAATGGAGTAAATTAGGGACATATATATGCTGGCTGACTTGAGTAGGAGGGTGCTAAAGAATGGGACTGATATTAAGCAGGTGGCTCTAAGGTGTTGAATGGAGAGACCAGTTTACTAGTGCTTGGATAAGGAGACTAGGAAAAAGAACCAAAGAAAAGAGAAAAGAAATGTATTGAGGAGAAGCTGGCTGTTAAGACAGGGAAATTACTGTGCTGTCATGAAAAGATATACATGTTAAAGAAAATTTGTTTGGGAGCTGTAATGAACCCAACGTATCTTGCATTTCTGCTCTTGTCAGGAAATACGGACAACACTCTCCAGCTAGACTATTCCATTTTTGGCAGGGTTATTCCATGAGAAAGGTGACGACCTACTGCTTTTATTGCATGAGATAAAAGTACATCTCTAATGTAACTAGCAGAGTGCTGTCTGGAAGAGTGTTGTTGACGATCCACATGCATACAGATATGACATGATATAATTAAACTCCTATTATTCATAGTCTTTAAAACACAGAAATTATGCACAGCCTTCTCCGTTCCTGGGGTTTGTGCAATGTCAGATTAGTTCCCTTGTCCATATGCATATGTATTATGATACTATCTGTAATTAAATAAGCACATACTGTGATTTCCACAGAATTGCTGTCTACTGTGGTGCTTTGCAGATAAATCAGATGTGGGAACACGCCTTAGATTTAAAACAAGACCAGTGAAGAAAACTGTCATCTGTGGGACAATAAAGTTAACGAAGAAGTTGGAAATGTGATAAATGAAGCAAGGATTTGCAAGATTAAATGTGGCCTTGTGGTAAAACGTGGTGAGTTGAATGTTGCCCAGTGATTGCTAAGGATAGCTTATGACAAGATGCCAAGCTTAGTATTTTCTGTTAAACCAGGACTTTCAAAATCAGACTCCACAAGAAATTGGCTTCCAAGTGAAAATTCTATATTTCTTCAGATTTCTTCCTTATCACCTTTATCACCATGCGGTACCAAACCCAGAGTTTTCACAGTTAGCCACCAATCATATGGTAATCCTTTTGTGTATACTTGTACTTTGTGACCCTAGGATCCATTCTAGACTTACAGCTGTAGTTGCAATAATAAAGGAATAGATTTGCTTCAAACACACTGTTCTGTCATGATAAAATTAGGTCTTGTAGTAATGTGATTACATATTTCAAATTATTGATACTTTTATTTTAATCTTTCTATGCTTCCATCTATCACATGCAGGAAAATAAAAATAAATTTAAAAGTATAAGGTACCGATGCTGAAGTGAGGAGCTCAGTTAAAAATCTTTAAGAACATGAACTATACTATATTTGTATGGTGTAAGGTCAAAAATGTGTGAGGTTACAAACGAGGGCAAAACAAAAAAATCCAAAACCCAGAATCATGTTTAATTTCATATAGTCATAGGATAATTCAGACTGGAAGGGTCTGCTGCTTTACTGGTAAAATGCTGAAGGGTTTCGCTATAGGCAGTCTGATTCTTTCTTTGTTTTAACTTGCACCTGTTATCTTTTGTCATCCACCATATACTACTGTGAAGAGACTGGGCTAATGCTTTGTGATTGAGGTTTTTTTTTTCTCTTATTGTTTTCTGAGCTTCATTTAGAAGAGTAGATCAAATTTGTAGGCACAGAACTGTGTAAAGCAGATTTTGTCAGGTCTTGCTTTGACACTCTGGGGCATGGGGGGGACCTGGAGCAGAATCTTTAAATCTCTTTAATTGTACTCACAGTAGTCTTAATTACTTATTTTGTGCAAATAGTAATAACCACATTTTACATTAACATGTATTCTAAAGGGATTAAAAAGAATCCTAAGTCTTGAGTAGAGGGACAGTGTGAATCCTAAATCTTAAACAAAAGCAACAGATGTTCTTTTCTTATGATCTTGTGACCTGCCTCTCTGTGTGTTCCTTCATGTGCTGCCCTCGTTCTTGTATTGTTAGCTTTAGTGCTCAGACAGTAGCTTGCCCAGCTGCATTATGCAGAACAATGAGGCATTTTTTCCATTTGATAGTAAATGATCATTAGAGCTTGAATAGCCTGATAAACTTTTGTTGAAAACTGTCTTCTGCTAAGGTCTTTTTTTGTCCAGAATGTTATTGACTAAATTTCTGAAATAGTCAAAGTTGATGAAATGCAGCAATTGTTAGAATGCCGCATGAAACAGTGAAGACTAATAGTTGTTTCTCTTGAAAGAAGTTAATGGGGATGTCTGTTCATTGTATAGAATCAATAGCTTTAAAATCTTACACTGTGAGTGTTCATAATGCGAAGCTGTTTTTAGTAAAACAATAAAGTTGTTTGCTCATTTGAGGACGGAATAAACTCTCCCCTCTTGCCTCAGTCTAGAATTTTGCCTTTTCAGTTAGCTCAAGTTGTTACAACATAGATTTTCAATAATGCAAAAGTGCTTTTGCAGAATTAGGGTTGTCTGCAGAGATTTTTCTCGTGTCTTGCATGACGAGTGCGGAATTTCTGTTAGGTCGTTTGTTGAGGTTTTTATATATCTAGGGGAAGGATACTTTTTTTTCCCCTTTTGTTCTTCTCTTCGTTTTGCTTCACTACTGTTTCCTGCAGTTGCTTGAGTTTTCCTGAGGACAGAGATTCTCATTCAGAGTCCTCTGAGGTCAGGACAAGAGCCCTTTTACTTGAAGATGTAGAGCACTGGGATCCAAAATCTTACTTTAAACTGACATGTAAAAAAAAAATACTCTGAAATAATAAGAGCCAGTCATTAGCTTGAAGACTTTATAATGCAAATTGCTAGCAAGAAGGAAAGGGGAAGAAGCATTGCGCTGCTACAGTTTGTAGATTGAGGCCTTGCAGAAAAGTAATCTTTTTAAATTACAATAAAACAAATATATCCAACCTAGCTTTGGAAACTTTGGCTGAATTCAGGCTTAAATTTGCCTAATCAAGTGACAAGCCTGCTGTTTCTGTACTGCTCTTACATTGTCTCTCACTCACATGAGCAGTGCCTGTGTGTCACTTCAGCACCAGCTGGATTACTACACTCTACTATCCTTGGCAATTAGTTCACTGACCATTTATGTCACCTTTCCCCCCTGCACTTAGCTGTGCAATGTTACAGCATAGTTTTGTGTATCCAGGGAATTTACATGACACCTGCAGTGTCCACCTTGCACTTAGTACATGTGTGTTTGCCAGTGCAGCCTGCCAGTTCAGAGTTGGGTATAGTAGGAGATTCTACTGTTTTCTACGTCTGTGTTGATTTTGAATAGGTCAGCTTTTTGGTTTTGTTTGTTTGTTTTTTTTTAAAGTTCATTGTGTTCTTAGCGTGTGCAGGGTATTGAGCTGCCACGCAGCTTTTCTTACATTAATTCTGTTCTGTATTGTCCTGGTAGATTGGCAATCTTTCTATAAATATATAAATAATAAAAGGAGGACTAGGGAGACCATACAGTCCTTATTGGACACAGAAGGAACAGAGAAATGTTTATGGGCTTTGGAAGAAGGGACAGGCGTCTTGGGTGGACTGCAGGAGGGAAGTGAGATTGCGTAGAGAAAAAATCTGGAGGGCTAAGGCCCAACTAGAAATCAGATTCGCAGAGTCTTTGAAAGATAACAAATAATCTTTCTATAAATATATTAACAATAAAAGGAGGACTAGGGAGACCATACAGTCCCTATTGGATGTAGAAGGGACAACAGTGACAGGGGATGAGGAAAAGGCTGAGGTACTTAATGTCTTCTTTGCCTCAGTGCTGGCCAAACCCCTTTCCATCAGCTTCCAACTGTCCTGGAAGACTGGGGACCTTCCACTGCACTGGAGGCTGGCTGATGTTGTGCCCATCTACAAGAAGGGTCGCAGGGAGGATCCAGGGAACTACAGGCCTGTCACTCTGACCTCAGTGCCAGGGAAAGTCATGGAACAGGGGATCTTGAGTGCTATCATGAAGCACATGCAGGAGAACTGGGTGATCAGGCCCAGTCAACATGGGTTCACAAAAGGCAGGTCTTGGCAAACTAACCTGATCACCTTCTATGACAAAGTGACTCGGCTGGATGAGGGAAAGGCTTTGGATGTATCTTCCTGGACTTCAGTAAAGCCTTTGACACAGTTTCTCACTGCTTCAGAAACTGTCAGCCTCTGGCCTGGACAGGCGCACACTCTCCTGGGTGGAAAACTGGCTGGATGACCGGGCCCAGAGAGTGGTGGGAAACGGTGCTAAATCCATCTGGAGGCCAGTGACAAGTGGGGTTCCCCAGGGCTCAGTGCTGGGTCCAGCCCTGTTCAATGTCTTCATCAATGACCTGATTGAAGGCATCGAGTGCACCTTTAGCAAGTTTGCAGATGACACTAACCTGGGTGGAAGTGTGGATCTGCTGGAGGGTCGGGAGGCTCTGCAAAGGGATCTGAACAGGCTGGACCTCTGGGCAGAGTCCAATGGCATGAGGTTTAACACTGCCAAATGCCGAGTCCTGCACTTGGGGCACAACAACCCTGTGCAGTGCTACAGACTAGGAGAAGTCTGTCTAGAAAGCTGCCTGGAGGAGAAGGACCTGGGGGTGTTGGTTGACAGTGACTGAACAGGAGCCAGCAGTGTGCCCAGGTGGCCAAGAAGGCCAATGGCATCTTGGCTTGTATCAGAAACGGTGCGACCAGCAGGTCCAGGGAGGTTATTCTCCCTCTGTACTCGGCACTGGTAAGACCGCTCCTCAAATCCTGTGTTCAGTTCTGGGCCCCTCACCACAAGAAGGATGTTGAGGCTCTGGAGCGAGTCCAGAGAAGAGCAACGAAGCCAGTGAAGAGGCTGGAGAACAAATCTTATGAGGAGCGACTGAGAGAGCTGGGGTTGTTTAGCCTCGAGAAGAGGAGGCTGAGAGGAGACCTCATTGATCTCTACAACTACCTGAAAGGAGGTTGTGGAGAGGAGGGAGCTGGCCTCTTCTCCCAAGTGACAGGGGACAGGACGAGAGGGAATGGCCTCAAGCTCTGCCAGGGGAGGTTCAGGCTGGACATTAGGAAAAACATTTTCACAGAGAGGGTCATTGGGCACTGGAACAGTCTGCCCAGGTTGGTGATTGAGTCACCTTCCCTGGAGGTGTTTAGGGGACGGGTGGACGAGGTGCTGAGGGGCATGGTTTAGTGTTTGATAGGAATGGTTGGACTCGATGATCTGGTGGGTTTCTTCCAACCTGGTTATTCTGTGATTCTATAACATTTTTGGTGTGCACTGTTGTATGAACTGAGGGAGTAGTATTTGGACACAAACCCAGGTGTAACCTAATGTTAATACAGACAAAGCTGTTGGGAATATGTAGTTGGTCTTTTGCTGCAGGTCTGCCTTTCAAGCCAGTCTTACAAACAATTGAGTGTACCTGCTGAAGCAGGAAAAGGGACTCATGCTTGGGTTCGCATCGCGCAATAGCCTCTAGTTGTCTTTGGTTACTTAATTTCTCTGAGAAACCTTTTACCAGATCTTACACTAAGACCATGTAAGTCTTCTGTGTGAAACATGGGTCTTCCAATATAAGGCTGGCATGTTAAACACGTAATGCAAAATAATTCTCAGGATACCCTTGAAACTAAGAGAAAAGGTGAAAAGGATAACTCTGTGTTCAAAAGGTCAATACTCGCTTGTGTCCTGAACTTCTACAGAGAAATAATTAAAGTATTTTTTTTCTCGTTGGTGGCTTGACTCCATTTTCCCCTAAAAATTTTAAACTGTTGCAGTTGGAATGGCTGAAATTTCCTTTCTATTTTTTCCTTGGCCCTAATAACCATCCAAAACCTGACTGAAATCAGGAACAGGCACAGTAGGTGATGGTGAGGGGGGACAAAAGATCACTATGCTTAACTTTCTTTTCTGGGAAAAAGAAGCTGAAGGATTATATGGATGTGGAATAATTTAGAGGTCCTAATTAATGCTGGAATTGAGCAGTAGAGGATCAAGTTGCCCAAAACTAATTTTTACTGTCTCTAACCGAATTTGGACACAAATAATAATGTAGCAGTAGGCTTAATTTTCACAGACATGAGTAATCCATAAAGGCTTGCTCTGAAATAAATTTATTTTAATTTGCTTTCAAAATTTCAACTGCTTTCTGGTTAAGTGGTATGATTTTAAATGTATTTTTCTGTATTTTTAAATGTGAACTTTAGCTCACATTTGTGTTGGTATAACAGGTTGGAAAATCTTGACTGATAAAACTCTCTGGTGGCACAAATAATTTCTTGGTGCTGAGGTTTGTACGTAGATGTCTATTTAAAAAGAAAGATTGAAATGGGACCAGAGCGAGCTGGTACTAAGGGAGCAGAGGCATACAGGATTTGCTTTTTCCAATTTTAAATTGGTAGATTATGTTGATACAGAAAATAATGATTCACATTAAATCACAAATACTTAATATAATAATAAATAGTGAGGAACTGTACTGTCTAGGGGGATGAAATGTTGGTGAAAGAAATGAAAAAGGAAAACTAGCTTTTTTTCCCTCAGCTTTGTTGTCTTTCTATTGAGGAGAATAAACTAGCTGTGTTGTGAATGTATATAGGAAACAAAATATTTCATGTAGCTGTATATTTCAGAGCAAATATGCTTCAGAATAAATATGCTTTTGCATTCTGAAGGAGGTAGCATGGGCTTCTGGTTCTGAAAGTAGTTTGCCGTACGAGATCCCTGTAAAATGATGGTAGAAGACCTGAAAATTACCCGTGGTTTTGGTATTCTTAAGATTACAAGATGCCCAAAGCAATAGTTCTCTTGCCTATCCCTGGAAGTCCTTGATGTAGTAGCGTTAAAGAAGTGGAAGTCAGAAAGTTTACAGTAACTTCTGATGGATTAGTTTAGTACTTTAGCACTGTTTTAAGGGCATGGACTCTTGCTCTGGTCCCCACTTTGAGGTAAGGCTTCCTTAAAATTGCTAGCCAGTGCTAAGATTATCAGATGTTCTATACAACAAAATTCCTGTATTACGTAGAAATGTCCCAGGCCTGATCTGAAAATCAAACCAAGTGTGATTTTTTTTTTTTTTGCTATATCTTCTTGTAACTAGCTCCTCTCCCAGCTCAGGCTGCTGGTAAGCTGCTGCTGAAGTGCATACAGAAGAGTGGCATTTGTTCAGAGGATTCACTGCAAGGTTGCCATGTGGTTGAGCTGCGCTTGCTCAGATAATGCGCTCCTCCCTTTGTGATGTTGAGATGCTGTCTGCAAATGTTGTTTCTCTTGCTGGATTTACAGGGCCTCCTAAAAAGGAGTGTATGCAGGTTCTCTTGAATCCTGAAGACAGTCCCTTAAGCAGATATTTTGAGTCATCCTTTGTGTCCCAATCATTTCTGTCCATGTGCCAAGCTCGCTTAGCTCAGCACGGCTGTGTATGTATCAAAGAAGTGAGTTATAACTAATAGTTGATTTGAAATTGTGAAGGTGGAAAATAGCATGGCAAAGCTGCCTTTAAAAAAATTAGTCTGCAATGATATGGGATGGGGATTTTTCTTAGTTGAAAAGTATAGAATGCATGAGGAAATGTGCACTAAACTGTTAGTATGTGTTTTCTCTTATTGTCACCCTTTTCCTTTTAATTGAGCATCTTGGTAGCTTAGCTTTAGATAGAACTATCTATACTTCATGCCCTTCAGGTTTCTTGTGCAGTATTGCAGAAAACTTACTAAAAATTTCATTCCCACTTTTTCTTCAAAAAAAAAAGTATTTTTGCCAAGGAATAAAAAAATGTCAATACTAGTGGCTTTTTCTTTACTTTAATTTTTTTCTGATGGTATCAAAAAGATTCCAAAACTGTAAGTGTTGATTTTATTGGAACTCAAAAACTCAGTCTCATGACAATCCTCCCTGTGAGCAAAGCTTTGGAGCTTTGGATTATTTGCCTGTTCAGTAGTGGTGTGTCTATGTTTTCATTAAAGAAATTATATCCATGGGTCTCTTTTTTTTTTTATTCCAGTGAAATTTTAAACTGGAAACATTTTCACAATTGTATTTTTGTATATATCTACTCCTCAATGCTAATCTCAGTCCTATGTTCCAGATACATTTGCTGCTCCATGAAAATACTATAAGAAATGAAAGCACTCATATAACAGTACGTACTGTCCTTTGTCTTAAATCCATGCCATGCTGCCTGGATTTTCTATAGAGAACTAGGAAACATTTCTAAAAAGCATGAGCCCTGAGACCAAAAACTGTCCAGCTAGAGCTGTGTTGTATGGCTTGGTCAGCTGTACCTGGAATTTTGATTATTGCAATGCAATATCAGAAGGAACTTCCTGAAAAAATTGAGTTATGAATCTCACAATTGGACAATATAATAATTCATTTAGAAACTTGGAAGTGAAAAGCACTTGAATTTGCCTGTGCTAACCTTCTGTTGAATCCAAAGATCTTTGATGGTTAATGGCTGATGTTTCCCCCTCTGGCTTTCTAGTTTGGTGGAGGTAGACTACTCACAGAGGTGGAAGAAAAGCAATGGTTCACATTCCATAAGAAGGTTTGTCAGGTGTTCCTATACTCTTGCTTTAATGTGATGGATCAATCACAATAAAAGAAATAACAATTATTTTTTTAGTAAGTTTACACTTGTAGACAATTCTGCATATTACCCAAACACTTTTTGTTTGTAGTGTTCTGAATCACAGCATTATATCCAATTTAAAATTATATGATAGGAAAACTAGGCAAACATTTTTATGATATTACTTAATATAACTATGACTACCTTGTGCTATTTTTGGGGTGAGGTGTAGAGAGTGTAAGAGAATGATCTCATCTACTAGACTTCAAAGTTCGAAGATATTCTTTACTACGGACATTCAAAGCAGATACATTATTACTTTGAGGTGCTGTTACATAGAGCAGTGCATAGAGATATTAACAACAAAAGGAAATAATTTTTTAAATAAATTTTCACAGAAATTAGAAACATTTCCAGGAGTGCTCCTGCTACATTTAAGTTAGTTTAAGTATGACAATATTATCTACAAGCTGTGACTCCATGTTTTGCCAGAAATGTTCTTCGTATAATTTCCTTACACACAAACAACACTTGCTAGTGTAATTCCAGCACTGTATTATTCTCATAAACCATGTAAGATCGTGTATCTAACAATTGGATTAATAAGAAGCTTTTTTACACTAGGATAATTTTCAGAAAATCTTTATGAAACTTAGAAATCAACTGGGCAGCATACGATTTTGAGAAAGGCAAAATTTTAACCTTGTGTTTTATAGCCAAAAGGTTAGCTATAAAAAAAAAAATTAGTTAAAAACAATATTTTCTTGCAGAAAGCTACAATACTCTATTGTAATCAGACTTTATTTTTTTGTTCTGAGAGGATAGGCTCATAGGATGGTTTGGGTTGGAAGGTCTAGTCCGGCCCCCCTTCAGTGAGCAGGGACATCTTTAACTAGTTTGGATTGTTCTCCAAGCATTCAGTTCTTTAATTTATTCTGGTACAACTGGAGTCAAGTTTATACAGCAGATGCACTGCTGGAACTAGGCACAAACTCTGCAGTTCTGTGAATAATTTTACCATTGTGAAACAGAAAACCACCTCTGCAGAGCATAGTCACCATTTTTGTTTTCTTATGGTATGACTGAAACAGTGCTAAGAAGCTTTTCCCAACTCTTTGCTGTTTATTGATGAAGAACAAGATATAATTTGTTTCTTTTATGTCTTGCAGTGAACTAAATAGCATGATACACAAAATGCAAATTTAGTCTGGAAAGCAGACCTTGAACATTCTGTGTTATATAGATGTAATTATTTGTAGCTGTGAATTATCTCTTAGTTTTTGTGAGATATATTTTATATATATATTCTTTCTTTCCTTCTTTTAACTCTTTGTCAGTGTACTTTACCTTTTCTCCTTTGTCTGTGTAGAGATTTGTTGAATGTTACTTAAACCCAAAAATTATTGATCTAGAAACAATTCTCAATGACATCTACACCAGGACACAATTTAAAAGACTTAAAAACTGCATTTGCTTATTTTTTTTTCATGATAATTTATTTTTAATTAAAATACTAGCAACATGCATTATCTATTCCTGTGAAACTAGAAACATCTTTGAGGAAGTGACAAGGGAATAGTATGCTGGAAGTGTAAGATTTCATGTTATCTTCTGAAAAAATTGCACCTAACAGGTTTCGTTCCACTATTTTTGTGAAGAAGTTCTATAATTATCTCTGTCTGTCTGCTTCTTTTATTGCACTGCAGCTTGTGGCAGAAATTACTGAATTCAAATATACTGAAATCATTAACTCCTGATATCTTGATGAATGTACAGTTGCCTTTTCCTGCAACGTTGCTGTCAGACTAGTGCTATGTTATATTGTGTGAGAAAAAAGACAAATTCCTGGACAGATCTGGCTCACTCCAGTAGATGATATTCAGCCTCTTAAACTGAAAATGACCCTCTGCCTTGTGTGGTGGAGTTATGTCATGTACATGCAGTCCCTGATTTTAGTGTTGTCTTCAAAGAATTCTTCCTCACTGGAACTGCTGGCAAACATACTTAAAAGCTCTTTAGCAGCCATTTAAAGGCAGAAAGGACTCTAAAGCTAGTAAAATGCAGTCTGTCTCTTTCCAATTTTTCCTATTATGTTTGACAGAAATGAGTCCTACATCACCTAATTGGAGAGTTGCTATGTCAGATAGAGTGAGTTAGAGGTCACCTCATCTCATTCAAAGTCATCCATTGAAAGCTCACAGAGGAATGCTGAAAGCATCTTTCCCTTTCTACTTGATTACTGAAAATGTCTGAAATGGATCACCACAAAGCCACCTAGCAAATTAAGGGAGGGACAGTTGCAAACAGTGTCAGCAAGTGCTGATTTTGGAGCTTTCTTTAAGATGAGTTTGTGAACCCCATTCAGACTTAACTGTTGAAAGGATGTGGGGGGAATAAATTGCTGTAAATATCTGTAATTTACTACTGTAAATTACTGCTTCTTGTAGCAGCAGTGGGACTGATTAAGTGATACCCTCTCCTGTAGATCACAAAGAATCAAAGAATACAGTAGTAGCTCCAGAATATATTCGTACCTCTTTCCTCCTGGAGCTGGGTTCAGGGCTGTCTAAGTGACATCCAGCTACCCTAAAAAAGTCATACTGGCTTTAAACTTACTGTTTTTCTTTCCTCCTTGGCCTGGATTACAGTTTCTCCCAGAATTACCAGAGAAATCTGATTTTCAGCTGATTGGAGTTTACAGCTTGTCCCAAGCAGAGCAGCTCGTCTCATTCCCTAGAAAGGCATACGAATGGGAGGCTGAGAGAGCTAGAATTGTGCATCCTGGAGGAGAGGAGGCTCTGGGGAGACCTTATTATGGCCTTTCATTTCTTAAAGGGGGCTTATAAGAAAAATGAGGACAGACTTTTTAGCAGGGCCTGATGGGACAAGGGATAATGTTTTTGAACTAAAAGAGGGTAGATGCAGGTAGATCTAAAGAAGAAAATTTTTCCAATGAGGTTGGTGAAACAGAGGAACAGTTTCCAGAGAGTTAGTAGATGCCCATCCCTGGAAACATTCAAGGTCAGGTTGGATGGGGCTCTGAGCTACCTGATCTAGTTGAAGATGTCCCTCGTCACTGCAGGGGCGTTGGGCTAGATGACCTTTAAAGATCTGTTTCAACTCAAACCATTCTATAATAGTATGATTCTATTCTATGATTTCTTCTATCAGGCTGTGAGGAGAGCAGTAGTTTTGTTTTGATGCATTTTTTTTCCAGGTGATGTAACTCAGAAGCAGAGTGCTCGGCTTCTTTTGAGCAATGACTCTTATCCTAGCAAAGTAACGATTTTCTTGAGGTTTATGCATTATCTGAGAGAGACTTAATCAAACGCTTATGTTGTGTCATCACAGTCTTGAGAACCTTAAAACATCAAGCATCTGAAGGACTCTTATCCTATAGCTGATGTTGGGATGTGTTAGCTTGGCAAATACTGAGCAGAGGCTAGTAAAATATAAAACACTTTTTTTCTTTGTTTGTTCTGATTTGTAGACAGTCAGGAGCAATACTACAATGGTTCTTCAACTGTTCCTGTATGTGAGGCATTGGTTGGAGCCAAATGTTATTAGAAAGCTAAATTGCTTTGGCTCAACTTAGCTTGTACAAAGTAACACTTTGAGTTGGAACATCTCCCCACTTCTCTTCTGATAATAAGCGTCCACACATGTATCTAGGAGAATTTATCCTGTAGTCTTAATAGGCAAATACTTGTCTTTTTAGGGAACAGCTTCCCTTTGTGTTTGTGGGTAAAGAAACTATAATGGTATATACCAAGCGGAACCCTTGTTTGGAAAGAGACAGAAGCCTTTAACTCTGATGTTTCAGTTCAGAGAAGTTTACTTCAGCATTTCCATGGCAGTGTTAGTATTTTTCTAAGGCTTTCATACAAACAATATAAATCTTGCTTAAACTGTAGTTGCTGATGCTCTCTGAAACTCCTCCTCTCACTGCCAGATGCTCAGTGATACTTGAAAGAATCTAGGCTGCTACTGACCTTAGTCAGAGTTGGAGATGTAAGGTATGTTACAGGGCAGAACCTGCAGTCACCGAAACTGTGAATTCAGCTCATGTTGCTGTACTAAAATGAATACCAATGAAGTTTCAACAAAATGTGGGTGTGCAACTTGCTCTCCTGAAAGTAGTATTAGCTGTACCTTTCATAGGAATTTTGTCTGTCTGCTTTGACAATTATTGCCACTATGGCTTTTAACTGAGAATAAAGATTCTCTATGCAAGTACAGGTGAGGTAAAAGATCTATAATATACCCTATGATTGTCAACCATGGCTGCTTTACAGATCATGTAAAGTGAGAAGGATATTTAACTGCATGAAGATTTCTGATCAAGGTGGAGGAAAAATGATGCTTGGGGTTTTGTTTTTTATTTTGTTTTTGCTGTTGTTGTTGTCTTTTGACTATGCCAAGAACTGAAACCTGTGCAGCCTGAATTCAGCCCCTACTCTTATGGTGATCACAGCTATAGCCTTGGCAGGACATTACAACTCATGTTTGTAAAATACCTCTGTTTACCTAACTCACAGTAATACTGTATGGCAAGGATCTTTTTGAATTATAAAAAGATTAAACTCTTCTTTCTGTTTTGAAAAAAAATACACAGCTTCCTTGAATCTCCTAGAACATTTTGAACCTGAAGAGAATGCTGTAATTGGTAATTACTGTTGTATGTTAGTAGTGCTAATGAACACGCTTCTTAAGCTTATTATTGCTACTCAGAAGAGCTCCAGGCCAGTAATAATATATCCAAGAAATTGAGTAGACTTCTTACGTGTTTATTCAGCAAAGGTACTTTTGAAATGCTACAGAAATGTACTATCATTTCACATTATATGCAGCAGCACAGGAAATTTAATCAAAATAACAAAATGTCAGCAGAACAGCTTACAAGCTTTAAGGTATTCATGCATTTCAAGCATGAAGAGTTTTGAACAGCAGTAGTCTTACACAAAGATTTATTCCCTTTGAGGACTTTTACATGGCTCATAAAGACTGATGGATGAACCTAATTTTTAGTTTAATCTCTCTCTTTTCAGTTCAGTAATTTCTTTGATATTAGCAAAAAATTAGTGAGACCATGGAACAACTCACTAGTCATTAGCAATTGTGTATATTACAGAGTGCCCGTAGACTACAACAGGTTGCCTGACCTTTTGGTGAGCAGGAAGAAAGTCTTCCTTTCAAGAAGCATTTTAATATATTTTTGCATACTATGTCTGACTAGAATTTTCCATTCTTCTAAGTAAACCTGTTTCAAGGATAACTTTGAACCTATTTAGTTCTGAACCCATCACTATAAGAAAGGTGTAAATACTTAAAAAGATTTTAGAAGATTGTAATAGGAATGAGAAGAAGTTTGTAAGACTGATTTTTGAAGAAAGTAGTACAGGTTTTGTCTGAAAAATTATGATATGTTTGTGCTGCTTGTGCAAAGCTCTCTGAGCTTTGAAGGACTGGAAAGAAGTTGGAGGATTATGCTAGATGTCTTTGCATGTGCGAGATGATAGCAGGAGATGGGCTGTTTAATTTCTTTACTCTCTTTAGTTTGAATTTCTAGTTGAATATGCCAGGAATGAGCTTTTGGTCCCTCTTTGCTAACATGCAACAATTGTATTGTCTTCTTTCTGAGCTTCATCAAAGTGCAAAGCCTCGCTGCTCTACTTTCTATCTCCCAGTACTGTATCAGAGAAGAAGGTTGTACACATCCTTTTCTACAATCTTTGCATTTTTAAACTGCCCTGGCATATTAGACCACTGTAAAGGCAGGTGAGAAGAACTTTTGCCCTGTCTTTAGCTTTGCGTGAATATATACATATGTGGGTTAGGGGTATTTATGAAAAAAGCATCTTCATAACCTAAAACATAAATGGTCACCTAAGATTTAACTGTCTTTTCAAGGATGTTCAGATATAGGTGTAAAAATTGCCACTGAAGCTTGAAATAGTTTTCCTGTTTTCTTATAGTATTTATTTAAAAAAATCTGAAGAATATCTAATGTTCATTGACATCAGCTTTTTAAGATATTGTTTTTATCCACAAGGGAGTTTCATTTTTTTAATCTTGCAATTTAGTATACTGTATAAAGGGATAACACTTCTTTAACCATAGTATTCAAGGACAACAACATGGAATGGTTCAAGTTACATTTCATAAAGTAGGTAAACTGTAGAAGCAGAAATATTCTGTTATTTTAGATTTTTTTTTTCATTTAAGAGATCTGCTGCTGAATTTGTCGGATGTGTGGATCAAAGAGAGCCAGCATAAGCTTTTTGAATTTGTGTGGATCTGAGAGCTTTATCAGCATCAGGGGCTCACTCAGCATGCATGCTGGGGGGAGGTATTTCTCACAAGCCTTCTGCTAGAGTATTCTGGCTTGACCCAACACTGTGAACTAGCATGTGGGGATTTTTGCTGCTTCCTCTCTCTCTGTCTTCTTTGCCTGTTTTCTCTTAGTTTATGCTGAACTTCAATGTAGATGGTGAGCTGGAGCTAATTTTTGATCCTTCTCTCGGTACACATGACAACGGTCTGGAGAGTGCCAATTTATTTTGCAGCATTATGAAAGCTGTAATTAGCAAAACGTATCTGGAATTTGAAAAGATGAGAAAAGGTCTCATTCAGCAAACTGATTATTGCTCATAAGCAAAGGAAACAAAATAGAGAATTAAAACTAAAATCAGTGGTATCTTAGGAAGCAGGACATTTTACAAGGCCTTAGCATTTGATAATTACACTGATGATGACTTTTCCATTCTAAGAGGTCACTGAGAAGTCTGATCTAAGAGAACTAATAGAGGGTAAAGAAGTAGAAATGCTTTAGTAATTGCTTTTTATGGATTTATGTAACAGATCTCATTTAAGATTAAGTAATTGTTTCTCAGCTCATAGTTTTCAACTACACCAGCAAATAGGGATTTTTCTTCCAGACCCATTAAAACCATATGTCTGCCGAATTAGCAATTACAATGCTATTTAGCTGACAATATCCTGCATTTAGAGTGACATTACTTTTATGAGGTCTTGTATACAAGATATGTATTTTGTAATATAACAGGCTATCACTAGCAATTGGCCCTTTCCATCTATCTCCATTTGTCCTTTTCACTTGCCACCAAAGTAGATAGTCTGAGGAAATAAAAGCCAAATATATTTACATATGTTGCCTAGGTTAACTCTAAGCTGACTAAAAAAAGACCATTTGCTTTTATGTGATGTGCCAGATAAAAACACCTGCATAGGCTGGTAATATTGATGGTACTGTACTCCCAGTCACACTTTCCCTATGGATCCCATGCTAAAAATGATCATGGGACTTCTTCCTAATACAATGAAGGGGAAAATCCCTCTATGCTGTTATGAAAACACATAATAATTTGATCATTTTAAGTGAAATAGATTAATTAATGATCACAAAGTGCCTTGTATTAGCAGACATTTCTTCTTGGTAACTGCTACCTTATAGGTAATAGCTAACATTCTTCATTTCATCTCAGATTGTATGTTTGAAAGATCCACTAGCTAATCTGAGAAATGAACACCTAATTTTTTAATATCACTGCAAGAACTGCCTTGGTTCAGTGGTATGAATGTAATAAATTACCATGTATTTTAGTAGGACACTATTTAGTTTCACAAATGTAAGTTGGAAAAAAGTTACTGTTCGGATAGTATGCTAGTAGTAAATGCTTTTTGCAGATTGTAGATACTTTTAGATGCATCTGTGCTTTGAATCTCTTTCTTTCAAGTTTATTTTTTTCTTATAAATATTACTGTGTTTGTGGGTACGTATGTGTACAAAAATACTGACAACTGCAGTGAGGAAAGGTGATATTTCTGTTTACAGCACTTAAATATTTATTTTTCTATGTCTTTTTACTGTGCTGGTTTCTGACCTGCATGTTTTCAGAATGGCACTGTCTTATAAAAATATATGATTAAAGGATGAGGCTGGTAAATAGGGGCTCACTATAGGTACTGTTAAGATATATATCTTTAGAATTTGGTTTTGGCTAAACAGTCTTTGTTTCCCCTCCCCAGTAATACGTGACTACAAGTCAATTTAGCTAACTAGAGTAGAAAGTTAGGCACAAGCAGACTTTGTGTAAATGCAGAGTAAAATGACAAGCTAGAAATTCACAGTTGTAGTTTGGGGTGATTAGATTCAAGCTCTGTAGCTTTTATAGATTTATGGATGTCACTGTAGATTTACAGCCTAGAAAAGATGACAACAAGGTCCAGAAATCTAATGTTCTGTGGAGGCTTCAGTGTCTTAAAGGGATTAGCTGTGAGTTCTGATTTGAGTTAATCAAATAAGTTAGATATAGAATTTCTGCTTATCGTTCTTATGAAGTGTTACTTGTACAAAAGACACCTGAACTAGGTAAAAGACGTTGCACACATTATCTATCCAGTGTTAACACATATTTTTTTTTTCTTTTTATATATAGTATTTGTACAGAATCTGACATAGTACAGGACACAAACTAACTGCCCTTATAATGGTAATCATAAAGCCTACTATGTTATTACTGTCTTTTGCTTTGAGATGAACCTTACTTTTAAAAAATGTTTATGTAGGAGGCTATTTCTTTATTTACAGGGAGTAAAGCATAGTCTAACCTTGCTTCTGTGTCTTCTCAAAGTTCTAAATATCTTTATTGTTTTTAATGAAATCAGGAAAGAAGCTAAATCCCATTATAACAAATGCTATCCTTTATTAGTTAATGATTTCCTATTGATTTCCACAGATGACAGGTTTTTTAAAAGGCTGTTTCTAATCTCATTTCTGTCTGTCATCCTTTGTGACTTGTGTTGAGAGTTCCTTTTAAAGAATAAAACAGATTCTTTTTGAAATCTGTTCTTTTATAGTGAATTTCTCTGCCAGAGGCCTGTCACTCTTTCACTGAGGTAGTTGTTGACATTTACCAAAGCACAACAATGTTTAATTTAATATTTTTGTGCTTTAATGTTTTATTCCCAAGACAAGGATTTGTCATTTCTCTCTCCTGATATAGCTAATGACAGCTAACTTCAGAAACTCCTTTCAGTCTTTAGCATTTAGGCTTAATTAGTGTTATGTTATTTTTGTGCCTGATTTCTAGACCTTTATTTGTAAAGTAGTACACTGTGAACACGTCTGCTGAAACTAGTAAGACTAGGTAGTGCATAAAAGATGATAACTGATGTACAAGGGAGAGCTGCAGGGCAGGGCACTTAGGAAATAAGAACAATAAGAAGTATAGGATCGCTATGTATTTATTAGTGTTGTAACATCAAGCATGTCTATCGATATATGTGGGTACAAAAGCACATATATATGCTTATCTATGCAAATGTTTAAAAGCATTTGCACATATACGTGTGTTCATGCAAGACACATTTTGAGACTTAAAGCAAGTTTGTGTGGTTGCTGTTTTAGTCGTAACTCCAGAAATTATGAAGAATAAGGTAGTACAAGGCTTGATGAAGAACATGATTTTATGAGGCTTCCCCCATCTTGGACTTTTCTTAACTGAGAAGCTGATTGAACTGAGAAGCCAACAACATTTTCTTCCAAGAGGTGTAGCTATACAAGTCTCCCTCCGAGAAAGCAAAGATGCAAGATACATGGCTTTGCAGTGTTGCTATGGAAAGACATTTCAAACCATGTTTGGTCTGTTACAGCATCCATTTGGCCAGCTTCGTTGTTAGGTAGTTCTATTCTGTCTTTTTAAAAACCATGCAGAAAAGTGAGTAGCTGTTCTTATCTGAGAAAGCTGGGTGTGGGGTGAGGTCTGAGCAGTGCTGGAGAACAATGGTAGTGGAGGCAAACATGGAAACGGCAGGATTTGATCATTGAAGTCTGTAACTCTCCTGTACTCCAGAGGGATTTGGTTTATGCCTAAATTTCAGCCCTTCCACTGGATGAAAGCACGTTGAAGCAGCGGAGTCTGGAAGAGGAGAAGGATGCTCTTAAGCAGGGAGTTTAATTCAGGACAGATTTCAAAGTGCTTGCAAAGTTTTATTTACACAATTCAAATGGAAAGGGAACAGAGGATGGATGAGGGGAAGAAAGCAAGTGGAAAAACCTATTAAAGGTCCTCTCTCACTTGGAGGAAAGTAGACTGAGACACCCAGGGAGAATTTTATTACTTCTTTGTGACTTTCATTCTCCTTTGTTCATCCTGTAAGGAACATAAAGAAAACCTTAGGAATGAGTTTATAGATTAGCTGAATAATTTAGTATCAGCTGGCAGAAAAAAGACAAGATTTGAACATCTAACAGGAATGCAAAGAGATGTATTGGTGAAAATATAAGTTTAAAAATAACAGCTCATGTGCATCTGCCAGAGGAAGCAAGGACGGAGTTGGCACTGAGCTCCTCAAAACTCAACTGCCTGGAAAAGAAAGTGAAGACAACAACCACAGTGAACGAAGAGAAGAAACTTTGCAAGAAGGAAACACTGAAAGTGGGGAAAAGAGAGGGTCAATTATTTAAGACATACTAATGAAAACAGATGTTTTGGAGACACAGTCACTACGTGCCTATATTGTCCATTTTCCGATGAATATACATCTATATATTTAAGGTGTATATATACACTAGATACATTCATAATCAAAAAGAATCAGCAGTAAAGTAAGACCAGTTAGAACTTGTTTTCTTCACATAAACCTGTGGGGCTGTTTTGGAAGAAATAGTCGTGTCTGATTGTCTTTAAAAAAACAGCTCTCTAGGTACGTATAGCTGGACTCCTTAATTAGATTTTACAGTTGAAAATGCAATGTGTCTACATCCTCCACCCATAAGAAACTTTTAAAGATTTTCATTTGGATTAAAGGATTTAACTTCGTTACCTTGAGAGATCAAGTTATTCTGGGTGCTTCTGGGAGGGAAAGATGATTTAAAATACTTAGAGACAGCACAGTAGGGAACCACATTCTGACTCAATGAGCCACCACAAGTTAATCAGTACTTTTCACTTTGTATTGTTTTCTCTTGCCTTCGCTAATCTCATGCTGTTCTTGAAATGCTAGGGAATTGAAAGAACCGATTGGCTGTCAGTACTTGGAAAAAAAGATAGTATTTCACAGTGAGAGAAATGCATTCTTCTTTTGAAACTTTGATTAATTTATTTTATTTAGCTGTTGGGACCTCCAGAGAAGAAAAATGTTCCTGTGAAACAAAGGTCTTCCTCTCCCCTGTAGAGAAAATTATTAAGAAAAATTTACTCATAAAGTAATAAAATAAATAAAAAATTGCCATGAGCAAAAAGTGCTATTAATTTGGACTAGCTTCTGGCACAAAGTGAAATAAAGTGTTCTCAATGCTTCAGATGGCTTAAAAGCTGAGATTTAAGTAGGAGTGTGTGCAAAGGTAGAACAGCAACACAGGAACTATGTTATTGCTTTCAGGAGACTGAGACTGGCTGATCAATTATAAAATAACTTGCAGACAGTTTAATGAGTTTATCATAGAATAGTTTGGGTTGGAAGGGACCTTAAAGATCATCCAATTCCATCCCCCTGCCATGGGCAGGGACACCTCCCACCAGACCAGGCTGCCCAAAGCCCCATCCAACCTGGCCTTGAACACCTCCAGGGATGGAGCGTGCACAGTTTGCCCAGGCAAACTGTGCCAGTGCCTCACCACCCTCATTGTGAAGAAATTCCTCCTTATGTCTAAATCTTCCCGTCTCCAGTTTATACCCATTGACCCTAGTCCTATCACTACAAGCCTTTGTAAACTATCCCTTCCCAGCTTTCTTGTCAGCCCCCTTCAGGTACTGGAAGGTCACTGTAAGGTTGCCTCAGAGCCTTCTCTTCTCCAGGCTGAACTACCCCAACTCTCAGTTATGTACAGTCTTTAGTTGTGTGCTGTTGGTGTTGGGTTTTTTCCCCACCTGACCTTGACTGCATTGCATTGACTTTTGGATGCACTGCAGAGATTGAACAAAGTGAGTCATTATGTTCATCTCCCCATGGCAGGAGTACAAGCAGCTCAATTCCTGAAACCTAACCGAGACAAGAGTAAATAAATCAAAAAATCAAACAAATTTTCAATTCCAAACTATGTGCCCAGGGAATTGTCTACTAAAGGCAGAAGGTCTTATGGTTTATACAAAGGAAATCCAGTATTCCCAAGTCTTGACTAATCAAAGAATATAAGAGTAAAAATCACTACCCGGACACCAGGCTAATGCCTATGTTTAATATCAAGAAATTCTGAAGGGGTTTGACATAGAATTGTATAACCTGTCATTTCTTCAATAAAAGAGTGGTGAGGCACTAGAACAGGTTGCCCAGAGAAGCTGTAGCTGCCCCATCCCTGGAGGTGTTCAAGGCCAGGTTGGGCGGTCCCTTGGGTAGCCTGGTCTAGTGGGAGGTGTCCCTGTCCATGGTAGGGGCATTGGAACTAGATGACCTTTAAGGTCCCTTCCAACCCAAACAATTCTATGATGAAAATCACAAGGTGCAGTAACCTTTCACTAAAATTTTTACCTTAATGTATGATAGTTTATTCAGTCATTTCCTAGGTCAGTAACTGTTTTTGCAGTAACTGCAATGCATGTAACTGTTTCAGCAGACTGTAGGTTCATGTTCCAAAAGAATATAGAGAGACAAAATCAAAACCAAGCACACTCTCCAGCCTCCAAAAAACCAAAATCCTGTGAGTTCTGACATGATAATTTTATTTCTGTTTGTTTGGTACTACCATGTTGATTGGGAAATTCATCTGGTAGTGAATTCATAGGGGTTTTCCTGATTATTTTGTAGTTTTTGCCAACTGCTGTTTAATTTTTTTTCTTATTTAATGTTTCTGTTTGTGAAAAGGATTTATCACACAATACATGGGAGAATTGGAAACCTCAAGCCCCAGTTCTGACCTCCATGCAGTAGGATAAGGGCAAAAATGATCTCTTAAAGACTTATAAAACTAAGGTTCCAGACTAGATAGTGCTTTAGATTTTTTTGGTGTTGGTTTTGTCAGTGTAGAGGGACAGTTTTACTGTAAATATGCAACCTGGAACGACTGCTGATAGGAGTGACATGACTGATTTTCCCACCTGCTTTGTTGCAGATGCACTCCCAGTGATCTGAATGCAGCTGCATAACCTATTAGAAGAGACTTCAGTGCCACAACCCAGCAACAGCCTGGAGCCAGCATGAGTTCACATTTTTAATGATGCATCTGCCACTATCTACTTGGAGCTTCTTTCATACTACTAATGCAGTAGGAAAGATACTAAGATTTATGATCACTGCTGCTGAAGAGAATGAAAATACAAAGTTTTCTGAGAAGGTAGAAACTATATTTGTGTATGTATATATATATTTCTATAAAATTGTGCTAGGCTCTGGGGTTTTTTTCTCCTTTGAAAATCTGCACTACTTCCACTGATGTCACTCTTCTTTCTATAGTTTTCCTGAGATAACAATTTCAACCTCCGAAGGCTTGTTCTTCACTTAGTGCCATAGTGACAGTTGACAGAAATGTAATCAGAAAAAGAACTTTTTTGAAATATAGGGATTTTAATCTGCTACTACTTCTTCTGAAATGTAGAAGATAATTCTAAATTTATGTATTATATGCTAAGGTATACAAACCACATAGAGATATATTCTCTCCTTAAAGACACTGTTATGCTGATGAAAACCAGGGACTTACATAGTTTTAGCTGCTATTCATCAAGTAAACTTTACAGGATACCATTTAAGAAAAGAAGGATGCAGTGGACATATCAGCTCTATTCAAGACATGTTGTGGGGATTCTTTTTTTCTTGTCATTAGAAAGCCCCAAAAGTCAGAAATCTTTTGCCTGGCTAGGTATCTGCTTGTTACCATCAAAGTATGTACTAAACTTCCTGTAGATAAAAATAAACATACTCTTTATAGTTTCCTCCTGCAAGACAGGTTATTATTGGACTCCTGGCTATGCCAGTGGGGGAGAAGTACAAATGCTGCAACTTCTTCTCACGCTTTTTGTTAGCAAAAGGACTCCTTCAATCATTTCTGAGGTAACTGTTTAGTAGAAAGAACTGTGTTTAGTGATTTGCCCATCTTTGCAACTAAAATGCACAATTTGTCAGTATTTAAAGTACAGTCATAATGTAGCTATTGTCAATTGCTAATCCAGTATGAATATTGTAGACTCCATGTTGTATCTGTGCTATAGATGCCAGAACATCTCTGGGTGCAGGGATTTGTACTACTTATGTTTCTCCTATGAATCAGAAGATGTTTGAATCCCAGGCTCAACTTCACTCTTTAGTTCCCAACTCTTCTGCTTTCTCCTTCCCCAACATCAAGAAGCACACATGGGATGGGGAATGGAGGTTGCTATCCATTCATAACACTTTGTCTCTGCTTCTCTTTTCCCACAATTCTGTCCTCTTCCATCATGGGTTCCTTCACATATACAACAGTTCTTCAAGAACTGCTTGTGCATGAATCCCACACAGGATATCATGCCTGCCAGAAAGCTTGCTGCTGCATGGGCTCCTCTCTACCAGCCACAGATCCTGCCAAGAGTCTGCTCCTGTGCATGCTCTCCCTAGGCTTGCGGCTTCCTTGGCAGCATATCTACCTGCTCTGGCATGGGGTCTTCCACAGATTGCAGGTGGATATCTGCTCTACATTGGTCATCCACAGGTTGCAGGGGGATAATCTACTTCACCAAGGTCTTCACCACAGGCTGCAGTGGAATCTTTGCTCTCGTGCCCGGAGCACCTTCTCCTCCTCCTCCTCATTCACCAACCTTGATGTTTCTAGGGCTGTTTTTCCCACTTTTCACATTCCTCTCTGTTATAATTCTTGCATAGCATTTTTTACCTTTCTTAAATATGTTATCACAGAGAGGCTACTAATGCTGTTGATGAGTTCAGCTTCAGCCGCCTGCCCATTTCGGAGCCAGCTGGAACTGGCTCTGTTCAACACAGGGGCTGTTCCTGGTGCTTCTTGCTTCTTGGACATCTTTCCCCGTAGCCCCCCATTAGCAATGCCTTGCCACATAAACTCAATATACCGAGTTTAATGAAAATAATGCAGTTTTATTTCTGCAGTCAGACTTTGTCCCTTCCCATGAGCATCAGACTGTTATGCTTTGTCATTACTATGACAAGATAGGATGGATTTAGGTCTCTGCAGGGTTGTAAGAAGACAGGTTGTTGCCAGAAATAGTTTCTTCCTTTGAATAGGACAAAATTTTAAACTAAGCATAAAAAGCAAATGAATAACAATTAGATAACAAAGTGAATAGACAGATTTTAAGGAAGTTTTCCTTTTCTTGTTCAGAATGAAATAAAGGGATTTCTATTGAAAAGAAGTTTCTTGTGGAACAAAAGACACCGAGAACTAACACTGTGGTTGTTTTTCTTTCCCCTTCATTTGTTTTCTTAGATTCTAGAGGCCGAGTTGTTTCTTATTGACAAGATGTTTTCTGTGCCACTAAATTGCTGATGAGGGAATATGAGACAGCTTATGCATTCGAGTGGCCAAGTTTTTTTTTTTTTTTACTGTTTTGTTGAACCTTTGCATACAGGAATGACATACATTACTTAGACACAGTTACTGTCTTGAGTGGGACACTTACTGAGTATTTCCTTCCTGCTGGAGTTCTTTTTTTGTGAAGAAGAGGTTCATGTTCTACTGAAAAAATAATCTATCCATCCCCTTAGCCAGCAAAAAAACTCAAACTAAAACAAAAAAAACAGTGAAATGAACTGGTTTTACTTCTGTGGTCTTAATTCCTTTGAATAACCTTTATTGTCAAACTGTCATTACTTATGGGAAGAAAATGTATTGAAACAAATTCTTCTCACAAGAAAGCTTACTTTTTCATTTCTAGAGTTTAAATAAATGATGCCACATCTTTTAGGCCTGTGCATATCTGCAAGCTGTAATGTCAGGAGAATTGCAAATGCTGGAGATTGTTTTGATGCTCTTTGTCTATGAACTTTTGAATCACAGTGTGGCTTAAATACAGTCCTTGATGTTCTATTTTGATTGAACTCCAAATGATTCCTAAGACAACGTGTTTGGCGGTCCATTTGAGAACAAGAAATATAAAGATAACATTTAGGCAGGGGATTTTTTAGTTCAGTTATAAGGAATGAGGATTTTAGTGACGGTAGTAGCAGTCCATTTAATGGGACAATCTTTGCGAATGGAACTATTGTAAGTAATTGATCTGTAAAGTCACCATTTTTATAAACTAAATCGTAATTTCAGTGAAGCATGGGTCGTATAGGATAGTTTTGCTTTTAATTTAAATAGGAGCCTTCTCTAGAAGGTTTCTTCTTGCCTGTGATGGCTTTCTAGATCTTTTTAGAAACTGAGGTGGCAGGAATCAAATTTGCACTGTACTAATCAACCATTATTAAATATGATTGAGAAAAATATTGTGAAAGAACTTAAAGAAATCATAGCTGAGTAATAAGCATAACGCAGCCCCCAACCCCTTGAAAATTTAATAACAACTAGTAAACATTTTGCTATTGTTAGCTGTTGAAAAAGTCTGACAATAAACAGTGGTAAGAGTTAGAGTGAGAAAGATGAAGCAATAGTCTTTTTTCTACAAGCTGATGGCAGATGTGTCAATGTTTCTCAGTTTGTATGCTCTGAATAGCCACTATTCGTGAAAAACATAAATTGATTCCATGCCTCTTTCCAAAGTAAAAAAAAAAAAAAGGTTAAATTGTTTACAGAAATTGTTGAGCTGAGTGAAGAAATAGTCTGTGCATGTATCACAGGAATGAGCTGAAAAGTTACAACAGTAATTGAAAATGGTAGAATTTTCATACACTGTTTTTACCTAATTTGGTGCATATATCAGGCATATGTATGCACTTATATATAGTATGCAATAGGTAGAAATATCATGGTATTTAACCTAGCAAATAAGTATGGGAAAAAGTCCTCCGTAAACAATTGTAGTGGCCAGGTGGAGTTTACATGAGTAGAAATTGGAACCAGAAAGTAGTGTAAGACAGATCAAACGTAGGGAATGCTGCATAACTCACTTCTGTAAATACTGTAATATTTTATATTAACTGTTGATCTTGAAGCACTTATTTAATCCAAAACTTGTTTCTTTCTTTCTTTCTATTCAAACACATATTATTTCCATTTCTGTATATTTCTTTCCAAAGAGTTATTTCCTTTACAGTTTTTCACTTGGATTTTTGTTTATTCTTTTTTTGCATTGTATCCTAGTTTCATGATCCCTCTCTGCTGATCTGAAACACAGTGTCTGAATAATTGTGCTGCTAGCCCACAACCCCATGTCCTCACTGCCAAGCTCAGAGAAACATACTTCTTCAAGTTTTTGAGACCAATTCACTCAAAGTAGAAACCTTTCTTTACAATTGTTTATCTACATCAAAGATAGGGAAATCAAGCTAGGGAAATAGTAACTGGCATATTTATTCTAATCCTAAAATGTGACTCCCATTTCTCACTGGTTTACTCTGATCTTGCTGAAGAAATTGGGAAACCACAAAAGACCTTCAGTTCCTAGCTCAGGCATGAGTCATACTCAGTATTATTTCAGAACAGAAGTTTGCTTTGTAGGTACTACTGCTGATCTGACAAATGTTAGTGGTTTAAATGAGGTAGGTGAAAAATGTGTCACAGTTTATTCTCAGACTAGCCAATTTTGGTAGCTAAAACAAGCAGCTGGACTCCAAAATCTCCCCCGTGCTCCCTGGGAAAGGGGAAAAGAAAATGAGAGGAAAAAAGACTTGTGGGTTGGAAACTAATTTTAATGAAACAATAATAATGATGTAATAAAACATATTCAAATATATGAGATCACACTCCCCTCAGTGACTATTATAGTCACCACAAATACTGTAGAGCAGATGTGAGGGAATGGGTTCACAGCTAGGAGGGAGCTGGACTCAGGAACAAGATTCAGGAATGCCTTGATCCAGGGACAGACGAGGTCCTCACCAGATGGGCATCACAGAAGAAGAGAAAAAGAACCTTGCGATCTCTCAGTTTTATATCAAGTATGATGTATATGGGATGGAATACTCTGTTGGTCAGTTTGGGGTCACCTTTCCTGTCCAACCCTCTCTGCAGGTGCAGCCTGTTTTCATCAACTTGTGGATGGCCTTGGTTACTGTAGGAATAAGTGTAAGCAATGGCTTTTCTGCATATCAGTGTCCCATATTATCACTTCTAGGGAGAACAAAGTCTAAAAATCATGTATTTCGTTTTCAGAAAATGAAGTTACTTAGACAAGAATGAGTTAGAATCAGAAAACTGACTCTAATTTAACTCAAATAACAACAAACAGCCATAGTTCTGGTAAGCCTGTGCACACTGGGAGCCAGGATACAAGCACCAATTCACTAGTTTCAGTTCTGCTCTTGGTTTTTCTGCATGTATGAATTTTAATATTGATTCCTGGCTTAGGGCTAAACAGAACAACTAACAGTAAAATCCCACAGATGAAAATGCAAATGGCAAGAGATGGCAGCAGCTTCATCTGATCCTGTTACAAGCCTGATCACCTTGTTTTGCAAGAACTTTTACTCTGAGGGACTCAAGTCTGAAGTCTTTGTTACGACATTTGTCATGAACTTGAAAAGAAGAACTTAAATGCCTCTTTTTAGTGCAATTCCTTTGCTGTGGATACAGAACAGCCTATCCTGCCCTATCCTACCCTCTTGGGTATGGGCTGCAGGGAAGAACCAGCACTATCTTATTTTCTTCTTCATAATTCCAGGCATACTGGAATGTGTGTGACTGATGCCAAGATCTCTGCATCCCAGGCAGTCCCCTGCTGTGTGTGGTTGTTGTGGTTTGAGTTAAAGTAGAATCTATTTCTAACTTCAACTAAGTCTCATCTAAGTAACTGCATTTTCAGAAACTTAACTGCATGTTTTTCAGACAGTGTTTTCCCTAGAAGTGATAACATGGGGCATTGATATGCAGAAAGGCCATTGCTTATACTTATTCCTATAGTAACCAAGGCCATCCACAAACTAGTGGAATGCTGTGAGTCAAAGATGAAGGGTCACACCTGCAGGGTGGGGTGGACAGGACAAGTGACCCCAAACCTACCAACAGAGTATTCCATCCCATATACAGCGTACTTAGTATAATCTTGAGAGATCACAAAGTTCTTAGTCTCTTCTTCGATGGCCGACATCCAGTGAGGACTTTGCATGTCTGTTTGCCCCTAATCCTGGATCCATGCATTGCCAAATCTGTTTCCTGAGCCCAGCTCCCTCCTAGCCTCAGACCCTTTCCCTTGTGTCTGCTCTGCAGCATTTGTGGTGATGTGTTATCATGGACAGGTGGAGGCACAATGTCATATATTTGTATACATGTTATTATTTTATTATTATCTCATTAAAGCTGTAGTTTTAGTTTTCCAGCTCACAAGTCTTTTCTTCTCATCTCCCTTTCCCTGCAGATGAGGGAGGAAGAAGAGAACTGGGAGCTCAACTGCTTGATTTTATTTGGCAAAATTAGCTGGGCTGGGGCTAAACCATGACAATGGTTATCATGAATTCTTTCTGCGTCCTTGGTCTCCCTTCCTCTCTCTTTTAGCCAGATTGAGGATGAGTAAGTTGGTAAAAATTCACTGAATCACATTTTTATGTTGACCTTGTATTAAACTCAAAGTTCTGTGTAGTTTTTGGCAGAAAGTCATGTGGAGCTTAACATTTTTTTAGCCATGTTTTCACTGAATTCTTTGGGATCCCTTCAGGCCTGAAAGATGGAAATTTAAATTGCAACAATCAAAACTTAAAGAAGCATTGAATCTCTGCACAGTCACTGTGTCTTATACAGCTCTAAGTTTCAGCAGTTGCATTTAGTTTTGTGTATCACCAAAGAAAAGGTTGGCCAAATTTACAGCAAATGCAAACCAGTATAGGTTTCTGGACAAGATGCTTATACCAATTTATTTTAGCTTAATAACAGAACCCAGAGTTGATTATGGGGTATCAGTGGACATAAAACACTTTATGAAAACATTTTCCAAGCTATTAGAATATTAGAGTTTAGTTCAGACAAGGGTATAAGCAGAGGTTCTCAACAGGCCTTTTGTAAGAGGTTCTACAGAAAATGGTGTATGAGAATGGAGGGGAAGTGAATATTTTTATGCAAGGTTGTGATTTGTATGTTGGCATGATTTCATTAGATTTGTAAATGGACAAAAATAGACAGAGATATGAAAACTCAGCACATAATCTGTCTTTTATGGGTGGCTTATATGATTCAGCTTCACAGAGGGCAGCAGTTCAGATATCCCAGATCTCCAAGGACAATGAATAAAGCTACCTTGACATTCTCTTCACTAGCAGATCAGACATGTATATCCACTGACCTACCAGTTACTAGAGGATTGTGTACAGAAGCAACTCTTTGGCGCTCTGAAGTCATCTCTTTGCCTTTTTTCTAAGTTGTTTTGCACCTCTGAAAATGGACCATAAGAGAATTGATAGTTTTATGCCACATGAGAGTTCTTCTAATCTTGCAAGGAGTGTATAAATTTGCTTTAAGCTGATTTACGCTAGCAATATGCTCAAAACAGATGGAGCACATCAGTGCCTTGATACAAAGTCTCTTAACGAACATTTCCAAGCAAAGAACTCCCTGACACAAAATGCTGTAGATACTGTAGTTACACAAAACAGAACACTAAGTAGATCACATCTGTACAGTAAGACAGACTTTTATCTTCGTTATTCTTTTGCCAACTGTTGCAAAAACTGGACATAAGGTTCCTTTTTTTTCTATGTGTTTTTTACTGCACAAACAGTGCTTCTGTGAGGGTATCATCATTAATTTACCTAACTTAGAGGGATGTAAGAAAGACTGTCACTTTGGATTGTTCTGTATTAAGCAGATTGGCTTACGTCCAGTTAGGAAACATGAGATAAGATCAGTTGCAGAGTTGCCACTTTCAAATTGTATTTTTTTTTTTTTTTGGTTACTCTAGTGCACACATATAATCTATCAGGTAATCAAAACAGACATACATTCCATTATATATACAGTCAACTAATCATTTGATATGCTTACATTTGAGGTTTAATTTCAGAACTGAGGTGCTTTATTTCCTATGATAAGACAGGAGGGACATTTTGGTTAGTATGATTTTTTTTAAAGTAGGTTTCTTATCAAGATGCAGGTAAAAAATTATTTTAAATGATTGATTAATAATACAACATAATTAGTTATCCTGGCATTAGCATAGTGTTATGTGTCCTCTAAAAATAGGAGTCAATCTAGTGTCTAAACACACTTCAGCAGATGTATTACAGTTGGAATTATGTTTCTGTTCCTATGGCATTTTATCTTAAGCTATTCATATGCAGTCTTCGAGCTTCCAAACCAACATTGCAAATCAAATTATCATTTGTGGTGTTGATCATTAGTTACAAGTGATTAGATTTAATGTGTGGGATGGGAAGAAATGGGAGGACAATTTTATATTTTTTTTCTTCTTGCTGTCCTCCTTGTTATTCTTGCACTGACTGTTTCATTGCATCACTCTGTTCCTAGCTATTCTTGTTTCATCCTCACAATGTTTAGACGACGCATATGTTAGTAAGTTTGTATATTGCAATGACACATGCTTTAAGAGTCTCCTGGAATCTAGGAGCTAAACTTTAGGCTTTAACACTGAGTGTATATTTTAAAAAATAAAACAATAACAGCATTGTTCTTTTGGGGGCTTTTTGTGTGTGTGTGTGTGTGTGTCCCCAAGGAGGATTAGTGTAGGATGTTGAGGACATCACTTTTTTCTGTAATACAATAGCCTGTTGTTCACATGTAGAAGAGATGCCCATTAATGACAAGTGGTATATTTGTTTTCCCACCAAGGCTGACACACAGTTTCAAAGGTCAAGCACTGTCTGATACTGCATTTGCTGGCTTAAACTTTTCTTTTCCCACAGTGGATAAATTTGTATAAGAACAGCCCCAGCTGCTTTTCCATTAGCTGGAATGTATCGCTAGCAGTTCTACAGCTTCTTTGCTTCACCCAAAGCTGAACACAACACAAGTTAGAAGCTAATTAAGTCTGTCTTGATAAACAAAGCAGTGCTTTCTGGGAGACTGAGGCAGATCTGGGTAAACATAAGCAAGTGCTTCAGGTTACTAGTTGATTTTTCAGAGCTCCATTGAGTGTTCTGATCTTCACTTTGATTAAAAATGCAAAGTAAGAGTAAGCTGGGAAGTTGAGCGAGATTGTTTTCCATATTGCATTATGTTAAATAGTTCCATAATCTGTAAATGTTTCCAGCACATGCTTTGTTTCAAGAACTTTGGAGAGAAGGTTACCTGGGAGCAGCTGGAAGATGCTTACTTATACCAAGGACTTAACTGTGTGCTGTCTTTTGGAGTTGTTTCCTCCATACCATGGATGGGTTGCTGAAAGGTGATTTCAGTCCCTTTCCCTGTTCCCTTCATTAAACAGCAGACAGCAGTCCCAGCTATGCACTTTGTACGTCAGTCACATAGGGCCTTTTTTCTTTGCTTTGGAGGCAGCAAGATAATGTCCTCTTGTATTCAGGCAGGACCAGACTCGATGAGGCATAAAATCAGTTATTTCCAACCAGCTTACTTCTGATTGCAGGAAAAGCTTCCAGTCTCACAGCAAGAGGACTAACTTGTCACTCGCTGAAGCAATTTACCTGTTCCAAAAGGAACAGCAACTGTTTCAAAGAATGAAAGCAGCCACTGTTAAAAATAGAAGCTACCAAAACTGTATAAAATTACTTTAAATTAACATGGCTTAGGAACAGATCACCCTTACCATTTGTCTTGAAGCTAGCATTGTTTAAAGTCTTTGTTAGAATGTAGTAAATTAATAACATACAGGGGAAAAGTATTTAAGCTAAAAGAAAAAAAATCTTAATCATTTGTTGTAACTGTATTCCAGAATTATTTCATGGTAAGATTTCAAACAGCTAATGTTGTGTCAGTGTGTTCCTTTTCATTTTTGAACAGTTCTTCAGTTAGGAAGGTGAAATTAAAGTGCTTTTAAGAAAATTAATTATTTTTAGTTTATTTTTTTATTGCACATCTTTTCTCTAGTGGAATGGTGTGTCACTGACCCCCTTTAATAATATTGTTTCTTGGTGTTAGCTCAAGTGCGATAATTGCTTTTTCTTGCAGGCTGAGTGAGGCATCGACCTGTGAAGTATGAGTTAAAGTTCACATTAGGCAGCCTTTGTTCTTTGCTTTAGACTACCTGCTCTGAATATATAACACAACCAGTAAGACATCAAATAAAATGTCTTAAAAATGTATTTTTCAGTTCTGAGGGTAGATCAGTATCTAGGCAGCAGACAAGTGCAGTATGTTTAACTTTAAATAAACACAAGTACTTTACAAGGAGTGTTGGTACTGCATCGTGTTTTGTAGCCTATTTCTTCTCTGTTTTTTTAACAGATTAAACAAATACATAACTGAGGCTTGATATTAGAAAAGAGCTAAGAAGATGGAAAATATTTGTATTTTGGCAATTCATTGCAGCTCCCATGACTAGTTTATTAACATGGATAGCCTCTTATGTCTTTCCTTCTCCCATTTCCAGTAGATCAGCCAGCCTATTTATTGGAATATTGGAAGAATGGAGTTTTATTTAAAACACTATAAAATAATCAGATTAAATATTCAACAGCAGCTTGATTTCCCTAGGCAGTAAAACATTTCTATCTATAGCATATTGATACAACCTACATGTAATCAGATTCGTGGAATAACATTCTATTCCTCTGAGGCCAAAATTGGCTGCTCTGAAGGCAAGACAATTGCAACTACTTATACCCTTGTTAATATGCAAATCCTGCCCATATAGAGTTGTTAGTCTGGTCCATTCTTAGTTCCAAGATTTCCCTACGCTACTGAGTGAAGATACTATTTCTATACCGTCCAAAGCCTGTCTATTGGTGAAATAATCTGTGTCTAGGTAGAAATCTCTGCTGCTGTTGAGGATCCTGGGAAATAGAAGGCGAGGCTAAAACCCTTTAGTGAAAATTAAGTGACCAAGCATTTCAATATAGCACTGTCTCTGTGAGATTGCCAACTTGTGGCAGCTTTGGTCAACAGTATTCTTTGCTCAGAGGTTCTACAATCAGATCAGATTTTCTAAAACACTTTAGTCTTCTGCATATATAAAAGAAAGGAAAGAAAACATTTTTAGGTGATGCTGGTGTGTTGTTATAGTAACTTCAAAAGTCTAGGAATCTGAGGCAAAACAGTTTAAACAATTGGCTTCTTGCAATTTCCCAATAGCCAAATGTTTCCATTGTGGTGTTTCTACACCACTATCTCCTTTGTTAGTGATTTAGCAATCTATGTTAGCAAATTCTCTGTGCTTCTTATGCATACATACTCAAGGTAAATTATGAATGGCTGTACTGGTCAGGCCAAAAATCCATCTTGCCCAGGGTCTTTTATTCAGAGACATTCAAAAGGAGGGGGCAAAATAAGGATGTAAATGTTGGTGATACTTTACAGAAGATCTCCCTTCGTCTCCCACCCACTTGTGTCTCGGAGCTTTCCTTCACCAGAAATGATTTATGTGCGTTTTCAGCTTCATTGGATTCTGTTCCATAAACTTGATCATTACTCTCTGAGCCTGTCTAATGTCTAATATTAGATGACTAAGAGTTAAATCAGAGTAGAGACTAGAACTGGGGATAGCAGATGAAGTAATGTAGTTCTGCTCTTGTTTCAACGCTTATCTCACTATAAGACTCTGGGAAATCCTGAAATCTCTCTAAAGATTTAGAACACTTGTAAAATATGAATAGCACTTACAAATCTTGAAAGCTCTTTCTCACTTTGTAACATAAGCAAATAAAATGATATCATTTAGCATCCATATCAGTGTTCTTTTATCAAAGAACCTCTATGAGAGAAGCATAAACATACAAGGAGAAAACTTATTCCATTTAGAGAAATTGCTGAGAAACTTGATACAAGATAGACTCTTGGAATATGGTATGCTTTCACTTGAACTCTATATTTTAAGTACCTAAATAACTTTCCTACCCACACATTTTCATCAGGTGCAGCATAATGCAAAATTATCATTTTTGCAGCCTTGTCATAAAGAACCTATTAATTTGTGAAACTGGAAAATTTACTCAATCTTAATGCATAGCTTTTGAACTATAAACAAAAGATATTTAAAGGCTGGTTTATGCCAATGACATATTTCATTAAATAATGCATAAAACCATGAAGTGTTTTGAGAAGGTTGAAGTTAGCCCTGTGCTAAAGAGCACCTACTCTGCAAAATTCTGGTTATTATGTGAGGAAGTAGTCTGAAGACAACTCACAGTGCCTGATAGAGAAGGCAGGCAGAAGTGCATATTAGAAATCCTCCTCAGCATGATCCAAAGGCACCTATGCAATAAAGGCAGCGGAGTTTTCTACATATGCCACTTTAGGCATGTGATGAGCTGTTTCTAGGAGTGGTGTTTTAAACTAAATGGTAATGAAGAGCCTTGTTCTTGATTCTTGCTCCTGCCTGGTTCAGGATCTGAATATCCAGCATTTTTTTGTTTATCTATCCTGAATAACTTAATCTCATCATGAGCTTTTAAACTAGTATTTATATAGTATACAGTATATAGTTATCTCTTTCTCTTAAAAGTACTTACTGTGATGGTGGCAATATGTTCTTTCTGCTGTTCCTCCCTCCTCTTTAAGTACAGGCATCGGACATAACGATATCACTTTTTCACTGTGAGTATAGTAAAATAGTGAAATGGGTTGTACAGGGAGGTTATGTTGTGTCCATCCCTGGAGCTTTTTAATTTTCAGCTGGATAAAGTCCCAAGCAGCCCAATCTGACCTTCTAGCTGACCTTAGTTTGTGAGACCTCCTAAGATCCTTTCCAACCTGCATTATCCTACTATCCCATTCCACTTGGACAATAGAGACAAGCAGATGCATATCTTTCACATCTCAGATAGCTCTCTACTATTCAAGCTACTGCATTTAAAACTGAGAGTCAATAGAGTTTTCTCTGGCTATGTTTTTAGTAAGAGACTGACCCTGCTCTCACTTAATGACAAGAAGGTCTGAGGTGACCAGATGTAGGAGGGATTTCCAGGATGCAATCCCTGAGTGATGGAGAGCCCTCTTCCATCACTAAGTAATTATCTGAAGAACGTCAAGATGTCAAAAATACTTTGTTCCTTTGTATTTCCCTTCTTGGTAAGACTACACCCCTCCCTGCTCAGAGTTAAGAAAATTTCCACTCAGCAGGTTAGTTTTTGTGTATTCATTTCTGAAGGCTTATGGAAATATTTTTGCATTATAGTTTGAACAATTTTTCTTTTCTGCTACTGAGCTGGATGCTGCTTTCTGAGGGAAGTTACTGTTAACTTATTGTTTGAATGATTCGAATTTGTTTTGATTCAGAAACAAAACAGATGAATGTGATGTAAATTAAGTGGCAATTTAAAATAACCTGGCTGTCTTCAATGCAATCTCTTGTGGTAGTTTAACTTCTGGGAGGTTGATGGGGGCTAACATCTTAATTTCCTAGAGCTGATCAGCTGTTCTGTGATGGAAGGGCTGGGGTTCCACCTTAGAGGCTACATATTGACAGTACATCACTCTTCACAACAGCCATGGCTTTTTCTTTTTTACAGCTCCTGTCTACCTCTTTCTTCATGTTCCTCTGCAAAAATGTGACTACTTCTGTGTCTGTTCATTACCATGCATTTGTGGAGTAGCTCATAACCAGGACTGCCCCAGCCACCAATAAAGTTTTTTTCTCTGTTAATTATCATACTGGCATTAAGACAACATTGGTGCTGAAGGTGTGAGAAATATTGACAACAAACAGAGACTTGCAGTTCAATATATTCAAAGAAACTCTTATGAGGGTTGGGAAAAAATACCTGGGCATATTTACATGGATTAAAAAAACTAGTTTACATGCTGGCAGTGAGTTGCTTTATTACCTGCAAGGACAGCCCTCTTCTTATTATCAAACATTGAAAACATCATGATATTATCTCTGTTTATTCATTCTTAAATATATTACAAAGAGAGAAAAAATAGCAAATATAGTGCATGGACATAAAAGACAGGACACACTGCAAAGCTTTCCAAAGAGGCAGAGGGGGATGACTTTCATATTGCACCTTTTTCCATGAAGGTGTTCTTAGTGTAGGGCATATATTAAAGGAACATCCATTAGCACGTTTCTCCAGGGAAAAACATATTTCATCAGAGAGCATGCTAATGAACAAGTTGCTAAATGTGAATTAGCACCTATTGTAACAAGGAAACAAGTCAGGTTTAAAAGCCTTTGAGATGTTTTTGTATATTTTAGTGTAACACACTGCAAATGCTATTTCAAAATCATAATTGACTTTCCCTAACAGAAGAAAATTAACTAATGGCTAATACATTTTCTAATACAATATGTTTTCCTTGAGGCAGAACTAGCTAAACCAACATCTCATCATTCTTGCGCTGTTTTTCACACAGAACTATTTCAGCAAAATATTAGTGATGGAAAGAAGGAGGAAACAGAATGATCTGTCTTCTAGAGTTATACTGGAATAAATATTCTGAAATATTATTTTTTAAATGTAGAAGGAATGCATCCGAATAAGTAAAACAAACTCTGTGATCATCATACTTGTCATCTCTGAAAAAATTCTATAGGGGAAAAATATCTGAAATCAGATGTTAAAGGAATCGGCATTTACCAGGTCTTTGTGGGTTTTTTGGGTGGTTTCTTTTACTGCTTAAAATATGAAATTTTAAAGACTTGTATACAAAAATAGTTATGACTTTGTCTGTTTAAATTAGTATCTGTAGTTGCAAATGCTGAATTCTTCAGCTCTTGCAGGTGGTTAACATTAAAAAACATAGTGCTTTCATGACTTCTTGGAGGGGTTTTTATGATTTATTTTCAAGGAATTTGTTTAAATTTCATTGTATTCTGAGTACCAGTTTATTTTCAGAAGGCCTTCTGGCTTGTGAAAATCTTCATGCTTTTAGAAGGTATTAGAGGGGAAGTATTTTAAGATACAGAGTTCCAAATGTGGAACAACAAAAAAAAAATTCTCAGAAAACATCCTGCTGCTTTTGCACTTTAGGCAGTAGTCATGTTATAATCACTTTGACGATGTTAAGAAAGATAGTTTGATAACTAAATTAAAAACTTCTAGATTAGATGCATAGGGGAACGTTAGAATCTCAAAAACTTTTATATTATATGGCTTGCAACTTTTTATATTTTATGGTTTGCAACTTTTACTTATTTGAGAAAACACCCTTACAGCATTGACTATTAGTGATTCTGAATGTAAGTTGACGTTTATTTTTATGCAGACGAACTAGGCAATTTACTCTCTCTGCTCTTGTTTTATTGTTTGAATAGGTCACGATATCCTACTTTTAAAATGGATAAGCACAGTGGGTTGGTTTTTTTAGTCCCTCCTTGAAGTCCTACAGAGAATGACTCTCAATTCGGTGACGTCAAACAGCATTTCTATGTTTATCTGCTTCTTGTCAGATTTTCATCTAGAGGATCTCAACCAGGGAGGAAAGTTCTCTTGCAGTAGGAGCTCTCTTATGATGAAAAGAGCCTGTTTCCCAGAGCACTTTCACACACAGTATCTGTCTCTGAATGTCTGTCTTTCTCCTTTGTGTTCCTTCCTTTCAGAGATGCATATTAGCAAAGAGAAGTTGACTGCAAATTAATTGCTTTGCCTTTTCTTACTGTTGTGCTCCTTCCTAACAACTTGTCATGTGAAGTGTCTATACGGCTAGTGTTCTGTATAACTCCTGTGGAACAGATCCCAAGCTCTTTAATCAAAACATTTTTACTGCCTTTATGATTACTCTTTAAAATTATATTTCTAGCATCAATTTATGAGAGATATTGATTTTTTAAAAAGGAAAAAAAGTCAATCTCTCTTCCATAGCTTTTCAGCCCCAGCCCACTCTATACTTCTGCAAATTAGAAAAACATAAAATGAGATAACACTTTTCTTCAAAAATGCCTTGTCCTTTTCCTGGCATTTTCATCCTAACATTATATTTCCAGGTTTTTAATGTTTGTAAATTTTAATTTGTGACAAATAAAGCTGTTATATTGATTTGTATGACAACACTTCAGAGGTAAATTTAAATTGAAAGCTAAAATACAATTCTTAGGCAGAATATTTGGATTTTAGTAGTGTCACCAAGGCAGGCCGAGTTTTGTTTTTTTTTCCAAACAACCCTAGTTAGAACAATGACTCGTCAACAGTTCAGGTTCATAGCTGAAAGAAGCATTCCTTGCTTTAACATATGATCTGGGTTAATTATCCATTAAAACACTAAATCAAATACAAAACCTCCTGTTATTTTGCCATAGCCTGTGAACAATGTAATGTGATTTTTGCCTAGGAACAGCATAACCTCAAGCTGAAATATATAAGCCAAAGAACTGACAGTGTGCTTTATTCCTTGAATTTGCATTTTATTGCTAGGGAATAAACTCTGGAGGACTGTGTTACCTCCAAGAAAAATATTCCAAGCTTCAAGCTTGACTCTGAATCTTGATATTTCTGTTGCTGCGTGATACTTTCCTCAACATGAACTACATGAGGTTTTATTTTATGCATTCTGCTATCTTATGGAAATATAATGTAGTCAATTGAATAATTAGGGTTTTTTGGTATAGTCATGCAAATATTGCTTTAAGAGTTTGCTCTATAATGTGTCTGAAGCATGTATCATTCTGCATTGTTAAAAAAAATAGTACAAAAAACCCGCAACAGCCCCCTCCAGCACTGCAATTATAATGAATGAAAGTGTATGTAATCCTAGTCAGTCACCCAGTAAATGAGAAGCAAACCTGTCGGTTATTCCATCAGGCGGTAGCTTAGCAGATACTTTAATAGTGGGATGCAAAGGTTACATAAGCAGTTGAATTCCAATTTGCATTTTTAATAAAGGGCTGTGCTTATAAAGGCTGCTGTTTTGGTGGTGGGTTTTTTTTGTTTTTGCTTTGATTTGGCAGGAGTTTTTTTGTTCTTATTTGTTTTGGTTGGGAGGACTGTTTTGTGTTGGTTTTGGGTTTTTTTGTCTCAGAGTAATTGGCTTTTTGTCTGAATTATGCATAGTGAGGATCAAAGGAAAAATACTTGTCTCATCTGGGGAGCATCCAGGTCTTCAAAGGCTTGTATATGTGCCTAGCTTTTAGGTACAATTTCTTTTTTAATAACATTACTTTACAATACAGTTTCTGACAATAAAATTAATCATGGACCTAACTTTCAGGATCATTGACTTTAACTTCAAATTGATCTTAATGGGTTTTGGTGTATCTTAAAATTGTCCTCAAACAGGCAGTTCTTGAGATTGCCCCCTCTCTGTGTATTTGGAGTTACTACAGCTGGGTGAGGCATTCCTACCTTCTGTGCCAACTTTTTGCTGCATTTCAGAGGTGAGAGATCATGGTCGTTCTCACTGGAAGTAAATCAGGGCCAATAGAGTTGTCTTTTTATCCCTCTAGAACAGATAGTTCTTTTGCAATTTTAATTGCTGTACACTATGATAGAAAATCACTTTTTGATAAGTAAGAACAGTCTTTTTAAACCTCAGCTAGCCCAGTCCTAGCTCTGCTGAGACTGATATCAGTAGGAGTTTTATTATTGAATTCTAAAGCAAGACAAATGTTAAGTGCCTTGAAATTCACGTCAAAGAGTAGTTATGTACGTGACAACTATAATCTTATATAAAATATTGCTTAAACAGCCTTAGGGAAACAAATTGACCTAAAGGATATACTGGGACTGAGCCCTTAACATGGCTCCATTTAGTTGCTACATAGAAAGGTTATCAAGTTAAAAAAAAGAACAGAATAAATAAAATGGAAAGCCCTGCATTTAAGTAGAGCTCCTGCAGCTTTTCAGCACATTATTCTGAGTGTTGATTAAATTTCCATTTTTAAAAGACATAGTATGCATATTAAAATGAAGTTTGTTCATGGGGAAGATATCGTACTTTTCTTTATTCCTAGATGATGTGATGGTATAGCCTTACTGTCAAATCTGAACAAACTCTTTTGTAAAGGAAGCAAGGCTTTTTTAGAAGTACTGCTGCTGGAACAACAGCAACATTTTCAAGCAGTACACGAGATGACTGTCTAAACTAGTCATGCTTCAGAGTAGTGGGCTGCTGAGGTTATTTTAGGTCACACAGCTGCTCAGGTAGAAAGCTCTCCCATTGTTGTTAGCATCGAAGCTGTCTACTGGTAACTTTGTGTTTTCTATGGATGAAGGTGTGTTTTTTTATCTAAATCAACATCAGCAAACTGTCTGTGATGGCCAGCCCTTGTCTGGCTTCCAGACACCCACCCAGCTGCTCTCTCACCCCCCTCCTCAGCAGAACAGGAGAAGAAAAGAAGATGAAAAAACTTGTGGGTCAAAATAAGGACAGGGAGATAATCTACTAATTACTGTCACGGGCAAAATAGACTCAACTTAGGGATATTAAAATATTTCCTATTAAAATAGATTTGCATGGCAAGAAACAGAGAGATTAATCAAGTACAAATGCCGGGTCCTGCACTTAGGGTACAACAACCCTATGTAGAGCTACAGACTAGGAGAAGTCTGTCTAGAAAGCTGCCAAGAGGAGAAGGACCTGGGGGTGTTGGTTGACAGCGACTGAATATGAGCCAGCAGTGTGGCCAGGTGGCCAAGAAGGACAACAGCATCCTGGCTTGTATCAGAAACGGTGTGACCAGCAGGTCTAGGGAGGTTCTTCTCCCTCTGTACTCAGCACTGGTGAGACTGCACCTCAAATTCTGTGCTCAGTTTCCACTTTCTATCAAAATGCATTTACTTTATTCAGTTTGAATTTATTGGTTCTGTGTTTCAATTAAACAGACAATTGTAGGAAAAACACCCTGTTTTTCTAAAGTGACAGTTGTTTCTAAGTAATTTATTTTATCAGAAAAATTTGTCTTCTTAGTCTCATAGGAAATTCTGTAAACAGAGTGTTCCATGGAGCCGCATTTATCCATGAACTGCATTTATACCAACAAAACTGATGCTGGTTTGAAATGCCTTGCAGATAGCTCCAGCAGCGTCAATCATTTAAGAGACGGTATCTTTTTATAGAATACTTCTCAGGATATCTTCTTGAACTTTCCTTTGAATTTTACATAAAATAAATTAGTTCTTCCATCAGCTACTAAATTAGGAGATTGAAGTGAGTAGCTGTTCAAATCAACATGTTGTTATCATTAGGTACCAGAGATACATATTAAAATATGGATATATTAGCTGTCTTTCCTTATCGTTCCTTTATACCTAATCATAAGGCTGTCTTAGATGCATGATTTGCAGCTGAGCTGTAGCGACAGCATCAGCCTCCTCCGAGTGCTCTGAAGGCCCAGCTTCAGTTAGTTACTCTGGCAATGATGTGATTGAACTAGAAGATGGAATAAGGCTTAATGACAAAATGTTCTGGTCAGACAAAGCTGTTCAGGAAAAGGTGTTCCCGTTTGTTCTGGACTTTTAATCTTCTGCCACTTAGCTTACATATAGCTTTATGCAGTTAGCTTTGATCAGCTTCAAATGTGAAAGAAAATCTGTGTATTGGTTTCATGTCTCTCCAAGTGCTTTCCTGGTGTGCTTGAACTGAAGTTTTCACAGCTTAATTTGAATGTGTGTTCCCTGTGTTTGAAAACTACTTATTCTTAACTATTTTTTCATTGATGCATTTGTATTTACAAAATGAGGAAAGCCTTCTTTAGAGATATTACTAAAACAGTGTTTAAGAAGTATTTAAGGCAAGGAAAGTGTTTTTACCTGCTTTAAACTTACAAGATTTAACTTTTCTAGTTTTGTATCGGCTGTGATGATTGTTAATGCATCCTGGTTTTGGTTCAAAAGTCACTGTCAATGGGTGTTTGCTGCTTTTTAACAAGTCAATCATATATATAGATCCTCTCTTGTCTTTGTATATCCAGTATTACAAAAGTATCCAGTATCTTGTATACTTGGCCTCAAACAGGAATAATAGATGGGTGAAAAGACTTGAGGCTCCCATTGGCCAATTGCTCACAGACAATCTGCTTTTGTACTTCACTGTCACATACAGACTTTCTAACATACCCAGGACTGAGTAACCTTTTCCTGCTATTAAATAGTCAGAAAATTGCCAGAAGGCAGTGGTATTTATAAATGATGTAAAGCTCTATGCCACTCCAAAAGCTATCTGTGAGGATATATGAAGCTGTATGTAAGGATGTACATTGGTGAAATTCTTTTGTGTCTTTATGCCTGTATTCCAGTCTATATTCAGGGCCTTTTGAGCATAATTTAGGGTTTAGCCTCTCAAGAGTATGAAATGACTGACCAAAAAATGTTGAAGTTACTGAAAAGACTTCTTCAAGACTGCACTCAAATGAGCTAGGATTTGTAGTCTTGAAGCTGATTAGTAATAACGAAGCTGATTTCTCAGGACTTAGAAATGTTAAATAGTTCACAGTGAGCTTGTCAGACTTGATTTTTAGAATTGTAATCTAGGAACTATCCCCTCCTCCACCACCCCCCTCTTTTGTTTCTGTCTTCAAGGGCTCTTCACGCAGAAATATTTTCTAGAGACTGATTTTAATAGTCAGGTAAGAAAACCAATGCATTGTCTCTCTGCAAGGTGAAAATTATTAAAATACAAAAAAAATCACAATCCCAAAAGCAAAACTGTCTAACAGTAATCACAGAGTTTGGAAAGAGTTAAAGGGGGAGAAAGGATTATCCCAAGAACTGCTTCTGCTTAGTAGAAAATGAAGAAATACTTACCTAGTCTTGAAGTTTGTTTGTTTGTTACTTCTAATAGAGGATTTTGTACAACCTCTCAGCTTTTTATAGCTCAATTCCATTATTCTGGGAACAACTTGGGAAAGAAGTAATGTGTATTCCTCCCACAGCTTCACAAATGTATGCAGTAACACCTGCAAACAGCACTGGCTTCAGGACCCATTTGTGTTCGTGCGTGTAAACTAGCTACAAATGACATAGCAGGTGAGGCCCAGGTGCTCCAGATGAGTAATATTTATGCATTTGGGGTGGCAGTAAGTAATGGCACTTGCAATTCTCCACATTTGGATAACTGGAGACGTGTGCTTTGTCTTTCACAAACAGTGGGATACTGGGATACAAAGCCATGCTCAGCAGGAGTATGTACTTTCCTGCTTTTCAAGTGAGTGCTAAAGTTTGTGTGCAAACTCTTGTGACTCATCTTAGAATAAGAAAATTTGGTTAGAAGGAAAGTATGACTATTTTCTGAAAGATCAAATTTTACAAAGGTGTTTTCTTCAGCTAGTGAAAGCCCTGACTGAGAATTTGCTCTTATTTAACCTACATGAACCTAGAATGCCAGAAGGTAATATTTCTTTAAAGCTGTTTAGTTAAAGATATTTTGCCTGTAGGGTACAAAATAAAACAAGGAAGCACTGTTTGCTTACCATGCTAACACTTGGAATTAAAATGTGGCCTCATTACGGTGGACTAGAGCAGGAGGATAACCTTCCTCGACCTACTAGACACACTCTTCTTAATGCACCCCAGGATACTATTGACCTTCTGGGCCACAAGGGTATGTTGCTAGCTCATGGTTAACTTGTTTTTCTACCAGGACTTTCAGGTCTTTCTCCTTCTACCTACAATGGAGTAGATTGAAATAACAAGTTAGAAGATGTATACTGCCAAATACAGCCATTATAAATCAGCTAACATTGCAAAAGCATAGTAAAATGTTGTCTGAACTCTGCTTCACTAAAACTAGTGAAAATTCTGTGATTAAATGTAATGAGAAACATGGGTAAACACTCCTGAAAGCCCTGTCCATTTGGGCCAGTTTCTTTTCCATTTGGTATTGCTCAAATCTATTGGTACAGTTATGAACTGCTCAGTGGCTGGGTCTTCTATTTTAATCTAGTAGACAGTTGGACTGAGGCTTTCAAAGGAGTTCATTGATTAAAAGTGATGGGAAAGGAGTAGCTAAATTCTCTGCACGTTTTGAAAATTTTAGCCTTTGAGTGTTAACCTACAGTCTTTAATCAGCCCTTAATCAAGTAGAATTCTCACTGGGACTTTTGTTTGACTAAAGCTGCACAATTTGATCTTTTGGCAGAGGAAACTTGTTCCTGCAAGCAGAGGAAACTTTATGCAAGACAGACTCTAAAGTACATGAAAACAAACATCTCTTCCCGATTACAAACAACTAAGAACTTTTTATTGGCTGTGGTGGTGATTTTTGGTGAGCAAGATTATGCTAACAGGTAATCTGAAATTAAAAAAAAATGGAAATAGTTGCTTCAGTATGTGGAAATATACTTCCACATGCTTCTAGCTGACTTTTTCTTGCATTAGAGTTTTACTTTAATTTTCAGTGACTCTTTCTTATAGAATAAAGACTTTCCTCACAAGGTGAAGAATCATAGAATTGTTTGGAAGAGATCTTAAAGATCTAGTTCCAACACCTCTACCATAAGCACGGAAAATTCCCACTAGATCAGGTTGCTCAAAGCCTCATCCTTGAACACCTCCATGGATGGGGCACCCACGATTTCTCTGGGCATCCTGTGCCTTACCACGCTCACAAGAAAAAATGTCTTCCTAATATCTAACCTAAATTTCCCCTCTTTCATCTTAAACCCCTTCTCCCTTCTCCTGTCCCTGTAACTCCCTGATAAAGACCCCCTTCCCAGCTTTCCTGTAGGCTTCCTTTAAGTACTGGAAGGCTGCTATAAGATCTCCCTGGAACCTTCTCTCATCTAGGTTAAACAAGACCAACTCTCTCTCAATTTGTCCTCGTATGAGAGGACTGATTTCCTTACAGCTCCTTGCAAAAAATTAGTTCACTTGACATTTCTAGGGTTGGACTCTATTTTGTAAATGCTTTGATTTAGTGTTAACCTCACTTCTGTTTAGAAATTATTTCTCAGAACTTCCTTTAACTGAAAATTTCTGCTTCTCTTTTGGTTCCCTTTAGGACATTGAATGAGGAAAATCTCATAGAATAAAAAGAAAAAAGAGGGCAGGAAAGACCTGATTAAGCAATGAAATCTATGTTTGCAAAGTATCTTTACAAAACTACACTTTTAAATCCCAGTAAATTTATTTGTTTAAAAGTTCTTCATACAAACATATTATAGTATACTATGAGAATTTTTTCTGCAAATGCTATGGAACAGAGGCCTTATTGGATGCCATTGACAGAACAACTGGATTTGGTTTTAGGCACTTTACTGCAACTTAAAGTTCATTTGTTGTGAAGACAAGAGCAAATCAAGTATTCAAAAATTAAATTAAATTAGAACTAGGAAAATGGGAAAAAAATGTCTGATACCTTTTCTCTGAAGCTGTAATTACAGGCATTTTGGATGCCTTACGTAAAAGTGAGTGGTGACAGATACATAATCCTATCATGGCAGTTAAAATGGGGAACAACTTCTTATAAAGGAAACTAGAACTTCAAATTCTCCCAGTTTTTAAAGCTGTCAATACTATTTGTGGGAAAAAGAAAGGGATTTTCCTCTCAAATTGAACAAATCAAACATGCTGGCCTCAATTATAAATAACATTGAATTTTTGCAGAATTATGCCGTATCCACAATTCTTACTGTAAGAAATACTTGTGTTTTCTCAGTTTTAGAACTGAGGTGATTTCAGTGAAAAGCATTTACTCTCTCCTGTATTCTCCTGCTCTTCCTTTACTGGTACCACAAGAGGAACAGCTGCACTTTCTTTCCTATCTAGTTGGAGCCAAGACTTTTGGACTGTCAGGACCAAAGGTGCCCTGGCATTGTCAGAAGCCTATGCTCACCCTTTGATCTTGCTGATCCTCGCATTCCCAGCTCCACCTCAGATGCTGTAGACCCAGCAGCCCCATCCTGCTACCCACTGGTAAAATGCACATTGCAGAGAGGGCCAGGACTGTACTGAATTGGCATCTTTGAGTTTCAGAGCAACAGGTAGCACTTTCTAGGGTAGTTCTCTAGTACAATTTTTAGTAGGATTTTCAGGGAACTCTGAAAGAAAGAATTACTGAATACCTTCATAAAGGAAAAGTGATCAGTAAGCAAGGAGTATTTAGTACAATGTAGCTTGTGTAAGTTTGACCTGGGGTCTTTCTTTCCTAAGAAAATATTCTGAACAAAAGAAATATAGTAAATACAACCAGTTTTCTATTAAAATACTTATTGTTAAGTGGAAAATTATCAGCCAAAATGGTGGTGATTTGGGGAACTAATCAAAGAGTCATATGATGAATAAGGGAAGAACCAGATGGCATTTGTCATGTTTTGAAACTTTTTCCTGCTGAAAACAGTGGCAAAGGTGGGTACCAGACTTATAATTTCTAGGGTTCTCCTGACCCGTGGTATATTCCTGTCATACTTCTTATTACACCTTGTGCGGTAAATTGATGATATAATCCTGATCAAGATCAAGGCTACGCTTAGAAGAATTCATCTCCGTTTTACCAAGCATTGAAGTTGAGTCTTGGTCAAGAGCTGTTGTCTGTATATATAGAGAATGATTTTCACAATATATTTGTGCATAGCAACCAAAATGACTAATGGAAGAGAGCAGTCACTTTATAAGGAAGAGACAAAGCTGGAAAAAAGACAGCCAGGAGATAATATAGCTGAGAACTGATATGATTAATGTTCACAAAATCATGAAGGTTATGGGTAAAATGAGTACAGAGCTGTTGTTTCTGAAATCCTGCAATGTTTGAGCTACAATGTATTGATAAAACTATTAGGAGTTTGAATTAAAGCATAGAAAAAAACACTTGGAGTTCCGAAATTTCTCACAAAAGGAGAATGTGGAGGCACATTCAAATACATGGATAACAAGTCTATACAGAGATACTGAGTAAGCAGTTAGGGATGTACTTTCTAACATCCTTCATCTAATAAAATTCCAGGGAAGCATGGAGGAGTAGAATAAAAGACTAGGCTTGTGTGATTTTCCCCCTAGGCAGCTTCTGCTAGTGCCACTAATGGAAACTGGAAGCTAGTCCAGGTGGGACACTGTTCCAGTCCAACAGTAATATCCTTAGGTATCCTGTACTTTTAATCTTCACTATATTGAAAAATGTGTAGCAATATATGAATGCTAGCATTTGGAAGGAAATTTCAACTGTCAACAGCACCCCAAAATAGGACACTTGAGATATAAGGTACCTTAGAGTTAAGCTAGATGGCATGTAGATGGTAGCTGGTAAGACAAAATATTATTGTGGAAAAAAGTTTTTCTAGTAATCAAACAATAGTCAGTGTATATTTCTCATGCAGAAGAATAATAGTGGAGCAGGCATCTAGATCTCAAAGTGAATTTCTAACAAACGCCTACCTTGTACCATATGCTGTTGTGTAATAAGTAGCTCGAGAATTTTGTTATTCTCATATGACAGGTGCTAGACAATACAAAATATTAGAATTTAACTGGTCTCTTACCATGGACATCTGTCTCTGGATCCACTGAAATGGTGATACCTGTGAAAAAAAGTGCTCTGGGAAGGATACTAAAGCTATCAAAAATAATATTTTCAAAAGTCCCATATTTTTAAATACTAATAGGTAATATATGATTTTCTTAATTTTCTGCACAATTGTATCCTTATAGCCTGACATGTTGTCTTCAAGTCTCTACAGTCTTGTCTTCTCTAACCTTAACCTGAGTTCTATAAAAGTGGGGGCCTGTCCACTCTTGGAAAACTGTAAGCAAACTTGTTCAGCTGATCATATTCTTCTGCCTTTCTTTTCTGCTTTTATTTGCTGTGCTATAGTTTTATCTGTCCCTAAGGCATGCTAATTTACAACTCCTTTTTACTAGACCAATAAAAAGATTTTGTGCTATAGCTTTGGTTTATTATCTGATGTTCTGAAACAGTGGGTCAGATAGGACAGCATGTCATCAACTGGAAATCGAATTGCAGCAGCGTTTTTGGGGGGCTTTTGTGTTTGGGTTTTGTTTTTTGTTTTTTTATTTCTTGCTGATTTGAGATTTATCTGATTAATTGAGTAGTTTTTCTTTATGAACATGCCACATGTTGAAGCGTGTCTTTTGCAGATAACGGGAAAGTTCCAGCTTCCTATGGTTCACTGTATGCCACAGATTTAAGTTTTCTGTGTTTTCATTTTTTAACAAAAGATGTGGGTCTCTGTCATTAAAAGTTATGTTAAGATCAAAAATTCGTAATGAAAGAGAAAGCTGTTTGAACTGCATTTACAAATATATTTAAATAAGTAGACTGTTAGGCTTTGATCAATTTGAATTACAGAGATGATCCTCTGTGGTGGGAGTTAAAGACTTTAATTGATTTTATTTATTATGTATTTATTCTAATAAATAAGCAGCCTGAGGTTTTGTTTCCTTTATCCACCATTTTCCCCAAAAGTGTAAGACTACTGTTCAATATAGTGGTGTTCTCATGCACCCAGAATATTTTTTGGTTGTGTTACAAAACTATGATAGAAAGATTTCCAATCCTGAATTGGTGATTGTGGTTCAGAGTAAAATGTGAAAGAATTGCTGGGACCAGAGACAAATTGATACCTGACAGAACTTAGCTGAGTTTGATAAACATTGAGTCCCTTGAGGTTAAGACTTCAGGCTGAAAAAGCAGACAGTCCTGCAGAAGTCTTGTATTTTTTTTCTGGGCATAAGAGCTTAGAGTAAATAGCGTGAAAGTTTTCAGAAAATATGGTAACAGGGATTAAATCATGTAATAGTGTAATTAATGAGATAATAAGAGGCTAAATCCTTGAGATGCCTGATGTTCTATAGAAAAAATATTCTAGTTTCTAAAAAAAAAATGTGGAAATGGTCAGTAATGTGAGAAAATTCATTAACTGGATCACAAAGCACAGAAAGGGCATAAAATACTTTCCTGGACACTGACAAAGGCTACATAAGATATCTACAGGTCTTAGAAACATTCAAGAGCTTAAGACTGTGAGAAAAAATGTATAAGGCAAGCAGACCAAAAATAGTGGCTGAAGACCTATTTTGAGACCACTGGCATTCTCGGACTCTCTTCTGTAACAAAGCATGGGGGTGGAATTTCTCTGATAATTCTGTAACATATTATTTACAGCATTTCGTAATTTTCTGTAATTTTTCATATATGATACATGATCTAACTAAACAGAGGACTACAAAAAGATGGCTCACTATGAGGGAGGAGTAATTAAGATATGGAGAGCTTGGTGATCTACAGAAAGGTGGTACAATGGGCACTGGACCATAGTGGATCCAGGGGTCTAGAATCCATCCCTGAGCAGTAGAGAGGACTTATTTGGTTAAAAACCCCTTATTGTACACTTCACTCATTTCTTCAAGAAAAGAAAAAGCAAGTGGTTGACAACCATAGGTCTTTATATATTACACCTATTTCCCATTAAGAAATGATGTTTCAAATAACCTGCTACTTCAGGCTTGAGTGCCTTGTAAAAGCAGAGTTATTTCCTGCAGCTGCATTATGGATGTTGAAAATTGTGTGGTTCTGTGACTGCCAATCTCATTAGAGACTCCATAGAGATCAATAATTGGTATGATAAATTATGTTTTCATGCTGGAAAACAGATGCTTTGTAGGCAATTTAAAAAATAAAAAGCTTTCTAGAAATCAGGGAAGATTTCTAACTATATATATATATATATATATACCCAAGGATATTGAAGGAGCTGGCAGATGTGCTGGCCAAACCCCTTTCCTTCATCTTCCGACAGTCCTGGAAGACTAGGGAAGTTCCTCTGGACTGGAGTGTGGGAACATTTTACAGAGAAGAAGGCCTGGATGCTGTGGGATGGGTTGATGCTGAGCAATTCTAACAAGGCCTTGAAACAGAGAAATGAAAGATAAACAAAGACCAGCTGAAAGGAATACAAGAGCTAGTTCAGTGGGAACCAGTACCAACTGAAAGAAAAACAATTAAAGAGAACTATCAACATAGTTAATTTTAGTGTAACTTGGTTTCTTAGCATGCGTGGTAGTTTAGCCAATAATAAGTTAGTAATAGCTTTATGGACAGTTACCTTTAGCCAATAATACACCATACATACCCTCGTAGGCACCCAGTTATGTAACTAAAAAGGGTTTATAAAGAAACAGCTAAGGTCAATAAAATGTCAACAATCCATCAGACTGAAGTCCATGTGATCAATCCCCTCACTGGAGGCTGGCTGATGTTGTGCCCATCTACAAGAAGAGTCGCAGGGAGGATCCAGGGAACTACAGGCCTGTCAGTCTGACCTCAGTGCCAGGGAAAGTTATGGAAGAGGGGATCTTGAGTGCTATCATGAACCACATGCAAGAGAACTGAGTGATCAGGCCCAGTTCACAAAAGACAGGTCTTGCCAAACTAACCTGATCGCCTTTATGATAAAATGTCTCGGCCACTGGACAAGGGAAAGGCTGTGGATGTATCTTCCTGGACTTCAGTAAAGCCTTTGACGCAGTTTCTGACAGCATTCTGCTTCAGAAATTGTCAGCCTCTGGCCTGGACAGGCGCACACTCTCCTGGGTGGAAAACTGGTTGGATGGCCGGGCCCAGAGAGTGGTGGGAAATGGTGCTAAATCCATCTGGAGGCCAGTTACAAGTGGGGTTCCCCAGGGCTCAGTGCTGGGTCCAGCCCTGTTCAATGTCTTTATCAACGACCTGGATGAAGGCATCGAGTGCTCCCTTAGCAAGTTTGCGGATGACACTAAGCTGGGTGGAAGTGTGGATCTGCTGGAGGGTAGGGAGGCTCTGCAAAGGGATCTGAACAGGCTGGACTGCTGGGCTGAGACCAATGGCATGAGGTTTAACACTTTAACAAGTGCTGGGTCCTGCACTTGGGGCACAACAACCCTGTGCAGAGGTACAAACTAGGAGAAGTCTGTCTAGAAAGCTGCCAAGAGGAGAAGGACCTGGGGGTGTTGGTTGACAGCGACTGAACATGAGCCAGCAGTGTGCCCAGGTGGCCAAGAAGGACAACGGCATCCTGGCTTGTATCAGAAACGGCGTGACCAGCAGGTCCAGGGAGGTTATTCTCCCTTTGTACTTGGCACTGGTGAGACCGCTCCTCGAATCCTGTGTTCAGTTCTGGGCCCCTCACCACAAGAAGGATATTGAGGCTCTGGAGCGAGTCCAGAGAAGAGCAACAAAGCTGGTGAAGGGGCTGGAGAACAGGCCTTATGAGGAGCAGCTGAGAGTGCTGGGGGTGTTCAGCCTGGAGAAGAGGAGGCTGAGGAGAGACCTCATTGCTCTCTATAACTACCTGAAGGGAGGTTGTATAGAGCAGGGAGCTGTCCTCTTCTCCCAAGTGACAGGGGACAGGACGAGAGGGAATGGCCTCAAGCTCCACCAGGGGAGATTTAGGCTGGACATCAGGAAAAAAATTTTCACAGAAAGGGTCATTGGGCACCAGAACAGTCTGCCCAGGGAGGTGGTTTAGTCATCTTCTCTGGAGGTGTTTAAGGCATGGGTGGACGAGGTGCTAAGGGGCATGGTTTAGTGTTTGATAGGAATGGTTGGACTCAATGATCCGGAGGGTCTCTTCCAACCTGGTTGTTCTACTATTCTATATATACACATTTTAATTAATTTAACTCTTTTAGGATATGAATTGTAAACTCTTATCTCTGTGTGCTCTTTAGTCAATATTCTTTGTTTTGTTCTTTCTGTCTTCCATGTTATTGGATTGGAGCACTTTTCTGAACAGTGTCCTGCCAGCAAGGTTTTGTATCAGACTTTCATATCTATATTAGGGTAATCAGTACATGGGAGGAATTTTTGACTGAAGGAAATGAATTTCAGGAGTCACCGGATTTCCTTTGTGTTATATTCTGCTCAGAATAAAATAACAGCATGAAGGGATTATGTTTGGTTCCAGAGGGTTGGTGTTTCAGCCATTTATTCCACAAATGAGGTTTTGATCCAGTTCTTGTTCCAATATTACTTTTGCATTTTATTAAACTGTGTAATAGAAACTGCTCACAGGCACTGGAACAAGGATAGCTGGGCTTGTGCTCTCATGTGAGTGGTTTGCTTAGTCCTGTTTAGCCCTTACACTAGAGATCAGTAAATGTTTAGGGATTACATGTATGTCAGAGCTGTTTTCAAGAGGATTTGGACCACCTCTATGGTTTGAGGGTGAAAATCACAGTATCACAGAATGGTTTGGTTTGGAAGGGACCTTTAAAGTTCATCTAGTCTGACTCCCCACAATAAGCAGGGATGTCTTCAACCAGATCAGATTGTTCAGAGCCCCATCCAGCCTGACCTTTAATGCTTCCAGGGGTGGGGCATCTACCACCACTCTATGCAATCTGTTCCAGTTTCACCACCCTCATCCTGAAAAATTTCTTCCCCTACAGAGTTGCCCAAAGGAAGGCGAAGGACCCCCTTCCTTGAGACACTCAGCATTTAGTGGTTCAAGGCCCTAAGCAAGATTACTTATCCCTTGTAGTTAATTTATGGAAATGTTGGCATGCTCTTCTGTAGAGGTAGGAGATTTTGTGTAAGTTACTAAACAGGTCATTAATATTCACTGCCAAAGTCATTATTTTTCAGAAAGTAATGTAATTATGTGCTGTCCAGAGAGGAAAAGTGAATATGTAGTACACATGCTGAGAAACGCGCATGTTTATCAAGACGTCAGCTGTTTCTTGAAGCTGAGAATCCGTCATCCTCAGAATGTTCTATTCTAGTGAATTTTAATGAGCCCTACTGAAGCTGTGAATGGCCTGTCAGAACTTTTATTAGGCATCTTATTATTAAGGAGTTTATAGCTTGGGTGTAAAACTTTGCTATAGGCTAGAACTAGTTAAATAATAATTTCAGAGCAATGTTTTGCACCAAATTTAATTCAGATAGCTTTAGGCATTTTTCCATGTTTGTATCAGAAGGCAATATCCAAGTTCTGATTGAAATCTTTTGAAGCAGGGCAAGGCAAAATACAAATGGCCTAGACCTGCATCTTTACTCATAGTACACAGTAAGATGGTCTAGTACTGTAGAATGTGTTTTCCATAAATGACTCACAGAAATAGATGACATCACTTAACATGAGAACTATTAATTTAAAATACAGCTAAAAAGTCCTGGTACTTTTTCTGTGTTGTACCCAGTGAATAACTCAGCAGAGCAATGAACTTGCAGGGCTCTTTTTTCCCTTTGTTCATGGAACAAATGCTTTCATTTCATACATCAGCAATCACAGTTTGCTGCAGCTGTTCTACCTTGCATATACTTTTCAGGAGGAGGTGACAAAAAGTAGTACATTATTTTACTATCATTTCATGACTTTTGACATGGAAGTGTATTACTTTTTAAATTTACAGAGCTTGTTGACAGGGAAGCTGCATAAGCCTACAGCTAAAGTATCTAAGCTTAAGAAAAATAATTAAAAAAAAGAGAAAGTATAATAAGTCCTGTGAAAACCCACTGAGTGCATGTTTTACTTCAATATAACATGAAGAGCGCAGAACGCCACATGAGTACATGTTGATTCAGTAATTCTCACATCTTTCATCAGCTGCCAGTGACCAGAAAATTCTTGAGTGTGAAAAATTTGAAACTTTTCTGAACTGACCAGCAATGCCTACCTCTGTTTGTTTGAACAAAAAAGCTTTGTCATGTAGCACTGTCACTCTGACCACAAGTCCCAGACTGTGTAGTCTACTCGATGTTAATGGACACAGCTGTGTAGTAAGTTGAAGCTGAATGTGGACAGATTTTATGAACTCAGTTTTTTGGTTTTGTTTTTTTTCATAAGATTTGGTCCTTTAATGCATGAAATTAAAGGAAGAAGTTCAGAGCCAGAAGAGTTCCTCCTTTGTACCTCTCTTTCACTCAGTTTTCCTCTTCACTGCTGCAGCTGATACGTAACAATTCTAATGCAAACCAGATATATGAGTCACCTTGCAATTAGTACCAGGCAGCTTCTCTGGGAATCCAACTTCTATGGAACACAAATTATACAAAAATCCAACTATTTTTGTTTTTTACCAAAAGCTGCTTTACAAGTTTTACGGGTTAGATAGCTGTTTTCTAAATTAACAGTGAGTGACTACTTATAGCGGAAACCAGCACCTTTGAACTCAGTGGAGAATTTAATTCTGAAAATGTGGATGTGATTAATTTCAACAAGTTATTGATGTTTCATGAAGTATTACAGATTTGCTAAATGTTGGGCAATAGAAAAGTATCCTCAGTTCTTCCACTGCGTTATAGTAGGCAGTACTCTTGTTGTTTTCAGTTTGAGCTCCAGGTTATTATTTGTTCCCTGACTTAACACTGGATTTCTCAACAACTGCTGAAGCTCTAAGATGTTTTGGCCTGAGCTTTTTATTGAAAGTGATCTCTGTAGTGTTTCTAAGTAGATAAGATTTTACCTGAACTTGAGCTAAGTGATGCTGATTTAATTGTGTTTTTCTCAACGAGAGCACTGTGTACCTCTAATCCTTCTAAGAAACCTGCACATGTGGCAATGTGTGTTGTGGCTTTGTGGAAGCTGACTGTCTCCACAGCTACTGATTAAACAGAGCATATTAATATCCTGGTTTCTTTCAGAAAAGTGACTGATTTATCTCTGTTCTCTACCTGTAAAACAGTTTTTCAACTGAGAAAATATTATTATTTTTTATGCCCCTTTTCTGTCTTTGAAGGAAACTGGTTAACAGTTTTGAAAGCATAGAGGCTGCAAGAGGGTGGTCACATTATTTTTGTGTCCTCAGGCAATCAGGCTAAAAATGGGCAGGGAGATCTATACTAACACTGAGGTTGATTATATATTTCAAAGCTCAACTTTATGTGGAAGTGCTTTGATGAATTTTTAAACAATCTCACAGAAATTCAGGAAAAGCATTTGTAGTGTCAGTTACTTCAAAAAACTAATTCTTAATTAGTGCCTGATACTTTTTCTTCTATTAATTGTTCTTACTGGTTGTACTGTAAATCCAAATGCTAACTTTTAATAATATTTATTTCCTTGCGTCAGACATAATGACTGTATATAAGAAAATTAAAATAGATGCGTAAAAATATATATATCCACAGACTATACATATATTCAGGTAGATGCTTTAGTCTTGATGTTAAAGTCACTGAGATAAAATAAATTTTGCTATTGTTTTAAATAAATCATTGCAGTATAGATTGAAAGCCTTATTTAAGTCATTGTAGATCCTTACCACATCTGCCTCATTTTAAGAAAATGTAAAACCAAATTCTGTGCCTGAGAGAAATCCTTCAGGTGGGGTGATGTGAGGAGAAAGGTAAAAATGACATTCTGTTTGTGATACACCCCAGCAGCTGCTATGGACAGTTAGTCAAAGGAAAATTGAAAGTAAATTGGTTAGAATACTAAAACAAAAAAAGGTGCTCAAAAGAGGTTTTATGTAAGTCCAGGTTAGACTATGAGAAAAAGGAAAGAAGAGAGGTCTATGAGTGAAACACAAGTTTTCCTACTTTCAGATTATGACAGTTCTGCTCCTGTCTATGCTGCCTGTTTGAAACAGTATAGGATTCATCTGTAGTTCTAAACTTGTAGCATTCCTTACATTTAGCTTATATTTAACCGTTAATACCTGCAGTTATATAGGTAGACATTTTAATAGTAGTCTGAACCATGTCTTTGCTGACTAATTATTGGTAAATAAGCCCTGTAAACAGTCATGATTGGGATATTCCTTTCTTTGTGGTTCAAAAGCAGAAAGAACAAGTAGGTTTATCCAATGTGATTTCTTGTATATCATAGTTCATTAGATTTAATCCAGATATCACAATTTAGAGAAGTGTATTTCATTAAACAAGTAAATTAAGCCAATTAGTTTGGGAGATTTTACTTTGTACAACACTGCATAGCAGGGATTAAGAGGCATTTACTGTCAAGTATTTACAGCAGCCAAAAATTGGACTGAGCTATGACCAGGTGAAATAAATTACTTTCTGAAGTATATTTCCATTACATTCTGGTTTCCTGTTAATCTTGGCGTTTTATTAAAGAGGATACATGGCAGCTAGAACTGTTCTTATATTTTTGTTATGAATAAACATGTCTTGAAACAATAATGGAAGTCTTCAAAGGGAAGAATAGTGATGATTCTTTGGCTCTTTTTAATGTTCTTACGAGTTTGGGGTCTGTCTTTGTCCCTTAAATATTTTAATCAAGAATTTTTAATTAGTTGAAAGTAGTTCAATACTCCTTCTGGTAACTCCCTTCTTCATTAGGTCTTTAACAAAATTGCAACTGGCATTTTCTCCATGGTCTTGGATTTTACTTCTGTTTACTTTGAGTGAGACGGAGTTATAGTTCTTAGCTGTATTTTCTTTGTCTCAAATTGCTCTAATTCTTCCAGTTTCCCTGACAACTTTCAAAGAAATATCCTGTGGTAAAGAGTTTTTCTGAGCTTACCTATGAGGTATTGCTGTTAGAAGGTAAAAACAAGCTCTCCCAAAAGAGAAAGTAAGAATACTAAAGATGAATTCAGGAGAATTTAGGACTAGGGGCAATTGATGTAAACTGGAGAGGGACAGATTTAGACTAGACATAAGCAGGAATTTCTTCACACTGAGGGTGGTGTGGCACTGGCACAGGTTGCCCAGGGAAGCTGCGGCTGCCCCATCCCTGGAGATGTTCAAGGCCAGGCTGGATGGGGCTTTGGGCAGCCTGATCTAGTGGGAGGTGTCCCTGCCCATGGAAGGGGGGTTGGAACTAGATGATCTTTAAGGTTCCTTCCAACCCAAACTATTGTATGATTCTATGATTTCACAGCACAATAACACAATTAATTGTTCTGACCATCTTTTTTTCTACTTGTTCATTAGTAGGATGTTCTCAGTTTTGTGCATAATGGATGGAAGTTGGGGATATAAAAGTCTCTTGAACTACCCTAGCTTCATGATCTTAAATACTTTTAATTTTTAAGGACTTTAAAGTACTTTTAACAACTAACGGATAGCTTTACAAGAAGAAAATATCACACTATGAGGAAACATAAAGGGGTTTGTTTTTCTGTTAAAAATAAGTGCAATTATCATTCTTTTAAATTACAGCAAGCACTTAACAGAAAACTACTTTATGAATACAGAGAAAAATATGCATGTCAAATGTATCAGTATAGCAAGTAGATGTATGTAGCAAATAGATGCATACACCATCATGGCATCTATTCTCTTTAGCTGTATGTTTTTATGTCCCCATTCTGTCAGTCTACAGTTTTAAACAAACAGTTCCAAATGTCACTGATATTTTTGCTTAAAAGACAGAATCTGTAACCCTTCAGAGATAATATTAATAGCTGCAGCAGTTTGCTATAAACAGTATTTCAGCATTTTCCATGCATGTACATTTTAGGAACACTAAATCTGTTAATCCTTAACCTCTCTTTTCTTACTAAAAGACATTGTTAAATTAAATGATGCATTATTAATAAGCATTGTTTAAAATAGAATCCCGAAAATATACTGCTATATATAATCTATCAGAAAGAATAAACCACACGTAATATCTCTGTCCACCTGTTCTCATACTATACTGGTTCCCTCTTTATTGTTCCAATGACTGATTATTTTGGCTTGATCTTTAATATCTGTTTGCTTATTCCTTTGGCTATGTAAGCATATGCAAATACACATTCTGCACATTTGCAGTTGAAAGGCACTATAAGGCTTAGTTTTATTTCCCATTACTGTTCTAAATACTTACCTCGCTAGATTTCTTAGTTTTTCCCTACCTTGGGGTAAAAAGGAGAGAAGTCTTAAATGTGGTGAAAGTGGGTTTTGGTAAACATAGCTATTGCTTTTGCTTGTTTATTATAGCATCAACTGGTAAAGTATGCAACATTGTGTGTCAATTCCTTCCAAGACTAGCATTATGCCTGAGGTCACATTTAACCCAAGGTACATCCATTATGTCTCATGGCATTTCTTCCCTCTGATTTCAGTTGACAAGGACTTCCATATATGCATAGAGCTAATTCTTCTGTCTGCATGTGCACGTTCTCTGAGTCTTACAGATTTTGTTAAAGTTCCTGAGTGGAGGATGGATATAATGGCTGGATGAGATCCGTAGCTGTATTTTTAAGTTAGACTGTCCCAATTTCTGCGATTAAAAATTGAACTGTAAGCCAAATACAGTTTAAAGCATCAAAGGCCAGATTTAACCTTTTATTTTTACAAGTATAACTATTTTATTTCCTATAGCCACCTAGAAGACACCCTTAGTTTTCATTATATATATTAAAGTGTAATAATCCAGAAAGATTATCATATCCAAAGGCCTTTTTCTACTCTCCTATGGTTTGTGGAGGTTACTTTGAGGAAGGTTACTGTGTAAATTTTCCCTTTTCTTGTGGTATGGTCTGGGTCTTCTCTAGCCACTGCTAGATCTTCATGGTGCCAAGCCACAGGGATTTTGTCTACTTCATGTTGTAGTGCAGAAGTTTGGACACAAGGTCTTTGTCATCACATCAGAACTTTTACATGGCAGTCATTAGAAAGTCATTTGTGTGAATCTAAGATGTGATGAGTTTTTCATCTACTTTCTTCTCTTTATGTTATTGAAACATCGACACGCATGATTATTTTTTAGCTGAGTTTCTTTCAAAAGAGGAATACTCTCTCTCTACAGAGACTGTAACAGAAGGGGGCCTGGAATAGTAATTTATTTAGACTTACGGGAATTTCTATTTGACCTTAACTGATAGTTTGAGTCATCTTGTAAAATTATTGGTTTCATATGACAGTAGTGCACACAGAAAGGTGGTAAGTATAATATCAGCAGATGATCCGTTTGGTGTGCAAATTTATACATCGAATTCTTCTTTGTGTTTTGTAGACTGATCAGAGCAAATAAAGAAGTTGCTCAAGATTGCAAATGTCTTCTGGGGTACATAGCTCCCAAGAGCAGCTGAAATGGGCAAGTGTTCTTTTTTCAGAAATCTGCTTGCCTGGACATTAACATACATGATCAGATCTAGTTTTCCAGAATATATACTATGGCTGGCATCTTTCCAACTCAGTCAATGACCACTACACATAATCAGGAGATTAAAGATGTAAACCCAAGTCAGTTTATCTTGTAAATGATGCATATGGATACATTTATGGAGATACAGAGGAAAAGCATTTAAAAAAAAATTGTTAAAAAGAAAAAAGACACACACCCCCCCATAAACACATTGTAGGGCTTTTGTTCTTTTTTTGTAAGAACACAGCATATGCTTAGACAGCTTTCAGATAGCCATCCATGTGTGTGGATGATTTGGAAAGGTACCAAAGAAAATGTTATGTACCTAAAATGTGATAAAAAGAATTTTCTTCTTAATATTTAAATGCTCAATGGAAATCTAAGATATATTGCTATACTTCTTGACTCTTTCCTCTAATATATAATTCTGAATTCACATTGTACAGATCATCTTTCAGAAACATTTATAAATAGTTCAACCCGCAGTAGTAAAATTGATGATGTGGTGATTCAGCCTTATCTTTAGAGCTGTGGCTGGAGATAATTGATGATATGAGTGCGTGGGTACAGCAGTGGGCCAACAATGCCATCATTTAAAGCATAAGATATAGAGCTGCAGCGAGTCTGTCACTCCTGTATTAGCCCTCATGTGCAGCACCTCGCTGCTGGTGCTCCAGGGAAGGGAAGCGTGGGTACATGCCTCGTCTGCTGTACTCCAGTCTGAAAAGCTGGAATAGATTTGTTGGTGAGAACAGCATGATTGGCTCAATACTGTGGGATATTTGAAGACAGTCTGAATCAATTGTTATATTCTGGGTGCCGGCTTAGTTGATTGACTAGTGATGAACCTGATTTGAAGGCATTACTTTTCAAAATAGGTTACTTAATGGCTCAATTCTGGGGGAAAGCTGTTAGCAATTTGTCTCTATACCAACATCTATATTTTAAATTAGTTAACTTACTGGTGTTCAGGATGATACATTTCTGCCTTCTGATTTCTAAAGAAGTCTTTTCATATTCTTGTGTAGTATCAAGCAATAGTAGGAAATATTATCTATAAGTAAACACAGGAAAACATACTACTGCATTTGTACTAGGCTCTAGTTTGGAAATTATTCTCACTATCACATCACGGACTCTGAGCTGAACAGGAATTTTCTGTTTTTACTGAAAGATGTTAATTTCAAGAAAACAAAACCCCAAAAAGTTTTGCATAACTGCATTCATTAATTCTTTTAAGGCACAATTTTAGATCAAAATAAAGAAAAATATACTATATTCCTTTACCCCATAAAACTTACAAGAGGCTAAGGACTGGTGTAGTTCACTGAGATCTGGCTAGTCCAGTACAAAAGCATGTTTCTTCCTATACTATGCATGAATTTAAGCTCTTACAACTCAATTTCCTGAGTACTCTAAACAAAATTATCTCCACTTTGCAAATGTGGGTGGTCATTCTCCTAACAGCTTTTGGCTTAATAGTATCAACTTTGCTTTAATAGAACATCTCAGATGTTTGCATAAAGCAGGAAAGCTCTTTCCCTTTCTATCTCATCCTGAGTGTTACTGTATCATATCTAGAAGCATTTTGCTCTTGTTGTCCAGACATGTGAATTTGTTTTTTTGAAAGAGGAAACTTTATATTCAACAAAGAGGACAAAGAGAATGAAGAGAAACAGAGAGTGTTTTTAAAGTAAATGATGTGATTATTGTGGCTCTAATCTATTCTATTTCTGTCAATCAATTCCTTTGATTAGGTAACAAATTATTTTCTTTTTTTCCTAAGTTACACTAAATACTTCCATTTTGTACTTCCATATTTTCTTTTGAAATTTATTGGTGCAATGATTAAAGATATGTTAGGGTATTTTTTTCCTTCTTGTATTATTTGAGTTTTATTTCTGTAGTGATTTCTGGTCAGGAGCATGCTTTTGAATTTCCCAGTTGTCCCCATTCTACTGAGCTTTGGCTCATAGTTTGAATCAGTCTCAGAGCACTTGACCTGGGTTACGTTTGGATTAAACTAACCGGAAAATATGTTTTAGGAACAATTCTAATGCACTCCAAACAGTCATTGGATGTTCCAGCCCCCAGGACCAGACCACACTTGTCCAAACTATAAGTCTCAAAATATGTAAAGTGAACATTATATCTTCAGCACTAATTAGTTTGCGCTACAGTTGTGCCCCAGTTTTATTTTGCTACTTGCCAGCCACAGTATAGCTGTAGACAGACATTGGATACGTTGCATCATTTTATGTTTTCTCACTTTCTGGAAGATAATCTGTCCATTAATGACCTTTTTCCCCTTTTTAGCAGCTGTGCTGTACAGGCAGTCTGTCGATAATTAGCACTTGGGTAGAATAGTAATAGAATTTATATGCATTTTTTCTGTACGTGATATAATAGATATATATGATTAAAAGAAATCTTGAGGGGCAATGCCATTTAAAATTGCATAAAACAACCTAGTAAGCCACAGATTCCAGAACTGATTTTTCACTTTGAGATGATGCTGAGACATCAGGCTCCTGAGAACATACTCGCTTCATTAATTGTCTTGGTACTTTCAGTAAATTGTCTCTTCTAAATTCTGATATAGGTTTATATTATTTAATTCTTAAAATTCTTTATTCAAGATTCTTCCCCTCAGGGAAATTTAGCATACTCTAAAGAATAATGAGTGTCACACACCCAAGCATGATCCAAAGTCCATTGAAGCCAAAGAGAGAATTTACTTTCAGTTGTAAGGAGTATTGGAGCATATTGCATATATTTATCACATTGTAAATTTAAGGTTCACAGTTACAGCTTATGTTACAATACTCAAGTATCCATGCTTATCACCAAGTACACTATGACAAATGACATTGCAGTTATTCCATAGAAATATGTTTTACAGTTAGATGACTCAGAATTCCCTTTTTATATCTAAAAAACACTGGACTATTTTGTGAAAATTATTTTGCCTTAAACATTTTCTTATAAAACACACTGCAATCATTAACAGAACCTGCTGGGAAAACTGATAGTGTAGTATGAGTCATTGTTTTTAAATGTGGCTTGAAATATGCGTGTGATGTGAATTTGGGTTTTCTTAATCGTTATAATTATTAATCTTGGTTTATTTGAGTTTAAACCTCCAGTTGATATTACAGATTCATTTTCTTAGCTACAATGTTTGCACACATGGAGAGATGGCCTCCCATCACATCTGCACAGATAAGATTGGCAAAAAGACAGAAAAACATTATGTTTGTCTTTCTGACATGAAATAAAGCATAAATCTTATATTCTTAATCAAAAGTTGCACAGAAAGCTTTTTGGGAAGTGTACACTACATTATCGAAACTGTGCTCAGTATAGACCCATGGAAAGATGATGGGTGCTTAAATCTGTTCGGTAATTGTTATTCCACCATTCTGGAGATCTTGATGCAAGACTCATTGTTCATGCAGATTTCCCACCAAATGTATCTGTTCTTGAAATGTAAATTCTGTAAAGAGAATTGCATATAGAATGGAGTAAATAAAAATTGAAATAATACTAACCAATTAGCATTTTTTAAACAGATAAAGAACCTATATTATACCTATGAAGTGTTCCTTAGCATCACAGAGTGTACCTGACAAATGTCAAAAACTTAAAGCATAAACTATGAGTTCAACTATCTACTAATGCACCCAAGTAGTAATATTATTTCTTAACTGAAAATTGTAAAAAATATCCATTGTGACACCAGTGGCAAAAGTATTTCCTACAATTCCTTCTCAAAATTCTACGATTTTGAGATTTAATGTTCAGTTTAGGAATGATTTATCTTAGTCATTTAAGTCCAGCCATCATCACTAAATGTATTTGAGTCTGTTTCTCAGCATAGCTACTCTATCTTGCCAGCACTGAATTATAGTGTAAGACTTCATTCTAAACAAGCAGCAGCTGTCTACTTTCCTGACTGCTAAAACAGGCATATTACTGATATTTTGTTTCCCTGCTTTCAAGTAAATATGTCTATAGCATCTTTCTAAACCAGCTTTCTAAGTTTCTATAAATATACTTTAGTAAAGAGGTATTATGAATGCCTAGAAACGTTTTAAAAACAGGTTTTCTACTTCCATGATATTTGTAGTTTAGCCTAAAACAATAATGCACGATGCAAGGAAAATTGAAGAGTAAAAAGACAAAATTAAATAGTTAAGTTGTAAACAAATAATTCTGATAGGTCCTTCCTTTGTTATGTTTTTTCTTATTTCATTAATGGAAGCACAGTATTTATAACAATCAATACAAAAAAGGAAATTCTTAACATATTTAAACACAATGGTTTTTGATAGTGAAAAGAAGTAATTTCAGAAGTGATGGAATTGATCTACTTGTAACTTATGCAAGTTGTCATCAGTCATAAAGTTCTGCCAACAAAAATACAGATTTTTTGTTTACAGGTTAAAGAGCTACATGGCGGTGAGTCTTTGATATTTGCAGCGTTGTTTCTTAAACCTTCGTTATGTTTATGACTGTTTCAGATTAAATCTGTTATAAAATTATATAATAAATTAGCTAGGTTTCAGTTAAGTTTGTATTTTATTTTATATCTAAAACTGTTGAGTTTTTGAAAAGTGAAAGTTCAATATGCCAGCAAAAAGAACCCAATTCAACTAAAGCATTAGTGATCTTTGTTTTCAGGTCAGCCACTGTTTTGCTCTGTCTATGAGTTCCGCAGGCCTAACAGAAATGCAAAACAACCTCAAACTATATTAGCTCTTCAGGCTACGTAATTCATTCCTAATCCTCCTCTTTGGTCATTCCAGGTAACTGCCACCTTCTACCGTTTTACTTTCAGAAACGGTTCTAGAATGTCTATAAGAAGTCCTTAGCTTTTCTGGATATTAGGATTTGGTGTTTTGGGAAGAGTTTAGGATTTAGTTAGAACACTTTCTAAGTTGAATGCACACACTTGAAAAAATATGATATTTGCTTACTGCTATGCCATGCAAATATCATGGATGACACTCTCAGAAGTTAGCGTAGTTAGTAGTATGCAAAGAACCAGTGACATTTAAATGCACAAAATAAAGTCCTAGTTGTTTCAACCAAGTAGCCAATTTTCAAATTTGAAAAGCCCTATTCAAGTTGCTGTCTGCTTTCACTTTCATTGATTTATCAGTATTTGTTCTGAATCACTTGGAAACTAATGTTTTGTTTCTAAAACATTTGATCTTATCAATAGTTCACCTGCATCTGAGAAGACTGTTTCCTAGATCTTTTTCATGCTTTTGATTTTATAAGCATTCTTATCAAGATCAAATGAAATCTCTGTTGATATTTTCTGATGCATTTGTAGGTGTCTGTTTTACAAATAATTCCCTTAGTCTTTCCTATTATAAAAAATCATATAGTGTAGTATCTGAAGTACACAGGTGATACATCAAATCCAAAAGCCTCAATTACTTTTATTCTAAGATACAAAAGAAATAATGATGTTAAAAGGTGCCTCGTTTTAAGGGAAAAGGAGATGGGACATGTTTTCCTTTGTGAATGTCTGAAAAGTCTAGAAAGCTAAGTGAACTTGCTCAAGGAGAATAAGTCAGGTGCAGACCTTTCAGCAAGTTTCAGAAGCATCATTTTTAAAATACAAAATCCTACTGTTCTCTTCCCTGAAACATTATTTTCACTTTAGTATACAGGGAATTTTGTACCCAAAGAGAGGAAACGGAGTCTTGCTTACTGTGCAATGTATTTAGGAGGCCTGAAGTGTCAGAGAAGTTTTAGAACTCTCTTTTTTCATTATTTTTGTTTTTTGCTAGGCATAAAGATCAAGGACGGTAGAGGCTTGACAGCTAAGGCTGTAACACCTAAACTAATGCAGAGATGAGCATTTGGAAAGGAGATAATTGTACAGTTTGAAGTCCTTGAACTCAGTATGTAACCGTTTTCAACAGTTTTCAGACAGATTATATTTGCTTAAGATCCAGTATCCTGTTCCTTCATGTTGTGTGTAACAATGCATATGTAATAACTTCCAGTAAGACAGGGAATGAAAGCAAAGAAACTATAAAAATCATATGTAAAACATTGCCTGTACATGGAAAATGTAATCCATACTTTTCCAGTCTTTTGTTAGCTGATATTACTTGGACTGACGTCAAACTGCGGAATCTTTGGAGAAGTATGTGTTTGACAGGTTGATTTCTAGTGTCTTTCTATTGTTTTTATGGAGTTGAAAGTGAATTAGAATAGCAACTAAAAGGAAATTGCCTCTATTTTCCACTCTTCCTGGCACACAGTTAGCAAGTTCAGAGTCTGTTTGTAATAATCACTACAGTTTTCGAGAATACATAGTCAGAACCTTTATGAATCAGCAGTCTTCAAAGGACTTAGAGATCAATTACTCAGAAGCAAAGTGCAATAACAATGCAGTGGCCTAATGAATTTTCCTGACTGATATTTGACTGTCATGAATAGTCTAGTTAAATCTTCTTTATTGGATCTTTGTGTTGCATTGAAAGAACTTGTATATTTGGATTTTGCTTTTGTTGTTGCTGTTTATTTCTCAAATTGAAATTAAAACTATATAGACCCATGATACTCCAACATTTTAACAAGTTAGATCCTGTGATATATAAAAGCTGTGGAATAAACCTTCACAAAAAGCTCTGCAGGCTTACAAATGAGTAAGTTAGATACAGAAAAAATGCAGAAATACAAATTTGCTAATGTTGATAACCCACCAACTGATATTTCTAGCAGCTTCTCTGGAAATGAGATCTAGCTTTCTTTATTTTTTTTCAAAGGGTCATCTGTCAATATTTCAATTTTATGTAGAAAATATGCACCTTTTTCTGTTGCTTTTGTCGAAAAATTCTTACTGCAAAAACTTTGTTTATTTGAAAGTATAGTTTATCATCAAAGCCTATATTTTGCTGGACAATAAAATGTAGCATGGAAAGCACACATGTATTTTTAAGGGAATAATGAATCATATAACTTGTATCGGGACTTGTCTCACCTTTATTCTCTTTCTTGCTCCCTTCAAATAGCTGTCTGCTCCTTAACCTCTATCTTGCTTAACTGAAAAAATGTGCTGTTCTACACTGTCATGAGTGAGTTCTCTCTCACTAAATCTTATCCACACCTTTCTTTTTAAACATCTTTATTTTCTTTCCTTGTGTGTTTCTTGTCTTTTCCTTGGTGGTAGCTTCTATGAATAAATTACTTTTTTATATTTCTTCTTAGTCACTGTTAGAAATTTTTGTCTATCATCAGATAACATACGTCTTGAATGTATCAATAGCACAAAATACTTTCAATGTAATTATTGTGAAATATTAATTAAAAATAAATCTATAGGTTACCCATATTACCACTTTGTAATTAATTAATAAGTCGCTTGTTCCTTATGTAAGGAACAACCAGACAAAGTCAGTATATTACCTTCTTCAAAGGCAAATGATAGAAAATAAGAATTATTCAGGTCTGCTAAAATCCACAAAAAAAATTTGGATAGCTGTGTACCAGGTTAATCTATGTCAAGAGTTGGCAACTGAAAGACATCATCTTACAGGAGGTCTTGCACATCTTATGTTTAAAATGCATAGATTCTATGGGGATATTGTGGAGGTTGGAATGAGGGAAGATGCAGGCATAGAAATAAAACATTTTAGCAGTTCCCAGTATATTGCTCTAGTCACTATTTACTTTATTTATGAGCCTATCAGACCCAAATGCATACTCATTCTTACCTGTGACAAACTGGCAAGTGGGATATAAAAATGAAAGATTTTTTCCTTTAGCTGGTGACTAAGGAATCATTGATCTTCCCTAAACTAACGTTAATCTTAGAAAGGCAGCAGGTGGCTTGTAGGTCTTTCATGGAGGTTGAAGGTGGTAAATTGGAAAAAAAACCCCTTTTGTCCATATTGCTTATTGTTGGGAATATTTTATAACATTGTGTTTGCCAGTTGATGTTAACTTTTATTTCATTAAAGCTTTATGCTTGGAAGATAAATTTGCACTCTTAAGCAGTACTCTACAACACAATTTATTTGAAAACTAAACTTCTTTTGCTGCTTGATATGCAGCTATTTTAGGAAGTAGGTTGAAAGTTTTGATTGATGTGTCATCTTGATTCTTCCTTCTATGTTTCCCATACTTAGTTCTGCATAAAAAAATTATACAACCTGTGATGACTGCTTTGTTCTTGTGAAGAAGGACCTGGATTTGTAAAATGGGATTTGGATTCCAGTTACTACACAGTCTTTGTACCTGAGCTCTTTGTCTAAAAGAGATATTCAGAAGATGCTGATGTTTTAATACTTTAAAAATGAGTTTGTACACGGTTGTTCTACTGTGAAAACGATCCCAGCCCTCCCAGATTCGTTACATAGACATACTTCTCATTGTTGCAGCTTATTTTCTCCCTGATAAGTAAAATGTTTAGGGAGAAACCTCTTGTTCTTGTGTAACTTGAGAACAATCTCTAAACTCTCACATTTTTTTATGATGTAGACCAATGTAATGCCTAACTTTTGTTAACTATCATCTAATATTCTGGATAACTCATACCAGTGCATGTGATGCTGGTTATATACCATACAGCTGAGCCCTTTCACCATTCTGGAAACATTCATCAGTCATCTCATAGGCTATCCTTGTTATAAAAGGTACACTGCTCATGAGTAAACTCTGAACTTGAGAAACATGTGCCAAAAAGAGTGGAAAATGGCTTAGAGTGAATAAAACACGTTTGCCATTCATCTTTGGCCCTGTTTTTGGGCAATATGCTCATTTGGTTATAGATTTACCTACATTACCAAAGTCCTGCTGATACTTTATAAATGCATGCTTTCAGTTTTTGAAATACTGAAAAATGTCATTTTTGTGAAATAAAAAATATCACCAGATATCTTTGTATTTTTGAGTATTGCTTAAGTATGAGATTTGGTTTCCTTTGTATGATAAGTCCTGAATCAGAAGAAGAGGGTGTCTCAGCTTGAAACTGAACTATTTTGATGTTCCATGATGGCTGATGAAAGGGAGCCAAAACCTGAACTGAGTTCAGTTTTGCAAATGGAATCAAGTAGTTTTCTGCAAAGATAAAGCAAATCAATTTAATCTGTTTTGAAGAGAGAGAAAGTGGACATAGAAATCCCTCTTTGAGTGACAGATAAAATTTAATTACAGGGTTGGCAAATTTTGAATATTACTGGCTTTTTTGGCTCAAACCTGTGCCTCAGGAAGAATATCCATGAACTAATATATTTGAATATTTTTTTCACATTTGAATTTTCCATTTTCCTCACCTCTCAAACTATCCTAGAGATTAAGTTGTACACTAAAATGAGTTTAAGTTATGAGTGTGAATTGAAATAATTTGCTGCTTGCATGGTTATACAGTAAATTATTGCTGAAACAACATCTATAGTGTATCTTGAAAGGTATCAAGTCGTGTAGTCCTAATTACGGATGTAATACGCCCAGCCAAACAGAATTTACAGGACTAGATAAAGAAAGAAAAGTTTATAATTATAGCATGCTTATTTAGTGATGTACCAAGACTCCAATAACTCTGGAAATGTACATACTAACAGTTTCCATTGGTCATTTATTATTTTATTGCCAGAGGCATTAAATTCTTTTGACATACTAAGTTAGGGGCAATTTTTGAGAGTTGATAGTATTTTCCATCAATTACAAAATACACATAATGTTCCACATTTGAACTGTGACTTCTGTAGTCAAAGAAAGATGTGGAAATCAGTCCTATATGGCTGAATATATACTTGGTACTATAGCTTAATGGATCAAGACATTTATAAGAGTGTGTTTTCACATCTTTTATTCATATACAGTTTTAACAAATTATTCCCGTAGGCGTGCTATTTTCATTTCCCATATATTTACATATAGTTTTTCTCAAATAATGTAGAACTGTGAGGAAAAAATTGCTAGACTATTTCTGAGAGAAAGAAACTGAAAGAGAAATTCTGAAGTATCAAATTACAATCAAAGAAATTTTTATACTCGGTGTTCTCCTTGTAGGGACATTGTAGTTTACAAAGCTGTGTGGTTCAAGACCATATCAAAGGAGAAAGCCATAGTGGGTCTCCATAGAGAAAGAAAATGTCTAGGTGAGATGCTAAATTCCTGCCTATGCCTCTTAAAAATATCCATGTGGCTAACAGATAAAATATCTATCTTTTCTGTAACAATCAGAGAAGGCTCCATCCTGGTGTTGTTCTGTCGTCTTTCATTTTCAATTGGAAACACCTTGTCCACTCTGTCATACTCTGAGAATGTCTCTGTGCTGTCTCGGTTCAGTGTATGCATCCTCCCAGCAAAGCCAAGGGTATCTGACAGATTAAAGTCAGTGATTGGTATTTTGTTTTCCCTGATGTTACTGTAAACTGTACTTCTTTTTTCACTTGGTTATTTATTTAGACATCATCAGGAGTCCTCTGTTTTAGTTAGTTCCTTTCCACTGACTTTATTTTAGGTGTTGAGTTCATAAACTGTTCCTAGAAACACATTCTGAATTGCAAGTGTTTCTCTTTTATCTTTACAGTAGTTGTTTTGATGATAGTTAATCTTTCTGCCACAACTTAGTATATTGCTTTCATGAAAAAAACATATTAGCTTTTCCTGTAGCGTATGAGATACAACAGTGCTGGAATACATGGAAGTGTTTCTGTTTCTTATTAATTCTTCAATATGGAGCAGCGTCCTGAGTTGGACTGCTTCTTGTAATGAGTGCTGTTCTGAGTTTTGGGGGTATATTTTTTTGCTAGACTTTGGTTCTGAATTCTCTATGTATTTTTCTCTTTCAGGTCATTATTCTTACAGTATCTTTCATTTTCTGTTGCATTAAAAACAGAATCTTACTCCATATACGTCATTATGGACACATAGATCCTTATTTCTCCAACATATTTCAAAATTTGTACCCCTAGCACTATTTGTTAATTGGTAAGTGGTACAACAAAAGAAAGCAGCACCTCTTGGAAATACAGTAGTCAAAGAAAAATAATCTATTGTGCATTCTGTGTTGCAAAAGGTTTTTCATGGCCTTCTTTTGAAAGGGAAGAGAGGAAAAGTTAACTTATCGAATAATATGGTGCAAGTATGGGAGAACAGAACCAATCATTAAAATGAATTGCATCCATACAGCCATTTTAAGTGTCTGAGATTGTGGTAGGCAAAGCTTTACAAGCAGTTATTTGTCATCCTGCAGAGACACAAACATACATGACAAAGAGCAGGCAATAAGCAATAACAGTGAGTGAGTTTTGCCTTGAGGCAAAGAGGAGCGCCTACATGTCCATCACCTGTTGACTTCTGGTGGGATAATACAATGCCAAGTGCTCCAAAAGAGCCCTGGAAATGTTTTGTTCTTGGAAATAAAATGCTTTCAGTTCCATAGCCCACAGTGAACATCCTAAAAGTACTGCATGAAGAAGAGGGAGGTGTGCAGTTCTGAGATGCTAATAAAGTGTTGGACCAGGGTCAGTTCGACTTATATAAAGAACTAATAGTTAGGTGTTGAACAGGAGGTTAAGCATATTTAAAAATAATGCAATTTAGCAAATTTCTGTATTGAAAACCAAAAATGTATTCTGTGGGAGAGCATTTTTTTACCACAATTTTTATACCCTGGAGGAGGGGGTGATAATGGGGGAAATAGATGCTTATATTAAAATAGATCTACAATTCCCTAATACAATCATGGTCCCCTTGGGCCAGATATTCTCTGTACATACTTGTCAGCATTTTAATGCCTAAATACACAAAAAGAAGGGGGAGAAAAAGAGGAAACAGCTCAGTGTACATCTATCAAATAAACCTGTGTCAGAGATACTTTCTGGTGACAATCACAAATTGAAAATGTATAACATGGTGATCTTTCCTTAATGTTAGCATTTGGTTTGCATACATCTTGTGCACTGCCTTCTACTTTTTGAGAAATGAAAAAAGTCTTGATTATTGATGGGTAGAAAATATACTACAATTAGACAATGCTTAGTACTTAGCAGTGTAAATACTCTGAAACTGTTCTGTTAGATGTGCCATTGTGTGAATGACATAACATAATCAGAGTGAATTTTCGTGCCACATGTCAATTTAAATATCTCTTCCTGGACTGTATCTGGAATTCCAGGTAGGTATAGCTGGTTATTTTGATGCAATGTTTTGGAATACAGTAAGTCAAGATTTTCAAGGCAAAAGAAAAGAGCTTTTGAATTGATGAATTGCAAAACTTTTCCAGATCTGTTGATGTGTCCTGGATGCTTCTGAAACAAATTTGTAACAATGAGAGGAATGTTTGAGATAGTATATGTTGGAATTTACTAATTGTATAGAAATGAGATCCAGAGAAGACAGAGCAGACCTCTAATGTGACATAGAGTGAGTCTGGAAGACAGAATGGTTTTGGCTGCCTTGCTCTGTGATAGCTCTGTTCTTCTATATGAGTTGCTAAAGCAACCTTGAGCTTATTGATGATATTTAAATGGTCTAGGCCATTTGAGCTCAGCTGGTAGTCTCCTTGTTTTTTGCTCAAGTGCATTCCATTGCTTTTTTAAATAGAAAGTGTGTTAAAGGTAGGTTTTAACTAATTATTGGTGGCACATTTTTTAATATGGTAATTTTCTAGGGATGTTACTTACGAATTAATATAAAGATTTCAGCCTACACAAAACATAACAACTTTTTTACCAAGACTTCAAAAAGAAGAGAATCTTTAAAAATCACAGAAAGTCATTCCTTTATAAAATGTAATCATGTAAAAGAACGGAAAGTTGCTATTCATTTTATCTTTGTAGCATTCTGTGGCACTTCTAAGTGTAAAAGCTTATCCTAAACTTTTCCAAAAAAATCACAAATTATGCTAGCTTGTCTTGCCTTTTTATAATATTTTTTGCAGGAGATTTTAGATAGTTCTCAAATCCAGATCTTCTCTGTTTCAGAGCAAATAAAGATTTCTATCCTAAACAAAGAAAACAGCTTTGATATATTATTTTCATAGTTGTAATGACATCTAATCATGGGCCAGACATTGTGTTATGCGCTGTACAGACAGAACAGCCTTTATTCCTAAAGAGTGTGAAACTAAGAGCAGTTGGAAGAGAAATCCATATGAGTAGAATTAATATCACTGAGTAAGTGGAAGGATCACAGGAGAGAAGATCAGAAAACTTTGTGTTACATGGTAGAAAACATAATGTGGGATTAGGGTGACAGAAGCTGAGTGGAAGACAAACATATAGTTAACTAATATCTGGAAGAAACATGAAAAATCCTTTGCAGCGTGATAAGTGGAGGGTGCATTTGAAGATGCAGTTTTCAAAGAGAGCTCATGGCTGTGGGAGTCAATTTAGATACGAAGAAGTATAGCTGCTCATCCAGAAATACAACAGAAACAAAGAAGACAGCAAATACCTGCAGGGTGAAACCAACTGGACAGCAGGAATTGGGACAAAGATGATTTCTAGTGTAAGAACAAATGCAGCTGATATTGGGGAGAGAGATTCAGTGGTGAATAGAGAAGATACTGGGGGCAGAAGAGAAAAAGAAATAAAAGGAGCACATGAACTATGGAATGACACATAAACTCATTAGGGGAGTGGAGTAGGTGAAAGGTCTCTGAAGGGTACAGTAAACCACCTCTGATGAGCAAAAGTAATGGAAAGGGACTTTGAGATGCGTGACAGTGTGCAAGAAGGAGCAAACAGGCCACACTGAAATAACCTAGGAACTTGCCAAAGTAGAAAGAAATCATTCAAAGTGAATTCAGAAGAGTGGTACAGTAAGAGTAAGGCAAGCCTGATGCTCTGGTGGGATGGCCACATAGCTGACATTTGGAAAAGGTGGCGATGCTAGACCTTGATGAGTACAGGGTACAATAACCTGGGTTCAGGACTGCTCTGTACGGACTCTTCTGGGTTCCTGCTAGTCTTCCAACTAGTGTTCCCACCCCATGGAAGCTCTCATAGATAGTAATGATGATGGAGAGAGCTGAGTTTGTAGTAGCTGAGGGCAATATACAAGAAAGAGAAAGAATGAGAGCTATAGAACTTCAAAAAACATAAAAAGGAGAAAAGGAAGAGGATGAAAGAACTGAAAATGACCCCAGCTTGTATGGAAAGACACATTCTGACCCCCAGGCAGCCAGCAAGAGAAAATTACAATAAATGGTGAATTATGAGAGATAATAGTGCATATTAATAAATGAACCTTGTAATAAGCACTTAATTTCTTTTAGAAATTGTTTTTAAAGTAGGTGATCTGATCTGATGTGTACAGCTTTGTTTATTCTGTTATTTTGAACAGCTATCATCTAGGAAGCACAAGTGTGAATTCCTTTTCTATCTTTTTTTTTTAATTACAAAGCTGATTGCAAAGACTTTTGAAACTTGGATTTTTCAACAAAGTATTCCAAGTTCTCTGTAATCATTTGGAATACAAACTTTATTATTTTCCTGCAGTAAGACATTATATTGAATATAATTTATTTCAGATAGCTTACTGTATTACTCATTTGTGAATGTTTACATGTAAGCAAGTTCTCCTTCTAAAAGTTCATACATAATAAAGTAGTTCTGATTTCTTTGCACTTCTAAAGATGGAAGTCAGCCTGATTGCAGGAATTGAGACAAAGAAGCTTTGTAGTCTAACAGCAAAAGCAGCAATTACTGTGAGGAAAACACTATCAGTGGTTGAATGATAAATTCAGGTGGCCAAAACTGTCGCATGGAGTATGAAGCAGAATTTTTAAGAGTATTGATTTCTATCTTGCCATATGCCAACTTTCTACTTCTTATTGTGTATCACATGATCTATGCTGTTAGTAATCCATTCAGCAAGAAAATCAAGCTACTCTTGTAAAGTCTGAGAAATTTGATAGTTTTCATCATCAGAAGAATATTCTGGAAGCACAACTGGGTGCCTCCAATGTTGAAACAAATATCAAGCAAGAAATACAAATCCAAGTGTTTTTAATTCATTCTCCTGAAACATTTAAGGATATATAATGTATGCACATGTATAAGCAGAGATTTTAGTTTCTATTTGGAATGATTAAAAAAATCCCAAATAGGAGACTAGTGCATAAATCAGTAAATCACTGAAACATATACTTAACATAAACATTCATATTGTTCTTAAGGAGGTGGCATTTGCGTTTATAAGTACACATTAAAGCCTGCTCCTGTATCTGTCTGGGGGGTTTTGTTGTTTGTTTGGTTTTTTTCATTTCAAATCTTAATCTGACATTGGGCTAATAATATGTTCTTATCACTCCAGCCAAGGTTAGATCTCCACTATACATAAATACATCTTTATTTCTCAGATGAGAAGGGGAATGAAAGGGATACAAAATTACTTCATCACATTAACGTAGGATGCATATGGACAGCAGTGTGACTTGAACACAAGCTGGATGAGAGCATCTCTCAGGGAAGATGGTAGAGAAAATGGCCGCAAATTATTTTGTTTTGTGTTTTGTTTTTCCTTTGGATGTATATAAATAAAATGAGTCTTCTGTTAGTCCACAGAACTGTAACAAAATGTTGTTTAAAGCCCAAATGCCCCAGATGGTTTCACTTACAGTCCTAAACAAAAATTAAAACCTTTGTTAGCCCAGAAATTTCAACTTGGAAAGCTCATCTAAAAAGGAAAGTGAGAAGTGAAAAGAAGGGAACTCAAGTTCTATTCCTTTGTAGATTTGGCCCAGAAAGACTCATTCAGCTTAAGAATAGCTTAGTGATGGCTCCAATTTCATGTCTTAACAGAATATGTGTGGATTAGAAAAGAACAAAGAAAGGGATTCTTCTTCTTACTGAAATGTTATTTTTATTTTTGAGTGGGAATAGAAATAAAGGGATATGTGTTGTATTGCCAGACAATTTCATTATGCTTCCACTTGTTAGGTGCAAATAATGATACAATAACAGCTAAAGCAGTTTCTAAAATTATCTTAGAAGTTCTCATATTTAAATAGGATTCATTTGCTTGGCAGTCTAGTTCTGGAATAAATGCTAAATTTAGATTTATCGTTTTTTTAGGAGGTGTGGTTTTTTGTTTGAGATGTTTGCCAGGATTGGTTGGAATATGTATAAATCATGGTACTTGCTTTTAGTTTAACTTATTGAACAATAATTTCACTAAAACTGATCAGAAAAGATATTATTACTGAGTATGTATAATGGTTTAAGAATATTAGGTAAAGTTTGGTGCACAGAGGAAACATCTTCTTTTAGATCACTGTTGGGAGAAGTGGACAAACTTTTCCCTCTACCCAACAATATGAACTGGCTTATTCAACTTGTCTTCTGACTTCCTGCAGACTTGGGTTATGAAAATACTGATCTGATATTTCCTGCAGGAATCATCTAGACACAGGAGGTTCTATGGTATAAAATCAGAAACTTCATTTTGCTCCTCTTTGGTCTGGCTTTATCACAGGGGTGAGTACTCTGGTGGCAATCTGAGTTTCAGAATTACACCAGCAGTCGCCTATCATGGATCAGCTCTGGATCAGGAATGTGCAAAAGCATGGGAAGTGGGAGGCTGAGGCTAACTTGATGCTTTTTGCATTACTTTGCACTGTCTGCCACAGATATATGTTATATGCTGTTTCCTTCTGTGGTTTGTGTTGAATGAAGCATTGGGAGTGCCTTGCTTCTGAAATTTCATCAGAAATTTAATTCCTGTTAATTCCATGACCATGATAGAGCCTATGTGTGTGGAGCGTTTACTGAATTTGACTTGCATTCACAACTGCTTAAAAATAAATTGCTACCAAACCTTCACCTGAAGAATAATAAGGATTTTTTTAATAGATTCTAGATTTCAGTGTATTTTGTGTAAAGTACTAAATACTTAATTGCAATTAGTGTTCAAGTGTCTGGAAGGGAAATTTCTCTTTCAGAAGATGTTGCTTTGTAGAATAAAAACATAATGAATTCTGCTCGTTCACTTGGGAGTCATTATTCACATCAGAGAAAGTAAACCTTATGTCTGCACTTGATGCCATAGGTGACGAACTGTGACATGAGGTTCTGAATAACTTTAACAGCTGTGAAATTATGTGAAAACACATTTATTTGTAAATTAAAAAAAATAGAAATCTTTGGATGTGAATGAGATTCTTCTGCTACCAAAAGAAATTTCTGCCAGAAAAAAAGGATTAAAAAAAACCCAAAGACACTCTCAAGACACATTTATGAAGACATTGAAACTGTTATCACACTCATTGTGCTGGGTCATCTCACTGGTTATGTTATTTATGTGGTAAGGATAATTGCTGGATTTTATGTATGAAAACCATTGAGGCTCAATAGCAGAGTGTCATTTCACTGGCTTTCAAAACAGCATTATGTAAATACACAGTAATGAGCTCACAACAGGAGAGAGAACTCAATGAGGTTTTTTTTTTCCTTGATCATATGCATTGTCTAAATTTGAACTCCAGAGTTGTCATTGGCTTGACAAGTTTTTTGATAAACAAGTAATGAGATTTAATGAGTGAGTGTGAATGGTATGACATCATAGGAGCAACAATGTAATAATATCAAAATTATTCTAATGGACAGTAAAGTCTTTGCAGCATAAATATAATGTCTTACACAACGAGTCTCTGTAGGTAAAACGATAACGCTCTTTGATGGTCTAACAGTTTCTGCTCCTCAGGAATACCTAGTAAATTTTGAAATGTTTTGTATCAACCTTTTTTTCATATCCCTTGTCAGTTTTAGATGGTTCTTTTCTGTTTAGTTAAATGAATTTCACTTTTGACATGTACTCTGAAGTGTAGTTCTACTCTGTAAAAATGACACTATTGGGTCCTATATTTACTTTACTTCAGCAACTAAATGTCAAGTATATTTACTGTTGAAAGTGTTACTTGATAAGTCCCACATCTGAAAACTCAGGCTACATTGAAAAAGCTGAATGTTTTTTGTCCTTTTCTGTTCTTTTGTGTTGATTTTCACTGATGCAGGAAAAGTTCTGCAGAAGATATGTTGCTGGGCATGCAGAAGTATAGCTATCCAGGACTCATTGGACAGCTGCTTTGGTGATGCCCAAGGAGGGAAATAAATACATTTTCTTTCCCTAATCTGGGACAACTATATTTGAGGGCTTGTTGTTTAATCTGAGATATCACTGATTGTCCACAATTTGTTGTGTAGTTTGTCTTATTCTGTTCGAAACCTTATTGACATACATTCCTTCAGCTACAGAACAGTATCCATCCTTGGATGTTACTTACTACTAGGCTAATTTGCTGTAGACAGAAATCAGCCATCTCAAACTATGTGCTCTGAGGTGTAATGCTAAGGTGTATGTCTTCCAACTCATTTTCCTTCCTGAAAGAAGATCTGGACCCTCTAGATCACCACTATCTTGCAGACATGGAAATCCAGGGCACAGAGGCTTTATGAAACATTTTACAAAGCAGCCACATTTTAATTGTTGTCAAAGCACAAAAAGATGAACAGAAGAAAGAATGAAGTGTACCAACATGTACAGGCAAACCCGTTCCTTTATTCTTTATTATCTATGTAATTTGGAGAAGCCTTTGGGTTTTGTCCATTCCATTTGTGGAACTATTCCCTTCTCTCGTTCTATACCTCCCTAGTCTTGCCTTCAGTCTCTCACCTCTTCTGAAAACACCAGTCTCTCCAAGAAAGGGAGGCCTAGCTCTACATTTTAGGTGGCCTTCTTGTTGAACTTCAAATCCACTGTGTATGATTTGCTGGTTTTATTGCCAGCCTGAAGTCCAGTTTGGGAACATGGGTTTGTGTTGGTCCTGGACTGAAACAAACATACTTGCTCCATAGCGATTCCATTTGTATAGATGGCTGCTCAGATTAGTAATTCTGAATCACTGCCATTCCTTTACGAGCCCAGAATATACTAGTCTGATTGGGAGATCAAAAGACAGAAGTTATGGCAGTAAAATTTAGAGCAAATGTTCAGAAAGCAAAGTATGGATTTTTAGTCCACTTTAAAAGAAGCTTTTAAAGCTTTTAATGAAGAGAAATCTGAACTGCTCTAACTTTAAAAGAATCTTTTAAAGTTAGAGCAGTTCAGATTTCTCTTCATCCTGAGTTCTGTGACTTTTGCATGTGGTTGTACAATACAGGCTGAAGCTATGTGGTCATAAATTTGCAGCTATTTGTGCTTGCACTGCCTTGGTTAAAGACAGAAACTAGTCACAATAAGTAGTCAAATTTGCTGAAATTACATATTTAAAATATTTCTAAGCATGCCGTGTCTGCTAATAATTAAAAGCATATAGAATGTTTTCTTTAACAGTTATTATAATTTATTATAATAAGAACAGATGTTTTTTAATGACCATGCTGTGTTTTAATGTGCTTGAAAAACAAGGCCATGCAATATCTATTTGTACTTGAACATTTTTGTTAAAGGCCATGTTCATTGTGATATTGTAGCATATTTCCTACTAATACGGATGAATTTTATTCAAGTGAGATGTACAGTCTGGGTTTTACCATATTTTACTTGTTTCTCAGTAACAAAACCCAATCTTTAAAAAAATCTGCAATCAAAGAATTCCTGATCATTTATCTTCCTATATTTTAAAAGTCTGTGTCAATATACAGCACCTTCTGCCAGGCCAATGTCACTCTGTATAGTACATAATTGCACATAAATCTAAGAGCAACAGATCACCAAAAAATTAATTTTAGATTGTAACCCTGAAAAAAAAAAAAAAGCTCAAGTGTTCCAGCATGTCTGAAACCTGGAAAGGTTTACCTGAAAGCACATATGAAAACAGGAAAATAAAGCTACATGATGAAGTTTTAAATTAGCATCTTACTTTCATAGGATTCATGCTACTCCACTGTCACCTCTCCTGCGGACCTGACTGGCCCTGAGTTCTGCTTTCCCATTGTTGAGTGCCTCTTGGAGATCATCGGATACAGCTGAGAGCCTTCTCATCCAGCCTGTCCAGCCTCTAGGTGCTCTTTAAGGTGTCCTGATCATCCCCTGTCCTCCCCTCATGGGCAGCCTGTACCCTCCACCTGCCCCCACATTTCCCCTGCCATGTCCCATTTCCAGTTTGATATCTCTGTGTCCACTGAAACAGCCCCTGAATCAACTCCTCCTGAGCAAGCCCAGGAGGACACACCTGGCTGGGAGGGGAGGCCAGATGGCACTGATAAGCCTTAATTGCTCTGGTGAGCCTCATCCGGGTCCTCCCCAATCCCATGGATGTAGAAGATTAATTGTGAGTAGTCTTACAGCCCTTGCTACACTGAGCTGATCTGGTTCTTGTGGCTCAGAAAAAAAAAATGGGTTTCAGTGCATGGCTAACTAACACACCAAAGGGGTAAGTGTTGACATTTATTCTACCCAATAAATTTCCTGATTTCAGTGCTCCTCAAGTTAGGTTGGTTGCAGTGGAACTGATCCTGGTGTGTCCAAAATCCAGAAGTTAATGGATGTTCTTCAATAGATTTGTGGAAGGTATGCAGGAGGACAGGTTAAGTTTATGAAAAGAAGAACTTTAAAGAGCAAACTTAGACTGCTTATGTGAAAATATATTTTGACCAAATATCCAGAACTATGGGAAAATATCTGAGTTTTTTAAATTTCAATTGTTTATTCAAGTAAAAAATGATAAATATGCACTGGTTTCTCTGAGATCCCTTGTATAACTTGCCACTCAATATTTTCTATATTTATCCTTGCTTGGTGTAGAGGGAAGGGGTGAAAGGCTTGTTCAGGAGCTTGTGAAGCTCAGCGTATTTTCTGATACAATTTAAGCTAAATCATGGTGACAATAAGGTTGAATGTTTATGGGTAAGAATCAAGGGGAAGGCAAATAAGACAGATATTGTGGTAGGACTCTGTTACAGACCACCCAACCAGGACAAAGAGAAGGAAAAAATATTTTATAAGCAGCAGGTAGAAACCTCACACCTGCTAGCTCTTGTCCTAGAGAAACTTAAATCTACCAGATGTCTGTCAGAAATATAATACAGTGGAAGAGAAACAGTCTAGGAGGTTCCTGGAGCTTGCAGAAGATAACTTCCTGACACAGCTTGTCAGTGAGCCAACCAGGGAAGGTGCCCTGCTGGGCAAGTTTTTTATGAACAGAGAAGGAATCACACAGAATAACCAGGTTGGAAGAGACCCATCGGATCGTCGAGTCCAACCATTCCCACCAATCCCTAAATCATACCCCTAAGTACCTCATCCAGCCTCACCTTAAACACCTCCAGGGACGGTGACTCAGCCACCTCCCTTGGCAGACCGTTCCAATGCCTAACCACCCTTTCTGTGAAGAATTTTTTCCTAATCTCAAGTCTAAATCTCCCCTGGTGGAGCTTGAGGCCATTCCCTCTCGTCCTGTCCCCTGTCACTTGGGAGAAGAGGCCAGCACCCTCCTCTCCACAACCTCCCTTCAGGTAGTTGTAGAGAGTAATAAGGTCTCCCCTCAGCCTCCTCTTCTCCAGGCTAAACAACCCCAGCTCTCTCAGTCGCTCCTCATAAGATTTGTTCTCCAGCCCCTTCACCAGCTTTGTTGCCCTTCTCTGGACTCGCCCCAGAGCCACAACATCCCTCTTGTGGTGAGGGGCCCAGAACTGAACACAGTACTCGAGGTGCGGTCTCACCAGTGCCGAGTACAGAGGGAGAATAACCTCCCTCGACCTGCTGGCCACATCGTTTCTGATACAAGCCAAGATGCCATTGTCCTTCTTGGCCACCTGGGCACACTGCTGGCTCCTGTTCAGTCACTGTCAACCAACACCCCCAGGTCCCTCTCCTCCAGGCAGCTTTCCAGCCAGGTTTCTCCTAGTCTGTAGCTCTGCATAGGGTTGTTGTGCCCCAAGTGCAGGACCCGGCATTTGGCCTTGTTAAACCTCATGCCATTGTGGATGATGTGATGCTGGAGGCTCTCCTAGGCATACTGATCATGAAATTGTGGAGTTTCTGATTGTTAGAGGAGTGAGGAGGAGGGGTCAGCCACACTGCCACCTTGGACTTCCAGAGGGTGGACTTAGGCCTGTTTAGGAGATTGAAAAGAGTCCCATGGGAGACAGCCCTGAAGGGTAAGGGAGTTTAGGAAGGATGGACATTCTTCAAGGAGGAAGTCTTAAAGGCACAAGAGCAGGCTGTCCCCAGGTATGGAAAGCCAAGTTGGTCGTGAGGAAGACTGGCTGGACTGAACAGAGACCTTTGGCTGGAACTCAGGAAAAACAGGAAAGTTTATGAACTTTGGCAAAAGGGGCAGGCAACTCGGGAGGACTACAAAGATGTTGTGTGGTCATGTAGGAGAAAATTAGAAGGGCCAAAGCCCAACTAGAACTTCATCTGGCGAATGAGGTAAAGGACAATAAAAGATGTTTTTTATAAATACATTAGCAGCAAAAGGAAGTCTAAGGAGAATCTCCAGCCTTTATTAGATGCAAGTAGAAACATAGTGACAGAGGAGGAGATGGCTGATGTACTTAATGTCTTCTTCAGCTCAGTCTTTAAGGGTGAGACCAGTTTATATCTGCATACCCAGACCTCTGAGCTGGAAGATAGGAATGGGGAGCCAGAGGGAGTCCACGTATTCTAAGACAAAATTGTTAGTGATGTGCTACAGCACCTACACACACACACAAGTCTATGGGGCCAGATGAGATCCACCCAACTGTACTGAAGGAACTAGCTGAAGCGTTCACCAAGCCACTTTCCATCATTTATCAGCAGACCTGGCTAACTGGGGAGGTGCCAACTGACTGGACATAGGCAAATGTGACACCTTTCTAAAAGAAGGGCTGGAAGGTGATTCTGGGGACCCATGGGCCTGTCAGTTTGACCTCGGTGTAAGAGAAGGGTGTGAAGCAGATCATCTTGAGTGCCATCACTTGGCACGTGGAGGATAACCAGGTGATCAGGCCCAGTCAACGTGGGTTTAGGAAAGGCAGGTCCTGACTGACTAATCTGATTTCCTTCTATGACAAGGTAACCTGCTTAGTGAATGAGAAAAGGGCTGCGGATATTACAGGAGGCTGAGAGGTGACCTCATTGCTCTCTATAACTACCTGAAAGGAGGTTGTAGAGAGGAGGGAGATGGCCTCTTCTCCCAGGTGACAGGAGATAGGACGAGAGGGAACGGCCACAAGCTCCACCAGGGGAGATTTAGGTTGGACATTAGGAAAAAATTTTTCACAGAAAGAGTCATTGGGCACCAGAACAGGCTGCCCAGGGAGGTGGTTGAGTCACCTTCCCTGGAGAGGTTTAAAGCACAGGTGGATAAGGTGCTAGGGGACATGGTTTAGTCTTTGATAGGAATGGTTGGACTCGATGATCCAGTGGGTCTCTTCCAACCTGGTTATTCTGTGATTCTATATATTCAGACTTTAGTAAAGCCTATGACTGCTTGAAGAAAGGAAGAGTCTACAGAGAGATCTAGACAGGCTGGATTGATAGCCCAAGGCCAGCTGCATGGGGCTCAACAAGGCTGAGTGTGGGGTCCTGCACCTGGGCCACAACAACCCCATACAATGCCACAGGCTTTGGGATGAGAGGAAATGACATCAAGTTGTGTCATAGGAGATTTAAACCAAATATTAGGAAATACTACCTCACTTGAAGAGTCGTCAAGTGCTGGAACAGGCTTCCCAGGGAAGTAGTTGAGTCACCATCCCTAGTGGTATTTAAAAGATGTGGTGCTTAGACACATGGTTGAATGGTGAACTTGGCAGCATTAGTTTTACAGTTGGACTTAATGATCATAAGGGTCTTTTCCAACATAAAATTGGATTCTGTGATCGCCCTACCAAGTATCCTGTGAGAACAATTTGATGTTTTTCTGGGTAATATAATAAGCCATTAAAACAGACTGTTAGCTATAAAATGGTTACAGATTGGTCAATGTTGCCAGATGCATACAGAATTTATATTTTCATGTTCAGAAAAAAAGCAAAATTTGTGTTTTATGATAAAGAATTTCCCTTACAACCACCAAAAACCCAGCAAGGAATTCTCTTCTAGTATCTATACAGTTCTTTTCTTCCTTCTCCTTTGCTTAGGTTTTCTAGTCCTCTCTCTTCAATATGAAACCCTTTGCAAACTTGCCAAAATTGTATTAAAAATTTTGTATGCTAGATTTCACAGCAAATAAGCTTCAGAGCATAATTGCCAGCAAAGCTGGCATATAATAAAGATTCTTACTGCTTTGGGGAAATAGGTGTTTCACTTGGCCTAAGCAGTGGTGCAGTGATGTCAGTGGATGAAGTGACTGTTTAATAACTGTAGGAGAGATCTGTGGGATTAGCTGGAGGTCGTAGACTATTTCCCTCAAACATTTAGGCCTACGAGAGCATAGCAACTCTGAGTATGATCCTCTTTGGGTAGATATTACTGACTTGGTGAAAAGTTCACATATAAATTTTGCTGGATCATAGTGTATATCTCTTTAAGAATATCTAGTGTGATGCAACACTAGATACTGTAAAGGAAGACACCTACAGTATTTGGCAGTTTATTGTCAAATTTCTGGCTCTGTGCTTATTGAAAGGAATCCAAAAGTCAGCAGGCTTTTTAGTGCAGCGTGTGGAAATTGATAGGGGCCTCGAAGGGAAGAGAGGATGGAGAAATTGCTGCTCAATGACAGAGGAAATATGACGGAGGTAGTCAGAGAGATTTTATTTCTGTCTTGGAAATTATGTTATTGTTAGGTCATATTTAAGCAAACTACAGAAAATAAAGGTGGGTTTGCATTAGAAATGGTTACTGTTTGTCACAGAGCTGCAGGGATCACCACTGAGGTCATTGACTAGAGAGGCGAGGGCTTTTCAGAACAGACCATTCACTTCAAGAATAAAAGTTCAGCCTCTTGCCTTCAGCGCAACAGCTACCCCATTTTTTTGCCACCATTCAGTCTTGACTGGTTGATGCCAGTTGAACTGAGGAAGGTGCTGCTGCTGCAAACATTCAGAAAGAGGCAGCAAAAACCTCACAGCATGTGATTTATGGTTGACATTGAATTTCACACATGAAACTGTTGAGCTCTTCCAGCTTAGAGATTTGTTCTGAAAAGCCAGTATCTCTCATAGTTTATGATCCTGGCCTTGACTTTTCTAGGTACTCTTTTATCTGGTTTCTGTTGTTAGCTATGAATTAAGAATTATTATAATGCTGAAAGGATTTAATAGAATATAAAATAAATGCTCTGCAATGTGTCCAGTCAATGTTTCTGCAGAATCTTGAGCTCTGAGATCTTTCAGCTTCACATCTCAATATTCATTAATGTTTTTGCACTTAATTAAAGCGAGAAGGGGTGTGAAAATGGAAAAGTAGAGCAGATTGTGGATTACTGTGATCCTCCACTATCTCTAAAGATATCTCCCAGATCTACTGTTGCTCAGTGAAAAAGGAAAGTGTTTTCTCTCCTGTATGAGCTGTACATTTCCTTCTTACAGATCCTATATAAGTAGCATGTTTTCCTTTAACATGTTAGCATCAGTAACTTATTTATTTGCAGTGTTTTGACTACATTTTGGATTTGAACTCAACTCTAATTTTCAAGTATTCAGTTGTATGTGGAGATTTTCCATGCCAGCAAAGTTTTTCCTGCATTTAGTACCTGGAAATCTTGGTGATTTTTTTCTTTAAAACTGACCTTCCCGCACAGATTGTGAATACAACTATAGGAAACTATTCTGCAGTTGCTATATAGTTGTTGTGATGTATACCTGGTTGGAAGGATCCCTAGGATTAAGCACACCACATGAGCATCTTAAATGTTAAATAATTACTGTGTGCATGATAAGCATTTGAGTTCTGCATTCTGTGGTTTCTTTTGGATGGTCTATCAACACAAATCCTTTTCTCAGTCTGCTGTATGTGAACAATCTATTTTGTCGCTGAATTATTTAGAGTATTTTAGTGTCCCTTGGAAAACTTGTTTACCCTTATAGTCAGTATATATAAACATTAGGGTTTTCTTTTATTTCTGACTGAAGGGATACATGGCTTTGTTCCAAAACAAATGTGTGTATGGAAGGGAGAAGACTTAGATTAGACATTAGGAAGAAATTCTTCACAATAAGGATGGTGAGGCACTGGCACAGGTTGCCTAGGGAAACTGTGGCTGCCCCACCCCTGGAGGTGTACAAGGCCAGTTTGGATGGGGCTTTGGGCAGCCTGGTCTGGTGGGAGGTGTCCCTGCCCATGACGGAGGGTTTGGAACTGGATGATCTTTAAAGTGTCTTCCAACCCAAACCATTCTGTGATTCTATGTATAAATCTAAACAGGATCAGATTTAGAAGCAAGAGGTTGGAAGAATTAAGTTGCCCTATAATTGAAGGATGTGAAAGTAATTAAATTCCTATTTTTTTCCCCCTTCTTGGCATTCCCCATACTTCATTTGCTGTGAAGGTTGCTGAAATACAGAGATAAAACTATATCTTATGTGAGAGATCATCCGGCCTTTATAGAGTTTTCCAGAAATATTTTTAACTAAATGTTGGTGTAACCTTTATGTGGAAGTTCCTCTGGAAATAGGCAAGTGGCAGCAAACCTGTTTCTCTCTAACTCTTGTTCTTAAAACTAAAACAGCTCTAAGCAAGGACGTATTTTTTTTTTCAAGTTAGTTAACTGTGATTTATAGCTAAGGTGCAGCTTTTCTAAAGCAACAAAAATTATTAGTTATTTTGATTGTAGAAAGGTAAAATTTTTGCCGATTAATGCAATCTCTTCTGAGTGTTTATTTCCAGACTTCTTTCTGTAGTGATAAGGCAAGCGAGACAACTTTCTCCTGTTCCTCTCCCCTGTGCTTCTTGGAAGTATTTTTCCTTGTGTTGTTCCTCAGTTCTTTTCTGAAAGTAGCTGGAGTTGCTAAATTTTGCCCTTGGTCAGTAGGATGCCCAGTGCCGTCTCTTAAAAGTGCTTCAAATACATGGAATTGTCCTGTTCAGTCCTGGTAGCTTGTTCACCTTCAGATGACACAAGGAAATGCAAATGTTCCACATTTCTTTGCTTGTCATCTGTTAAGAATAATAGCATTTGCCTCCTTACGGGAAAGAGAGAAACATCAGATGTGCAGTAATCATAAACATGTTACAAGATACTTCCACATTGAATACCGAAAGACTGTGCCTCTAGTTGCAAGGTTGCTTTTTGTACTCTTAGAGAATTGTTTATTCAGTGTTTAGAAGGCAAATCTTGCTATAACTGTGTAGGTTGACATGCAAAAATAATTACCACCACTGCAGCTCCTTCCCAGGAAAGTTTACTATATGTGAATTGTGTTATAGTATAATGTTAAGCTACAGTTTACACGTGGTGAAATAAAGCTGAGAACAGGAATTATACCACCCATAGTTTTAATGATACGTAATGAATGACACATATTTCATGGAGCTGAGGAAGAGAGGCCACTTATTTTAAAGCACCAAATCCTGATCCCATTAAAACCACTCGGAGTCTTGCCGTTAGTTTTGTTGATTCCAAGATATAGATTGAGAACACTGGTAACTTCACCTGTAGAATAATAGCAAAATAATTTTCAGAATTAAAAAAAAATCAAAACACCACAAAAACCCCAAACAACAAAAAATATTCTCCCGTATTTATTTTGTTTCCTAAGAATATAAACATTTATCACTTGCCAATTGAAATTCAGAGCTGAAAATATTATTCAAAGGTTATAGTAACAGATTGATGATCTTGTAGTTGAAGCTAGGCAGAAAACACAACTACCCATCTCATCCTGCAAGCCAGATGTCAATGTTTTTATATATAGGAGATACTGGTTTATCTCCTAAATTAAGGAAAAGGTGATGAAAAGTTTCTTTATGGCCTGTACAGGTAAAGATCAAAGACCTCGCCTGAAAAAAAGGACTTGAACTTTAAAGAAATATGAATTTAAACAAATGAGCATTTTTGTATGTGGAAAAATAAGAGCAAATATTTACTTATGGTAGGAAACATGCCTGCATACATGTTGTAGTGAATTACTGTTCCCAGTGTAAATGGTGCTTGCAGATATCAATTAAAAACTCATTCCCCTCACTGATTTTATGTGTTTTTATTATAATTTTTCTCTTACCAATTTGCAGATCTCGCTGAGCTCTGTTACTTTGGAAGTAGAGGTAGATTAGTATCAGTTGAAAGAGCTTCAAAGGCAAATATAGAATGAATCCAGTTCTGTATGTGCTCTGTATGCTTTGGAAAAGCAATTATATTAAAGATTGTAAGAAAGAAAAGAAAAAAATATCCACTAAATATTTGAAGGTTAGTAGAATGTTTTGAAAAATATAGATTTTTTTATTTTTAATGTAGAAATGCCCTGATAGGGGCTATAGCGTTTTCTTCTAGAAAGATTCATGTGCAGGACTCAGCATCAGGACTGTGGCATGAATTTACCAAGTACAAAATATTTTATGTGAGTCAAAATGTTTCAAGAAACTTTGTTTTTCCTTTTTTTACAACTGTTAGACTTTGAGACCCCTTTTGAAATGTTTCATTATTTCCTGAGATGTCTAAGACACTTCTAGTTTCTTAGGTAATTTAAGTCTTGGAAATTTCTAACCTGAGCTTCCAGGGTTTTTAGACTTTTGAATTTTTCTAAAGAATGTGGTTGGTTACTTTGAAGTAAGCTTTCCCTCTTCCAGATTGTTTGTTTGAGTTTTTAAATTTTTTAAAATCTTCTGCTTTGTTATAAGTTTTTTTGGTTTTGTTTTTTCTTTGTCCTCCAGAATGTTAATCTTATGGAGAACAGAAACAACTGTTTTCCAGGCAACAAAGATACAGTTCCTCTGATGTAATGTTATGTTTTCTAATAAAGCAGTTGTAAAAAGCTTTGGATCTGCTGTTTTGGGAAAGACATACTAGTTTGTATGGAATAATAACTAGATGGAATCTTTCAATGAAATGTAAACACCAGCCCATTGAATGAAGGAGATCGTCTTATGCAGTTCAGAGACTGATGATGAAGTTGTTAGTGAGGGGAAAAAGTATTTATTTTGAAGCCTGTATTGATTAATTTGGAATAATTCAACATAAAAAATGTGGATGTGGAATATGTGTAAATGGAATTTCAATGTAGAGTACATGTAAGAATATGGCTTGATTAAAGAGAATTTGATTCTTAGTTTGGTAAAGATTATTTTTGTCTATCGAATCATCTTTGCAGCTGGCGGGATAAAAACTGGTTATAGACATGCTCGCAAGCACAAGTATGCAGCTATTCCACATGTGTGAGGAAACACGTGATTTTTATCCTTTGTAAACAATAGAACGGTTTTGGTTTATCATGAAATTTAAAAATGGTAATGATTAGCAACGTAACTACTTATGTCCTTTTTGTGGTAGGATTTAATTTAGGTGTGTTTTCTTTATCACACTTTTTAAAATCTTAGCTGATTATTCTTTTTTTACAAAGATTAACGAAACTGGAAACTCCAAGAGAAATTCAAGGATTTAGGGAATCATATACACACATGTTAATTATTATTCTAGATAACTAAGGTGCGATAAGTAAAATATGCCTGCTTTATCTGAAATTTCATAGCAGGTAAGTCAACAGATCAGTTTTTACATAGGATTACAGTGACCTCATGTATTGAATAATTTGGAAGCAAATCTTGAAGGTTCTAGTGTTGGCTGAATAAGTGTATTGCGTGCCCATTAAGTCTTAAAACCTTTTCTATTTAAATGAGTATAAGGAGAAAAACAGAGGGAAAAGTGATTTGCAATTACTAAATGAATTATTTTGCCTCATGAATAGTTGAATAACAAGCTTGTTCAAGGTCAAGTGTTTGAGAAAATGAATGTAAAATGTAATCATAGAATCATAGAATCACAGGGTTGGAAAAGACCCACTGGATCATCGAATCCAATCATTCCTATCAATCACTAACCCATGCCCCTCAGCACCTCACCCACCCCTCCTTTAAACACCTCCAGGGAAGGTGACTCAACCACCTCCCTGGGCAGCTTGTTCCAGTGCCCAATGACCCTCTCCGTGAAAAATTTTTTCCTAATGTCCAGCCTAAACCTACCCTGGTGGAGCTTGTGGCCATTCCCTCTCGTCCTGCCCCCTGTCACTTGGGTGGAGAGGTCACCACCCTCTTCTCCATAACTTCCTTTTAGGTAGTTGTAGAGAGCAATGAGGTCTCCCCTCAGCCTCCTCTTCTCCAGGCTAAACATCCCCAGCTCCCTCAGCCTTTCCTCATAAGGCCTGTTCTCCAGCCCCCTCACCAGCTTCGTCACTCATTAGTTGTCACTTTGGAAAAACTGAAGTGGTGTTTTGAGTGTTTTTTTCATGTGTGTTGATATATTTTCATTCTAGGACAGCCTAACAGTTAATCTACACATCCTTCCTGTGATATTAAGTATTGTTTCTATTTAGCGATGTGTTCCTCACTTTCTATTGACTTTTTTTGCTTTACTGTTTAACTGCCTTAACTTTCTGATTGACAACTTCTTCTGTGCAACTTTTCAGTTTTCTAAATACGATTCAGGGCCTAATTTTGTACTTCTGCTTGGACTAATTTTCCTTCCTGCCCTAAGTTTTATGCATAAATTCCAGCAAATTTTTCCTTTATAGTTTCTTTCCTATAACTTCTTTTCATACAATTAATGTGGGGTTTTGTGTTCTTTCGTGTGCGTTATGATCCGTTATTCTGTGGTCAGTTCTATGGCCCTCATTACGGTTCGTTTTTTTAATCAGTTTTTCTGGGCCACATCAGAAAAGCCTTTCCTTCTGTGCAGTTTAAATCTAGTTGAGCATTACTTATGTAATTTAAAATGCAAAGAAATTGGGGTTTTAGACATAATGCCTAGATACTGTAAGTTTCCAGTTTATATAATGATAGTAACCACCAATATGTTGAAATAGCCTGACTTCACTACTAACACCTTTCTCCTGGTCAGGTCATCAGTAATAGTCTGAATTCTCCGTTTTCATTCTTACTGCTTTGGGATTTGTAGTTTATTATCTAGAATAATTTTCTTCCCATTAGCAAGCCATAACAGTAGATGTATATTTAAGAACAGCAATTGAATGTTTTTTCCTTACTCTTAATTATTTACATTGCCAAACTACTGAATGAAAATTGGAACGTTAATGTATTTTCTGTATGTGAACACTGCTTTTCATTAAACTTTATGGAAATTTAATGCAACGTAGGGACTTTCACATCCAAATTTTAATGTTGACATTTTTCACTTCTGTTTTGCATGCTGTAATTCAGGCACTCAGAATATATAAAAGGTTAGAGATGGAAACCGAAAATGTTGGTGGATGTATAATTGTCCATGTGTCACCAGAAATTGTTTTCCTTGGCAGTATTTATTCTTAGTCAGAACGATGACATCACTGCCTTGGAGGCAGTTTTTGGCAACCTGAAAACCAAGCTCTTCAGAAATGTAACAGAGTAATAACTTGAAGAGATCTGCAGCTCTTGACAAAACAGGTTTTGGGTTTTTTCCTACTGCAATGTTACAGCAATAGTATACAACATACAATCATTTTTTAAAGCTCTCCAAAACCTACAATTACAAATAGATTGTTTCCAAGGCTCTCTATTATTTCATCGTTATTACCTGTTATTTTCTCTGTTTATGATGTAAAACTCTGCAGGATGTTCAGAACTTTTTTTTAGCAGAAGTCTAATCCAATTTGCTATCATTTTTTCCCATTCCACTTAAGAATTAAAAAAAAAAAAACCCAAACCTTCAAAATACTTATTTTGGGTACATCGATCTTGCCATTCTTCCTTGTACAGTGTTTAACTATGGAAGTTTGTTTCACAGACTGTGGTGGTTGCTAAATTTTACAGGAGTTCAAGACTGGGCAAATCCGTATGAGAAAAAAATGAAAGAAAATTTGTACCTGAATTTCTTTGGAGAACGTAATGCTGGTATAGTTCCAATGTATCCGATCCTTTTTGTTTTACTCTTTCTGAAGGATCTTCAGCTAAGCACAGGAATAGATGGGTTTCTGATCTCATCCAGTATGACTTGCCTGTTATATTATTGACTCAACCTACTGCCTTTTCACATTGATGCATCTAGTGGACCTGCAGTACTGCCTTGCTGCTCTCACTGACTTGTTCTCTCTTTACATAAATAATTAAATCACTTTCTAAAAGCCACAGAATGATTTAGGTTGGAAGCAACCTTCAAAAGGTCCGATGCACCTGCCATGGGTAGCTACATTTTTTACTAGATCAGATTGCTCAAAACCCCATTCTTCAGTTCTCTTAATTGTTTCAGGCTTTCTTCTGTGTTGCTTTTTCTTTTTTCTTGTCTCACTCAGAAGTTACTAGATAAAAATTCAAAAGAAAAAAGAACTGTGTATGTTCTGCTCCATTATATTTTCCTGCATCATCTTATATACCGCTAGCAACAGCCTCTTCAAAAAGGTGAATGAGACTACTTTGAGTGGAGGCTATGATTAGTTACAAGCAAACACCTGCTGATCTTACAAATTCTATTAGCTAATTCAACTTCTGAACCATTTCCCAGCCTTTTGAGATTTTTTTTTTATCAAGTCGCTGTCATGTTTGGCTGGAAATAAGTAGTTCTATTAAAAGGTGAAGGTCTGAAAAGAGGAAATGCCTTTCAAGATTAACACAATACTACTGAGCTCTGTGGAGTTAAAACTGAAATCATGGTGTGCGTGGGGATGTTAGCACATCAACTCCTAAAAAGACATGGAAAACTACATTATGAATCTCATGTTATCTTATTATTCACTTTACTGTTTTGGAGTGGTGCAGGACATACCTCTTGAACACACCTGCAGTATGAACAAGCAGATAAATAATCTGATGTGGGACACAGAAAAAGTAATTAAAATCTTTTAAATCATAAATATGACTCGGGTTTTTTAGCAGATCTGGGAAAAAGATGTAGATCTGAGGGTTTGTAGACTGTGTCTTCATGGATACTTTTGTCTTTTCCTCATGAATATTTACAATTCATCACTTCTGGCAGTACCTATTGGTCTGCACCAATAATTGAAGGGACGGATGAACAGTAGTAGAGCTGCTGCTTACATAATGATGAGAAGTGGGAGACTGGTCATGCATTGCTACAGCAGCAAAGCAATCACGTAGAGAAGTGTGCTGTCTTGCTGGAGTATTATGGTGACAAGGATGTATATGAGCATTTGTAGAAAAACCTCAGATGGAAACTAAAGAAGAGGACCTTGAAATGTTATTAAAACCTGGCAATTGCCTTTTACAAGCACTATCTTTTTCAATCACTGGAATACGATATTAACCAGAGCCTTCCTCCTGAATCAATACATGCTTCCTTTTGTGCAAAAATGCCTTTTTTCTGTCTGTTTTCAAAAGAGCTTATTTCTGCATTTTCCACACAAACAAATATTGGAAAACACATTCTTTCCCCTGAAAGACAACATTTCAGCTGGCTCAAGATCATAATCAGGAAAATGCTAACCCTTACTGTCCAGCTTTTGCTAGATAATTTTCTTCCAGGCATAGGTACTACTTTGTGAAGAATGTATTTTAAAATATTTTTTTTAAGGTTGTTTTATTTTGCTTTTCAGGAAGGAGAACTGTGCTTTTAACTTACACTGGTTAATAGGGCATTCTTAGAATAAAATTCTATAATAAACTTTCATTTGCAACTTCCTTTTCTGGGCTGCCTAACTCTCTGTGTTTATACATCAGACTATTATGTAGAGACTTTCATAAGACTTGTTTAGTATACAGTCTAGAGTGAGTGCTTCCTCCTTACATATGTGAAATAAAGCAAATGAGGGGCACTAGCATAACTCGCATTATTATGTTTTAGTGCAAGCTCAAGCTATAAGTTACGCTGGTCAGCTACAAATTTTTTTTATTTTTTTATGACCAAGGACAGTTGCAGTTGTTTTTATTATAATCATTAATGTTATGAGACCGTGTGAGTAAAGCTTTGCTCCTTTAAAGCTGATTTTAAAAAAAAGAAAACCTCTTTGCTGTGTTTTGTGTGTTGTACACCGTTTATATGACTAGAACATCTGCACTATATTCACCAATGAACCAAAAAGTTGTATGGGACATGAAACTGCTTCACCTCACATTTCTTCCTCCATGGCTTGAGGCCAGCAGACCAGCCCATACAGTTAATCATAAAACTTGCAAGGTTTCTCATGCCACATCATTCTTGTGATTTGTTATGCCTACAGATTAGAAATGTAATAATATATCAAAAGAAATTAGCAGGTCAAGATTTTTCAAGGCATTTCCCACTTTAGCAATGAAAGTCTTCTGACAATAGTCAAGCTAAGCAAGTAGCATGGACTCTGATAGTACATGAGGATATTCAGATTTGATGCAATTCATAAATTCATATGAACAGACCAAGTCCTACTAATGTAAAGTCCTACTAATGCTTCTCAGGATAGGTTTAACTGGGATATTGTGATACGTTTATATGCTTGAATGTTTTTATTAATCTTGCTTAAATTCCAAAAATTCTCTATGAAATATGTGTGACTTTTGAGGTGAAAACCAGGAATTTCTTAGCAATACAGAGCAACAGAAGCAACGTTGAGGGTAGAAAATGAAAAGCTATATTTGAAAGTGGGGTGGAATAGAGATAGAGAACAAGCTGCCAGCCTGCATTGGTTTGTGTAAATATTAGCAGCACCTTAAGGCCTCTGGTTTTACCAGTTGTGCAAATGATAGCACCTTACCCACTAAGGATATATTAACATACTGGCTTGGTTCAGGGAGAAAGTAATTTTCTGCAGTGTTTTCCTGTTAATCTCTATCTGAATGATAAGTTGTTGAAAACTAAGGATCACTAGTAGGAAGCTTTGAGGCCTGAAAACCACACGTAGAGGAGTTACTCATCTGTCTTCACAATTAGTGCATTATTCTATATGCAAAATAGCTTGGGGATAGGAAACAACGTGGCATCGATTAGGTATTTAAATCTTACATTTCCAGAGAACAAGTCCGAGTGTGTCATTCCCACTCTCTTTCATCCTCTAATTGGTAGGGTTTTAAAAGAGGTGTATATTACCTGTGCTAATATAGGAAGGTAGCTTGACTTCTTCTTGCTTATTTGGTCAAGTAGGAAGACAAGTAATACAGACACAGTCTTTCCCAGATGTATGAAAATGTGAGACTGTACCTAATCATACACTTCTGTATTGATGTAGATGGCTAGAACGAAGCAGCACCATCTACTGACTAAAACACTTCACTACTAATCCAAATCAGACCTAGAAATTACAATACAATCTGTGTGTTCTAACCATGTGAATGTAATTACCAGACCTCCCTGGTTTATTAGCTAACTAAATAACAATAATTGCTCTACTTATGGGTTCTTGTTATTTAATATCTTTTCTTCTTTCAGTTATGCTTTTTTGATTTGATACAGATTTAAAAGCTGATCCTGTTGGTTCCCTGCCAATTCAGTTGGTGGTGAGGACTTTTAAATAGCTACTTATTAATGTTATGCGTAGCTTCTGGGTTAGTAACATTGCTTGAGGCATAGGAAGCTGCTGTAGTATCTTACATAAATAAGAAAGGTGCTTAAGTTTCAGATCCTCAAAGGTGTTTATGCACCTTTATTGACCTTTGGGAAACTGGCTTTGCACAGAAGTTCTCTTTGGCTTTTATGGAGGGCTTGAGCAATAGGAGAACAGATTTGACTAGGTGCTACCCATTCCAAGCCTGTCATGATTAACCAATAAAGCAGAACTGTGTAATCTGTGAGAACAGGTTGTCTCCAGTGGAAAGCTTTATTCTTTGTTTATGTATAAACACACAAATTAACTCTTGTTGAAAGTTTTTAAAGGAAATTTCTCTTGAAAGCTATTTAAAGTTGTAGTACTTGATTCTATAGGCCATTGCTACAAGATTATTACCACAGGACAATTTCCTCTTGTGGTTAACTAGGAATTTTCCGCCAGTGATGGTAAAAACTTCCTGTTCCAGAAAGACAAAAAGGATAAGATTGAATTTCAGAGTAGGACTGATAAACATCTCATCTAGAATACAGGAAAATAAGGTTGAATTAAACAATTGACTGGAAGTTGTAAAAATAGTTTTAGGTATTTCATACAAATTACTTAGAACTTTTTATCACCTGTTACACGTCTGACCTTTTTGAAGGTCTTCTGTAAAATGTACATCACTTTGTTCTTCTTAATACTCAACTTATATACTTTAGAAAGATAAAGGAATTAATAACTTATGTTGTTTGATGTGGACATGGAAATTTTTATTAAGTCTCCCAAATGTATTTAGACATAAACTGTAATTCTGGATTTTTTTTTAATCCCACTTGTATTATCTGCCCCTTAAAAATGTGTCATAACCATTAATAGATCTTTAAAAAACAGCTTGCCAGACGTGGAGCAAAGGATAAAAATGGTAATCAAATAATAATTCAAGTATGAAAGCAAGATGAGTTATAAGTGGGAACTGGAAATCATGAGAATATTAATGTCTTTCAGTTTTATTCTTAATTGTTAGTATGAGTGACTTCAAAAAAAATATTCCATTTCCAAATACTGTACCTGATTTATAATTCAGCTTTCAATATTTTATGGACAGATTTCTTGAAATGGTTCCCAATGAGTTGCTCAATTATCTGATTTCGTGAGTAGAGTGTGTAGAGACATCAAAGTGGGAAAAATTCCAAGTGCAAATAACTGATTCCTGGTTGTAACATCACTAAAGTATTTTTATATGCAATGGATTTCTTTCCCTTCTGTATAACAGATAACTGTTTATCTCTGTTAAACACGAAGTTTGAGCTTCTGGAGACTGTCAAGTTCTGCTACACAATCCTCTGGCCTGAAATAAAGACTTGTTTTGGAAGCATAGAATTCTTCAAACTGTAGCATTAGTGGGCTTCATCTCTCCTGATAGATTCAATGCTGGTAGAAACATTCATGCTTTATGACAAAGCCAATGTCATAAATTTGAGAATCCTTTTTTTATTCCATTGGGTCCTAGGTGATCAGCCAAGTGAGGTTCCAGAGAAGTAGTATGTATCTTTTTTTGGAGGCTCATTTTAAATTTGAAAAATAAAATTATTAAAAATTAAGTCCCAAAACAGATGAAGATCAGATTAAATGAAGTTCATTTGGTCAAATAATGGTAGAAAAGGCTATAAGACTGAGGGAAGAAAAGTAGTAACATTGATATCTGTGATATGCCTAAATATCTTTGTGCTTTGACGGAAATAGAGACATGTACATATTCTGTCAGAAATATGCGTGTGTGAGATTTTCTGGTAGTTGCTTAGATGTTGCTGTACTCATGCTTCAATAATATTTTTCTAACCCAGTTCCTCAGCCCACAACGGCATTTTTTCTAAGCCAATCTTAAGGAAGCATTAAATTTATTCCTGTCCTGAATGTCTGAATCCAAATTTATAGGTTTTCAGTACTCTCTGGAGAAGCTTTAACTATCCCTGAAGAAATCTTAAAGACGAAGATCACCTCCTCACACTAGGGCAGGGAACTGTTTTGGAGCTTCTTAAGCCTCTTAGAAATTGCAGGTGCTAGCAATAATTGTTCATAAAACATCTTCTGAAAAGTTTGCCTAAAAATGCAGATGAAGACTACTTACTGCACCTTACTCCACAACTTATTGGCTGAGATTACTTTGCGCTAGTCCTCTATAGGTATTGAGGCTTAGTTGCTGCAACTTTCTTTCACTCTGAGTAATTTGTTCTTTGAAATTTGTTTGGGGGAGGGGGGGTTGGGGTTTTTTTAATTATTTTTTTTACATGTAATTGGAACTATCATGTATCTCTAAAGCTGTAAAAATCCATAGGGAATTAAATTTCCAAGCAGTCAAAAGTTCTTCGATTCTGTTTGATGTTTTGCAAGTTTAAATTTGAACTTGGCTTTTAATCTTGGAAGACTAAACAAAACCCAGCATTTGGACACTTTGGGATCTAGGGCTGTATTTTTTTTCTCTAGAATAAGATATTTGCAAATGCAAATACTGGAAGTAGATCCAGACATTTTCCTTGGTTTCTTTGCTCCTTATGCTTTCCCCTTAAAGTATTAAGTACATTCAGACGTTTCTCAAGCTGCAGTTTAGGCTTTGCTGAAAGCAATGGGAGATTTAACAAGCTATTCAACAGAACAACCTCTAGCTTTTAGCATGTAAATAAGCTGCTGCTTAGTTCTTTTGTTTTACTATTTTGATACAACAATTAAGGATAAATTACTTAATTGCCATCTGAATAAATTCCTTTACTAGGAATTGGGAAAGTAAGAAAAGTTACATCCTAAACCAGCAGGCAATTTATGCTAAATATAGTATCATAAAGTCACTGTAGGTGTTTAAATTCTTCCTTGTTCATAACTGAAAGAAGAACGGACAGAAGCTAAATGTAATTAGAGTAGCATTTGTCCCTTGTTATTTCAGTATTAATTTGGCAATCAAAGGTGACATAAAGAAATCTTGAACTCTTTGAGTAACTCCTCAAATATTTTTTTTCTGATAATTTTCTCAAAATACTTTTGACATAACATAACATGGAAGTAATCAATCTAATGAACTTGATTTATTATAATTTATTTAAATGATGTACCTGTGCACTTCATTGAAATTTGCATGGAAAATACTGTAGATTTAGGAATAGTTAACTACTTTTGTGTAGATTGAACTAAATCACTTGCTCTGCTATTTTCTGATTGATGTAACTACCATTTGTAGAATACAGATTTCCAAAAACTGGAAGTGATTATCAGGTAGAAGATTTACTAGCAATAAGAAATTACATTATTAATATAATAACATTAATCATTAATATATATTATGGTAATACAGCAGTGAAGATCATTCTCTGTGAATATGCTATTACCAGTTCAGTGAGCGAGAACTTGTAGAGGTGTGGGAGTCTTCCAATAGCAGACACCATTCCTTGTTTTGAAATTGAAACAGGCCATATTACTGAAAATGTATTTTAATTTTAAAATCCCACTGTGTTTACACCTTCGTGCCTTTCCTGCAAGTTGATCAAGTTCTATAGGTCAGTCTTGCAAGAGATTTATTTGAACAAAACCTACAGAATTTAATCTTTTCCCAGTACCAGTGCAGGATCTCATTGCTTCAGCTGAAGCTAAGTGTTCTTTGGTTCCATAAACTAAGCCCTAATTTCCTTAGAATCAGTTAAAGAATCCTGTTCCACTATGTCAAAAAATGTGGACAAGGACAACTCTTGGAGTAGAGTCAGATAGCATTTACGTCCAAGCATTTCAGACAAATATGTGACAAGAAAAAAAGAATTAAAGAAGGTAAATGGTGTTTTGAGATAATATAACTTAGTGGGACAAATGAATCTGATAAAATGTTGCTTTAGTGTATTTTATAGATAAAATGAATCAGTTGATCTTTATAGCACAGGTGAATGTATATAACGCTGTTAAGTTTTATTCCAAAGACACAAGATATTTCAGTTAGTCTATCTGCCTTCTGCTTTTAAAAGTGCTTTTTGTGATATTTGTCCTAAGACCCATGATCCCAGTTTCCATCTAATGTAGCTAATTATAAAGCAGGTACAGTATGTACTATGAGCAAAAAATCAAAATCAGTATAGCTTAGTGTTACTCAACATTAGAATTTGTATTAATACATTGATCAATCTGGGTTTTATTTGAACCCAGGTAGATTATTATGTCATTATCCATTCAGATTTTTAATAGTGTTCTGTCTCTTTGCTTTCAGAAGTTTCTTTTAAACATTAATCTCATTTCTAAAAATTGCTGTGAAACACTAGATTTGAAAAACTGACACAGACTTTTCTTGTCAACCAAAGCACTTAAAATTTTGGAAAAAACACTGTAGACCTGCAAAATTCCCAGTGCTTCTGAGCGGGGTTTTCTCCATTGAGACAACTTTGGAGTGAGAACAAACAATGATAAAGGTTAAAAAAATGGCTAATTTCATTACTGTCTCTGGAATAACTTTCATTGACTCCAGCAGGAATAAAGTGGGCTCTGGATATAGAGTCGGTTGGTCTAAAGACTCATCTGTACACTGAAAATTGAATAACTCTGGCTTTTTCCTGATTATACCTGCGTTGCCTGCCTGTGATTGAAAGTACAAATGCTAAAATGTTGTGCTGTGAAAGGAGTTAATCTTGTAGGTATTATGGTCCTCAACAACACCTAGGATTATTTAAAAGCATATTCACACAAATGGTATGGTTAATTTTGCAAACTGCAGGGTGAGATGAACTAGAGAATTGTTCTTTATTGCATCTCAGTCCTTCTCTCCCTTGGCATCCTTCCATAATGTTATCTACCTATATAATACTTTTTATATTCATTATCTGAATGACCCAATTAATGCTCTTTGCCATCTCTGAGCACAGACATCCTTAAGCACCATGCTGCTATTACTATTTAGTGGAACACATTTCTAGGTTGGATGAATGAACGTAAAGAGATTCCTAGTTCTTCCTTTCATGCTAAACAATATCAGACCACAGTAAAAATACTACAGTGATAATCTGGCAATTCAGTATTTTTCCCTTTGATTTATTCATGCATATAGTTTACACTCATTGTTGAAGTTGGTTGCGATTGTCAAAGTACATTTGGTGATCAGAAAAAAAATAAACTGTTGTTCTCAGAATACCATAAAACTGCACATTCTAACATTGAGAATAAATGCAATTAAAAGTAGTAATAAAAGTACATGACAGAATTATTACAGTTGTAACACCTCATTTATTTAAAATTATGCCTACAACCTGGAAATACTTTCTTCTGAGATATATTGTTCTGGTTTGAGCTAAAGTAGCATCAGTTTTCTAATTTTTAAGCAAAGCCTGGTCTAAGTAACTTCATTCTCTGAAAGTGATATATTTAGAACAGACTGATATTGTGTTCTAGGTATGGGTTTAAAATGCCTTTATATAGGCTAAGAAAATATGCAGGCAGTATGGGCAATCACTTGGCAAAATTAATAAATTATGTAATATTGAACATCTTCATCTGATCAGTTTGAAGATTAGATCAAAAGTTAATTCTGTTGCCTCGAAGTTCAAGTAGTGCCTCCAACAAAGCTTTTGTTTCTTGCACTGAGCATGAGCTCCAACAGAGTGAGAGAAAAATCCCATCTGGATAGCTGATAACCTGACTTACTAAGTACTCTGAGTTGCAGAACTAAAATTTGATTCTTTGCTCAAAAAGAGATTTTGGACTTCAGATGTTGGATCTTACAAGGAGACTCTGAAATGAGGTGAATTCTGGAGCTGAAACACAAATCCTAGATGTTTTATGAAAACTTTTTTTTTTTCTTGGGGGCCTGGGGTGGTGTGATGGGGAACAGGAAATGAAATCTATGGTTACTTGTTTTAAAGCGGCTAATTGATTAAGGCACTTGGGGGTCCAAAACTCAAGGAAGGCTAAGGGAGTTAGCATCAAGATTTCATTACTACTCTAAACAGCGTTACTTTCAAGATCTCCCAGCTTTGCCTGAAATACTATTGTATGAAAATTTCTGAAGAAGTTAAAGGAAAAGAAAGCAAAAGGCAGATATTGCATAAGTGTTTTATATGGAGCACATTCTTATAATCAATATGCAAATATGAATACCTTCATCCATTTTCAAAACAATTTGTTATCAGCAAAATATCTTTGTAGAGACAATTTTTAACTGCATTCATGCTCTTAAAACTGATGTGTAGTAAAGATTCATGAGGGTACAAAAAATAATATTGTGCTGTGTTGGTCAACTGATGATGCCTATACTGCTGCCTCCCTAGGTTGGACTGCTTTAACTATAGTAAGTTCCTACATATGCACCATTCAGTTAGGATGCTGTTGCTATATGCACTTAATGTTAAACAGAAATATTTTTTTATGAAACTGAGCTATTCCTAGTATCTAATAATTGTGCCAGGCTGGGGGCATACATGTTCCAGGTTGCTTGAAAAGTGGAGGCAAGTCTTTTTTTTATTAGGAGTTTTTCTGCATTAATTCCCTCTGGAATTATACTGTTTTAAGAATCTGTTGTGATATTACAGTTGTTTATTATTCTGTGCTGCTTCTCATAACTACACATCTTTAATAATGGAAACTTAAGCATCTGATGGGTGGGTGGCATTGACTGAAGATTTTAAGACTCTGTGTATTTTTAGCACTGAAGTTACCTAATGAATTTAGCCTTGGTTTTGTATAGGAGCCTAAAGTGATAGAGCCCATAAATAATGTACTAAGATGTACATCATGAGAGAAGGCAAAAAAGTTATGCCTTCATTTAGTATGCATAATTCTTCTGTTTATTAAGTGAGACAACGAGCTACTTAAAAATGTGCAATCATGAAAGTAGAGATTGTCTCACAAATGCATAAACATTATTTCTACTTGGCTGTCACCTAATGTACACTTTCCAAATGGTATATTTCCATTCCATGATAGAGGGTAGCCTTTTTTGAATGAATGGATAAGACTGTTCTTAATCTAGTGACACTATTTCCCCTCAGCGTAAAGACTTCTGTGTCTGGTTCATTTTTCTCTGGATAGTCAGTTTACTGCTGAAAAACTTTACAGACCATTTAAGAGGGTCTTAGTTGATAACTCTCTCTTCCAGGTGCTATGGTTGTAACTCTCTAAGTTTTGTCTAATGCCTTGTAATACTTTCTATATGCTTCAACCATGACTTACAACACTAACTATGCTTGACGAGACCATTCACTGCTCTCTCTCATTAGGTGACAGACCTGGAAGCATCTGCATTCAGCTAACTGCAGTGCTGTGCAATGGAACAATTAATGTGCTGTTTTGGGTGTCTATACGTATATTTAATTGTGTTTCAGTTTGTCACAAAGACTAGCAGAGTCCTATTATTTTTGCAAACCAGGAAGGAGATGTCTTTGGCTGAAACAATGGACAGGTCTGAGCTCACATGTTAGTTTTCCAAGTTACCTTAGCTAAGCACAAAGGAGAATTAAAATGTTGAGGAAATTCCTTCTTAGCCTAGCTACGCACAGTACTTCAGTCTGTAGTTTAGTATAAATAGTATTATTAGTGTCTCTTGCACAAAGCTTTTGGAACAAAAATATCTCATCCTTTCCAAAATTCTGCTGACTTACTATTTCTACAACATGCAATGCTGCTTTTCACACTCAGTGTGCACTTCAAGTTCTCTTTGCAATATGATTAACTATTTTAAGAGCTATTTTATGTAACGTTACATTTGCTTACCATAGCCATAAAAAAAACAAAGCTTCATTCACATTTGGCTGAAAGTGTGTTTTGTGGGAGAGACAATGGCAAATACCTAAAGATATCTAAACACCTAAACAAAAAGTAAAACAAAGAAACAGAAAATAAAAAACACACCTGGGCAATCAGTGTAATTCCTTTCTGCTTTAGACAGTTGCAACCCCAGAGGAAGCTTTCCCTGGCAGCATTTCAGGGGAAGGCTCATATTTTCATTATGAGGAATTTCTTTTGAAAAATATCCTTAATTAGGTCGAGACCGACTGAAATTTCTTTAAGTTGGTTACTAAAATGTTTTCACATGTCTATTACTGTCAATTGTTTATTGCAATTAATTAAATAAAAAATAGAAGAATGCTGATAATACACAAGCAATGATGATTTGGAGACCAATCTCTTACCCCACCATCTCTACTAAACCATAGTTGGGTTTTTTTCCTTTATCTTCCATCACTTCTGAAAGCAATTATTTTCCTAAGCTTTCGGAACAGTCGGTAGCATAAGACGCCTTTTGTAGCTCAAAAATACACAGTTCTGCAACAGTGAAACACCAAGAACCTTTTAAAAATTGAAGATTGAATTTCTGCTGGGCTTATTTTGATTCCCAAGAATCAAAATATTTGCAGCCCACTTAAAGTATAATTCTATGTTTGCAAATATAGATGCATATCATTTTGCAAGGAAAAGGTTTTAACTTGTATTCTAGAAATCAAGGACTAACAACAAACCAGGAAATTGTAGCCAGAGCAACAGAATGTCTGCTTTTCAAGGAGAGAGTGGTGGGTTTTTTATATCAGCTATCTAAACGCTTCTGCGGATGATTCGTTAGCTTCCACTTCTCCACAAACTCAAGCTCTTCAACACAGTACCTTAAAGAGTCTTCAAATACATTTTTCTTTCTACAGACTCACTGCCTCGTGAAGATGAGTTGAGCTAATTACAACTGGGATATTTTACTTTGCTCTCATTGCTGGACAAGCTTCATGATCAAATTAACAAAAGACTTACGAAAAAGCCTTTATATCAGTCTTTCAGTTACAAGAATGGTATGAGATATCCTATATTTATAGGAAGACAGTGTGGCTATAATCTTATGAAACACCTCTTGTTGATGAACTTCCCACCCTGAGGGCAGGTCCCAGACAGACTTCTGGCACTCCTAAAGGCACTCTTTCTGCATACTTTTCAGATTATTTTGGTTTTAACCTGCTCTTTCTCTGAGGGGTGTACCAGCTTTGAGACAGCAGTGATCTTAAGCTTATCACAAAGTAACTCTGACACAAGCATTTTTTTGGGGACATTTTTATCTCCATACCTCTAATCCCTAGCACTGGATCTTGTATCCCTTTTATGTCTTTCTGGAGCAAAACGGCTTTAAGTTAAAACAATATCTTCCTTTATTTTGTATCTAACTGACCAAAAAGACTATCAGAAATACACAGATACTGCAAATAAGTCCTGAAATTAAATAACTAGGGCTACTGTATTTATTTGGTTGGTTGGTTTATTCTCCTTGTCATTGGTTGTTCCTCTGTTCAGTCTACATTTTGCTTTATTAGACTTTGCCAAAGACTTCATAGATGAGTTGCAAATACGTTCCATCATCCTCTTGACCTCTGCGCTACCAGCTTTCTTCAGAAATAACATGAGACTTTAACAGAGTATCATAGTAAAGAGCTACTGCATGTGGAACATATTTGCACAATTCCTAAGGGTTTCTAGCTTTTTCTAGGGCATTTTCTGTCGGTTTTGAATTTTTAAAAGGTTGGTTTGCAACTGCAGCAGCACCACCCTTTAAAATCTGCATTCAGTTGGTAAGATCATGCAGCATGTAACATTTATTTCTGTTTTTAGAAAAAAAATTGAAATGAAAAAACAAAAACATTCAATCTATTTCTAAATACTAAATTTACCAATTTGTTGGTAATTGAGCGAGCATTTAGACAGTAGTCATCAGCTACTCTGATGTCCTGCACTTGCTGCAGTAAATGTTGATGACTTTGCAAAAGGAATGAAAACTTCTGTTCTATGTTTGCACAAAAGTTGTGAATATGAGATTGCATAACTTTACCATCAGTGCCAGATTGCACCAAAAACCACTATGAATTAAGGTAAGGAAGAACACAGCTAGGATCTTAACTTTTTCAGGAGATCCTACTGATGAGCTTTAGGCACTCAAGTCTTATCCTATTACTTTTCACAAGCATGCTGCTGTGCATAGCCTCTATAAGAATCTGCTTTCCCATTTCTATTTTTTAATTTTTAAGTTATTAAGTATCATCTGTAATTGAGCTTTGAAAAGCTGTAACTCTTTTATAATAGTATTTTAAATGTATTTTTTTAACCATAGTTCAATTATGGCCACAAACTCCAGGTACACAGATAAAAGTTAGTTACTCTTAGTTTAGTTACTTAACTTTTTATCAGCTATTCCTCTGGAAATTGTGAAGTTCTTATTTTCTCTGATTCTGGAAAAAAAAAAAAGTAGATGTATTTGTCTTTCTTCGGTATGTTTCAATAGTTGTAATTCAGCAGCCTATTCTCTAAATATTTTCTATGTGCCCTCATGCATTGCATAAATTAACTAAATTGAAAGGACTTATATTTTATCATAACTTCTCACAATCAGTACAGCAAAGGAATATTTTAAGAGATTTCCACTCCAGGCTGTAATTTTAACTTCCTTATTGAAAAGCATTTCTAACTAACCTATTTTGTCTCCAGCTGACCCCCATGACACATGATACCTAGTTTTACAAAATGCCTCATGAACTAAGTCTTTGAAAGATTTTTCTAAATGATTGGCAATAGTTTTTCAAAACTGTAATCCCTCATCAGATATTATTCAGATTTTCCCTGTGTCCAGTATATTTCTGCTTCAATAATGTGTCACCTTTTTAAAGACAGCTTTCCTGTTACAGCGGGAAAATACATAAGATGCAGGAGTGTCATATGTTCAGTTAGGGTAGAACAGATCCATTCAAACAAAACACAGGGTCCTTTAATCAACCTTGTCTCTTCCCAGTACATATGAAGAAGCCTAAACAGAAGTACTGAATTTGCACAGTGCGCATGGCTCTGACCCTTCATCTGAAATTTTAGGAAAGTAGAAATGAGTGCCTGTAAAGATAACTAAGAAAGCATTTTGAATCCCAAAAGTCTCTCCCAGAGGAAAGCCTTTTGCGTGATGTGAGCTAGTTTTTGCTTTAGAGATTTTTCCAACTCTGCCTCTTTGTACTTCATTATGAATTGGTTATGGATAGAATCCCTATATGGCAGTTGTCATTTGATGAAATTTACAGATACTAAAAAAAATTAAAAAAAGAAGAAAAAGATAGCTTATTTCTATAGTCTTTTTAAAAAAATATGCTGTTTCCATAGTTGTAAGTTTAAGTCACGTTTGACTTTTTTTTTAGACAGTTTCATATTCCAAGTAGATTCTGAGGACAAGCTAAAACCTACTTTATTTTCCAAATGCTGTACAGTTTTCCAAAGCTCTTGCCTGTCTGTCTAGAACTTTTATTCTTAAACCAGACTGCACATTTTTTCCCTTATCAAATGGTAGAAAGCAATTATGTAGCACTAAGCTTACTGGGACTTAGTGACAAACCAACAGATGTACTTCAGTCCATGTCTTTACAGGCCTTAACACTTCAAAAAAATATATGTTGAACATTTTATGGCCTATGCAGTGCATTCTTTGCTATACAGTATCATAGTATTGTTCTGATGATTAAATCACAGTCATAAAGAGCACATTTATCAATTGTTTTATTGTGACTTATTTTTCATAAATGGGGCCCACTGTGGAACTGAATTAGTAGCATACTATATTTTAAGAAGTGATAGAAGATAAAGATTTCCTTCTTATAAAATATTAAAGCTTCACTTTACAGCTTCTGGATTAAAGTCTCAATTCAATCATACTGTCTGTAACAAGCAGAGAATAATTACGAATTCTTAATGACAGATCTCACAAACTCAAGTAGACATGAAAACAGTAATACAGATGAATTTATGTACCTCTACATACTGTTAAAAGTTAACAAATTAAATTCTGTTACGTGAAAATAGCTTTTTTCCCTCCACATTTCACTAAGATAACCATTTAACTATAGATGTATTTACTCCCTATAATATCACACACTGTCAAACATTTAAGTTAACAAAGTCAGTTCAGGATTTTCAAGGCCTTCAGTCAAACAATCTGATTACGTGTAATTTGGAAATAAAATAAACATAGTCTGTCATAACTGCATTCTGTATATGTAAATAGTATCTACTCTATTAGAATCACAAGACATGGATCGTGTTTGGATATTCTTTTATTTTCACTTACAACGCTATTTCCATACATTACAAGTTTTTCCTGACTGGAATTGGATATTTGTCTATTTCTTCAAAAGTTTGTGTTGATTCAACTGAATTAAAAACATTTTATACTGCTAAGCATGTTCTGATAAGCTCAGTTCCACAATTTACCTCATAACCTTACATGAAAGAGTAATAGGCTAATTTCTCACAGACCCTTTCATCATAGCCTTATTCTAGAAAGCTTTTACTGTAAGAAAACTTTAACTTAAAAAAATAATAATTTTTTAAAGTATTTTAATTTATTCATAAGGGAGAATTCTGTGCTTATGAGATGTATCCATTGGCATTATGTAAAGGGACTAGAAGTAAAATTAAATAGAATATTTGGAAAAAGTAAGCTGCGAATGAAACAAAATATCAGATTGATCCTAGGTTAGATTTTTTTCTTTGAATTACTGTCTGCCCACCTCCAAATCTATATCCTAACTGGAGTATTAGGCTATAAAGTAGGTTTCTGCAAGATGGAAACTGGTTTTAAACTAGCTTGGCTAAGTGGCCTATGTGACAGTATCACATGCCTATTTTGTCATGGAACAATATAACAGGAACTGTATTACATTGAAATACTTTATACTCAGTGTGGGAATATTCCCCCTGGACAAAGAGAGGGTAATTCCTGACTTATCACTCTTAATTGCCTCATTTGTTCATGTTCAGTTGCAAATATTTTTTCATCAGTTTTATGCAAGTTCTTTCAGAAAGCTCTGTTAATGTACAATGAAGCTACCATAGGACAGAAACTCAGAATTTGGTGTTAAACTTCCAGGCTTGATATAGAAATATAGTATGTTGGGGGAGTTAAATTCCTCAAAATAAATTTTGAAATAAGATGTCAGGAAGCAAAATAAATATATTTTAATACAACGTGAAAATATTCATAGGAAGAGAGAAAAAAACCCAGGCCTCCCTGCTCCCAGCTAGGCTTGTTGACTCCAGGATTTATAGTTATCTCCTTTCTCACACACTGAATGTTATTTCCTACACCACAGGTCAACAAGCAGGGCAGTGAGGGGAGGGATATAGAAGTTGCCATTTGTGAGGGCTAGAAACAAGGGTGGAGTAATTTTCCAGCCATCCCAGTGTAAATTGGTCCACTGTTCAGGCCTAAATTCATTCTCTATGTCAGAGTTTATTCTGTTCCTTTTTGGGTTATTCATAAATTTTAAGATACTTTTCTGCAGCAGATCAAGCAATCTAATTCATCCCTATGCTCTTCTTATGTGTCCAGCTTTTGCAATAATATGTAATACTCTGCAAATGTAAATTTTTGGATTCAAAGGTCTTTCAAGATGCAAGTTACATTTTTGTAAGAACTTTCTTTCCAGTGTATTTTATCTACTTGCTGAATATATTAAACTCTAATACAAACTAGTTTTGGCCACTGACTTTGGTTTTTCACTTTTTTTCTGGCCATCATAGTTCCCCAGTTCTGGAATATATTGTTGAAAGGACTAAACATGTTTTAAGTGACTAGCTGCAGCAGCGCTAGCTGCAGCTATTACAATGTGGTCATACATTTATTTTTATGTTACTGTAAAGTCTTTTACCTCATAAATTCCGTGTATGGTGTTCTGTGCTTTCTTTTCTTGTCTTACCCAGATATAAGATAACCTTGACAAAGACATATCTCAATTTTACAATACTTTACTGTGTTCTGGTTTATGTATGCCATTGCTTTCTGCCCCTGTACAAGATTTTATCAACCAGAAGTCTTGTGAGTCAGCATTACATTTGTCAAGAATAAGCATTAATTACTTTCACAATAACAATATCTCAAATGACAAACTTATACTTTTAGAGATAAGCATAGGAGGACTTGCAAGCACAGGAGCAGTGAAAAGCAAAACTTGTGTCAATAAGATTTATGCTATCCAGATAAATTGGCAAAATAATATGAAGTACGTAGAATGTAAATTTATAAGGATGAATGGAGCAGGTGACAGGTCAACTGTAAAAGCAGAAGATGGCGAATGACTAGCAAGGCTGCAGTACTGCTGAAAGAGGATATGATGGGTACAATGAACATAAATATATGCACAGGACAAAAATCCGCTTCCAAAATAGCACTTTTCTGCACGTGAGAATATGAATTGGTCAGGAACAGTTTTGAAAATTATGATCCTTCTTTAGTGCATTTGAAAGACCCTTTCCAGCGTATTTTTTTTTATGCTTTCTAGTATTTTTACTTTCCAGTGTTTTATTTTAAAAACCTCACAAACTGATATGAACTCTTCTGAGTACTACAAATCTATAAATGTATTTTCTTAAAGTACCAATTGCATAACTGGCACAGGTGGTAAATGAAACTGATTTAGGTTCCTTCTTTCCCCATATATCTTGCCTGTTGTGCTACACTGATATCAAATGATGTGCTCATCTTAATCTAGTATCTCAAATTTATTATGTTTGTCTCTCTGTTATGAATTAAATCGATGAAAAAAATGTTGGTCTCCAGGTCAGATCAACAGGAATTGTGGGGTACTCTAGCTTTACAGTTTCTCTCAAAATATTGGAGAATTTTGGTGTAATAGAAGTTTTTGGTCTGTTTGGGACTAAAAGCATCTTTTGTCTGAAATTAGAGGGGACTGAATTTAACGATCAAGTAATTCTCTCTAGTTATATGTCCTTCTCTCGGCATAGCTCATCAAGTTTATGGCTTTGCATTATTCACAGTCTGTGGCATTAATTATTTTTTGTCAAAAAAATGAAGACTTATTTCCTCAGTATTCTTGAAATTCTTGAGTGCATAGCCAATTTAAAAGCTTAATCAGTCATGTTTTCAGTTTTCTTATGGGGACTGGAACTTTTCCAAGGGTACACTGCTGTCTCCAGATACCTTTATGTTCCTGTGTTTTTTCCAGTTTACGCATTGCAGTCATCAAGGCTTTGTCTAACACTTTTTCTATTTTGGATTTATGAAAATAATCACAAAAACTAATGTCAATACTATTACTCTCTTGAGACTACTGTTGCCCACATAGCACATTCTGCCATTCTTACTTGCAGCACCTAGAAGTATCCTCTCTGGAGTTCTTTCTACAAGCATGATATCTTTCTCTGATTATCTCACACACATATAACATGCATCTTCATTACAGCTGTTTTTTATTCCTTTATTATGTTTTGGCATTTTAATTATACAATTTTCAACACTTCTAGTGCCCTAAAAGTATCTTAAAAGATAATAATGATCCAAATTGCATTTGGGAATATTGAGAACGCAACATGTGTGAATGCCTGCTAGCTCAATATTCCCAAATGCAGTTGGGGTGAAGAAAAATCTCATTTCCAAACCCTAACTGTGCTCAGGTCTGGGTATAGAGTCCAGTATCTTTGTAGATATCTGTTTAGCCTTGACAAGACTGATGTAATATCCTGTTGTAGAACTCAATTAGAGTGCCTATAGAAATAGCTTTGCAATATCCAGCCAAGCAAGAGTTTCTAGGAAGGCAGTTGTGGCTGTGAAAATCCAAGCTTCTCAGAAGCCCTGTTTTGGACAAGTAAGAATTTCATTTAACCCAGACTGTTATATATACCTGTGTTACTGATTTCCTTATGATTACAAAAAAATCCCAGTCTATTAGAGTCATGTTTAGGAACTGAAGAAAAAAAAGTCTAATTTGGCCTAAATTTTATAGTGGCATAATAGTATTTCTATAAAAGCTATTCCTAAGAGTGTGTTAAGAAAAAATAAATAAATTGGTTTTGAGCATAGTTCCTACAGTAACTAAAGTAGCATAGCAGGATCAGTTAGCTACATGCGTGTGTATATACATGTTTTTAATTATTTTTTAGGAAAAGAAAAAGTTTTAGAGCCACTGACAAGTTAATAATTGCATTTCTATTATGTACCAAGGACCAGTACCTCCAAATGATAATGGTGGACTTGCATGACAATGCCATTAAAAAAAACACAACCCCCCCCACACCTATACAGCATTGTCTTCCTGTCACACTAAGATACTAGGGTACTTAACTTTCATGGATTATTAAAAATGCTCTACCTATTATACAAAGTTATTCTGGACTGAAAGAAATATAGTTCTATTAGGAGGATGAAGGACAGTTTAGCTCTGTGTTATGGGGGTACAGACAATAATTAAGTTAAAAAAAAATTACTTAATTTCTCAATGTTTGTCCCCAAAGAAACAAAATCTAAAACCATGAATGATATCTACAGTGTCAGGTCTTTGCACTATGATTGATATACATTTGTCTACCTGTGTAATCAAATTTCTTTTTTTACATTGTTGTGTTACTACAAGAGTGACTAATATGGTGCTTCATCAGTTGTCTAAAAATTAATGGGCGTAAATAATTACCATTATTATCTGAAGTCCAATAACTTCATTTAGTCATTTTTTCCTGTACCTTTATACAGCTGGGACTGTGATATATATATCAGAAAAGATTATTTAATCAGCTAAAACCCACTAGTACTACCTGTCTTTTGCCGTGGTTGTCTCAAGAATTTTGCTTTTCCCTGTGTGACTGTGGAAACGCTAGACAAATCTAAAGACCTTTGTTAACTTGCAGTCAATTTTGCAAGTATATTTTAGCAATGCAGAATAATGAGGGTTTAAAAAATAAGTAAACTTTACTAACATTGTCTTTACTAATAAAAAGTAAAGACATTAAAATTGTCTTTACTAATAAAAAGAAACATTTTGCTGTGTACATCAAAGATATTGATATAAAGCAAACATTTTTGGACACTTGGGTTCTGCAGTTCATTTTCATAATTGGTAGTGCAAAGTAATGATGAAGAAATAATGGCTAAAGGGCATTGATCAAATAGAGTATAACACAATACTTTGTTGTGGACAGGAGAAGGTGAGACACTTGGTAGTTCAAGGAATTAATTCTCTTTACTGCTCCTGTGATTTAATTTAAAAAAAAAGAGGGAGAAGGGCAGACAAATAGACATATTTCATAGATGTATTGGATTCTAGGCTTTTTGGGAGTGGGGTTGGATTAGTGTACATACTTCAGTGTCAGGAATTTCTCTTTGTATTTCTTCTAATTCACTTAGAAATATTCCAAATGACTCTCTGTCCACTTACACAACTGCACTCTGGAGGCTCTCAGTCTGCTCAAGCAAAAGATGTGACCTGTGAAACTGATACTGAAATAAAAACCGCTAATTTGTTGGCATATTGCCAGCCATTACTGTGCTTGTAGTTACTGACGGATTGCATCTCAAAGAAAGTGACCTTCTCTCCCAGTGTGCCTTGTGCACCCCTTTAGGGTGATGTATTAAGGACAAGACATCCAGATGCCATTTCCAAACATTTCCCGGAAAACAGTCTTTCTGTCTTTAACATCCCTGTTCTTATCATCAAGATAAACTTGCAAAATGCTTTCCAAAGTTGAGCCTGCAAACTAAAACGTAGCACAATGTGGGACACCAAAACCCAGGAGCTTGGCACAGCCATTCGTTTATGGCATACTTTGGTATTCCTCTCCCACGCTAAATTCTGTTTATTCTGTAGGCTATAAAATAACTCTCTTTTTAATCTACTTATCGCCCTCCTCCTCTCTTTCTGACACCTCCCTCCTTCCTTCTCTTTAACATTCTCTGCTTTGCAGGTACCATTATCTTTCTTCAGAGAGACAGTCTTATCAATGTGTAGCTAACTAAACTCTGAGAAATTGTTGTAAGCATGCATTTAGCTTTGTAAATTAGTTCTTTTTCAGATCTGCAGAAAGGCTGGTGTGTTTGAAAGCTTGTGTCCATTTTTTTTTTCAGTTATACCAGCTGGTCTGGGAAAAAATATTTCCTCCTCCCACAAACGCTGTTTTACATTCCCAGCTTGCGACCTCATATGTGGATGACAATTAAAATAAGATGACGTGTCCACAGAACTTGCAATAAGGTACGACATTAGCATGGTAGCTTTGCCTATTTGATGTTTCTTCTGTTTACCATGCAATAAATATTTAATATTATTGTGTGATTTTTTTTCTATGTGTATGAATATACGTATTTGAAAGTTTTTCACGTATCTTTTACTCCTTTGCTGTCAGATAGTTCAGATTCCTTTCTAAATTGCAGTCACAAAACTTCCTTTTATATGAAAAAGAAATGAGTCTGTAAATGTTTGAAAGATTTCCCAAAACTCACAGAATCCGAATGGTTTGGATTGGAAAGGACCTTAAAGATCATCTAGTTCCAACAACCGTCACACTGGAACAGGCACCATCCGACCTAGCCTCTAATTCTTCCAGGGATGGGGCATCCACAGCTTCCCTGGGCAACCTGTTCCACTGCCTCACCACCCTCAGCATGAAGAACTTCTTCCCAATCTAAATCTTTGCCCTTCCAGTTTAAAGCCATTCCCTCTCATCCTATCATTATGTGCCCTTGTAAAAAGTCCCTCCCCAGCTTTTCTGTAGCTCTCCTTCAGGTACTGGAAGGCTGCTCTAAGGCCTCCCCAGAACCTTCTCTTCTTCAGGCTGAAAAAAACCATCTCTCTCAGCCTGTTCTCGTAGCAGACATGCTCCAGCTCCTTGATCATCTTTGTGGTCCTCCTCTGGACCTGTTCCAACAGTTCCATATCTTTCTTAAGTTGTGGATTCCAGAACTGGACACAGTGCTCCAGATGGAGTCTTATTAGAGTCCCAGACAGCAAATGTGTCAGTGAGTTCATTGAGGGCACCACCTTATATTTATGTTTTCTTTTTTTCTTCTGTCTTGTTTTAATGGTCAGTGCCAGAAATTCCACAGAACTTTTCATCCCCTCACTACTTGTTTGGGATTTTTTTGTATTTGGTTTTGAGTTTTGCTTGGGTGTTTTGGTATGTTGTTTTGGGTTTTGGGGGTTGTTTTTTTTTTCATCTTTGAAGATGATGTAACTCTTGGGTTTGGGTCTTTTGTGTTGATAGGATGTGTGACTTCACAAGGAGCATTTTCTTTCTGCATTTAAGATTTAATTGTTGCTGTAATGTGGGTATTCTGTATTGCTGTAATTAAGTCTTGTTCCTACCACAGCTGATTCAAGCTTTAATTACTTAATATATTGCTATTAAAATGCATTCTAAAAAAGAGGATGGGCTGATTGACTAAACAGGCATAGAGTTTTGTGAATACTTCTATAAATTATTTGTCCAAACGTAAACCAATCATTCTCTTTGACTACATAAGATGTCTTTTATGTTTTTCCTGGAAAAACGCCCAGCCTGAGAATTCTGTGAAAAAAGGAGGTTTCTTGTATGCAAAACTGAATTCATATTAATGTTTGCTCTGAATGTTTGTCCTGGCCATTCTTGGAAGCTCTGCAAATTTCAGAGTTCAGCTACTGAAAAAACAGAAACTTCGTTATGTATCACATGTCTCAAAGGAATAAAATTGCAGAGTGAGCAAGTAAAAACATAGCTAACCTACAGGTGCTAGAGAATTAAGAAACTAAGATATGGTGATAAGAAAATGCTGAATAGCTAACTCAAGAGCAAAGGTGCTGAAAAGCTGAATTCAGTTAGATTATTGTTCATGATTATTTTAGCCAGATTTGGTCAAGTTAGAGGTAGTGAGGTCAAGACTGATGCAAGAGAACCAGCAATGGTAAAATCAATGAGAGGTGCCGAATAAATAACCAAGATGCTGAATTTTGGGTTGGAATTAAGGTTTTAAATTAAACCTTTGAAGACTTAAAACTTACTTAGGGTTTTTTTTGTGGGGTATCTTTGTTTGTTTTTTCTTGTTGTTTTTGTTTGTTTGATTGGTTGGTTTCTTTGAGGTTTTTTTATCTGCTTTTTTTAGAGGTGAACTTGTACTCTGTGATAAAAGGTTACAGCCAAGGTGACCATGGGTCCAGCAGGGGAGGCTGGCACAAGCACTAGAGGGGAGCACCAGGCAGGTTGTCCCCTCCTCCCTAATCATGGAAATTGGGAAGTTCAAAAAAGGCAGGGACTGGTGAGGGAGACAGTCGGGTGTAATCAGAGGAGATGTGACCTCTTGTGCTCCAGGTTTACGGCAATGAATTTCCTTGAGGGTATGAAGCCTCATGCTTGGCTTGGAGAAACTGGATCTGTTTAATCTACTCTCTGGAGTTTTCAGAGATACCCAAGATAGCTCTTGTGTTGTGTGGGATAAAGGGATTTTTTTCAAGACATTTACTCTCTAGTATTGGAAGGAATCCTGGGTTTAAATATGCCAAGGAGCCTAGGTCATTCCTTAGCAAACAACTTCCCCAAAATAGACTGAATGTGAAGATGAGTTTCTGTCAACATCTGATCTTGAAAGAACCATTCAAGAGTAGCCTTAGTTTAAATCTCATTTCGCCTGCGTTACCCAGGGTGCTGGCAAGACTTTTATAGATCTTTTGCAGCCTCTGTGTGTTTCAAACATATGTCTTGTCCCATGGTTTTCTGGGTTCATTCAGGTTTTGCCCCAGGTCAGCCCAAAAGGAATCTTAACAGAGCTTCGCACTATCCCTCTGTTTCTCTCAGCATTTCAGTGTTTCTCTAATAGTATGTATGATGCTATTCCCATTGTGCCAGGAACCAAATATTTCTATAAAATGTATTAGAAATGAAAAACCTCTGTATTGTCAGTGTAAAAAATATACTGAAGACATGCTTGACTGAACAAGCAAATGTAATTGAGCTACTGGGAAAATTAATACTGGAGATGCATTGTATTGACTGACAGTAATACAAATGGTGAACAGACCTCTGCAAACACTTACTGTCATTACTCTTCACTACTTAGATTCCTAAGAGAAAGGAAATTGAGAACAGTGATACAGGGCCACAAGAAATCATCTTAAATGTCTCACAAGCCCTTTCTTTGTCTAATAGGACAACAGACAATTCCAGATCATTTTCTGAACAGGCTTCAAAGCAGCACGGACCAATTGGTATTAAAAAAGCCTTATTCTTATTGTAGATAGAGCAGAACTCTATCAGTAATGAAATTACTATTCTATACAAATAAATTGAGGAAGCTTCTACATTGTTTAAGAAAAACTGATTATAACTGCAGGACGATTTGGGGGAGAAGGAGATAGAGATGCAAATTAGACTAACAGCTATATCTATAGTAAGTCATAAAGTCTGAAAATGGGTTAAACACTTCGGAAAATGCAATGCTCACATCCCCTGCTTACTGTCCCAGAGTCCCCAAAGGTTTTTTATTGCAGATTGTTTTGCAGTGTTATTTGTCAGTAATTCGATGCACCTCTCCATTGCCTGAACAGCTGTATTCTCAGTCTTGGCAGTGATGAGCAACTAAACATTTAGCTCATGAGGATAAGACCTCTTGGGGACTTGGACTTTCCACAACCTATGTTTCTTAATTTGGTAGCACTATTCAGAATGCATTTGCTGCAAAATTCCAACGTTAGGTGATCACCTGAAGACTGAATAGCCATTCATCCCAATACAATGAATGTCTTATGAGGACGAAAAGGCACCCTAGACCTCAGTCTCCAGAAAATGCTTCCTAATTGATAGGGCACCTTCACTTTCTGTTCTCTATGGCTATGCATTGGAGCTTTGGATCAACTTTGGAAGTCTAACATTCCATGAAGATCTGAGCGTGCTTCCAAAGGACTTAGTTTCACAGTTAGAAGCTTCCTGAGAAATGAGGATTTGAACACCTGCAAACCAAGCAAGGAATTGAAAGTCATGTATCTCTAAATGAATATTTTAATCACCAGCTCTTGTGTAAAAGAGTAGGCACCATTCTTGCCAGTCATCTTTTGAAAGAGCCATATTCCCCTGTTATCATTACTATGTTTATTTATCTAATATATTAAACCTGGGCTTAATCTTCTAGCTCCTGGGTTTGGAAAGGTGAAACCTGTAGCCCGGTAAAATTATCAATCATCTGATGGCCATGAGATTTAGGGCACCTGTCACATTGATGTTTCTTGTTGGGTAGCTTTGTTGGCCTCTGCTCTGTGAACTGACTCCTCCAAGGGTTCTGACAATCTTGTAATCAGTTAGGATATTTATCTAAGGCACTGGTTTACTTTGGGGGCCAAGATCCTTAATGATCAGATGTTGCACAGCGAAGCATTGTGTTGCACGTGTTGCCTTGTAGGTAATTCCCAATATTTTAAATAGCCACCTGAAATCATAGAAGCAGAAGGAAAGAAAAAATTAAAAATGCCACCTATGGTATCCTCCAGTCAACACAAGGATATTCTGCGGTAGTTAGAGCAGACTTCTAAAATTCATTTAAAAATGAACTCCTTATTGGAAAAGCTAAAATTGAGAAAGATTATAGACCCTGTGAAATGATTTTGTTTGATAGGAAAGCCTACTTTATGGGGCGAGGAGGGCTGAGTGAGTTTCCTCCAACTATTACAACTCCATCAAACGCAATATTACCCCAGCAATGATTGTTATGCCTAATAGTCATGGACAGCCACTTTATTCATCTTAGAAAGTACACAAAGAAAAGCAGCCCTGCAGTCTCTAAGATACGAAGCTTGCTCTGTTAAATTTGCCATGGATGGTTGGATTCATCAGTTTGCATGCGTCTTTGACTGATACATCATGCTGGATGCTTTAGGCAAACACACACTAATTAGTAGAACAAATAGAAAACCCTGAGGATGCCCGTGTTTAATGACATTGCCCATATTCTAAACCGTCTCTACGACAAATTACTCATTTCATGGCTGTAGGCAGTTTAAGTTAATTTATCTGTATCAGTTGCTAAGTTGAAGCATTCACTTTTAACAAGACACACTGTATTATACCTTGCTAGGAAACTTCCAGCACTTTAGCTTTTAAACCAAAAAGAAGTAATGTGCTAGGCCAATTCAAGGATAAAAAAGTTAAGAGATAGAATCTATTTTAAGTTTAAAGAGTCAATAGATGCTGATGGATTAGTGAAAATTTAATTACTTTGGTAGCATATAAAACCCCCAAAATTGTGAAGAGGACTTGAAATTAAATCCTTGAAGAAGTGTTGAGTTAGAACCCAGAATTCTCGCTCAGAACAAAGGCAGACTGTGCAGAAGCATGTGCAGTTCCTGCCGTGAATGCTTCAGTCAGCTAATTGCTTTTCAATAAACCTCAGCAAAAGAAATAAGAAGTCAAGTATGGACAATGAAGGAAATTCACAGGCATTTTACACCTGTATAGCTACAGTTGTATTGTCATTTTCAGTTGCATATTGGTTTGCTCTTCTTCAATGATAAATTTGACTGACGAACCTGGACAAAGTGAACTTTGTTCTCATAAAATGAATGTGCTGTACACAGCAGTCAAATGATGCTCTAGGACATTGTTGAACTGTAGTCACTTAATTAGCTAAATGAACAAGAGTCTTTGGAAGCATGCAACTAAACATCCTGCGCAACCAAGCCAACTCAAAGCTTCAGTAATGAAAGTAGACTCAATATGCAAGAGGAAGTGGTTAGAGACTTGCTTGGCCAATTCGACAATCACAAGTCTATGGGGCTGGATGGGATCCAGCTGTGGGTATTAAGGGAGTTGGCAGATGTGCTGGCCAAACCCCTTTCCATCATCTTCAAGCAGTCCTGGCTGACTAGGAAGTTCTACTCGACTACAGGCTGGCTGACATTATAACCATCTACAAGAAGGGTGAGAGGGAGGACCCACGAAACTACAGGCCTGTCAGTCTGACCTCAGTGCTGGGAAAAGTCATTGAACAGGTGATCTTGAGTGCAATCATAAAGTACATGCGAGAAAACTGGGTGATCGGGCCCAGTCAACACAGGTTCATGAAAGGCAGGTCCTGCTAAACTAACCTGATCATCTTCTATCACAAGGTGACCCACTAACTGGATGAGGGAGAGGCTGTGGATGCGGTCTTCTTGGACTTCAGTAAAGCCTTTGGCACAGTTTCTCACAGCATTCTGCTTAGGCAACTGGCTGCCACTGACCTGGAGAGGCTCACACTTTCCTGCGAGGAAAACTGGTTGGGTGGCCGGTCCCAGAGAGTGGTGGTAAATGGAGTCAGTTCCAGCTGGAGGCCAGTTACGAGTGGTCTCCCAGGGCTCAGTGCTGGGTCCAGCCCTGTTCAATGTCTTTATCAATGACCTGGACATTGAGCGCACCCTTAGTAACTTTGCAGATGACACTAAGCTGGAAGGTAGTGTCAATCTGCTGGAGGGCAGGGAGCCTTCCCAAAAGGATCTAAACAGGCTGCACCACTGGGCTGAGACCAATGGCATGAAGTTTAAGAAGGCCAAATGTCAGGTCCTGCACTTGGGGCACAACAACCATGTGCAGTGATACAGACTAGGGGAAGTCTCTCTAGAAAGTTGCCTGGAGGAGAGGGACCTGGAGGTCTTGGTTGACAGTGACTGAACATGAGCCACTGGTGTGCCCAGGTGGCCAAGAAGGACAATGGCATCTTGGCTTGTATCAGAAATGGTGTGGCCAGCAGTTCCAGGAAGGTTACTCTACCCCTGTACTCGGCACTGGTGAGACCGCTCCTCGAATCCTGTGTTCAGTTCTGGGCCCCTCACCACAAGAGGGATGTTGTGGCTCTGGAGCGAGTCCAGAGAAGAGCAACGAAGCTGGTGAAGGGGCTGGAGAACAAATCTTAGGAGGAGTGGCTGAGGGAGCTGGGGTTGTTTAGCCTGGAGACAAGGAGGCTGACAGGAGATCTTATTGCTCTCTACAAGTACCTGAAAGAAGTTGTGGAGAGGAAGGAGCTGGCCTCTTCTCCCAAGTGACAAGGGACAGGACAAGAGGGAACAGCCTCAACCTCCGCCAGGGGAGATTCAGACTAGATATCGGAAATAAATTTTTCACAGAAGGGGTCACTGGGCACTGGAACAGGCTGCCCAGGGAGGTGGTTGAGTCACCATCCCTGGAGGTGTTTAAAAGACAGGCAGACGAGGTGCTCAGGGACATGGTTTAGTGGCAGACCGGAATGGTTAGACTTGATGATCCAAGAGGTCTCTTCCAACCTGGTGATTCTATGATTCTAATATTGTTGCCCTGAAGCTGATGGGTCAAGATGCCCTTGTACTGACTGGTTGGATGAGAGGGGAACAGTGAAGAGAGAGGACTGTGTGGAAGCAGATGACCTAGCAGATTACATTGGAAAGTCTGGGTTGCTCTTTCTGCCTCATTCAGCAGGATGAGAAAACCAGAAAAAGCAACCTGTGCTACAAAGACCATTTATCCTCTCTTTTTTTGAACCCTTTTCTCCATGTTTGAAGTCTCTCCAGTCACCCTAGTTGACCAAATGGTCTGGCAAAAGCAGCATAGATAGTGTCGTGACTGCTGTTGCAGATGCCTAAGCAGATGTGTGTTTAAGAATTGGATGCTATTATTCAGCATGGTTGCAAAAGCTTTGACTGCCACCTCTTCACAAGCATATGGATGGACATTGTCAATAATTCCATGTTTGCAACAAAAGCTAAAATCTCATCCAACTGTCTACACAATGTTTCCTGAACATATATATTTTGAGGCTGTGTTGGTTTACATTCTTTATAAACATCTAACATAGAGACTAAAATATAGACAAGCTCACAGTGGTACAGCTCTTGGCAAGTAACCTCTCAGAAAGTAAAAGGTTCAGTATCTACACAGAGACCTTGATGAAGAAACACTTTTATTTAATATACAATACTAGGTTGTTGCTACACAACTTCAAAAGGTAAACTTGGAACCCCAGAATTTACAACTCTGACACTAGCAAATGCCTTAGCGGGTACCATAAGAGTTTCAAGCTGCTTGCGATTCTCCATACCTCCTTGGAAGTTGTGCTTAAATCCAGTTATATTCATCACTCTGCTACAGCCTTGTTCTAGAGAAAGTTGTTAGGAAGGGGTTTGTGTCCTCTTGTACATTGTTTTGTCTAGAGAAGAGGAGGCTGAGGGGAGACCTCATTGCTCTCTATAACTACCTGAAAGGAGGTTGTAGAGAGGAGGGTGCTGGCCTCTTCTCCCAAGTGACAGGGGACAGGATGAGAGGGAACGGCCTCAAGCTCTGCCAGGGGAGATTTAGGCTGAACATTAGGAAAGAATTTTTCACAGAAAGGGTCACTGGGCACTGGAACAGGCTGCCCAGGGAGGTGGTTGAGTCACCTTCTCTGGAGGTGTTTGAGGGACAGGTGGATGAGGTACTGAAGGGCATGGTTTAGTGTTTGACAGGAATGGTTGGACTCCATGATCCGGTTGGTCTTTTCCAACTTGGTGATTCTACGATTCTATGATCTGGTATCCTGAAAATACTCGGGTCCTGACCAAGGACTTGCCTTTCCAATTGTTCTCTCCACTTACAAGGCAATGGAGGGAGGGACAGAAGAGTAGCATTTGGGGATCAAAACGCTGCAGTGCCTAGGTTCACTTTTTATTCCACTGCTGTAAACTTCTTTTGCGGATTTAGAAAAGTGTCATTGTGCCTCGGCATGCCCTGCATAGAGGCGAAATAATGAGATCCGCTCTCTCCTTGTTTTGTCCTGTTCGCATCTGCCTGGATTTTTTCAAGTATGGAGCAGACCTCCCGTGTTTGCTTAGGCGACCCGTGTAGGCGGTGAGCTGCATGTGCGCCGGCACAGCCCGCAACTCCGACTTGTCCAGGCGCCTCCTGAGCTAGAACTGAATCCCACGCCTCCAGCACATCCAGCTCTCCGCATCCCTCTCCTCTGTGGCACTCGAGACGCTCGCACCCAAGGAGCCGCAGCTGATGCTCCTCGCTCGGGCGTGCGGAGAGCAAGCGGTTGCCTGGGTCCATCTGTGCTGGTTTAGTCGCTGATGTTTTACCGCGTCTGTTAGTTTGGAGGAAGACGGGGGCGCCGGGAAATTCTTTGAGCCCGGTTATCCCTACAGTAACTATAGACTTTGGCAGGAATGCGGCTGATTAATCTCAGGTCTGTGGGCTTCGCCGCTCCGGCTGTCTAGGAGACAGCAGCGTCCCCGGCGCTTTTCCCCAAACCCTGCGAATTCAGCTCAACAAACACCAGCCGAGCCGCTCCGAAACGCAGCGGCGCTTCACTTCGCGAGCTGGGCGAGATCGGACTTCCCTCCCTCCTCTTTTTTTTTTTTTTTTTTTTTTTTTTTTTTTTAATCCACTCCTCCCCGCCCTCCCCGCCTCCCCCCTCCCTCCCTCTCCCCCGCCGAGCCGGTCCCCCCGCCCCGGGGCTGAGCGAGCCCCCAAAGTTGCGCGGAGCGGCGAGGATGGCAGCGCATCTGCGGCCCCTCGCCCTGCGCCTGCTGGCCCTCACGTTCCCCTTGGTGGCCAAGGGCTTTTCCGACGAAACCTTGGAGAAAGCCGCCAAATCCGAGGGATATTGCAGTCGGATCCTGCGAGCCCAAGGCACCCGGAGAGAGGGATATAATGAATTTAGCCTCAGGGTGGAGGGCGATCCGGAATTTTACAAGCCTGGAAACAGTTACCGGGGTAAGTTGGCTACATCCTCTGCTTCCCATACAAACCGTAATGGTCAGGACAGGCGTCTCTGAAACTGTAACGTGCCTCTGCCTGTCATCCCCGTGTCCCTTTCGGCGTGCGAGTGTGTGACTGTGTGGGCTAAGACGGGGTAATTCACTCCCCCGCATTACTTTATTGGGGATGCTTCGATGACAAGTGAGAGGGAGCTGGATTTCACAGCATCGCTTTGCTCCCAAACGTTAACTCGGTATTAAGAGGATTTTACTTTCTTTTATGAATCTTCTCTACCGGCTCAGCGCTAGCACAGGATCACAAGTTGATGTGATACAAAAAACATGCTCTTCCCCCCCTTTACCTACTTCCTATCCCCTTAAATGTAACGCAGTGAATATTAACATTCAGCAGGAAGGAGAGGAAACTCGAAACTAAGTGTTCTTGCCCTGAAATATGAATATTAATATAATGAGTTAGCATATGGGCAAACAGTGATGCAGCACGCTGCCAACTTCTCACATTTTCCACTTATGTTTATCCCACCTCCTTTTTTTCTTGCTTTCTTTTTTTTTTTTTTTTCCTGGGGAAATGAACAGAAGGTTCAAACAGGAAGGGGGCAGAGATGGTGCAAGTGACCACCATAAATAAGAGATGAAAGCATTCGTTCTTCACTGAGCATTTCACACACAATCCTTGAAATTAACTTCCAAAGCACATATCAGTATGTTTTTTTAATGTTAATTAGAAAAGTGCAAAGGTAGTTTTTGGTCACTTCTAGCCATAGAATGCCTTTGGAAATAGACCATCATGGGCTATACTGTTAAATTCATATTTTAAAAGCATTTTGAAAATAATTTGGACATTTCTAGGTATCGTAATTAATGAACTATATAGGCATCACTTTGGAAAACATATTTTAAGAGTTTCTTCTAAATGTTTCTCCTGACCTTCCTTTGATTCAGTGTAAAGAGCAGTGTTTTCCTGTTGCATGAGCATGGGAATCCTTTTGTGGATAAGGGAGAAAAAAAGTGTGCGTATAGCATAATCATGGTGTTCTCTAAAAGGCTGAAAAACACATCTGCAGCAGTGATTGACTTGTTTTAAGCATCAGCCTGTAACTTTGATTTTTTTTTTTTTGTCAAGATATGACTAATTTTGATGTAGTGTGAGGAAATGCACATTTCCCACAGATTGATTAACTGTTCCTGACATTAGGCTTAGCATCTTGAGTCTGGAAGATTTCATGTTGTGTGTCAGTTTTAAATGCTTACTAAGTAGGCTAAAGATAAGTGTCAAGTTCTTTGTTGGTGGCAAACATGAATGCTCTTAAAAAGTTCTGGAATTTATTTCTGTGAAAACATTATTGGATATTTTCAGTCATCTACGAAATAAGTTTCTATTACATGGAAATGTAGGAGGAAAGGAGCTCCCAGATGGAACAGAACTAATTTTGTGGAGATATTAGGTCTTGGTAATAGGAACTCAATTAATAAAATCACATTAGTATATTGTAGCTACTTGGAAGTGAGAAAATTACAGCTAACACAAAAAAAGTGTGTGCCCAAATTTTAGGCTAATTTAAGATTGAAGTATTCAGGTGGAACATAAGCTTATTTAAATAGTCCTTTAAGGACACTTTCTGAGTGGTTGGAAAAACATAAATTAATGTGACAGTAGTTAAAACCACCAGTATTACAGAAAGTTTCAAGAGCTCATTTTCAAAGGGAATTCTGTAGTACATCTGGAACTCTATTACTGTTTTGTATAAAGGTTAGAAAATCCAAATGATAAATGATAACGATAAAAAAAAGGTGGGGTTATGGCAAGACCATGGGGTTTTTTTAATCTGTAAATTACTACGTGTACAACACTGCAGAAGATTTGCACTATCTCTGTTGTGTTGGAACCAAGTGTGCCTGTTTCCATGGCCCCTATTTGATTTAATGCAGTCTGGATCCTTGGCACATTCCCTAGCAGGCTCCTGGAATAAACTAGTATTTATGCAGGGTGGATAATACAGAAACACAGAGATGCTGTGCTGCACCAAATCGATGGTATAAAGGCATCCATTTATATTTGAGTCTCTCAGTCACTGGTGGATGTGACACCCCTGCGAGACCCTCAAACTGCAATGAATGGGGGAAGCATTGCATCACTCTTGTAGTGTGGGAATTGGAAGACCACAGTTCACGGCTGCCATTTGTCTTTGGGAAATTTTTTATGGCTTTCCTGCAGTGACTCACCTTTAGATCAAGCAGGATCTATTTGCCCTAAGGGGAAATACTGGGTGAGATCTGTGAGTATGTAAGTTTTGGTTTTCCACCTCTCTGGTGCTACAGTAGAGGAAGATGGCCTGAAGTACTAAGTAATGTATTTGAATGAGTATGCCCTTCTTCTGGTCTGCAAACACCAGCAGCAGTAAAGAAGAACACATGGTGTTCCACAGGGCAGGTGACATAACTGATGTCTAAGATCTTATTTGGAACTTTCGATGCAAGCAGCTTACATCTGACAGGTCTTTAAGGCTGAGATATTGTGGTGTCCCGATGTGGAGCTGGCAGCCAAATGCATGTGGTAGGCAGGTCTTTGTGTAGCACTAGATTTGTGGGCAGACCATCCTGGTTTGAGGTCCTCTCTACCTGCTGGTTAACTTAGACCTTGATGTAGCTGCTCTTACTTTCACTGAAGGTCACAGTTCTTGTTGCATTCAAAGGACAGAAATGCGCTTTAAGTTTAGGTGGTGTTACAGGACAATGATCCCTCAAAGTAGTCAGTCATGGCTTTACTGATCTGTAGAGTTAGATTAATGTTTGCATAGGACTTTCATGAAAAATGAGGTTTAATCCTATTGAAATACAAATTAAATTGCTTCTAAGAAAGGGCAGTAGTATATCCATTTCATGTGCTAACGTGCAATGGACATAGTTTCATCCATAATATCTTGAAATTGTTATTCTGATGAAGAAAATTAAGATTTGACTAGTATAGTCCTTAGGTAGAACTTTTATGTGGATAATGTTTCTAATGGAATTTCTGCTTGTAAGTCTATTCACCTCAGTGTTCAAGGAAAAGCTCATGTAATGTTTCACACTCCATTGTGTTGTTTTGTGGACTTATAAGGAATACTGAAACTTTTTCTATCGATTTATTCCTTCCCCCAACATGCAAACGCTCTTTTTTCTATTTTACAAACAAACCTTCATTCTGTAAATACTTTAGGGATTGTCTCATTTCATAAATGATGGATAGAAGTAGATATTAAAAGTGTATTTGTTGGTACTTGTGCAATGTACAACACAGGATGTGCTGTAGCGTAGGATGCGGAAAGTCAGATTTCCTGCCTGAGACCAAAGGAGTAATTGCTTTGATCACCCCACCTTTAGCTGAGGATGCTGGGGAAAGACGAGTGCTCACTGAAGGTGTGTGCCAAAGTGCAGTTTGTAAGGTAATCAGGGGCTTGCCGGAGGGGATGGAAAAAAGACAAAAGTAACTTTTGCTATGTAATCTTTCCTTTAAAGTAAAATTCTTAACTTTGAGATTTACACTGAGAATTAACTGATCTTTACAGGAAGTTCATGTTGTTCAGTGAACGTTAATTAATGTGAATGCGGTGTGAGAAATACTCAGCTGTTCTTTAAAAGTGCAGAGTTTAGCCCAAGAAGAACTCTCAATTTCTGCATTGAGAAGTCACTGTCTCTAGTGAAAACCAGATGTAGTCTGACAGCTTCTCACTGCTGCCCATGAAGGCAAACCTCCTCCAGCCAGTCCAGAGCCACTGACTGTAATACCATCACCATGGCAAGGCTCTGTGTTTAGGAGTGCTTCAAATAAAGTCTTGCACTGCAATGTTATCTTAGCACACTGGATAGTTCAGAGAACTGACAGAAATCCCTTCAGCTCAGATGTTAGCGTTCGTTCTGGTCTAGCTTAGGGGTGATCAAAAGCACACAGTCATCTTGGTGTCTCTGAGCTGAGGTTGCATGGGTGCTTAAATCCCACATCAGTCCACTCTGCGCTTGCAGATCATCACCCTCACAGCCCCTCACTTGTACATGGGTTTCCCCACCACTGGCAGAAGCAGTGCTGGGGTTGCACAGTGCAGCCACTCGGGGACTGGACCCAGCTGAACTCACTGCTTGGGGTTTTTTGTTAATGTTTTACTTTTCAGCTGGATGTGTTCCTTAGTTCAGCTGACAGCACAGCTGCCTGGATGCAGCTGCTGTATGAAGAGTGTGGGGTGGGGGAGGGCAGGATCACTCATGTTGGAGGAAGGATGGAATTATTCTGGGTTAAAACGAGTGTGCAACCACAGCTTGAGTAGTGGTAACTCCAGGCATTCAAAAACTATGAGTCAGGCTTTGGAATACTTGTCCTCTGTTTTTTGTTTCTGCGGATGGCTTTTGTAGCATTTCAGATGTCCTGCATTTTATAGGTAGGTGTTTTGTTTAGAATTTTGACAACTGTTTGGTTTGAAGTGTAAATTTTTGAGGAAAATGATGAAAACTGTTGAGTCAATTCACAGCTGGAATCTCTATTTGCTTGCATATGTATTCAAGTACTTCTGGTGTAAGCTTTTACTCCTAGTGATTCAGACTTTTGAATTACATATAATGGATGGAAAAAATTGTTGCATGTAAAAGACCTTTATGGCAATTAGTTTCTAAGAATCAGTGTTCAAGCAAGTGTAATGCATTCATCTTTGTTGAGTTTAACAGTGTGCTGTTCTCAATTACTGCAACTAAGAGGTTGGCTGTGGATTTTCATTTATAATAGAGCTGAAAAAGTTAACAAAATTGGGCTAATAATACTAATTATTGGGCAGATAATGAATTAATGAATTGGAACAGTATTTAGAAACGCAGTCAGAATTTGTAATGCTGTTATGCTGCTACTCAATTCCTGTATATAAAATGTGAAAGATTCTTTCTCCTCAAAAGTGATGAGGCTCATAATAAGGCTCCACGTAATAAAAAGTGTACTGAAAATCTTTAGAACTGGGGGGGTTTGCTATTATGCCCATCACTACTGTAGATCTGTACAGATGTTTGCAGGTGTACAGGTCTAAACATGACACTTGCATGTCAATTTGTAAACTTTTCTGTATCCTTTTTTTTTTTTGGTACATAATCGGAAACATTATGTATTGCTATAAATACAGTGGTTTGAGACCCAAATAAAGCTGCATACTGGAGACCTTCGAATATCTTTTATTTTCCACTATTGAACTTCTAGATCAAAGAGCTCTCCATGTGAACTCTTGACATCTTCTGAAATCCCTATCTTTTAAGGGCAATCTGTCATTTTTAGTAATGTGTTTCAACTCCTCTTGGCCTATTTTTGTGAGTCTCTTGTGAATACTCTTCTATGAAACAGCATTGGTAGCAGCAGTTTGCTCATGAAAACTCTGGGTGGTCTTAAGTTTTTATTGTGCCAGTCAGGACTTGAGAGTGTAACAATAGTGAACTACAAGCAGTGCCATCTGCATTATGCTTAAGGTAAAAGCTTCTTGAAAGCATTAGTAGTTCAATTTTCTTTCTCTTTTCCTTTAATTCAAAAAGAATTTTTCCCTAAAATGTACTTGTTTCAAAAAAAAAAAAGATTCCAATAAAGTGTTTAAAAGGGTTCAGTAATTTTAAAAATCTCCCAAAAGTCCTGCCTCAAATCTCTGCCTCATTCCATCTTTCCAGTAGTGTTCAAAAGAGCCACAGATGATGTAAGTGTTGCTGAGTAATGATGAGGTACGGATGATGGTAAATAGAAAAACAGTCGTACAAATGTTATCTTGCACTAGCAGAGAAAGAGGGATGTAATCTTGATGTTGAGGATGGTAAAATTAGATTGGTCAGCATTATGTTATTTGTTCTCTGCTGGTGAATCCGATGATACTTTCCTTGTCAGGACTGGTGTGTGAAGAAGGATGTTCTGCTGATGTGTAGGATGCTTTGACAATTAAAGCTAGCAGCACAATCTTAAGAGGTCAGCTTTAGCCATGAGTTTAACTTTGTGTACTGTTCTGCCCTGAGGTTAAGAGAGAGGAAACATAGTTTTAAAGCAAATATCTCTGTCAACTGGAGTACTGTGCTGAACATAGCTGAGCTGGAGCAGGTAATATGGTCATCTTACTTTACAGTTAAAGAAACTTTCTGGGTACTAAAATGCCTAGATCCTTGTTCATGCTCAGAGCAGCACAAAAGCTGAAGCGAATGTTCAGGAGAAGTTCCCCTACAATTAAAAACCAAACCAAATCCCCACTCTCCAACCCCACCCAAAGAAAAGAACCCCAAACATGTTTGTTCCCACCCTCAAACCAAAACCAAACCCACCCTCCTGTAGATCCGAGCACATCAGAAATCAGCTTTTTTAACAAAAAAAAAGTGAGAAAAAAATATCTGATGTATTTTACATCATGACAGTGTTTTTCTGTTTATGTCGAAACCTGGACTGAACAGTTTTGTATTTTGGCTGGCACTGCTTCACGTTGTTAATGCTCTAACTTTGGTTAATACCAACTTAAAACATGCAACTTTGAAGCTGAACTGTGACATAACAGGCAAGTGACTGTTTTCACAATTAATATTATGTTTGCTTTATTTCTGTGTTATATCTCAGTGACGCTTTCTGCTGCGACTCCTGCTTACTTTCGAGGATTCACATTGATTGCTCTTAAGGAAGGAAAAGAAGGTGACAAAGAAGACGACCATGCAGGAACATTTCAGGTGAGAGAACTTTCCCTGACTTGTATCCTTAAGATTATACTTACTGTATGCTTGGCCCAAAGAGGGATGTTACATGCACAGTGGAATCCAGACTATACTTATGTATGAATAAATGGATGTGGACATGGGAACAAGATAGCGTATTTGATATTCTATGCAACCTCTTCAAGAGTTCAAGCCTTTGTTCCTTGACTTCAACTTGCCTTCCCACATTCTTGCAGTTAAACATAAGCATCAGTTATTGGAACTAGAGTTTAGAACACCTGAATTTGTTAGCCAAAGTGAATATGAAAATTGTTCTATTCACATTTTGATTTTTGTATTTCTTTGCCTAGATACTTTTGCCCATTCAGATGGAGATTATCACTCTGAGAAGTGTTTGCTGCAGCTGTAATGACTGTTTTATCAGCCATAAATTAGATTCTGCTGTTTTATTGATGCTCAGTAGTACTTTACTTAACGAACATATTCAGTGGGATGAAATGTTGTTGATCATTATTAAAAGGATCAGAATCTAGAGCAATGATTCACAAAATAGTATTTCCAGCAAGTTCAAAATGATGGAAATTGAGAATACATGTCATATTTATGAAAGTGTGTAGAATTTATGTGGGTTCGATGTTGTCAACTCTCAGATAAAGTATTGTTTGCTCTTTGATTATCCAGACTTAGAAATATTATTTAGTGATAGTGATTATGATTTACCTGATGGAAAATAATATTGTTACTAATTTTAATAATGATTTATAGATAGAAGATTTCATTTTCCTCAAAGAAGCATTTCTGTGTTTTCAAGGGAAATATTCAAAAGTTCTTATTTTGGTGATCTATAGAGACAAATCAACATAATCCTAGCATCTGTTCCTGAAGTGTCTTCTGAGGTTTGTGTCTAGCAAATATGGTGCACAAACTTAATCTGTATTTGCCCTGTTTTCCATTTGAGTTTCTTTAGATTCCTCTTTCTGTTTTTTGTGCGTTTATAAGAAAATCTAGAATAAGTGAGAACTTACTTGATGCTGGAATAGCTCTACCTTCCTTAAAATTTAACCATTTCCTAATATTATTTGGGAGAAATCTCTTCTATATGGACAGGGTTTTTCTTAAGAATAAGCTAGCATTAAAGCACAAGCTATTGCTCAGAAATAGAACTGTAGATGTTCATCTAATTTTAACAGAAACCTGTCACTATTCATGTCTATATTTCAGTTGGTAGCTGTGGCTAACAGGAAGGACTTGACTTGAGTTTTGCCCTTACAGCTGGGCATGTCTACCTCGTAATATAGTGAGAAACTTACTAAGTCTTGCTGAGATACACTGGAATTTTAAAGTCAGCTGAGAGTGGGATCCAAATATAAATTCTGTATAGATCAAAAAAAGCCCAGTGGATCTCAGTTCAGGAAGATTGTTTAATTAGCTTTATTGTATGGATTGCAATCTGAGATCAGTATTCTGCTTGACAGATGAGTTTCAGTTTTTATGCATAACTGGATTTGTATTTCTGTGGCACAAACAGTACTCATTGTGCTCATCCCACCTGAGCACATTAACTGAAGTTCATTCAGATACTGCCTGCCAGTTCTGCTTGTGTTGAAACAGATTTAAGATTCTTATTTAAGCATCCAGTGAGTTCTCACAGTGATAAATGCCAGTCTCTCTTGTATCATGGCTAGGTGCTAGTAATTAGGAGAGGAAAAAAGATGTGTAATTCAAGGGTTTGAACTGTGTTTTTATTACAATGCGAAGAACCTAAGCTTGTCTAAACATCTCTGAGGAGTAAGAAAAACCTGTGTGTACGATAACTTGTGTGTACAATAACTTGTGTGCCACTCACAGCTATGCATTTTTGTGTGCTCAGACGGAAAGTATGATATTGCAAGAATTACCTTGTGGAACAGAACTTAGTGAAAATTCCTTAGAAGCAGCAAAAGACTAAATGCCACTTCTGACTATTGCCATAACCCTTGGCTTCCATGAGGAGGCATATTTTCTGTTCAAGTAACAGTCAAAACAAAGCACATGAATGCACTGCATGAAACTAAGTGCTTCATTCATATTAGTAAGACTTTGCATTATAACAAGGATAGAAGGAAATGAAAGTTGGCCAAATAAGACATATTCTTTCCTTCCATGCCTCAGAGACTGTAAAACACCATATTTTCAAGCCTGTGAATGCTACTTTTGAATAATGATGTGTTGGTTGCAATGTCTATCACATGGAAAACATGAATCTACCCTGTGCTGGGTCTAGTTTCTACTGGGGCTGTGGCTTTGAGTGTTAAACTGATCACCACGTGTAATGCCTCAAAGTGCTGTAGCACTCATGTGCTAGAGTAGCAACCTCTTAAATAAGGACTAACATTTCAGTGACTAATATGGATATGGTACATTGAGATTGGAAAAAACGTTGTTTTCAGTGGTCGCAGCCAGTCCTGCTGCAGCAGGTTGAGGCTTGCAGCCCATTGCAAAGGATGGACGTGCAGTAAGCAGCTGCCATGAGTTTGCCCTGCAAGGGCTCTGGGCCTTTTACAGCCTCCTCACAGCTCGTTTACTCTTGTCTGATTCTGCAGGTATGGTCAATCTTCATTAATCATTAAGCTTCAGGGTCTTGAGCCTATGAATAGCACAGCTGTTAAAATTCTTGGTTGTACAGGTATTTTTTATGTACTTTTTTTTGTTACCTTTACACTTGCAAGTGTGTTGAGAGCTTTAGGGAAGTGTAGTTTGGACTCCACCATTCTAAATCTGTTTCCTCTGAGAAAATGAAGACTTTAAAATCTGATTTTACTGTTGTGTGTTTGTTTAATTCAGCCAAACTTCTTTTACTTTGTCCTCGTAGCACGCCCAGGGCACAGCTTGGCTTTAAAATAAACAACTCCTATTATCCCCCACAAACATGCAAACATACGTTAAGCAGCTAAATTAAAATATGGTTGGGGAATTAAAGATGCCAAATTCAGTCACAGAAGTTTTGGGATATAGTAGTACCACTCTTACTTATGCCAGTGGTAATTGTACAACTCAGAGGTGCAGTGCAGCACTCGGAAAGCTTTGCATATCATGTTCCATTGGCCGCTTTACACAAGCCATTCCCAACTGTTGTCATGCCGACTGCTGATCTTCCTCTTTTGGAATGTTTAGCAACAGTCTGCAAATTGTTTGAAGGCAAACTATACTCGAGGGCAACAGTCAAGCATTGATTGACTGTAGAACAGTATCTATACAGGCCATTTTATTCAACATATGTATGCAAAGCAATAGATTTAGTCAGATAAATAATGTAGAATAATAGAAATTTAGTGCTGAACCTCATCTCATCTATTTTCCTCATTCTCTGAGGAAATATAAATGTTCTGAGAAAATTCTTGGTAGATATTTTCTGAATCTGCTCTGAAGAAGTATTGGAAAACAAAAAAAATCATCTCCAAGTGTCCTATTCAAACACTTAAATATATTATATTTTATAGAGGATTTAAGGAAAACTTTATTGAGCTTTTACTCATGTCTAAACTGAGTCTTCTCTAATAATGATTAGATTGCTTTATTATCAGATTAACTTCCTAACTTAAGAATTTCCTCGGTATCTTATGAAACGGTTATTCTGAAGTTTCTCTTATTCTCTCTCTAATTCCACACACTCTGTACCTGTTTCTTATTAAAAAATATGTATATTTTCATTGTAGGCGATCTTCCTTATTTTTGCCATTTCAGCAGTCAACTTGAGAGTTTGGGCTTATTGATTTTCCCCAGAACTGTACATGAAAGTCAGTCTGGATCCTCAGTGTATAATCATGTAGAATTTAGATATAATAATTCTTTGGAGTATTGCAAGTACTTCTCTTTGCTTCATGCAGAATCCCATAATTGTATGCAACTTGCATTTGCTGCAGGAGCACCTCAAGTATTGTACACGAGGTCCATGACAAAGTCCTAAATCCATTCCTGTATTTACCACAGGATTCCTCATGTTCTGTCTCTGCATTTCACTCCTCCTAAGTGTAAAGCTTTGTATTTATCTTAATGAATTTAATCTTGACTGCATCTTGAATTTATCAGGAAAGTCCTGAACTACAATCCTGTCCTTCAAAGTGCTCGCCGTTCCTCTAAACATTAGTGCTATTTGTGGACTTCATAAATATGCACTTGGCAATTAAGCAGTCGATATAAAATATTGTGTGGAAATGTGACCTTTTCTCAGTGATAAACTGAGTCATAAAGACTCAAAATTAGACACATATCTGTGTTGTTTTGGCATAATCAGTGGTTAGATTCTTATGTCCACTTTTTTTTTGTGGTAATTTAGTGTTAAAGGCATCCATCATAGTAGTGTTACTGGAGTTGTCCTTTTGACTTTCTCTGCTTTAGAGGGATTCAAGAAATTCTTAGTTTAGGTAACTGAATTTAACAACCCACTACTGCATAACCAATGTAAGAACTTAAGCAGGCATGACAGTACCAAGAGTGAAAGTTTCATTAGAAGTATGGCATTTATAAAAGCTAGGGACCTGTGCTGAAGAAGAAAACACTTAGGAAAAATAGGAGCAGTAGTGAGATAAGTAAGGTAACTGACCCTTTACTCTAAATCCTCTTTCTCTAGGTTCACCCTGAAACAATAGCCCCAGGCATTGCCTTTGTTTTGAAGACTTGCTGACTGGTGACCATTTCTTTTGGTGCTGTTTAGCTGACTGATGTGCTTACCAAAGCTTTTAGATATTTTTTTTTTTAACGAGCTCTTAGAACTGTGGTTCCTCAATTGCTGTGTTGCAGCACTTTATAGGAATCTTATATCTTTTTAAGCAGTTGATATACTGCATTTCAAAAGAAGCAGTCTTAAAAGGCTTTTAGCCAGGTCTCATGATTTATTAGTGTATTTATGAGCAAAGTTTGTTTGTATTTTTTCAAAAATTAATGACTAATTATTTATTAACCTTTTTATATTAAAAATTAAGCTATACTTACATAGTCTCGATGTTGCACTCAATTTATGTGTTTTTTTAACCTTATATCCCAATATAAGACAGCAGGCTACTTAGTAAATGTCTTATTCTGAAATGTATGAAACTATAGTTTTGTTTAACAAATATTCAGAACTTTCAAATATTTTGCTCATGTTTGCATTCTGTACATTCCCTTTCCCAGCATCTTATCACTGAAACAGAGTCTGTCATTTTACTGCTCATAAATATATGAAAGTGATGCATTTTTACTCTGTTTTGATGTGAAACATTCAATCACCAGTGGTTTGCAAACCAGGGGTGGATTAATTTCCAATCCACAGTAAAACCATGTAGCTAAAGCTTCTTTGCACCAGTAAATGAAAACCATGTTCCTATCTAATAAATTTTCAAATTTAAAAAGTTCTTCAGGGTTTTCATGAACAAGGGCTGAGACATTATGAGAAGGAAACATAATCCTCAAGTGACGGATGATGTGAGTTGAAAAGAAAAAAAAAAGAATGGACACTATTTACTTGTGGCTTTAAACCTAGTAATTATGTAGCCATGACATACATACATGCTTTACATTTATCAAACAGAAAACAATACAAAGCTCTGTATGTTGATTTCAAAGAGAGACATGTTGTATACCCAAAAAAGGAGGAGGGGAGCAGAATACAGTTGCATAGAAACTGCTAAATGAAAATTCTTTTCTGAAGCATTGATTAGCAGTTCTGCTATCAGCAGGAGATAAATCAATGTGAAATAGCTGTACACAGTTATTACATTCATAATCCAGTGCTATAATTGCAGGAGTATGTTAAATATGAAAGAATAAGAATATGCCAGGATTTGGAGACCGAGATTGTAATGATGAGTTCTGAGACTGTAAAATATAAGTCTCCCAGTCTTTTGCAATTGCAAGAGTATTCTTGAATTTTCTTTCTATAAGAATCATTTCATATATTTTTCTAGAAAGAAAAAAAGAAATAATTTTATACTAGTAAAACAACCTCTAGTTTTCACCTTCCTTGTAAGATAGACTTGATTGTCCTTGATGAAAACTTTCACAAATTTTTCTAGAACTGACCTCCATATCATGATACTCAGGGATTAATTATGAGCTTTTTTTTTTAAAAAAGAAGGTACCTGTTGCATATAGTTCTAGCATAGATTGGAAAATGTGAATGCTTTGAGTAACATTAAATGTAAAAATCCCCAGTACACTGGAGAAAACTTAACCAGAATCACTTAATTTCAAGGTTTTGGTTAAAATTTTTATCAGGAGATAGTTATGTCTTGCTTCAGGTGATACAAGGTAGTGATTTAAAATAAGAGTAATGAGCTCCTGAACTTTCAGAAGAGAAGCATCTCTGTGATAGTGATGATTTGCTACCATTGAGGCTGTAGAAAAGGCAAACTAGATTCCAACCATGTAGTTGTTCACTAATGAATGAAAATTGATTTCAGTTTCTTAGTCTAGGCTCTTACTTCTGTTGACAACTTGTTTATCTTAACTCTCCTAATTTTTGTGTAGCATTCTGAGAAACCTCTGTGGGATTTATGCAGCCCTGACTCTTCAGCCACAGATGCTGCAAGGATGAGTCAACAGGTACAAGCTGAAACAAGGCAGGGTAAGATCAGATGTAGCGAAAGAGTCCTTCCTTATAAGGACAGTTAGGCAGTGGCAGAGATTGCCCAGAGAGGACTGTGCAGTCTCCACAATTGGGGATTTTGAAGGCTTACCTGGTTACAAGTATTTGTATATCTACTAATGCATTTTGATAATGGGAGTTACGAACAGATGCCAACACATACAGTACTACCCAGTCTCAGATACATTCGTGGTCCAGTAGAGCTACCCTCAATCTGTAGTGAGAGATGTGTACAAATATTCTCTTCCATGGTCATTTGAATCATTCTGAACAAGTTCATAACCATTGATTTCATGTCTAAAAACTTGCCTAGATGTACCTTTGTACTAAATACACCCTGAGCCCTCAAACTAGAGACCTCTCCTCCCCAGCCCTTCTTTCATAGGGCATATTCACACTGATGGGAGGTTGATTGTGTAACCCTGACTCCCTCTCAGCCAGCTTAATTTTAAATATACTGGTATGCCTTTTGCTAGGGTTTTCTTGGTATGTCACTACCATTGCTTTTAAAACTTTGAATTCTTTTTTATTTTATTCATTTGGCTTTAGTTTCTCTTCTTCACTCTTTATTTTTCTTTCTTTCTACACCCTTTTTCCTGTCTCTGTTTGGCTGTGGAAAAGATCATTTAGCTTCTGGCCATGTAGTTTTCAGTTCCCTTTCTTTGTTTAATATAATCTTATTTATTCTCTTTTCTTTATATCTGCTTTTTTTTTTTTTTTTTCTCTTGCCTACTGGGGAAATGCTCTTTCTTGAGAATGACTTCAAACAATGATTGTGTCACAGTAAGAGCTTATGTTTTTTGGAAAGGGTTATGCTTAACCAAATATTTTATTTGTTAAGTTTTCAAGTTCTACTTTTAAAAAAACCCCAAAGCAACCCACAACCGCTAAACAAACACCAAACCACAAAATCACCCCTCCAACCTTAAATATCCCAAACAAGGAAGTATGCCTCGAGCTATGTTGGCTAAAAGTCCAGAGTCTTTTTCAGATCCAAGGCTTATCAGAGTCAGGTTATCTTAAGTCTAACTCCTGCCCTGCCTTGCAGTCTACTAGTGCATGCAGCCTACTTCTGCAGTGCCAGTTTATGTCATAGTAAGATATCAGATTTGCCTAATTAAATCCTCTGTTAAAAGAGAATGTCTACTAGTTTATTCTGCTACTTGGATTATCACTAAACTGCAAGACTGGGTCTAAGATGTTCCTGAAGAAGAGCATTAAAGAATTGTTTCCTAGGATTTGGCACTGACAGTGAATCAGCTCCACACTGTGGGAAGAAGAGAGGAAATGGCATAGGAAGCACTGTCCCTTTCTGCCCTTCTGTCCCTTCACTCTGCTTTTCAGATACATCAGTATTGGGAGACCCTTTCTGGGCCTTTTGGGACTTGGGACTATTTGACACCTTATGAGGGTTCTCTGTTCAGGTTTTGCTTCCAGATTTGAGGACAGTTTTGCATTTGCAATTATTTCATTCTGAGCCAAAGTCTGGTTCAGGCAGTGAAGATTCCACTAACTTTCTTTTGTCAATGAATAGAAGTGTATGTTCTTCCTCTGAGGGATGTTTAAGAGGGCATGTCTCTTAGTGACTCTAAAGGAATGTATTTCAAATACCCCCTTTCTCCAGGCCAGATAATCTGCCAAATTTATTGTTATTCCAGTGTCAGTCTTTCTTCAGATGGCAACTCATCCAGGCCAGAAATTTTAGGAAAGACTTTTAACCCTAGGGGAACAGCCAGATATTTTACAGTCACCATAGGGTAACTGTCATGGATTATAACTCTAGAAGCTCTGACTTCATTGAAACTTCTGTTCAGCATTTCTTTCTTCATTTATAATGTTGCCATCAGGCTTTTCCTCCCAGATTTCCCTTTTGGTCTCCTCACTATTTACCCGCTTCGTCTAAAGCACTCGTCAGTTATTCTAGATTCTTTGTTACTCTGCTGAGAAAGATCTGCACTTATCACATTAGCTCTCATTAGCCTTCTTTAATGCTCCAGGAATTACCTCTGATGCGGTTATTTGCCATTCTGCAGCATCAGAAAACCCTCAGTGTGTGTGTGTGTTCCAATCAATGAGGCCTTAGAGCAAGTATATGTTCTTTCCACTTCCACTTTACAACAGGTTACAAAGCTTGTATCAGATATTCCCTACTGATCTGGACTTGTTCGTCTATCACTGCCTATAATCCCGGCTGCGATAGATATGGATCTGGACAGCCACTCTACTCCCATAATGACCCAGGGCTTTTTAAGAGAGGGGTTACTGTGGGGAAATGTGCTCATTCTGACACTTCTCTCCAAATGAGCACTGCCAGCTACTGGACTACAATGACTAGACTGCAGGAGTGTAAAATTACATCTGTATTTGAAAGTCTTTTCTGATAATGTGCTTTTTTTTCACCTTCAAGTGATTTGGAACAGGGACGAGCGAGGGGAAGGTGTGATGAAGGTGATGATAAAGGCTGAGGCTCAAGTTGACAGTTTCTTCAGGCTGTATGGACTTTTCTGCTACTTTAAGAAAATCCTATTGTCAATCCGTTGGACTTTACAGGAGGGTGCACATATGCTAATAGGAGGAGAGGTCTCTCAATTAAATATAAATGGTGAGTTAGAAATGTTAGACTTTTAAATTTTGGAATTTACCTACTTGACTCACTCATGAATGGATGTTGTAGGGAAAATCCTTCTGCCAGGCTTTATAGTCAAGTAAATCAGGTCAGTTCTCATCACAACTTATTGCTGAGTTAATTGCTACCACACTAAATGTACTGCTTGCTGTGCTAGTTGTCTTGAGAACTACTTCCTGAATTCAGAAGGCAGTTTTAAATTACTAAAGTAGCATTATATTTAGCTTTTATTATTCTAGACTGAGTGTGTACCCTTCTCAGACTTAGATGCTGTCCAGTCTGTCAGGCCTCCTCCTTTACAACTGCTCCCTTTCTAATGCTGATAGACACCTCTAGGTGTTAGCAAAGGAATACTTTTTCCAGCTGGCCTAAAAGGGTGTAATAGATTATTCTTTTTTTGCTGTGATAGCTCTTTCTTGTGACCTAACAACCTGGATTCATTAGTCATCTGGTTACGGTGTATTTATTCTACACTAGAATGATGCAAGACCTGTTCAGGGAAACAACCACAACTTTTGATTCTGGTGTATTCAAGCCTTCTGGTGCTTTATCCTAATATAGTTTCATAGATGTTTTTAGTCATTTCACTTTGTGCAGTCATGAATGGAAATCCATAATGATGTCCTCGGAATGATATGTAAGAACTCATATAATTGAAAAAATATACCTTCTCATCCTAAATGCATGTTTTGGTTCGATGCCAGTCTTTGCTCAAGAGCCGTATAATGTTGCTTTTATTCTCACACCTATTCTTGCAGAACTCTGAGACCTTGTCTCACCCAGCATGATGCTAGATCACTTCAATGTGAATTGACCTTGTTCATCCCTGATTTGTGAAGTCTGGGATTATAAGGATATCACTGCCTGAAAGGACTTACAGAGAAAGATCTCTTCAGACGAAGTTCAGTCATCAGAAGTTCTCCTAGTCACCCCTCATCCCAATTTTCTCCAATTGCTTGCTGTCCACCTCAGCCTCTGCTTAATAATTACCTCAATGCTCTCTCCTTCCGGTAATGTAAAGCCCTGCTGGAAAGGTTCTCATGGTTCATACTACTTATAGCTGTAAGTAGATACGGTGTCACCACAGACTGCTCCTGTGTCAGGTTATTTCTCAAGCTGCAGTATGGATGCTACCGCCCTAGACAGCATCAGGACAGCTACTTTAGTTACAGGATTGACTTACAGGATCTTGAGGTACTAATGGAGTACTACAAATGCAAAGATACATCTGGAAATGATACACTACTTCCAATATAGTTACACAGTTTTGTTTTCTGAAATGATTCTTGACCCCTACCCCACGTAATTGTGCTTGTGGAATCAAGCATGGTGGAAATCTACATGTCAATCATTATAAGTGGACAGAAAAGTTACTTGGGAGTAATTGCATCCCTCAGAGGTGGGTTGCATTCGTTTTTTTTAACTATTTAACTTCAAGCATGCCCTCTTCTGCTGTATTGTTTCCTGTTTCAGTTGCTGTGAGAAAAACTGAAAATAATGTGTTCTACTTTACTTTTCTCATGGCTGTATAAAGGGCAGGATATGAATATACCCTACACATACTGCAAAATCAGAATTTTCTGCCTTAGGTACTTTTAATTTCAGTTGGTATAGGCAAGTGAGTATATAATAAGTACTTTTATAGACAAGACATTTCATGAAGCTATTATTACTGGTAACCTGTTTACTTAGGTAAAATAAGTTTTTTTTTGTATGGAAATAAATTCCCAAGCAATATTTGCTGGACAATATTTTGTATTTTTTATGCACAGCTGCTTTTGATTATTAAAACAGCAGCATATTAAAATTATTTTTTACATGAAAATACATCAAGAATAATGAAGTAATTCCTGATCCAGTTGCACAAAAGCTAAAGTTTGATTCTTAAGAATGCTTTTTGTAGTGCTTGGTAATTAGAAAGGGAAATTCCCTGCTGGTATAGAGCTACCATTTTGTTCTCCATTCCCTGCATTGTCACTGTGGGTAGGGTTATTATGCAATCTCTGGCAAGCTCATCCTACCAGACTGCTTACTAATTTGTAGGCTGTAGGTGTAAATTGAAAAGCCTTCATCCTGCTTCTGTTTACTTCACAGATTGAACTGGGCTCCAATTATTCTCATCTGTGTGAATTGAGGCACTGTTGTTGCTCTTGCCTCCTTTTTTTTCCTTGTGGGTGGGCATAGCTCATTTAGACCTGCATTTCTTTTCAGAAGAAACATTTAAAAGAATGAGTATGTAAGAAGTAGTTTTAGCACTTACTGTTCTATAACTTTAATGATTATATATTTCAATACGCTGAGTAGTGAGAGGTTCCTTAGGGCACTGACAGTGTTTATTCATGATTTGTCAGGCACGCACCAGGGTTTTGTTCTTTTGGAACTCATGTAATTTTTTTTTTTTTTCTTTTTTCTGATTCCCGTTGTATAAAGGGAGCAGACTTTGCTTGTATGGGAGACAATTATACCTGATGTTGCTTGATTTAGCCTGTTTTTCACAAACTTATTTTAGCTAACCTGCTGCTTTTTCATAGTGGAGGAAAACAGGGAACAGGAGAGGGGACACATAAAATAGCAAACAAATGCTGAACATGAAGAAACGCTTTATGCTGCAGCCTCTCTTGAGCAATAGGTCACTATTGTAGGGAAATTAGCTACCTTTTTTATACCACTGGTAGAATAATGCTTTCTGGGAGCTTCAAGGAGGTATTTTTAAATGGTTGCTAAGGCAGCAGTTTGCCTCTTATTGGTGGTCCCTTTGCTCTGGCCTCTCTATACGTGATAATATAGGAATCCCAGATGCAGAATAAAGCAAGAATCTGCAGTTAACATATTAACCCTCACACTAATTCTACCTGTTAAGAAAATCTTTCAACACATTGTGGTTAAATCCCAGCATTATTAAGATAATCATAAATGTTTTATGTATGTTGCATGCATAGGACCAGTGCATTTTTTTGGCTGTGCGAAGTTTCTTTACTTCCCTTGAGATTCTTTCAGTAACCTACTTTTATTATCCATAAAGGTTATACGAAGTACTTGTATGAATTAGAATTGGGTTATGATATATTTAGACATGGGGTTATATAATGGCCTTAGCTTCAAATACAGTATGCTGCAAACAATAATTTGAAACTTTTTCTTAAAGGTTATGTAAGATTAAAGGATGAAAGAGACCTCTATGCTACCCACTCAAAATACACTTTCTGTGTATTCATCTATTTCTTCTTTTAGTTCACCTGATGCTCACCAGCTCATCTGATTACATTAGTTGAAAAATGTATTAAAAACACATAATAAACTTTGTATGTGGTGCAGACATTATGCAACTGCCAGCTTTCACAGAAAGAACACAGCGTACACAATGTATTTGTAGGTTTCTAAGCCCATTTGTATCTGAGTGCTCACTATGAAAGAAATTTGGCATTTCTTTTCAGGAATAACCAACCTGATAACAACCTATGCAAAAGCTGGTCTTGAAGTGTGACAATTCCTGTTCTTATTTTTACATTCATATGCAAAAAAAAGTTAGTTTATGCCTGAGCCAAATAATCCAAAAAACTACATAAATATGGGAAGGAACATTACAAGATTAAATATATGATAAACATATAAAGGCAGGATAAAATGCTGAACTTGCTGCTGTTAAGATACTTGACTCTTGATACACACCTCTTGTATGAATTTAGAGAAATCAGGATTAATTTTTTTTTCCAATTTAATTTACTGAATCTTGTCCTAATGATTTTCTGTTGTCATTGCTACCTGATATGGATTTGCATTTATGGATATCATGCAGCTTTCAAATGTGCTTTTATATCTTATAATTAAATTCCATAAACATTTTTGTAGAGTTTCAATTTACCGTATCCACTTTATAGAATAGTAAATGTTGAAGCAACTTACTCAAGATGACATGTCACACTTCAGCTACAATTAACCTTTAGAGATTCTGCTCTTCACATACAAGTGTTTGCCTCCCAAGTCAGGAATGTTTAAATAGTCCTCTTTCCTCTTGCATGTAAATACTGTCCATGCATAAAATAACAAAGGTTTGTAAAATGCGTAACATTCCAGCCGTGAGTGCAAAAGTTAACATGGGCATTTTAAAATACCAGGAACACAATCTGTGGTGGGGTCTGTAAAAACAATTCCTGTAATTATAGCTATTGTGCTGATATTTATCAGAAAGATAAGAAAGTCAGAAGTGGCTTTTCCCTCTTTTGAGTCAGTTTAGTTCTATACTTCCTTGTTAAAGTTGTTTCACAGTCAGATACCTCAGAGGATTGTTTTCTTAAGTATCTGTGTGAAATTTGTAAGGTTAGACTGAAAAAGATGTAAAAGCGCAGAAAAGTAACTGAGAGTTATCCAGAGTGCTGTGTTTGAGCTTTATACAGCTTTTAATTGAAATTTATTGAGAATAATTCAAAACATTAAAACTACCAAATGCAAGTCTTACTAAACATCGGCGCGACTGGCCATCTACAACCACTGAGGTGGATTTCCTATATCATCAAAATTCAGCTTGAGAAGTGAAAGTTGGCATGAGACCTTTCATGAGCTATGGAGGACCTGCTGGACTATATTTAATTTCTGTAGTGAAAATCTCTGTTCCTTTTAGTGTTTCTCAGCTCATGTTCTTCAAATGTTTACATAGACAGGTTAGACTATTTATGTCACTTGTGTTGAAATTAGAGGATTTTTGGTACTTTCTGCTCTCAGAATAAAGCTTTCATAGTTGTTAGATGCTTTAGATTCTCACAAGGGAATCTAGAAGAAAGTGACAGCTGTTCAAATTCCTGCATACTGATACTTCATCAGTTTAAGAGAAGATGGTATTGTCTGGATTTATTTGGAGGTGAACTTAATTGTTTTTGTTATGCTTATTTGTTATGGGACCTTCTCCCAAATATGTATAAAGTCATGTGACTGAAAGAAGCTTTATTCAAGGTTGGAAAAAGTACCTGTAGCAGATTATGTGTAGTAAACACAAGGAAAGGGAAAGAAACATTTTGTAATATGTATAAAAAAATCATAAACAGAAATTGTTGACTGTGTACTTTGTAAAATTGTAGAACAGCCTAGCTTAGAAGGTGCCTCAGAAGATTATATGGTCCAGCCTTTCATGGGAAAGGGAGCCTCAGTGAGATTACCTTGTCCAATCTCATCTTGAAAACCATCAGTGATGGGGGCTTTACCACACCCCTGAGGAAGTTGTTTGGGCAATTGATTTGTCTCAGTGTAAACGTTTTTTTTCTTATATAAAGATGAAACCTCTCCTGGTGCAACTTGTATCCATTGCCCCTTGTCTTCGCTGTGTGGCTCCTTGTGCAGAAGAGAGCCTCTGTCCTATTTGTAGCTGCCCTTTAAGCAGCGGAGTACATGGTGCAACACAAAAACCTGAGTCTATGCCTTTAACTCTTCTTATTTAACAAATTAAGAAAATCAGCTATGATCACCTTCTAAACAGTTGCCTTCTGAGTTGGCAAACAGCTGAATATGACGCTACTGATGTTCAAAGCAATTCCACAGGTTTTCTGAAAGGCTGTTGAGGATCTCTGTTGTTTTTGCTTTCATATCTTCTATCAGCAAAAAACCAGATTCCTTTGAGCACCAACTTCATCTTTGTTAAGAGGTAAAAATTGCAGGGAGCCAGGTCTGGCGAAAAGAGTAGGCACTCAAGCACAGTAACGTTGTTATTAGCTAAAAACTGCTTCACAGACAAAGCATTGTGGGCTGGCACACACTGACATTTTCTGACCCTGGGTAAGAAAATGTGTATTTGAACACGCGTCTGCTTGTACTGAGTGGAGTGATTGAGTTGAGCCTTGTCTCACTGTGACAGGTTAGAGCATATTCTCTAACCATCTCTTTGTCTCTCCCCTCCCATTTCTGGTTCCCAAGCTATACAGTTAGTCTCACTTTTTTTTTTGTGTTGGACCTTGTATTGTGATGAGGTCCCCCATGAGCTTTCACTTCATCAGTGGAAGAACTGAGGGGAGACCCAACTCCTTCAGTTTTTCCTCCTAAGGCAGATGCTTCATTACATTGATCAGCTTTGTGGCCTTCCTTTGGTCCCTCTCCCACCTGTTTGCCTTTTTTCTTGAATTTAGACAGAACTGGGCACATTATTCTAAGTGTGGCCTGAGAAGTGCAGAGTAGAGTGGCATAATAATTTGCCTCTGTTGCTGTGGTGCTTGCTGACTCATTTTCAGCTTCTTGTCCACCAGAAACCCCAGGTACCTTTCAGCCAGTCTGCTCCCCACCACACAGCCCCCAGCCTGTGGTGAGCTCTTTGGTTATGTTATCCCCTGGAGCAGGATGCACTTGTCTTCCTTAAACTTCATACAGTTCTTGCTTGCCCACTCTTCTAGCCTCTTTTGCTCACCCTTCCAGCCTGTCAATGCCTTTCTCTGAGACAGACAGTCCCTTCTGATGTGTCCACCTCACCACCCCGTTTAATGTCATCAGCACATGGTAAGGGTACTTTCAGTCCCATCATCCAGATAATTTACGAAGGTACTGAGCAGTATTTCATTGTCTCTCTGTAAATATTCTGGATGATGAGATTCTTGGGTAGTTCTGTCTGCCAGTAAGAAAAAGCTAATATATATTTTAAAAAACCCAAACCACGTGTTTTACCGTTATTTTGCAATTTTAGAAATTTTAATGCAAAACTGTAGGAGTTGCTTCTGTTTGTTTTCTCAGTCTCTTAATTGCTTGTCTTGATTTTCCTATCTTAAGTTTCCAGCAAAGTGTGGAAGGACCTGAGCCTTATCTCTCCCCTTTTCTAGAAGCTCTCATCACTGACATCTATTAAAATATAGCTAGAGTTGTAAAGTACAGCAACTGCGAATCCACATGCTACTTTGCAACCTCACTTATGGCTGGCATTGCCCATGTGAATTAAGCCCTTCAGTATGCTTATAAATAGTGTACATCATACTGAAGTGCACAAGAGGAGCACAAAAGCACTGTGGTGCTCATGAGCCGACGCCTATCCATTTTCAGTTTGTGTCCGCTGCCATTTAAACTCTGTAGATGTACTCTGCTACTGTGTGCGTTTCCATGGGAGTATCAGTCTTTGTCTCTCTGAAAAGCATGAATGAGAGCATGTATAGGTGAAGTTTAGCTGCCTGGGACCTCAGCGTTGTCATTCTTTTCAGGTGGCTCTTGGAAGTGCAGCAGAAGGGTGTAATTTCTTTTATTTCATGGAAAACTGATTGTTTGCCAAAAGGAAAATGACTGCTTGATGCTTTGAGCATAACACCTTTGCAGCTGCCTTTTGCCTCATAACTATTGTTGTCTCTTCATATTTGGATGATCAGGACAATGTGGGAGCTGACTGCAAAGAATAAGGTTTCACAACTTTTCAGAATCGTGTGTAATATCAATCTACAGATAAATAGAAGGTTTATATCTTGTCACTGTCTGACTGTTAGAGCACATGAACACAGTGAGCGAGTGCACAGTGAGTGTATTTGAGACAGTTTTGATCAGCAGCTGAAAGTATAGGCAGTTTTGCCTCTTTTACAATTAATGTTACTGTTTTCTTCTGTTGCTACTGTAGGAAAAGCACACCCAAGCAATGCAGAAAAAGTGTTTATTTTCACCAGTTAGAGCCTGTCCTAAAAGAAAGCTAAACAGAGAAATCTTTGAGCAATATAAAAAATAATTTAAATGAGAAATTTTCCTTTTCAAGTTATGCCACAGTGCTGACTAGTTAAACAATTAAATAATCTGGGAATTTCCTACAGAAAGGTCATCAGCACTTTACAAGCAGATAAAACGGAGGGTTAGTATGCTTTTTATTACATTATTTACAATAGATAAATATAACAAGTTAAATAGTGAAGAAACTATTGCTGAAATGATGAAAAATCAAACATTTAATTTCAGAATGGATTATTTTGAATGCGTTTAAATTTTTCTCAATGCTTTAAGGTGATATTTCACTAAAATGACATGTTTCCAGAAGAAAAAATAAAATTTGATAAAATAGTGTTTTGAAACTGGAAATCGTGTGAAATAACTTTTTTCCTACTGCTTGTAGTCTGCAGTGGTAGGAATACTGCAGCCTAAATTTAAGTGTAGCAAGAAATGCTACTTACTCAATTAGAAACTTTGATTATTTTTAAATGTAGTTTTCAAATAATAGAATGTCTTTTTTTTATATGTTGTAGTTTTATATATTGTATTTGAAGTGGGTTTACTTAAAAGCATGAAGTAAAGCCTTGGAAACAGAGCCAGCATAAATACATTTTTTGCTTGTGTAATTCAATTATACAAGCAAATTATAAGTTATTATACAGGCAAATTATAAGTTATTTCATTCTTCATGTTTTTGATTCCTCACACAATTGCCTGTTACACAGTGATGGAATATTACTAAAAAGTTTGTTGATGCTAGAGATCTGCAATTTTAAATTTTCCTTGCTTATGTGTCAAATTGATGTGGAAATGAATTTTCTAGTTTCTTAATGGATAACAAAAGGATGGGTTCTTTCCCCCAAAGAAAATATGCTTAACACACTCTCACTCTATGACTGTGTATATTGAATTTCTACTTTACTGAAATTTCAAGGCAAGGGGTGTAGGTAAGTCTTGTCCCACCTTCTTTAGCCTGGAGAAGAGGAGGCTGAGAGGAGACCTCATTGCTCTCTATAACTACCTGAAAGGAGGTTGTGGAGAGGAGGGTGCTGGCCTCTTCTCCCAAGTGACAGGGGACAGGACGAGAGGGAATGGCCTCAAGTTCCGCCAGGGGAGATTTAGGCTGGACATCAGGAGAAAATTTTTCACGGAAAGGGTCATTGGGCACTGGCACAGGCTGCGCAGGGAGGTGGCTAAGTCACCTTCCCTGGAGGTGTTTAAAGCACGGGTGGATGAGGTGCTAAGGGGCATGGTTTAGTGTTTGATAGGAATGGTTGGACTCGATGATCCGGTGGGTCTCTTCCAACCTGGTTATTCTATGATTCTGTGATTCTTCCTCAGACTTCTTATTGCTCCTCCTGCTCCTTCTGCATTGAACTAAGGCAGAGCTGGCAGCCTTGGGAAGTGGCAGTGGCAGTAGCTGAAGTGGCTGTGGCACAGTGTGTCTGGGCTTCTGTCTGGCACCCTCTTGGCAGGATCTGGTTTCTTGCATGCCCTCCTCACCTTAGTCTTATGGTGTTTCTGTCCTTCATAAATTTTCTGTCATTTAAGCAATTTTTTCTTGGAAATGCACTTAGAATATACAAATAAGTTCAGAAAAAGATTGATCAAAATTGCTGCCTGTAATAAATTGGTATTAAAAAATGTTGTGTGCCAAGTACTTGACAGAATTCATGGTCCACACATTAATATGGAAGTAAAACTAAAGGAACATTTTATTCAATATATCACTTGAGGCAAAACGAAAGCAGCGAGGGTTGTGAAGAGCAACTGTATTAATGGGAGGGGTGAATACTACTTTAGGCCCTGATGCAGCATCAGAGTTAGTTTGTTAGGTTTTAGAAGTGTTTTGTAGCTTTTTAAAAATAAAATAGACAGTGATATCTTCATGAGAAGGCGTTACTTAGTTTGTTAGATTCATTTCTCTAATCATAGTAGTGTAAAATTTCTTGAGTCTCCTGCATAGGAGGAAGCCTCTTCATTGTGGTTCATTGTGGCTTCTGATTGCCATGCCAGGTTTTGTGAGTGAGTTACATAGAACAAACCACAGCTTTACCCAATATAGAATTAATATGAAAGCAAGATACCACAGTTTTTAAGCCTGGCAAAGGTTATTCCTTATAGTGTTGATCAGTCCTGGGTCCAGTCCTGTTTAATGTCTTTATCAACGACCCGGAGGAAGGCATTGAGTCTTCCCTTAGCAAGTTTGCAGATGACACCAAGCTGGGAGGAAGTGTCGATCTGCTGGAGGGTCGGGAGGCTCCGCAAAGGGACCTGAACAGGCTGGACTGCTGGGCTGAGACCAATGGCATGAGGTTTAACAAGGCCAAATGCCGAGTCCTGCACTTGGGACACAACAACCCTAAGCAGAGCTACAGACTAGGAGAAGCCTGGCTGGAAAGCTGCCAGGAGGAGAAGGACCTGGGGGTGTTGGTTGACAGTGACTGAACATGAGCCAGCAGTGTGCCCAGGTGGCCAAGAAGGCCAATGGCATCCTGGCTTGTATCAGAAACGGCGTGACCAGCAGGTCCAGGGAGGTTATTCTCCCCCTGTGCTCGGCACTGGTGAGACCGCTCCTCAAATCCTGTGTTCAGTTCTGGGCCCCTCACCACAAGAGGGATGTTGTGGCTCTGGAGCGAGTCCAGAGAAGAGCAACGAAGCCGATGAAGGGGCTGGAGAACAGGCCTTATGAGGAGCGGCTGAGAGAGCTGGGGGTGTTTAGCCTGGAGAAGAGGAGGCTGAAAGGAGACCTTATTAATCTCTACGACTACCTGAAGGGAGCTTGTGTTGAGGAGGGTGCTGGCCTCTTCTCCCAAGTGACAGGGGACAGGACGAGAGGGAATGGCCTCAAACTCTGCCAGGGGAGATTTAGGCTTGAGATAAGGAAAAAATTCTTCACAGAAAGGGTGGTTAGGCATTGGAACTTTCTGCCCAGGGAGGTGGTTGACTCACCTTCCCTGGAGGTGTTTAAGGTGAGGGTTGATGAGGTCCTTAGGGGCATGATTTAGAGATTGGTGGGAATGGTTGGACTCGATGATCCGGTGGGTCTCTTCCAACCTGGTGATTCTGTGATTCTGTGCACAAGTACAATTTGATACAATTCCATTTCAGTTTACAGCTCATTTTTTTCGTGGTTTAATTTACGAAGCTATGAAAAAAATAAGACTTCACCAGATTTCTTTGTTATCTTGGATTTTTTTCAGAATCCTTTTCTGCATATTTATTTCCTTTATGAAGATTGTGCACTTCTCCACTAGACGTCTTATACCATGATGAAATATACTGCTGTATTCAAGAAAATATAGAACTTCTTTGAAAGCAAAACAAAACCCTACACAGCCTTTGAAGCTTTAAATTACTTTTCTTTCACGATACTCATGTTATTGTTTTGTTCCCATAGTGAACATTTAGTGCAAGACTGTTCAGAAGAAGTGTGCAAACCATGTTTTCATACAGATGCAGTTTGAATATTTGTCGTTGTTTGGTTTTCGTTTAGTCACAGCACGTAACCAACTTGGACTTCATTCAGCGTTTGAAGAGAGCCTACCAATCTCTTGAAAAGAAATCTGAAGTCTGCCCACAGGACTCTGCTTGTTGCCAAACTATGGTTTCATTGCTGACTGACTGCAGTGTGTCTGTCTGAAGCAGAATCCTTTCATATTGGAAGGGAGAAAACAACTTTTTTATTTCCCTGAAAAATCTCAGCAAGCAGGTTTAATTAACGGAAGGGTAGGTACTCTAGGTAATGTGAAATTAGGCTTTATAGAAAATCTTGGACATAGAGGCAGGCAGGAAAATTATTTAGGCAGTTGTTGATGCTGCTCTTATCCTGGGTTATGTCAGAAGAAGCGTTGCCACCAGGTTGAGGGAGAGGATTCTCCCCCTCTACTCTGCTATTGTGAGACCCCAGCTGGAGTCCAGTTCTGGAATCCCCAACATAAGAAGGATATGGAACTCTTGGAAAGGGTTCAGAGGAGGCCACGAAGTTGATCAGAAGGCTGAAGCACCTCTTCTATGAGGACAGGCTGAGAGAGTTGGGGTTGTTCAGTCTGGAGAAGAGAGGGCTCTGAGGAGACCTTATGGCAGCCTTCCAGCACCTGAAGGGGCTACAAGAAAGCTGGGAAAAGACTTTTTACAAAGTTGTGAGGTGATAGGATGAGGAGGAATGGCTTTAAATTGGAAGAGGGAAGATTTAGATTAGACATTAGGAAGAAATTCTTCATTCTGAGGGTGGTGATGTCTCATCCCTGGCAGTGTTCAAGGCCAGGTTGGATGGGGCCTTGAGCAGCCTGGTTTAGTGGGAGGTGTTCCTGCCTGTGGCAGGGGGGTTGGAACTGGGTCCCATCCAACCCAAACCATTCTATGGTTCTATGATAAGATACTGTATAACCTGTTATGTCCTCTAAGTAAGGAAAGAGTTTGAGAATCTTTGCATTAGTGGTTCATCAGCATATCAAAAGTAAAAAGTAGCCTGATTATTCTGTCTTGACTCTGCTTAATGTGCTGGCACACGCTCATACAGACACAAAGAACATGGTGACTTTGTAATTGCTCACAACTACTCTCAGGGCTGCCACAAACCTTCTCTGACTTTCTGCAGCTCCTCTGTGTGGACAGTATTCCTGATCCAAGAATTGATGCAAGTTGTTAAGGAAAAGATTTGAGAGCTCTTTTAAGGACGTTAAATGCCTTCTTAAATTTATCTGCTTAAAGCCTGTACTTCCAGATCACCACTATTTTGCTCTAAATGTGGTTTTAGCAATGGATTAAGTCTCTCATAGATTATGTTCTGTACATAGTCATCTGAAGGCTAAGGGAATTTGTTTGGAATCTACTTGAACTAGGTTATGATGTATATTTTGGCATTGAGACATTCATGAGGAAAGTGAATAGCACATATGCCAGAGCTGCTGATGCTTCAAAGCTCCAACACCAAGCGGGACAATAATACTATTAAAAATATGTATTTTATGTAATCCTTAAATCCCTTCTTAACTTAAATGAGGAGTTCCAAGTGAGTTAGCTATTCTTGGCAGTATATCCATAATGCTGAGTAGTGTAATATTTTCTAAAATGAAGGCTAAATGAAAAGCCTGAACAAACTCAGTAACTGAGAAATGCTGATCTAGTAAAATGTGCATTTTACTATGTATTTCAAATGACTTTCATCAGTTCTGGTGTACTTAATAGCAGAAGGGGTGTTTCCTTTGTACTTTACTATCAAATGTTATATTATATTTTAAAAAACTGTCACCTCTACAGTAACATTAATATTGATTATATTTGTAAGGATGCCCAATCTGTGTTTAAACTCATGTTGCATTTCGTGCCCAGCAAAATTGTAGTTAGAAAAGGTTCCTTTGGTTGACAATTAGTGCTCTGACGAATGCAAGAGGGAAAAGGGTTGAGGAAGAAGGGAGGCAGTTATCATCACTCTGCAGGGAGAACCTGAGACACAGAAAAGTGTCTTCAGTAGAAGAGGTATGTCATTTGACTTGCCACTATAAAATTTCTTCCTTGTGTTCCATGTGTCTCCTCAAATTTAACATTCCTTTTCCTTTGATTGACTGGGCTTGCTACTCTGTTTCTATCTGGGATATTGTTCCTGAAATAAAGTTCCTGAGTTTTAAATTGTATTGACAATGAATCTGGAGTTCCTTGCCACAAAAATGTAAATGAGAAGTGCCTATGTGAGCAGAAGATAAGGTCCGTATCTTCCATGTGAGCCAACAGCAAGTATTTCTCACATTATTTGTGCATTGCTTATTACAGTGTTAAAGATATCTATATATACACAATGTGTAGTAATATATTTATATATGTACACAATTGTGGCAACTGTACATTAAGAATGAAAATCCTATCAAAAGATAATCGTGTAATTAATGTCAAAGGGAAGAGGTATACCTCAACAGTATATTTTAACACCAACTTTATGAAACTACTGAAAAGCAGTAATGAGTAACAACTCTCACTCGGTCCTTGTGGTGTGTTCTTAAATGAAGGTCAGATTTTCTCGACTGCTCTTAATCAGGCACTTCAGAACTAATGATAAGAACAGTAAATTTAGGACTAGATTATGTTTTCTCTCTCAGAGATTGTTTTATTATGAACAGTCATCTGATTATTTACATATCTCATTTGTTTGAGTTCTTATAGCTTATTTTTCTGGTGAACAGAAGTTCTGGACCACTGAACTTACGATATGTTTTTGGCTCTACTTTAATGATGACTATTGGTCCTTACTAATTGAAATATATTAGTCACAGTGAAGACATCCTTTTAAGCATTTATAAATGATATTTTCACTCAAAGAATTGTATGCATTGACAGAAGAAAAAACACATGAGCTTGGGCTGGAAAAGAGAGTTACTGCAGAAACAGGTACTAGTATGAAAAGTTTCACATAGTTTTGACCAATTATTAAGAATATGCTGACAAAATTTTCATTTGCTTATAGCAAAAATGTGAACGCTAATTTTTAGCTAGGTTTACAAATATAGCAGAAAAAATTGCTCACAGCAATCAAGATAGTCCTTCGCTTTCCACATGCATGCCCATAAACATGATTCTAATTGGTTCTGGTTTCAGTCATGCAAGGTACTGAGCACTCTGACATTTTACTAACCTTAAATGCATACGTAACATAAGATCTGGAAGTTGATTTAGGTATGTATTTATAAGTCTTTGTTTTGTGTTGAGACAGAAAGAATCCAAATAAATTTATTGCCCTATGCATTGGGAAAACGTGGGGAAAGATTTTTTTTTTTACATATAGTCAGAGTTTGTTTTATGTGCATGTGCCTCTACATGCATGAGTTGTCCACTGTGTCAACTAGGGGTTGATCTTTTATTCACTGGAAGTTTTTAATGGAGTTCTGGTGCTGCCTGGTGCAGCAGTCTGTGCGTGTGTGTGTGCTGCAGTAATGTGGCCAAAGTGCTTCAGCTGGCTTAAACATAAATTCTTGATAAAGATGTGTTATAACCCTAGTTCAAGTTGACATACAAGGCCACATCTGGGAAGGTGTCTGTTTTGTTCCTCTTCAAACAAGGTTATTTGTGAGTGTCAGAAATAAATGCAGAAAGAGGTTAGATATTTGGTTTTAATTGAACATTATCACACTTGGAACTGATATGGAGCTCTGTTCTGGACTAGCAAATCAATGCTAGAAGTGATTCTCAATATTTTGGGGAAATATTGTGCTCTCTTATCTCTCCAGAAATAAACACTGGTATATTGTGCCTTTTAATGGAATATATCTGTTTTCTCAAGATTTTGGTTTGGAAAACATAATTTCCAGTCAGCAGGTCTATCACAAGTGACACAAGGTTTTCAATCTAGATTGAGAGAGAGGTGGTTCAAGTGTCTTGAGTCACTAGAACAGGGAATTTGCTGCAGCCCTAAAGAGTGCTCCATGCAGCAAAAGGATTTCCGGATTGATTTCTCAGTCTTTTCCTCTTGCATCCCTCTTCTTTCTAAAACTGCCAAAACACTTCACTAGGACAACAGAGAAGAGACTGGCTTTGCTACTTGGAGGTAAACTTATCAAACTAAGCAGAGCACAGATTCCAAGATGCATCAGTGCTTTCCTGACTTGACTGTCAAACTAGTTTTTCCCCTTTGGTTCTGTGAGTGTATGAGAAGTAGAACTAATGAGAAAACAGACTGTCTTGAAGGTTACTCTTTTGGTAAAATCTCACACTGACAGTGAACCGCCTGATTCAGGATGGATACGTGAATGCGCATATCAGGAGAGTCTCTAATGCTGGTCCCAGAGCATGCTCTACTAGAACGTGTCTCAGTTTTTGCAAGATGAATAAGTAAATAAGGTTTGTCTTCTAATCCCAATGTGCAGCCAAATGAAAATATAAACATTTTTTGTGCACCAAGGTTCTTATTTTTTAGCATTATTTAAATTTCCATTTTAAATTAATTGTGTTACAATCCCTTGAAATGCTGAAAAGCAAGCTCATGTGTAAAAGATGCAATTTTCAAACTGGACCTCTGCCAGATTTGTTTTTGTTCTGCTTCCTGGGTTCGGTGGGCTTCAGTGCACCAAGCTGGGAGATCTTTGACAGAATTTGGCTGTTTGTTTTACAAAAGTGAGACAAAGGGGGGCCATCCCAACTTTATGGCTTCCCTGGATTTCTCTGATTTAAATTCCTAGTTGATTCTCCAAGCCACTTTTCCGTCTAATTTGAGCTATTGACACATCACAGAGCAGGCTGAAGAGTTGGCATCTCATATTTACTCTCCTTCCAAAAACCTCCTGTTTATGAAGTCTGAGGCCAATTTGAGATATAACAAGATGTTAAGGATAATAATAAGCATGTTTTTATAGAGCATTTAATGTATTGTTTTAAAAAAGAAGCTTAACATCAATAACCCCACTTCATAATTGAGAAACAGACTACTATAAAGTGATTTGAGAACAGTTGCTTAGCAGTGAAAGCCACATCACACTTCCAGCCAAGTGTTGTATCACTTTATTTTTTGAGGCTGTGAGAACATTTCTTTCTTTGCACAACCTTGTAATGCCTTTTATCCATCTAGAAAATCAGATTAAAATGGGCTCTTGAATACGATATAGCTAACTGCATTGTATGTAACTAGATAAAATGGCAGCAAATATATTTAGGAGTGATACAAGCTTTTTCTCTTTCCGAAGTCCAGAGAAGAGCAACAAAGCTGGTGAAGGGTCTGGAGAACAGGCCTTATGAGGAATGGCTGAGAGAGCTGGGGTTGTTTAGCCTGGAGAAGAGGGGGCTGAGAGGAGACCTTATTGCTCTCTACAACTACCTGAAAGGAGATTGTGGAGGGGAGGGAGCTGGGCTCTTCTCCCAAGTGACAGGGGTCAGGACGAGGTGGTTGAGTCACCTTCCCTGGAGGTGTTTAAGGCACGGGTGGACGAGGTGCTGAGGGGCATGGGTTAGTGTTTGATAGGAATGGTTGGACTCGATGATCCGGTGGGTCTCTTCCAACCTGGTAATTCTGTGATTATTATAAGCGTAAATGAAAGATCCTAACTGCAGTGACTGCACTGGAAAAATACAGAATCCTTAATTTTATATGGCTTTCAAGTGTCTGTTATCTAAAAATCCTTGATTGTGAGGTTGATTTTTATAAAACACCTTTTTCTGCAAGCGACATTTTTTCTCAGGCTGAAAGCACTTGAGACACCACCTATCAATTTTTTTTTCCCCTGTGAAAATTTCTTATTAGATTGAAATAGGATTTTTTTTCCATATAAATAATATTCATCCTGAAATAGTTTGACAATAACACTGAGTATAAATAACGCTCAGTGAAACTATTACATAGTGAAACCTGCGTCTGTCTTTGTTGAAGTTTACGGTGGTTCTATATTATTTGAAATTAGTATGTTAGTTTTGCAGTCTTGGAAGAATGATTTGCACTCCAGTTACATGGAGAGAAGTGAGAAATCCATGACAGCCAATGAGAAGCCTAAGTGGTTGTGCTCAATTTTTTTTGTATCTTATTATATTTTTCAGTATTGGATTTAATTCTTTTCAGCTGGTTTACTGGATTGCCCTTGGCTTAGGTGAAGGGAACTGCAGCTAGTGGACTGCTCTGATTAATCCTGGGGGGCCAGCAAAGGTTTGCCACATAATAGCATTGCTTGGTGTCCCCATCATCCTCACTGGTTATTTTTCTGTCATAGGGCTGCAATAGGACAATTCTGCTTCCTAATCCCTGGAACAGAGTTTAAAAAGTAATATTTTTTCACTTTCATTTGACTAAGCGTTCATAAAATTTATCCTTTTTTCACATCCTTGTTTTGTGCTTCCAAAAGTAAACTATATTTAGAATATAAATAAACCTTGATTTTGTTGAAAAGCAAGTTCAATCCTTTAGCTGCTGTCTGAATGTGATGAAAAAAGCCCCCAAACCTCAAGTTAATGTGTTTGAATTATTCAGTATAGAGTCTGACCTCAGTAAATTCACTCTAGATTTAGGTCTAACTTGATTAAATTATATGTCAAGGTGAGCCAAAAGTCCTGTTTCTTGGAAACTAAAACTTTCAGTCTTGCCCAGAATCCTCATACATAATTTCCAATGTTGTAAAAGGAGCTGTGTAGACTGAACACAAAGCATGAAGAATAAAGTTAAGCCATTTGCAAGGCACAGAGTGACTCATTGCTTTCGTACAAAACATCACAAGAAGTTCCTTTACACAATTTATTTGTGTTGATGTCCCTAATGCTGTGACTGTTTTGTGTGCACTGATGCTTGTGCCAGGGCACTCTCTTGGGCAAGAGTTAACTGGTGCAATTTGAATTCTTACCTGCCAAGGTATGAAAAGCAAGTTCAGTCTCCAAAATAATTTCCCATTTTGTCACATAGTATTGGATGTGTTAAGAAAGTAGAATCTTTTCAAGGATTTCATAAGGTGATACTATTTAAGGATTTTGCATTTTCCCTGCTGGAACTAAGAACTTACTAACAGCCTTTCAAATATGAAATGAAAAGATTTTCCTTAGCCAAAATAGCTACTTTTTAAAGAAGTTATAAGTGGAACCCAGTGAGATTTATACAGATTTCTGTGCCTCATACAGTTTCTGTTAGAGGTTATAAAAATAATATGCTGCCCTTGAAAAGAAGGGTCATCTGTCAATAATACTAGCAATATAGTCTGATAAAGTAGCTTGAATCAGTTTACCCAAGTGTTTTCATAGAAATGTTAGTGTTATAGTCAAAGAGAAAAATTCAGAGGAAACAAAGATTAAACATTGGACTGTAGGCCTACTCTTTACTAATTAGATGAAAACGGTCTCAAATCACAGCAATCTATGTCAGTTCATCTCTTGAATTTCATGGACAACTTTTATATAATTGGCCATTTCTGATTTACAAGCATAAGCCTTCAGCATAAGCCTTATAATTTCACGTTATAACATTAAGTTAACTGAGAGTGATTCAAACCCAAGGAAAAAATATATGATATAACATTTTACATTTACTAAATGCTGTCAAGTTATTGTAATCTGTCTCTGTCAATATACATCTCTTTTCATATATATTGGATTACGTTAAGAGGAAACTGCTGGTTTTTTTAAGCTTTCCATAGACAGTCTCTCAGGCAGGAAAGGCTGCTCAGTGTAAAAGCTGACAGTGCAGTGCTTTATCTTCAATACGCTTCAGGTTTTTGTCACATTGAACCGCTTTCTTCCTCCTTTTGTTTGAATTGCACCTTAGAATAGACCCTACTGCTTACCCTACAGTGAGCATATTTCTTACGTTTGTTTATACTGAAAAACAGCATGTAGTACAGTATGACTGTAAGATTCTTGATAGCAAAATTTTTTGAGACAGTTTTAATGCATACGATTCTCATACAGGATTCTCTAGGTAGCTTGTTTTTTTTTTCCTTTTGATCGTACAACACAGCAATTCAAATTGCTTGTTTTAAAGAAGAGAAGTACAGTTGAACAGAATTCAGATACTTAAAACATCTCACACACAAACGTTTAGGGATTCAAGTTGTTATTATTTCATTTCTTGGAAGAGGATTTATAAATCCTGTATTTTTTCCTCTCCTTTATTTTTTCTTCTCCTTTTACTAATATACATTGACAACTTGATCTTGACTGTTCTTTGTAGACCTGAAGGGATCCTTCCTCTTCCTCTCCTCCCCCCATAAATCCAAGTACTTTGTGTCTGGGATGTAAAATGAGGAGGTAGATGGACATACAGAGGCAGGTAGGTCATAGACTCATAGAATCATTAAGGTTGAAAAAAACCTCTAAGATGATCAAATCCAACCATCAACACAATACCAATATGCTTACTATACCATATCCTGAAGCACCACACCTACACATTGTTTGAGCACCTCCAGGGATGGTGACTGCCATCATGGTGGAGAGGCATATAACTTTTACTGGTACTGCTTAACTCACCATCATGTTATCTAATGCATTTCATCTTTACTTGATAAAGTTTCTGCTCAGGTCATGATTACAGAACTATATTTGGTTCCCAATTATGATATTGTAAGATATATATATATAGTCAGTATGTGCTAGAAGTTATCAGAACATAGTGATAATGTACAAGTGTATTTCAGCAATGCCTTTCTTCAGTAGATTTGCGCACTCTTCTCCAGTGCTCCAAGGTTTGGCTGGTTATCAGATAACTCCAAACTTCTTGTGCAGTGGTAAAGATGGCAAATCGTACTGAGAGCCCAGCAATGCTGAATGGGACTATAGAGCTTTATATCATAGTTTACATCAAGATTGATTACTAACACTTCATAAAACCCCCCAGTTCTAATTCTAAGCACTGACTCTGATGGAAATACTGTGTCCTTTAGTCAAAGACATTGATTGTAAGGCATATTTTCAAGGTAGGTTTTTGTAACCTGACTTTGTACATGATTAGTTTTCCCTTTCATATAATAAATTCTGTATTATATTAATCTCTTAAGGCCAAATATTATTAGCATTATGTATAAAAAAATGTATTTCTTTACAATGGGAAAGTTTCCTCAAGGAGAAGATAGTTTTGCAATATTCTGAAAGTCAGACTCCATATTAGCAATTCCAAAGAAGAAAACTTCTTGTGGTTTTTTTTTTTTTTAAAATTTAATTTAATTGTTCTGGAAGAACACAGCTGTTTCAGTGGGTGGAAAGTGACCATGTGTCCACAGAACAAGAAATAGTGCTGAAGATCCTCACCAGTGATCTAAAGTAAGCAAGGGAGGAAGAGGACATAAGTCAGTAGAGGATTTTTGTTACTTCATCTCCATTTGCACTTCATACTCATTCCTTTTTTTTTGTGGTGTAAAGCATTTTGACTTGGTTTTTTTTTTTAATACTGATATAAATTTAATGATAGAGAGGATAACTGCCTGGTTTTGGTTTATAGAAATCTGAAAGAGATAGCAAGCTCTAACACTCAGCACAAAATGTTCCAAATTTGAGAAAACAAAAGCACTCCTCTGTTAACAACTAAGCAGTTACCAGTCCTGCTTTTTAGGAACACCCAAAACTTGTCTTCAGTGTTGTCAATGTTTGGAATATGCAAAGAATGCAAGACTGAGCCTCGAGTTGGTAAATTCTCTCTTTTACTATCTTTACGTCCATATTTGTAGATTTTCTGAAATTCAGCCAAAATGACATTTGCTCAAATCCAGGTTAACTCTAAAAGCCTTGTTCAGGATTTACATTAGTTCCCCAAAGGAATAAATTGGTCCAATAACATTAGAATCGGCACACCAAAACCTAAATAGAACATTAAAACTTGATGTCATTGCATCTGTGGACTCAAAAGAATTAGTCACATAGTGTTCTCTCCCCTCTCTGAGACCTTTGATTCTTTGGCAATGGGTTTATTTTAGTTTTTAGGATTTTTGTAGTTAATTTGCTGGCCCATTCCTGAAAATGTAAGGCTTCCCATTACAGATAATGTGGGGTTTAGAAGCTATAATTTTGCAAATGCTACATTTTAATCTGCATGCCTTTTCCCTGCCAATTCTTTCCTTAATGCCTATGTGGTCTGACTTGATTCCAGAAGAAAAATCAGGATTGTATTATTTTCAGAGATTATGTTTCTGTTTTTCCCCCCATGGTTGGCCAGGATACTATTGCATTCTCTTGTGTTATGTGCAAGTGCAATAATATTATCCACCACCCTGAAATATCATGTCATTTGGACCCCTATTGTGTAAACAGTGAACTCTTTCAGCATCACCCCTATGAACTTTTTATAAAGAATCAAACTTTCATGAATAGGGAAAACCCCCATCTTTTTAGCATGTATCTAAGATGTGTTTATATTTATCAGAATTCCTAGAATCTGGATAATTGTTCTTTTCATAAAATGTCTTTAAATAACTTTTTATTTAATCACATAATCACAGAATAACCAGGTTGGAAGAGACCCACTGGATCGTCGAGTCCAACCATTCCTACCAGTCCCTAAACCATGCCCCTAAGTACCTCATCCACCCTCACCTTAAACACCTCCAGGGATGGTGACTCAACCACCTCCCTGGGCAGACTGTTCCAATGCCTAACCACCCTCTCTGTGAAGAATTTTTTCCTAATCTCAAGCCTAAATCTCCCCTGGTGGAGCTTGAGGCCACTCCCTCTTGTCCTGTCCCGTGTCACTTGGGAGAAGAGGCCAGCACCCTCCTCTCCACAACCTCCCCTCAGGTAGTTGTAGAGAGCAATGAGGTCTCCCCTCAGCCTCCTCTTCTCCAGGCTAAACACCCCCAGCTCTCTCAGCCGCTCCTCATAAGGCCTGTTCTCCAGCCCCTTCACCAACTTCTCCTCTCAGATCATCTGGCATTTGAGCTTTTCCAACTCATTTATTTCTTTACTGTATTCTGTCAACATTGGGAGTCTTTATTAAGAAAGTTTTTGTCTAATTCTTCTTCAGAGGAACTCTTTTGGAGGACCTTATTCTTTTATGGTCAGGTTTTCCCAGTAGATACGTATTGCATAAGGCTTCTTGCTTTGATGGTTTGATGCAAGAAATTGTGATATAGCCTTAAGGTTCAACCACCTCTTCGTCTTCTTCGAGGGCTATATTCTAAAATGCAACAAGAACTTTTAAATTGTTTCATTGCAGGCATCTCTATTCCTTGAGAAAATTCATAACTTGCTAGGGTGCAGGAATGTGGTAGGCTGCATAAATGCCACAAATATTTGCATTTCTGTGTTCGTTTCTTACTACTGGAAAAGGGCACAGATGTGCTCCAACCTAATGACTCTCTAGAATTCAAACAAGTATTTCAGGTTCTGATTTTACAGTAGCCAGAAATCTGACTTGTGATAACTACTCATAGTTACTCCCAACTCTTTCCTTAAGAATTAGTTGTCAGATTTGGTTTTGGTGTTTCTTGTTTGTTGGTGGGGTTAAAAGCAGGATTGACTTACCTAGAGGCAAGGATTTACTTAGAATGCAAATGCATCAAAGATGAGTCTACAATGATGACTGCTAGATGAATGATATTTAATGATATGAAAGCAGCAGTTCTTGTTATCTGAAAAGAGCAAGTCTGAGAACATGGGTTCATTTCAGTTGGGGTTCTCAACAAACAGTCGTTGGTGATGTGTGGGTCAGACGAGCTAAACTAGATTTGGAAAAATCAACATATGCGAAAGGTTCATTGATCATTGTCGAATAGCTTTTATTTGGTCAGTTGTAAAACATTCACACTTGCCTGTAATTACTTAACTTTTCATGACCTGAATTGAACATATTTTTAAGGCTTTTATTCATTGGTGTGAATTATGATACTATAGCAGCGGTATGCATCTGAAAAGACAATCTGGAGCTAGTGTAACTTGTACAGTAATTGGCAATTTTTCTGCTTTTCTAGGCAAGTTGTCCTTTGCAAGAACTTTAAAATGACCTCCTAAGAGCTCTCGCAATGGGAATTACCCTGCTTTTATGTAATATACAGTAGTATTTTATTGTGTATAAGATGATATAAAATAACCTATTCTTCACTCAAAACTTCCACCAAAACTGGATTTTGATTGAGAATGACTTACTGTGAGAGATGGATAAGAGGCCAATTGATATGGTCGTGAATAACCGAGATGATCTTTTAGAGAGATAAGTAAACAGCTTTATTTCTTTATTTTATCATTGCAGGAATAAGGCAGACAGAATAAATACAGTTGATGGCCAAGACAGAATTGTAGATTAGGAATTTCTTGATGTTTAAGTGCTATAAATTGTGTCAAGTGGAAGGAGAAACTGTGCAGTGCCAGCTTAAGCCTACGCTAAATTCCATGCTTCACAGTGCTTCACATTAATTAAAATCTGCAAAGTAGTAGCTGTATGTATTGTCTTTAGTTACACAGATTTTATAAACACTTAAAAGAGTTGTAGAATATTAATGGCTTGAGATTTCAAACTCATTAACCATTACCCCATTGATTAGCTAAACAGAGTTTCTTAACACTCCTCTGGGCCAATGCCCCTTCATTCTTTTATGGAAATGTTTGTTTGCTTAACTAAAAGCCCTTGAGAGGGCGGGGAGTGTCATTGAGTGAGACAACATGGATACCCGCTTACTAAAGCATATCTCGTTAAACTATAGATATTGCTGCTTTTTTTCAGAATGTAAACTAGTTTGTTTTTTTTTTTGTCAAAATACTTGTTTGAAGTTACGGGCAGAAGATTTTTTTTTTTAATTGGTATGTGGTAAAAGTGTGTGTGTTATTATTAACAAAAACTCTGGAAAAGCTCCTTCATCGCTGAGTCTTATTATAAACAAAGAAATACATCTTCTTTCTCAAAATAGTGAGGTTCGTATTTCATTGCCTGAATCTTGACCCAGTATAGACTGAAATTTGTTTTCATCAAATGGAATTGGACCACTGACAAATTTTGAAGAGAAATTTTGCAATATTGCAGCATTTCCTGTTTCCAAATAACGCTTGACAACTTCTGATGAATTTTCTTTGAGATCTGAAGGCTTAAAGTAAAATCCATGAAGTACATGTGTAGTAAGCTGTTTTGTCACGGACCACTTGGAGTAAAATACTCAGAACAACACTGGCTCCAAGTCAGCCTCTCTGGTTTTATGTTGACTTATACCACTTAAACCTTTCTGTCAAACATCAGTCAATCAAAAAAAGAAAAATGTGTGCAAGTTGGACTAAATAATGATTTTCTGAATTATAGATGATTCATTTATTACCGTTTTTGTGCTGGAGTTTATTTTGATGCCTGAGGAATAATACTGTTTAAACAAAGGTTAGTTTAAAAAGCAAACAGAACATAAATAGACCGAAACCCCTTTTTCCTCTAGCGTGTTACATCTGCCCTAACTAGTTACCATATTATTAATAAAAAAGAAGTTATATATCATTTATTATTTTCAGTTTATTAACATTTACAGGAAGCCTCAGTAATCAGGACATACAAAAATGGTTAACTGCAGCCATGCTCAGAAAGGACTAACTTCTTTTCACCTAGAACTGCATTATTTTTCTGTCTTTATTTTGTGGGCTTTTTGTCTTCATTTAAATGACTGATCTGTGTGTTGTAAATTAATTTGCCAAAGTAGTGCTGAAAAAGCAGAGAGTATTATAAATAATTCTTCTGAAGGCAAATGTGAACTAACAAAACGTCTTTGAGAGACATTGGCTGTGTAGGTCCTTATCTTTTCACATTCTTCTTTTTTATATTTCCTTAGATCATAGATGAAGAAGAAACACAGTTCATGAGTAATTGTCCTGTTGCTGTTACTGAGAGCACACCTAGAAGGAGAACACGGATTCAAGTTTTTTGGACGGCTCCTCCTACTGGTACAGGTTGTGTAATTCTTAAGTAAGTATTTTAAAACATACTAAACTAACCATTAAAGTAAAATTCAGTCAGAATAACTCTAATGTTTATTAGATTAAGAACTACTGGAGTTCTTTAGTGCTTTTTTCTCTTTTAATACGCCTGACCAAGGATAGTTCTACTTGCACAGTTTAATGTTAACAACTTAAAAGCACAAGTGTTCCAATGTTACTCCAAGGCTTCAGTAACCATTGACTTGATAACACTTATTAAACTTGTCTGGCTTTCAGCCATTTATTTCCTCTAAATATTGAAAAAATTCTGAATCGTTAAGATCAAAATTGCATTTATCTGGTTGAGATTTGGGTAAAAACCCATGATCTCAGTTGAGATGAATTACAGGAATATTCCTTAGAGTCTGGATTTTCTAAATAAACCTTTATGACTAAAACGAGTGAATGCTTTAATTTTAGAACTGGTGATCTTTTACTGATATTTTCATATTATTTCCACAGTCTGTTCCTAAAGTATGTGTATTCATGCTTTTTCAACAACAGTCAAAGATAACATTGGCTAGGTGCACTTCGCTTTAGGATCACTCATTTGTCTGTAAAAAACCCACTATGAAGAGTAGCAGAGGAAACTGGTAGAGAAACATTGTGCTGTCTCCTAAGATTTTGCTTGTCATATTTAATAGATTGGTCAAATATGCATGGACAACTGGGATTTGTTTGCTTGCTTTGAATTTATGTTTGGGATAAGCCTTTACAATTGCTAAGATGAGCCTTGCAGTAGACCAAAGAGTTTCAGAGTCTTATCAGTAGAGGGGATGCATTTAGAGACAGAAAACACCTCTAGGCTTATTAGGAGATGGTAGCACAAAAGTTGTGCTGAAGGAAGTTTGTAACAGTTCAGGAAAATGTGTTGTTAAAATTGCAGCATATGTCTGAACAGGCTGCAAAATTGCAGCCAGCAAAACTCGCCTTCACTTCCTTCTCCTTTTGCTGATTAGCACAAGAGATGAACATCCTCCTTTTCCACATCTGTGAGAATGATCTAGCCTTGTCTTTGGCAGTGCGCTTCTACCTGCTACCTGTATTGGCAAAACAGTTTTGTTTAAGATCATTTGTAATGTGCACTAAAGTCTTTCTCAAGCTTGGGACAGACAAGTGTACATCAGATTGCAGCAAAACTGTGAAACCTGCTGCTTGCTGGATGGCCAGACATATTGTGTGTTAAAATTTATACGAGGAATTTTTCAAAAATTCCTTCAGCAGTCAAGGAGATTCTTTCAATATTGCCAAGCTGTTTCTCAGTAAGGCTATTTGCTTTTCCCCTCAGGATTACCTCCTTCTTAGTTGCATAACAAATATTGCTTGAGACACTTACTGCTTCAGCAGTGTAATAATAGGGTGATGATATTTTATACATACTTTTAAAGAGACAAGATTTAAACTTTAATCTAATAATGATCTGCAAAAACACAAAGTGATGGATTTTTTCATAAGTCGTAAGTAGAATTGCCATTACCAAAACAAATGAGCCAAGACTTACACTTTTCTAGCTGCAACTTAAACACCTATGGCTGAAGCTGTTTCAGGTGCCTGCCTGGGGCTTGTCAGCAAAGAAATGTAGGAAAGCACCACCAGGTGCAGGAACCTTGATAAATGTTTCTTCTCTCTCCTTTCTGCTGGGTCTGGTCATGCTAGATTTTTAACACTTATTTTCACACTGTGACGTACTCACATTATTGCAGAAAAAACAAGAGAGGCTCCAAAAAGTAACAGTCAGAACTGCAGTTCTTGCAGTTCTGATGTTACACACTGCAGTTCTGACTGTTACACACAGAAAAATATGAAATTGTCACTGCCTTAGAGAATGTACAGATTAAATCAGCAGCATACAGGCTTCTCAAACTGCTGGATGTACGTCAGTAGTGCCAACAAAACAATGTAGTGCTGATACAGAGTTATATTACTTGAAGGCACCAGTTTCCATGAAGTATTTGAACAGCTAAAACAAAGTCTTAGAAATTGAAGTTTTTTTTGAAAAAAAAAATTTGGTGTTATGACCACCTTTTTACAGTGTGTGAACCTACCTTAGGTGGATATGTGCTGGTGAAAGTGCAAGGAAGTTGTTTAGTACTTTCCAGTAGAGGTGGTGTGAAAAATACAAGCTTGTTCCCAAAGCTTGCGTTATTAACCTGAGAAAACTAACTCTGAGGGCAGTTCAAAGAGAAAACGAAACAGCCACCAGTATTAGGAATTGCTGACACCAGAAATTAACATCATAATGTGATATTTGTTTGCTCTGCAGTGCGGTCCTCGACGGCACCATGCACAGCAATCACTGGTGTGGTTTTGGCATTAACAACATTTACATTTTTTCTTTTGTATGTAAAGCTTTGACCACATCTGAGTTAAGTTTGCCATCAGCATTCTTTATAAACGTTCTTAATGGTCACCTCCCAAAGAATAGCATAGAAATGTTGAATACAGTTTTAAAAAATTATTCTGTGATTTCTGAAAGCTCTAATGATACAGTAAAAAAAAAAAGTCTAAAAGCAGTTATTAATTTAAATAGTTAAGTTCAAACTCATCATGGAAAAATTCTGAAACTTTGAACCGCTGTATTTTTCTTCTTTTCTGTGTGTGATGGAGTGCAAATAGTTTTTTTTTTTATCAGTGCATATCTATTTCAATCCTTTGAGACTATCTGATCATTTTCTTTAGAATTTCCATAAAGGAATGGCAGCATTTTGGAGCCTGTTCTGATTCATAAGCTTATGTTTCTTCCTTTTCACTATGCCCTTGTCTACTGACTAAAATATAAATAAAAGTTCAATGTAATCATAAGTTAAACATAACTGATCCACAGAGACTTATTATAATTTTAGTGTCAAATATTGGGGTTTTTTAGATTTATGATGGTATAATTAAGTATAGAGGCTTCCGGGAAGTTTTTCCTAGTCTAGTACTGAGGTCTGGGAACATTTTGTTTTCCGTGTTTTGTAAAGTCGGATACCTTTAATAGAAACACTTGATTGCCCACATTTATCTAGTAGTCTTCTGAATGCTTCCTAGGCAATAATGCATGTGATCAGTTTGGTTCTGAGAAGCATAAAATGACACAGGCAAAATGGTAATCTGTAGTTGTAGGGTTTGGCAAGGGATCTTAAATCTTTTGATATAAAGCATCTATGTGTATAAGGCCAGCTTTCTGGCAAAATACAAAGTTTAGGAGAGTTAATATATATTTGAATTAAATTTATCACTACTTTGCTTTCTAAAGCATCTCTTTCTGTGTGAAAACTTAGAATTGAGGGGAAAAAATAAATAAAAAGAGGGAGATGAAATAACATATGATGTTGCACTGTCATTGCTTAGTTGAGACAATTCATCTATTCATTCTCACTAAGTGATGACAGTGAAATAGCCTAAAGGTTTGAATCCATCTGGACTCTTTATTGAAACTGCCAGCATACTGGTACTTCCGAGATGCAAACACTACCTGAGGCTTTGTATATCCAAGCTTTTTAGCGTATGCTTGAATGTCAATAAACATAAGGCAGAAGGCTTCACTTATATTTTTCACACTGCTTGGGAGAGCCTCGAAGTTTAAGTTCTATTTCCACTTGTCTGATATACACTAGGAACATTGTGCAGCTAAGTCCACTTATAGGAAGGTACACAAACTCCAGCATACTAGTTCTTAAAAGGACTTCTGCAGATGGATGAAATGGGAAAGCTGTATATAACTATGGGAATGACCACAGATACTAGAAGATTATTTTAAGCACCTTAATTTTTTAGAATGAGCTAATAGAAATTGAATGTATTGTCAGCTGTCACATAGCATAGGCATTCTCGTCACAGCACAAGGTACTTGAAGAGGAAGTTTGGCTGTATGGAACAAAGCTGTTATAACGAGGTAAATCAACAGAATGCACTTGGATCTTACTTACTAATGAGGATTCACTTGGCTGCCTCAGCATCTGTGCTAGCTTCAGATGCTACCCAAATAGGTAATGAGTAGGAAAATTTTTCCAGCAATATCTTTCTTCCTTCCCTGGTTAAAGATATCTATTTGGACCATTCTGAGCTGTCGTACTGATGTGATGTGTGCTTGCTTTCATGTTCACAATGCAACATTTAATCTTCCTGTCCTTGTTTACTTCCCCTTGTTCCTTGTGATTGATTGGATGCTAAGGTGCCATGTGGCAATATGGGAGGACCAGATAATTTCCTTCATCTTTTGACAAAAATTTATGTTCTGAAACTTCTTTGCTAGATTTCCAGATTCTTCAGAATGCATTTGCTTTCTAGCAGCGGCAGAATCTGGTGATAATTACATAATCATGAGGAAGTGGACTAATTTTCAGGAGTCTGAGTCAGTCTGTTTTATATTCTTATATTCTCTATGAGAGACTGAAAATTGTTTTGATTAATTTCTTTAACTCTTTTCTGCATGTAGACAGTCATTCTTGGTTTAGCAGGTTCTGCTTCTCAGCAAAAGTGGAACAGCACACGTTCATGATGTCTAGTTTAACAAGGAAAGTCTTAAGTATGGATTTTGCCAAGTGATCTAAACCATTGTCAAAAAATATAGACAGTAAATGTTTTTTAAAAGTTTCTTAGCAGTGACAGAGGAACACTTCTTTTAGGCCATTGTTTCAGCCCCAGTTTCTAGAAATGATTCTTAGAAAAATAAATAGTTAAGGTTGGAAAAGACCTCTAAGATCACTAAGTCAACTGGTCAGTTGTATTCCTCAAGAGAAAGTGATACAAGTCAATGTGGTACTGAACAAACAGGTAAAGATATGACTCATGTAATTGATAGTAAATACAGAACAAAACAGTTTTCTGCAAGTACTTCTAGAATATTGTAATATAAAACAAGAATAAAGAAAATTTTGAAATTTGTCTTAGCTTGTCACATTAAAATTTCATGGTAGGGAGAATCCTGTTAATATCCAGATAGATTAAATCTGTCAGTTTGTGTAGATCTCATGAAGAGTCAAGTATTGCTACATGGTAATTATCTTTTCCTCCTTTAGCATTTGGTGATTTTCACTGAGCCTGAGATTAACTGTTAATGTAGTAAATTATGGGCACATGCGGATAAGTTATATTCAATTTATCATCTAGAAAAGAAACCACAGTTCTCTAATTGGCTTATGGAATAAATGAGTTCTCAGGCAAAGGATGTGTCTTGTGTAGTAAATGTAACAAAAGTTCTTGATGACAAGTTAGTTATTTCTGCTATACATATCATACTCTAAACAACTACCAAATTAAAAAACAGTATCTGTAATCCGTGTTTGTTAGCTTTGCTACTTGCAGGAATCCCCTGTATTTGTCCTAATGTCTCTGCTGTTTGTTTCTGGAAATGTTTTCAAACCCATCTTCAGGGAAGCATTTTATAATTTTTGAAGAAAAGTGTGGAAGTTATTGTTTTCCTACACATGTAATTATCTTTGTGATTTTAATTACATTGTTTGTATATAGTCAAAAAAGAATAGAGAAATTTTAAATTGCAGTCTTCCAAATAAAAATTATTCTATTTAGTATATTAAGTATGTATTGGCAAAATTCTTCTAAGTAATTCTGCTATTGTAGCAAAGATATCATACCTACAAGGACAATTTTAATTCTAGTCTATGAGCTTATGCCTTGGATAGTTTCCACGCTCCACATAGATTCAGAGGGTCCTCTTGCTCTCGAGCCTTCAAAGCTCTGAAGGTGAATGAACTCCAGCAACAGGTTTTGGAGTATGTACTTTTTGATGTCTCGAAACTTTAAGCATGATAGTCATGCAGGTCATTTGGTATCTCACTCTTGAGTAAACACTACATTGAAATGTGTTGTTGGAAAGACCAAAAGAAGAACCAAATGCAGAGGAACCAAATGCCTCAGGAGTTCATAACTACATATGCATACAGAAACCATCTTGTTAACCAGCCAGATCTTTTCTCTGTAACCCATGGTGAGATCCAGCCTGTTTGTCCTTGGACCAGAAACAGAGTACCAAGACATCTGGATAACAAGCCCCACAAAATACAAGATCAGCTCTGTGGTGTCTAAATTATTATATGACCAACTCAATTACACTGCATTAAGAAAGGTATTTATCAGAAATGCCAAGCTGAAGTGGTCAGAAGGAATGAATATCAGAATTAGTCTCTCTTACTTGAAATGTTGATGTTATGATCTTGGATGAGAGAAAGAAGTTACAGAGGCTTACTCCTGCCAGAACAAAGTTTCAGTGGTCAGTCAGCTACCGAGTGGTTCTGCATTAGTCAGACTCCTTTAAAGGGGAGGAAGGTACAGTGCTGCCTCGGAAATTATTGCCAGTCATATAAAATGAATGTCTGATAGATGACCAGAGCAGAATTTAAAAAACAATCAAGAAAAAAGAATGATGTACCATTAGAGTTCACAAATTTGTGTTACTTTTCAGGCTTGCCCCAAATTCTTATCAGTATCTACGAGGTGGCTGAGGGAGGAGCAGTGGGGCAAGGTTTTGAGTTATTCAGGTTACTAGACTAAGGTGATTAAGCAGTATAAATAGATTCTTTGCTCTTTTCCAATGCTGTCACCACGAAAACATTTTCTTTTCTTAGCTAGGTCGTATTTACCCCAATTTGTGCAATTTTCCTTGGTTTGCCAGGATACTTACCTTAGTAATATATAGCTCAAGTCTTTTTCTATATGCTTAATTAAATGTTTCTATAAATGCTTTACATGGGATATATTCTTTAAATGCATCCTCTTTGTTACAAAACATGTGAAATATGATAATTTTACATACTCTTCTAGCATTCCTGAATACTTGTTGTATTTCTTGAAAAAAGAGATTGGTGGAATTAATCCTATTCGAAAACCACACTGTTTATTTTCAAGCAGATCAGCTACTAAGTACATAGCTATGAGAAGTTCACTATAAAATTATGCCTCTAAATATTCCAAGTGTAAAAACAAGCAAGAAAAAACTCTCTGCTTTTTCTAAAATGGGTATTAATCTTGTTATTCAGTCTTTTCCATTTTCTCTTTTAGTCTTCCTATGCAATTGCCCAGATACTTAGATATCAAGAATTTTACCTGACTGTTCATAAGAATTCTAATACTGGGGCAAATGAGTACTGTTATAAAGTATATATATATATACACTGAAAGCTTCCCAGTATGTGTAAATATGATGGCTGAGCTAAAATAGAGCACAATCTGCCTTCCTTGCCTAACGAGGAACCAGTAACAATTATATGCTGTTTACGGAACGGCATAAGATAAAAGTTCTTATAATATAAATAACTTTATGGAGTCTCCAGCAGAATTAATGAGTCTTCTGCATGCATAGAAGTGATCAAAATTCATACTAATAGTTTAAAAAAATAGAAATCTGTATCTTCCTGTTAACTATTACAGAAGAACATCATCTTCTGAACTTCATTTTTGATAGTCTAGCTTAATATTTATTTGTGTACAGCTTTTTTTATGTAGACACTTTCTGTATATCTACACAATTAAGACAGCAATCTAAAGTGTCTCTAAACATCCTAATATTCATTAGAACAAATACAACCTTTGATATACAGAAAATGTATTAAATTTCCATATGCAATTCTTTTAACCTGGTTTAATTTTTCCCCATTCTTCACTCTTAGTAGTTGATGTAACAGAAATGTGCACAGCTTTAAAAGCCTAGGGATATAGGTTGGAAGTGAGTAGATTTGAGTCCATTCCTATCTTTTCCAATGTGTTGTTGTGTACAGTTCAACTCATTTTTCAGCACCTCTGTTTTTTTCAAAAGTAACTGGAGGCTAGTGACTCCTTATAAAACACTGCAAGATAGAAAACATTGTATGTTGGTATTGCACTATTCTAGTTCCTTAAAAATAATTTAAATGTTTTCTTTGTCCAACTTTTAAAAAATTTATTTTTTTTTACAAAACAAATAGTACAATAAATTTAAACTTTGTAATATAACTAACTCACAGCCCTGTACTTCCTTTTTTTTAAGCTAAACACCCACAGAGAGTTTAGTTGTATTAGGAAGGAGTAATAACCTTCTGTGCTTCTGTACAGCTCCTGTATTTATAGCAGCTCTAATATTAGATTGTAAAAATGCATATTTGAATTTTAATGTATAAAGTAGCAGACCACTGGATCTACTGACTAAATACATCTATATTTAAAACAAAAATCCATTTCACTTTCCCTTTCTCACAGATTTAATATTGTTCCTTTACCTTCACAATGGGAGCACATGAATTTGGAAAGTGTTGTCAATGGATTTTTCTGTTAATTTTATGTTCTTCTAAATAATCTTTTTTTTTTTTACAGCATAATAAATATAGTAATCCTGTAAAATCTAGCAAGATTCACTCATATGCTGTTTTGTTTACAAAGGAGTTGTGTGGCAAAGCAGCTTAATGCTTTTGTTACTGAAAGATGGGTTTATTCCTTGAGGAGTGCAAAGCAATAGAAAAACAATATGAAAAATAAAAGAGTAAGGGGAAGATGATGGTCTTTCCTTTTGTAGTACGAGAAATATGGTTATGACTTTATTATGAAAGATAATATTTTTTAAAAAGTGGTTTGACATGTTTTGTGGTAAACAGAAGAAATGGAAGCATTGTGTAATTATTCTTTTTGGTTCATATGGTTAGTATTTTGCAAATATGCTTGTATTTTTGAGAACAAGCTGTTTTACATAAAAGTAAAAAATTGTGTTCTTTGTTGTGCAATGGGTTAGGAATGCAGGCACTAGAAAAGTACAACATAGTTTATGACAAGACACTGATATTGGTTCTCTTTGTGATCGTCACTGTGTTTTCTCTAGATTTTCTGGGGAAATACTGCAGTTAAGATTAATCATTATGTTTAACAGTTGACCCAAACTTAAATGCAGAACTGATCAGAGGTCAATTGTATTCCCATTTGGTACTTATCAAAGATATATGGGGCATTTTAAACTTTTATTTTTATTTCTTAACAATTATACATGCTGAATTTCTTGGCTCTGGATTCTCAACACTCTTGTAAGGATAGGTCCTATGTGTTTAAATCGTGCACTTGGAAAAATTATATGAATTAGCAAGTCAGGTATAGTAGCTTCTAGTAATTCTACTTTCTGACTCCACAATTGAAGAGAAATAGGGAAGCTACAGCAAATTATGTTAGAAGGGATTTCGGTGATATACTCAGGCCTTTAGTATGTGACAACAGTATGCCAGTAGGATGAACCATGATTGAGCTGTCCCTTCCACCTCTGTTGTTCTTAAAGGTAGAGCCTTGGCAATCCCCATAAGGAAGTGATGACAATACTTACCTGGCATTGCTACTGTTTTGCTAAAATGATTCTTCTGATGTCCCTTATTCTCAGGTGCTGTAACCCTTCTTTCATGTCTTCCTTGAGTCTTCTTTTCTCTAGGCCACTCAATCCCAGCTCCTTGATTTTTCCCCCCTCCTAAGTATCTGATTGTTCTCATTGTCTTGTCTGAACTTTCTCCAAATGACCCCTAACCTTGACTTCTGGTACCCGTAACTAGGCATTATAATTTTACAGGTGCCTTTCATGACTCCATATTGTCTTAAAGAAAATGCTTCAACTGCAGTGTTTGCTGTTTTTCATAAGAGAATAACATTTATTTGTTGTAAACTCCTGATACAATAGACTTACTTCATCCTGATATCAAATATTTGTGTCATTGACATTTTCTTTTCTGTCTTTGTGCAAGTAATCAATCTTATCTAGAGCAAGGACTGTGTTTAACATTATTTAATTACTGAGGTTTCAGAATTCCTGAGATTTATGACGTATTTACATTTTAAGCAAGTGCAACATGATACTATCTGCATTCAGTAACTTGTTCTCTATTCCATCATTTAAGTCATTAATGAAAATATTGATGTATGCACTGCCACACTGAATTTAAAATTCTTTGGTGAGTTCCAGCTCACTTTTAAACATATGAAAAAGCAAATTCATTTGTTCCAAATGTATGAACATTGCTGTCTAAAAAATTCTGCCATCTAGTTCTGTTTTAAATAGGTAAACATTTTAAATAAAAGTCTGGAAAAATCTGCTAATTGGATATATCTAAATATCTACAAATCTAAAAAGATGTATGAAAAATCATTAGTTTTATTCAATAGCATTTTTAATCGAATCATAGAATCATATTGTTTAGATTGGAAAAGACCATTAAGACCATTAAGACCAACCATAAACCTAACACTGCCAGGTCCACCACTCAACCATGTCCTTAAGCACATCTACGGTCTTAAATAGCCCCAGGGATGGTGAAAGCCACATCCCTGGGCAGCCTGTTCCACTGCTTAGCAACCATTTGAGTGAAGAAATCTTTCCTAATATCCAATCTAAACCTTCCCTGGCACAAATTGAGGCCATTTCCTCTCATCCTGTCACTAGTTACTTGGGAAAAGAGATCAACACCCTTGCTGCAACCTCCTGTCAGACAGTTGTAGAGAGTGATGAGGTCTCCCCTCAGCCTCCTTTTTCTCCAGACTGAACAACCCCGGTTCCCTCACCTGCTCCTCATAAGATTTGTGCTGTAGACCTTTCACCAGCTTTGTTGTCCTTCTCTGGACACTGTCCAGCACCTCAATGGCTTTCTTACAGTCAGGGTCCAAAAACTGAACACAGTATTAAGAGATGTGTTGTCACCAGCGCTGACTACAGTGGGACAATCATTCCCCTAGTCCTTCTGGCCACTCTGTTTCTGATACCAGCCAGGATGCTTTTGGCCTTCTTGGCCACCTGGGCACACTGTTGGCTCATATTAGGGTGACTGTCAACCAGCACCCCCAGGCCTTTTCCACCAGGCAGCTTTCCAGCCACTCTGCTCCGTAAACTTCCTCAGCACCAAGGTCGAACTGACAGGCCTGTAATTCTATGGATCCTCCTTCCAGGCCAACTTTTAGATGGACATCACATTTTCTAATGCCCAGTCAACTGGGGCCTCCCCGGTTAGCCAAGACTCCTAATAAATGATTGAAAGTGGCTTGGCAAACACTTCTGCCAGCTCCCTTAGTATCTTTTGGTGGATTCCATCCAGCCCCGTAGACTTACGTGTGTCTAAACGGAGTAGCAGGTTGCTAGCCATTTCCCCTTATTATAGGGCTCCCTTCTGCTCCCCATCACTGTCTCCTAGCTCAGGGGCTGGGTACCCAGAGAACAACTGGTCAAAACTGAGGCAAAGAATGCATTAACTACCTCAGCCTTTTCCTCTACTTTGTGACATCCAGTAAAAGCTGGAGATTCTCTTTAGCCCTCTTTTTGTTGCTAATGTATTTATAGAAATACTTTTTTATTGTCCTTTATGATAGTAGCCAGATGAAGTTCTATTTGGGCTTTAGCCCTCCTTATTCTCTTCCTGTGTGACTTTAGGACATGTTTGTAGTCCTTCTGAGTTGCCTGCCTCTTCTTCCAAACATCGTAAACTCTCCTTTTTTCCTGAGTTCCAGCCAAAGCGCTCTGTTCAGCCAAGCCAATCTTTTCAGCACATGAAGATGTCCTGCTCTTGCACCTTTAAATTTTCCTCCTTGAAGAATGTCCAGCTGTCCTGGACTCCTTTGCTCTCTTGTACTGACTCCCAAGGGGCTCAAGCCTGTCTGCTGGGCTTCTAAACAGGCCAAAGTCTGTCCTCCAGAAGTCTGAGATAGCAGTTCTGCTGAGACCCATTCTTACTTCTCCAAGAATCAAAAACTGTCACTTCATGATCTCTATGCCAGGACAAAATTTATGTTCCAGTAAGATAAGTGCTTAAAGAATTATTATATTTTATTTACATATCCTGGAGAGGTATTGTAAAGGCTTTAAGACATGTAAGGAGGGAAAGTCTCTGAAGTATCTTGCACTGAATTCTGATTTCTGAATTTTGATCCCAGTAAGTGAGGAAATAAACCAGTAAACTCTGATTTCTTTCTGGCTTAGTCTCTAGCAGAAACTTTATTTTCATAAATTTCAAATAATGGGATAAAAAAAAAGACTCCATAATTTTCTTTTTATTTGCTGTTTGTAAATGAAAATCATTGTTAATTTAGGAGCCTGACAGCTGTAGAACATTTGCCATTTGGCAGCAGCTGTCAGTAGCACTCCAGTTTATTTTACAAACAGATGTTTAATTTGACTTCAATGCCATTGTCAATTTTTGAGGGGGAACAAAGAGAGGAAAAGAATAGAAATAATCATGATAGTAATAATTTGATTTCCTTTCAAAACATAAAGCAGAGTCACTATCGATGACATCAGAAGTGTTTTCTTTTTATTACTGAATGTTTTAAATCAGTTTTTTTTATAACTACATGAACTGACATGAAGCTTTCTCAGTGCATGGTAGCTCATTTAAAGGAAGTGATTTGTCTTGTGTCAGGAACTGAAGGCATTATTTTAATGTAGTGTACTACATTTTATAAAATATGTTTTTTTATTTACAAACCAAAATGTCATTCTATTTCTACAGTTTACACATAAAGAGATTTTTGTCTTTCTATTAGAACTGGGGTACCAGTGGGCCCCCTGTCATACAAACATAATGTCATTTACTGTAGTGTAATAGTATCCTCATTTCCCATCAACAAAAGTGGAGGGCAAGTAGGATTCAGTAATGATCAAATAAGGTAACGAAAAAGCTAAGTAACATAATGTGGCTACTTTTTAATTTTAGTAGCCAATTATTTTATTCAGTATGTGCCCAGTAACTAGGAAACTTTGATAAAATGTGTTAATAGAATATCTTGGGAAGATCCTCCGTTATTCAAAATGTTTACAGATCCAGACAAGAGAGGTGAAATTAGCAGTGTATGGTCTCAGTCCTAAACCACTTTGGCAGTTCTTAGATTTTATAAAGTTTAAATTAAATTAGTCATAAATAAGGCATTTCTTATTGGTCATTTGCTCATTTTGCTAATTTAATCTGTTCAGATATTTCAAGACTGTATTTCTATGACTGTATATAAGTAAACTTTCACAGAATCACAGAATAACCAGGTTGGAAGAGACCCACCAGATCGAGTCCAACCATTCCTATCAAACACTAAACCATGCCCCTTAGCACCTCGTCCACCCGTGACTTAAACACCTCCAGGGAAGGTGAATCAACCATCTCCCTCGGCAGACTGTTCTAGTGCCCAATGACCTTTTCTGTGAAAAATATTTTCCTAATGTCCAGCCTGAACCTCCCCTGGTGGAGCTTGAGGCCATTCCCTCTCGTCCTGTCCCCTGTCCCTTGGGAGAAGAGGCCAGCTCCCTCCTCTCTACACCCTCTCGACAGGTAGTTACAGAGAGCAATGAGGTCTCCCCTCAGCCTCCTCTTCTCCAGGCTGAACAACCCCAGCTCTCTCAGCCGCTCCTCATAAGGCCTGTTCTCCAGCCCCTTCACCAGCTTCGTTGCTCTTCTCTGGACTCGCTCCAGAGCCTCAACATCCTTCTTGTGGTGAGGGGCCCAGAACTGAACACAGGATTCGAGGTGCGGTCTCACCAGTGCCGAGTACAGAGGGAGAATAACCTCCCTGGACCTGCTGGTCATGCTTTCTGATACAAGCCAAGATGCCATTCAGCGTGCTGCTTTTCATGAAATTTTCTATGTTAGCAAAGTTTTTCTAGCACGCTGATTTCAATATTCGCTGAACTGTCTGCATGCCCATAGAAAGTGCTGCTCTCCATAGCACATTTTACAGTTGAAATTTCAAGCACAGCTATATTTCAGCATGGAATGCAAATGGCTGAATTAACAAAGTGTCAGATTCTGCCATCCTTACTTATATTTAAATTCTCATGTGAATTTAAATATGTTAACTGGGGATTCTTTAAGAGTGACCTATTACATAAGTAAGGGTATTACAATGCGAACATGATATTTATCTTGATTCTTTTTTCGTAGGAAGTGCCACAAAACAAACTATGATTTGTTTCCTGAAAGGACCAACTATATGTATTAATGAGTTCTTCAGAAATTATGGAAGGAAAAAACCACCCAGAAATGGAATTGCTCTTCATGTGAACTGACTATTAAATTGATTCTTGTTGTGTTTCTACTTACCGGGTTTGACAATTTTTTTGAAGGGATTTGGTGAAAGGATTGAAATATTAAATCCAACCAATAATTGGGTGTGTCATTCCTTTCTATTCCTTGCAGTAATTAGATACTCACTTTTTCTATATTTTCTGCTTCATTAGATATGCATTAAGTATCTTTGCTATCTGAACAGCAGCAGTCTGAATGCTTTTTCCACTGCTTTCTGAAGAAATGGATTTCTTGCTCAGACAGTTCACTGCTTCAACAGAATGTAGTTATGCAATACACCAGAAAGCACACTTGATATCTTTAGTAGTTGTTAGATTTTCATTTGCTACAGAAAGGATAGGCTTACAGACATAGGGTTCTGTGTCTAGAGAAGGAATCAGCTCTGTTCACTAGGAGGATAATGACCTTGATGCTTGCTCATTGTGCAGACGGTGTGTGTAGCCTGGCAATACCCTTAATTCATTTAAATTCTACAGATTACTCATCATAATGTTTCTTGCTATAGATTTCTCTGAGAGTGGAATATATGCTTGTTCTGTCCATAGGGAAAAAAAAAAAAGTTTTGGTCTCTCTCATGCTGTGATTACCTTGCAATTGTTTGCTGAAGTAAATATATGACGAGACTAAGAACTCACACAAACTAGAAAAATGCTAAGATGATGCCCTGTATTGGGGTAGTACCATTTCATGATGGTTCATAAAGAAATTCTCTTGTTGATTGGAATTAATTTAGAGAGCAAATATTAATGAACAGGCATTTATCTAATTTCTCTGAATAAATTATGGATAATCCGTTGTCTTGAATGTAGTGAAGAAACACAAATAGCTCTTCATTCTTGCTAGTTTTATTGTAGTAGTCTTTATTTCTGCCACACATAGTTCTACTCACAAAGTACTGAAAATATTCAGGCAAGTAAATAAAATAAAGCTAAACTCAGAAGAAGAGCCAAATTTCAGGGATATGAGCTTTCTTCATTGTCCTTATCAGTAAGTTTGATTCAGTAAGGAGAAAAATTTAAGTGCTGTCGTTATAATTTTCTAGTTTTCTAGTGGCTACTCATGCATCAGAAGAAATTCAGGCTGTGATTCTCTTCTGATTAAGTGAAACTGAAGTTGACAATTTATTTAGTAGAAGGTTGATCAGTTCTCAGTGGAGTGTCATCTCACAATCAACAGCAGAATATGATTGCAGGGCACACTTAGGTTTTCAAAACACCCTCAACACAAGTGTATCTGATAACTGTATATTTTTAATTTTTAAAGCATGTATTTTTTCCTGTCTCTTTTTCTGTGAAAACGTTTGGTGCCAGCAAATGGCTTCCCACCATAAAAGACAAACTCAGACAGGTACATCTTATATTTTTGTCTGGAAGATCAGATTTGTTTGCCTTGATGCTTCAGTTTCCACGTCTAAACCAATTATTGGAAAAGTTCAAGTTGCACTGCTCAGGTATCAATCTCAAAAACATATTCGGTTCACCTATTTCCCCATATACACATCTGAAGGAGCACCCGTGGTTTTCTCTGCAATGCCTGATTCTTTGCTCTATTTCCTCCTAGATCTCTAATCGCACTTGGTGTATCTCAACTATCCATGCAAGACATCACTCTCTCAGAGTTTCTAATGAAGTTAAGAATCTAATTAACTGCCCTTTTGTTCCACATAAAAGTTGGTAGGGCTGGATTCCAGCTCCTAGCCTATTCCTGCTCCTTAAAGCTGCTAATATGAAGTGTAATTTATCATGTTAATCCTTTCCATTACTACTTACTACTGTTCACAATGCTCCTTTAATAGTTCTATTCAGATGTTCTTCTTGTCCTGATGACTGAGGGAGATAACAGACTGCAGCTTTTGCTTAATCCCTGATCCTTTAAGCGTAGTTGTAACCACTTCCTCTATGAAAAGATGACCTTTATCTGGGTCAGCAAGACTTCTGGAATCCTGCAGAGGTAAAAGACTTCTTGACACTTTTGAGTTTTTTCCTTCTTCCTGCTGCTGTATGTTGTTTTATAGAAAAGGCTTCAAACCACCCTAAGAAGGAACTGTTTACTCCTAAAGAGTTTCATTACCCTAGGCAGTTTTGGAGAGTTAATGCATATAATCTATACACAAATCCTAGAAGCTGTGCTAAAGCACATGGAGGACATGGAGGTGATTAATGGCAGCCAGCACGGCTTCACCAGGGGTAAATCCTGGCTTTCTATGTGGCTTTCTGGTGGCTTTCTATGATGGGGTGACTCCAGCAGTGGACACAGGTAAACCGACGTATGTGATTTATCTATACTTTCTGTAAAGCCTTTGACACGATCCCCCACACCATCCTCCTCTCTAAATTGGAGATATGGATTTGATGGGTAGACGATACGGTGGATAAGAAACTGGCTGGATAGTCGTATTCAGAGAGTATTGGTCAATGGCTCAAAGTCCAGATGGAGATCCGTGACAAGTGGCATCCCTCAGGGGTATGTACTGGGACCAATGCTGTTTAATATCTGCATTAATGATATTGACAGGGAGGTTGAGTGCACCCTTAGCAAGTTTGCAGATGACACCAAGCTGAGCGGTGTAGTTGCCACTCTGGAGGGATGGGTTGCTATCCAGAGGGACCTGGACAGGCTGGAGAAGTGGGCCTGTGAGAACCTTATGAGGTTGAGAAGGGCCAAGTGCAAGGTCCTACACCTGGGTCAGGGCAGTCCCTGTTTTCAGTACATGATGGGGGATGACATGATTGAGAGCTGCTCTGCAGAGAAGGACTTGGGGGTGCTGGTTGATGAGAAGCTTGACATGAGCCAGCAGTGTGCGCTTGCAGCCCAGGCAGCCAACCACATCCTGGGCTGCATCAAAGGAAGCGTGGCCAGCAGGTCGAGGGAAGTGGTTCCTCTCTTGTGAGGCCTCATCTGGAGTGCTGTGTCCAGTTCTGGAATCCTCAATGTAAGAAGGATATGGAGGTGTTGGAATGGGTCCAGAGGAGGCTACAAGGATGATCTGAGGGCTAAAGCACCTCCCATATGACAACAAGCTGAGAGAGTTGGGGCTGTTCAGCTATAAGATCTGAGGAGATCTTATAGCGACCTTCTAACACCTGAAAGGAGCCTACAAGAAAGCTGGAGAGGGGCTATTCATAAAGGCTTGTGGTGATAGGACGAGGGCAAATGGGTATAAAATGGAGAAGGACAGATTTAAACTAGAGGTTAGGAAGAATTTCTTCACCATGAGAGTGGTGAGACACTGGAACAGGCTGCCAAGGGAAGTTGTGGCTGCCCCATCCTTGGAGGTGTTCAAGGCCAAATTGGAGGGGGTCTTGGGTAACCTAATCTAGTGGGATGTCCCTGCCCATGGCAGGGGGGTTGGAACTAGATGATCTCTGAGGTCCCTTCTAACCCAAACTTTTCTATAACTCTATGAAATCCATAGTCTGTATAGTGAAATCCAAACAACCTGCTGCTGCAGCAAAGAGATATGACTAGACTTTGTTTTTGACCTTCCTGTGCATGTCTCAAACAATTTTTGATTGATTTTCCTAATACCCTTTTCTGTACCTTTCAACACTGCTATTTCCTTAAGAGTGTTTCTTCTCATTTTCATGTAGCATTTAACAATTCTTCTTTCTCTATTTGCTTTCTTGGTCCTTCTGTTCCTTGCCGTTACTGTTTACTTTGTATGTCCCAGGTCTGCTGCTGCTTTAGCTTTTGGATCTATCTTATCATCCCGTTCAGCATCCTGATCCTTACTCCGTTGAGCCTTTAGATATTTAATTCACAACTGATTCTCATGAAAATTCCCTTGTTTATAAACCTTTTCTGCACCAATCCTTATTCAAAAATACCCGTTACCCATGCTGTACCCTCTCCTAACCTAGCCAAACTTCTGTTGTGTTTCCTTCATACAATAATCTGAATCCAGTAAGATCACAATCTACCCAGCCTTTTGTTGTCTTTAAACATCAGGGATTACTGTAGTCTATTTGCTGGGCTGGCATGCTTGAGTTGTTCCTTGTGTGTTGTCCCATTCAGGTTCGAGGCATGCATGCCTTGAGCACCATTTCATCCGTAGACTTTGAAATTCCTGTGAACCAAAGGTCATTTGTACTGTAATTTTGTACTGAAATCCTTCAAAATCTTCCTCAATCTCATGTGTAGGTGTTGGTTGTAAATGATTGGACGTTGGCCTTCTATTCCCGTATTGATTAGGGCACAATAAAAGAGAATAGCTTACTGAGAGTTGCTGATGCTAATCTGTGGTTTCTTAATATTAATGTCCAGAGAGCTGCAGGAGTATTGGAAGCTCTATGCTTCCGGTCACTGTTCCTGGCAGAGTATACTTTAAAATTAGGCATTTTATTTGCATCATGATAGGGACAATACTTGTGAATATTTGATTTTTATGTTGTCCAAGCAGTTGCTAAGCCTTCCCCAGCACAGACTGAATAGCACAGCTCTGGTATTGACATTTTCATCTATTCAAAGCTTACTGGGGCCAGCTTGTTCCTTTGACCTGTTGTAAGAAAACTGCTGCCAGTGCTACTTGTGTGGCGGTTAATCAAACACATGACAGTTGTATTGTATTTGGCATTTTTAGGACTAAAGCAGGAAGAGCAAACCCCCTGCTCTACAAATTTCCTGCCATTGCATTCTCAAAAAATCTACATACCAAACTTGTGCCAAAATACTTGCTATGAAACCTTACTGCAATTAATTTTTGCAACTGGAACAGTTCTATAAAGTAGAGACAGTACCCTAACACTGTCCTCAGCCACAAACTTGTCGCAGTAGATTTTTAACAGAGTAAGAAGAGAAGCTTGGTGAAAACCTGCCTAATGATGTAGAATAATTTCATGGATTGATTTGATCATTCTTTGGTAATTGTGTGTTGCATGAATGAGGTAGTCTTTCAGCTATTTCCAAAATACAGTTTGAACATGCCTTCTTCCCGTCTGCTGTCCCTTCAGAATGAGGAAAGTGGAAAAGTTACAGATCTCAGTCCTTTTATCTTTATTGGTCCTTTGTTTTTTTTCACTTATCTGCAATTATATCTTTCAGCGTAAACAACCAGTATCTCCTGGCGTTAGCTGTCTGAACGTTCACTAGGCTGCGATCTCAGCTGTCAGCAAAAACTCTTAGAAAAGACCAGGCGGAAGAGTGTCAGTTGTTAAAGATATTAATTCCTGAAAGCTGAAATGTGTCTCTACTGTACTAGGGAAATGGCAAGTCTCTTCTTCTGACGCTTCTGGATCCTTTTCCAGTAGTTTTGTGGTGTCAACCTCAAGTACTAAGGGTACTGCATCAACATTAAACTTACTTAGGCAAATATGTTCATAGTATTAAAGTCTCTTTTAAGAAGTAATACTAAACAGTTTAGTATCAGATCAAATTAGCCTAGCGGCTACTAGTGGCTGTATTTTGTTCTGTCACCCTCTGTGATGCTTTAACATTCAGGCTATTGTCATCTGAAATGAGATTTTTCTGGATTTGAAAACATCAAATAATTCATTCCAATAATACAATATACAAAAAATGTTTTTTTTAATCTGTCTAACCTTAAATGGGTGAAGGTGGTTCAGGAGTTGAAGGGAAAATATATGCAGGGTACAGATATTAAAAGAAATATTGTAAAAGGGCAAATATGCTCTTTACTGTGTCACGGCTGCTTGCTATGCAATAATAACAAAATCAACAGAGGTCAGGTAGTGCCAGCGGGGAACTTGAGGACTGGTGAAAAGTAGCACAGGTGGGAGGATTTGAAAAGTGACCTTTGCCTGTGTGGTTTGTTTTCTGTCATGCGCTGGCCTAGCAAGTGAAGCCGGCTACCAACCCTGGAAGTGGGGGCATAGCTACCTCTTTCTTCTCTTGCTTCTCTTGAACACCCAGAGGAATTAAGTCTTTTTGTTCCTTGTGCAAGTGAGTGAGTGTCATGCAGGCTGCACTGACCTTTTAAGCACAAATAAAGAAATGCTTGAAAAGTTTTATTTCCTGGTTTAATTTTCATTTTGATTTTAGGAGTTAGTTAATACACAAATGTTGAACATCGATTCTTATTACGAGTTAGCTCAATGAGTATGGCTATCAGGTAATATAAATTTGGGCTCAGTAGTTTGATAACAACTATACTCTCTCCTTTGATAGATTATTTCCATCTACTATACAAAACCAGGACTCAGAATAACAAAATAAATATATCCTCCAACCATCTAGTCCCATTCAGTCTTTTATGTATTTTCTTTGTAGTATAATTTATAATGTTTAGTTTTGAAATTCAAGAAGATTTTACTTGCTACAAAAAATGGTGACTAGTAGAATAGCTAAATACCCTGTGAAGATACAGTCCACAAATAGCAATGTGAAATTTTCTTGAGTCCTTTACAAAGTCATTCATCCATTTTTTTCTTTTTTTTTTCCCAATTAATAGGTGTAGTGTACATGTCAGAAATGATTGCGTCAGCTGAGTTTTTATTGTCAAGATTTTAGATTTAATATTTATGTCCTGTGACCATTCAAGCAAAGAGCAAGGAGATTATTTGAGGAGAAATACAAGATAGCAGTATATAAAATTGTCCCTTAGAGCTTTTAGTTGTATTTTATATGATAGCCAAATCAGTCCTGAAGTCACTGAGGTCCCCTGTAGGCATGTGATGGTAGGTCTGAGTATGATATGAAGGACAACTATAAGGGTTTGAAGCCAAAGTAAATAAATAAGACAAGTTTAGAGTACTTTACTCTCAATTATATTTTCTGACAATATGAGTGAGATGTTGAAAAATAAAACTGAAGAAGGATATTCTGGTGAATGTGTATGCACTTATTTTTTTAAAAGTGAGCAGCTTTCATTATTTTTTATCTGATTACACTATTAGAGAAAATGCAGCCTTCTTGTTCAGGGATATAAGTGTTGAATTATGGCAACATTGATAAACTTCACATTAATACTACTGTTTTATTCAATGTCAAATATTGTCTGGTCGATTTGCTCAAACCTTGTTAACAACATATTTGAAAAACAAAACAAAATGAACAAACCCAACAAAATTAGAACAGAAAACGCACTACCTGTTTTAACTCCTAAGACAGACATCAGGAAAGAAATAATTTCATGCAAGTTTTTACTAGTACTGACCATTGTCAGTGATGGGTGATAACAAAATCAGGTTGTTGTGTAGACAGAGCTGCTTCTTTGGTGAGACTGAGCACAGTTTTCTACTTGAAGATTATTTTGAAGAGCATAATTGTCAAATACTCTACCAGTGTAAAAATTGCTGAGCTTCTAATGGCTGAAAGGTTGTATAAGCTTTCAGAGGAATTTTAATTTGTTTTTTAATAAAAGCCTCCTAAATATTAGAAAGAGAAGTAAATGTTATTGGTAAATTTCTAGGAGTTTGCACATTTTCTGACCTTTTAAGTACTTGACAGAAATGTAGGGATTTTTTTTTTCCTAAGACGACATAGAAGGAAATAAAATGAGAACATTCTAAATAATGCATTAGAATTATAAAAAACACTAGCATCAACAAAATTATAGTGGATGTAAATATGTTTTTCACCTCACTTCATAGTGCTGAGGTAAATGGTACATTTAGAAAGTCTTTCTCTTCAAAAGACAACAAAACCAAAAAGCAGATAAACTTAACATCCTGTTAAGTATAATTGTTTTGACAGCTTTCTGCGATGAGAAATAACTCATAATAATCTAATTTAATCAGAAAAGTGTGGAATAACTAAAGAAAATAATTTTGGTAGCTGGAAGGGCAAGAAAAGGTTAATTCATAGGTAACAGAAAACTATTCTTATCTGCAGTCCAGTAGTTCATGATTATTTCTCAGTACCCAGGAAAAACTTAGGGTATAGTTACCAGCTCTGCCAAAATCTGTTTTATTAAAACGTAACTCTAATATTGTACTTAATGGTTTGGATATAAGCTTAAAAAATGTCATAGGAACAATTCTTACAGTTTCTCTTCCTTGCTTCTTTTGTCACATCATTACACCCACAGAGGCAATTTAAAATAAGACTATTTCGCTTGATGCTAGGATTTGACAAAAGGAGTAAGGAAGATAATCTAAAGATATTTCTATAGAAGAAAGGAGGAGAAACCACCCAACAAACTCTACTTATAATATGACTAGGAGCATTCCAAGGGCTGCTCTGAATTTTTATACTTTATGACATTTCCTGTTTGTTAATATCCCAAGTGCAGTTTATGCATCTTCTTTAGAGGCTTGTTTGGTGGAGCATCCAGCAACTGGAACTGTGCTGGAGAGAGACCTTTTTATTCCAGGGAAGTCTTTCAGTGCAGGTCTGACTCTCCTCATGCTCAGGTGTAGTCTCACCATACTGAGACAGAAGTGAAATTCTGCCTTGCTTGTATCCAACTTGCAACATTCCAAAGTGGTATTGCCAAAACAGATATTAGAGAAGCTACCAGGTATTCCTTGATTTTGCTGAGAGAACTACAGAACATAAATAGGAGCTGGTTTTTGTTTTGTTTTTTTTTAAAGCAGGTTCTTCTAGGTGTATATATATGCCTGAAACACACAATTTTACTCCTCAGTTTGGTGATGAAGAGGTAACACAGTTCCAGAAGCATCTCTTTAAATATAAAGGGAAACAAACCAATTTTTGGAGTGATATTTGTTTCCTCCTTCTTTTTTGTTCCATGTTATGCTGAGAGTAAAAGGGAGAAAAAAGTCAACTACAGATCCACTTTAATCTGTTAAAATATAGGGGAAAGCAATCACATCTCCTGCTCCCATAAATTTCAGACAACACTGGATGTTGTAAGTGTGGGGAAGGATGTATACAGACTAGGCAGATATGTACTTTATGTAAATTCTTAAAAGCTTTCTTAACTCTCGGTAAAAGTTAGCCTTTGTAATTGTATGCTGTTTTTGAAAGAATCTTTAGTCCAAATTAGAATTTTTATAAAGGAATAAATATTATATCAAAGACATAATTAATAAGGGAACAAAAGATAGTGAAAAAAACTAAGCAACTACATTGATCAGGTGCTTTAGCCTGTCTTGAGTCTAGAAGCTGATTATTAAAACAATGAATATTTTAAAATGAATTTAATATTTTTTTCTGTTTGAGTATTTGTAAAGTTATGTGCCTGCTTTTCATGTTTATATAGCCATCCAGTATACCAGTTCTGTTCCACTGGGAAACAGTAATGAAACTCCCATTTAGATTATTGGTTTCATATATCATTTTGAACACAGCTGAAGAGACAAAGACTCAGAAAGCTGTGAAGCTTTTGTTGTTAGAAAAGGAACTGGTCCCTTGACATTTCACAGTGACGATCTAACTGCAGCAAAAAAAAATAATATAAGTACATGTCAGGCTTCAAACAGTTTTCTACATTTTGTTTCTAAAATAACTGCATCTGAAATTAAATACTGGCAATATCTTTGTTATTTGCAGATTTTGAGACCTCCTTTATCAAGCAGCTGATTTCTTGTTTGTTTGGATTTTCTAGGAGTGTGGGGGTTTTGGGGTTTGGGTTTCTTTTCCTTTTTTGAGTAATCTTTGGAAAATCTTTTTAAATGATATTTAAAGCACAGAATCATAAAATAATAATTTCAGTTGGAAGTGATCTCTGGGAGCAGTGTAGTCCACCTGGCTACTTGCAGTAGGTCTTCTTGTATCAGGTGGGTTGAGTAGAATCCTTGAGGATGTGTCTGATGGAAGTTTTGAATATCTCCAGGAGTAGAGATTGCACAGTATATCTAGGCAGCCTGTTCCAGTACACTTGAACAATCCTTATGGTGAGAAAAGTTTTGCTGGTATCTGCCTGGCCTTTCTTGTGTCCTTGCTTGCTTGTTACCCTGCATCATACCACCATGCACTCCTGAAAAGCATCTGACTCTACCTCTTCTGTGTCTTTCCAATAGGTAGTGGAAGACAACAAGCAGTAAGGTCCTTTCTTTGTATTTTCTTCTTTAGCATGAGTGAACCCAGTTCTCTCAGGCTTTCCTCAGACATCATGGGCTCCATTCCTCTAATCATCTTGATGATCCTTCGCTGGACTTTGTCTAGTAATGCAATATCTTTCTCTAACTGAGCAGCCTGAAACTGGCTATTGTACTCCAGATATGGTCTCACAGGTACCAAATGGAGGGGATGAAATTCTGTTCTTTGGCTGCTGTGCTTTTGCTGAAATAAGCCAGGAGGCTGATGGCTGCCTTGGCTGCAATGGCATGCAATGGCTGCTGCCTCATAGTCAGCTTGTCCACCAGGACCACCTATACCTTTCCTTCGAGGCGCTCTCTGGCCAGCCAGTACCCTGTACTGTACTGTTGCAAATGCATTTTTCCATCTCACGTGCAAGACTTCGCCTTTGACTTTTTTCATGGGGTTCATGCCAACCCATTTCTCATGTCTGTCGGGATCTGCCTGTCTAAATAGTAGCTTTACCCTCCAGCATGTCACCTTTTTGCCCAATTTAGTATCATCTACAAACTTGTTGTAGTTGCATTCCACCTCCTCATCCAGGACATGAATGAAGATGCTGTTGGTCCTACCAGTAGTAATCCTGGAAGGTGGCTGCTGGTAGCTTGGCAGTGTATCAGAAATTAAAGCATCTTAACAATATGTGAGTTGTCATGATGCATATAGATTTCCACTCAGGTTGCTCTCACTTAACATTTTATTAATCATCCTACATCACTGGTTTACAGTTTTATGATACAGTGTTTGAAGAACCATGATTCACGGTATATAAAAAATTACACGTATTTCATTGATTCTATGAAAAAGTATTGGTTCTCAGTTATCTTTAACAGTGTCTTTGGTTTTGAATGTGAACGCAGGGAAAACTAAGGTAGCAGGCCACTGTCACAGGCTGTTCAGCTAATGTGCTTGCTAGTAGTTTAGATTTTTTTTTAATGTTGTTTCTTGTTAGATATTCTGAAAAAGACTTCTCAGAAAGCTTTCATCCTGCTTCTCTCATACTTGGTCAGTCTCTTCTGGTGCCATTTAAATTGTTCTATGACAGTTCTCATATTGATGAAAGATAGATTTAACTAATGGTAGGTTTCATTCACTTTCTGTTATTTGCTACAGGCTCATATTTATCTTTAGTGTAAAGAATCCCTTATAAAGACGAGGCCAAGGTGTTCCCCTTCACCAAATACTGGCAGATCATGCCCTCGCTTTTTGTAAAAAAAAGTCACTTGTGCTCTTCTGTGTTTCCCAGTGTTTTTTCACAGCTTTGGTTTGTTACCTGTATTGTCCTTCACCATGTCTTTCTTTAGGATATAGCAGGCCTATTAAAGATGAGAGCAAGCTCTAGTTTCTGCACCCTTTCCAGTCTGATCTAGGTTTAAGAGATTTACATATCCCATTATTCTTCTGGATGCTTTGTAATGTGAAATGAAGGATAGCTTCCTGCCTACCTTGGCTTTGTATCTTGGCAAGGAAAGCACAGTGAAATTACATTTTTTTTTTATAATTTTATGGTGTGGGATATTGCCATAGAAATATTTACATCACTACTACAACATTTTGAAGCACATAGTCTTATATTTCTTCTCACTTCAATTCATATGATAGAAGAGTAACTCTACAAACACCAAGATAATTATTTGTCTGTAAAGTTGAGGTAAGAAAAGAATCTGGCTCTTGCTGTTTAGAGTTTTAAATATGAGTGATGGTACAAAATGTTGCTAGAAGAATATGTGCCCGTACTGGTAAACAAAGAAGAGTGCCAGCCCCCAAAATCTTGGTCTCCTCAGAAAATTCTCAGTCCAAAGAATGTCTTTGAATTTAACCAGATTCTGCTTTCTTATACAAAAAAGACAAAAAAGATAGAGTTTACATATGAATTCAATTGTTATGATTAAAAAATGGTCAAAGAATCTATTTACTTTTATTTCGAACTGGAAGGGATCACCTGTAACATCGGAACCTATTTTCCAGTTGATTACTGATTTTGCAATACATCATATGATGGTTAAGATAGCAATGTGCAAGAAGAACATGGGCTTGGTGATCTGCTGACTTAAAGTTCTTTGGTGCAAAATTAAATTTATTGTCTCTCAGATGAGAAGCTGAAATTCAGCTAAATTTCAGTTGTGCAAATCCAACTGTAAAAAATAAAATTGCACAATAGATCTGTTTTTCCCTTTATCGTTTCCAGATTCAACCTCTCTGCTCCCTCCCCCCCAACTCAGGCTTATAAACTTACATTTTGTTTGAACTATAAGTCTTAATAAAATAGTCTAGATCTAAGTAATTTCAAAGTGGCTTGTCTTTTGGAGCCATTGATTTGCTTTTAAAGAATTTAACTTATGCTAGCTCCTTTTCTAACTGCTTTTTTACATAGTATTTACACTGAATTGGTGTCATATATCAAGCATTTATGTCATCACAATGCCATTTAATTTCCTACATACAGCTGCTTGCTTTCACTGGGCTGTTTTTCTGGAATCAAATATAATTTTAGTATTTTAATATAAGATTTGATTAAAATATTGAATACTAAATTGACCATCATGCATTTCAAAAGCACAGATCCTCAGCCTATGTTATGGTCGCTTGTTGAAGTTAATAACATTCCAAGTTTCTGTAAAATGTAATGAAATTCAAATGCAAACTGCAATTAGAATATCCTGTCTGTAGTCCTGTATTGTGTATATGTATTGACAGAAGAGGGAAATATGCCTTGGTCTTAGCAGTCCTATTCTGTTCTTTTATTAAGTTATCATGCATTTTCTTCTTCCTTCAAGGAGTAAGTGTATTTTAAACTTTTTTTTTCCTCTATATAGAGCCAGTATTGTGCAGAAGCGCATAATTTATTTTCAAGATGAGGGTTCTCTCACCAAAAAAATTTGTGAACAAGGTAAGGTAAAGTAAAACGTCTTTATGATCTCCCTGTTGTGTTCTACTTATTTGTCCTAACTCATTATATCAAAGTCAAATTCTGAGGCTTTGAAAAGTTTCATCCAGGTTCAAATTTGGGATCTTCTATTTAATTATGTTCTTCCACATCACATATACTCTTCCTACAGTCTTCCTTACTTTACCATAGTTGTGATACTTGCACCTTTTTACCTGGTCTTTGTGTGAAACTAGTGTCTTCAGGCCACTTAATTTATTGAATCCTGGGCTGTTTCATCCTTTCCTAAACTTAAACATTGCAGTTCATTATTGCATCATACTGCAGAATTTGTATGCTTTGACTGTCCAGAAATTTCAAGCCTGCTAGGTTTTGAGGTCAACCAAGATTTCATCATGTGAGATAAGAATGAGAAAGAAACCTATTTTGAATCTGAAGAGAACTGATATAGTTGTGCCTTCTTGTTTAAAAATGTATATTTAAATCATTGCATCCACTTATAAATAGGATTCAGGTATTTCAGAGTTCTACTTTAGTTTAGTTGAGCCCAAACTAAAAATAAAAATATGTATTTAAATCATACTTAGTTACTGGAGTACTTATGGCAACTATGCTGTTGTTACCATTGTCAATGTAATGCTGTTTTTTCAGACTCAGCCTCAGAAGGTGTGACTGACAAACCAATTTTAGATTGTTGTGCCTGTGGAACTGCTAAATACAGACTAACTTTCTATGGAAACTGGTCAGAAAAGACACATCCCAAAGATTTTCCACGTGAGTATCATTCTTTTACTATTACTGTACCATGTAGGGAGTGTGAAGAGGGTTGAAGCTTGTATGACGCAATATTACTTATTTACAGCTCAGCAGTGTAAATTATGTTGCATATCGACTACTGCTAATGTTCAGTATTGAAAAATGCATGGATCTTCCTGCTAAGGCTATACATTACAAATAAATATTATTGATTTGCCTGACATTTTGAACTGAGATGTGTATGAGATCACATTTTCAAGATTTCTTTGTGCTAAAAAAATGTTAATTTTTAATTTTGTTTGTTGTTGTTTGGTTGGGGTTTTTTTGTGTTATTTGATTTTTTTTTCCTGTGAAAGCCTAGATAGGCTTGTAATAAGGAGCTAGGAAGTGAGATTTTAAGAAAAAGGTAACAGAGGTTAAGCAAAACACTGACATTTTGATTTTACAACCATGCCAATATAGCCATTATGTTTTCCTTCAAAGTCTTTTGAAAGATTCCAGTTAGTTTTTGATAAGTCCTGAACCTTGCTGTCCAAGGATGTTAACTAGATACATAGAACTTAGACTATTCTGCCTTCTTTGTCTTTGTTGGTTGAAGAGAGAGATAAAATGCACATTGTGAGCTTTGCCTGCCTGTGGTTTTAAAGTTTCTGAGGTACAGAATCAGTTATTGCAATAGGCTGTGTAACTTTAAAAACCTAGAGTTACAAAAACCTGTATTATGTATTTGTGCTTTTATTACTGACTCCACAGTCTGTGGAAATAAAGGCTAGAAAGTGGTTTGAGAATGAGTCACATTTACTGGTCTTTACTGTGTTGTTTGTGGTTGATATTTATTATACAGACTTTATAAGCTGAAATATTTTATATTATTATCACAGTGTTAGATCATCATCATGTAACTCAAATGTGGTTTGTTTGTCAGTCAGCTCATAGTTTTATGTTGAGTCTCTCATACATTTTAAGTTAAATGTAACATTGTTCAAATATTATTTGTCAGCATAATACATGGAAGATAAAATGAGCCAAAACCAGTAATTGCAGGAATGCTCTTTTAGGCTATTGGAGGATTTATGTATCTGCTGACACTGTATATGTATTATTTGGATGGATTCAGCTGGTGGTTAGAAGTAGGTCATGAGAAAATGATTGAAAACTATAAAACTACTGTGAGTTTTCTTTTAAATCCAAGTCAGTAAACACATGAAGAGTATTGGTGCCTGACTGAAAGTAAGCAAGTTTGCCACAGTAAAGGATTCTGTACCCTGCTATCTCTTCCTATTTACAAGGGGTGAATTATATTAATGGTTTACTGTAAAAAACTGGAAAAGTGAAAAGGTAACCATATAATACTAGCAGGACTAAGCCAAATAATAACAACTGATAAGATTTTACGTTGAAATTTCTGAAAGCTGAGAAAAAGATCTCATCCAGGTGTGGTGTTAAAAATGAGAACTAGTTATTCTAACATTATTCTTTAGAATGTTGAACTTGTTCAGTAATTAAATTAAAATAAAATGCTATTCATGATGGACTGTGGTAAATCAGTAATTATTTGCCAAGCCATCAAATAGAAAAAGTCTACTCTGCTCTTATATCATCAGTATGGCTGAAATAGAAAGCAGATCATAAAACTTATATTTTGTGTCCTTTCTCTAATATATCATCTGACTTGCTTTAAAAATCCCTAAATAATATGGACTGTTTTGCTTAGCTTTTCTCCAAAGAGCTGCTTTTGCTAAATAAAGTATTTTATTTTGCTCTTATACAGAAATGCTTCCGGAAGATATAGTGCAAAACTTTTAATTCTGGGAAACTATTTTGAGGTTTTCACAGCTTCTATGCATTAGAAGGAATTTTACATCTATTATACCAAATGAAAATAAAATACCTTGGTTTCTTTAAATTTAAAAGTATATTGTCTGTTTAGAAGTTATCAGATGCTCTTACTCTATAAAGCATTGCTTAGAATGAAATGATTGCAGTGCAGTCTTGTTCTGAGTTTGCCAGCCATGAAATGAAGGGAGAAAGATGTACCAAAGCTGTAGAAAGGAATCACAAACTGATTCTTAAAATAATTTTGCTTTCATGGACCTCAGGCAGGCTGGAAAAGTAAAATTTAAACTGATTTACAAACTAAGGCTTAAAGAAAGTGAGCATGCTTTTCAGGTAACACAGCTCATGATGACAGGACTGGTAGAAGCTGAGTATTTCATTTGCTATTAAATCTGGATGGGAACTATTTAAGTTGCTTTTAAATCTCAAGAGGAACTATTAAATTTTCTATCACATTTTGCCAGTCAGAAAGATTTGTGTTTACATACACCCTATGGCTTAAAAGCATTTATTCTCTGTGGGAATCATGATAACAGAAATATATATACTCTCCATCATGATTTTATATGGCTCATCTATGAAATACGTCAGACGATACATTCTAGTGTTGTGGTGACACCTTGATCTTTACACAAAAATACACGCATAGATGTGTAAATTGAGAAACTACTCATACAAAAAGTAAGTAAGATAACATTATTGGAAAGCTGTTGATATTCTGTTTGCTCTTCTTACAGAATTGGATAGCGACATTGGACTGGTGATGTAGAATAGCTTTGGCCTTGTACTGCTCAGATTATTTCATGTAGAGAAGTTTCTTTGATGTTTAGAGGAAAAGGCTTAAGAAACTATACGGAGTTGTCTCTGTTCCCATAAAAACGGGAGGTTCAAGGTGAGGAGTGAAACATTTGCAAAGACTGCAGAGATTTTGTAAAAGGTTTAGGGCAGATAGTTTATTTGGGCAAGTAGATGGACCCAGATGCTTTCTCCACAGAGCAAATATGTACAGGGAGAGTTGTTTGATGACAATGGCTGGGCTCTGGTTGCAAAGACATCAGATGTTCTCGATCTGTTCAGTATAGGGAGTGTGAGAAGCTTTGGAGCATGTTGAACAACCCATTATCCATTTTACTAAAACCTTAAAAGACACTCTTGTTCCTCTGTGTAGTGACACATTTTTCTTTTGTAAGGACTATGTGGAACCTTCTTCAATAAGTTTCAATGTCACTTACTATAAAAGCTGTTGTCTGTGACTTGTGAGATAGTTAGACCTGTGTGCTAGGAAGAAAAAATGAGCGAACCTGGTGGCCTCATCACTGGACCTGAATGACAGTATCTCTCTGGTTTGACAAGGTGCTGATGTATATTTAAGGAATAATTACTAGATCTTAGATGATGAAACCGTGTTCTGACACTGTAGTCTCTTCAGGTATTACCTATTAGGGAGGTGTGTTTTATTTGATTTTTGGTTTGTTTTTTTTTTTTCTCTGTTTGGGGCTCAGTTACTGAATGACTTAAGTGGTTTCTGAAAAAATCAAGGTTGCTACAGTCAGAATTCAGAAAGTGTATTTTGGTCTAAGTTTAGCACTAAGGAAACTATGGAGTCTCTATTTGCTGTGTTGCTAGGCCATTGCCCTCATCTATCTATTCTGCTTGCTATACTTTTCTGGCTTCTTCCCCTACCACAGGAGTTCATTTTTTATTTCTAGTCTATTTTCTATTCTCCTGCGATTAGGTTCCTGCATCTCAGTTTATCTATTCAATTTTCTACACTGTCTTTTTCAATTTCATTTTCCTACCTTTCACATCTTAAATTTGCGTTCCTTTTGTTTACTTCTTTATTCATTTTTCATTCATTTATTCTAATTTTCAGCTGTTTTTACTGCTACTCTCTACCTTTTGTATTTCAAAGAAAAATGTTAAATATTTTCTCACCCCATCATTCTATCTCCTTCATCTTCTACAGTCTTTGCACTGTTACCAGACTGTCTGCTTATGGTGAACAGTTAATTTTCTCACCCTCTTCCTTTAAGCTCATATCTTTGCAGAATGTATTTGGCACTTAAGTGAATTCATTTTTATTTCCAGAACTGTGGGACTTCTGTGACTCCTTATTTCTACTTGATACTCTTTTCAATTCCATCAGACTTCTCTAACATTTTCTCCTTAATCTTTTAATTTTGTTTCTTTTTCTATCCAACAAAACAAGAAACAAGCATAACTCCACAACTTTTTCACTGAGAAATTTGAACAAGCAAACTCAGCCGAACACAGAAGCATGAAAATTAACTTCTTCATTCCCTTCCTAAATTAAATGGAACTCCTCCTGTAAAAGTCAGGGTGAGAGTGTGGGAATGAGTTATAATACATGTATAACTTAAGTATGCAGATGCACCATATCTATACATCTTTTAAATAACTCCACGGACTGTGACTCAACCACTTCCCTGGGTAGCCTGTTCCAATGCTTGAGAACCCTTTGAGTGAAGAAATTTTTCCTGTTATCCAATCTAAACCTCCCCTCATGTACCTTGAAGCCATTTTCTCTCATCCTGTAAATATTTCGCATGGAAAACTAAAATAAAATGATCCTTAAACTTCCTGGAGAAGTGCAGTCTTTGCTGAAGAAAGACTATACTAAGCCTGTATGTTTGCAGGAGTTGCTTGATCAGCTGGAATACAGTCTGGAATACGTTTCAGCCCATATTAGATCCAATAATTACTGACATTTTATGCTATATTTCTGTAGTTCACTATCTTGTTCTTATTACTCTAAAGATACTGGCTTAGTGAGAACTGACGGCACGCAACACATGCAAAAGCTTGATACTGGTGAAAACTGGGCACTTCAAACCTTTCATTTTAATAAAAGATTAGGAATTATGCTTTGCAGCTGTCTAGATGGCTGATTTATAATTTCTTTTTTTCCCCCCTCGAAGGACGCACCAACCACTGGTCTGCGATCATTGGTGGTTCTCACTCAAAGAACTACATCCTGTGGGAGTACGGAGGATACGCTAGTGAAGGTGTTAAACAAGTTGCAGAGCTGGGGTCCCCAGTTAAGATGGAAGAAGAAATTCGACAGCAAGTAGGTGTAATTTGGTGCATACTTTTTAAAAAGCTGCCTTGGCCTGTGAGCAATTTGTCGTTGAAGATGTCTGTAGATGTAATTTTATTGCCTAATTTTAATTTAAGCAGGTTAGGAGATCTCCCTGTCTTTTTAGACTCATCAAACTCTGCCAAAAGCTGCTGTCTGTGAAAGTAAGTTGTGGTATTCTGAACTTAGAAAATAAGGCAAGGCATAAATCAGAGACAGAAAAATAAAATGAATCCTTTCAGACTTAATCATGTAGACACTAAGCATTTGTTAAAGGAGCACCTTGAAGATGGCAAGCAGTATGTTTTATTCTTTTCTGAAGTAGTGATTTTTAGTTTATAGTATATTGTAGTGTTCATATATATAGATATGTGTTTTTTTTTTTTTCTTTTTCCTGACAAGCACCTTATTTGCAATTTTCTGCAAATTCATCCAGATTAGAAATGCTCTTACAGGAGACGGAGATGAGTTTTGTTGCTGAGCAGGAAAACTTTACACAACTGCATTAATAAAATGTGATGAATCAGGATTATGGTTTAAGGGCAAAAGAGCCTTTACAGTATATCGTCTCACAGAGGATTGATTCAACTGAACAGAAATCAATCTTTCAAATATTTTATGGATTATTTTAATTTTATTACACCAAGGAACAAGGAACCAAATAAAATATCCCAGGACATGGTGATGGTTATTATTAGGACACCTACCTCTGTGAAATTTAAGGAGTCACTGGAAACTGAGCTCAGTTGTAACACATATGTAATATTACATATAATAGAGCGATGTGTACAATTTTATGTAGATGTATGTGTGCGTGTAAATGCATATATAATAGGTAGTTTTAATAGCTCTACATGGGAGAGAAGGCAGAAATTGCTCCCAACAGCTTGTTACCCTGTACAGGCAAACAGGAGCAGAAGGGAAAATTCATTCAGTTAGAAAAGTTAAAGACTGATTTTGCTTACTGAAGTTGCTGTTGGATTCTACTTTCCTGACTTTCCTCCAAGACTGATAAAGTAATATAAGCAAGGAGGAGACCTAGTCTGAGGCAGAATAGTCGGGCGGTGTAGCAAGGACACACTGCAGGGGAGAGCAAAATGAGAGCCAACAGCTTTGTTTTGGCTTTTTGTGCTCCTGCTTTGCTCTGCCAGCCTTTAGCCTTTAGTTGTGAGAGGTGTGACTTAATATTTAATTGTTATGCAATATTCTTATTGTATTTCTGGGACACCTTTTCTTTATCAAAACATACAGATATATTTTGAGAATGGAAAATAGTACTTTACATTTCGGTAATGTCTTTTCCTACTAATCGTTATTCAAGCATCACAAGCATGTTTTCCTCAATTATCTGTTTTTCAGGGAAAATAATCTATTCCTTAATTTCGAACACATGTAAGAAACCATCGGTACCTTCAATAGGTTCTGCTACATTTATGTGATCTTTCCTTTATTTGATACTTTTGAATATGAGGTCAGCAAAAATTAAAGCAATATTTAAGGTGATGTTGTTGATTAATAACATTTACTTCTGGTAACTGCTGCATGTTAAAAAGACACTATTTTGAGACCACCTAGATAACACTTATCTTACATACAGAATTCTAGAGAGAGAGACAAGAAAAGATTCAATTCTATTTATATAGATAACATACAACAATCTCAAGGATTGTTTTGCCCACAAGTAAACTTGTACAGTAAAAGGTTTTACATACTAAATTTTATTTGCTGTTTAATGATGCTGCAGCGTATATAGTCACAGTACAAGAACAGCTGGTGTGTTTGACTAGAAACTCGCAAAACCAAGAAAAATAAAATAAAATCAGCTTATAATTCAATACATGAAACGGATGTGTAGGGACTATGACTGGGAAAAACAAGTTGAATGTCGGGAGCAAGATGTGATAGTGGGTATGTTATTCTCTTTTTCCTACAATAAGCCTTGGTGCACATGGGAATAAAAAGTAGGCCTTGATGCTAGGTAACCTGCTTTTGCACCTTTACTTAGAAGTAGCTGGATTTTATCCTAGCAGTACTGTATAAACACAGAAGGATTACAGTTATAGCAGCATATTCTGTATACCACATGTAATTTATCATTTTTGCTGCTTACTTGGGAAATCAAGATTTTCTCGTAGTATGTCCACATGACAAAGAAAATCTTCTTAATTATTTTCTTTGCTCTAAAAAAGAGAGAATTTCTTTGCACTGTCTTCACAAGTACTTTATAAGTAAGGGTTTGGTGCATCTGAATTGTAGCTAAGCAAAGATTAGGTCTGGTCCAGAAGCAGCGAGGGCATGGGGAAGGTATGGAATGAAACTGTGAAAAGTTACACCGAGCACTGGTGGAAGAAGCAGTGCCTTTGAAAGAAATATGGAAAAGAGTGAAAATCATGACTCTTTCTTTCCAAATTCTGTATTCTTTTTCATTATATGCCATGTATTTGCAGAAAGCAGATGTATTTATTTATACACTAGATGCAAATTAAAGGTGATTTGTGACTTTTCGCTAACTGGCTACAATTTCAGTGGGTGCTAAAATCGCACATGAAATTGATGAATATCACAATTCATTTCAGTGTCAGGGTGATCTGATCATGTCAAACCTGAAGTAGTTCCCCTGATATTCCTGGTTCAGTCAAATCCAAGCAATGAGCTAGTGTTGTAACTGATTATTACCTAGAACAATGCCATAGTGTTTTTATCTGCTTTACTTGACTTCCTGTTTCTTTTTATCATGTGTTTAGGCTGTGCTAATATTTTTAGGAGATACTAAGGAGAAGTTCTACCACCAAGACAGGATGCTTTTTTTTTTTTTTTAATGAGCTTTCTCCCTTGCAACATTCCTGCCTGCCTTGAAAATTGGTAGCATTGCTTCCTACCGCACATTTGCTAATCTATCCCAGGATCCATATCCCCCTTTCCATCTTCCCAGTCCTCTGTTGTGGGATGGTGGGAGGATGGAGTTGATTAAAATCACCCTCCCAAGCTCTTTTTGAGGTTTTTGAAAACAGAAGGGCAATTTTTGTGCTTAATTCTGGTGCCTGCCTGGCCCAGAGCTCTGTGCAGCAGCCCAGGGCTGGGGCCACTTGCCTGCAGCTTGCTAACAGCGGATAATGCAGTTCTTACAAAGTTTGACTTGGGTTTGAAATCTGCTGTACATCTACTCTGGTTTGTGCGCAATTACTTAGATGAGTACCTAGGACATGTTTATATAACTGGCATCTGTGTCATTGACATTAGCTAAGTTTTATTAAGAAAAAAAAATCTAATTATTTTTATTGATTTTTATTAAAAAAAAAACCCAGCCATGTATGAAACAAAGAAAAACGAGCTTTCTTTAAACAGACCTTTGTTAAAGAAGTGTCCTAACAATTATATGTCATTAGGTAAAGATTCTCAAGCATGAACATTTCTGCTGCCCATTTGACAGACTGCTGATTCATCAGCAGCATTTCTTCTTCACTGAGCACCTTTGAATGCTCTGATTTGTGTTGTTACTGTAAAGAGCCATTGTGATATTTTTGCGTGGATGATCCTGGGTACTGTAAACTTGCTTTGTAGTTTGTTTATTTGGGAGAACTTAAAGGAACAAATCAGCCTTTTTGTTCAAGATGTCCTGGCAGCCTGGAAGGAAAGCCACAGCTCATAAGAGTTTTACTAAAACAATCTGTCAAGTGGTTGATGTGTTCAATAGGATAATTCATGCGTTATACTTCAGGGGTTATAAATGAACAAACAAAGGATGGAAACGGAATTATGTGAGCAAAAGAATGTTCACTGATCTCATGTATGTCTGAAATATATTCACTCTCTCACTTTGATTTCAGAAAGTCTGATTTGTCCAGAACCTGTTATTTGATAAACTGCTTGGGCAGAAACAAATGCAAAATATGAAAGGGGAATTCTGCATCCAGGTTGTGATTGCTCTGTTTAAACATACAAACAAACAAGAGGTTGAAACATGAATCAAAAATAATAAAGTACAATGCTAAATATCATATCCTAGGCAGACGAAAGACGGTTAAAATAGAGACATAGTCATTCCTCTCTGATTTCAATGTTTCATACCTTAAAAGAACTCATTTAGGTTTGCCTAATTGATTTAGGAGAAATACTAAGTCATTTTGTCACCATTTTTTTTGAAACCAGGATAAATAATATTCTGCACCTTGGCACTGTTTCCAGGAAATGCAGTTTGTACTCACAGAAATGACATTCTTACAGGTTTGGTTTAATGTTCTCTGAAATGTCAGTAAGTGGGATGACTTTTCCATTGTCTTCAGTGGCCTCAGATTAGAGCTGATTACACCTCCAGACCTTTGAGAAGAGCAAGTTCTGCTTTCCAATAAGATGTTAATAAATTTTTTGACACATGATAATTTATGAAGTGTGAAGACAATTTATAAATTGAAGATAAAACCTGAAATATCCAAAACTTTCTACAGAATAAAATATGTAGTTGTTATGACCCTAACCAAATATTTATTTTTACAAATAAAAATATTGGATATTAAAATATAATATATATAAACCAATATAAAAATATTGGTTTGGATATTTTTTAAATATATCCGTTTAAGAAAAAGAAAAAGAAAAGGGAGCCAAGGTTAAAGTAATTTCATTGTTGAATTGATCCTGATTGGTTGATATTTTTGAGAAGTGTAATCTTCAGCATTTCACTTCAATAGTTACCATTTCTTTACCTCTTTTGTAGCACAGCTCTCTGTTCTTCTTTGCAGAAAAACGAGGTCATTATATTATTCTGACTGAAGGTGGTAAATCACCTGAATTACAAAGAGGAATCTGCAGTATATTGATTACTTTTTGTTATAGTGCTAGGCAAATTATTATCATGTTTACTGAAACAGGCTCAAAAGTTTGCTTTTTGACTTATATGTTACAGTGTGCTTATATAAGTTAAAATTAGCTAACCAGCTAGAATAGCTAAAAATTGTTCCTGAACATTTGAGCTCCAGAGACCATGAAACCCTTAACAATGTTTGAGCATAAGGTAACTTTGCACCTGAAAAAAGTGATTACTGCAGAAGTAGTTAGTCTGTGCTAGATTAAAGTAGCTAAAAAAATTAGTAAAACCATGATGATTTAGTCTTTGTTTCTGTAGAGATTAAAACATACACATGATCTTAGATTATTCTGCACATATTACTGTTAGTATTTCTGCTACTGTTGTTACTCATGGAAACTTAAAGAAATTGCCAGCTAGGTTGTCTGCCTTTGCTTACCCAATCCTTGGGTGAATAGTGTTAATGTAACCAGAGTCCCCTTCCTCCTCTGTGTGCAGGAGGGGATTTGAGTTCCCATTCAGGTTGCAGAAGCACAAGCCTCTTTGCTGAAAAGACAGGAACACTGAAAATGCTAGTATGGCCATAAATTCTAGTATGAAAAGTACAGTCACCATTCTTATAAATAGTCCAAAAACCCTTTAGGATTCTGTGCAAAGCCCACAGAGATTTTAAGTAGATTTGGCCTTGATCTAACAGAGAAATAGTAAACAATATCCCAGAACGCTATGTGTAATCTAAGTGTGGGAAGATCAGGCTGCTTGATCATAAATTTGCATTAGACTTTTGTTTGCTTTGTTAGACTCCTCTCTTGCTCTGTGTGTACACCTCTATTGTGAATTCTGGTACTTTTTATGCTTTTTGAAAATGTTAAGTGGTAGACTTCATCCTTTTCCTTTTGGAAGATATACATTAATAATTTTAAATCTCTGGGGTGTTGGTAGTTATAAGTTTTGAAATGACGGCTTACTAAGCTAAATGTATGCCAGAAAGAAACTGTGGTTTATTTATGTCATAAAGGGAAGCTTTATTTACCAATGCATAACTCATGCAACATGGTTCAGAACACTTTTTCTAGGGTGGTTTCCATCTTTTAGTAAGCCTCTACAGAAACTCTCATTAGGATGATTCACAGTTTGTGCTGCTTTCTTTAACAAACACACAAACAAAACCTCTACATCACAATTGCATTTTTTTTAGTACTCAACAACAATAAAGATACGCTTCTATAATAAGAAATCAGGCTGATTTTGAATGCTATGCCATTTTGCTCTTTGTGGCTACATGATTAATTGCTGTGAGCATGATGCTAATGTAGGTCAAATTACAGCATTCATTTTGAAAAGACACATTTAAAAATATTTTCTTTTATTTTTTTGTTTTCTTTTAACCATGGTACTGTTTGATAATACATAAGACAGCTTGATTTTTAAAACTCCATTTTGTGACCTCTCATCCTTCTGAAACAACTTGTGTGACTAAACAAGGAGTTAAAGTTTTATCAGCTAGCTCAACGGCTAGTTTCTCTTTAATTTACCTTAATTTGCCTTGTTGCTGATTTCCTTTGGATTATCACACATGGTCCATTTCTAATATTAAACCAGGAAGAAATACAACTTTTCAGTAAAATCCAATAATCAGGTTCTCTTTGAATAAAAACTTTCAAAAAAAGGTAAAGTTCTTTTTGCATAAAAAAGACTCTTCAAGAAAAAAAAATTAGTTCTATGTCAAAGACTAGACTTTCCTCAGTGAATTCTGAAGCTAAATCTTGTAGAATTGGGACCAACAAGAATTCCTACCCTTTTCTAATGTCTGTCACAATTGAGAGGCGCATCAAAGCTTCTCTGCCTCTTTGATGACTGCCTGGATTGCAGTAAAGCGATGCTCAAGGAGAGAAACGGTTGCTTCTGCTTCTGGTAGTTTCATTCATTTGGACAGTATGCAATAATTTTAGCTTTCCAGTACACAGACATAAAATTCACTAGGAAATGTCATCTGTTCAAGCTAATATAATTGTATTGCTTGACATTATTTGCTAATTTTAAAGTCTTTTAAAATATCTTGCCTTTTCATTTCCTGCAGTTAGATTTTATCATGCTATTCTGCTCTCACAAAATTATTACCATCCTGTAGCAGATTCATCCAGTGCAAAGACACCCTGAAATGACTTTAAAATTATTTTTCTTCAGTCTACCCCAGCAGTATTTTTTAAAACATGAACATTTCAGATGAATTGATTCCTCTTGTGCTTCTAATACTGAGGGAAAAACTCCATCCGCCAGCAGACGTTCAGCACTCCTAACACCAGGCTTTGGTCAGAGAAATCAGTCTTACAGCTTGAAACAACTCTGTCTTGGATTGGCAGCTCTAAATCCTAAAAAGACACAGCAGATGCCTTTGAGGGCCCACACTAAGGCACTCAGGAACTGTCTGGCAGCAATGCTAGGAGAATGTTAAGCGAAACATCTGTAAAAGAGCTAACACCGAGAACGTTAAATTGTTTGACAGGCATGTAGACCAGATGCTTGGGCTCCTCCTCCTCTGGGAGGAGTTGCCTAAACTCCTGCTGGCTTTAACAAAGTTTGTTTTTTATGGGTCAGAGTACTACTAAAAATTAAATTAGGGACGAATTAACTTCTCTCTGAACACTTTCATCTGCAGTGGCTCAACCTGTGATTAAAATGCAGTGGCTGCATAGCCAGTGGCATTCAGCTGCTTGTTAAGGAGGTACTGCAATGCTAAGTGCCTGAACTCTCATTAGTGGCATTCGTCAGGAACCACATGATCTTCCCCTGCTTTCTCTCTTGTTGCAGTGTAAATATTGTTTAAAGGAACAGCATGATGTAACAGCTGAAGCTGAAGAGTCCTACTAGCTCATTTGACTTGCAAATGCTTAATTATTCAGATATTTTTTCAACTTAAACAAAGACTAAGGAAAAAACCCTTACACTGCCAAGTTCATAGTTCTGGCATTAGGTTTTTAGGGCTTTTTTGTTTGTTTCGGAACCTCAGTTCAGAAATCTCTTCCTGTGATTATATCAAATGCTTGCTTCCACCTGAATTCCAGCAGAACATTCAGAAAAATTCCATGTACAAATATAATCTATTTCCAAACCTAAATATGGATGCAAATACATGAATATTACTTCACCCGTGTCATTTTCTAGGACAGCTTCTCTCACAAATCTAGGTTGCAGATACTGTTTTCAAAAAATCTATTTATTGCATTTAATGTGCAATGAACAGGTATAACCAGATATTATGTTACATATGTATTAATATGTAATGAATCAACTGTCCTGAGACTCTAAATAGGGAGGATAAGGATCAGTCTTTATTTCAGTTTTTAACTTTGTTTTTTTTAGATTTCTTTTCTTGTCTGTGTCTGAAATCACTGTAACATGTTATAGTTTTTATGTCAGTCAAAACCAAAAGCAGCATTACTTATTTTTAGGGGGAGGGAGATTAATGCTCTTGACTAGTCTTCAGCTCAAGAAAGAATGACATGCTTGCAGACTGTATGTTTCTTTGAAGTTCATCAGTCAAACATTGACATAAAATAAAACATGGAGTAGTTTAGGAGCTGTAATGTATGCTGTGACCTGAAAAGGATTATTGAATTAACACAGGGCTCAAATGAAAATGTCTGATATTAATTGCTGCTTACAGACTCTCTAGATTCCTTTTAAAAAGATGCCATTGGATTCTCTTGGCTCTCTCCCTTAAACATGGCACAACTCATTCATTATATTCTTGCTTCAGTCACTGATATCCTCAAATAAATATCATTGCTTATATCATGGGCTTATCCATTGCTTATATCTGCTATTCCAAGAACGTTCTGTGAAAAAACGTTACACACAAGTTATTGGAAAGGAGAGAATCAAGACTAGATATAACTTACCTGTACAGCAAGTAATTCAGTTTCAACAAGTTAGCATATTCCTCTAATCACATTTTGTTTTATACAATAACAGTCAATCTTGTGAAGGAAAAAAAATAAGCTAAGTGACTGGATAAATTATTATATTTACAGAAAGGGAATGCATCTTAAAATGACTATCTGTGCTCTATTCTCTATAAGTAGATAATACTGATTTAGATGTGGATGCAATGATTTTGCACCTTTCCTGTTCCTTTATAACTGACTTTTTGAATGGTTTCAGTACTTTTAATGTGTTAAATACTTCAAAAATGTCTTATTTAAGAATAAATACCAACATAGAAAACAACTCTTTAAAATAGCCTTCCGATATATTTATTAACTGTACCTGCTTTTTCAGTTTGAAAGAGAATTCTTCATATCAGAATAAGGGGAACGAAGAGAGGGGAAATGATGTTTTTGTCCACAGAGGAAGAAGTTATAACTTTGTTCAGTTCTTTAATCTATAATGAAATCTTCATTTGGTTTTGTATTCATGGGGGTCAAGGTCTGGAAGATGATGGTTTATTGTTCATGTTCAAGTTGCTAAGAGGAAGAAGGTATGCTTTGGGGCTGCTCAGGAGGTTGAAGACAAACTCCTTTATTTCTAACATGAGCAATGTACATTCTAGTTTAAATTTTGTAAATATATCTAGTCAAACATGAACCTAATACAATGCTAATTAATACAGATGGACTCTTTTCAGTGGGCTTTTTCTTGTTGCTTACATTCATGCTCCAAAACATCTAAATACAGCATTTGTTTTTAGTGTTCTTCCAGAACAAGTAGGTCAGTTCAAATACTCAGCTGAATCATCACTGTTATTCTATTTTTGCAGCGTCAGTTTCTTACAGCAATTTTCAGAACAGAGTTTGTTACGTGTATGAATTTTTTGCTTGCATTCCTCTTACATCTGCTCTAAAAGCAGTTTTCAATAACTTTATCTCATTCATTCTGCTGAAAACTTGACTATGTAACTTGTGTGATTTAAAATAAAGAACAAAGGATTAAATATCTTTCTCATCCTTAGTTTTAAAGCAATATATACAAACCAGAATGTTTGTGTATAAAAATATGTATAATATATGAAGATACTTATGGCCATATGATATATATAGGTTAAAATTTAGACATGAGAAGACTGTCGATGATAATTTTCTTATCCATGTAAACTACATCAAAAGCCTGTAGCTATCCATACATGTGTAACAAGATATATACACTATCTAAAATCTGCTTGAGTATTGTTAGCTTTCCCTCTTGAGACATTTTATCAAGGGGCTAAGTTGTCATTGACTAATATACAGCCATGAATAGCACCATTCCTTTTTCTTAAAACACAATATCCATATATCCCCCCAATCTTTGGATTAAGAAGGGCATCAAGAAGTTCCTAAAAAATAATTTGCAACCAAGGTATGTTGTTATCTCTTATTTCTTCTTGGCTCAAAAAAGCTACAGTACTGCAAATAAATGAAATCTCTGGTTTATTTAAACTATATGACAAGGCTTTGTACTCTAATACTCATGAAACAGCTTGTGTTGATGGCAAATTGAAAATGCATTATTTCCTTTTAAGTATAGGAGTTTGAATCCCACACAGAGTACCTAGAAATGTAGTACAGGAGTATTTTCCTTTCATTTTGCAAATGAAATTCATTTTTTCTATACCCCATGTAAATTAACTTTAATAGTCACCCCCTAAAATTACATTATAAAATGTTACAAAGTCATTAGTCAAATAAAAATGTTTTATTTGAGTTTTGTAAGCAAAGAAATGCCCACAGTAGACCACTCTCATAAGATATAAAAGCTATCTGTAAATTATCTGTCAACTGCCACTTTGGTATATCCTCTTTCTTTTTTTACATAAAAGATTGGCCAGGATTGATGCATATATGCAATTCTGTTGTGCTTTTTCTCCCTCTCTTCTGCTCTGCCCTTTTTGTATATGTACATAGACTTAGAGGGAAGAAAAGCTCAGGAAGTAATAACCTTCATCACTTTTACTAAAGTGTTAAATGCTAGAATATAATTTAACAGCATTTATATAAGAATCTTTAATGATTTAATTTATATAACTCGCAGTGTAAGGACACTTATGTTTCACTGCATCACTATCTAATGCACATTTGCATGCCTGTTGTCCTTGTCAGCCCTGTATTCCCACCTGGGTTTAGATAGCTCTGCCACGAACAGTACTTCAGTGCTTTTGCTGCCATTAGCAACCGTGTTGCCCCAAAGCTGTTCAGAATGTTTTTGATCAGGTACAAGCACTGCCATGAGTTCAGAAAACCCCAGACCTGGGTTTTTGTAGAGAACCTTTTGAACTGGGCATTTTTACAAAGTGCTACTTATATTTCATATGTGTGCATGTGAGTTTCTGTAGGTGACTGTACTTTCTTAGTTCTGAATTTTACATCATTTCAGCAATGTTAAGAATGTGAGAGGCAGATTACTCCTGGATTATTCATGTAATATCAATGATGTTCATGTGTCTTATATTTAGTCCGAAGCCTGCTTACGTGAAAATCAGTTTATCTTTGGACATGTGGGACTCATCTGCCTGAGGCAACAATATAAGGAATGTTTTGAGTTTAACAGACAATAGTTATGCTGCATTAACTCCCCAGGTGGAAACTGTTGTTCTGGAGAGGTGGCATTCTTGCATTTTAGCTTGGTAATGTTTCAGCACACTGAAAGAGAGCCAAACAAAGGAAGAGAACCGCACAAAAGACTCCTGGCAGAATAACAGTCTTCATACATGATCTGTTCTGCAGTAGATCACTGGGGCTTTTGTGGGCAAATTCGAAGTTACAAGGACATATCTATGAGAAGATAAGTTTCCACAGTGCTTTGTCCTGAGAGTTAGTGAGTAGGAACATCTTTCTTTAAAATTACTGTATATAGTACTGATGCTCATTAGATTAAATTGAAAGGCTCCTCATTACTTTAATGGGAGTCGAATCAGCCCTCTACATTTTCATAGCCAAGATCCTTAGTTGGTTTGATTCCCAGTGACTTCATTTGGAAAATTCTGTAAACTTTCTTCTTGGAGTTAGTGTGGGGGTTTGGGGCATCCAGAACTTTTGGGTTGTGTCACCTAATGACACCTCACAGGAGAAGGTCTAAATCAAAACATTCAGTTATTTTACAGGAGAAAAAAAAAAACTTCCTATGTGAAATTCAGATCTGCATTTCAGAGTGAAATTCCAGAGGAAATGAGTGCTCAGGTATATAGAGGATACATAGCATGTTTGTACTGGAGTAGGGACAGAGTTTGTTTACATGGCATTCTTTACTTATCTTGTTCATCTGACCAAAAATTAGTGTCTGTTGTTTGTGGAATTGGATTTATACTTTTTCAGTACCTTCAGAAGAAATGCTTTTGAGTCTCAGCACTTCTGCAACAATGTTTAAGGACAGGAAAGAGGAAAAATTCATTTTCACTGAGCAAAATAAGGACAAAGCCTACAGTGTTCCATAGATACTTGGTTGTTTTAAATGGTTTCTTTTTCAAAAGTTAATTATGTGATTGCTGCATTACTTAAGAGCTGAGAAGAACACATCTATAATGAGTAGAATCTGAATAGATTTTTAATGCATCTTTTTTAGCTCTCCCCGTGGCTAGGAGTGCTTATTGAGATCTTCATTTACAATACATTACTGCTACTTTTTAAAGTACTTTCCCACTCTCTATAATTGATGTATTAGTACATCCCCTAAGCATATTTTCTTGTTCGTCTTTACTCCATTAAGATTAAACAGAATGGTCATTAGATTATAAAGAAATAAAATATTCACTTTGCTACTTACTGCAAAAAAGCTGCTATTATCTGTCAAATATAAAGATTAACTTTGCTGTCAGGTACTTTTTAAATGGCTTTTTAAATATAACCCTGAACCACTGTAACACATAGAAAAAGACAAAGAACTTTCTTCATCAGGGGGAAGTTTATCTTAATTAGATGTCATCCCCAGAATTTTTTTGCTCAGCTCATGCTCTTAGCTGTGAAAGATTTTTATCCGTGGTTATCTGAATTCATGACACAGTTGCAATGCTGGTTAAAATTAAGGGGTCGATTCATACTTTATTGCTTGCTATAGACTTTTTAATAGGTTTTAATTAAAATGTCAAATACAATCATATATATATTTCTTGTTTAAATAACAGTGGAAATATGAGTTTGTAAAGATATGGAGTAACCCAGTTTTCAGTGTGTGAGCATAAACTGCATTTGCAAAGAGGGTGCTCAAACGTGAAACAAAATGAAAATTATATTCTTAGAAATTCAGGCTTGCAGAATGGTGTGTTTTTCCCTTATTCTCTCTAGTTTCTCACTTCTTTTTCCACTGTTCTGTTCTTCTGAGAGAAAACAATAATGTTTCAAACGGTGAAAGTCTTTTTAAAAGGGCATCAGGGAACACAGAGGTCACTGCTATTTTATGATTAACAGGTGTAAAATACATGGAAGATAGGCAGCAGCATAACTGCACAGCTGTTCTTGGCAGTAACGGTTGTATTTACTGTCCACTGAACTAGACAAAGGTTGCAAAACAAATATCACAGAATCACAGAATAACCAGGTTGGAAGAGACCCACCAGATCATCGAGTCCAAGCATTCCTATCATTCACTAAACCATGTCCCTCAGCACCTCATCCATCCGTGCCTTAAACACCTCCAGGGAAGGTGACTCAACCACCTCCCCAGGCAGCCTGTTCCAGTGCCCAATGACCCTTTCCGTGAAAAATTTTTTCCTGATGTTTAGCCTAAATCTCCCCTGGTGGAGTTTGAGGCCATTCCCTCTTGTCCTGTCCCCTGCCACTTGAGAGAAAAGGCCAGCTCCCTCCTCTCTACAACCTCCCTTCAGGTAGTTGTAGAGAGCAATGAGGTCTCCCCTCAGTCTCCTCTTCTCCAGGCTAAACACCCCCAGCTCTCTCAGCCGCTCCTCATAAGATTTGTTCTCCAGCCCCTTCACCAGCTTTGTTGCTCTTCTCTGGACTCGCTCCAGAGCCACAACATCCTTCTTGTGGTGAGGGGCCCAGAACTGAACACAGGAGTCGAGGTGCGGTCTCACCAGTGCCGAGTACAGAGGGAGAATAACCTCCCTGGACCTGCTGGTCACGCCGTTTCTGATACAGGCCAGGATGCCATTGTCCTTCTTGGCCACCTGGGCACACTGCTGGCTCATGTTCAGTTGGTTGTCAACCAACACCCCCAGGTCTTTCTCCTCCAGGCAGCTTTCTAGACAGACTTCTCCTAGTCTGTAGCACTGCTTAGGGTTGTTGTGCCCCAAGTGCAGGACGTGGCATTTGGCCTTGTTAAACCTCATGCCGTTGGTCTCAGCCCAGCAGTCCAGCCTGTTCAGATCCCTTTGCAGAGCCTCACGACCCTCCAGCAGATCAACATTTCCTCCCAGCTTGGTGTCATCTGCAAACTTGCTAAGGGAGGACTCAATGCCTTCATCCAGGTCATTGATAAAGACATTGAACAGGGCAGGACCCAGGACTGAGCCCTGGGGAACCCCACTTGCCTCCAGATGGATTTAACACCATCTACCACCACCCTCTGGGCCCGTCCATCCAACCAGTTTTCCACCCAGGTGAGTGTGCGCCTGTCCAGGCCAGAGGCTGACAGTTTCTGAAGCAGAATGCTGTGAGAAACTGCGTCAAAGGCTTTAATAAGGTCCAGGAAGACCACATCCACAGCCTTTCCCTCGTCCAGCAGCTGAGTCACTTTGTCATAGAAGGCAATCAGGTTAGTTTGGCAAGAAATATGGTATTAATGACTGATTAATTTTATCAGGAGAAACTGGACTAATTTATTTTATTGATTATTTCATTATTAATGGTGTCATGGTTCTGAAGTCAGTGTTCACAGACAGCTGAAGAAGTAACAATATTCACTAGTTCTGACTGTTACTGACGGTAACAGTCTCTCCATCTCTGCTTGGTTCTGGGGCATTTTTCTGTCTGCCCTGATATTACTGGAATTATTAAAGATATGGTTGTCATTCAGAGTCATAATGATAAACTCTGGGGTACTCTTGCTTGTGGTTATTTCTTTAGTTTTTAAAATGGTCATGCTAGTTTCTGTCACACAAGATCTTTCAAAGAAAAAGCCCTTTTCTTAAGGAGTCGGGCGTGCTACAATGGCATTCTATCAATTTAGTTACAGGGACTGGCAAAACGACATGATATTTAATCTGTTTTAAAAGAAGTAGTTTTAGTAGAGTTCACAGAAAGATTAATAAGCATGGCTATTTTGGACTTGTAAGCTAAAATTATAGTAAGGATATGTTGTACAATACCTTATTTATTAACCAACTATATGTTTGGTTAGATTAAGGCTTTCATTTTTTTGGTCAGAAACTTAGCCTGTAAGGCAATGATTCTTTGGCATCAAGGCTACCATTTTCTTTCAGTAGTGCTTTAGTTTTATTAGCTATAGATACCTTCTCAAGTGCCCCCAGATACCCAGCGCTGGGTCAGCTACCCACACGAGCAGTTCAGTTCAGAGCAGTGCTGCTCTGAACTCAGCACTGCAGTCTGGGAAGGAAGGTGCTCTTTTCTACTTGACTCAGTGTTTTGATATGCGGATCTGAAGTTTGGTGTGCCTTGTCATTTGAATGGGAACACAGCCCCTGTAATGCTTACAGGAAAAGTTATTTCTTCTTTCTATCAGTTTTCCCTGGATGAAAACATTCTTACTTTCACATCCCTCACTTATTATGTAAGCAGGTAATTAGCTGATTACTTGTGCTCCACTTAGCAGCATGATTGGATATGTGTCACTCTCAGCAGTGTTGTAGTATAATCTTGAGAAGTTTGCTCAGAACATCTTCCTGCAGTGTTACCTTCAGTATCCCAGAAGCCCTTCTCACTCTGTGCTGGAGTCCTTGAATGGGTCCCACCATCAGTGACTGGCTCTTCTTTTTATGACATTGGACAGTTGCAGCTACCTGACCTAAGTCTGTCACTGCTCCTAACTGCCCTCCTAACCAAAGACTTAACAGCTCCAGTAAGTACCCTTGATATCCTCAGTGGAATTCCACTGGACATAATTTCCTCCTTTGACACTTATTTGTAAATGTTCTCTGCCAGCCTATACTCAGCGCAGTAGCAGTGCCATTTCTTGTGTATTTGTTTTGCCAAGTAGAGGAAATTAGTTTCTTACATGTTCAGCCCTGCCTTTACTTTTCATCTCATCTTACCTTCTAATCTTCCTGTAATTGCACAGTAAAGCATGTTAGTAAACATATATCTATTTCTGAAATTATTTTCCAGGTTTCTCTTAAAGAAAACCTTTGTTTTATCCTGCCCCAGATCATATACCATTATCTGGTCAGTTCTTCTGTACTTATATTATAGGACTTTGCAGTCTTCAGGGTATATATTTTTTTACTTTAAATAGCTGTTCAAATTTAGTGGAGGAATTCAGTTGCAGGTCATTTATTCATCAATAATGTTATATGTGAAAATTTTTCACCCTCTTTTTTTTTTCTGTGGAAGAAAATAAATATATTTAATAATGTGTAATAAACTAGCTAGTGAGTCCCTTGTTAGTTTTTATTTCTGCCTTCTTGTCTTTTTAACATCTGTTTCAGTTCCACTGTTGTTTTGGCCAGCGTATGCTGGAAACATATTGTGAACCATTACAAGATTTACAAGTAAATTATACAAATTCATGTATACTGCTAATATGTTTTGACTGTCCAAATGTTAACTAAACCCCCTTAACTTTAAAGAGAAACAAAAACAGTAGTACAAAAATTTCCCAGCAAATAACAGTAAAATGTATTGCTTTTCAAATGCCATAGGTCTGTTATCTGTTTGATAAAGCAGGAAAAATATCTTGCTCTTTACAGAAAATGTTAGAGCTTCTTGATCATGTAAAATTTTATTTTTCTAGGAGCAGGATAGATGAGGCCTTATGCACCTAATACAGTGTTGCCTTTCTGCTTAAAGCATCCACAGTCAGACTTCAACCTAAGAGAGAAATCTCTGAAGTAAGGATAATTGAGACAAGCAATAGCTTTCTTATCCGAATATTTATAGTCAAAGATCTTATTTTTTTTTCCTAACACTTTGTTACTGGCGTGAAATAACGTAAATACTGGTGGATATATTAGTTAGGCAGGAGGTCTGATTCCTGCCTGTTCTTTTCCTCTTAGAAGAGCCTGTTCTTTTCCATTAGACCTACAGTAGACGCCAGTTGTTTTAAAGGATTTAGAAGAAAGAGCCGAAAATATAGAGGAGTAAAGGAAAAAGAATGATGGCCAGTCTCAGATAAGGCAGTAGGCTTACACTTGGCCGAGTCATCGTGCCTGACATTGCTTTTTCCTTGAGCTAGTCACTTACGTTCCTTGAAACTTAGATACTCTCTGGAAAAGAGAGGTTATTGGTACTTGCTTTCCTCATTAAAGTGTTAAGAGAATAAATTTAAATATATTAATTTAGTACAGGTTGATGAAGCACATAAAAATGCAGGGGGAGGGTCTGGCTTATAATTAATTTTATACACTTTGCTTAACTGATGATGTAATTCCTCAATGTAATTATTAAGACACGGATTATTATCTTACAGTAATTTCTAGTAATATTTTCTATTCACAGAAGGTTTATAGAGTGGTTTGAGTTGGAAGGAACTTTAAAGATCATCTAGTTCCAACCCTCTCCCGCTAGATCAGGCTGCTCAAGGTCCCATCCAACCTGGCCTTGAACACCTCCAGGTCTGGGGCATCCACAGCTTCCCTGGGCAACCCGTGCCAGTGCCTCACCATCATTGTGAAGAATTTCCTCCTGATGTCTAGCCTAAATCTTCCTCTCTCCAATTTATAGCTATTCACCCTAGTCCTATCACTACATGCATTTGTAAAAAGTCCCTCCTCAGCTTTCTTGTACGCCTTCTTCAGTAACTGGAAGGTTGCTATAAGTTCTCCTTGGAGCTTTTTCTTCTCCAGGCTGAACAAACCCAGCTCTCTCAGCCTGTCCTTGTATGGGAGGTGCTCTAGCCCTCTGATCTTTGTAGCCCTTCTCCGGACCCATTCCAACAGCTCCATATCCTTCTTATGTTGAGGATTCCAGAACTGGACACAATACTCCAGGTGAGGTCTCACTAGAGAGGAATAGAGGGACAGAATCGCCTCCCTTGACCTGCTGGCAGCGCTTCTTTTGATGCAGCCCAGGATAGGGTTGACACTCTGGGCTGCCAGTGGGCATCTCATTGTTTCAGAACAATGTAAAAATATTTAAGAAAAGAAACTTTGTAATACTCAGACAAGTTAGGTAGAGATTTTATCAGTGTAGAGTGGTTAAGTGCCTTACATATGTTATAAAGCAGTGACTAATCTGGGAATTAATCTTTGAACCAATTTAAGAACAAATGCGTTTGTAAGCTTCCCTTGGCTGCTATGGAGAAGTACTTCATAATCTCTGTCAATAAGTATTTTTATGTTGATGTCCCTCCATTGTGCATTATCTCTAGACTGAATTGTGAAAGAAGAGGGACATGGTTTAGAGATTGGTGGGAATGGTTGGACTCGATGCTCCAGTGGGTCTCTTCCAACCTGGTGATTCTGTGATTCTAAGATTCTGTTCAAAAGCTAAGTCAAAGCCTCTTTTCATTAGACAATGCCTTTCAGTAGTGATTTTGACTGTACATGACTTTCAGAGTTGCTTCAAACTAAACTCTAATTATGAAATAATGCTGAAAGAACTGTATTTAAAGCTTAATTTGCACAGGAACCTGCTGCTGAGGACTTAGTGAGAATATTACCTAGTAATATAGGATGTATGATGTAGAATTTATATATTTTTTTAATTAGGTCATAGAAAAGTGGCTTGATGACTGTCTAAGGCAGAAAGGTAGCAGTCAGGATTCCTTGGTTGTGGTAGAGCTATTGCATCCTGCAACACTGGGCACTTCAGTCTCTTTTAGTACCTGTGACAGACAGTCAGTCTGTGAATTAACTGTAATGTTAGGCAGAACATGTATATGTTGTGACAGTTAATATTGTACATGCTGTTGTAAAGCACTTGTAAAATACTGTAAAGTGCTTTTGATTGTCAAGAAAGGCAATGTTTGTGCTGTTACTCTTAATACCGCAACCCCATGCAGGAGGAGGCTGGCAGTGAAGGAGAAATGGGAAGGACTGGACCATCTGGATGTTTTTAAGGTAAAAGATAAATAATTCGATTGTCATTGGAGGAGAAAGAGGAGAATTATTTAGAATCCTTTTAATAATTTTGCCCATCTGTGAGTGTGAACGAAAGGAATTTGACCTGTTCTTTATACAACAGCTAAGACTTGATGACACTGCTTTCATTTCTCTCAGTTTGTGAGGCATGAGAAAATAAGATGGGTTCCAAGCATCGGGATAATTCTATTTTGTTCACAGTGTATGGGAAGAGAAAGGCTGCCATGTGCCAATGAGATCATCTCTTTAATAGCAGCCATTTATCTCAGAATGCTCTCTGAAGGTAAACACAACGATCACTTTTTAAAGTAAAAAACATAATTCAGCCCACTATTCTCTTAGTCTTGTTCTTACTAAGGTGACTTCGTTCAACTGATCTGTTTAAATGGTGAAGAATGCAGCAGACTTTTTTCAAGAATGCTTTTTATAGTCCTTTTAGCTTGATTTAGGAGTCAATAGAAAATGCAAAAAAAAAGTAAAAAGTATCTCTTTTTAAGCAGAAAGGCTGATCAGGCTGGGTAGAAATACAGAAAAAAATCAGCATTCTTTATGTTGCACTTGTGAAATGAAAAGCTGGCAAAAAGTTATTTTGCAAATGACAAAATCAGAACTTCTCATCAGGAACGACACATTGCTGCAATCAGTTTTGATGCTAGAAATAGTGCTGCTTTATACACGGAGTAAACTCGTTGCTAAGGGATAGGTAGGTTGAGTCTTTTCATATCAAAGCATAGATTAATACCAGTGAAAGATTCTTATTAGAAGATGGTTATAAGTGAATTAAAATTTATTTAGAGATAGAATTATTAGAAAAAGGCAATATCCCCAAATTCAAGAGTATAGTGGTTTTACAAGGACTCAATTCAACAGTCTGTCTAATAAAAGCACTGATCATAGATTTTTCTACAGCTGTTTTGATTGGTGGTAGGAGGGAACCTCCAGCTTTTGCATCCATATGTTAAGTTATGACTGTGGATATTTAAAACTCTAGCGTTTGTTCCCCTTTCCAATGAGATTTTGTATTCTCCTCTAGTGTAGCAGCAAGGACCCCATCTTGTTTCATTCCCTTGGAAGTAAAGAATAGAGCTGTTGTTACCTTTCTTCTTCCTTTTCTCGGAACTCAGTTGATACAGGGCAAGGTCTTAGATGGAGATTCATGGTGCATTGCTGTGAGTTTTGTGGATGTGGGCATTTGTTGACTCATAAGTATGCTTTCATTGAGTTCACAGAACCCAAAACCCTTTCAATACTAAATTAAAGAGTTTCTCTCTTCAAGTATATTTATTAAAAAGTAACTATTTTAAGAGGCATTTGTCCATAACAAAAAGTCTTTCATAGCATGTAGGATTAAAATTGCTTGTCCAAAATTCAGAGAAAGCATCTAATATGTCCATCAAAATGTTCAGCTGTAGCAGTTCAGGTTGTCTTGTACACATTTTCAAACTGTACCCATACATTTTTCAAACAAGACAAAGTATTTATCAGAAAACTTTCAACTAATTTGTCATTCATTTGTAGATTGTTTCCATAAAATTTATTCCCTAATATCCTTTGTCTTTATGTATAGCTCTAGAAGTTGGAGCTGTTGACATTTACTTCTCTAAAATAAAGATACTATTTTAAAAAAGGAAAAAATATCCCCTGTATTTAATTGGCTACTTAACATAGGCATCTCCTTTAAGTTTTCACACTTACTTGACTTGAGTTACTGACTTTAATAACAGTCAAGAGGCAAGTATAGACATGAAAAAAAAGCAATAGTTAACATTGAGGAGAAATATATTGATTTAATTAAATTTCTGTCATATGCCCCAGAAAAAAAATGTCAAATTAAAGCCACATATATTGGTTAGATATTTCAGATCTGACACAAATGAAGTCTTTATTAATTCCTTGATTCCTAATTGTTTTCTTTGGATCACAGCACACCATAGGTCTTTGATATGGTTCTGTTTTTGCTCTCCTTAAAATTACTTAGGACTTGGGCACAGGAGAGAGGAATTCAAGCCTCTCTCCTTAAATGCTTAGTTTCTTTCAATATCCATATGGCACTTACAGGATTTATTTGATGACCAGTGCTAGTGCTGTCATATGAAGACACAGCTCACAGTCTCGTTCATCTTATGACATATCTTGGACATGCTCTTATCCCTGGTGTATATATGAAGAATTAGGCACAGATAAAGTGGTGTGTCGAAAAGATGTGTGGGAAGTCTTTGGTGGAACAGATAATTGCTCCCTTGCTTGCTATCTGAGGCCACCTCTGAGAATTTGGATGTGCAGAGTAAAAGCCCAGACTCCTTGGCTGGAGGCCTTGGTTCCTGCCCTGAACAGATGTAACTCCATCTCTGCCTTATTTGTCTCTTTTCTTTTACCGTAACTCCCTTCAAAGGAGTCATTTTCCTTTGTTGTTTGGTTTTGTTGTGGTTTTTTTTTTAATTTCTCATGGATTTGGTTTTTTCCTTTTTACTTTTTATTTTCTTGGTTTTACAATGTATTCCTTGTACAGCCATGTCACTCACTTTCTCCTCCCTTCTTTTAAAATTTCATTGTTTTCTGGACAGAAAAAAAAATTGAAAGAATATAGTTAAATTTCACAGAAAGGGTCATTGGGCACTGGAACAGGCTGCCCAGGGAAGTGGTTGAGTCACCTTCCCTGGAGGTGTTTAAGGGACAGGTGGACGAGGTGTGGAGGGGCATGGGTTAGTGATTGATAGGAGTGGTTGGACTTGATCATCCAGTGGGTCTCTTCCAACCTGATTATTCTATGATTCTATGATTCTGTGAATTAAACTATTCCTGCCATGCTGGAGTTATACAAATATTTACATAAATTAGCAGTGTGTCAATCCTGTAGTACTGTAGTTTCATCTCTTGACTTAAGATCCACAAAGGCAATATTGTTTAATAACTTCTCTCTTGTACTTTCTGTGGAGATTTGCAATGCAGAGTGAGCAGTTTTCTTAAAAAAAAAAGAAAGCACCTGTGGTTTTTAATGAATTTGAGCAAAATCATAAAATTCTGCAATTTTATGAGCAGAAAAATTCTTAAACTAATTTTTCTGAGCTTATTCAAAAGGTTTCATTTTAGTAAAATAGATTGCTTTTTTGTTTATGATGGATTTTTGTGGTTTTGGCATTAGATTGGACATATTTTTATCAAAGGAGCATCTGAAAATGTACTATCACTACTATGGGATAGTAGGTAGCTCTACTATGTAATGAAGTAATACATACAATTAGTGATTTCAAACAAATAAAAAACCCACTTCAAATTAAGAATATAAATATTTTATTTAAAAATTTTGAAATATGATGATTCAAAAAGTTTCTTATTTTCTTCCTAAATTAATTTTTGGAAAACCTGACATTTTTATTGTGATGGGATTAGAAAATCTATTTCATATGTTGAAATAGCCAACAGAAGGAAAGTGAATGAAAAATGTCGTGCCTTCCCTATAAGACCAACACTGAACATCCAAACAGTTAACATGAGACATAAAAGCAATCTAAACATTGTGGCTACTAGAATGAAATCTGTATCAAGGAAGTTGAACTCTCTCTGACAGATGAGGGAAGACAGATAAGGACAAGTCTGTTTCTGCTGAAGAAGCACACTACTGAATCATGACATATTAATGAAAAACAAAACTATGCAGACAAACAGCATATTTCCAATCTTTGCAGAAGGAACTGATTTTAAGTTTTGATAGGCAGGATTTCCCTAAGCAAATATCCTGAATCACAAAAGATCAGTCTCTGCCAACAGTGTTGATGTTCCTAAATCAAAACTAAGGGAACATTTCTCTTCTACCTTGGAAGTCACTCTTCCCTTCTTTTTTCCAATGCACACATTCTTTCCAAATTATGCTTTGAAACCCAGGAGAAAGCAGAATGAAGAGAGTTTCAAAAACACAGGAAAAACTTGATGAGTCAAATGCTTTTCTTTTGTTTCAGAAAAGAAACTTTTGCATTGCCAAAGACAATTTTAGATTAAGAATTTTAAAAATATCAATAGATTTCTGTTTGAGTTTCCCATGAGAATGTTTCAGACCTGATGGTCCTTGCCAATTCCGAGCCAAAAATAATTTTTTCTAACATTTCTATAGTTTATTTATTTATTTATTTAAATTTCTTGGGTTGAAGGTATCCTACTCTGCTTAGCTTCAGTTGTTGCACAGTGAAATTTTACGTATGCATTCTCTTCACCATCATTGGGCTTTTAAGCTTTTGTGTTAACTTTCTAGTTGTGCCACTCTTGCTGCTCTTTATGAACCAAGTGGGTGAGGCCAGTGCTGAGCCTTGCATTCCTTGGCATCAGAAGAAAATGTGTAGTGTAGTTATGCAGATATATCCTTGGTTAACTGCTGCTTTACAGTGTGTACAGCTCTGATCACTACGAGGATCTAAATGTATGGAGCTGTAAGCTTAACATGTCAGCCTGTTATCAGCCTATGTCATCTCACATTATAGCCAGATGAGTGGATTTTTTTCTCTGGAAGAGTTATTGGTGCATATACACCTCTGTAATAACACTGATTTTTATCTTCAGAACTTTTGACTTCCTATGAAATTAGTCATTTGTTTAAATTTTAATAAGATTTAAGTGGTTTAATTCCATTGGTACCTGCTTTCAAATGCAAAAAATTTGCCAATAAAGTGGGAATAAATTTAGTAGACTTAAGGGTACCTTTAGAGTTAAAGTAGCTTGGCTGCAAGCTTCTGACTCATTAAGGTGTTTGCTGACAATGCAGCCTAATAGCGATACGACTGTAATACCACTGTGTGAGGAATTACTTAATTTTAAAAGGTTTCAGCAAATTTCCATGCCTTTATCTGTCCCCATTCTGTCGGGCTGCTAGAACCTGTTTGTACTCCAGATACCTTATCATCCACCTTGACAGGGAGTTTCTAAACATACATAAATCTGTAGACCTAATTGCTGTTGAATATTTTTTCAAACATGTTTCCTAGGAAACTGTCTGAACCATAAAAAGTTCGAACTAAAAAAATACCATCACCACAAAGTTAAGGCATTTAAATTGTCTGTATCTCTTGTCTGTTATTTAGATATTGCTTTAGCCACCTTCTTTTTGAAACAATTATTATTTTGAATGTAAAATTAATGATCAATTAGACTGAAGTTTAATCACCCATTTCTTCTGAATCAGCTCCCACATTATCTAAAAATAAAATGTGCCTTAATGCAGCAGTGGAGGTACATTGTTTATGCTGAAATGCAGTATTTTGCATTATTAATATCCAGCATAAATTTTATTCCATGGCTAAAATAACTAAATAAGACAATGTAATAGTGTATTGGGTTTGTGTGGCAAGCTTTTGGTAGCAGGGGGATGACAAGGGTGGCTTCTGTGAGGAGCTGCTAGAAGCTTCCCCTATGGCCAATAGAGCCAGTGGCCATCTGGCTCCAAAGTGGACTCACTGCTGGCCAAAGCTTATGAATTAGTGATGATGACAGTGCATCTGTGATAACATATTTAAGAAAGGGAAAAAACTCATGTGCAACAGCAGGTGGAAGAGAGGAGTGAGAGGAACAACTCATCAAGGTCAATGAAGAAGGAGAGGGAGGAGGTGCTCCAGGTAATGGAACAAGATTCCCATGCAGCCCATGGTGAAGACTGTGATGAGGCAGCCTGTCCCCCTGCAGCCCATCGAGTTTAGCAGTGGAGCAGATATACGCCTGCAACTCGGAGATGATTCCATGTTGCAGCAGGTGGATTCCTGAAGGAGGCTGTGGCCGTGTGAGCCTGCTCTGAAGTAGGCTCCTGGAAGGACCTGTGGCCCTGTGGAAAGAGGAGACAATGCTGGAGCTGGTGCATTGTCAGGACTTGTGACCTCACGGGAGACCTGTGCTGGAGCAGTCTTGTTTCTGAAGGACTGCACCCCGTGAAAGGGACCCACACTAGAGTAGTTTGTGAAGAACTGCAATCTGAGTCCACACATATGTGTGTGTTCAGTTTACCTAAAGTGGTCTCAAACCCAATCCTCTTTAACCAAAGGGGAGTCTTTCTTTCTCCAGACTTTTTCTCTTCCCTCCAGGTCCTGGGATTCCTGAGGGCTAACCTTAGCAGTAAAGAAAGGAAAGAAGGCGTTCAGCAACTTTGTCTTCTTTCATCCCTTGTCATGAGGGCACTCACCTCATTCAGCAGCGGGCTGTCATTTTCCCTAGTATTCCTTTTGCTGCTGAGGTACTTTAAGAAGCCCTTCAGCCTGTTAGTAAATATATTTCCATTAGTAGATATGTTTACCTGGCCAGGTAGTACGTTACTGAAAGTATGAGTGTGTTTTTATGAGAAGAATGCTGTTTATCATTGCTGGCACTTAGTATTTACTGAGCTTCACTGTGCTTTAAATGTAACAAAATTATGCAGTCAGTGCTGGCTTCTGTGTCTGCCAAACCCTGTCTCTTGGTACTGAATTACCATCTAAGACTGACAACCATGAGTAGCTCGCTCATGTTAAATTTTTGACGTGGGATCAGATATAGTGCAAGCCAGATGTCCGTTCCTTCTTCTGCAGTTCAGACTGGGAACACCCTAGTGGAGATTACCTGGGAATTAAAGCAGGGTTTCTGTTATGCTCTGATGAGACACAAAGCTGAAAGAGTGATCATGGAGCTGGTTGTATACCATTTTATTTTGCTGTGTTGCCAGGATATGATTTTCATCTACCTTCAAATTATTGAAACCCTCAGTTTCATGAAAGTAGTTTTAAAATCAATTTATAAGAACCGGGAAAACTGAGACGTAGAAGAACTGAACTCTTTCTGCAATTGGTATATATACTAATTTTTGTGTAATTAGGGTTATATTTCCAATTATTGCACTATAGGTACAAGAACAACAGTTGTTTAAAAAAGAAAATTTTAAGTCACTAGTCTTCTTGATGTTTTAAGTAGAACTTTGACTATTGTAGTAGTTTTATCAAAACTCTGAGATTTTCAGCATCATATAACCTTCTATCTGTCTATACTTTATATCCTTCTTTACTATCTAAACTAGTCTTTAGTGATGTTATATCCCAGCTACTGCCTTTCTGTCTGTTAAATACAAGACTGATCCCTGTGTTTATCACAAAGTATTTTAGGGTAAAATAGGACTGGAAAGCAGCTTGCCTCCGGCTGGCTCAGATATTATATATAACAGTGCACTGTTGCTCCTTCCGTATATTTGTTGAATTTTATATTCTCTACAGCATCTATACTGATGTGTTTTGCATACGTAAATTACAGAAGCTAAGGCATGTGAACATAAATGTGATCTCAGCTTTTCGTAGAATTTAAATGCTTACTTTTCCTTTAGTCACATGTATTTATGATTCTTTAACATGGATCTTGAACTGTAACATCGTGGTTAAAGTATATGAAAAGTATAGATATTCATTGTTGGGTTGATTTCCTAAGACACTGAAGTTTATGTGATTATACTGTTAATCTGTCAGCTCCAGAGCTGAAAACTTCAGAGCAAATTTGAACAACAGGTAAAAACTGAAAACTAATAGCATTGTATTAGAAGAAAATAATTAGGGCACATTGTCAGGAGGTTAGAGGGGAAAGATGCAGTTGAATATCTTCCTCTGAGAGAAGGGTAGGCAGGAACGACATAGACAGATGCTCCCTTTCAGGCTCTTTGTGCTTAGTGCAAACCAACTAAGCAAACTTCAAATTTGCCTTCTTGCAGTACTGGCATTCAGACACTTACAATGCTAATATTTCCTGTCATAACAATGTGGAAAACTTTCCTGAAATGCCAGTGAAAGATTTCTGCTTTATCACGTCATGTTTCCAAGCAGAGCTTGAGCAATGTGAGCATCTTCCAATGCTGTCATTTTTTCTGCACAGATGAAGGTAGAATCTCATTTGGAAGTTTGCTAAGATATGTAAACAGCATTACAACCATCTTCCCTTCGCCGCTGTGAACATTGTGAGAATATCGGTTTAAGAGCACCTTATTGTGAGACTGTTCTAACTGTAGCTTTCACCAAGGAAGCCAACGCAAATCTGCCCTCATAGTGTGTCCTTGGTGGTGTACTCTGTATTGGAGAGCAGGCATAGGTTTGTCAGCTTAGGATGGATCCCCATCATGGAATCAGTGTTTTTGCAAAGTGGGGCTGAGCTAAAATAAACTCCTCTCCTAACTTAACTGAAGGGGTCTCAGACTTTTTCCATGTAAGAAAACTTGAATTTCCTAACATAAAATACTTAAACTTTGTTGAAGGGCAGAGGTACTTCAGATTGTTACCATCTCACTATGCAAGTATTGTCAAGTTTACATGAGATAGCCTGTTAGATTGATACACGGATTTCTCACCTGCCTCAGAACCAATAAAGCAAATCAGTGAGCATCTGATCTCATGAGTTGTCCATGTATCAATTTGGACACTAACAATTTTTTTTCTATTTTCCTTGCATTTTCTTAAGAATTATGGAACGTTGCTGTTTATCTCCAACAATGCAAAATGGCAAAATTATGGACGCTGAATGTTAATGTCATAGCTCAGCATTTTAGTATGTTTCTTGTGCTTCAGGTAAGAGTTTTCAGTTTCTTCAGTCAGCATGTTCAGGTCATCTATAATTTTCAGATATATCAGTATTATTTGTCAAGATTTATGTTCCACCAATAACTATATTGTGATGTCCTCTAGATGGTTGAATTTAGAGTCAAATTTACAGTCAGTACAAAAATCTGACTTCACTGAGGTAATGCTGATTTAAGCTAACCCAAGATTTGCTTGCGTTAAATTTAAAACATTAATGGTAATTAAAATTAGACCTTTTAATTTCTGTATTATAATCTAATTTTCTCAGCTTTATCAATTTTCCTTTCTTTGTCATTAAAGTTACTGTAATCCTAAGGTTCACTACTCTCTTCTATTCTCAATGCTAAATATGCCTAAATTCTCAATGCTAAAAATGCCACATCGTTCCTGATATTGGGTCTTCTCTACATTTATGATCAAGCAAAAATCTTGTCCGCATATGTTTATTATTGTAATTTGAATCAGGAATCCTCTGAGAGTGTGTATAAAATATTTTATTTTCCTACCACTATTGCCTTGTACAGGCTTTAAATTTTTTTTTTTTAAACAGTCATTTCATGGCCTAGTCATGCACTACAGAGAGTCCATGACACATTCAAGCATCAGGATTCTCAGTGCAGTATTTAATATCCATAAGGTCTTTATCAGTACTATTTATTTTTACATTCTGTCCTGTAATAATTTCTTCTTCTTCTTTTACCCACCCCAATATTAATAGGAATATTAACTATCTTGTGCCTGATTTTATCTATTATGTTTTACATGAATTGTTCCATTTTGTTCTACATCACACTGAACCTTTAATTCTCTGTGAAAGAATTTACAACAGCTCTATTGTATAGTACTCTTCATAATTCTTCTTTTGGCATACATCCCATGATATATATAGACACATTTGGCAATAATATCATGCTTAGTTTTATCTAAGTCTATAAATACACGCTATTTTATCTACCAGAATAAGGGGGCTTTTTCTATGGATGCTTTGCTGAGGGTAGGAGTCATCATGTTTCTCTAGAAGAGGGAGCACAATCTTAATGTAATAAGATTATCAACTACCTTTAAATGCTTCTTTGCCTTGCAGCTTATATGTGTATATATACACTTCCAAAATACTTATTTAGAATTGGTACTTACGTATTCTAGTCTAATGTATTTTTATTTGAATGACCCTAATAGGTTTAATCCAAGTGCCAAAATTTGCTTGTCTTTCTGTTTAGTGCTGTGGACTGCAAGGCTGATGTTCAGTGCATTCAGCAGACGACACACTTTTATTCAGTTTCCTGCAAAACCATTTAGAGAAATAAGTAATTGTAGCCTTTCTTCCTTTCTCAGTTTCTTTCAAAAAGGTCTGAACAGTAGATCAAAGAAGTCAGGGAGAACCTGACACACTGGAGGTATGAAAGAGTCATTAGGGGAGCAGTACTAAGTTAGAAACCTAAGTTTATTTTCTCTGCTTTATGTTGTGGCCAAATAACTTGGGTCGCTGTTTCTGTTTCCCTTATGTAAGGTGACAACCACAGAAATAATTCAGAATAGTTCATTGAAGATCTTAATGCAGTCATATATAGTATTATTTCAGACATATGAGTTCTTATTTTAATGGCAAGAAATAGTCAAACTAATGTAGAAGTCATAAAATCAAATTAGACATAGTAGGAAACCTTGTAGGATTTCTTCTTTCTTTTGTAAATGTAGCATGAAAAAGTTGTCATTTCTGTCCTGGCTTCTTGGTGCATGTAATCTCATGTTTCCTCCTTTGTAATTATTCAATCTAGTCAATTAAATAATTGTGGAAAAAGAATCAAAACTCTATTTAGGCTTAACTAAACTATATTTCTAAAAGCATCACTCTGGATTCACCAGGTGAATAAAATGTAAAGCTTTAATTATAATAGCTGGGAGTAAAAAGCCGCTAATGTTTCTGATGTTGAAATACATATTACAGGCTGAAGAATCCATTGATTTGAAAAAATATATGGTGTAAAATATCTTTAACTAAATGTTAGGAAAAATATGTAACTGGATGCTAATGATGGGTTAGTCTTTCTGATAAAAAGGTTGATATATTTATGTGGAAAACATGACTATATCAAATATTTGGTATAGTGATCCATAAGAATTGAAACCCATTTGATTAACTAGAATTAATTGCATTTTTACAATGCAATGACTTAACTGTGCTGTTATTACCAAATAATACACATGGAATCTGTGAAATTTTATAGCATCTTTAAGGCAGTCTACTGGGTAGCTTAGAAATTGCTTTCTTTGTATATTATAAAGAAGGAAATCTTGATAAAATTTTACAAGCATAAGATGAACCCTGTGTCTAATCCAATGAACAACTGAATTTCTAATAATAAAACTGCTTGTTTCTGTATATACAATATGTTGTAAAGCTACTGTTTTATTATGGTAGTGTTAGTGACAAATTGTTTTAGGGCCAAAGGAAAAAATAACAGCAGAACACATTTTAGTTATTCTTCAAATTGAATGTAGTATTTTTGAATATCATGAAGAATTTAATGAAAAGGGAGAAGGAAATCTGATGAGATTGAGAGAGGAGAATCTTGTGGTGGTAGATTTGAGACACTAGTCGTCTTCATCTTGCTATTCCATTCCAATTTTTAAATAACCAAAAAAATCAAAGCAAAATTACATATTTACTACAATAGAGATGTGCTTATATGAAGTACAAAATCTTTTAGTTTAATGTTTTATTCAAAGAATTACTGGCCTTTCAATTTTAATAAAGGGACAATTTCTTACTTTTAAAAATAAAACCCAGCCCATCGACTAACAGATCTATTCAAAATCAGGTGAAAAGTACATTTTCAGATCATACCAGGGAGAGTTAGATGAACTATTCAATAATGTCTGAATCTTCAACAGGTTCCTTTCAGTGAATGATAGCTGTAATCCTTGAGGGGAAAGCCTGAGTGCAGGAAGCTTAGTTGGAGAGCTTTATCCCATCAGAGGTATCTTAACTGAATGGTTGTTTTTCTACTGTATCCTATTGTTATGTACTAGCACCAGGGAAGCTTCTCTGAGTTTCCATGAAGAAAAGTGGTAGCAGTGGCATAGAGCAGCTGAAATGTCCCTAACACCTTTTGACAGAACAGAGACGTTTTAAACCCTGCATAATAATAATAATATGATATCCCTGTATGGCATTTTGGAGGCTTCTGCACTGCTTAGAGTCTGATAGCTCATTCTGTAAGATTCCCATTATCTCTTCCCTGGTCTGTTCTCATCTTGGTCAATTCAGCACCCCAAAAATCTTAGCAATTAATTTTCATTCTTGGTAATCCTCCTATCTACTCCTGAGTGTAAAGCTGCTCTTCCTACAGCAGCACAGCAAGGAGATTGCTGATGCTTCTTCACTCAGGGCTAGGAGTAAGGCAGATGCAACACAACTGCCTAATGAGGGTAACTTTCTGGGGAACATAAGGAAAGAAGACAAAGAGGGCCCAAAATGGTATAAACTTGCAATCGCTTGGGTAAATTTAAACCCCTGGCCACTGTGCACCCCTACCAGGAGTAGGGGAAGATCAGCCAAGGTGGAAAGAAAAGCTAATTCAGAAAAGGAGAATGTTGATTGACAGGGACTCTGAACAGAGGTGTGAGTGCCCAGCCATCCTGCCCACATATGGTTTGACATGCCCTGCAGCTTTATGTAACCTGCAGTTACAGTCTACTCTTCTTCAGCTTTTCCTCGTAGTAATTTTTCCTGGTGGTTGGTCTCTAAAATCAGCTCTGCTAAGGAGCACCCAAATTTCCCTTTGCCTACTATAAACAGAAAACCACTGGTGATTTGTTTTAGGAGATTTTAGGAGAGCTCCGCTCATGGCATGCAGTAGCTCGCAAGAGAAATGCAGGGGAGTGTGGATAAGTGAGTAGGTGGAGTTTCATCTGTACCTAGAGAAGTTGAAAACCATGCAGAAAATGGGTGGATATACATTAAAATGTGCCGCCTTGAGATCTTGTGTAGAGTGGATCTAGGAAACATTGCCTATTGATACCTGTTTTCCTTCTACTGTTCTTGCATCAAAAATACAAAAGTATAAAGCAAAATCTTATATTTTATCCTTGTGGGTGGGAAAAAATCCTGCGTTTTTCCCTCTGTCATGATGCATTTCTGCTCAAGCCAAAACTGTGAGGGCATAATTTAACCAGGAATCACGACAGTGAGACAACCTGATGTTTCTGTGTGAGGTTCTTTGAGGTCTGCTCATTTCAGAAGGCAGGGCTAATTTGAGCTACCCTATGCAGGGTTCCAGATGGCACTGAAGAGACTTCAGCGAGCTGTACTGCAAAGTTACCTCTTCTCAGAGCTCCATTGGGCTTTCTGCTGTGTCTGGTTCCATGCCCACTTGAAACTCTTTCTTGGTAGCAGCAGTTAGAGATGACCAATTAATGCCTCCATCTTCCAGTAAGCTTTGAAAGTATCTATTTGCTCATTCTTTTTAAATGGGGTCATCTACGTGGAACAGTCCTGTGCAGCTTTATAGGAACAAACCATGTAGTTTGAAACATTCAAATAAAACAGCACAACTTCACAAGGAAACAAGGTTTCCCAGTGACATCTAGTCTACTAGGTATGATCACTGAGCACAAATACCCAGATCAGAAACTCTTTGAAAGTGCTCCCCACTGCTACAGTTCTATCTAAATTCATTTTTTTACACTGCCTTTTGCAAAAAAACTCCAGCTGTGGAAGCAATGTGTTTATGGTCACAGAGGTGAGTGCACATTTTCTTGATGACCCTTTGTGATTTGTTGCATTTTCTTGTGGCAGTCTCAAGAAGGTAGCACATCTTCATTCTTGTGACAACCAGCAGTATTACAGAGCAAGTGCCAGCTGAATAGAAATAGAGCTCATGCTTATCTGGTGATACCTCTGCTGCTGGAGTATTAGAGCTTTTGTCAAATTCTTCTTGGCTGTCAGAGGAATCGAGGCATTTTCCTCCTCTCTTCTCAATTCACTTTTCAATCCCAATAGCTTATTGGAACGACGTGGTATCAAAATGTCTGGAAAGCTAATACCATACATCAAGCACCTGTGTATTGCTGAAGTCTGACAGTGCTAACAGAATAGATGGATTTTATATAATCTCTGTCTCCTGAAAAGAATAAAAGAAAATATTATAGACATGACCTGTGATCTCATAGAAATAGTCTGAGTTTTGTCTGGGTGACTTGGCAGAATTGAATGCACTAAATACTTTTCCACTCAGTGTTTAATAAGCAGAAATGCCCCCTGTGGAAGAGTAGTTGTGACCATTCTGTTAAACAGAGGAACTTCTCAGAGAATTGTTCCCATTTCTTAGAGCTGGTGTTTATTCCAGTTGCTGATCTTGTTTCAGAAATTTGAGTTTCATTACTACACTGCCTCTGACATGCTGGGCATCTCAAAGAATCAAGATAACTTCCCTCATCTCCCAGTTTCTGCTGACATTCACAAGAGCTTCCCTTATTTCCTTTTTTTATCTTTTCAACTTAAGAAAATTATCTGCTGTTTCTTTAACTCTTCCCACCAGCTCAAAAATTCCAGTCAATGTGATTAAGTGTAACACATGCTGAATGCTGGGATGCTGTGTTGAAATCCAGGAATCTGTGGGAGAGGAAAGAAGAGCAGCCTTGCTGTGTCTCCCCTCTGGAGACCCGGAGACAGAGAGACACCAGGGTATTCAGTAGGGACACAAACTTTGGAAAAGGCTAGGAGTACAGAAGCTAGAAGCAGAGATTGTGTTGAAAGCTGGAATTGTGTCTGATGCCTTTCAGAGGAAGTCATAGATTATTTTCCTTTCTTGTTTCCCTACTGCATGCATTATTTAGGGAGTAACTGACTGGGAAAAATGAGTCCCACCAGCCATGGACTCAAAGAAGCTTGCTGGCTCTGCTGCTTGCTTCTCTTTGGCTACTTAGCTGCACTAAGCAGCTTCTTCCAGGTGCATCATCAGTAATGTCAGACTAATTTTTGGGCTTTCCCTCCTGGGATGGAGATGAGGGTGCATTTTTAGGAGAATCAAATTGTTCAAGGAGATCCTTCTTTCAGATATTCTGGTACTGGGGGAAAAACCAGCTTGTTATGAAGATTGTTTCAGTATTGATTCAGTGTAAGGGTAGTTGTGAATTGAGAACTGCAATTGGGAAGATCACATCATGCAAATACCAGCATCCTAAGAAAAGTGAGTGCAGAAAATGTCTGAAAGATCTGATTTATGTGTAAGTTTGCAGGAGTAACACACTTGTCTATCAAGTATCCTCATGGTGTTGAATTGAAGCAGAAACATATGTAATGTGGCTGTGAACAGGGAAGTTTGGGGAGCTGTTGAATTATGCATTTTCTGTTTAAATTTCCACTTAGTGCTAGAGTACGGCTTATGAAAGATGAAAATGTGTAGATCCGTGTAAACTTTACTATGGAGGAAGCATGATGTAATGTGCAGGGAGAGTGTGTGGGCAGTGATTATTTGCTCATGAAGTGCAAAAATTAAACTGATGCAACAACACTCAGTTTGTGAAAATTTGTTTTCTACTTACTGTGAAGAGAGCGTGTTGCTAACTTGATTGTAGAGCCATGTTCAGGAAATAGGACCATGGGAGATTTGACAGAATTTATGCTGTTAAGAGTTTACTATGTAGAGTAGCAGTCACAAGTAGATGGAAAAAGCTATGAGTAAAACTGTTTCTTAATTATTTCAGCATGTAGAATAAAAGCATTCTTTTAGAAGGAAGAAGCCTGGGAGAATTTTTCTGTCTGATGTTTTTCCCTCAGGATATTTTGTGCAGCCCAGCTCTATTTTATATATGACCAAGCCATTCATCACCTACTCTGGCTGCTACAGGACTCATGTAGGTATTACTCAAGGCTGGACCATTACCAGCATTGCTGTTGAAATAATACTTGGAAAGGCATGAACAAATTAAGGATGTAGTAAAATCAAAAGCAGTGGTTTCTCCTCAGACAATTAAAGCATCATAAATAATCATGTGAGGATTTACTTAGGGCAAAAAAACATTGGCACCTCATGATAATATGTTCCTTTGTTTCAGTTACCACACGCATTCAAGAACTGGTGTTAATTAAAGTACTTCTGAATGGGGTATTTCTATGGAGTACAGTACTTGTAGGCTTATTTTTCTGCATTGCTGTTCTAGTCATTCTGCATATATTTTGCCTTTTATAAGCTAATTTACTGTATTTTACTTCTTTACTCCATATAAATCCTTAAATGATTTTCAGAACAGTATAACTAATTTTTGCATGTTGTGTGTGCCTTGCCTAAACTATCGTACGTAAGCTTATTAAGAGGATGGAAACACAATATCATTTATAGGAATGTATTGAGTCATAATGGGATGCTTGAGATCTCAGAAATCACTTTGCAAGGTTATTTACATTTATTGCTTAAAAAAAAGAAGTTTTCTCCACAAGATGCCAGACTGATAAATATAGCTTTCACTTATATGCCGCCGACTTCATGAGTGGTCTGTCCTGTGCTTGAGAATTCCCCGAGCTCTCAGTTAAACTAATACCTTTCCTAATGCTAAACAAATGCTGTGTTTGATTGAGTTGGCTTCATCCCTCTGAAAGAACAAGAGAAATGAGGAAGAGAAGGGAATCGAGATGTCCTTTCTTGTGAGGGCCACATGCTAATTTGCTAATATTTTAAATAGTTGTCCTTCTAACTTGCGATTATTTTCATGTTCATCTCATTGTTGCCTTGCACTTCAAGTTATTTAGTTTTTGATTTTGTCTTGGAGGAGGGTTGGGGTGAGGTTCTGCATGTAGAGCTCAGAGCTATTTCAATAAATGAATTTAACAATGCCAATGTAAAATGATCTTACCATAACCAGACATTACTCTCAGAGTCAGAGAAGAATTTCTGTGGTCCCTAAATGAACAAAGCCTGTCATAACAAACAGACCATCGTAGCTCCCCTCTGGAGGCAGATTTCAGCGTGCTGCAGGATTTTCTTATGGTACAGTAGAAATGTGTCTGTGTTTATATGAACACACGCATATGCATACATGTATGAGAAGCAAATAACCTCTCATTTGTTTTGAATTGATGGCTTTCTAATTACAAATGTGGAGACACTGTGATTTATTACTTTCTTGCTTCTTAGCACACTAAGTTGTATTTAAATAATGTTTAGATGGAGAACTACCTCTTAGCAACAAATTTGATGGAACAGCTGAACTAGTTTATACTGTAAAGTATTATAAGCTTAGTACTTTACTAATATATTTTTTTCCAATATTGAGAAGGTTGAAACAGGAGAATATTTCTAATAATCTTCTATTTCTTCTTAATTCAGAAGTATCTTGCTTTAATGGGGCTTTTCCTACAGCTATGTTTTTCAGGTTAGAGAAAATAGGTTTTGATCTTACAAAAAAAAGCGCATTTTTTAAATTTAACAGTTATTTAGACGATAAGTTTCTATCCCAAACGTCTGTAAGAAGAAAAAGAAAGTAATATAGTATTTACTAAGAAATTATCTCACGTCTGGCAGACTTTACAATTCACTTTTTTAGTGCAACATATTGCATTTGATAGAGGAAACATCGGTCTATAGTGAGCAAATTAACAGTAATTTAATAAGGTTTTTGAAGTATTTTGGACTAAACCAAGAACTTCCTGCAGCAGACAAGAGACTGAGTTAAAGGAATACTAAATCTTTAAGTCCTTTACAACAAGATTTAGAGGAAAAAATGCATGGTGGGTTTTTTCCCAATGGTTTATGATTATGACTATAATTTTGGAAGCTTATTTTTCAGAGATTTATGAAATACAATATATAGAGACTCTATGAAAAAATATTATCAAAATAGAATTCTCATCTTTACCTTTGAAACACTGAACATGTGATAATGAAACTGAATGAAAACCCAAGCAGATTGTATAGTAGGCAAACTTCTTTTATTAGCAAATACCTATACTTCCATCAAGAAATGCATGCATACATCACACAGTTTTCTAAGCTTTTAACTTTGAAAACTCAATCCAAGCCCAAAAATTCAGTTGAGGCTTATTCAGACTGTAAGTACCATCACTTAGTGTCATCATGTGCAAAATGTCATCAACAGTGGGCTTCAGTAGGAATTGAATTGCTATGTGAGATCAAGTAAAATCTATCTCATTTTCTGAAGTAGCTTTGCTGTATTAATGGCAGAGAGAAGCAATAAAACGCAATTTATATCACAAATGCCTCTCAGAACACACCTAGTAGAACTATGGAGAAAAACTGGACCCGTTTTATGTTTATATACATATAAATACGCACACATATACACAAAAATTCTTATCACATCTGCACATAAAAAAATTATATTGGCTCATGTAGCCCTTATTTCCTAGTAAAACCTTAACTTTTTGATCATTCTAGATTCATGTACTCTCTCAACTACTCTTCTATTTCTTGACATAAAGGCTTTGAAAGAGGAAAATCAACTGCATTAATCTTTTTTACCACCCCTCTCCTCCCAGCTTGTTTAAAGCTTCCTAGTATTCTTTGAGCCCAATCTTATTGATTCACTGTTATTGACAAAGATTCAAATTAAGGAATGAACAAGACGCTATAGGAATATTCAATGTCTGCAGAAATTAAGGCTATCTCCTTTAATATTTAGTAAGATTTTAATAATCTTGCATTATTTTGACTCTGTTACACATAATTTTCTTAAAATAAGCAGTGAGATAATAGATCTATATACCTGTAAACCTAAGCATAATACCTAAATCTATTTTTAGTCACAACCCTGAAAATACACTTACACACTGTAGTTAAAAATGCTGATTTTAGCTTTCAGTTTGCACAAAAATGTTTTCCGAATTGGCATAGTTTGCTTCTCCTGTGTATCTTTCTTGTACTCTCTGTTTTATACGCCTACTGAGATCCTGTACTGCAATTACTGCCATATGGGAAAGCAAGTTTAATTTTACACTGGAAATCCAACATTGGGTAATCACATTGCCTGTCTAGAAACAGACACACATTAAAAGTGAAAATTATCCTATTAAATCTATCAAGCAAATCTCAGATAAGTAGCAGAGAGTATGATTTATCTGAGATTATCTACAGAAATACTAATGTTATCCTGTGGATTCTTTCATGCTAAATATGCCTTTTTGAATGTACCATCCTTTTTATTTTGGGGCCAAGGAGTTAAAAGAAACAAATTAGTAAGGGAATAGGGTGGGCATCTTAGACATTCTTGCTATCCAGATTCATCTTTTCCATTGTGAAACTGGGTGAAACTAAAGTCAGGTCTGTTGCAAGTGGGAGATGACCAAGTTTAAGCCCAGCTTTTGATTTAGGTAGGGAGGAAGAACTGTGCTGCCTGCACTGGAGGACCAGTGGGAGAGCGCAAACCGCTGTATCTGAACATGCTGCAGTGAGCAGCAGCTGGTTCTCTCCAGATGGACGCAGGTGTGGGTCTGTTGGGAGGTGAATGGACAGCAGTCTGTTAATGTGATCTGACACGCTGTGCACATGTCCTCAGTACTGTGGCATTCCCACAGTAAGCATGAGTGCTATAGGAGATCCAGCAAATGCTCCCTGCAGAATTCATCTGATATCTTTTCAAAATCAACCTGGCAGCTTGTGACAGGTACAGTCTAACAGCCATATGTCTCTTGCCTAATTACAGGAAAAGTTGCCCGTATGCCTAAAATCAGTCAACAAAATAAACTCTCAACGTGGGGATGCTTAACAGCACAGTAGTAAAATACTGGTGAAGCAGAGAGAGCAGACCTTTAATTAGTGTTGCATGAAATGTGTGAGCGCCTGCAGTACCTGCCAGTGAGGCAGGACTACAAACCCACTCTTTTGCAGAACAAAGGAGCTTGTCCACATGAGTTAATGTCCAGCAGGTTTGCTTGGGTGGAAGTTTTCTCTCCCAGGTGCTTTCACACTAACTGCATGTACTCTTCCCATGTACTTGGAGTGGAAGTCGGTTTATGCATCTCAACGCAGAGCGAGCACCTCTGGCAATGTACAAGCTCTTGGTACTCACTCAAAACTGTGTGCAACTGTTCTAAGGAGATAAGCTATTGATCAAATACTGGCAGCTTAAAGTAATTCTTCATAACCAAACTGCTACCCAGTGGTGGCAGTCATTCAGAGAGTCTTTAAAATAGTAATTTTTCCTTTTGTGTTATCTCTTACTATACATACAACTGCAAGTAGAATTGTGTATCATCCCTTTTTCTGAATTAGTATCCATTCATTTGAGCAGCAGGCCTTACAGTTGTAAGTGTACTTCTGTAGGAATAACTTAAAGAGTTTGTTGGGGTTTTTTAAGTGTTTTAATTAGTTGACTTAAACATTGACAGTATACAGGCGTTTAAAAGAGGCCTAAAAGTCCTCTGCAGATGTATGTTTTTCTTTACCGCAGTCAAAACTGGAGAACCAAGTGTCTTTATATGAGAATAGCTCCAACTGTGGTAGCTATTTGTGCAGTGAGGTATTTCATTGAACTTTTGCCTCCAAAGCCATAAGCCCAAAATCTCAGTCAAACCAGTCTTTATCCTTGAATTTTCAAAACAGCTGCCTTCTGACCAGATTGCCATCCTCTATTCAGGACTGATACTGCAAACAACTGCAGCAGTGATGTAGAGCTATCTTGCACAGCAAATAGCTGTATGATGCTAGCTTAGCATTAACCTCTAGTTTAAATAACATTCATATAATAGGTGGTTTGAAAAAAGAAAATACATTATAAACTTTATGCTGTGAAAAGGAAGACATGACTTGAAAACTAATCTTTAAATGCTCTTAGTGCAACTCAGAAAAGTGGCTTTGTAATCATGTCTGTGTTTAATGCATTTCTTCAGAATGTAGAGGGGAAATGTTAAGGGTGAGAGAGGGTTTTTTAAAGCTGTTAGGCATCTGAAGGACATAATCAAAGCTAGATAATGTTTTCTGCAGTACAGAAGAACAAAGATAATTTTTTCCTAATTGGATCTATATTCTTTCTTCCTTATTTTGTGCACTTCCCTAAGACACCTAAGTTTGGAGAGACATTTCTGATGCCCATTGGATAACAGGCGTCTCCACAGGATTAATTCATATTTTAAAGGGAAAAGGACAGATTGGAGAAATTTACAGTTAGAATGTTGTTCTTTGTTTATAAGAAAGTATAAAACAGCTCATAAAAAATGGAGGGCTCTGGCTTTTCAGTGAGGAAAGCTCTTAAGGTATTAAATTATCTTGTGTCATCTGAGAATAAAAATGTTGTAACTTGTTTCTTAGAGATTTTTAAGTTCTTCTTTTACTTTTCTACATAGTGTAGGTATATAGCCACCCAACACACAAGCAAACACCTGTATAAACATTTAATACTGTGGTCTGAATGAATTTTATTACTTAACAGTTACTTAAGCAATTAACTTTTACTTGGTTTTAAAACAGTTCTGCAACTTGCAATAGCCAAAGATGGCACATTAAAGGCTTTTATTGCCTGAAAATAAAAGGACAATCTAGAATCTGCTACTGTTCTCTGAACATTCTTTTAAATAAATTACCTTACTAATAAATTAGACATTTCTAAGTTACCTACCAGCTGTTCATTTACACACAAAAGCAAATCAGTTCTCTTCATTCTTTCCTCTGTCACCTGTTTATAATTTAGACTTTTGGATGAATGTTATTACATACCATCCCAGTTCTTTTGGAAATCATTAAAAAGTATAAAAAAACTCTATACATACTGCATTGTAGACAGCAAGTTGAGTGAGAGAGCTGCAAAGTTCTTGCTAGATAAAGACAATATTTTAACATCATCATCACTGAAAGTCAGACAATTTCCTGCCATTTCTGATTATGATGCCTCCTGATTCTAAAATATCTCCTATTTCTAAACTATTTGTTTTACGTTTTTCTCCAATTTAAAATTTGTTGGGTTTTTTGGTTTGGGATTTTTGTCTTTAGTTTACATACAAAGAGGATTTAGGGTTACGATTTTTCTTTTCTGTTTAATTGGAACACTTATCTTTTTGCTACGTTAGAACCTATGACAATTTCTGACCAGTAACATAACCACAAATTGTTCTTCAGATCTTCAGCATCCTCAAACAAGCTGTTCTGCACTTCTTGGGTTGTGACATCAATGCTGCCTTTGGGGCATGTCAACTTGCTCAGCAAGAGAGGGACAAATGAAGGCTGTGAATGGCACAGAGTCTATTAGGGTCTTGGATCTGGGACAAGGTGCTACAGTTTGGAGCCCTTTCTGCACTGGACTGAAGAAGTCTTTCCTGATCTGTTGAGGAGAAGGATTCCTTGGTCCACTGCAGAAATGCCCAGATGAAGTCTGCCTGATGCATGGGCTGCACTGAGAGTGCTACAACCAAATTTTTAAGTTTAAGAGACGAGCTGGGTGACAGTTGTAATGGTGAAGGGCTGTTCTCTTACAACCCACATATATTGGATTCTTGCACATTTAGAATTAAAACATATTAGAAATTAAAACTTTAGCATTAAAATTATTATATGGCTAGCCACTGTACTCTGAGACCAATGGGATGAGATTTAATAAAGCCGAATGCTGGGTCCTGTACTTGGGACACAACATCTCCATGCAGTGCTACAGACTAGGGGAAGAGCGGCTAGAAAGCTGCCTGGAGGAGAAGGACCTGGGGGTGTTGGTTAAGAGCCATCTGAATATGAGCCAGCAGTGTGCCCAGGTGGCCAAGAAGGCCAATGGCATCTTGCCTGTATCAGAAATGGTGTGGCCAGCAGTTCCAGGGAGGTTATTCTCCCTCTGTACTCGGCACTGGTGAGACCGCAGCTCGAATTCTGTGTTCAGTGCTCAGTCCTTCACTACAAGAAGGATGTTGAGGCTCTGGAGTGTGTCCATAGAAGAGCAATGAAGCTGGTGAAGGGGCTGCAGAACAAGTCTTATGAGGAGCGACTGAGAGAGCTGAGGAGCTGTTCAGCTAAACAAGCCTGGAGAAGAGGAGGCTGAGGGGAGAGCTTATTGTACTCTACAGGTACCTGAAAGGAGGTTATAGAGAGGAGGGTGCTGGCCTCTTCTCCCAGGTGTCAGGGGACAGGACAAGGGGAAATGGCCTCAAGCTGCACTAGGGGAGGTTTAGGCTGGATATCAGGAAAAAAATTTTCACAGAAAGGGTCATCGACCACTGGCAGAGGCTGCCTAGGGAGTCCCCATCTGTGGAGGTGTTTAAAAGATGGATTGACGAGGTACTCAGGGACATTGTTTAGTGGCATATCGGTATGGTTGGACTCGATGATCCAAGAGGTCTTTTCCAAACTGGTGACTCTATGATTCTGTGATTTTACAAATACTTGTATTCATATGACACTAAAGTTTTCCCTGTTGCTTCTATGGAAACTATCTGGTTTTTTATTCAGATTGAAGCAGTGGGTTAGGTATTGCTCTGTGTGAAAAATAGGTAAAATGTGGTCTTTAATTTTTTAGGACTAATTTTCCTGCACTGTTTTTCTTCTCCATTACATTTTAGTGGTAGACACTTAGGCTGTAGGCTAAAGGCCCTGCAGGATACCAAATCACACATGAACTTTTATACAACTTCCTGTTTGAACCTGATGATTTTTTTAACCTTTCTCATCAGAATAGTCAAAGTTTTACTGGAACATTGGGAGATGGGGAGCAGGAAGGGTGCCAACTGATTCTAACATATTAACAACAATGGGAGAAAAAGAAAGAAAGAAAGAATAGCTGGAGAGTGTACTAGTTTTTTTTTTTTTTTTGACTAATGGCCTCTCTCAAAGCACTTGCTTCTCCTTGAGCTTTGCTGCTTCAATCATTTCTTAATATGTAAGCACAGCCAGGCTTGAAACTGTTTTAGGCTTTGGAATCCAACTGTTCCATTTATCTCCAGCTCGAAAAGGTAGCATGGTTACCATTATATGAAGCCACAAAAGGAAAAGTCATGAGATAAATTGTGGCTTTTCCCTTTGTTCTTTATTCTTGTTTTTCTGTAACCGTATAGAGTGGACATAGTATAAAGTTTGATGGAGTTAGTATTTCTCAGCCTATAAGGATGAAGGAGCGATGACAGTGACAGGTATGACAGATCTTTTATATTAGTGCAGCTTTATCATTTGTCTCTGCAGCTTATAAAAAGCAGCAATACAAATATTAAGATAATGTTAATGACTTGCAATAAGCAGAGTAATGGTTCAGCCCATGCAACACTAGTTAGAGGCTGAGAAGTTTACCAGTGATGCTTCTTCCCTTTCCAAACCTATTTTAAGATCATACTGCCTGCATGCCTTCCTCCTTAACAGAACATCACTATATTTGTTTCCTGTATTTTTCAGTCTGTTACCTCGTGAGCACACTCATTGTTACATATTTTGAATTAAGATCTCTGCAAACAAATCCAACCTGTCTAAAAGAAGAAAATATAATTTGATGTTTTATGACAAAGATAATTCCTGCCATGTTTACTGCAATAACATATCTTTATAAATTATCTGGAGTCATTACACAGAATTTCTCAGTCATTAGATTTCTGGACTCCAGATAGATAAAGTTATTACTTTTTATTTGGGCCTGGCTTTTTTTGTAACTGGTGCACAATTCCATCCTATTCCTATTAAATCTGACTATTAATACTTAACTCTTGCAGAGTAAAGCCTGAATTTGATATGAATATTGGACTGAGGTTTATGATGAGCTGGTTTTTTATTTCTTTATTTTATTTGATTTTACATTGAGTGGTGTGTAATGATGTGTGAAAGTGTACATAAACACTACAGTTAGGGAACTAGGATATAAACAATGCTTACTTTATCTGCCTGATTCCAAATAATGTTTAACAGTGTATAAATTTGTTGAAATGTTCTGTTTTCTCTTTCTCCAGTGGAGATTTTTTAAATTTGTTCTTGTTTATGTTGCTTCTTTCAAAACTGAAAAAGTTAGAAGTCCAAAAGTCTAAATTTTGTCATCCAGATCTAGAAGACTTCCATCAACATTGTAATTAGAAACCAACCTAGTACTTACATAGTGAGCAACTATTAAATAAGTGCATATATATATATTTTTTAAAAAGGATAAGGTATGCCTCATTGGTTTACTCCAAGGGAGGTATCTTTAAAGAATTGATCTTTTAGAGGAGGGTTCATCTTCTGTAGCAGCTGTGTACTCTAAAGGACAATATTATGCAAATCTTACATAAGCTTCCAGTTACAATGTAACTTTGACAAAGATAGAATGATAATGGGTCCACCTGTAAAGAACTGACCAATAAAAAGGGGAAAATGCCTGCCATAACAAATTCATGGAAGAGCTGAATCTTGCAGTATCAATAGATACTTCCAGTCTAGGCTTAAATTGCAGACAGGGCACAGGGAACCTACTGCATTGCTTGGTACGTTACTGTAGTGGTTAATCACAGATAGACTTCTAGAAATGTGAGAAGGTTTCTTCAAGTCTGCTGAAAGAACTATGCCTAAAAAGACTGCAAAGGTAATTTAAAGTACCATTTATGTCTGATCTTGAAAATTACAGCTTAGACTTAACTGGTATGTCTAAATTACAATAAGCCATCATGCCTGAGAGTAGTCATTTTTAATTAAGGAAGATTACGAGTTAAGTCACAAGGATGCTGGCAAAACTGTATGAGTTGTTATTGAGGTGTTTACTTCCAAAGTCATTATGTTTGAACTCCAGTATTTTCTTTCAACAAGAACTGTTTATCCTTGGCAGAAAGGAAGACAAAGGCTAGGAAGACTAGCTTCGCTAAATAATGACATTCAGTTCTTTAAAAGTGTAAGTGAATCAAACTGAAAGTTTTAAAAAAGAAAACGAAGAAAGAATGATTGTCCATGGAAACATAAACTGAGGCAAAGGAAATGTGCAACAGGCTAAGGGGACACAAAAGGTAAATTTGCAAGCAAGAAAGACACACTGAAAAAAAGGTAAATATGTCTATGTAAAAGAAACCCTTGAATATTACTAGATAGGTAATCAGTAAGGGAACCAAATGTCTTCATTGTTTTTCACTACAGGCAAGAGGAAGGTTACTATCTGACATGTATTCTTTGCAAGTATTTTAAACAAAACATTAATATATTGATTATTAAGTCCTGGAGAGCTTAGACTTAACTGGTATGTCTAAATTACAATAAGCCAACATGCCTGAGAGTAGTCATTTTTAAATAAGGAAGATTATGACTTAAGTCACAAGGATGCTAGCAAAACTGTATGAGTTGTTATTGAGGCCAGTTATATTTCTGGAAGATAAACACTGAAATTGCCACATTTAAACATAATGTAGCACTTTTTCATTAACTGGACTAGTTAATTTTTTAGTGAGAAATATCTCATGACCCTTTCTACGTCCTGTTCTAAACAACTATTTCAAAAGCTGTGATTAATATTTATTGTGCTATAGACATTTGGCACAACTGAACTATATAGAATAAAAGAAGGACACTGTGATTTGAACGCTAATTGCCTGAGTTTATTAAGAAGAATTGTCTCATAGAGACTGCATAATTTTATCCTTCCTGGGTTCGTTTTATATTTTTGTGAAGGACCAGGGTCTCAGCCCACAGGTCTGGATATATTAAAACCTGCTTTTCAGTGATTTTGGCAGTAATTACTTAAAGACACTGAAAGACTTGATAGTTTCATAAAATATGAGATCATTTTGGCATTAGCACTAGTGGTAATTGGTGAAATTTGCATTTTTTTTTGTGGTCTGCATGAAGCTTCTGAAACATAGGCAGTTCTTTTTCTAATTTCATACCTAACACACAAGAACTACTCATCTGTGCATACTTACTATCTTACTCCTTTAGCTACAGTTCAGTTTTCTGGCTTATGTCCATCTTTTCTGTAAGACTGACAATTTTCAACTTCATTTTGAATATCTGTATTCAAATGCAGATTTTGTCTTTGTAGCTGGGTCCATGAAGAAGGTATCTTTGAAGAAATGCTAATGAGAGTACTGTGATAAGGCACTGCTCCTTAGACATACCTTCCTTCTTAAGAACGTTTCTCTGAAATCTAAACTAAAAAAACCCCACCATTTTACTCTTATCAGCATTGCTTTAATGTGCTCATATAAAAACAGAAAATTGAAGCATGATAGTGAGGTATTCGTTTACTGTACTGAATGTGGGAGGGTCTGCTTTATTCCAATCTGCAAAGGGATTTTAAAAGAAACATATTTATGTGCCTTTTCTTCTTTATGATTTAGCTGATTACCATCCTGCGTTCACTGAAATGACACACCAGGCCTAGCCACATGGTAAAGAATGCTGAAACTTGCTTTATCATGTGCAAAATAGAGGTGCAGAACACTGCAGCAAAGAAATGGCTTGGATGGTAAATCCTATCAGGGTAGCTTGAAATCTAATGTACAGAATTTTCTTAAAAAAGAGAAAAGAATGCAAAGCCCCTAATTGACACTATTCTCTTAAATTTGAGAGAACACAAAAAACTGCAGATCCTGAAAGATTCTGTCTCTGTAAGACAGAGAGAAAGCTTTCTTCATTGAGAAAAGATCACTGAAGAGAAAAATGTCATGTACAAGTCTTCTTACAAGATATTGTGTGATTTGCTGCATCTATCAAGTTACACGTTCCTACTCAACAATTGCAAGACAGCTTTAAGGTTAAAGAAAATTCCTAATGACTTTATTATTCTCTCTTAAAAGCAGGTAAAATTCTTTTAACTGCATTCAGTATGATTTTTCATATGGACCCATTAGAGTTAAATCAGTGTATTTGTAGAGACAGCTCAGTCATCCCAAATTACTTTTCTGCCTGATATTCAGCCTTTGATAGCATACTTGGTGTTTGAATTGAATTTTGGAGAGATACTAAGCATGTTAATTAGATTCTCTTTGTGCTCTAAGAAGGAAGAAAAGCAGAAGGGATAATTTTTAACATTTCAGTTGAGCACTATTTGCAGTGTGGATATCTCTTTCCTACAGTATTATAGGTAATTAGAAGTAGGCGTTTCTATCAATGACGTGTTCACTATCTAATCTGAATTTGCTAAAGGTATATGTGGCCTTTGGAGAATATGCATTTGGTCCAGAGTCATTTTTTTAAATTCATTTTTTCAAAATATTATCCTGATTGTCCTTTTTAAATGTTAATGGATTCTCTTACAATGACGCTGCTTTATAACACTGAAACTCCATAGATGCTTGACTGGAACAAAACTGTAGTGCATGTCAACTAAACAGGGAAAATATTTATGTTATCTAATCCTTGTTTGCACTACCATGACACTTCTTTTTTTTAATTTTTTTATTAAATTGGGCAACTGCATTAAGCGTCTCATTAATCATAGAATCACTAGGTTGGAAAGGACCCACTGGATCATCGAGTCCAACCTACAAGTCTTTTTCCTCTCGTCTCCTTTTCGTTGGGGAAACGATTTGGGAGCCAAACTGTTTGGTTTTAGTTGCCACAATCAGCCAGGCCAAGGCTAAACTGTGACATTTCCACAGGGCCTCACTGCCCTGACTTGGGAAGGGTCCCATCCACTATCAGACCACCCCGTCCTCCTCCAGCCGCTTGCCCTCCTCCAGCCTCTGCCAGCCCAGCTGCCGCAGGTCCAAGCTCTCATAGTGGCCCCGCGGCACCAGCTCGGCTACAGCGTGGCCAGTGGCAGGCGCATGCTGCAGCCCATGCCCGCTGAACGTGGCAGCCATGAACAGGTTGTCCAGTTTGGGGTGTGGCCCCAGCACCCCGTTCTGGTCAAAGATGTTGTAACCATAGTAGCCAGCCCAGGCGCTGCGCAGACGGGGTGAGGAGAATGCCGGCACACGCCAAGCCATCTGCGGCCAGTCTTGCTCCTGGAAAAGTCATGGTCCACAGAGAAGTCTCCTGCATCCGGCTTCTCCTCCTCAGTGGAGCTCATGCCACCCAGGTAGTTGCCAGCGATGCCATCGCGGTGGAAGTAAGCACCGGTGGTGTCGACAAGGAGCGGGCAGGAGAAGCCAGGGCCATCAGGGCAGTGCCAGGAGAAGACGTATCTCTTCCTGGGCTGGATGGGGAGTGGGGGCTGGCAAAGGGCTTTGTCTGCTTTACTCATAGCCATTGGAGTGTGCTGGTAGGGCCAAGTGCTAGGAGGCATCATTGACTGTCAGCATCTTCCAATGCTTATGTTGACACTCCTGTGATTTAGAGCAACACTAGCTGCACTAGGAGATGCACCTTAGAAGACGTGGACAAACATTTTCCTCTACAAACATGTTCCTATGGATGAGAATAAAGCAGTAAAGACCCTCCCATCTCCTTGATTGTGCTCTTTAATTCTGCTGCCAGGCGGCATTTGGATGTGGAGTCTGAAGCATCCCTGTCCCTGATGCCTGAGGGCCAGCCAAGCAGCCAGCAGCTTCCCAAATCCAGAGCTCACCCTGTAAGCAACAGCTAGTTAATGCTCGCCATTTAATCTGATGCGGTGACTCATACTCAGGTCTCCAAACAAGATGATGGCAGGAAGTTAAAGATAGCAAAAATGTCAACTGTGCACGCACAGAGAAAGAAACACGAAAGGAAGGGAAGGAAAACCTAGCAAAGAGAGAATAGAGTAATGAAAATAACATCTGTACAACAATAAAATAAAAACTGAATGAAGACATGACACAAGAAGGGAAAAATGAGGTGGAACAAACCAAATTTTGTAGTTACTGACCTAAAGAAAACTGAAATACAAGCTAAAAAATTAACAAAAGCGGCATTTATTGTCATGCTTGTGAAGGCTAATAAGTTTAATTCACAGTTGTTGGGAAAAATCTAAGATATTAGAAAAATATAAAAGAAGTGCAGGGAGGAAATAAAGTGCAAGTTACAGCCTTTGTAACTTGCCCGCAGGGAGAGTGTTTAGAAATGAAGAGTTGGATGAAGGAGATGGCACAGCTGAGCAGGGGCTTCCTGGAGAGCTGCCTTCTCCTAGCAGGCAGTGCGTGCAGGGAGTCCAGTCACTGACCACCAACAGAAAGATTATGGATCAGTAACAAAGAAGGGATCTGACAGCTGTGAGAAGATCTGGCAGTAGGGAAACAGAAAAATGAAGAGACGAGAGAGTCCCTTCCAGATGAGAGAGAATTGAGGTCAGAACAGGAACAGATGTGCACTAAAAATAGGACAAGAAAAAGATAGATGCAAAGGTCCTTGCAAGTAGACAGATGCCAGGGAGGAGGGAGAGACATCTTATTAAAGGAAAGATGGAAAAGCAATGATAACACAAATGGAAGAAAAAAAATTAAAGTGCAAATTAAGAAACTTCTCTTTAAACTCAAGTTGTTCTTATTTAGCTTTAACTAAATCACCCCGTGAATTCTCAGTCTGTGTTATTACTTGGAAAATAAATGAACCTTATGTAAAGGACACCAGGGCAGACATTACTGAGTACCTCTGCAAACTCAAGATAATAACATTAAGGGAATTAGCAGAGTTAAAGTACAGTTTACATTTAGTTCTAATTAGACAAAAGATAGCAGCCAAATTACTACATAAAAATTTAGATAGGGAATTGAAACAAGTTACGCAAATGGTGGAAATATTTAACTTCTGTGTCTAGTATGATTCCTTGACTCCTCACTAATGTATCTGCTCCACTCCACTGTTTGTTCCAAATAATTTCATATAGTTCGGGAACCAGACCCTTTCTTGATGGCAGGGTTGAGCCTCATCTCAGTCCTACTCGCATCCTAGCCCCTAGAAGTACTTGGCTGACAGTTTTCACATGGCAGTCATGGTAGAAGGAGAGTGTTTCTGGCAGAGGGACAGGGAGCAAGAGTGAAGTTTGCTTCCAATAACAAGGCAATGAAAGAGCTATAACCAATCGTGTCAAACTTCTTTAGCCTTTCTTTACCACAAACCTAGAAGTGTACAAAAGTGGAAGTATAAATTCAGCAACTTATCCATTCTCTTTTCCCTATTTTCTGCAACAGCTTGTATCAGAAACGGCGTGACCAGCAGGTCCAGGGAGGTTATTCTCCCTCTGTACTCGGCACTGGTGAGACCGTTCCTCGAATCCTGTGTTCAGTTCTGGGCCTCTCACCACAAGAAGGATGTTGACGCTCTGGAGCAAGTCCAGAGAAGAGCAACAAAGCTGGTGAAGGGGCTGGAGAACAGGCCTTATGAGGAACGACTGAGAGAGCTGGGGGTGTTTAGCCTGGAGAAGAGGAGGCTGAGAGGAGACCTCATTGCTCTCTATAACTGCCAGAGGGGAGGTTGTAGAGAGGAGGGTGCTGGCCTCTTCTCCCAAGTGACAGGGGACAGGATGAGAGGGAATGGCCTCAAGCTCTGCCAGGGGAGATTTAGGCTGGACATTAGGAAAAGATTTTTCACAGAAAGGGTCATTGGGCACTGGAACAGTCTGCCCAGGGAGGTGGTTGAGTCACCTTCCTTGGAAGTGTTTAAGGCACGGGTGGACGAGGTGCTGAGGGGCATGGTTTAGTGTTTGATAGGGATGGTTGGACTCGATGATCCGGTGGGTCTCTTCCAACCTGGTTATTCTATGATTCTATGAAAAGATATTCCTGACTTGCAGTAACTCTTTAAGCCTTTCTTGGAAAGAGAAAGGATAGTGTGAGAAAAAAGTCAGAGTTCAAAATCATACTTGACTGAGAATGGATCATGGGAGCCTGTCAAAACCAAACTGGCAAGGTGGATGGAGATCTGGACATTTACCTTTAGTGTAATGAAGTGGAGTAACTGTACTCAACAACCTGGTTGTTTAATTTTCAACTATCGGCATGCAGTAACTAGTGAACGTCACAACAAAGTTATCCTGGCGTTTCCAATGAATTCCTCAAAAACAGTCTTGCGATCCTCAAATATCTCATTTCCTATGTGTTCTAACCCCAACAGCATTACTAGAGTGCTGAGACATAATGGTAAAAACTGACCCTGTGCTTAAATTTTGGTTGCTTGTTGAAGTGTATCAATTTGAAATGATTTTTTGCATATACAAAAGGTAAGTCTTCTTTAATAGCAGGAGCACCAAATGTTTTTTCTCTGTCTTACAGGAAGTTTTTAAAGGATTACTTTTTTTTGTTCCTCTTGCTGCCATTAATAGCTTTATACCAGGCATGACTTTTCAAAGAACCAGGTGAAGGTAGTTTTACATGGTTTCTTATTCCCTCTTTCCATTATAGTCTCATGTTTACAGCAGACTTTCTCCTGCTCTTCCCTCTAGCACTTTTGTTATTCTGTTTTTAAATTCCTTTACATCATTTAGAGTAAGCTGTGTGTAGTCTTTCTTCAGGTAGAAAGAGAACAGTTGACAAATTCTCTACATGTAAAAATAACTATGTTTTTATGGCAGTGCTGAAAAAGAATGGGTACATTGATATCAATTAGCAAAATTCCATTGTAATTAACTCATCCAAATGTTTGGTCTTCATTTTACATGGGAAGGTTTTCCTTATTAATTTCTCTAGATTTGTAGCAATCCATTAGCCAATCCATGAGCACTCCTGTCCATTTCATGGAACTTATCTTAAGGGGAGGGGAGATAACAAAAGGCTAGTTTATGACTTCTGCCCTTCTGCCTGAATTTTCACTTGTTTCTGAGCCCACAGGTCATGTCCCCCTATATTTTTTTATTGCATGACTTCTTTTAGCAGCTACAGTATTGTTTGTATGGTAAAATATGCACGGGTATAATAGGCAGCCCTCAAAAATGGCTAGTGGAAAAATTAGTAATATTTGGAGATATTTGAGGGATATTTTTCCACCTTTTTAATTCCTTTAAGACGCTATGCTTGTCAATAAAGCATGCACTGATTATAGAGAGGGAAGGCAGGAGATAACACTTCAACTTTGAGACTATGATAGAGGGAATATAAAGATTATTCTCTGCCACAAAAATGTATGATGTGTTCAGTGCAGCCTTGGTGCTTCCCAATTCTGCTTTGTAAGACAGCTTAATAGACAACAAACAAATATAAATTGTCTTTTGTGGCAGAGGAGGATGGAATAGAGCTAGTAAGAAGAGTCAGAGGAAAGAACCTATCTTCCTATCAGTAGGTTGCACATACAGGAAGGGTAAAAATAGAACGAAGGAGGAGGAAAAATGAAACCTTGACAGTTCTCCTCTCCAAGTTTTAGAAGCAACAGAACAGATGCCTTTGCTAAGGAGTGATCCAAAAGGAAGTAAAACACAGGTAAGGAAAACTAAAAAATAAGAAAAACCAGTAGAGTACTTGGGGTGCAGTAGAAGAAGGGGAACAAAAAAATGATTCATAGGTGTCAAAAGGATGCTGTTGTGCTTAGGGCCATTACAGAGCATAGCAATATTTTGTATTTGGACTAAAAATGCCTTTGTTTGCACTGTGATCAACTATGCATGAGTAGCAAGATAAAACATACACCAGTGTGATATCCCTGATTAGAAGACTGCATTATAGTCCTATTACTAATTCACAGAATTGACTGTTCATTTGCTAAGGTTCCATTAGGGCCTTCTGAGAAAACTTTCTGTAACCATGTTTGTTACTTATTAATCCGGGACCTGTTATTTTTGACAAATGTGTATGAAAACTAGTAGAGCCACATGGGCTGTTCCTTGTTGCTGTGAATTGACTGCACATTCTCAGCACAGTGGCTCTGTAAACAAGCTTTTCTTTGGATAGTCATATCGTCCCAGCTCCCATGTCACATCATCAGATCCACATAAGCATGTAGTCCATACTGGCATTTCCAGGCATTTTTCCGCAGTCTATAATTTTGCATACATGATGCTTGAAGATGTTGATTCAACAGGCATTCTCTTTGCTTGTTGAGTCACGTGTTACATATAAAAATAAGCTAGTGCCAGGTGATCTAAAAGCTTTGTCTCCAGGCATTTCATGAACTGTCTGTCCATCCTGCAGTGCTACCGAGTTTTTGTAGCTGTTACAGACAAGGAAGTTATGTTTCTAATAATGCTGGTAAGAAAAATAGTTAGGAGGAAGGTCATTGACCTAGGACTCCTGCCTCTGTTCCCTCACCCTCCTATCCTAATTAAGCAAACTTCTGGAAGATTTAGTGGACTAAAGGGTCATTTGAAAACTGAGTAAAGATGTCAAAAGTTGTTCTTTTAACCTTGTAACATCCTTTACAAGTAGTCCTTTATCCTTGACAGTGAGCAATCTGATTTTTTTCTAAATTATGGCCCTGATTTCATTTTCCTAGGTATGTTTATATGATACATAAAGCCTGAGCTGGAGTCTAATTTTGAGCTTTGATTTGCTTCCAGTTCAGATGGTTCAAATACTAAGGTCTTGGGGCACTCGGGGACCTCCTGATCTACAGGAACTAATTTTCTTCCTAACTAAAATTAATTCACCACACGTATAAGCTGAGAGGAAGCAGAGAAGCCATTTGAAGGAGCTCTGCTCAGGCACCATAGAGAGCATGAGGAAGAGCAGCACACTCAGCCCCAGGGATCCCGGACCCTGTGAACCCATGATGAGACAAGGACAGCCCTTATCAACCCTGTTTCCCAACCTGAGTAAATAGCCACCATCCCAACCCAGCCCAAGCCTTTTCAGGCATTTCTGGACACCACCTTTCTGGACTTACACAATCCTGCTTGGGTCTCTGAGCTGCAAGTGATGATTTTCTAACTGATGCCTGTGCTTGACTGCAGGGGCAGTGGCAATCTTGAACTTATACATTTTTAATGTAGTTCTGGGTGGATTGAAAAGGAAGTGTTGTCCCAATTCCAGAAATGTAGAGCATTGATTTGAATTTTGTAGCGAGCACCACTAAGCAACTTGCCTCACTGGCAAGTAAACAGACTAGGACTCAAATGACCTCTTCTTGAAGACAGGAGCAAAAGCTCCTGATTAGGTCTCCCGAATTGGCTCAAATTCAACCCCCACTCCAATTTTTAGGTCCTTAACTATATGATAGAAATGACAAAATGCTGGGCCTCTTTCAGTGCACAGCCAAACCTACATTAGGGAAGGATTGTATCTAGTGTTATCTGTATTCATTTTTAGACAATTAGACTATGCCTAGTCAGTGGAGTTTCTTACCTGAAGAATGCCTGTGCTAACCTATTCCAGAAAGAAGCTGTTGCAAACTCTGGAGAGATATTCACTGCTCAAGAATTCTGGTTTTGTTGCTCAAGAATTCTTTTTTTGTTGTGTAAGACTTAATTGTGTGCCTTGGTAGCAGATTCATTCTGTGTGTAATCTGAAAGCTCTATATACTTCATTTACAGTCTACATTGTGGAAAAATGTTGATGGATTTCAGTGGAAAATGTCAATGGACTTCAGAAACAGTCTAAAGCATGAGGCAAAAGAATTTAAAAAATCTGTGAGTACAGGAGATCTGAATATGGGAAATAAATCTAGATAAGAAAACTTGTCTTAGGAGATAATTAAGGTAAGGAGAAGCATCAGAAAATCATAGTTCACATAATATGTGCCTATAGCAAGTAGTTTGCACAGATATATTGATGGTTTTCAGTGCCACCTCTCCCTTATGCAAGGTCTTATAAAAGAAATATCCTTTAAAAAGAAGTCATGTTCTGAAACAGGGGCTTGTGGAGTTCTGGACTCATTCAGTGAATTCTATATTTAGTATGTAAATAGAAAGCCTTTTTTTCCATTTGCTCTACCTGCAGTTTGCATGCAGTCTTGCACTGCTTTAACACCTATATTCTCTTGTACAAATAAGACTGTCCCTGGCACTGAGCAGTGAAATTTTTTCTCTAAATTATGGCACTGATTTCACTGATCTAAACCCTTTGTCGGTTTGGCTGCACCCCAAAAAAATAAATGTATCTAAAAAAAACTGTAAACATTCCTGTTAAAAAGAAAGTTATGCAGAAGTCTCCTTAGATCACTTTAACTGAACTAACAGAAATTATAAGCAAACACATTCTTAATTCTTCAATCAGAGAATTGGAATATATGCACCACAGGGGACAAGACCCACTGAGTGAAGCTGTCTAATGTTTACACCATAGTTTTTGAAAGCAGAGGCATACATAATTGAAATTATGTTCCAAAGGGACCTGTCATAGTATTTTTGGCATAAGGAATAACATTCACTTAGTGAACAATTTGAAACCAGTATGTCTTTCATCCCATTAAACATCCAGATGTTCTGCATCTTTGTTTTCTTATTTGTGAAGGAAATACCTGCTTACTGAGTATTTGCTGTGTATTTGTGATGAGATGGCAATGCAGATTTTTGTGGGCTATCAAATAGGGAGATCTAATTGCATAAAATGTTCAGGTTTATCTGTATTTAATTATGACAATGATCTAATTTGCCCTAAAATGTTATTTCCATATGCAGTATACAAATAATGTGTGTTAAGTGTACAAAAATAACATGAAATGGCAAATCTTGTGTTAGGGGGATGGGTAACTCAGGTGGCTGAGATAAAACAGAAAATGCCACTGATAGGCGTAGTCCTAGCTGGAATTCAGCAAGGCAGCTGTGCTGAGAAATGGTGCATCAAATGGGAGGTGATGGCTATCTGGGAAACAAGTTTTGTATCCTCAGATTCCTGAATCATCTCCCCAGCTTTACAACTAACACCTGTGATTCTGCTATTTAAAAGTTAAAATGAAAAGCTGGATTGTATAAGAGAAATGGCCATCTCTGAAAACTAATCTAGTGGGAGAGGAACAGTGAGAATCCAGTTCTAAAGACCAAAAAGTCCCCATCTTGCACATGCAGATGACATGATATGATAAGTAATATAATATAATATAATATAATATAATATAATATAATATAATATAATATAATATAATATAATATAATATAATATAATATAATATAATATAATATAATATAATATAATATAATATAATATAATATAATATAATATAATATAATATAATATAATATAATATAATATAATATAATATAATATAATGAAATGAATGTGGTTTGTATTTAGGTCTAGAAATGTCAGGAAATTGGATCTGTATTGTGAACAATTTCTGGAGTCAAAATCCTACCTCTTTTTTCCAAAGCTCAGTAGAGTAAAAGGGTTGGAACATTTTGGCACATGGATGACAACAGAAGGTTTGATGCAAGGGAGTGCTGAACACATGGAATAAATACAGCTGAAATAATCTAACAGTGGAGGAGGAGGCTCTAGTTTCACATCTGTTGTTCTTATCTAACCAGAAGAAGTCTTTCATGACAGTTTCTACCACATCAAATAACCTAACTAAATAATGCAACATTTGACATTAATTCAGAAGCTGTGACCAGAAAGGAGCAAAACTGTTTTCCAGTTTGATATCTGTCTGCATAGCCCACAGAATTTAGAAGACCCTCAGTTTAAGCATACATCTTTGAACTATATATGTTCATACTCCAAATATTTCAAGTCCCAACAAGACTGTGAGATAAGAGATAAGTAATTCTCATGTCTAATAGCCTCTTGGTAGGAATTTGCATCTGAATTCAGAGTGAGATATCTCCCACAACAGCTTTTAGACATTTGATATTTTTTGGCCCTATTTGCCAGATCGAGTAAGGAACATTTTTTCCTTCTGAGGAAATGGTTCCCTTTGTCAGGGCATATAAAGTATTGGAGGAGATCTCCATCAGTCTCCTGCTGCAATTCTCCTTCTTTCATTGAATTGGGTGAGAGCCTAAGTGTGACTCCAGAGGCCTTATGCTTAGGCATCTGCTGGGAACAGGCATACCAGCGCTTTCATAAAGACAGGAATCAGGTCTGCTAGAAAGATGGGATTTATTTCTTGGCGCAGACACAGATGTGCCCAGACACACTTCCTGCATAAAGAGGAGGACTCCTGCCAGTCCTGTCTCTGGTGGTGGCAAGGGCTTACAGTTCCCAGTTCCTCCTCAGATAGGATTTTCAAAATATCTTGCTTGTCAAACAGGTGATGTGTCTTTGTGGGGCCGGTGGTATGAAGGCTGACATGGTGCATATGAATTAGTCTGTTTCTGGAGGGCAGGGACTTGTTCAGGGCTTGGCAGAAAACCCTACCAGAGGGGAAGGCAGATCTTTGCTGCTCCTGCATCTCAGCCATTCCTGAAATGCTCCAGGGGGGTCAAGGGACGAGCCACAATGTCACTGAGACCACAAAGGGACCACAGTCATGATGGACAGTTGGCTCCTGGAAACAGTTGAAACTGGGACCCTTCATTGCTCCTTTATATTTTCTGGTCAAAACTATTCAGCATGCTTGTATTTGATCCAAATTTCTTAGAGGATTACAACAATCAAACTATATCCAGTTATCAAGTTCAAAAGCTGATTTTTAGTTCAAAACATAAATGAATGAGTTTTCTGTGGAAAGTTATCTTTCTCTAAGGTCAATTTGAATCCCTTTAGACCTCATGTATTTAGAAAGAAGAATGCCCCTGAGAAAATAATTTTTTCTATGTAATGTTACCGAGCAGAAATAGTGTAGAAATCTGACTCATATTTGAGTTTGTATTACTGGTATAAAATAAAGCATTAAGACAAAAAGTTTAATTTGTAGTCCCTACTAATAAAATCTTCTCAGTTAGAAATGCTCAGTGCATTCTTGCTGTCTGGTAAATAGGCGCGATGTATAAACTACCAGAACTGAATTTCAAAATGATTTCAACTTAAGGCAGTCTAGCAAGGAAAAGTGTTTTAGGTGCTTCTTTTCTTTCTTGCCCATGACAAAATAGGGCAGCAGTCTTGGTTTAAACATTGAATTACCGAAGTGAAAGTGCAGCATTTTTTTTTTGGCAAAGAAATACAGGACTTGTGTGTATCTAGAAAACACAAAATCATTTAAGAAATAGGTTTTAGATTTCTCAGATATACTGATGGCACATTTAATATATGTTAGGAGTAGAACAAAAATAAAGCTATTCATTTTGCTCACTTCCTCTATGCTAGAATAATCTTTACCAGTTTCTGCAGGAGTTTTACAGTAGTGTCAGTTATGCCAGAAATTCTAACTTATTGGAACACAGTTATTTCATGCTCAAGTGATTCCTGGAACAGCAGGGAGATTTTCATAAATACATGATGGGGCAGATGTTGTACTGATATCTGCTCAGTGAAAAAGGGTTCCCAGTTTAGCTCCCCAGCTCTGCCTGTTTCAGATAATCACAATGAAAGTGAGTGGTAGTGACATGCCATTAAGTTTGGTGCTGCCGCACGCTGGGGATCTCCTGCTATATTTTTTAATGCTATAAACTCAGAATAAAATCAGGGGCATACTGTCTGCAACATTTTGAAATCAGTCTATGTGTTCCAGTTCCTACTGCATTTCATAAAGAAATATGTCACTAGTCCGTAGCAAATCCTATTATCAGAATAATAGCATGATGCCATCCATTTGGTTGGGCTTAAGTACTGATAAGTAAACATATACTTTTTATTCCCTCTACTTTCCCACCCCTGCATTGAGGTTCAATATTCAGGGCGCCCACATGTCCACCTTTATCTATTATGAGTCTGAACAGGTTTACTTAAAGATAAACAAAAGTAAATGTAGAAAACAGCAAAGGACTTTGCCTATGGGGGAAAAAAAACCCCAAACCTGAAAATAAGAGATCTATTACTAGAAAGAAATAATTCTGCAGAAAATGTAGCAGGATTCATAACCATTTTGACTTTGTTGAACAAGTTTATCCATGTAACTTGGAGCAAGGTCACGCCTGACTTCTATGCAATGAAATCCAGATAGGGAGAAATGTGCTTGTCCCCTTCTGTATGAATGCCACCCACAACTTCAATGTTACATTATTTTGAAGGCACGGTCTTCTTTAGAACAGTGTCCTCTTTGCTCCCTAGAGATGAGACAGGTAAGTCCTACCACACACGCATACCTGCAGCCCTATACTCAGATCAAGCCATGAGGCTGCAGACCTCTCTGAATCTTTGAAAGCAGTAAGCAATGTTTTCCTTCCATGTATGCAGGAAGCTTTAGGGGTTTTGTTCTCCTTCCTTCACTTCTGTTTAACAAGGAAAAATGATCCTTAAGCAAGTCATATGAGCATGGGTGTTCATTTGCGCCCTAATCTTACTTTTTTTTTTCTTCTCTGGAGACCTAGAAATGAAGGACACCTCTCTTTGAGATGTTCTTCCTATGAATGCAACAACTTTATTTTCCTGCTCGCCTTCCATTCCTCTCCCTCTTTTGAAGAGACAGAAGCAGCAAAAGCCTCTTTAGAGAGTTAAAAATACTTGATTTGATGAAACAGCATCTGGAAGGAAAATTTGGAGCAGATAATTCTTCGTTCTTAGCCCTTTAATTACTGGAAAAAAAGAAAAGAACTCATGTTCTAAAATCTTTCCACATCACTGGCTAGGCATCTCTCTCTAAAACTCAAACATAGGTCTTCATGTCAGACAGCATTTTTGGGATTTGAGTGATAATCACTGCAAAGACTGGGCCATATTGCTTTTGTCTGCTTATCATCTGTTTGCTTAGAATTCGCTTTCAAGTTACTTTTAAGAAGTTACTTGTTTAGAAGTTACCTTCAAGCAAATTAACGAAGCTAGTTTAAAAAAACCCCACGTACTTCTGCAGAAGAACTATTATTTATATATAGGATTATCAAACATTGGAACAGGCTGCCCAGGGAACTGGTTGAAACACTATCCCTGAGGGTATTTAAAAGACGTGTAGTGGTGCTTAGGGACATGGTTTAGTGGTGGACTTGGCAGAGTTAGGTTTGTGGTTGGACTTGATCTTGAAAGCCTTTTCCAAGCTAAAGGATTTTAGGGTTCTGTGATTTGCAGAATTTTCAAATAAAATCAGGGCAAATGTCAGCATTCTTTACACCTTTTAACCAAAATTGAGGATATTTTTGGCTTAATCAAGAGATGACATAGAACTTTCTTTCTTTAGTATGTAAGTAGTAAGTGTGCTACCTTCTTTTCTCCATAGGACAATAAATAGGCATGACTTCAACCTAAGGTAACTCTTGATTGTTTGGGGGTTTTTTTTGATGCAATAATGTGAGCCTGATGTTTCACAGTGAATTCTCACTGGTTAGGTTAAAGGTATTGCTGTCATCAGTAGACTGCCTGACCAGATATGGAAGAGACCATGGTATAAAGGCATATTTACCCAACATCTGATTCTCAATCTGCAAATAATATACTTGCTTAAAATGCACATGAAGATGGGCTTGCGATAAGGTTTTGAACTAAGTACTGGGGATCTGAGAAGAAGGGGTGTATTGAAACCTGCCCACGGGGCTATATTCTTTAAAAGCTGAATAAACTTAGGTCCAAAGAAGAGTCTGAAATTCAGGAATTTGTGTTCTTATGACTTAGATTTGCATAGTCCAGAATTATTTCTATAAAGATTTCATCGTATGAAAAATGCAGGACTAGGTCACAAGTTGAAAAGTGCAGCGATACTGGCAGAAAATTGAATCCTCTTTTGTTGATATCAGTGGCAACCAGAGAATGTGCCTGATCTTTTAAATAGGCTTAAGCTTCTTGAATCACAGAAATAATGTTTGATCAATCAAAGACAGAAATAAGGAACACAAAGTCAAAAAGGATTATATTTTGGTCTTTAAAAAGGTTAAAATTAATTAATTTAAATGTTTTAATTTACAAAAAAAATGCAAATAATTGTTTATTCATTTAGATCATAAAATTACAGGAAACTCCTAATGCAAATCTTGGAAATGTTTGCTGAACATGATTAATATTATCCTGGTTCTAGCTGAAACGACAGGAAGTTGTGAATGTAACTTTGAATGTATTTTCTTGTAGGTCTATTTTCTCCAGCTCATATGTATTTATTGTTAATTCTTTTTAATTTTGCGTAGTTCTGTAAACACTGGGTGAAAAGATATGCTGAAATAGTTAGTTTTTCCATCCACATTCTTAATAGAAGAAAAATTACCTTGTTCTTTTTACATACTTTCAAAATATTTCTGTAAAAAGAAAAAAAAGAGCTTTTAATGCCCTTGGCTATGAACTCCTGACTGTCAAAAAATCTTGTTTCTTTCTAGATGCATTGGAAAAAAGCACTTCATGGACATTTATCTAGCTTTTTGTTATCTTCCTTTATCCATTTTATAAGCTTTTAGCTGGTAAATTTTGTCTCAAGTACTGACTAGTATTGGCCTAAACCTGCTGATTTTCCTCTTATAAATCACAGTTATTAAATAAAAAAACTTGATATTTATAAAACTGAATCTTCACTTTTAAAACAGTAAAACATACTAGACAATTTCAAGGAGCCTAGAAGGAGATGATAGCAATCAAGCTGTATCTTCATTATTAACATTTGTCTTCATTAATAACTAACATTATAAAAATGATTCCTGGGAAAGCAGAAAAGAAGTTGCCGAAATGAGGAATTGTGAGGCTGATGAAGAAATATACTTTCTTCAAATCTTTCTGGGCTCATTTTCAGGCAATTAGGCTGCAGATACATTCATTTGGTTGGTGAACATTTTACTTTAAAATTCTGAAATTGATGAGGTATTTATTATAGCCACTCTTTCTATCTGGCAGTATAATTATGCGAGGGATTATTGTCTCTTCATTTATTTTTCTGGAGTGATTAGCTTGTGATGCTATAAAATTCATTTATGAGAATGACTTATATTTATAATTTTTTAATTAAAATTGGATTGGAAAGCAAATAAGAAAATTTAGATTCAACATATACAGTTGTGTCAAGCAAGTTTGACAGCAGTTGTCTTTTTATTAGCTTAGGATAATTAATTGGGGTATTTAGGTACTAATATTACCTAATTAACTCAGCAGCAAGGTAATTAATTTAGTTAACTGTTGTCCAAGAAAAAAAAACAGCGTAGTATTATAGACAGCTGCTCTCATTTCACTGTATTCTTCTTGGTTACATGTTTTTTTTTCAAATAGGTACTGTCTGTTAATATGATTCTGAGATCTCAGAATGTATTTGTTTTGTCAGAGGGAGCAATTATTACATTTTGCCCATGGAAAAACAAGGTCCCATATAAATTGCATAGGCAGAGAGCAGAGTAGTTGGGTAGTCCTCACTTTCAAAGGTGCTGTTAGATATATCATGCATCAAGAGTTGCTGCAGTTATTTTTTTTTTATTTTTATTTTAGATCCAAAATGTATATTTATTTTAAAACATGCCTTATTGCAACATTACTATCTGATGTGTGTAAAACATCAGGCATAAATGTTATACACTGGGCTGATATATAACTAAAAATTGTACTCTCATTCATGTCTCTGCAAAACCTTGAGTGAAAGAATGGTTACTTCAGCTTTTCTAAGAGCTAATTTTAGGATGAAGCATGGAGAATTATGTGGAAGATACCTGATTAAGAAGCATTTGGACTTGCTTTCTACATACTAAGTAGAATTTGCTGACATTTCAATGATGCACAAGGTGTTTGGAAACTTTTTGTGTTTGAATTTTTGCCCATGCATTGCATGTGCCGTAATGTGTCTGCTAAAGCTGCCTTTAAAAAAAAACCAAACAACCACAATCTGTTTACTTGCAAAATGTGTCTCTTTCATCACATCATTTCTGCTGAAAAGATTGAGTTTGGCAATGCTTAGTGAAGGACCATTCTTGGAGTCTCAGCATCCAGAAGTTTCACTGGGTTACAAAATAGTAAAAAAGTCATGTTGAGAATGGTGACAGTGATGCAGTTGGTGGTGTCAGGGCACGTCAAGACAGGAACACTGGGTGAGACCAAAGATCCACCTGTGGCTGTGTCCCCAGTGTCCCCTCTCCAGCAATAGGCTGTGAGACAAGGAGCAGTCATGAGTAGCCCCCATTGCCACAGGAAGGCTGGGCATGACTCTGATGCCTCCTTCTGGTATTCTCCCAGCCTGCAAGAGTTTTCAACAAAACAACTTCCCATTTTTTTCCAATTAATTAGTTATTCCAAATTTTTTCCTTCTCCATAAACTTACCCTGGCTTCCCCTTGAATGATTAAATGGGTTCTATGACACTAGCCACACATTTGATGCCCTTCAGGTGACATATCACTTCTTTCTGTCAGTTCTGAACCTGAACATCATGAGTTTGTTTTATGCCCGTTAATTCTTAGAGAAGGTGATTTCCATCCACTCCTCACTAAAGGACAAAATTAACTCAGAAGAGTGGTTTGTTGAAAAAGATACTGAAATCTCTGACTCACAAGGACATCTTGCCAGTTTTGGGGAGGGAAGAAATATGCAGTGAAATGAATTATTGACTATACAGACCAAAAGGTCAGGTCAGAAACCTGCAGGACTGCCCACTTAGGCCTAAGTAGCTCCTTACAGATACATTCAGAAGCTTTAAAAGACTGTTTTTTAATGTCCTTTCTACTTCCTAGCATTCAATTCCTGTACATGCGTGTTTACTTGTTCCTGTTCCTGAAAATTTTGCTTTGCCTTTGAGTACATTATAAATCCTGTTGATTGAATGAGCCTACTTTTTTTTTTTTTGCCAAAAGGCTGTAACACATGTGGAACCAATGTTAACTTTGGTGGCCATTTCTTTGGATAAGTGGGGGTCTTAAAGGAGCTCTCACCTTCAAACTTTTGATTTGTTTTTCTGTGTGTGGAAGTCAGTACTAGTAATGTGGTGACAAATACTGTGATTTCCCTTCTCATACATTTTATTTACCAGATTATACATAAAAATCGGAATTAGTAATCTTCATGGTTCATTTTACTTGATTAGACACAGTCTCCTCAAGCATTTCAAGAATTAGTTTTCTAGGATCCTGTTACTTTGATGATATAGTATATATGCTTTGTTCCTAAACTTCAGGTTTTATATTTAAATGTATTTATAAACCTATGCAGTGAATGAGTTTAACTTACCAAGTGTTCTGAGCAGTACAGCTGATGTGTTCCTAGCTTTCTGCAACACATTGCCATATTTGACACGTATGATTTTTATTTTTTTTTAGCAAAGGTTCCATATATTTTTTACCAAGATATAGCTAGGGTTATTCCTAGCTGTCTGCTGAGGACACATGCTTATGGTACCTTCTAAATATGACTCCATGACTGATGATTTCCTGTTATATCTTGAAATTTCTGAGAAGGAGGAAATGTGCAGAACAGAAGATGCTATCTTAGTCAGCAGATCTACATTCTTCCATTGTACTGAGTTTGAGAATACATAATTTTTATTTATTAATTTTAACAGTGTGATCAAAGGCAATATGTTGATATTATCATGTTATTTATGATCTTCTAGAGTGCTTATCATTGTAACATACAAGGATCTGTTGTATCAATTTTTAAATGAATTGTGATATTGCCTTGTTATTAGGAAAGTACCATTATCCCTTTTATTAATTAGATAAATATTTCAGTAATGAGATGTAGTACTTATTTTGTACTGTCACCAAAGAAGAGGTTGTAGGTTTGACCATCGATAAGTGGTAGCTCCAGGCATGAGTGGCATCTCATGACTTTTTTATTTTCCCAGACGTATTTCAGAAGTGTCTTCACTAGTGAGGTCATGGGGAAGAAGGATTAGGAAGAATCCTACACCTTAGAAATAAATTATGCAGTATCAGAAAGGCTAAGATGCCAGAGTGATCTAAAAAAATCTTTTCAATATCCAGCTACGAAGTAATGGATATGTATTTGTACAAAGCCTTCAAATAATGCTTTTCTTCAATATTCTTGTCTCCAACGTGTAGCTAATCATTCTGGAGGAGCATCATTCTGCATCTCTTACATAAAACACAACCTGAACAGTCTCCTTCCTAACCCTGTCTGACAGCCACAGGATGAAAGTACAAATAAAGTGGCATGATTTTTTAAAAAAAATCATGTGGCTGGAGTGGGTAGAGCAGGGGTTGTATTTTTAAATAGTGGTGGTCGGCACCTCCTTTGAATGCTTCCTCTAGTACTAGCATATGAACACAGTGACTAACAGTGCCTGACAATTTCAGTTTTACTGCAGTTATTGCTTTGAGAGGCCTTGTCTTTCTGCCAATTCAGTTGGAAAGAGGCTTTATATCCCTTTTGCCCCACTGGCTGCCAGATTCTCTCTGTTTTTTCCTAAGCACACATTTCTTTCTCTCACAACTTTGATTTCTCTGGAGTAATGACCACAGTCACCCCATTCCCCTCTGCCGCGTGGCCACCTGTGCTGTCTCTGCTGTTAAATCATTAAGACACACACACAATCTGAGAAAACAGGACAAAGATAATTACAACATTAATTGATCCTTTGCCTCATTAATTTTTTAATAAAAATGTCTGTCTTTGGCCTTAACTGGAGCTGCAACAGCTTGGTACTTCTAAACATTAAACAGAGACAACCTGTCCATTAACAGCCTCCATCCTGACTTTGACCCGATAACTTGTCCCATAATTGTAGTATTTCTGTAGTATGTTAGTCTCTTTAGACTACATATGAGCTCCCAGTGAACAATAATGCTGAGAGATGAACAATAGAGATTTACCCTTTTAGCAATTCCTGGCATGATGGCGATGTAAAACCTGCAAAGCTGTGTGAACTTACATTTGTTGAAAGAATGGACGGAGGTAAAGTTTCTTGCTAGTTCATCATATCTTTTTCTTTTAAATTTTAAGCCTAGGCTGTCTATAAATATTTATAATTGTTAGTTGCTGAGATGAAGTAAGGTTGCTGAAGTTATTTGTGTCCTCAGAGTACTTAACCTTATGGGTCCCAACTCAACATAAGCCAAATGGGAAACTATCAGGAATTGTAACTATTCACAAATTGGGCTAAAATGAGCTGCTGACATCAACTCATTTTTAAATAGTCAAGTATGCACAATGCAAAATCTCATTGTCTTTTCTATTCTGCTCTTTCTGATTACAAAGACTACCTTGGCATTGAGGAGTGAATTATTTCTTTGCTCTGCTTGGTGCTGCCAGTTCCAGACTGATGATGTACTGGGTATTAGAAAAATGATGCTATCTTTTCATGTTCTCTGGCTTATTGATGGCTTAGAAAAACTCAGTATCTGCAATCATCAGTCTACAGTGGACGTGGAGTTCCCTACCAAAAGAAAAGTTTAACAGAAGATCTTTATTATCTCCTTACTGTTGTCTTATAGTCGTCTACTGGCAAGACCTTTGTAAGAAATACATTTTGTCAGCAGGTAGACTAATAGCATAGTTTTTGGGTTCTTTTGTTTTGGGTTCTTTTGTTTTGGTCTGTTTTTTTTTTGTCCACATGCATCAATACTTCATTCTTAAGGAGTAAGTAAAGATTGAACATAGGGTAGTAGGATGAACGAAAGGAACTAACATCAAAACCCCCACAGATTACACTAACTTCTGAGCTTTCATAGTTTCTTTTAAGTCAACAGAATGATTTTTACTTATGTCAGAGGTATAGTTCTCCATATGAATTTTTCTAGAGGAGTTTTTTAAACTGTGAGCAGAATCCACAACAGCTAATCATAGCACAAGTGTTCAGTTGTAATAACTTGCTATTTTCCATTGACAACCAAGTGTCTTCTGTAGAGGCCTCAAATCTTCTGTAATGAAAGAGTAGAGAATACCTAGGTAAATTACCCAAGAACACATTGTAAAACCTGTAGAGAAAATGACTGTGTATTGGGGAAAAAAACAGTTTTAGAGTAAAAATACGTATTAATTATTGGTACTCTATATCCATTATGTTGTGCAATAACCTAAAACCTACCATCTGGCACAAAAATTAATGAATACTAATGTTATGTTCATACTTAGGAAGTTTATTAGTATCGCACTGGTGAAATGGCTGAAAATGGCTTGCCATTTTCTGGTTTGTTTTTTTTTTAATTACCCTCTTTCCAGTAGCAGTGAAAAAGTACATGAAGAGGAATTTTAACAGAGTATTTATAGTTTCTCAGAAGAAATCTGCTACATATGATATTTTGGACAAAATACTCAAAGTAATTGTCTAGATTCATTTGGGGGGATTTGCTGTCACTGAGGAACACCAACACCAGGTCGCTACTCAGTGCCTTACTATTGTCAGTACATTTTCATCCACATAGGACATTCTCTGAAGGATGGATGGAGTACTTGAATTTTTTTGGATGGGCCCAAGTGAGATTCAAATAATGTTCCGTTATCTGCAGATTCACAGTTTGAACTAGACTTTAAGCATATGTTGCCTTGACCATCTCCACTCTATTAACAGGCATTTACATTTACAACACATTCTGAAAGTGGCCTTTGAACACATCTGGCTACATGGAAGCTGAATATAAATTTCATACATATACACATTTTTTTTTCTGGTACTGCAGCTGTGCTCCAGTTTGGAAGTAATTTTTTTTATGTTACTCTCTATCAGTGCAGAATTGTACTTTATAGTTCTTTGATTTTGCAATCTGAGATGTAGGACTTTGTTACTTTATAATGTTCCTTTCAATCCATTTCTCCAGCCTATTGAGGTCTCTCTGAATAGTAGCACACCTATGTAATCCACCAGCCAGTTGTGCCAGCTGTACGAGAGGAGAAATGTGCTATTCACTTATACAACTCTTATTATTATATTTTCCAAGCACGTAATATCCTTACAGTACTTGCACACAAAAGATTTCTGCAAGACAAGGATTATCCTTACTTTTTAGAAACTTGTTGTGGTGGGAGTAAAGCATTTAAATACCTTTATAAATGCTGCCATCATTTGAGTGAGGTAATGTTCTGGCATGGAGCTGAAATCTGTGGCTGTTTCAGAATTAACTCTCAACTGCATTTTCCTTCATGAAGACATCATAGATTTGGTCTTAACTGCCCTGTTTTTCATAATGTCTAGGCTGCTAGTGCCTCAGCTCTCAAAAGCTGGGTAAAATATGATTAATTACACACATGAAAGCAGTTACCAGATTGAGAGCATATTAGGTGAGAGACTTTGATTTCCTTGTAGAAGACTTTTGGAGAGATTTTTTTCTTGATTTTTTCACTTCCAGTTTAATCTCACACTCTCTAGAGTATCAAAACCAGAATATTTTGGTTTATGGCTCATTCCAGGAGAGGCATTGAGCACAAACATGGTTGCAGGTTATAAAGGAAAATACTTCTTAGCTCTCAGAAAGAGAGAAGATCGTCATATATGAACATAGTTTACATTTATGAGAGAGCTATTTCAAACTGACTCATGTCCTCCTCTAGCTATAGAAACCAGGGAGGGCATTTTCAAAAGGATGCTGTAGAGAAAATAGGTATTTTTCTTTGAGTGCATATTATAGATATATTCACTAGGTGCTTTGAAAAGAGGTCCATTAAAACATCCTCCACCTACAAATAGCATTTTTGCATACAACAGCACTTAGAAGCTTTATATTCTCTTTATATGAGATAAAACAAGCCTTGATCCATCTACTCCGTGAAAACAGCGTGCTTATCTTATTGCAGCTAGAATGTACTCTATAGGTCAGTACATTAATACAATATAAAAGGTTTAAAAAAGGGCCATCAAAATCCCCAAAGCCCCATTACCCCATCTATTCAGTGTTTCTGAGGTGAATTAATGGAAGTATTTGTTACTGTCAAAGACTTGAGACATAAGCAATAACTTCAGGCAAAAACTGTCATAGAATCATAGAATAGTTAGGGTTGGAAGGGACCTTAAAGATGATCTAGTTCCACCCCCCTGCCATGGGCAGGGACCTGTTCAAACCTGTTCATTTCTTGAAGTTGCTTAAATAGCTGTGGCATCTTTAGAATGGAAGGAGATAGGAGGAGGCTTATGACACTACAGCAATCAATATAGCAATCCTTAAATTTTACCAAGTATCATGGTGCTACCTGAAGAACATAATAAAAGGAAAACCTCTCACATCAGTCAGCTTTTCTACAAAGGCTACCAAAATCTTTGCCATCACTTTGATTTATAAGTTTTTTCCAAAGTGTTGTTTGTACGTGGTATCTCACTCCAGCATTGCTACGTGTTAATGCAAAGCAATGTCTTTCAGTACTTTTGTTGTTGAAAAGGAACCTTAGTCAATCCTGGTGTTCTGTAAATGCTGTAAGAAACATTAAGGGACTGTAATGAAACCCATAAAATCTATTTTAGATTGTATAAAACTCAAATCAACCTCAAAACCTTCCTACTCTTCAGTGTTTTATTGTAAGGTTTGTTCTGAATGTGCAGGCAAAGTGCATTCAACACAAAAATGAGAATAATGTGGGAAAGGGGACATTGGGTTTTATTTGCTTTCTTGCAGTCTCAGATCTGCCAGAGCCCAGGCTGGTGGCCTGAATGCCCCTCCACTGAGGTATGGTCAGATGACTTTTGCAAAGTCACAGAAGCTGCCAGTGAATCTGGTATATTCTAAGTCAGCATATGGCTGATGGTTTAGTTTTTCCGCTCCATTGTTTTTTTATTATGTTTGGTTTTGTACTTTTTTTTTTTAATTGCAAGTTTTATTTTGTTTATATATATGGCTCATCACTAATGTATTTTAATGTTTACTGCATCATCTGGGAAAGCCAGAATATTAAAAGCTATGTAAATCTTTTTATAAACATGTTACTGACTATAGCTCTTTGCCAAGGGAAAAGCATCCAAGATATTTTAATTGACAGTTCAGTTCAAGTACACGCATCTCATTTGTGAATATCTCCATATATAAGCAGCACCCACATTTACCCATTTACGGCACATCTTCACTGAATCCATTTGCAATATTATAAATTAGTATACACACAGATGACAGGTACGGTAAGCTTAGCAGTGAAAGCAAACCCATAAACAAAGTGCACAGTAATAATCAATGTTCATTTTCATGAGCAGTGTAAAATCTAATAAGTCACAATGCAGAACAAAGAGCAGGTTGTGTTATGTTACTCAGTAAATGACCAGCTGTGAAAAATTGAATTCTCAGTGGATTTACAAAAGGTCAAAGTAAGGGAGTATTGAGTTGGAGAGTTCATTTTTTTTCACTCAGACTGAAAGATTTGCCAGCTAAGGTTTTTCTTTCTTCAGAGAGCAGAATGATTTTTAGTCAAATGAGGGAATTAAATATTTAAAGACTGTCAACAAAACACATCTGTAAGCATGTACACATTTATTAGAATCTCTGAATGTAACTGTTCAACATTCAACCTGATTTTCACTCGTGAGAGAGTTTTGCACCTAAACATGACAAACCATAGTGTTTAGGCCGACAGGGTGAAAATGCCTTATGCTTTCATAGTAGAGTGATGCTTTACAACCTTTTCCAAAATGAAACTCGTGAAATATTGTTTTCAGTAAGATTTTTACTTATTGGAAAATTGGGTTTCCAAGTTCAGTACATACATCTTTTCATTTAATAGTGTGAACTCTAAGGGCCAGATTTTCAGATAGGCTTCTGTATGTGTATGTATAAGCTGACTATACAAATAATTCTATTTACATGTATATAAACTCCCTCTTACTGCAGGATTACATTAGGAAAAGAAAATATGTAGGTTTAAGCATTCAAGGTATTACTTTACACCAGCAGAAGACAAGAACAATTAAACTTCTCTTGAATAGTAGAGGGTACTAAAAAATCTCAGTCAGAAGTTTGACTTTCTCAAGTGTGTTGGTGTCACTTAGAGAAATACACATGAAAGTTTATTTTGAGGGGGGGGCGGGTTGTCACTGACAGATTGCACTGCTCATGCAAGACAGACCTACATGCTACTCAATAAGTCTGCAGAGGATCCAAACCAAGACCACTCTTAACATATTCTTCTTGCACCTGTTCATGACTATGTCTCTCCACTGAATGGGGTTTAGGCATGTAAGAACTGGAGCTTGCTTTTCAGTCATGCATAATGTAGAGTATAATCCTGTTTCCCACATGTATTTTACATCCTGTTTAAATGAGACTATTGCCTACTTTTTTGTCCATTTTAAGCCAAAATATCTAGTGGCTCAATAACAGCTGTTGCTCTTTTAAAATGTTCTTAGAAATGCAGGTTAGGATATTATTTTGCTTAGGAATGGAACAAAACTACTTTTTATTCTTGATAAAAGCTCTTTCTGCATTTTAATCTCCTAATCAACAGCAACAGGCTATGGAAGTATAGAGGCATGGTGATATTTTTAAGAGGGATATTCCTAAGTACTCATACATGATTTTATAGAAAGCATGAAATATTTTAAGCTGCTCTTCCAGTATCTCAAGTATTTCCTTTCATCTATGCAAGGAATTCAGCTCACTCTGACATCTGTGGGTGATTGGAATAGTGACTGAACTCAAAGGGTGACCTAAAATAAGTATGTAGCCTAGGACAGCCACATAAGCTCTTCGTAGCTGTTCAGGTGCACAATATTTGCTTTTCCAGTGAACTGTAATAGTTTTTCTAGTTCTGTTTGGCTGGTTTGTGTTCAGGGTTTTTGTTTGTATGTTTGTTTTCCAAAAGTGAGAGAATACTGGCTGTCTTCAGCTCTCAGAAAATAGGCCAGAGCAGTGGAAGAGCCAGTTTAGGCAAGGTTCCCAGTGTTGCAAGAAGCCTACGATTCCTCAGCTCACTTGCCTGAACAGCTGTCACTGCCAACCGGCAGCACATATAGAAGGCAGCTTGGAAACCAAGAGATGTGATAGGGAGAATGAACCTCATTTCAATTCCATGACAGGGAGATAAAAAACCCCTGAAATTAATGACTTGAGCAAAAAGCTGAATCCCCCCTAAAAACATGAGTACACTCCTGGGTTTGTGAGACCTTCAAGTACCAGCCATGAACAAATTAAAATGTGATCCCAGGCTTCCAACCAGCTTGCTAGATGGGAAACCAAATGCATTTTCAGCAGAAAGCTGCCCAGACTTTGAAGGAATTCACCAAAACAAATACGTACTTCTACAGTCTCTTTCTACCTCAGCAAATTAATAATGTTTCTCTTAAAAATTTTCATCCAGCTGCAAGGATATTAACACTTGATTTGCATAGTGGCTTGCACATTTCAGAACAGACTTCCTATTCTGCAATATATATTTTTTATAGAGGTATAATGCGTTGCCCTAATAGAAGAATGATATATAACATATTGCCTTAATCAAAATGCCATCTCTTGTTCTTCCTCCTCTCTCTATTTCACCCTGTTTCTCTCAGTGTTTAACATTGTGGGATAACAGCTTGTTCGTTCCTGACTGCAGCCTATGGATTTGGCTTTAGATAAGATGGCAAAATCTTGTGTTTATTGTGCAACTGGCTGGTCCTTTCTGTCAGTCTGTTTTTGGTATTTAGCAGCAAAATAGCTTCTCTAATGGTTCAGTTATACTGAAAGTCCTTCTAACCAGGTATTATATCACTGACCAGTAACTGTAAGGAATGTGTGGGAATAAGACCCGTAAAGATGCTTCCTCTGAAGACACAGTGGCTTTGAACACGCTGTGATCAGCCTGCAATGACTTACGATGACTCCAAAGCAACAGGAGTTTAACTGTGCAGACAGGAACTAAGTACCCCCCATGGATGACTACTGTGAAGTTAATCTTACTTGCGTGTGTCTATCCCACAGTTCAGTAATTGTAGTGTAGTGCAGAAATACCCAAACTAACTGTAAAGTAGTCTAGCTATGGCAACAGAGAGATCTGCGCAAACTAATTTATCCTACAGAGAGAAACCATCACCTGTCCCTCTGCTGGACAATCAACAGAGACAAGGGAAGGGATTTGGGAAGGAACTTTGTTGCCATACCTACAAAGCTATTAATTCCTAAATGGTTTCACGTATAACAACCTTAATTCATTTTCTCTATACCAAGTGTTATTGATTTTTGCTACAGCAGCAGCGCCTTATAAACCTGATCAGTGCCTCTAGGCATAGATGTGTTATATTTTTATATGCATGTAAGACAGAGACAATCCATGCCCTAGGTAACTATATAGTCAAAAGATAACAGGTTGTCAGAAATATATGGGGAGAAAGGGGAGTAGCAGGACACTAAAACTGCACATGAACCAATAGACAAAGAAGTAGTAATACTTAAACAGGAAGGTGAAGTTGTGTTATTATTTCTCCCATACCATGTGTGTTATTATTTCTCCCATACCATGTGTGAAAATTAATTATTGTTAATCACTGCAGCTTTATAGGATAAAACAATTATTTTAGTGCTTATAATGTGAATGTGTTCATTAACAAAAGACTTGCTTGTTTTTGGAACTGGCATACAACAGGTCACTATAGACACACCAAGTAGCATCTTCTTAGTGAATCAACACTGGTGTGCTTTCATCATTTCATTAGTTAGCTGAGACAAGGTAGCAGACATAGTGTTTTTAATGCTATTGGAGGTATCTGAAACAAAAAGCAAGAATTTTTATTCTGCATCACAGCTTATATTCATGGCTCAAAGGGCTGCTGATGTGGCTGCTTAAAAGGAGGCTCCACAAATGAGGGTAGTGTAATTTTCCAGGATTAATTTCATTTAACAATTATTGTTTTGATAACCACTGCAGGTGCAAGCAGTGGTTATCAAAACAAGCCTCCTAGGTCAAATCCATTTCTTCTGGAAATCCATGTTTCAGTTGTCTTTGATCAACAACAGAGAGAAATATACACTTTGTAAATTTGTGTTATTACTCTGCCTTAGAGCACTGGAATATTGATTTTAATCTTTGCTTCTCATTTATTCAATTAGTGTAATTGCATATGAATGTCTCTTCTTTGTCTTCCTTTTTCTTGTAATGTTCTCACTGCTGAGTCAGTGTCACTGGCCTTCACTAGGAGCACCAGGAAGGTATCTGAGCCTGACCAGCATGAAAGCACAACAAAAGATGGGTCAAGGCAATAAGCGGGTTGAATCCCTGGTGACATGTTCCCACAGAAGCAGGCATTCCCCAGTCTTAGATTGTCATCTCAGAAAAATTCTGTCAAGAGAGATAAGATTCTACTTTTAAGCTTCAGTTATCAGTCTGAATATATCTTTGCACTTCTATTTCATGTGCAGATTATCCGTGATTTTAGGATATGTTAGAAACTAGATTAGGACTTGCAGATTTTAAGTGTATATACACAGGCTGCATCTTTTATAGCATGTAGTAGCAAATAATTTTTATTTTCACTGAATTATTGTTTTCATTGAATTAATATCTTCCTTTTGTTTCTTTAAAAGTCATACCTTACTCCCCGTTGACTCAATCTTCCAGTCTTCATACATGCTTTGTTTTCCTTGTTTTCCATGTTTTCATGGCAAAAGCATCAACTACTTATTAAAGTTCAATTTGTAACAAAAACATACTATGTTAAATAAGAAGGGCAAATACTTGAATTAAGGTATTTATGCTACACATGTAAAGTACAGTAGAAAAGAAACCAATAATTTTCTATTCATTATTGTTTAAAATACCAACATTTGTGAGTGTTCAGAGGGTTTCAGAACCCTATTTGTACAAATAAAATAATAAAAGCACTCATATGCTGTAATTGCTGTGTGATAAAATTATATATTTAAGCTACATAATATACTGACTGGCTGTCAGTATATTATGTGTAAGGAATTGCAGCATTCAGCTGCAGGTTGAAACACATTGAAAAGCTGGTTGTATGGTTTATCTATAAAGTAGCAGAATTACAACAGTAATGGTAATTTTTAAAGACTGTTAATGGCTAGCAATATTATTTCAATAAATAGAGATCTGGTTCTTTTAAAATAATTTCTAAAGCTATTGGTATGATTGCTTTCTTCTTAAGGCAATGTATGACAAGTACTATACTCTACATTAGTTTGCACAAGATGAGCTGTAATTCGAAAGTCAGTTCTCCATTCATCAGACAATAAGAACTTTATGACAAGAACTTTGCCTACAGGTATGTGTGTATAATGAATAAATGAATATTTTTTACCAGATAACAATATTATATTCTTTATTGTGCAGGGACCCTCACTTACAAAACAGCCTAGAGATGTCAAACATTTTGATATATAAGCTCTTACTGAATTTTAGTTCTCTCAAATCCTGCATACATTGATAAGAATAAGTCCTTTACTGTCATGACATAAAATATGGATCACCTGTCAGGCAGATAAAGTTAAAGAAGAAATGCATGGATAAGAAAAGACTGGAAAAACTATCAGCCGGTTTCATGCTAATTGATCTGTTGACAGTGTTGAGAAGAGATTGACTGAGACATCAGCAGCCTGCTGATATAGACAGAAATCAGTATAATGAATATGGTAGGAGAATTAATTCAGGCATTTTGTTTAGCAATAAGTTTTTAAGTTATAATGTATTCCAAAAGAAATTATGCTTGAAAGATGAATGAGCAATTGATTACTTTCACTTAAGTTATCTTAAGGAAAGCTGTCTCCTACTAATACGGAAAATCTCATCTTCTGGCATTGTAAGCTAATAAGGGTCTTGGAATTTCTTCAGTAGCACCTTAATTGTAACAGTAGCTTGTGATGATTTTAAGAACTATATTTCATAAGGCCGAATTCCTTGTAAAGCATTTTAATTTCACAGCCTGGAATAAAAGCCCAAGTTTTTGGAAAAACACACTAAATACCAGGGATTCTATAATCAAGATAGGCCTCTTGCTTCTGAAGAGAGTACAGACGCACCCAGCATGACTTATGTTTATGTTAAAATACAAACAAACATAAATTTATGAACAGATATAACAGTGTGTTCCAAGTGATTCCTAATAGATGTTTGTTCTGGAAATTTGTTGTCAATGAGATCTGGAAATTAAACTAATAGATTTCTCCATCTTTGGTAGAAAGTGTAGCATGTTCCACTGCATCTGGCTCTCCAGTTGTGAGACTGAAGATTATTATGCCTTTTTTCCAGTCTCTTTCTAGAGTGGTCCTTTTTGACTCACAGAAATGCTTAGCAATATATTTTACAGGTTTCCCTTTGAGGTAAATGGATACACTATTTCCCTCCCTTTAAAATTTTCTGAGGGATTTCAGTAATAACCTTAATACTTCTCTCAATCTTGTTTCGTGCTTCTACTTTTTCTCTGCAGATGAATCAAGATGATATAGTTTTAGAAGCTGTTCAGAACATTCAGAGAGATCTGTAGCATAATAAAGGAGAGAAGAGGATACGATCTTGAAGAATCTGTCATAGTTCTTTTAACCATGATGATGACACATATTACTAAATTTTATGCATGTAACTAGGGGGTTCTTTGTACTTGAAATACATGAATGAATATCATGTGGTATTTGACTGTCTAAAGACCTCAAAGTTGTAATTGCCCAGAAGTGCTGTGTGCATCCATTTTATTTTATCAGGCTTAAAGCCCAAAATCCTCCAGGTACTTTCCAAACACAGAGATGGCTCCTGTCTTGGACTTTATGTCATTACTAACAAAAAATCCACGACATTTTGTTGGTGACTTTATCTCACTCCATGGAACAAGGTATTACGGTGCTCAATATAAATCCATGTGACTGAAAATCTGTATTCACTGAAATCCTCACAAGGCTCTTTTTTTCGCCTTCAGTGTGTTGTTCTGGCATGAAAATGCATGCACGTGGACATGAAAACTTGCTGAATGTTCCTTTTTCAGAATGTTAATGAAATAGAATGTGAAAACATGATGTTTAAATTTATTTTCTTAATTATGCTTCAGGTAATTAATTCATTAGTCATTTCTAGGCCCTAGAGATTTCTGTGGTACATCAGAGGTAATGTTGTAGTAAAGATAATGAAATTAAGTGGTATATGGAGGGTGTAGATTCTGAAACGCTGGCACAGTGCATTCATGAAGCCTTCTGTGGGCTGCAGAATGATGGAGCTCCTAAATATACCTTCCCTTCTTTGCCTAGGTAAGCAAACAACTGAAGAAAACAAAACATGCATAGCTTATGAATACTCTTAAGAGCTCCCTGCCCCAAAACTAGCAAGAGATTGCAGTAGGAATAAATGCTTAGTCTCTTGTTTTTAGGAATAAAAGTTACGTCCCAGCCTCAGAAGTGATGGTAATGCTTTCAGTTTCAGCAGATAACTGTTTATCTCTAAAAGGAACAGTTTAGATGTGAAATTAAAGTGACTATGTTTTGAATTTTTTTTGGCTTGTTGGAGAGCAGGAGGGCACTTACAGTTTCAGCATCTCCAGAAGAGTAAGGAGATGACTGTCACGACTCAGTTTCAACCAGAGTTGTGTTGGTTAATCAGTAAATAGAGGTACTAGTGGTTAACGTTCTCTTGGGGTGGTCTCCATGGGCTTCTTTCTGGACCTGATCCTTCAGAGTTCAGTGGCGTAGGAGGACAAGGATTGCAAACCACTCCTTGAAAGATCGTCCCAACCAGTTGTCTCATATTTTTCAGCAACCAAACACGTTTCAAGTACCAAATAAACAAAGCCCAGATTCAAAGTAATGTTAAGACCCCTGTGGTAACTCCTTTGTTGTTATTTGCTCATTAGCCTAAAACATCTGCTCCTTCCCTTTCTGCCCTCCTTTCTGTTCTTTGAAAATGATTGCTGCAAGGAACAGCAGAAGTCCTTCAGAATGACAAAGGTAACTGGAAAAAAAATAGAAAAAAAAAATCATGCCTCACTATGAAGCTACCCTTGCACTGCACTGGGATGTTTTCTGGGCAAATACATAGAATCAGAAGGAATTGTGGGTCATGGTTATTATTTTTGCTACTTTTCAGTTCTGTAAGCAAAAATACTGTTCCAAAAATGTACAATTCACTGTGCTTCATTCAGACAGATTAATAGTGGCCAGTAGTATAGAATTTGAGAGCAGTTACCTGATCTGAAACCGCTGGACATGTTTATAATTCGTGGTCATAAAGTGCATCAAATATTTGATAAAATGACATAAATATTTTAATATCTTTTGCTTAATGCATGTATCAAACAAACAATATACTTCCTGCATTCCCAGGATGTTTTTCAAGAAATACTGGTTAAAATCCACTCAGAAGAACATGTATAAACATGTACCTTCCACATTCATGAATGTTTTCTTGCTTAACATTTTCAATGCATAGAGTACCTTTTTGCAATGGATTGTATGTTTTTGTTTTTACTGATGATAATCTCTCCCTGGAGAAATACCAGCTTACCTATATGCTCAATTTTGCCGCAGATAAAGCATAAATCTGCTCCTGCAGACAACGGAAATTGCATACGCATATCAGAGGCATACCCAAAAATGGGCTTTTGACTAAGATCAAATCCCCAGTCTTTAATTTTGGTGAGCATTGCATTCAGAACTTGTCTCTGCAGGTGAAATAAACAACAAGTAAAAAAAGTCTCTAAAGTGTTTGGAAAAGAGATAGAAATAATCTTATCATTGTACTGTCCCTGCTGGTCTTTTTATCAGGAATCTCCCAAGAATGTTCAGTGAGTGCATACTTCAAGTAAATGACCGCTTTATTCATCATGGTAAAATGTAAAAGATTCAGGAAGTGTTGTGATAGTTCCATCAAGAATGTTATTGTAGGAAATTCTTTTGTCAAGGAATTGTGAATTAACTTGTTTTCCTTGCTCAAATGCTGTGGTTTTGTTTGTTTGAGCAATGCCTTTAAAGCAGCTGTTAAGAAAACAACAGAGCCACTCATGTAAAATAAAATAATATAATTAAAAAACCAAATCACTGTTGACACTAGAGTATATTTAAAGGCAGTTGCAGTCAATAAGGTAGTTGGATTTTAGTTCACAAAAATGAAAAACATGCAGCTACATGGGACCAATAATTCTGGATGATTTAGTGTACAAGAAATGTACAGAACAAATCAGTAGAAATGTGGACCTGAAAACAGGAGAAAAGCAACTGTGAATATTAAGGCTTTTTTGTAAATTCTTGTGGAGCCATAGGAAGTAGTGATTAAGAGAACAGTCTTTGAGAAAGGATGGCACAATCAAGACTGTATTCCTGATCAGCAAGAAAGAAGTATTCAGAATAGTTTATAAATGTCTGCATCTGGGCAAGGTGCAAAGAACTATACTTAAAATAGGTGGAAAAATGTTTCTTAATTACTTTAGTAGCCTGATCATATCTTCTAAAGTGTTAAATTCAGATTCACCTGGCCATTTTTATAGTAAGTAGTACCTTCCTTCAAAAACAGCCATAACTTTTGTATAATTAAGTTATTTGAGAATAAACTAACATTATTCATGAATAATATCTGCACTTGCAAATGTTCTTGCCTGTTGTAGAGAGCAAATCTGACTCAGAAAATGAATAATTGGTAAAGTGTAAGCCTACAAGCAATTAGAATCTTTTCTGATCTTTCTGTGAGAAAAAAGTTTGTTTTAATCTATCAAATGAGCAGAAGTTTATGGAGAAATTGAAGCTGGGTGGTTAAGACCATTAAACCTTAGCTCTCTAGTACTGGGGTTTGTTCTCAGAGTTTTCACAAATGTATGTCTGAAAAAGGAGGAAATTTTACAGGAAGAGATAGTGTTCAAAATTGAAGGTAATTTAAAGTTTGAACACTGACAGCATTTAATTTATTATATAGCTGGGTGATGGGGAGGAGATGTAGTTCCTGTGAAATATGACTTCTGTTGGGGCTTTGGCACAGCAAGTAGCACTTCATGAACTTGTTGGTGCACAGAAAACTTAGTCTTGAAAATACAGTTGTCCGGACTGGATGGAATGGCAAAAGGCCATTTGTTTTGTGGGGTAGTGATAGATAAGGCTGAATTCATAGTTTAAGAGAAATTATTTTGAGGGCTGATACACTTTTTTTCAAGCATAGATTATCATGCAGTGATTCCAGAACAGGATGAGATGTAACAAGCTTCCAATTTTGTAGATGGTATTGGGGAAAGGAATTGTTCCAAATACTCCTCTCGCTTTTTGAGGAGTCCTTATTTTTTTTTGACAAGTGTCTTCATTTATAAGCTCGTTATGGTCAGATGCATACTGGAAAAACACACATTTGTTCTTCAAAGCCAACTGCATGCCTGCCTAGGGCCTGGTGTATACCATGCCTATTGGGTTGGTTTTGCATGTGTTTTAATTTTGTGAAAAATTTCATTGGAGCAATAGATTATCTTTGTTTGTTAGTTAATACAAAGTTAATGTATCTCACAGACAGCTTGATCGTGCTTGCTGGATTAATTAATGTTTTAACCACAAATTCAAATCGACAGTCCAGATTGCAGATGGTGCCATGTTTGTATGTAATTAGTTAGATCATTAGAAGGTCGGTCATGGAGTCATTCAGTATTGTAGAGAAAACCTGCTGTCTCCACCTTTACTTGTGGATTAGCAGGTCTCACTTCTTCAGAGTTGTAGATAAGACCACTGGTGGTATGACTGGCAGTCTTATTTCTTGCAAGGCATGTTGTTGTATCATCATAGCACTGGAAGTCGGTGAATATGCTTGAGAAAGAACTTTCTGGACTGTGAGTAGTTTATTTGGTCTGCTAACTTTGCCGTAGTTTCTGTGTCTGTACAATAGAGAAAATGATTTACAGAAGAGCTCTAAACTTAATTATTGTTTAAAACCATTTTTAAATTCCTTGAGGCAAGGTGCCATGAAAATACCAAGTGCTATTAATTGGCTCACCAGACTTTAAAGAACGACACTGTAATTGCATATTTAATAGTCTTTCAGTAGTTACTGTGGTGCAACATCTCGGCAGCTCTTTTATAAGCGAACATTTCCATTGGTTTCTCTCAGTGTACAATTACAGTGTCAAGAGAAGACAAGATGGAATGACCCTGTGAATTCTGCATGCTTGTGCATTTGAAATGTGAACGCTAAAAACATTCATCCTGATTAACCGAAGGATGATGTATCTTGAAGCTTACTCCAGTGAATAAAGTCCAAGCACTAGCTTCATAATGAGTCCTGGCATTTGCCATGCTATGCTACTCTGATTATTAACCACTTTGGAAGTTTGCCATGCAATAATGGAGCAGTTCTAGCCTCTTTAGACATTAGTAGAAAGAAAAACAACCTATTTTTTTTTTAAGGAATGGTAAATGATTTTAATAATATGGCTTAATATCTGAAATTTGGACCTTCATGGGGACCAGTCTGGCCTGCTACTTTTGTGCAGATAAAGTAGGGGATGATGTTTGTGTTCAGTGTTCTTCTGGAAATCACCCAGCAGAAGTCTGATATGAGAGGGGGCTTGAGAGAGTGGAAAAAAAAGGATGAAAGAAATAAATATTTGTACACAATATTCCCGATTTAAAAGAACTGAGAACAATACTAATACTGTATAGTTCTGATTAAGGAGTTATTAGAAAAGAGTTTATTAGATGGCTAGAGGAATACAAATAAGGTGATCACAACAAAAATATGTGCTTTAATACTGGAATGAGAAGCATGCTTTTTTTGGCTCTGAACATTTCATGGAATATTCAAAATGCCTGTTTCATGGCATAATAATACAATGTGTCATTTCATGATAACATGACTTACAGCTAAACTCTCAAATTTAAACCCACCTTCACCACATAAACTTTAGAGCTAAGCATATAAATAGGTCACTGTATATTAATTTTGAAACAACCATGGGAAACAGCAAGGCATGTATATCACAATAAGCATTTTTAGCCATACAATTAAGGACACAGCTCTAAGGTGTGTCCTTACCACTTAGTGTTATTTTACAACTAAAATGAAAACATTTACATTTATCCTGACATCATTGCCCTGATTGTTTCTCACTATTTTATTCATTTTAGAATTAATATTGTGGCAAGCAAGTACCGTGCAATATGGTAAATACATTCTTTTAGATTGCAAGCATCTGTTTAGGGTCCTTAATTTTGAATTGTTCTTATCATAAAATAATTACATGAATGCTACACTCCGAAATTTGATGTCCTAGGAATTTTCCAGGGTACCTCAGAGATGCTGTTAAGACAAACACAAGTCCTCATGTCTTATTGCAGAGACATCACCCATTTATCTCTGATTACTATAGGATGACATATAGTATTGTGGCTATAAGGTTTGATTCTTATTTCTCTGGTCTGTTTTTGCTCTTCTAAGTAAGCAACCAGAAACCGAAGTAGTATTTGCTACAGTGGAATTAATAGCTCTTCCCTGGTATGTTAATTACATCAATTGCAGATGTCACTCTCATAGCAACTCCTACTGTTTTTAAAGCTATAAGTCTCATGTAATTCCTTTTCTAATATTATTTCTGCTTAATGGCACATGTAAAATATAGCCATATTAACTGATCCAAAGATATCTGAGACTTTTTAAGCAATCTGTAGTGTGGGCACCAGGTAGGGAGGTAACCTTCATCTGACCTCCCCTACTCTTCTGAGAGAACCGTTGGTGCTAAATAGCTTACAAAAAAAATAATAATAGAAAAAGAATCATAATAGAATTTCCCAGCTGTCTAACTGCTGGAAAGCCATGGTGAACCATCACAGATGGGAGACAATGTTACCTAACCCAGGCCCTTGAAATTTCTAAGGAGTAGCAAGGAAACTTTTCTGGGTCAGTCTCAGTTTCTGGAATTTCCTCCATCTACCATCCACCGAAACAATATCTTTCTAAATGTGTACAAATCCACCGTGGGGAACACAGGACAAGAGAGTTCCTTGCCTGAGAAAAACAAAAACTATCCTCTCCCATAAGATCTAACTGTGCCCTCAGGATGGGTAGTGCATTCGCTTGCCTTGTCTGTCTGTCTGTCTGTCCTGACTTACAGGAGTGCAGAAGCAAAAATGAAGCAAAATTGAAGTACATAGGCAGAATCAGGCATATTAGGCTGGACCCGGTATGTATGGAGGGCTATGCAGATAGACCTTTGAGTCACACAGTCTAGACTAAACTGTTTTTCAAAGGGAAGGGAGTTGCAAGGAGAGGAAGGAGATGGTAAAGGCAGCCTCTGATGGGAAAAAAAGGCAACAACTCCCCTCACTAGAGAAATCTCTGACATTCCTTTTAAAATCCTGCTCTCCTAAGCCCTGCTAGAGATTGAGATGACTTTATCCAAAATCTGAGACAAGTGTGTTTTGGTCATTAAATTCTGAGACAGGTTAATGTCAAAGCATAAACCATGAGCCTACACACAGAGACAGAGAAATGATGCACAGGGCAGCAATCTCTTTGTCACAGCAATAGTTGAAAGTGCATGGGGGGAATAAGAGATGTGAAATTGATTTCTTTAAAAGAATACTTATTTCCAGATTACAGAAAACATACGATCCTCAGTTCCTTAATTTGTTTAAAGACTACATTTAGAATATTTATATTGTACATTCTAAATGAAAAAAAAAAAAAACAACAAACCAAAACAACAACCCAACCTTGATTTGTCAAAATTCTATCAAGGGTCAGGAAACTCACCTCCTGAGCTAATTTGCTGGTCTTATTTAAAATCATTTTCTATTATCTGAATAATTATTTATCCTCCATTCAAGTTACTGCATTTGGCTAATGTCTGAGAGGAGCAGCAGGGTGAATAATCGTGATAGTTGAAGTCTTACAACCAGCATTTACCAGAAGACAGAATTGTTCTCTGTCCTCATTCTCTGAGCTGTTTCTCAGACCAGACCCAACCTTCTCCTGAGGTTTCCTGCTGATGTATGAACAGTTGAAACTTACTTATTCGTAGTAAGCCCAAGGACCTGTCTCAGTGCTTTTATCGCTGACTCCTTTGAAACTATTTGAGGGAGTTTTTGCACAAAAATGCTGTAGGTAGCCTGTGAGTCTGCTGAGTGAAGCCAGTGCTTTAAAACACTTTTACCATTAACTCCAATGAATGCAGCTGCTTGCAGGTTGCCATTCAGTTGCATACGTTTGCTTTATTATACATAGAATGTGTTGGTGTGTTGGATTGTTTTTAGGTTTGCATCGGTTTGGGGTTTTTTCCCTCTCTGTTTCTTTTCTGGTGTTCTCACCATGTCCAGATCATTTGTGATTTAAAATAACAGTAGCCTTATAGCACTTCAAATAGGTTTAAAATCTAGTTTAATGTAAATGATTGATGAAATTAGGAAAGTTAAGATAGAAGGAGGACAAAAGGGTATCTAGTGAATAAACCGATTAAGCAGAGGGTGAGAATTACACCAGTTATGGTCACCTTCAAAATTTGATTTAATACCCTACTTTAAAAAGTAGACATTCCTAAGCATAGTAAAAAGATTCCCCCTTTTTTTTCCCTAAAGTAATTTAGGATTCCAAAATTCTTCTGTGATCCCAGAGACAGTAAAGCATTCTATGTAGAAAGCAAAATATGTAATAGAAAATCAACATGTTATCAAGAAATGGATTCACAAGGGAGATCATTTGCCTATAGAATCTACTCACCCACAGAAAATGGGAGCTCAACTACTCAAAGCATATCTAGGTTCATTAACACAGACTGCTAAGCTTTATACTACGCAAAAATGAATTATCGCTTTATGGGGACACCCTAGATTATATAACTGCACCTTGATGGAAATAAAACAAAGCACATGATTTTCACTGTTGCTGTTAGCAGCAGTTCTGTTATAAATTTTATCCTATATTCACCTCCTGAAACAGCCACTTTGAAATAAAACCCTGTGGGACAGGTAATGCAACAAATTATTATTGCAAAGTGAATCAGTGCTTTTGGGACATATACTACTACTAATTATTATTATTTTTGCATCAGATCCTAGTAATTTTTAACCAAATCAAGTATTCCAATTCCTATAATTCCCTTTTAAAATCTTCTTTTAAATGTGCATTGTCAGCTAGCATCTGTGCATTCACCATCCTGAAATCGTAGCTTTAACACATATATCCATATTTTCTGGAAAGCATGCACAATATCCACGTTTTAGGAAAAATCTCAGCCTTATTATCTAACAGAAGGGTGTTTCTTTATAAAAGTGAATACAGAATTGCTAAGTGTCCAATTCAGGAAAGCTTTCTTGTACAGCATAGCAGTTAAGCTTGGACTGTATGAAGCACTCAATTACTTGCTTTCTTGAAACGGGACCTGTTCAGATAGTAACAATTCAGGACTGCATTTATCTGCTCATCTTTCCTTCCATTTGTCTTCAGTTGCACCTTAACATTATTTCTTTATTTACCTCACCCCCAAAACTGTGCTTTTGTGATTCAGTGGATCTTATTAAAAGCCTGGAATTTCCTCCAGACTTTCATATTTGGTGAATTGAAAACCACAGATTTGATGTCCTCTTAAATGTTTTTGAAGAAAAGAAACAAGACTTTTTAATTAAAGAAATAGCTATTTATTCAGGAAAATATTGAATCAGTATGTACTCTCATCAAATAATGAATTTCATTCAGTCTTATTCATACATATCATAATATGCATGATTTTCTCAGCTGCCACAAAATTGCTATCATAAAGATAGAGAAGCCAAAATAAAATGGCAGACACAATCCACTGACTGAAACGTATTTTTGCTGTTGCTTAAAGTAACCTTAAATCTGTGCTACTGCCTTTAAGTATAATTTGCTTGAATCTAAGTCAGTCATAGAATTAAACATAGTTTGTCATCAAACTGTAAAAATAAGTCTTTTTTTTTTAATTATGGGAATTCCTCGTTCTGCAGCAAGTAGCCTAACTGTGAGTTTTGTAGTCTGGCCCCAAAACTGAATCCTTTTTCCAGCTCTGGCAGTTTTATCAGTAGACAGCAATGTCATCTAGATAGTCTTTCACTCAGCGGGGACATAAGACCCTTGGTAGAAAATTTTACCAATATAAAGATATAAACACTACTAGAATATTGCAGCAAACACTATCGCCATCAAACTCTATCAGCAAAGAAAGGGGTCTTCTTTCAGAAGGGAGCTTCATGCTATCAGTCCCAAGTAAACATGTCCTTTTATTAATGAGTGAGGTACATAAACCCACAAGAGGAATAGCTATAGCATTATCTTAACTTTGATGCCTTCAGGCTTCCTTGTAGACTACCTGGCTGCTCAGAACACAAGCAGATATTTGTATTGTCTCTTAACTATTTCCTTCTAACACCATTTTTTAATAAGACACCGAACTATACAGTGTATGTAGGAACACGGTGCCAAAATTTGAGATTTGGAAGGCTTCTGTTAGTCTGGAACTATTTTCATGAACTGAAGAATTTAGGGATACCAGACACTTTTGACATCCTAAACTGATTTATGTGTCTGCATAGTGTGGAGGTGGAATAAAGTCTATTTATACTCATCATAGAAGACTGATCAGCTTTTAAGAGCACCCAACTATCCCTCCAAAGCATTATATCATTCACATTTTCATAGCATTCGATTCTCCTCAGAAGACATACTGCACAATATACTTTTTCATTCTCGGCTTATCTCTTTCCTCTTCAATCACAAATTATTTTATTGAGGGAAAGGATGATCCTGCAGTGGAGATGCTATCTTAAAACTCAGATATCTAGGTTTGTTTCCAGAAGACATTCAATTAATCATCTGCGTATTGAGGATGATTTTGCTTTTTCTACTTTCTAACAATCTTGTGAAAATGAGTCCACTGTGCATGAAAAGGCATTCCAATATTATGAGGATGAGTGTGGTGGAAGGAATTAAATGTTCTCTATTCTAAAACAATCAAATAAATGCCAATCAGTGCTTGTATGAAATAACTGAAATTAAGCTCTGGCTCAAACCAGGTGTTTTGTATTCCCACAGTTCATTGACTCTGACTCTGATTTTGATGTCAGATAATACGCTGTCATTTGTTTAGCTGAACTGAATCAAATTGTTATTACGAAGTGCTGACCGGTCTGCACAGTAATATTTTATAATGTTATTTGGCATACATAAAAATAATTTTAAAAATTCCTTGTAAAAATAATAACTTCCAGTCCAGAAAAGATACTAATCATGCTGGTTACCAAAGAGCAGCAGGAGCACATGAAATAGTTTATGTGGCTTCCCGGATCCTATTAATCTCTTTTTTATTCTGAAGATATTCAGATGATAGTTAAAACTTTTGCTGAATGCTTTCACTACATTTTGATGGATGTTACCCTTTAAACGAGTTGTTTTAAATCCCCTTGGTTGAGAAAGACTTCAAATTCTCTCTTCAGTGCTGCTTTTTTGAGCTTTGTCCTGCTTTCTGTTCTTGAAAATGAGGAAATGGGAAGTCTTTTTAATCATTTGTAAAGTGCAGAGCTGAAAGATCTAATTTAGCTTTAGTTTCATGCCACAGGATTCTGTCTGTTGACATTTAATGACTTTATTCTGTGTGTGTCTTCATTTCTGCGTTGCAGAAACAAATGGACATAAAATGAACGATTAATTTTTACCAACTTCAAAATGTCAGTAAGGCTGTCTGTATTTTAATGACATTACAAACTTATAAAAATCACATTATTAGGATTTTTTGGAGGACAGTATTTTCATAGGGAAGAGCTACTGAGTCAACCACCCACCCTCTGCTTGAAGCACAAATATAGAAAGGGGATCTAGAAAATAGCATAATTGTTTTCAATTTTTGGATGTTTTCATTTAGGCCATAATCAAAAAATATTGAAGTCTATCTAGAAATTACTTTAGCTCCACTGGGCTTTTTGAGTAAGCCTTAAGATTGTAGAGAGTGGGTCATTATATTTGAACTGGAAACTGAAATCATAAAATTGAACTATTAACTGAGGTTGAAAAGATGACTTCAGTAGGCTCTACAAGGGTTTATACCAAGTTTTGTGAGTTTGCCTAAATACACTTCTCAATTTGAGTTACCACGAGGACTCTTTAGAGCTTATACTAATGTAATTATTAAATCTTGACTTCCTATACACAGGAGAAGCAGAGATGCTGCATCACGGGTAGCATGTTCCCACAGTAAGTAGAACCACAGACATGAGGAGGAGGGCTAATTGCTTCCATGTGGTGTGCTGGGACTGCATGGTGCCTTGCACCCTCATTTCTCTCACGGGAGAGTTTTGCACCTGTACTCCATTGCAAGATATTGATCTGCCCAGAAGAAACTGATAAAAAATGCAACTGCAAATTCCCAAGTATCAATTCCTTGATTTTTATGGACAAAGGAAACTCTTTTAAAAAGGAAAGAGGGTAGCAACTTCCTCTCTGTAAGAATTGATGGGTAGTCCCCAAATTCACTCCTTGACAACTTCTACACGCACAGAGGCATATCATAGACTTCACAAATAGGCTCCTTTCCCCTTTTGTTTTTAACTTCTATTGTTGGAAGATTTATGTATCAGACTTTACCTAAAGGATTTTCAGCAGCTCCAAGCAAGTGCGTTAGTACCTTTCCCATCAACTCGTTCTGGCTTTGTAAGATTTTGACACTCATTTGCAAATGATCTAGTTTTGTTTTTCAAAATCTAAGTTTCATTACTTGGGATTTGTTGCTTCCCAGCCAAATACATAAATGATGACAAAACAACTTGCCATGTATAACAGTAAAACATCTTAATTCTTTTTGCCATATTTTGTGAATTTGAGAGTTTGCTTACTTTAAAAATCAAAGCAAACTTTGGGAATATGAAGAGGGAAAAATGGATACAAATATAATACAGCAAGCCCTAAGTAAATGTTAACTAAAATATGTAAAAATTACGTGATGTTTTAAGGCTCTACTGTAAAATCTGTGCAGTTGGGTTATTTGAGGCAGTTGACTTATATCAGCTAGTTGTATATTATAAATTTATGGGTTTCTTTTCAGGCATTTCATACCCTCACAGTTTCTACCATCTAACAATAAGTTATAGCTAAAAGGATTGACTGACAAATCCAAGCACTGTATCTTTTCTATAGATTGCTCTCTATCTATAGATGGTTCACATAGGTGTGAATTTGTGTGGTGGATAACATCTGTTTCTCTGGGCTGTTTTAAGTTTATCACATTCCCTTAAAAATGTGGAGGTCAGCTGGAAGCAGGAGAAGGTCACTGCTTCTCTGGAGGAACGTCCTGAGCCTGCACCCTGCAGGACATTAGAGAGATGTGAGCTGGTGATAACCACACGTAGAGTAGTGAGTGGAACTGGGTTTCCCAAGCTGGCACAAAGCCTAGCAGCCAGACCTCACATGGCAACAGCCTCACACACCAAGGAGATGGCAAGCAGAATTTACAGTACTGTTTCTCAGGATTTCATCTGCTTGACATAAACACTCATCTAATGAAAACTCTTCAGTGTAGAATACATCTATTTGGATATCTGTCGATCTATCAGTGCACGTAGAAGTAAATATACACTGGCAACAGTAACAGTGTAACTGTTACATTATTTAATAATTAAAACAATATAAATCTCCATGCTAGAGATGACTGCATAATTAGAATATTAGTCTGGAATAATAATGATTTAATTGGAATTGTCAAGGAGCTGTAGGTATCAACAATGCATGCTTTCATTCCAGACCTATCATAATGCTAGATTCTGCATCTTGTGATTTTGGTTACTGTTCAGGAAGTGGTGATGGATTCAGCTCTTGCGTCTGAATTTTAATCTTATTTAGAAGTTCAGGGATGTCTGAATGCTCTATGCCTTGTTCCTTATTTCCTTCTTCTGCAGTTACTACTGAACTATTAATTAATCATCCACTCTTGGTATTCATTTTTAATTTGAATAACATATGTTAAAGTGCTTTCAGACACAAGTGATTTGGATATTGCTGACATAATTATTGGCTTCTATTAAATAAGAGATGTATTGTTATAATAAACATAACCACCTATGCTCATAACACGCTTTCTTTGGGATGTATAACACACAGTTAATGATTTTGAATGCAAATGTGTTCTCCAGGCAAATAAATTAAGTTACGCCTGGCTGGAAAGTCTTAGGGTGTTAAACAAGGAAAATGAAAAATTAAGTTAAATTCCACTGACAGATAAAGACAAGTAGTATCTTTTAACTTCAGATTTTTAACTTAATTCATTTAATCAATTGCCTTTTAAATCACTTTGAGGGGAAAGCTGTCTCTTCCACCTTTGAAAGCATGGAGGTAAGAAGAAGGTTGCCATAGATGAATCTGGATGTGATGCATGTCCTGCATGCAGCGTATCACTGCTTGGTGCTGCTCAGCCTAGCAGGGAGGCTGGAAGAGGGCTCTGCTGGAGGCTCAGCCTGCTGCTCCTCAGCCAGGGTCTGCCCCAATGAATCTGCTGGCATAGCTCAGCTGTGATTGCTCCCTTCCATCCTAAAGTTCTCTTTACTGATACTGCCTTAGTAATATGGGAGTTTGATTAAATCCTTTGATACTTACTTGCATTTATAGAGTCAGACTTCCAGCTGTCTTAGCTCAGGATATTTAAAGCAATATAGGCTTTGGCCAAGCGTTAAGTATTTTTAAAAAGGATTTTCAAGAAACGGCTTATCCTTCCTCTCAGGTTAAGGAAGGGATCATTTCAAGGATGTGCTCCCAAGACTAAAAAACTTGTGTGTTACAGAGAGGGGCCATCAGTCCTGTAATTACCTTGTTTTCCTAAAAACAGGGGGGTCAGACAATATTGAGAGTAGTAGAAACAACCAGTGAACAGTATTTTCTTTAAAGAGGGGTGTATATGGACTAGAGCTCATCTAGGGTGTCAGAACTGTTGCTATCAAGCAGGAAACTATTATCACTAAACTGAAAGGCCAGCTGTGTTGGAAGTGCCAATTACTGGTAATGTATGAGGTGGGTTTCTTAGTCTAATTGGGAAATATTTTTAAAAGACAGTTGAAATCGTGTGAGTGAGTTGTGAACTTTGTGTTCCTCTAGGCAAACTTACTAAGGTGGATTCCTAAGGGATTTGGGGAAAATACTTGTAAAAAAGTGTGATAGATGTCTTCTGGGCATCAGAGCCTTGTTAGCAGTCTCCTGCCTTTGTCCTGGTTTTACTGTACCAATATAAAGTTTAGAACTGCTGATGCAGGAATTCCTGCAGACTTCAGGAAATAAACTTTGTACAATACTTTGCCACAGTATGGGTTTCACTCTGTAATTTTTACATGAGTAAATGGAGAACAAAGAGAAGTGCTATCAATTGCTTGACTTGGAGGAGATTGCAGCATACCTGCCGCAGACTCTTTACATCCTTACATATATGAAGATATTAAATAATATATCATACATGCTCGCAGGGTGTGTTAGATTGTCTAGAGCAGCATCTTCTAGTTCTTGCCTGCCTCTTGGCCCGCAGACGTGTAACACCTTAAGAGCAATTTTTCTGCCTTCGCTTGCTTTAACCTGGTAAATTTCTCTGGCCACGGGGATTGTCAGAGCACCACAAAATCAACAGCCTAAGATGTACTTTTTGTCAATGAACTACCACAAGTGGACCAACAGCCCAGGATACAGTTCATCTTTCTGTGATAAGTGTTACCAGGATGAAATCAGTTTGGTCATATTGGCTTAAGGTGTTTCCCCAGTGCAAAGTTCTCCTTATTTATACCTGTCTTCACTGTGCACCACTCTGAAAGCATTCCTTTCAGCTCATGATGCAAAAATAACATGGTCTGCAAACTACTGTTGGTGCTTTAAGCTAATTTCAGTTCATGCTGAGGTGAAAGAGATTGTGCCCAACATCTGACTGCCTTTTCTTTCTGCTCTTGCCTCCTGCATTCATATAGGCGCCTTGATGAACCCTGTGCAGCTGAGGATATGAGATATAACAAAAAGGACAAAGCACATTACTCACAGTCAGAATTTGGAAGCACTGTTTGACCTATTGCCTCTTACTTTTTTGCTGTAAATCATGTAATTCTATTGTAAAATTGTCCCAATCACTTGCTTGTTTTGTTTCTCTTCACAGAGTGATGAGGTTTTAACAGTCATCAAGGCAAAAGCGCAGTGGCCTGCCTGGCAACCTCTGAATGTGTAAGTAGGGAATAGTATGTCTCAATAGCCTTGTGTTGAGTGTTGGCTAATGGAACTGATTGTCTCGTATAATCATTCACTCTTGTAAAGAAACAATCTAAAAATATTCTGATAGATGAGTTTTTAATCCTTTTTTATTATTATTTTTGCCAACTTGATTCTCATTCTTTCCTCTTTAGCAACTCTTCTTTTTTTACATCCTCTGGTTCACTGTTACTACAGAAGGATTATCCCATGGAGTTTGTGCCTTCAATGAACAATTGTGTTTATTCAGTGTTTGCTCGAATATGTACATGACACTACCCTACATGTTGTATTTTTAGCATCCTGTGTCCTACACTGTGACAGCAAACTGTGTCAATACCACAAATCCTCAATCTACTAACAAAAAACTCTTAAAGGACTAATTCTTTAACATGCTTCTCTGAAACACCCTACGATACCATCATGATCCTGATGGTAGTATAGCCATGTTTTTTTTTCCAAGGGAGACACCTACCAAGCTTCCCAGGTTCCTCACTTCAGCAGAAGAGAAGACAGAACGCTTCTTTCATGATACTCTTGAACTTACTGGTGTTCTTGGGCAGGTGTGTGTGTATGTGTGTCAGAGTTGGAGTGGTGGTTCCTACAGAATTTATCTGTGCTTAGTCCAAAGTTTATGCTAATTATCCAGGCCCAAATGAGTGAGACTTACAGTAAGTGACTAAAGGTGAGAACTCGTTATAAAGGGTCACCCCATTAGCTGAGAGTCAAATGAAGACCTTAGAAAGCAGGGCAATTAGTCTACTGCAGGACTGAAGAGACCAGGTAGACCTGTTTCCTCTGTAAAAAGGTTGAGGGAAGCAGTTAGTGGAAAACTGCATCTGGTTTTGTCATCTGTATTTTGGAAAATATGTGAAAATTTGGAGGTTAGTCAGAAAAAAGCTGCAAAAGAGTTCATTTTTTAGGAAATATCCCCTACTGTAAGAGGCTTAGAAAGTCTTAAGCAGCTTAGGACTTAAGCTATTCAGTTTATTCCTTCCCCTCCTGAAAACAAAAAAAAAAGGTTAGAAGGTGAGTGCAGCTTAAATAGTGAAAAGATTTCTGATAGCTGATCCTTCTTTAATCTAGAAAAAAAAAACCTATGAAATCCTTCATAGCATGGAAGCTAAGGAAATTCGTGACAAGGAAATTCTTTTTAAAGGTATGGGAAAAGGCTTTAACAGAGTGACTAACCTTCAGAGTAGCTTACCTGAACATGAGATGGATTTTCCATCACTTGAATATATTTTAGCCCTGACACAGTTTTAGGCTTTGCACAGGAATTCTGGGTTAGCCTTTTTTTTTTTTTTTTAACTGTTTTTTTTTGTAATTGGTCAGTCAAGGTGACAGTAATACCATTCTTTAGTTATAATGTTATTCACATGAAATTTTCAGTATTTGGATTTGGTAGTGTTTGCCATATAGTAGTCCTGAAAAGCATTTTTTGTTGCTGCTACCTTTTTTTCCTATACTCCAAATTAACATTTTAAAGTGGAAACTTTTGTCCACTTCTTTCTTCTACTATGTTTAGGTTTCTGACTGAAACAAGCCATTTTTTTTTTCTTCCAATTTTGGTTGCTTTCCTGAAGTAACATTTCTGTATGGCGTTTTGAATTGACTACTCTGTGTGCTTGGAAGGGTTTGGCACTGACAGGAGAGCAGGTTTGTATTTTGTTCACAGAGAGATGGAGAAAGGATCTCCTGTTCCAGAGCCTCAATCCATCATCTTCCAAATACACTGAATATATTACATAAAAAAAAGCAAAGCTAATTAAAGTATGTTGCCCCTGGTCATAATACATGGTTTAATATAGCACTGAGAAACTTCACAAAAAAAGTTGAGAGTAAACAACTTCAGATACTTCCTAGGCATATTCTTTCACAGACACACCTGCAAATGCTTCTGCAACATCCTCCAGATGTTCGTTCAATCAGTTCTTACCTTTTCTATATGGCAATTCGCACCTTTCCGTAACATCAAAAGGCGTAAGTCTTGGTATTTCTGCTTTCAAATGCTGTGCAAGTGTTCCCCTAACCAATGTTCGTTCACTTTACAGGTACTGTTAGAATTTGGGCTTTTAAGTAATTTTTCATCATATTTTGTCATTATGTCCTTCATTTTGATTCCATTTTAAAATGTGATCTAAGCATCAAAGAAAACAAAACTTTCAATAGCCATTGACTTCTGATGTTAATTTCCCATTTCCTGGTTTGGATGGTTCTTGGAATTTAAATTAGAGTTTTGGAAGTATTGGATAATGACTGCTCAGGATAAACATTTGATCTATTATTATGCATAACAGAGCTACCTTCCCAATCAAGAATTGACTAAAATCCACAAGCAGCCTTCTTTTGTCTAATCATTAATTAGATAATCCAATGGACAAAACACAGTGTGATAGTGGTGTCACAATGTGTCATAATAAGCACAACCAAAAAACCCTTCCCAAATGTGTTTTACAGCAATTATAAAATGTGTAATACTAGCAAGCCAATTTATGGAGGCTGCCCCCAGGTTATCTGAGAGTAACAACCCACAGTTAATGGAGCTGGAGCGTAGTTGACAGTCAAATACTATCACAGCAGGGAGAATTACAGGCTCAGCATTTGCTTGTCACAGGCAGACCCATCTCTTTCAGGGGAAACCCAAGAGAAAAGAAACCACATGGGAGCATGCATCAAGGTTCAGCACAGCTCTGGGCACCAGCCCTGCTGCCTAGACAAGGTAATCTCCAGCCAACTAGGATGGGCAACACACCTGCCCCTCAGACTTCGAGGTCCTCTCCTGCCTTTCCAAAACAGCAAGGTAGACTGTAGCATCTCCTCCTTGCTGTACAGAGGTTGTAGCAAGTCAAGCTGCTAACTCTTGATGTCATCTTGACCAGCTGGTGATCCCTTGCATTTCTGCTCCTGTCGTCTGTAATAATGTGTGAGATGATGGTCTTGGCTGGGCATCTCCCAAGGATTCATCATGGAGTTAGATGGCTTTTCTTCTACTCTGTTGATATCAGTCACTGAAGCTGGGACTCCTGAGGCTAGTTGTACCTCATTAGGTAATGTTTCAAGCTCTGTGTGGACTGAGGGCATGAAATGTATAAGCCTGTGTCTAAATCTGAGAGTGATGCCTTTGATTCTTGACACCAGAGATAAGAAGGGAAATATAACTAAGAGTTTTTCTTCTGCTTAGGAACAAGAAAATAGAGACTTCTCAGTGCAGATCCAGTGGATGCAAAGTGCCTCCCCTGGGAGAGGTCCTTGTCTTCAGACATGAGTTTAGATGCAGGACATCACAGAAAGGTCTGAGACAAGTTGCCAGTCCCAAGCAGGGAAGCATTTAATGGCACTAAGTAATTTTCTTAAATGGTTTCTGTTAATTACAGTTAAGGCCAGTGCACTTCAAGATATTGTCATCCGTCACTACAGTATAGTACTGTGGCACATATACCCTACCATAAACTTAACACTTTGTTGTCTTTTATCATTCCTCTCTTCTGTTTCTATATATGCTTACTCTTTGTCACTGTTTTTCGTTTTTATCCTCCATTCACATTTTTATCCAAGGCACTGCAATGCAGAAAATTCTCCAGAGTTGTTGCATGCAGCAGACAGTTTTGGATGATCTTTGTGAATGAGTTTTATGGTTGCCCAACCAAGAGAGTAATATTGGTAGCATGAGAAGGACAGCCAGACCAAGTAATAAAGAATTTCCTGTGGCTTATATTTGTGTTACCAAGTTATGTGTCTGAAATTCTGACTTCAAAGCACTTCCAGGGAATGCATTCTTCCTTGAGTGTAATGGTAGCAGGATACAGCATGCTGTCAAATGAAAGTAGTTTGTCTTATCTTACTTGTATAAACAAGAGCACAGCTCATTGCTTCTTTCCTCTCATCTGTGTTTCAGGCAGAATCAAATTTTACTTCTATATTCATCTGCAAATTCTTGGCCTTTGGCAGTATGGAGAATAAAACCCAGCAAGTACAGATAGTACAACTAGTATTCAAATCTGCATATCTGGCACCTGTAAAATAATCAAGCCATGACAGAAGAATTTAGGGATAAAGAAGGCAAGACTTTTAAGTGTAGTATGCATCAAATTTCACTGGAGCTAAAACCTTTTAATCTTGCCTTGTATTCCCCTTTCCCAAATGGATACTTCTTTTTTTGTGGGGACAGGGGAGGGTGCTAGAGGGAGGAGAGTGGCCCTTTATTTCAAATCCAGGCATCTCTACAGTGAGAATGCCTTTTTCATTCAACGAACACTTTTATCTAAATAAGAGCTTCTCAGAACAATCCACAAGAAGAAAATAAGCATAAATCCTGATCACTATAATCCAGCCCCACTCTATAATGTGAATTACAGAGTCAGTTACAAGAAGAAAAATGGGAAAGAGCTGTCAATTCCACACCTTGGCATAAGCTGGATTGTCTTCAACATGGTGAATTCCAAGACATGCCGTGTTGTCAGCTCACTTGCTGTTTTTACAGCTGCCTGTTTTTTCACAGTCACTATGTCCTCTGTGATTCCTCAGCATCAGGGAAAGACATTATCGTGCACATATCTTTCATTTATATAGCAGCATGTTTCTTGTGATGATTGGTGAACAGGAGAAAGCAGATTCTCCAGATGGATCTTTGATTTTCCAAAATGGCAGGACCTCCAAGCATCAGAATAAGGAATATCATGTCATACAGCTCTCAGCTCTCTGGAGGAAAAAAAAAAATTTAAAAAAGAATGGAATTGAAAATGGATAGTTGGAACAGAAGTCACACATTAATAGACATCACTCTGGGTAGTTCCTGGCATTTCAAAAAGATGCCTAGTATAAGTACATGGCTCTTAATACAAGCAAAGAGAGAAGTACTTGAATTGTAACTCTTGTATCTAATTACTCTTTTGTAGTTCTGATAAACCAGGAAAGCATTCAACCCCATTCATCACTATGGAGTGTGGACTTACATGTACATATAACCTAATACTACTAAATATAAATACAAATCAGACATAGGAAGGAAATTGTTCTCCTGTATGTCATTTATTCCGTTATTAAACACTGAGTTCCTTGGAAATTATTAAATACTGCTACAGATAATGCATCTTGCAATATGTTCATTTTCATATGTTCATTCTGGCTTTTCCTGATACATAAAACCACAATATTGATTTGAAAAAAAAAAAAAAAAGTATATTGATAGAAAAGTAGCTTTAACTTTCTGTGCTAAAAGCTTTCAGATTCTAAAAAAAACCAGCAAGGACAAGGCACTTCCCTACATAAATCGACTGCTTATTTTCCTCTCTTTTCCTGCTAGAGTTTCAGTTTGCAGCCCTAGTTAGTAGAAAGAATATGTTTGGATAGGCATCCCTGGCAATATTACTGTGATTATTACTAAGAACCCCATGAATTTTCTAATTATTATTTTTTGCAGTTTGTCGAATTATTTTATGCTTAGTAGGTCAGCCTATGGACAATATATTTCATTGCTAAAATTTTAAGTATTTTATCTAGGAAAACAGCTTAGTGAGAGTAGCCTACATCACAAGGTTAGGCTTTTCTGATATATTCACAAACATTATTTTTCATACTCCCCTCCCATTTTTTTTTAGTTTTATGTAAAAACACCACTGCTTTCCAGCCCTTTAACTCCTCAGTACATTCGTTTTTACAACCAAGTCATTTCTCTTTATTATAATGCTGAACTATTTGAAGTTTGGAAAATTACCCCCTCCTTCCTCTCTGTCCTGTTTCCATTTCATCTTTCCATGCTGTTTGAGCAAGCAGTCATGGTCCTGTGATTTTCTTCTGCTTCTTAAGTGTGTGCAGAGCGTACTTTTTTCTCTTCCATGCAGAGAGACTACTTTTTTCTCTTTCCCATTTATTAGAAGATTACCTGAAAACACCCCAGTAAGCACTTGAAAGTGAAGCTTAACAAAAAAAAGGAGGCCTATTCCTTTTCACTTCAGATGGATACAACTGTTTGGTCTGAACAGTTTATAATTTAGTATGGTTACCTCATCATCTCATATAAATTATTCCATCAATCCCCTTTCATTTCCAGTTTGGATTTTTTTTTTTTCCTAGCTGGCAAGGAGGATATCAGAAAATGCAAAACGATATTCCTAAGTACAGTTTACAGTTTTCAGCATGGAGATACATAGGAACATGAAACTAGGCAACAAAGTAAACTATTCAAGAAATCAAACAAAGAGTATGCTATAGAAATGTGATGGAAGACGCAAAAATGCTCCAAAATATGTTTTAGTTGATGGATCATACTAGCTGGAGAAAAAAAATATTAACATACTCTTGCATTTTCCTTCCTTTGTTCTTGAGTGAAAGCTCTTTCAGTCTTTGCTTTCTTCCAAAATTATTCAGCCACAATTCAAGCAATAAGTGTTTGTTGTATGTTTTGATCCTTCAGTGAATTTGCTATGATCAATGAGTCTTCATTACAGCATCTGGGGATTGATAGCCAAGCCACGGATGAGTAGGGAATCACATCTCTTCAGGGTGTTAGCATTTCTTTGTTTCTTTTTTCTACTTCTTTTTTTATTATAATTTTTGACTTTTTTTTTTTTTACTATATTTTAATCTTCTGCTACTCTTGTGCACACAAAACTTCTCTTCCTTAATGTAGCCTTCATATTTAGGTCATTGAGTGATTACTTAGATGTTGTTACATGGAGAACCAACAAGTAATAAATGGAACTCTACTACCTTCTGAAAGTAATGAGTGAACTCTCTCTTCCCATCTTATGCAGCTTTGTTAAAAATCTGTATTTATTGTGTCTGGTATTCAACTCTTTATTACTCACACAGCCTTAATGTGATGTTGTCTTACTGATAAATGCCCTTGTTAAAACTAGCCAAGGTTATATATACAGTTGCATACTTAAAAGAAATTTTCAGCAGTGAAAACAGCTTTACTAACATTTTGATACTTAATTAATGTTACTGATATTATCTAATCAAGTTCCATCAGATGACAGAGAGCTGAAACATAAACACTATGCCTGTAAAAATAGTGTGTTGCTGAACCTTTCTCTTGATCCTCTCACATGTTGCAAGTTTTGTGAGGTTCAAGAGAGAGGCTAATTTACAAAAAGACATTGGAAGGCATTTAGGCAATCATTTGGTGTAAGCTTCCACTTCCTGAGATGTTTACATACCTAAATAGCTACTAGTAACATTACTAAATGCATAAAAATACCATCGACTTTCAGGGTTGAGAAAGCTCATTATGTTTTCCAAAGACAGAGGGCATCACAGATCACAACTAAACCTTGTTAACTTCCATCATTTACTTATTGCCCTGCCTGTTTTATTGGCGAGGGCCTGCTCTTCAAGCATATCATTTAAATTATCTGTATATGGTCAGCAAAGTAAATGATGTCCCCCAATATGGAGAAGACTTTCCTGATACTTGGAAGACCTAGGTTTAATGCTCCTTTTCTCCTGATGAGATCTGAATGTCAATGCTCTGAATATAAAATGCAAACCAGCAACCTGCACAGTGAGCCCTTTTTCTATTACACATCATATTCTTGTAGCTCAAGCCTTGCTATTTTACATAGAATAATTAAATATTTATTAGGCAGAAAAAGAAAGCTATCACTAAAATTTGCCCCTCAAGAAAAGGGAGGCAAGACAGAAGAGTTCTGTGGTGGGTATTAATAGCTAAAATGTTTGGTAAACAGTGAGTTAACCAGCATTGTAAGAGAGGGGAAGGATATGTGTGGAGTAAGTACAGATCAGTGTCATGGTCCCATTAATTAGAAATCACTCTTTATTTTATGGCACTTATGCAATGATTATAGTCTTTTCAGTTCCCTGGCAGCCTTGGAAGAGACACTATTCCTGGCCAACAAAATACTTTATTCCAGTTTTAGATTTTTTTTTTTAAAAACACTATCACATTCCTTAAACTTGAATATAAGAATTAGGTAAATTTTGGAAGAGAAAACACTTAGATTTCTCCTTTTTTTCACTGGTATTAGATGAACTCAATTTAAAAGACAATGTTTCCATTCACTGAAAAATGCAGCTTCAAAGGAAACTATAATTTGCAAATATTGATTTTCCATTACTTGGTTAATTTCTCTGTCCTAGAAAAAGGACAAAATTACATACATTTGTATTACATTTGTAATAAAAGGAGTAAGTTTTTTAGAATGAAGATTTCAAGTAGACATTTCCTTTTGTGTTGTCCTATAAAAATAAATATATTATTTGAGGGATCATTTTAAGATTTTCTGAAAATATTTTTGAGGTAATATTTTTTAGGATTTATGTAACTGATCTTTATACCTATGTACCTGAAGAATTTGAGGAATCAAGCTCATCCATGTGAATTATCTCCTAAACTGCATATGTAGATAAAATGTATGTGCACATATGGCACAACTAAAGCTGGCATTTTTCTTTTAAGAAGACCTATATTAAAAATATTTATAGAATATATCCAAGATCAGTGCCTTATTGCACTACCTATGTTTGGACTACTGTGTTTTGGGGAGCTTAATACAGAGACTGTTACAGGTAGTTTCATTGCCTTGACTGGTGGTCTTACCAGAGGAAAAAAAGATTTCTGTTTTCTTCCCTTTTATTTGTTGCCTCTGGTTCTGGAAAAAAACAAGCTAGTGTAAATAACTTGCTTCTAGCCCCATATCATGTTATCAGGTTTTAATTTTGACATCCTTCACTGCAGTTAATTATTATAAATAATAAAGTTAAAATAGTTAAGCAGTGTATACCAGCTACATTTTTTAAGGTATTTCTGATAAGGTCAGTATGTGCTTAAATCCTGCGTGACAGCAGCACAGGACTGAGCCAGTCTGAACAGAAAGAGCAAAGAAGGTGCAGTTGTGCAGCCTTTCGATCAGATTAGACCCCAACATGTGTCCAGCATGAGCTCACACTAACACACTTTCTCCCAAGTCTTGCAGCAGCTGCTGCTTGAATGCACTGAAATAAAACCACCTCAACTGCATATAATTGCAACTTAAATAACCTTCCTACAGAAATTCTTTCACTTTCTGCAGGGAATGTGACCCTTTCTGTAAGGACAGAAAGTACATGACATGTTCAGAGCTGATAGTTTTTCTTTAACTGTTAAGAAATCCACATAACTAAAATATAGTCCATTTTGTTGTGTCCTTATAAAATCAGCCCATCTGTTTGCACATCCCTTATTCTGTACACTCTGTACCAGCCAGAGGCCGTACCCCCTGTTTGATGAATTTACTCCCACCTCCTGGCTCAGCGTGGACACACCTATGCACTAAACCACAACAGAATTCCTCTCTTACTGTCTTTCTCTGGAGCCAGATATTTTGCTGTGTGCAATTCAGAAGCCCGATATCAGAGCCAAATGCTGTTCCCTACTAAATCTATATTAATCAGCATTGAGAGGGGAAGATTCAAATCAGCACACCTTTCAGCTTTGCTAACAGGGAGGCTTTAGATAAAAAATAATGAAATGCCCAGAGCCCTAGAGACTAGACAACGTCTGTAAGTTAATTCTGTGAATTAGTCTTCCTAGAACATCTTATTAAGGGTTTACAGAATTATTCACAAGTACCACATCAAACTCTTCATAGCACACAAGGTAAAAGTCATTGAAAAGTATCTACCAACTTTCTTTAATCAACGTCAACAGAGAGGAAGGGGGTTTGAATTTTGCAGTCATTCCAGTTCCTATTCAGTTGCTCACTTTCAGTTACGTGACTCTTTTCCCATTTAGAATGCTGAAATGATTTCCCGTCCTGCCATGCAATGGGCTGCCCATAAATAGCTGGTATTGGTATCAGAATGTAATTTATAAAAATATACATCAGAAATGAGTAAATTATTCAGTTGCCTAATTAATCAAGTCCTCAGACTACCCAGCTGAAAATTAAAAAAAAAAAAAAGAAGACCTGTTGGAACATTCATACTTGTATTTGGGTTTAACTGGCATACCAAATGGCAAAATACAGACTGAACTGCAATTAACCAGCTCTAATGGACATAGTTTCAATTTCATTTGTTGTTTTCTCCAAAGTGGTAAGGAAAGCTCAGATCATGGTCCTTTAATCATCTATGCACTGTATATCATTAACATTTGATTATACAAATTGCTTATAAACAGTGTTCCACCTAATGATTCGAAAAATAAATCATGCATGTGTAATTTCACCTAGTGTGACTAAAAGTCAGTAGAGGGCTATATACAAATAAAAAATTATTATTTGTTGCTGTCTCTCATATTCCTTATAACATTCATTTTTCTTGCATAGTTGTTAGACATTTTCTCCTAATTGAATGCTACATTTATCTCATAGAGGTCATCATCCCTTCAGTTTTAGATTATTTTCTAAAAAAAAAATAATTAATATCTATACTACAGATAAATTCTTCTGTCAGTATGCATGGTAATGCCATTAATGTTAGTTAGATTTACTTCAAAGTTAAGGTGCAAATAATTTCATTGGTGTGTAACTATTCATTTAGCATATGGGACAATTTCATGCATTTGACTTCCCTCATGTGAATAGTTATCTAAATATGATTTGTGAGAGTACAGTCACACTCCACACAGTAAAGTGGATAGCATGAATAGTTCAAAAAGAATAACTGATGAAAAATGGAACTTAAAAGATCTATCACGGTAAGATAGTTTCAAATTGTTGCCTGAAGCAAACATTAATGACCATTAGGGGGATTCTTGAGGGGTGTAAAATAGCGTGTTGTTAATTGCAGCTAATAGCTTAAAATATCAACAGATCTTTGACCATAGTGTGAACGTTGCTTGGCTAACACATGGTTGGGAAGTTTGCCATAAAAACCAAACCAGTCATTGATGTTCTAACAGCAACACTACTGTACTCCTCATGCACTGAATTCACAATAACATGATTTTCAGTCAGTAACAGCTGCATCTACGAATATACAACTTCCAGCAAAGAAATAATTAAATTTGTCTGTCTCATTGATAACAACTCATCGTGAACAACTGAAAATAAAAGGGCATAAAATTGCTAGTAGCTAAAGAATGAAGGATTGAAATAAGGAATAGGCTGATAAACTGTCTGATTTACAAATTTATTCTCAGTAACTTGCCATTTTAATGAAGTGGGATGAGTGAAATGTGGTTATATTTGACATCTCACTGGATCTATGTTATCCTAAAAGAAAATATATGAGGTTTTTGCTGAAGAATTGTGATATATTTTTCTCTTGACAGATGAGGTGATTTAAATTTTGAGATACTTGGAAGTATTCTTTTAAATCCCTAAGCGCCTCTCTCCAAGTACAGATATGCTTTTATAAGAATAAAAGTTGTAATGTTCTATTGTGTGTCCCATATTTTGCCTTAAATAGGTGCTCTGGGAATATTTTAAAAAGATTCTCTGTGAGGTATGTCTTGTCTAAATGTAACCCCCTACTTTAACTCTATGGTGAAAGCATTAATATCTCTATAGTGTATGTATTTATAACCGTGAAGAGTCTTCCTAATGAATAGCTATCTAATCCATAAGAAATACACTGCAAGGGGCGTAGATCAGCAGAGTGAAATAGTGCAGGGTGAAAGCAGAGTGAAACACATTTTGGGGATGGAAGATTGCTTTGAGTGGACACTGCACTGGTCACATGGAGCGTGGCTGCCTGCTGGGCGTGCAGGGGAAAAGATCCAGGCTAGGGTGATCAGAAAGAAATAAAGTCTGCATGCTGAGATTGCTCTGGGATGTAAACCAAAGCACAATGAGAAATTCACCTCAACAATGCACCTCTGATCTCGACTAAAACACCCATATACTCACCCCTATGTTCTCATACGGGATCCCATCCAGTGTCATTACAGGTCACAATTCATTGCTGGCACAGAAGAGTAGGAAGTGATTTCAGGGTTTGTCTTAAAAGAGGAAAATAGCATTCTCAGTCATTTCTTTATCTGAGTGAATTTGATCAATGGATTCATTTCTTTTTAACATGTGCAAAATGTTGGAAACATTATATCTCAATTAAAGTTCACCTTGAAGGGTGCCCATTACGATACCTTGGTTGAATTTCACTGCATGTTAAGTGTTTAGACTGAAATTTTCATGCTGTTTTACTTTGTGTGGCTGTTTAACTATGAAGGCCTTATATTGCCATGTTCTGGAAAAATTATAGAGAGCTGAAAAACTCAGCTGAACCTGACCAAGTTTAGCAAATGTACAAAGACCTCAGTATTCCTATAATCACTAGTTATCATCTGGTAGCTCATTATTTCTTCAGAAACTGACCTTATTTGTGATGCCATGTAAAGCATAAATGAATGAAAAAAAAAGTTTTGCAAAAGCCTCCTCTATGGAAGCCAGTAAAATGCAGTGATAACAAAATCAGAATGCAGAGCTCAGACTGATGGGGGAAACATTTTCAGATCGAAGCTTTCTGGAATGTAAAATAATTTGAAATAGTTAAAAGTCAGATATTTTAGTGAAACCTCAGGAAGAAGTGGAAGAAAATGGCACATATGAATTGGCATTTGCTCACTGTATCACGGCCAATAGTATTACTCTTTCAAGAACTGATCGAGACCCAAGTTTATATAACACAGACAGATGTAAATATGGAACACCCCTTATTTAGTGTTTCCATAATAAGTGATGTTTCCTAATATTTCTTATAAGGAAAGAAAGTATCTTGAAGTCCTAAATCTAAGAGATGGTCAGATTCCAACCTACATTCTTAGAAACTAATTTCTTCAAAGTAAAAGCTTCCATAGGAAATATAACAAAGACAAAAAGAAGCCATTTTTCAGAGAGAAGATACATTTTCTGTAGATGAAATACTAGCACCTCAACTAAAACAATAATCTTGTTCAGATTTATGAACATAATTTTTTGGATGAGATCTCTTGTTACAGCCATATATGGAAAAATGCTTTCTGGATGAGTATTATGAAAATTATGATGAAAATGCTTTGTCTTTAAAAGATATAGGTTTTTTATTCATCTGCTCACAGGGGAACAGGAGTGAAATTTTAATAATTAATATTTCTGTGTTTAGGATTTTAAAAAAAAAAATCTAGTTAGCCATAAGCTGCAATAGTAACAATAAATTCTGGCAAAACTTTCTAGGCATTCCATATCTTTTTCTGCAAAGTGATATAGTCATAAAAAAAATTTAAAATACCATGTTCTGGTAGCTAGGTGCTTTTTAAGTGTAATCCTTTGCTAGTGTGGATGTACTATTTGAGCCTTATATTTAAAGGTCATATTAAGTTAGATAGTTTGATGACATGCATCCCAGGAGTAGAATATGATTATCATAGACTGTAAAGATTTCTATTTCTTCCCCCCACGTACAAATGTAGTGTTCTGTAAATTGCATATTTTTATTATTGCATGGTAACGTTTTATTTCGATATTGCCACTACAGCATGTGTGTCTTTACTTTTTATGTCTGTACATTTCTGGAGTTCTCTTTCCCCTGCCCCAGATCCTTATCTCTCTTATTATCTCCCACTCTCATGATGTGCTATCTATCCTTAAATGGGGTAAAAGCCAATATCTCTCAAACAAGGTGTAAATGAAGTTTCCTTCCACAAAATTACAGTACAGTTACCAGGAAATATTTTCAAAGTTTGGGGATTTTATGTACAAAATGAGAAGGAAGAGAAAGCCAGACAGAGTTCCTTGTTTCTATGGCAACACAATGGTGTGTCTAACTCAGCTATTTTTTCCTTTTATAATTTCATAGGTAGTTGGGGTTAATCCAGTGAAATTTAATATTGTAAAAAAATAGAAAAAATTGACCCTTGGTCTGTTCCGAAAGAGTAATGCTTAAAGAACAATCTGATGTAGAAAACTGTATATACTGAAAAGGTCAGTTGGGAGTTTTGATAATATAACAGCAAATACATATTTCTTTCTGGAGCTGCAAAACAATTCTGAGTGTTCCAGCTTTGCATCTGGATAACGGTTAAACTATATTTTAGGTCAGAAAACTTCCTGCAGTATACAATTTCTCTGCACTGTTGATGTGCTGTCTTAAGCATCACTATTTTCTCTAAATCGTGAGATGATCCGTGCTCATATGACTTGAAGTTCTTTGGAAGTTTCACAGATGTGTCAGTAAGCTTCTGACAGCTGTGTGCAGGAGTAATTTACGTTGAATGAGGAGTTTATGCATCAGCAGAGCTAATCAAAACACTTTTGTTAAAAGGCTTTGACTTAAAAATGAAAGCTTTCACATAAGAATCAGATCTAAGTGGTAAATTTGTGGTTTCACATTGAAAACAGAAAAATCTTCCTAATGTTTTTAGATCGTCTTAGTATAAATTCTAGATTTTATCCAAAAGGAATCCTTGAAGTAAATCTTAGCAAAAATATATTTTAAAAATCTATATAATAATTGCATTTTTACCAGTTTTGCTACTTGATCTAAATGTGAGACTGGATATTATTGAGCTCAAAATACATGTATATATTTGGATAATTAATATAAAACCTTTAATTATATGAATTTCATTTTAATAATATTTTAAGGACTTAACAAGAATCAGTAAACCTAATGTCATATGCTGCCCTAGCAACTTGGTTATTCTACTTTAATGACTCTACAGAGATTCATTTAAATGAGCGAAGAACAAAGTCTCTTTATTTTTCACAGAAAACAGGACTCAGCAATGCTGGATTGTATACTAGCAGCATAAGGCTGTAAATTTCTTCTTCTCCTAGCATGCAGTCACATGCTGTTGTAAAGTACTGCATTTACCCAACTCTTTGCATTTATAGTTGTATGACTAAAATACCTATTCACAACACTTATAAAAAGAATTAATGTCTTAAGTGTTACATGTATTGTTGAGACATAGGCAAACTTCATTGTCTGACAGATGGCCTGACACCCACATTAAGAAATTTATAATTCAATCTCAAAAAGTAAGGAAGAACTTGTGTTTTTGGAAAAGAAAAAAAATTGTATCAATCAGTTTTTTGTCAGAGCAAGCACATATGGCAGTTCCATTTTCTATCATGTACCATCTACTCTCTATTTAAAATTCAAATGTCACTAGGCAAAGAAAAAAGCTGGATATTGAAACATAGAAAAGATTTAATTAAGAACAATAAGTACAAGAACTTTACAGTAATTGTTCATGGAAATTAATGACAAACCAATTAAATTTAACATACTTAACCAATTCTATACTTGCTTTTGTTTTCTTTACATGTGCATTACACTGGTAGTTACTCTTTTATGATTATTTCCCTACCATCTGTTGTCTTTCCTTGTGCCAAAATAATTTCCCTTTATAATTTCATGAGTAATCATGTATGGATTATTTTCACGCAATTATATGTCTACTTACTAATCCTACCTCCTCATTCTTGTGTAAACACTCACTGATTAACTGGAACAATTTGCCATTTGAATTTCTAGTGAACAGAAATCTGTTTGCAAAATTTCAAACTTTCAATTTTTATCTCTTTGCATTGTTATGAATGTAAAAATAATTAAACATTTACTCCACCTCTCCAGACACCGAAGGGCATATGTAGCTTAGATGTACATAGAAGCTGAAGGAAATGGAATATGTATCATATTAATACAGATGGTGAGATTTTGGAATCTTTAGAGGTTATGCAGGGACCAGGGAAATGTAGAACAAAATTCTGAGCTTTTGACACTTGTAAAATAAATGATTTTGAAATGCATGACAATGCTATTTTAAAATATTTGAAATTAATTTGAAGGAAGTGGTTGCGTCACCATCCCTGGAGGTATTTAACAGATGTGCAGATGTGGTATTTAGGAACATGGCTTAGCATTGAACTTGGCAGTGTTAGGTTTACAGGTGGACTCAATATTAAACGTCTTTTCAGACTAAACAGTTCTGTGATTCTGACTGTCTACTTTCTGTAGATGTTCAAATAAATAGCCTCAATTTTTTGTTAATAAATTAAATTGATAGCACACCAAAGTTCATTCCTGATACAGCATTGTAAATAAGTCTATGCTGTCTATTTGATACTGTTAAAGGGAGAGAAAAGGATCAGAAATCTGGCTGTGATAGTTCTTATATTGGGTTGAAGAACTGATCTCTCATCACTGTTTCTCAGGAAGAAGAGAGCATGGTGAGGGGTTTGTAGTCTAGCCAGGTAAAAAGAAAATACAAACCAAGTGTGCTCTTACAACATCTCGTAGGTTTTCCTTTGTAAATATAGCTGTAATTACTCTGGAGAGACAGTTTATAGCCCCAAAGCTCCTAGGAAGTGAAGGACAGAGAAGTTTCCTGAATTCACCCAGTTAGAGTCCTTTAGCTTCGTAGCCAGACTGGCCTGGGTAAGATGTAGTAGAAAACAAACACGGTAATGCCATATGTTGCAAGAGGATTCATGAAAAATGGTTTGATTGCAAATGCACAGCAAATTATCTGAAAAGTGACATGAAGCTTTTCTAAATAGGAGCAAATATTGACAGCACCGTGTGGGATAACCACACCTATTTTGGTTTGTGACAACCTGCAAAGAACACACACAGCAGTTTTCAGAAACAGCAGTCCTCACTTGAGTTAGCTGAGTATATGTTCACATTTATTAAGCATATCAGTAAGATATACCCATTCTGAAGGTATTAAATAAAATAGCCGGTATATTAATGAATAACATATAATTATTATGTAAATCAGCATTCCAGGTATATTTCAATGACAATATAAAAATGGCTGAAAAATGCATTGCAAGTCCCTTCCTTTTGTAATGCTTTTAAAAAATACTCAGATTAGTGATGTTTTAGAACAGCATTTGCTAATGTCAGTGGTAATGATGTAATCCCTTAGTTGTGTATGCAATTACATAGCCATCTCTTTTAGCTGGTTAAGGGCAACATTCTCATTTTAAGCACTTACATACAGCAAAGTGAAGAGATTGTTATGCAGGCAGTTTTGTAGTCCAAAAGGTAAATGTATAAATTTGTTGCACCTTGCTTTTGTCTTTCATTTATGAAATAAAATAGCCAGACTCTAAATGTCTCCTTCTCTGATTTGTCGCTCATAGACAATAACAGCTTGGCATTAAAGCGCTTTTTGACTTTTTTATCTGGATGTCAGTCAAATTTCATTGATTCAGTGTTCATTTTATTGTAGTTTTCTTTTCCCTGGCTCTTTTGGGACATGCACATGTTTAAATTATTCATTAGGTTATAGTCTTACCTGCCCTACATTTAAGCATAACTCAAGAAGGGTTCTCCCTCTCTTTCTGTGCAGCTCTGAAATTCTGCTTTTATATTCAGGTGTTGGTATCTGTGCATAAAACTTTTTTGTCCTTGGAATTATCCTAATAATTTTGCTTCGCTTTATAAATGTGTTTTTTTTTAATAATAGGTCATCTAAATATACCCCCTAATTTGTTTCGTTATTTGCAGAATTCTAGGAGAGTATTTTTTTGTTCAATTTTAGATCTTAATTTTCTTAATTTATTTTCTTTAAAGCTAAGTGCCCTTCCACGATGTTATGATTTTAAAGTTTATTCAATAAAACAGAAATTTTGTAGGTGCTGTTGGTAGGCAGGATTTGCAGAGTTGGAAGTTCAAGGGTGTGAAATGTGTTCCCATGCTCATCATGATACTTGTATCAAGAGCAATAATTTCTCAAGATGAATAAACAGATCATTCATCATGGCAAGTGTATATGTGATGTAGTGCAAGGCTTTAAAAAAGAAGGATGTAACTTCTACTGACTAGAGGTATAACAGGCAAATCCTTTACTATTTTCCTAAACTATGCAGTTTTCATAATCTATGTAACAGCTGAATTCTCAGCTTAAAAAAAAAAGTGTTTTCACATCATCAGCACCACTCAGAACTGACACTAAACCAGCCCCAATGTGGCCCACAGCATTCCTAACTACCTAGCACCTCCAACAAACAGCAGACTTGGACTGATTTCTCTGGAGTTTACACTTTTCCTGAAAAGGCAATTACGTTATCCTTAGCACAAGTGAGATCAGATCCTGCTATGCCCAATGAATCTAGTTTCCAGGCTCTAATAAGAGGCTTAGTATGATTATAGCTTAATGCAGCTCTGTGAAGAAACCTGGAGAGGTTTAAGCTATTTCAAACTACCATACACTCCATATAGTTATTAAATCCATGGAATCAATCAGGGTTTATTCCCCAGCATAAAATATATAAGACCAACTGAATTCCAATTGAATTTCAAACAGCTATCTTAAAAACTTGTGGTTTATGCTCCCCTGTTCTCTTTAATAAGCCCACTTAATCACATTATTTTTAACCCACAAACAAAATCAGAACTTCGATAAAGGTGAGGCACTGAACAAATTCCATATTTATGAATATGTTTCATGTTGTTGGCTTTTCCTCCAGTGCTGTATAACAAGCATCTAATACATTGCTTTAAATTATTTGAAAAAATTATTTGCATTTGTGCTTCCACAGCTAGAATCACTTCTAATACACAGCCTGGTGAGTTTAACAGCTAGCAAGAGATCCTCTGCACTACACTGCATTTTGCAGTGGAAAACCAGATGCTCTTCTTGTTCAAATCTGTCCTTATATAATAGGCTTTTGTATTGCTGGAAAATTCTTTATGCAAGGATGAAGCAAATGGCTTTCTTAAATGAATAGAATACGCATAGCATCCAGTAGTAAAATTCACATTTATTTTAATGGTACAAGCTCAGCCTTATAAATGGTGTTATTTGTTGAGCTAGTTAGTATCATAGGTTACACACTTAGGCTGCTTTTTTCTACTTCTTTTACTTATATACCAATCAAATATTAAACTAAAAGCAACCTCAAAGTTTTATTCTGCAAACTACTTTTTTAACTATTTCTATACAGTAACTCTCCACAAACATCTTCCTTATGTGTGCTCTATTACCTTTTAAAAGGATATCAGTAGAACACAACATTATTGATTCAACACTCGGAAATATGTTTTGCAGCAAGTTGAGTTTTCTGTTGGTTTGTCAAAGGCTTTCTTAACACACAGGCACGCTTATAGTGATAGCAACTAGATTGTCACTTAGGGGAAAACTTACAAAGCAAAATCATGTTTGTGCTCTTTTAACTTCAAAAAAAAACATTCAACAACCCAGCAGGATGGGGCAGGAGATGGGCAGGAAAGAGCATTTTCTTATACTGCTCAGTATATGGCTTCCCTATAGCTGGATAATCATGCTACCAAAGAGAAAACAGAAAACATTAGGATGCAGGACACTTATGTAGTACTTTGCTTCACTCTGTAGTATGTGACAGGAATTGTCAACAGGCACATCAGGCTCACAGTGGAAAAGTACTGTCTGCTTCAACCAGGGCAAGCAGGATTCCCCAGCCCCATAGGGCTCTTGAGGTTGTCACCTAGAACTTAACTAATGTTTAAGATTTGCTTTGCAACTCATATTTGCCACTGGTTTTATGCACGTATGTGTGTAGGGGAAGAAAAAGGGACACAGTTGTCTCTTACAGCAAATTCACATCAGTTTCAGACTCTGGGCTTGTCCAGTGAGCATTACCAAACTGTTCAACCTTCCTTAACATTTAAAAGCCTTAAGATGGCAATATTGTATTGAAAGCAGAGATAAAGTTGATGATCTAGATTCCTATTTCATCAGATATGTTTACCATACAGATGAAAAATGCCAGCTTTAGGGTGCACTTGGGTATGTTGTTACACTGGTTTCCTTCAGGGAGATCCATATGTCAGCCTTGGCATACAAGAACCAGATATTTTGTTGAGGTATGCATGGAAGTACTTAGGTTCCTGCCAGCTTCATAAATTCATCATTCATGTGGATACTGGAAACATCTGAAATTTGTCATTTTATTGAAAAAAAAAAATCAACAAACAAAAACCAAAACCCAAACCAAAACCACACCAAAGATCTCTATTGTATAAGCCCAAATAGTGCTTATCTATATGCCTAGCTAGTAGTTATTGATGGTGCTTATATCGGCCCATTTCTCTTCCTTAATTACAGCAGCTCAAGGACCGTGAAAGTCAGGCAACATTGTACAATTGCGGTTCATATCTGTATGCTTACTGCTGACAAATATCCACACAGAAATTACTTAATAGAATAAAGCAGCATGTGCAACAAATAATTTTTTTGATAATATATATTTTAAATTCTTCATTCTTAAACCTTCATATCAAAAATTTCAAAATGCCTAACCTAGCATGTTATCCTGCACTGCAGGCAAAGTGTACGTGCATTGTGTACATGTCTGCACAGGAACAGAGTGAGGAAGAGGAGAAAACTTGACTCCATTTGTCCTATTAGTCTGTAAATTTCTATGTTAAACAGCTATGTGATAAAATAAAATAGAAGTGGCCAGGAAACTCAGTCTTAAAGAAGAAGCAGGAGATAGGCAATTTTTGTGAAGTGCTCTGAAGCTGGAAAATATGGGAGGCTCAGGTTTACTGATCTAAACAAGCAAAGGCCTGTAAGCAAAGAATATCTCTTGCTGAAGTGTTCCTTTACATAGTTTCAATATTGATGTAGTTATAATTTAAATACACAATTAATTTTGATTTATATTAATAACATGATTAATACAAACCATTCAAAGCTTTAATTGTGCATGCCTATCACAAGAATAACAAGTGGCAAAAGATTTCAATTATAATGTGTCTAAGGTATTCAGGTGATTTCTAACCTTCTGCCTTTAAATGGTGTGATTGCGTCTGCTGCTCTTGTCCTTTTTGTGTGAATGTGTGCACAAAACATTGAAATGTAATGTCATGCAATACATATGAACCAACATAGTATCAGCTCAGGTGCCAAACACAGTAGTGAGCAGGTCCACTCTGCTCATCTGTTTCCCTTGAAAGAGCTGACCTGCATCTCTATTCTGCAATAATTCTGCAATTAGTCCATATTAGACTTACTCTCAATCTAAAGATCAAGTATTCAAACACATTTCTCTCTGGTGTTTTTACTGTGTACTGTTTAGACTTCTGCTGTGTACAGTTTTAAATATAAAATTCCATTAGGGAATTCTTAGAAACCCTTATAATGCAGTAAATCCTTTAGTTAACTGAAGTCAGTTAGCAGGCTTTTTAAGAATAAGCACTGCTATGTACTTGACAAATATATCAGGACACTTTATTCACAGAGCAGAGCTGATACCATCATTCAGTATTTTATTACTTTGCATTAGACAAATTGTTCCATTGAAATCAGTTCTATCTGTCACGAAAAGAAGTCATTTACATCTCTTTCTGGGAAAGGCAGGATTAATGTCACCAAACGCTTATAAACTCTTCTACTCAAAGTATTTAATTCAACGTAATATTACTTACGTAGTCAGAAACAACCTCTAAAGATTCTGGAACAGAAGTGGCCAGAACATTTTACCCATTAGCAAATGCCTACTTCTGCAACTTGCCTTCTGAAGGGGAACTAGATATGTTAACTTAGACATCTATATTTGAAGCTTTGTGATAACTGCTCAAAATCGCTGCCTTTGGGCTATTCTGGTTTTTTTAATGCATTGAGAGTGCTATGAGACAGAAAAAAAAAGTAAACATAGGAAATGCCACATTTTTACAGTCAGGCAAGCATTTATAGGAAGAATAAACACCTTATGACTAGAGAAGAACAGCATATGTTCATTTTATTTATATATGTGCAGCTACCTAACCCAAAAAGGGAAGATGTTAATAACATTGTAAAAACCAGTCACGTTAAAAATAAACATGGTCTTTAGATACTCATAAAGCAGTGTGTTTTGGCATAAAATTGACACCCTCACCTCCCGACCTGCCCTGAACTTAACTCTGTATTGATCCAAGTCCTGTAACTTGTAACTGAAAAAATCTTGGGTTGATGTCAGACCAGTATTTGGCAGAGCAGAATTGCCAAAATCATATTTGAAATAACTCCAGGTCTGCGTTTTCACTGGTGAACAGAAACCTCCAGTTCAGGCGTGATTTTATTGTCTGTTTGCATAGGAGTGTGATAGTTGCTCATCAGCATCGAAAACTACTGCATGATTCAGCACAAATTCTTCCCAAGGGAACGGCTGACAAAGGCTGGATGAATAGAGGCGTTTTTACACACGCTGGCAGAAACCTGCAAAAGTCTTGGCTGAACTATCTAGTGCTGGCAATGGCCATTAATCTCTCACTTACATGAACACTAAAACTCTATTAATGAGTGCTTTTTCGCACACATACGCACAGTAGCACTTCCAAGCACTTTTGGCATTGAAATCTGAATTATCTTTTGTGGGGTTAAAAGCATCCCAGCAATCAAAACTTCTAAGTATTTCTCTGCTATGTTACTTTATTTTTTTTTAAATGTTGTGACAGCATTTCTTATTGCTAAATGACTAAGACATAAGCATGCTGCTGCAGCTCTTGCTACATCTCTCTCACCCATTAAACTGTAATCTCCTTGAATGATGTCAAAACTGTCGCTCAGGTGGTTCATGGAGGCTAAGATACAGAGTGCCAAGCAGGAGTCCTCTCCTTGTCCTGCTTTTTCACCTCTGCATACCGAACGCTGTGTCACGCCAGTGTTCAGTACTTCCCACTTTGAACTACCAGTTTCATTACCCTCTAACAGCAAACTTGAAATCAGTTCTTAAGTTTCCTTATGGCCAATTTGCAGGAGAGCTGCTCCCTCTGCTGAGTTTTCTGTTGATCGGCACCGGCACCTGATGTCCTTCCTCACCATGCTTGGTCCCAGCCCGGACTGGAACGTGGGTCTGTCTGCTGAAGACCTCTGCACCAAGGACTGTGGCTGGGTTCAGAAAGTCGTTCAGGATTTAATACCCTGGGATGCTGGCACAGACAGTGGTGTTACCTATGAGGTATGTGGGCTATTTGCAGTACACTCAAAATGTGAAGTTTACTTCAAAGCAGCAAACAATGAAAGCTATTTGATGCATGATACCACCACATATGCCTTTATACTGCTCTAGTAGAAGCTTTGCTTATAATGAATTAAAACTAATTTAGACATGCTAGCTACAGTTACTGTCAGTCATTGTGTCAGGATTCCCTGAGCATTATTCCCTGAGCATTAGATGCCCACAAGTCTATGGGGCCGGATGGAGTCCACCCAAGAGTTTTGAGGGAACTGGCAGATGTGCTGGTCAAACCCCTTTCCATCATCTTCCAGCAGTCCTGGATGACTGGGGAGGTTCCGCTGGACTGGAGGCTGGCTGATGTTGTGCCCATCTACAAGAAGGGGTGCAGGTTGGATCCGGGGAACTACAGGCCTGTCAGTCAGACCTCGGTGCCGGGGAAAGTCATGGAGCGGGTGATCTTGAGTGCTATCATGAAGCACTTGCAAGAGAACTGGGTGATCAGGCCCAGTCAACACGGGTTCATGAAAGGCAGGTCTTGCCAGAGTAATCTGATCACCTTCTATGACCGAGTAACTAAACTCTTGGACGAGGGAAAGGCTGTGGATGTGGTCTTCCTGGACTTCAGTAAAGCCTTTGATACAGTTTCTCACAGCATTCTGCTTCGGAAACTGTCGGCCTCTGGCCTGGACGGGCGCACACTCTCCTGGGTGAAAAACTGGTTGAATGACCGGGCCCAGAGGGTGATGGTAAATGGAGTTAAATCCAGCTGGAGGCCAGTGACAAGTGGGGTTCCCCAGGGCTCAGTCCTGGGTCCAGTCCTGTTTAATGTCTTTATTAATGACCTGGATAAAGCATTGAGTCCTCCCTTAGCAAGTTTGCAGATGACACTAAGCTGGGTGGAAGTGTCGATCTGCTGGAGGGTCGGGAGGCTCTGCAAAGGGACCTGAACAGGCTGGACTGCTGGGCTGAGACCAACGGCATGAGGTTTAACAAGGCCAAATGCCGGGTCCTGCACTTGGGGCACAACAACCCTAAGCAGAGCTACAGACTAGGAGAAGCCTGGCTGGAAGGCTGCCAGGAGGAGAAGGACCTGGAGGTGTTGCTTGACAACCGACTGAACATGAGCCAGCAGTGGCCCAGGTGGCCAAGAAGGCCAGTGGCATCTTGGCTTGCATCAGAAATGGCGTGACCAGCAGGTCCAGGGAGGTTATTCTCCCCTTGTACTTGGCACTGGTGAGACCGCACCTCGAGTACTGTGTTCAGTTCTGGGCCCCTCACCACAAAAGGGGTGCTGTGGCTCTGGAGCGAGTCCAGAGAAGGGCAACAAAGCTGGTGAAGGGGCTGGAGAACAAATCTTATGAGGAGCGGCTGAGAGATCTGGGGTTGTTTAGCCTGGAGAAGAGGAGGCTGAGGGGAGACCTTATTACTCTCTACAACTACCTGAAGGGAGGTTGTGGAGAGGAGGGTGCTGGCCTCTTCTCCCAAGTGACAGTGGACAGGACGAGAGGGAATGGCCTCAAGCTCCGCCAGGGGAGATTTAGGCTTGAGGTTAGGAAAAAGTTCTTCATGGAGAGGGTGGTTAGGCATTGGAACGGTCTGCCCAGGGAGGTGGTTGAGTCGCCGTCCCTGGAGGTGTTTAAGGTGAGGGTGGATGAGGTACTTAGGAGCATGATTTAGGGATTGGTGGGAATGGTTGGACTTGACGATCCAGTGGGTCTCTTCCAACCTGGTTATTCTGTGATTAATTGGATAATATTACATTTACCTGTGATATCACTATATTCACCTATTGAATAAATGGAGGACTTAGTTTGCTCTAAACTAAGCATTAAACCTTCCGACCCCTTTGATACGAATCTGTGTGCCGCCAGCAGCCACACCAAATGGAGTTCTCTGCTGTCTCAAAACAATGCCAACTCTGCTTGGCATAAAAAAATTAATTATTCCTTACAGCAGGGACTTAAAACTCTGGACTTCTCGTCACTTTGAGACTCTAAACATCTATTTTCTCTGTCTCCATCATTCTCTCAATCTAGGATGAGATTCACATCATCCTCAGGTAAAGACATGTTTTTGACCAAGTGAATTACATCGAACTACTGAATTGGTTACGTTTCCATAGGTGACAAGTGTAGCTACACTATGTGTCTATACAGATGGGTAGACAGCTGAAGTCAGACAGATTAGTCATATAGCTCAAATACCATGCATATTCACTTTTCGGATCACAGAAGATGGTTGTTTTATTCTTGCAGAATTGATGTCTTCAGAACCTAATGAATTTCTGCAGTTACAATGAAACCCTGGAGGCATATTGAAGAATATTTTATTAACCACACTACAAGATGTGCATCTTATTGTGAACTCAGCTTCAGGGTTGAACCCTAAACTGTTAGAGAAGTGCTTCTTAAAAAAACAACAACAAACCCACCCTACCATTACATATAAATATACTGAGTTTATCTTCTATGCAAATTTTAGAATTTCCTAGTTCAGTATTTTGGATAAGTTTTAATTTCTGCATATTAATTATGTTATTATTAATAATGTTTGGTTCTTTCTAAACATTTTTTTTCTTTTTGATTGCAGTCTCCTAACAAACCTACAGTGCCTCAAGAGAAGATTAGACCACTTACAAGCTTAGATCATCCACAAAGTCCCTTTTATGATCCAGAAGGAGGATCTATCAAGCTGGTAGCCAGAGTTGTCATTGAGAGAATTGCACGCAAGGTATAATTTATATAAAAGTCTCAGGCAAGCAAAAATAACCTATTTCATAAACAAAAAAACAATCCTTCCTCTCTGCCACTGCAACTTACATTCCCTAACTCACCCACAAGATAGATAGTGAAAGAATATTACTAAAACTGTGTCTTAAATTTAAAACTGTCTTAAAGTATTATTTTTCCTACTTATGATAATTACTACATCTGCTTAATGGGGATTTTTTTAGAAGTGTGAAGTGAAAAAAGTGCTGCTGATGCACTAATGCCTCACAGTATACCGTTTTAGCCCATCTTGCTGTGTACACAAATGAGTTTTCTATATCCAATCTCCACAATAATTTCTTTGCAGGGGGAGCAATGCAATATCGTACCTGATAACATAGATGATATTGTGGCAGATCTAGCACCAGAGGAAAAAGAAGAAGGTACTTTTAAAATTAGTTTGTGTTGTGCTAATTTTTATTTTGTTCCATTCTCCACTGTCATTTCTAGGTAAAATACAAAACTGACTTAGAAGTGAAAAATCCCACTCACTGACAAAAATTGATTAAGGTTTTCATCTTTTCTGGTATCTGCTATTAGCCTTCCTTTATATAACAAAGAAATTGCATCTATACCTGAAAGATTAGAATGACAATAGTAACAATTTTAAAAAGCCTTTTGGGGTTCAAATAAAAAGTTGCTAGGGTTTTTAAATTTTTTTTCTTAAATAAAATTGACAGTTGGTCTATTCTTTTTCTTTTAGGTTAAAGTGCAGGAGGGAAGAATGTATCCTATTAGTATCTAAAGTGATGACCAGCCAAGTACAGAGAAGCAAATAGAGGACAATCTATTTTTAATGTTTGCTGCCTTTTCTTACTTTTTAGATGATACTCCTGAGACCTGCATATATTCAAACTGGTCCCCATGGTCAGCCTGCAGCTCTTCTACCTGTGAAAAGGGCAAGAGGATGAGGCAGAGAATGCTTAAAGCCCAGCTGGACCTCAGTGTGCCCTGCCCAGATACCCAAGATTTTCAACCATGCATGGGTCCAGGCTGCAGTGATGAAGGTAATCACGAGGAAGAGGTAGAGGAGGACACTTTGTAGGGTTTAGTTTTCTTTTACACTTCTTGAAACTGTTGCTTGCTGAAACTGTTGGGTTATGGCAAACAGAGGAATAATTGCTGAAGGATACAAATTAAAGCTCTCTCAGGTCAGTTCTGCTGTTCATCTGAGTCAGTGCATGCAGTACACAGAACATAAAGGAAAGGAATAAAGTAAGCAGTCAAGGAGAAGACAAAGTGAGGGGCAGCATAAAAGTGATACTGCACACAAATGGGCAGCTACAGATTTATCAACAATTCTGTTAATAATAGCAATTGAAATGGTTCTCTGTATTTTAGATGGTTCCACTTGCATGATGTCTGACTGGATTACATGGTCCCCCTGTAGTGTTTCCTGTGGAATGGGAACGCGATCTAGAGAGAGATATGTAAAACAATTCCCTGAAGATGGCTCTATGTGCAAAGTGCCAACTGAAGAGACTGAGAAATGTATTGTAAATGAGGAGTGTTGTAAGTACTTTATTTAGCTTTGTGGAATTCAGTCAACAGCAGGAACACTGCCCAAACTATTTTTTCATATGAACTCTACTAGCAAATTATTTTCTCTATCCATTTTGAATAGCCCCTAGCAGCTGCCTTGTCACTGAATGGGGAGAGTGGGATGAATGCAGTGCTAGCTGTGGCATGGGGATGAAGAGACGACACAGGATGATCAAGATGACTCCCGCTGATGGATCCATGTGCAAGGCAGAAACTACAGAGGCAGAGAAATGCATGATGCCTGAGTGCCGTAAGTGTCCTTAAATTTATCTCCTCTGCCTTAAAGTGAGGCATTCTTTCTGATATGTCGCTCCATCACACAAAGAATATATCTAAATCAGAAGCAATGTTGCTTTTTCTTCTCCTTAAAATTTGATCCCTTAGGGAATGTGCATGAAGCTCCATATTCACCATCAGGATGAGAGTATCAGTAAAAAATATTCAGTGGTATCTTTTTGCTGTATTACCCATACAGTGATGTGTATGTTAGCAAACCATACCTAAGCAACTCTGATTTATGGAATGTGAGGTATATTTAATCATAAGGCTAGAATAAAAAGGTGCTCTCTCCTTTTGGCCCATGGACAGTTCAGAAACTGGGTGCTCCTTTTGTGCAGTCAACTGCAGTTACCCCTATGGGGTACAATAAAAGACGAAAATAAAGACAATGTTGATATTGGTTTTAATTTCTTCAATAAATGTTAAGATTTTCATCAAAGACAGAAAGAGTTAATTTAAAAAACATCTTTAGTAGATAAAATGTGGAAATTTTGCATTTTAGATTATATCAATTTTACTTTCAGTTCTGTCCACTGCAATAAAACCAGGGTTTTTTACCTGAGTTATGATTGAAACATAGCTTCTTAAACTATTTATAACCTGGAAGCACTGGGACTCTGCAGATATGAATAAGATATAGAAAAAGATACCAAAGGAAAGGTATTAAAATCAAGCAAACTTTTCAATTTAATATAGCGTTTTCTGAGTTTATTCAGTAATATCATTCCGCTTGTGATTCCTTTTTTCCATAGTGACAACAAAGGGTAATTGGTTGATGACAGATAAAACATAGTACATTTTTCAGCTGTATTATTTTCAAAATGTGTACCTTCATAATTTATATATAACAAACATTTATCACCTTTTTTATGTATTAGATACCATACCCTGTCTGCTCTCTCCTTGGTCTGAATGGAGTGACTGCAGTGTGACATGTGGGAAAGGAATGAGAACTCGGCAAAGGATGCTGAAATCTGCTGCTGAGCTTGGAGACTGCAATGAAGAACTGGAACAAGCCGAAAAATGCATGTTGCCTGAATGCCGTAAGTGTGGAGAACTCTCTGGAAAGAAGAGGCTAATTATGTGTGTCACAGTCTATGGGTCAAAACTTTTATCACCATTTTTTTGGCATCACTTCTTAGACAAAAGTGTTAACAACTGTGGAATTTTTTTTTATTATTATTATTATTATTACTACTACTACTACTACTGTTATTATTGGTAGTAGTATTATTATGCATTTTCATCTAGTGAGAGCTGGAATATGACTGTGTCTTAATTTCAGCTTTACCTTACTTAACTGTACACTGATGACCAGTATTGCTCTGGGTATATAGTTTCTGCGTATTTAACACACAACTTCAGGGAACACTTAGTGCACTTCTTAGCAGTAAGTAAGTCAGAATTATAAACCCTATTTTTCACTCAAATGCAGAATGCATACAAGGAAGGAAGGAAAGAAGGATTAAAGTCACCTTTGTGATTCTTTTAGCTCACAGAAAGAGCACAAAAGAGGCTTTCATGCATCTCTGAACTGTATCACAGCCTTTTTACTGATCTGCATCCCTTTGAAATCTGGAATAGCACATCAGCCAGTGGATGATGTAGAGACAGTCACATTGATTTTTTACCTTACTCCACTAAAATCCCCCACTACTTGGGTGATACAAATTTCTCGTTGCTCTGCAGTCTTTGTGAAGCATGATATTCTAAGGCACCGTGGAGTGAATAAGATATGATCAATTTTAGTGTCCTGTTGCCAGCTCACTTACGAGACTTTATAACTAGTTACATTATTTTCCACAGAAAGTATTGGTTAAAAAGGCTTTTACACTATAATTTGCTAATTTGGATTTTCCAAAATAATGTGAAATATCATTTTGATTCTTATTCATTGGAGCTGTAAGTTTTACAGTGCTGAAAGACAAAAACCTTTAAGACCTAATGGTATTAGTGAATCTTGCATATTGCATAACACTACCAGTAAAGTAAGGCTTAGAACTGAGATATCAAATTCTTTGTAAATAGAACACAGTTTTTTCACAGCTTTTCATTATAGAATAGACATATGGGTGTATCAGAATGGAAAACTGAAGAAGGCACAGGAGAATTATTTATATTTTTTACTGTAATTTTAGTGCTCTGCCAGCATTGTTCTTGAAATAGTAATTGAGGAAAGTGTCAAATAATATTTCTGCTAGAAATGATCTCAGAAAATTTTTATGTGTAGCCTCATAAAATTTGCTGAAAAGACTGGAGTCTTAAGTTGCATTCATGTATTTAGTATGTAAAAACTCAGTAGGTACATCTCTGTATGTTTCTTCTTGACCCTGTGTTTAGATCTCATGGATTTTGTGTAATATTTCTGATTCTTTGCAGCCATCGACTGTGAATTAACAGAGTGGTCCCAGTGGTCTGAATGCAATACCTCATGTGGGAAGGGCCATATGATCAGGACAAGAATGATTAAAATAGAACCACAGTTTGGAGGAGCAGCATGCCCAGAAACTGTCCAACGTACAAAATGTCGACTAAGAAAATGCCTGAGAGGCCCAGGTATGGAAAAAAGACGCTGGAAAGAGGCCCGAGAGAAAAGGAGAAGCGAACAAGCAAAAAAAAATATAGATAGTGAGCAATATCCAGGTGAGTGTGAAACTGTTATTTAGATTGCTCATATCTGTTTGTGTTTTCTGCATAACAGGAGTTTGTGAGCATCTCCCCTTCATGCTGTGAGAACATTTTCAGCATTTCAGTCTAGGGAAAGTTTCAGTAATAAAGTAAAGTAGAGCCACTTTCAGTGTTTGCCTGTCATCATTAATGCAGTACCTAAATTTAGGGCACAAGGGAGAAAGGTCTACATCTGTCCATATCCCATCATTGAGAACATTTTAGCTTCTTCACTAAAAAGTGTGGAATATGAAAAATCTAGTATTTAGACCTGGAAAATGACTGATAGCAAGTTCAGCAGAACAGGGTAATGATCTTTGCATCCAGTTACTTTTGCACTTTGAAAGTATTTGTTCCTGAATCGAGCACTGATTTTCAAAATGGAATTGATTTCCACCTCAGTAATCTGATTCAGACTCAGACTGGTCTGAGAGATCTGCTCAGGCTGCTTTTTCAATAAAGGGCAGTATTATCCAGCAATAATGACTCAAATCAATAAAACATAATATCTTGTGGTACAGTTTACATTATCAGGATATGAATTACTGCTAAGTTGTGATTCATGCTTGTCTGACATTTAACAGTTTCTTAACTTTCTCTTTGTCATATAGTGAAAATGGTAAATTTATTTTTGAATATATTTTTTCAGTGTTTGAGTAATGCACCTTGATTATATTTAAGTGGGGTTTCTTAATTCCTGCTGTAGTAAACTAGGCAATATGATATCTTACATTCAAAAGATGGAAGTGTGTACATGTGCATAGTGGTACACATATTGAGATATGTAGGTTAGACTGAAAAACTAAAACTTAATCAAATTACTTATTTTTTCAGTTTGTAGGCTGAAACCATGGACTGCTTGGACAGAATGTTCTACACTCTGTGGAGGTGGAATTCAGGAACGCTACATGATGGTAAAGAAGAGGTCCAAAAGTACTCAGTTTACCAGCTGCAAAGACAAAAAGGAGCTAAGAGCATGTAACGTTCATCCTTGTTAACAAAACACCAGGATTCCAAGTGATGCACTCTGAGCTAAATGGAAAGTCAACCTTGGTTTGGTTTTTAAAACAGAAAAAATATAAAGTGTATATTAGTTTTCATTTTTTCAGTGTGGTTTGCTTTTTAGTCTTGCTGGTGCAAGAAATATATTTTATAAATATTTCCTCACAAATTTATGCTGAGAGTAAATCTTTGGTACTCCAGCCAGCCCTTAATGCATAAAAATAGTAAGTCATTATGAATCATTTAACTAAAATACAGACATATCTGTGGACATGGAATAGCCATATAGAAATACTACTTGTGAAGACATAGGATGCATGCATGCATATTAAAATAATTGTGTTGAAGTGACATGTTTCATATACGGGAGTATTTCTCTCTCAATTTGATTTTGAAAATCCAAAGCAGTGCCTATGTGATTACACAACTATGCCAAGGAGTAATTTCAGTAATACTGGTTCAATAATATCCAAGGTGCATGTTTTATCTTTTTACACTGTTGGGTTAAGCTGATAGTTATGGTAATTATCCTATATATTCACAGAATCACAGAATAACCAGGTTGGAAGAGACCCACTGGATCGTCGAGTCCAACCATTCCCACCAATCCCTAAATCATGCCCCTAAGGACCTCATCCACCCTCACCTTAAACACCTCCAGGGACGGTGACTCAACCACCTCCCTGGGCAGCCTGTTCCAATGCCTAACCACCCTCTCCATGAAGAATTTTTTCCTTATCTCAAGCCTAAATCTCCCCTGGTGGAGCTTGAGGCCATTCCCTCTCGTCCTGTCCCCTGTCACTTGGGAGAAGAGGCCAGCACCCTCCTCTCCACAACCTCCCTTCAGTAGTTATAGAGAGTAATAAGGTCTCCCCTCAGTCTCCTCTTCTCCAGGCTAAACAACCCCAGCTCTCTCAGTCGCTCCTCATAAGATTTGTTCTCCAGCCCCTTCACCAGCTTTGTTGCCCTTCTCTGGACTCGCTCCAGAGCCACAACATCCCTCTTGTGGTGAGGGGCCCAGAACTGAACACAGTACTCGAGGTGTGGTCTCACCAGTGCCGAGTACGGGGGAGAATAACCTCCCTGGACCTGCTGGTCACGCCGTTTCTGATACAGGCCAAGAAGCCATTGGCCTTCTTGGCCACCTGGGCACATTGCTGGCTCATGTTCAGTCGGCTGTCAACCAACACCCCCAGGTCCTTCTCCTCCTGGCAGCTTTCCAGCCAGGCTTCTTCTAGTCTGTACCTCTGCTTAGGGTTGTTGTGCCCCAAGTGCAGGACCCGGCATTTGGCCTTGTTAAACCTCATGCCGTTGGTCTCAGCCCAGCAGTCCAGCCTGTTCAGATCCCTTTGCAGAGCCTCCCGACCCTCCAGCAGATCCACACTTCCACCCAGCTTGGTGTCATCTGCAAACTTGCTAAGGGAGGACTCAATGCCTTCATCCACGTCGTGATCAGATTACTCTGGCAAGACCTGCCTTTCATGAGCCCGTGTTGACTGGGCCTGATAACCCAGTTCTCTTGCAAGTGCTTCTTGATAGCACTCAAGATCACCCCTTCCATGACTTTCCCCGGTACCGAGGTAAGACTGACAGGCCTGTAGTTCCCTGGATCCTCCCTGCGCCCCTTCTTATAGATTGATTTTCTTCACATGGATGCTATCGTCCATGCAAAATGGTCTTTGTGTCTTTGAAACTTAAAAAGGAAGCAATTTGAGCAGCTCGATAGTGATGTCAGCCCACTAAATAGTTACAGTTAAAAAAGCAAACAGAGAAAATGTGTAAATGTCCTAAAATATTTAGATGCCATATTCTTCTATGGGGTCTACCCACTGCCTCTTAGAAAGGATAAAGAAGTAATAGAAATCGGTCCAACTACAGACAGTCATAGCAACTGAAAGGCTTCCATACGAGAAATACTAAAAAATTAGATGCAGTGTTGTGAGGATGTTATTCACAGATGAAGAGAGAAAGAGAATTATAATATAATAAAAATTGAGAAGAGGTGAGCCCAGTTCTCATGCATCCCTTCTAACCAACAAAGGGAAGGGAGCCTCTGAAAGAAGACAATGACAGCATCTTAAAATATTAATTTACACAAGATGATATTTAGAGCAGTGTATGGTTTTTTTAATTTGTAATCTACTATAACATTACTAAATTACTAAAATTACTAGATTTGTGAGAATTACTCATTTCTAGGTAAACTCGCCAGGATAAATATCTTCCCTGAACACCTGAGCAGTCAACAAAATGCCTGAAATTAGAAAATAACTCGTCACCATTCTAATGGCTTTTATGATTTTACACCATCTCCTGAAGAATTTAGCTCTCATCCCTGCACATATACAGGTGTAGGACCACTCAGACCTTGGGCTTCACTTTGTATTGTGATATAATACTTCCCTCTAAGTTTAAGAAGTTAACAGTAGTGATGAGAGATGAAGAGGATAGGTTATCTTTTGATCCAAGAAAGGCAGCATACACCTATGTCTCTACATAAGTAATAGCAATGCACTGAAAATAAAGACTGTTGAAGTTGACGCTTAAAAAAAAAACTTGAGAGAAATGAATGGAGATAAATTCATTTTATAGTCTTTTTAAACCAGCCCTAAGTAATTTACTCATTTCCTTAACACTTGGTCACAATCCTGAGAACCTGACACTCAGGTTTTAAGTGTCTGAATTTACTGTGGGGTACAACCCACTGAGTTTAACTTCACCGTCACTACCCTGCAGATCCTCTCATGACCTCCCTGTACCTGAACAGGACAGACAGGCTGGTTGCATTACGCTGTTGGACTTTTCATCATCATTTCTCCACTGAACACTGCAAGAACTTCTCAGGACTTCCACATCTGTTGCATCCCACCCCTTCAAGGTATTTTAAGCTTTTTTTTTTTTTTAGACCTGGAATGAAGGGTAGAACAGAGAAATAATGGAACCAACCACAGTATTTAGCCTCCCCCACCACTGCTAAATGAAATGGATGCAAGCCTGTAGTGAACCAAACCAGGAGAAAAAAGAATACAACTTGGTTTAGTGCTAAAACCAAACATTTTACATTTTGCACAGCTTGGCTCATTTAATAATATTAATTCAGATAGTTTGCCTCCTTGTGCCTGTTCAAAAATTCTGCAGTTTATGTCTCTATTGCACTGTCATTACAGTATAGCAGCAAGACTGTCCCTAGCTGATGTATTCATGATCTTACCTTGCCCTCTTATGACCAAAAAACACTCCCAAAAACCCAAATGAAGAAACAGTGGAATGATACTGGAGGAATGACCAGCTGAGCGTATTTCAGGTGAAGAAGCAGATGGCTGCAGAGAAGGGCTACAGCAATTAATGCCAGGCACTAAGCCGGCGCAGAGCTACATATGCAATCAAGACCCACACACCACCTACTTCTGTGAGCTGCTCTTGCTGAGCCTGAGAGAGGCCATCCCAGCTGAGGCTAATCATTCAGAACATAACCTTTGACTAAGAAATGTGTGACAGGCTTGGATATATGTTTGGGGCAGAGGGAGCAGCAGCAGCAGGTTTCTCCTGAATGGAAGGAAAAAAAATTCTAGGAGTTTATGCACTATATTTTATCTCATCAACTCTTGCCATTTATTCAAGCTAATCTTGAACTATGCCTGTTTCTGCAAATAATCAATTAAAACAAATGTTAAGTTATTTTCATTTTCATGTTTGTTCCAGTTCATCAAGCTGTTTTGTCTTTTAATTTCTCCCTGGTGAAAGGCAATATTGTCCAAATACACATTTAGTTATGCAGGAAATATGTAACATCTTTCTGAACGTGTCCACAAAATTGTCCATTAAAACAATCTAGCATTCCTTTCACTGTGGTTCTTACTTATTTGATTCTCCATACACTTTGTTTTTCTCTCAGGAGGCTGTTAAATCTGATTTCCAGTCATTTCTCTTAGGCTCATAACCGTTATGAATGTCGGAAATTTCTCCCCCCACACCTTGATAATACACGAAATGATAACATAAATTGCACTGAGTCAAAAATGTGTGATCATTCCTGCTTATGTTCAGCTTTTCACAGTTCTTCTGTTGAATCATTTTATGAGTCACTTGTCTTTCTTCTAACTTGATACAAGATAATATTTAAGCTTTTTGTAAAAAAAAACACAAACAAAAACAAATGAAGAAAAAATAAGAGGTTGATTTTCTATTCAGGAAAAAAGCTCTGATATACAATGTGTAGAAGTATTGCATTGTTACTGTAAACTTTCTAGTAGTGTAATAGCCACTGATTATCAGTCAATAAAAATGAGAAATGTTATCTCTCTTATTTCCTGAATAATACTGCTAAAATGAAAGCACAGATGTCACTCCAGTTTTGTAGACCTCAGTGATCAGATTTTAGCATTGTGTGTATGTTTTTTTTTCTAACATACAAACTGTAGATGCTTTACACATAATAAAAAAGAAAAGCTAGGGGCTTAACAAATGTACTGTAGGACTCTGTGTGTGCAGCATACAATTTAAACAAAATTTTGTCTGCATTTTTAGATTTCCTTTGTTGTTTGTTTGCTGTGGAATTATGAAAAAGCTACCATGAATATTTCTTACCAAAGTCTTGTGTAGATGTTTTGTAGCTCTCTGGCTAACACATTATTGTTATTTTGGATTAAAGACATCTTTACTATGAATTTTACACTTGTATGAGGCTCTATTCAACTAATATGGTTATGTTCCCTGAAATATCCACATGCTTATCAATATTAGAAGTCAAGTCACACTTCTATTTACATTTTACTCCCATTCAAGCTAATGGGATGTCTAAAATTAGCTGGATTTTACTACAGCAAATCACTCTTTCCACTTTGAAATTATTTGCATCAAGATTTTTGTCAAATAGCTTCTCATCCTTTAGAAATAACAGGGTAACTTAGGATCATTACTGAAATTGCCCTGTGTTACTCTCCTACTGGTTTTGTTGCTGGTCTTGTTGAAATTTAATAAAAGAGAACCTATTTAAAAGAACACATTTTAAAGTCTAGTGATACATGAATGGAAAAGTTGTTAGAAATGAGCATTCAAAAAAGCCGAGATTTTCTGAAACTGTCAACGGGCATTTTGTGCTACTAGAGGAGTATTCACATATGCTGGTAGTTTTAGAATGTCACTGATAATTACACAGACAAGTACAACAGTTAGGGGGAGACACTTCCCAGCACTGGTGCTGTAGAAACATGGTTGTATCTTGCAGCTAGCTAGAAGGGACCAGCATGATCATGAAAAACCCTGTTCCAGCAGGGTTCCTTATAGACATAGAAGGATTTTATCTTTTAGAGAACCTCTTCCTGACCCTGTCCATGCCTTTATCAAAAGAAAATGTGTGGAGGGAAGGGCTAGGAGATACTGACAGATCAAAAGCAAATAATCCACTGTTAACCATTACATGCCTAACTGAAGCTGGCATGTTGCCTTCCCTATTGGGAAATGGAAAGGGCCTAGCAAAATGCAGAGCATCCACTGCATTACATATTTATTTAGTCTGCATCAGAGACACCTGCTGCGTGGTGTGTTGATACAAATTGCAAGCAAACTATTAGGGACCATTTATGACTCTCCTCCCAGCTTGTGTGGGCATACTTGGTAAGACTGTGGTAGAAGGGCTCTGCAGGAGTGCCCTGCATGGGAAGAGGCCACAAAGTCCCATGTGTGCTGCTTTTGCCAGTTCCTCTTATCTCCAAGGCTGATCACAGAATCACAGAATAACCAGGTTGGAAGAGACCCACCGGATCATCGAGTCCAACCATTCCCACCAATCCCTAAATCATGCCCCTAAGTACCTCATCCACCCTCACCTTAAACACCTCCAGGGAAGGTGACTCAACCACCTTCCTGGGCAGAAAGTTTCAATGCCTAACCACCCTCTCTGTGAAGAATTTTTTCCTTATCTCAAGCCTAAATCTCCCCTGGCGGAGCTTGAGGCCATTCCCTCTCGTCCTGTCCCCTGTCACTTGGGAGAAGAGGCCAGCACCCTCCTCTCCGCACCCTCCCTTCAGGTAGTTATAGAGAGCAATGAGGTCTCCCCTCAGTCTCCTCTTCTCCAGGCTAAACAACCCCAGCTTCTCCAGACAGACTTCTCCTAGTCTGTAGCTCTGCTTAGGGTTGTTATGCCCCAAGTGCAGGGCCCGGCATTTGGCCTTGTTAAACCTCATGCCACTGGTCTAAGCCCAGCGGTCCAGCCTGTTCAGGTCCCTTTGCAGAGCCTCCCGACCCTCCAGCAGATCCACACTTCCACCCAGCTTGGTGTCATCCGCAAACTTGCTAAGGGTGCACTCGATCCCTTCCTCCAGGTCATTGATGAAGACATTGAACAGGGCTGGACCCATCACTGAGCCCTGGGGAACCCCACTTGTCACTGGCCTCCAGATGGATTTAGCACCATTTCCCACCACTCTCTGGGCCCGGCCATCCAACCAGTTTTCCACCCAGGAGAGTGTGCGCCTGTCCAGGCCAGAGGCTGACAGTTTCTGAAGCAGAATGCCCTGAGAAACTGTGTCAAAGGCTTTACTAAAGTCCAGGAAGACCACACCCACAGCCTGATGTAAAGACCCCATGACACAGCAACAGTGCAACCAGTTCAGGGCCTCTGTGGTGTCCATATTCAGGCCTATTTAACAAAGAAGGACAGAAAGATGCTATTGCAGAAATAAAGGAAATGGTCTTTGACATTCACTGTTGAAGATGTGCTGTGGTAAAGATGGTTAGAAATGTGCTCTTGCAAGGATGTGTTCGGTGCTGAAGTTGGGCATTGCTGATGGGGCTGTAGGAATCAATCATTCAAACGAGGACAGGGACACCTCAAAGGGCCAGCAGCCTATAGGCCACACATCCAGATCAGGGAGATCCCTGAGTGACTGCAGCCCACAGAGGCCTGATGCTGGAGCAGAGAAAAAGCACTGAGAAGAGAGCTGAGATTATGTCTGAGGAATTGTAGGAAACATCAGAACACCTTTCCTAGAAGCTGGTGACTGATGGTCGTGTTGAGACCAGAATGGAAGCACACTCTAAAAAAGCAAAGTTAACAAGAAGAACTGAGCGTGCGAACGAAGAATCTTCTCAGGAGCTATGTGAATGTTAAAAAGAGAGTTTGGAGGACAGCACAAGTTCAGGAGGGACATCATTTCTCATCAGATATTGTACTTGTCCCTTGGGCAAGTTAACTGCGCTAGTTAGCTTCACCTTGACTGTAAGGTAGCTGAGGGTGCACTCAACCCCACTGTCATTACTGAAAATAATGTATGGTACTGGTCCCAATGCAGACCTTCAAGGGATGCCGCTTGCCACTCATCTGCATCCGGACATTGAACTGTTCACCACCACCTGCCTGATACAACCATCCGACCTATTCATACTCACCCTTAACCACTGCCCTACCCATGAGGACGTGGGGTGTCAGTTGGAGGCGGGGCTCAACACAGGGACCCCCAAGAGACCTTAGCAACCAACAGACCGAGCAGACCAGCAGTCTGAGCGGACGCACCTCCAAGATGGCTTGGTTTCTGCGGTCATCCCTCAACCCCAAAGCCTCCTACATGCCAGGTAGGGACTTATCCCTGGAGCCTGGAGATGCTCTTGAGGGCAAGAGCAGAGATGACCCCCAGCAACGGCTCCTGTCTCTCTTTCAGGCCCCTTCAACCTGTCCAGCGTGTACCAGCAGGCACAGCCCTTTCCTGCAGCCTGGGCTCGTCCAGTGGCGGTGGCAGCCCAATCAATCCCAGCAGGTATGGCACCCCCATCTGCTCTGGCACCCCATCACCTTCCTGCATCCCTGATACCCGGGCACCTTCAGCATCCCCAGCACCTACTGTCCACCTGGCATTCTCGGCACAAGACTTCAGAAATCCTATGCAACTCTCCCAGTCCTCGCCTGAGTGGTGCGTGCCCAGGAGACACAATTGACAATTTCCCAAAGCTAGGGGCCACTGCTCCTCTTTGACGTCCTAGAAGCTACTCTCCTTCCCGATCTGTAACCCCATCCCACAGACACACCAGTTCACCCTGTGGGGAGTACCCCAACCCCAGGCTGGTGCAGAGCTGGGGGAGGTGGCCGTGAGAGCCAGCTCGGCAGCTCACTCTGGAGACTCTCCCCAGTGTAGCACAGCTCCTACTCCCCTCTGCACGCCTGCCCATGGCTCCATGTGGCTGCCTTTCCAACCCCTGGCTTAGCCTTATCCAGGGGAGGAACACCAACGTGCCTCCATTAGCCAGCACCACCGGGCTCTGCTGCACCTCTGGGTCTCATCCAGGTGCTGCCCTGAAGGACCCCTGGGGCTCCAAACTTCCCCTCATCTGGGTAGACCCTGGCACACCCCAGGGCCAACCAGAGCCCCCCAGGGAGATCCTGGGCACTAAGACTCACCCACTGCTGCTGCGTCCTTTTCCAGGGGTGCAGGAGCTGGAGAAAATTTTTGCCAGACTCAGCATCTGTGACAGAAACAGCTTTGTGGGTCTGGCACATGGAACCAACACCACCCGAGGAACAAACACCATCAGCCGCTGGGCTGTGCCTCACGTAACACCAAAGACACAGCTGGGAAGCAGCCTGAAGAAAACCATCCATGTTGACATCAATGCGCTGTCACTTCGCCTCCAGCAGCTCTCACTTGATGACACCAGCCAGAGGAGCTCCAGTGCAGGACGGAGCAGTGCCCAGAAGAACATCATTGGGATGGGGCCTCAGCAGCCACCTCACGGTTTAGGGAGCTACCTGCCACAGCCCCAGCCTGGAATGGCCAAAAGGGTCAGGGAAAATCCTACATCTGCCATTCCAGCTCCACCCAGCAAGCGCAGGGCTGTGGCAGGGAGCTCTGGGTTGGGAATGTGGGCTTAAATACAACTGGATGAACGGGAGATGAGGAAGGTGGGATAGGGTTGTTGTGGGGTCCTAGCAGAGTTAACTGGGTGGGTGGAGTTAAGATTTTTTCTTAGGCTTTTTAATAGTGTTTTAAACTTAGGTAGGTTCTTAGGATTAGGATAAATGTCTGTAAGTATTAGCTTAATAGAAATATTGTTTGTAGGGGTATATAAGGTTTTTGGTCAATGTATGAATTTTTCTTGTTATTTTATTGTAGGAAAAATTATTAAAAAATTGTGTGACTGAGTCAGATGTGTGTGTTTTCCTGTATGTTCTTCTGAGCTTTGCTGGTCATTCATATTTTGTTTTCTTTGCTCTTTCGATTACATTTATAGAATATTCAGTCATTTATTCCCGTATGTGTCTTCTTCCAGTGAAGAACTTACAAACACGGTTCAGCAGGTTCTCACAGGAATTTGGGATATGGAGATGCTTTGAAGGATCCATTGCCTGGACAGGGAAACAACACTCCTTATTTGGAGTCATATCTTTAAAGCTGGGTGGGACTTACAGTCCTGTCTATTCAATACACATCCACATCTGCAGCACAGCAGCAGCAGCTGTTAAGGGATCAGTACAACACCTGCTTTTTAGGGTGTATCACAAGTTCTGGTTTTAGGCACAACAGGCTGGACCACAGTGAGCAATCACACTCTTGGTCCTTACTCATTCACACCATAAATGACCAAAGCCCTTAAACACTCACCCACCCAAGTCTCAAACGCAGAAAGAACTCCAAAGCAGCATGGTGTGCACCAAACTAGCCTTACTTAAACTGCCTTTTACCTTAAAACAGAGAGAAAGTGCACATACATATAAAGAAAAGGAGAGCAAACGGGACACGTGACTAAATGACAGAATCTTTTCCAAGCGATCTCTTCCACCTACACGCATAGATGATGCCACAAAGAAGTTCTCCCCTGCCTGTGCCTGCGGTGGCTGGAGCTGTCACCGAGAATGTAGTACAGCTGAGTGTATGCAGAAAGCACCAGTACCTCAACCACAGGTCCTCTGCCAATACTGCCTGTAAAACTAGACTGGGCAGGACAACAAAGAGGACCGGGGGTGCGATGACGGTGTCTCATGGAAAGGGTTCTTTCCTATTCTTTACACACAAACACACCCAGACAGAGACACGTCCCCAGGGATCCAGCCACACAATAAGTTTTTTTTGTCACATTTTATAAGAGAAACTTCAGCACTGCAATGGAGAAGACACCAAGCAGCCACCAACAGTGGTGACAGTGACTCTCACAGCCAGGTAGCTGCAGCCTGTCCAGCAGCCACAGGCTGAGGGAAGCAATTACCTCCTCAGCTAGCCTCTAACATACCCTCTAAAAAGCAAACCCATCGTCCTCCCACTCAACTAGGAACCAGGTCAAGATATAGAGGAGAAGACCTACTACCACAAGGTAAGACCATGGTAATTCCGGTGGGACACTCTTACTTGTGACAGCACAGTGGATGCCTCCGGCCTTCAACCCAAAGCTGAAAGGGACCTTGGGATTTCAACATACAACAAAAAATCTGGGCAGGACTGATGCCAGGGTTAGGAGAATAAAAGCATCCCAGAGCTGACTTTCATGCAGATCCGCTTCTGCACCACCTGGGTAGAACCAGAGGCTTAACCCTGCATTTGAACAGCTTAGCACTCAGGCCAGGAGAATGAGTGGTCCCAACATCACCCTAAAGCTCCTGGGGACTTAGAATGATGACAATATAGGAGTGGCCAGTGGTGCATCCACAAATTCTTCTTAAGTAACTCCCCCAGATAGGACTAATGAGCTTGAGGTTAGGATTTTTACTTTTGTTGTATCAATAGATGCAATGACCCAAAGTAGTTAGGGCAACAGCTGAAAAAAAATATAAGTAATGGATCCCACGCTTCATCCATAAAGTTTGAGGTATTAGGTATTATCTGCCCACAATACTTTAACATCTTTCAGAAATTAAAACCAACAAAACTGAAGGTTTGTACTTACAGAAACTTTAAGCCCACTTGAGCAGTAAAGGAACCAAGCCAATGTCTAGAAAAAAAAAAAAAAAAGAAGGTGTCCAGTTTATATTCTAATTAAAAAAATGAATGTGGTTTATATCATGATTTCAAAATGGATAAAATATTATTTAAGGAAAATACAATATTTATGCCACTTACATAAAAAGGATACGTGGAGAACAAGATGTACAGGTATAGGAACAGCACTTCCACAAGCAAACAAGCAGCCATACCATTTAGAAAAGTCAAAAACACTTATGCTCTATCTCAGAAGTCTTCATTAATGGCAAAACTGTATTTTTGTCATACCATCAGCCTGCAAACATACAGTTCTGTTTACTTTTCTACAACATGCTTCAGCTTCTAGCTTATATATACATTAAATATCAGGACTGAACATAAACATCTGTAGATGGATCACTCCTCAGGGACACAGTGCTGTATAGAAAAGTATGTCAATGCACATAAATCCACAGGCTTGAAACGTCTTTACTGGATACCTACCTACTAGAGAAATAAAAGCAAATTCCACTAGATGGCAATGGAAGCCAACATAAACAACTGCATGTTTAAAAAGAAAACTTAACACCCCAACTAAGAAATAAAGCCTATATGCACAGTATCATGGATGGAAAGGATCTGCACAGGGTGTAAGTCAGCATTCTTTTCTCTGCATCTGACAGCTCACAACTGCTGGCACTGAGAGCCTTACCACAGCTTAGCTGCATTCAGACATGCTAGGCACTGCACAGGGAGACATGAATCTTGTCCTGACCTTCTTTAATTAGGTGTAGAAGTGCTACCGGTCACAAATTAGATGGGAAATATTGGCTGGGGAGGTGATGAAATGAGCTAACAGTCTCTCTTCTGTTCATGAAGCCACAGACCCCTGTGGACTGCTCTTCTAGCAAGTCATCCATACCTTCCCCTAAAGTGGTTTTATGAATCTTCAGAAGTACCTACATTTTAGAAATCCTACAGACCAGTGAATAAACCACTTGGCTAGCACACAGGAGGCCTAGGGCTTCAAACACTCCTGCAAGGGAGGACAAAGGGATGAGACTTAAAGCTAGCCAGCCTGACTGGTTGTGCTGGGGTGCAGGGGCTGGTGACCAAGCTGACCCTGAGGCTGTAGCTGGGCTTCACAACTCACCCACAGAGCTGGCATGGAGGAAAACACATTGGCTGAAGCCAGGGTCAGAACCACATATGGGGTTTTGAGGCTGGTGTGACTCAAAAGTCTTTTCAGTGCTCAGTTTCTTCTTGAGTAATGTTTTTCTGCACTCAAAACCTACTCAAGCACCTTTTATAGTTGTGCTGGCACTATTTTGTTCACAACTGTTCTGTAAAGACAAACATTTTTGGGGTGAAAATGGTTTAGAATCATTAAGAAACCTGAATGGCTTATTACAGACCATGCACAGAAGAGCCACTGCAGCCTCCAGGACTCCTACCTACTTAAAATCTCTTCTGTGCTCATATAAAGTGAAGCTTACAGGACAGGAAAGCTTTTCTCTTGTTGAAAAGCATTTAGAAAGCACTGCCTTTGTGAAAAGAAGAATTACAGTATTATGTGCAACGATCCACTCATTATTAACAAATGGCAAAATACTCTCCATCATGCAATATAAATAATGCAAAAAAAAAAAAAGAAGAGAAAAATCACTAATACTTATTTTGTACAAGTTTTAAGTCATATACAAAGCCATGCCCAGCTTCATGCTGCCAGACTGCATTCCTCCCTGTCCTCTTGTAAGCATAACCTGCAGAAGTAAAACTATATACCACATCATCTAAAAGAGACTGATTACAAAAGAACACTTTAAAGGTTTTGAGGTTTGGGGGTTTCTAGAGCAAGGAGGCCTAGGTTCAAAATGCTTTATATCTTTCTTGAAAAAAAAAAATTAAACATTAGCTTGTGCTACCTGTTGGGTATAATACATCAAGGCTTTTGGCTCAGAATCAGAAAAGGGGAAAGAAATCTAAAAAAATAAATCTTTTAAGGGTTAAACAGAACTTCCAAAACTTCATATGCAAGTACTGATTACATTTTTGCTGCAGTTGACATTAAATATTTTAAATGCATTGTTTAATTTCACATGAGTTAACTATTTCTAAACAGCTTTCTATCCTTTTTCGCATTCAAGTACATTCTAAGATTAAACCATTCTGAGAAATCAGGAGAACAGTGGTGTGTCTATTTTGATGTAATATGAAAAAGTTTTTAGTGCAAGTCACCTAAAAAACCAGAACATTTAAAATTCTTTATGCAAAATTATGAATTATTAAGTATTCTTTTTCTTCTTTTTTGCCAATTATGAAAAAGAATCAAAATTTGATTATCCATAAGAACAACAAGTACACATATTATTCCAGGTAACAGTTACCAAACTGATTCTTATTTACAATAAATGCTGGTACGAATTTTACATTGGCAATTAGATTGCACAAAGAGTACTCCTAACGTATTTTTATTTTATGAACTATATAACAGCTTATTCACTCACTTTAGAATTTAAAATGTACAATATAACTGCCAGCCAACATAATATCACTTTAAAATATTAGATTTCTCACTTAGCTTTCTCTTTTCAGTTTGTACTCAGACCATTAGATGGAAAATTATGGCATGCACCAGCTTGCAAAGCATTCTGCCTGCAACATTTCAAGAAGAGAAAAGTTGTTGAAGGACTAATTTTGAGCAAAGCTGTGCTTCCACACAGTCCTCTCTCAGCAGAGGACTAACAGAACGTGTGGGGAATCGATTTAGCCTTTTTTATATTACTAGAAGCTGAAATGCATCATTTATTCTAAAGCAGGACACAAAAACATGCCTGGAGCTTGGTAGGTCTATCTTCTATATGTCTGCTTAATATGTTTAAATACATTCATAACTAATAGTTTACTTATCTAAAACAGTTTGCTCTCAGATCCATTTTTAGAGCTTTTTTTTTTTGTGGTGACCAAAAGCAGACTAGCTTCTCTAACTGAGCACAGCTTGGTTATTTCTGTCCTGCTGCAGTGATCTTTTTGTTTCCTGTTCATAATTAAAAAGAAAAATGACAGGAAAAGAAAACAAAACTGATTGTGCAGAACACACCTTTAATTGAAACAGAGGGTGTTTATTTGTGTGCTTCACTGATTCCAGGAAAATTAATTTCAATTAATGCTTCAAGATCCTTCAACTAATTTCTTGAAGCTATTTCCAAAAGAAAGAAATATGCAGAAAGAAAACCTGTAACCTCTGCCTCCAGACCAGGCTGGAGTCCCTGTCTGAGACTCCTTCACCATGTCTGCAGGCGGCAGCATGAGAGCAGTGATCAAACACAGTGGCTCTGCTCTTCTCAACCCATCCAAGCTCCAGCAAGCAGTTCTTGCACACAGCTGAACCAGGGAGCAGGATGATAAACAGGAGTAAGCAGAGCTTCCTGTAAATCAGTGGAGTGCTTTTGAATTTAAGAGAGCTATAAAGCTAGATCTGCTGCGAAATGCTATCAGGCTCGGTAGCACAAATTCAGACCCACCAAGCATCAACAAGAGAGTGGGTCAGTCGGTGTGTATAAAAGAGGATGGGCTACTGCAACCCAGCAGGGCTCTAGAAACTCAGGTCAGTTCATTCTTCAGGGACCTACTGAACACAGCTCCAACTCAGAACAGACTTCTTGTGCACCCTAAAATAATCACCGCATCTTAAAAGTGACGTTGCTCCTTTAATTAAGACAGTACTTTGGAGCAATATTACTTTGGCAGAGATCCAAAAAATAACTTTAACTGTTAAAATCATCAGCATTGTAGAACTTAATTTCTATGTATGTATCCTACAGAACATACCTGCAATAACAATTTAGGAACCTGAAATCTCTTGCTGAAAGTTGTGGAAGAGTCAGGCCTCTCAGAATTGGTCCCGTAAATAACAGCATGGTACTGATTGCTCAACTACTAGTTTTCAATCTGCTTCTTTAGGTCTACTGTCTTCCCTGAGCTATGCCTGCTGGCATGAAGTGATTTTATTAAAGTAACTGGATGCTTAGTGATATGACTACAGAAAAGCTAGAACAAAGCACAATCTTAGCTGAAAAAACTTTGTTCCTGAAACAACAAAATCTGTCCTCTCTTCCCTTCTCTCAAATCCCAAAAGAAAAAACTATGTTGCTATGACTACTATAAATGAACACCAACATCTCTCCTTGACACTTTTGTTACTAAAAATCTAGTTTTTAATTGTAAAAAATATTTTCAGTCTAAAGTTCAATCTAAATTTTTCCATATCATGTTTCTGATGTAACATATGCTAAAAGTATTCACATATTCCAGTATTTGATTTAAGAGAACATGTATTCCTTTGCCTATGTTTAACGTTTGTAACCCACTGTGGTAGAGGGATTTCTTCCCACCCTACTAGCCACACAGACCACTATGCTGCTTTGCACAACCTCATTGATGCACTTAGAAAAACAACCCCTCACCCTTATTCAGGGTATCTTCTGATCCAGTGGAACGCAGCCTGCATAGGGAGACAAATTCCCATTGTGCAGAGGCAGTCATCCTGGATACCAAAGCAGCCCCTCAGCCTTCCTAAAACTGCTATAATTGGGAAATTGCCTAATTGAAGAAGAGGACTGATAACTAGTCATCTCAACGAGGCACAACGGGGAAATAATACCCATAGTTACAACTCAGCAATCCAGAGCACACAGGCACTCCCCCAGTGTTCTTGGGGTCCTGCGTGCCTGGGAAGAGGCTCGGTCATTGCCTGAGACTGACCATCCGTCATGCCCCCCTGGACACCTGATACCTGGATCATGGCCCAAGTCAGGTGGTGTGATGCACTTAGTGGAAAGTTCCACTAGTATGACATCTTCCAAGTGCAGCCAAAGTAAATATTAAAACATCAAAATGAATATTAAAATATCCGACAAAAGTCAGTTATCTCAAAACCCTGTAAGTAGGCAATTACATAGAAGGCCTTTTTAAGTTCTTCTGGACTGCAGCAGGTTGCAGCCAGTAATCTCTCTCTGAGTTGGGACACTTCTCAGGTGTAATACATGATCTCATTTGCTAGCACAGCAAATAAAAAGGTCTTAGGCAAGGTTATCTCCTCTTGAGATCTGACCATTGCCTGTCAGGAATGCTACCGCATTATATGTGAATACTTTCATCAAATCTCAAGAGGGAAATTTTCAGACTAGTGCCTCTTTCTCTCTGTCATGACCTGTACTTCTCTTATGTTTAAATACTGATATATTTTTGTATACATAGATATCTCTATATCTTTATGTTTGACCTATCACACCATGTAGAAAATAGGAGTGAAACTTTATTTTCAAATCTGATAAAGTTGCTGATGAATGTGATTATAACATATATATTGAATACTTTAATCACTTTGCTAATCAATAGATAACTAGGTGTTGACAGGAATTTTGCAATATTACCTTAATAAATACTAAATCACTGATACACCGAAGTTTTGTAAAATTTCTATCCATGACACACACCATGCATTGTAGCAGGGACTTAACGATCTGGCAAGGAGGATGTCCTTTTATTGCTACTGAAAGGAAGGTACTCATCTTTTTGTCTTCATGAAAAGTCACAAATGGATAAACTAGACTGCTTTATAATGAATGTCAGTGTAGACTAACAGGCTCTAATTGCCCTGAGGAACCTCTGCTGAGTACCCCAAGTGTACCTATCCCCCACTTACCTGAGGATTTGCTGGCCAGGGAGCTGTAGGGCAAGTTCAGCCCTTGCCTGAGCTGGGCTGCTCTTGCACTACGCTGGCCTTGGAGATGCCTTGTGGTGATTGCCTTGTGTCACAGGCCTGTCCACTGATCTGGAATCCAGCCTGACTTTTGTTACTGTCACCAGACCTGCTTTGCCGTTCTTGTTTGGCACCTCAGCTGCAACTCCGAAGGTTATGCTCTGAGCACACAATGCCTGCAAAGGAGCATGACTGTGAAAAGATGCACAGCTGTAGGAAGATTTGCTGTCATGCTCAACAGACAGGTCAGTGCAGAACAACAATACCACTGCATGGCTATTGATTGCATGGTGCACTCCACAGATTCACTTACTTCACTCTGCTGTGCTTTGGTGCCCAGCTCTCCTCATGCATTTTGGGAGGGCCAACGAGAGAGAACAGTTGGGCTGCAGAGCTGAAATTACTCTGTGGGACCAGCTTTCTATGCCTCCCTGCTTTGTTTGTAAAGAAAGACTGGTAATTTCTCCTCCCACTTTTTTGCCTATTAGCCTGGGAACAGGTTAGATGAGGTATTATTCTATAGTATGCTGTTTAGCGTAATGAGCCATTACAACTTTCTCATTCACTATGTATTTCTTCGCTGTAGTAACAGTAATGTCTGAAAACTTGATCCTGCAAAAACAATTCTTCCCTGTAGAAAAGAGGACTGACAAGGTGAAATGATCATACTTTCCTACCAAAATAGGGTTAACCTTGTGCATTTTTTGAATCCTATTAGCAAATTACATTACACAAGCCAATATCTCTATTTGCTACAGTGAAATTGCAAATTAACCCCCCTTAAAAGTAGGTTATCTCACATCACCTAAAAGATCAGTACTGTGTGATCAATCTTAATATCGTTATCAAGTAATCTGCAGAAAACTGTTTGGCAGACAATGCACTTTGACTCCATAGCCAGGGCTTCTGCTTTGTGATTAATCATTGTGCTGCTCCTCATTTCTCTTCTAATAAGTTAAACCTGTCCACCACTTAAACAGACTTCATCTGAAATTCATGGAATCATTAAAAATCACTAAAAGGAAAAGAAGAACAAAAGAGGAAAAATGTTCTCTGTATTTAAGTGAAAAGTTTCTGGAAGCTCACATTTCAGACTCACTCTTTGACAATCATATACTTTCAGAGTGCTTCTGACTGAATGCTTTACAGATAGATAGAATACTTTTTGCATGTATGACTCTGAACGTATGCTTAGCGTTGAAGGAGATTTTTTTCCCATTATATTATCACCAAAAGAACAGAATTTTTTGTCTACAGGTCAGACTAGGCTGCAGTCTTCCAAGTACCAGCTGGTAAAATACGGAGAGTGAACATTTGTTTGATGCCATTTACTGAAACTATATATTTTTTTCCCATAATATTTTCTCAAAAGGTTACAGGCTGCATCATGGTTGATTTAATGCTGTATGTGAACCATCTCCTTTGGCTGCCACCAGTGCTGCAGTTCCCCTAGACAGAAGCCAGCAGAAGGATCTTAGCTGCTCAAGATCTGTGTCTGCTGTTCAAATAGGATTTGTGTGTCATGGACTTCATTTTGGAATAAATGAAATTATGAATATCATTAATAGGACAGATCCTTCAGATTGTTGTTTCATACCATGGCTTAATGGCCTAAAAAAAAATGCTTGATTTTGACAAACTTCCAGTCATGCTGGTGCAATTATTTGTGGGACTGAACTGTGCTCAGGTATCACTCTGGCTTAAAATGAAAGCAAAAACTGAGGGGCTGCATGGTACTGCACTGGGACAGAGACAAACCGTAAACCGTTTCCAACGCAGTCTTAAATGAGATTGTCACAGGACACACTGTTATGGCTTCAACGGACATATGGTAGAGAACGCTCAACATATAGAAGAACTATATAAAAGCCAAATATAACCTACATATTAACAAACACACAGAGCGGTTTGCTTCATCTACTCCAGCATCTGTAATAACTACAGCATTTGAACAATACAAGGACAGGAATAGGGAGGATTTTGATCTCCTATTTAAATTCTGATGCATTACAATGCTATGCATGGCTGCATTTTGCTTCATTTGTTGGGTTTTCTTCTGACAGAGAATATTTGCTGTTAATTTTTTCCAAACAGTGTACTGGCAAAAGACAGTGCCACGTATTGACATTTTATAACTGCGGCTAGCTCAGCCATACAGTGAGCAGAAATTTCTAAATCTATCCCACCCCCCCAAAAAACCCTTTCAAAATGAAGAACTCGACAGTTCAGAACTGGGAAAATTCTTCCTAAAAAATCTTACCAAGAATAATAATGGGTGGGTGCTTTCAAGATAATTTTAATGTTTTCTCATGCAAAACTTTGGAATATGCTCATAACCTAGTTCAGTACATTTGTTGCATGAGTCAAGGAAAGTCAAACTTCCCAGTGATCTCAATAAGATTTCAGTGTGTCAAAGAGGAAATAAATTTGAAAAGTATTTCTTGGAACTCGTTTGCTCTTTGAAAAAACTCTTCACTATCCTCTCACATTCTTTGTTTTTAATATTTAAAGATATATTAATCAATCTCTCTGGGAACCCTACAAAACGGAGTGCATAATGTAAGCAGGAATTGTATAAAAATATAACATTTACATGGCAGATACTTAACTCGTCAACAAATTCATAATTCTTTATATCTCCAAGTTATAAATTTCCTGCTGCCAAGAGATGACTAAAATGCTTTAACTGAATTTCACAACTTTGCAGATAATAACTGAGAACAGCAGGCAAAATTACAGCAAAAAAAGCAAACATCTTTCTTCCCCTCCTCAACAGGACTCTATTTCAGTGGCTTGCTTCACAAAATAAACAACCTTCCCAGCACAAAAAAAACCCAGTATGAATCTTGTGATTTTAAATTAAGGTATGTAAGGGATTTATTCTGGTTACTTTAAATCCACATTATAAAACACAAAAGTTTCTTTATGAAACAAGTGCTCCGTGTAAAGTTCTCCTTGTAGCCTTGAAGAGACCTGGTGTTTCTAGTGTTCTAGTGCTAGAAAAGGTGGTATCTAAGTGCATAGACACCTTTCTCTGCCAGAGGGCTGAACCTGCAAGCTTTATTCACAAGTATTTGTGACTAAAACGTACAGAAATGCAGTCTACATCCCTTCCCCTCTCATTAAGAGGTTCTTCTCATCATAACTGAGCAACTTCCCTTGTAGAAGTGCGGGAAAGACATTACACATTGTACTGGCATAAGCAAAAATACAGCATATCCAAGAAAGGAAAAACAGAGTCAAGGAGGGTTGGCTTCCCATCCTACTCTCCCAAGGCCTGAGGAAAAGGGCTGGGACTACACATAGCCAAATGGATGAGGCAGGTTCCATGAAGTGGCTTAGTGAATTCTTTGTCACCTGTAGGCAAGACTTGCTCATCTCAGCCCTCTCTACATGCCTTCCAGCCATGTGCTGAGCCCAGGATTTGACCCATCTGTGCTAGATCTCCACAGCAATAATCCAATGTTTCAGCTGGCCATAAAGTTGGTAACAAAAACCAAAAGAGAGAAAACGAAACAAAAGCCAAAGAAATGACAAACCAAGTTAAACAGCTAGAAAGATAAAGCAAATACAGAATACACTTATTCCTTAACATCGCCATGTGTAATTTTACAGTAAAAATCAAGGATGACTCAGATATTTTCAAAAGTTTTTAAAACCCATGCTGTTATTCACAAACATGTCTTGATGTTATTTTTCTACAGATCCTTTAGTTTGTTATACCAGGAACACACTTCATACAGTGATAGATTTATTTACATACAAGTAGACCAATAAAAGTGCCGAGTGTTGCTGACCTCAAAGAGGGCTAACAGTTTCAAAGGCAAGAATATAATTACCCATAATCTGCTACTATACCATGAGTAGTTTTAGTGGCTACAAAAAAAGAAACAGGATAAAAATAATGAAGGCCCATTCAAGCTTTAATTTAAAAACTGCTTCTCAGTTACTGCTAAAATACTGTCAATATGCATTTGGAAAGCCTTTAAACAAACAGCAGCCAGAGGACATGAATGCCACTGACATTCCAAGAAGGGTTAGTCTAGACCTCTTTTTACCCCAAGTGGTCATTATTTGTTTTGTAGGTGTTATTAGTGCTAGCTTTCTTTCCCAGGCCCGTTATTTTATGTAACAGCGGAAAAATTAACAGCTTTATGATGTTTAGCAGTAGCTTTATGTTTCTACAGTAGGCAGGTTCACAGGAATCCCCTTGGATCAATAAGCATTATATTATTAAGTATTTCTTGAATCAGGTCCTCTGCTTTTTTTCTGTATGAGACACAGATCCAGCTGCATATATACAGTATTTTACCACTACGGTATCAGTGCCCTCAGGAATGATGAATACCTTGAAATGGTGTGCTTAGATGGTTTTCCACCTCCAATATGTCTACTTTTAGGATGTGTTGAACATTGTCTTTGTATACGTTTAACATCATCTCAAATGTAGGCTACTCACTTTAAAAAGTCAGTCATACAAACCGTGAAGAGCAGACCTGTACGTTTCTGTAGCTATGTCCTAGTTTCAGGTGGGACAGAGTTAATAATTTACTTCCTAGTAGCTGGTATAGTTCTGTGTTTCAGATTTAGGATGAGAATAATGTTAATAACACACTAATGTTTTAGTTGTTGCTAAGCAGTGATTACATTAAGTAAAGAACCTTGTGGCAAGGAAGGAGAAGCAGACCTTGCAGTTTTCTCTGAGCATATTCTTTTAATCAGCACAGCATGCAGAAGTCAAAGTACAACAATTTCTCTCTTTCAAGCAGATTTTATATAGCTCTTTGGTTCCCAACGTAATAAGACAACCAGGATATTTTGCTTTGTCTATTCCACACTCTCGTGACTGTTTTCAATCACGTCTTCAGTTCATTTATTCCCAGGTGGTTTCTTCCAGCCTGGCCTTCTCACACATTCAAGATTCGTTATCCTGTGTGTCTACCTCAGAATGCCTGGTCTTTTTAACAATGTTTATTCTAATATGCTTGGTTCCAACTTCATGCTTTCTCTTAGTCCCAGTTAATCTTCCATATATTTGGCATTGCTCCCACATCTTTTAGCTTCTCATACAACCCTGTCAGAAAAGATACGGGGGATACACTGGGGGAGTGGTGTGAGCAAATGGCTGTTTGGCATTTAGCTGTCTGTTGGGTTAAACCACTATAAGCTAGCACTGGTAGTAACTGCTTCTGTTGATTTCAATCGCATATTTTTCTGAATTTCACTATTCATGAAACCAGGCCAGGCCAAATATACCAGCCTGTTGCTCTTCAACCCCTTCTATCTGTATCCCTGGATATAGAAGAGGTTTCCAGAACTAAACGTGGTGGTCCTACAAGGGTTAGAAATAAAGTTTGCAATTAAGCCTTTAAACCGATATTCAGATTTGTCATGGTTTAGCCTTTGGCTGGCATCTAAACAGTAGGCAGTTGCTCTCTTACCTTCCCCCACTGGGGGCAGAGAGGATGGAGGAAAGGAAGAGGGAAGGAAGACTAGTGGGTAAAAACAAAAACAGTTTTAATAAAACAATAAAGGAAGAAGATGACAATGATGATGATGATAATAATTGTTACTGTAATAAAACAATCAAATATACAGAATGATACTTAGCCCATGGAACGCACACCTCCAGCAGTGAATGCCCAACAATAAACACAGCAAGCGCTGCAGTTCCAGCATGATGAGAACATCACGGCAGACACAGAGATCTCCAGACATGGAAACCAAGTTCATGGAATCAGAACACAGGAAGCAAAAGCATGAGAGCAATGGATCCTAGAAAAAACGGCTGAGGAGGAAGAGGGCCATCCCCGGAAAGATTCCCACTTTATGCTGAGCGTGATGTTTATGGTATGGAATACTTTGGTCAATATGGGTCAGCTGTCTTCCACCTGCTCCTCCCAGTGTTATACACCTGCTTACTAGTAAAACATGAGCAACTGAAAAAGATCCTTGGTTTCCCTAACAACATCTATAGACACCAGTATTTTTCAGCATTCTTTTCATACCAAAATCTAGAGAAACAGCAGCTGCTGAGAAAAAAGTTAATTCTATCCCAGCTGAGCATAAAACTACTAAAACCCATATGTGTTATCAACATTCTTCCCACACTAAACCTAAAATGCTGCAGCTACTCAGAAATGCAACTTCTGAGAAGAAAACCAATCTATTCCAGCCAAAACCAGAACAAGATTCTAATCTAGTTAATTGAATAAACAGCTAGTAGTAAGAAGAGCTTTCATGATATTCCCTTTAATTTGTAGATATGGGTTTTTTGGGGGGGTGGAGGGGGAAAGGAGTTATTTCTTTAGATGTTTTTTAAAGAAAAAGTAGGCCAGGAGAATACATTTCTCTTCACTTACATACAGATTTCTTTTCTCCAATAGGACATTTTATTGACAATGTTGAACAGTTGATTTATTTTTTTGATAGTTTAAGAGCTCCTTACATTTAACATCAAAGTTAGTTAAAAGGAAGTTTGTCCTCAGTTTACTCATAGCGTAACTCCACTGACTCCAGCAGAAAAAGAGCAAGCATCAATCTGTTCTACAGCATTCTTTTAAAAAATTATTGAAATATCAAATAACTTTTTCATTAGTTGTAAATCCACAGTGTTGTTCACAAAAAACCCCAAACACATGTAACCAAGTTATAAAAGGAGGAATCATGTAGAACCTTATGAATCCTGATACAAGTACAGATTATTATTTTTTTTTTGCCTACGATTTCAGAAATCCTATTTTCATTTGCATCACTCGGAGGCAACAGATATGCTTTTTTCTTCTTCTCTGGTTAAACTGTTCCTAATTGTCTCACTTCCCAGTGCTACAAAGTGTGGGGCAAAACGGCATTTTCTTCATTAAAAACAAACAGGAAATCTCTGCAACAATATTCTGCTTATCCCTTAGGATAAAATCAGAAAAGAGTTGCTACCATGTTATCCGATGCTATATAACTCATATATCACATCTATTTCTTTCTTTTGCCAGCTCTGTTCAGTCTATATTTTGGCCCTCCATATATTATAATCATGTTAAATTATGAGCATATAGGTATCATTTAATGGTAAAGTACTACAAAATCAATCATTCTAAAGAAAATGTCGGATGAAAAGAAAAAACTCATCCATCACAGGAAGCACTGGAGGCAAGAGTCTGTAGAAGGAGGTGGTGGACATGTTCTGCTTTTAGACAACAGAACCATGACAAAATGGTAGCATTTCAGGCATACTACCCATTCCTCTGCTCCATCTGACCTCCAACATCGAATATCAACCTACAACTATGTTGGGATAAATTTTTAAGCTGTCCTAGAGTGGTATCATGCAATACCCAAACCACTGTAAATACGGTGCTTGTTGTCATGATTGAAACAAAATTAATTTTTGTACAAGACGAGACTTACTCCACCCAGTGATGTGATCAGAAGGGACAGAGATTTAAAGGAAGAAAGAATAATCTCGTACGCTTCAAACGCAACACAGGTTTAAGTGTAAAGCTTAAGTAGAAGAAGTTCGTAGAAGGGAGAGTTGTTTTCACAGAACAGTATCAGCATGGAAACGGTATCATCCTGAAAAAGGTAGTAGGGAAGCACTGAAGCAAAAGCTCATAGTTCTCTGAAATAAAAGGACATGATCAGGTGTAGCAGTAAAAGTGTTCATCTGACGTCTTAAATCCTAGATAAAAATCTGGTTCTATACATGAGATTCCTGGCATATTCAGGCAGAAGTGGTTCCATCTACTTTGCTTTCCATTGCCCATGGCAAAATTGTCTACAATTGCAAAGAAGTCAGATGATGTAAAGGCAGCAGAAGAGACAGGAAGGATTATGTTAGAGGGTATAAATAAATCTGTAAAGATTTTATTTTCATATCAATATAAATACATATCAAAACCATTGGGAAATAACAGAAACTGAATAACAGATCCTTTACATACATTCTGGTGCTGTTTCTCCTGTAGGAGTGGTTCTGATATATTCCTCCGCCTGCTCCACAGATAATTCCAATCTGTCAACACGCTAATAGATTTCAGACTGTCAAAACATAGTACCCATATACAGCCTCTGATAAGTATGTATCTTCACATACACTCCCATGTGTCTTGTTTGGTGTGTTATTAAATTAATCAAACGTGGCAGCTACTACTAATGGCTTGCTTTAATAATCTGCATCCATCACCTTGCAGACAGGGTTTGTGTACGCTGCCACAGTTACATACGCTCAGCTCAGCTGTGGGCATGTTCATACTTCCCTCCTATATAGCTCACATTTATTCTCTGGTGTCACTCCTCAATGTCTCATATTTATCACTGACACGAAACGCAAATGCAGGTAGTGCTAGACTGACGAAATGACTTGCTAGATTTGGTGCAAAAAGAATGGCAGAAATTTCACTTTTGCTAAATCAAAAAAGTGCATTTTGTAGCTTTCAAATTGTGCCCAAGTATTCTGTCATGTTTTCTTAGCTGATCAAAGGAAGTTGTATTTTCTCTCTCATACTGAAACAGCTCTCACAGTCCTACAGAACAGCATGCTCATAAGATTGTTTTCATATTTTCAAGTGGACAGTAATTCTCACATTCTACATATTTTCCCTGTTTCCAGTGTAATTCAATTCTGGTAGGTGTTCCACATAACAGTGGCTGCAGCTTAACCCTTTTGAGTGTATCCACCATTCTGGTCATGTTCATAAGTAACGGGGCGCTCTCAAAAAATAAATAACTTACTTGACTGAAATATTTATCTGCTACGTACATGTTTTCTACTCTAATACCTTCACCTAATAACTCATAAAAGCCTTCAGAACAGGAAAATGATGAGATTAAATATGATGCTTTTCAATATACTTGTTCCCTTCCATACCAGAAGAACTGTATTAGCTAAAGCCATTCATTTTATCTAAAGGGATCTCTATAATGCTTCACCTGATAAACAATTTCATTAATTTCTCTATTCCTAGTAGAAATAAGGTGCAATTTCAAACAGCCAGGGATTTTACCTGCCTTTATCACTACTGGGATGTAGTAAATCCATATTTATTCACTCTAAGAAAAATCAGATGATCTATATGTTGAAAGACCTCCCAGGATGTGACTAGCTGCTCATGAAGTTGAACTCATTAAGAACAAAATGGCCTTTTCTCATCATCATCATTTGTCACAGTATTTGTGAAATACTGACCAATATAACAATAATTACAACTGCATAAATAGAAAAAACTTCAAAACAACTGGCCCATATCATCACTGAATCTCAAGCCTCAGATCATGTTTTGCAGTCTTTAACAGATGTTGGTTTCAGAAGACTGAAAAAGAGATGAGGCAGCTTTCATTGCACCAAGCAAATTAGGGAATACTTCTGCCAAACTGAGAAAGTGGAGGTAGAAATCTCTCTCTGCTGTGGTAAAAACATCCTTAAATCTGGCATCACCTAAATTTTCAGAGGTTGATTCGCTTTGAAAAATGAATACTGCAATTTCACATAATGAAGGTTCAGTAGGTACTAGCTGATGGCTTTGAAGATAGACTGTGAAATATGATGCCTTCTGTAGGAAACATAGAAAGCAGAAATAACTCTAACTGCTCTCCAACATTTTAAAATCATGATATGCTGTGCATTCATCAGAAGTAAAAATTTGCGTGACTGTGAAGACACTGCGTGCTTCTTCTCATAAACCAGTGGGGAATCATGTGTTCTGGAATAAAAATATTTGTTGGCCATTCAACCATCCATTTTTCATAAAATAGGTCCAGCATATACACATACTGGTCTTATAAGTACCATAGGCAAGATTACGTGTAAGAGAGGTATTTTTAGAATCAAGAAAGACAGTTCAAACTCCACAGCCCCTTTCTGCACACATTCCCTCATCCAGCCTTTTTATCCAGCTTATTCTTATGATGTTTCACGTGTATGACCTTGGGGGACAGGCTGGGGCTGAAGAGCAAGCTCCAGCTTCCCACAAAGGAGGTTATCTGACAAGAAGACCCAATGCATGCAGAGCAGCTATTGATCAGGGGATGGGAAAAAGGACTATGCTCCCTAGTTATACTCCCCTTCAGGGTCTAGGGCTGTTAAAATACTGTCATATCATTGCCTCGGGGCCTGAGCTTTTTTCTGCTTTTTGGGCTTTTTTTTTTCTTTCTTTCTGTAAATCAAACATAGGACTTTGTTTCTGCTGCCAGTCTGATGTACACAGAAGTCTTCATGATGCCTACACAAATGTTTTCATACTGACTATTTAAATGCACTAACAGTATTCACATCATTATGGCAACAAATCATGCCCTCATAAGGACGCACAACACTTTTTAGGATCTAGCAAAGTTTCAGTCAAGTGAAGTTTTTATAAAGAATATAAATACTACTCTTTGAGGAAGTTGTGGTTTTGTTCTAATGAGTGCTCCTAGTAGTAGGATTTAATTGATTTCTGTATCAGACTGTCTTCAAGGAAAGCATCCACATCTTCAGTAGCATGCTGGCTGAAGCCACCCTTTTCCACACACCCGTAGACAAAAAGCTCATTGATTTGAAATGCACTGTGGTTACAAAACTAAGCAATAACGACCTCTGGAAAGCTTTTTGAAGGGGATACAAACAAATTATTTTAAACAGAGATCAGCAATAGAAGCTTCTGTACCGTTCTGAGTAGCTGAGTACAGCTGACAAAACCCAAGGTATTCTTCTCCTGAAACAATAATGTAAGGAAGTCTTTAGAAAAGGTAGCTCAGCTGAATATACAAAGACTGGAAATATTTACAGTACCTGGGTTCAAGGAAATAAGAACAGCAAGGAAAGGCCTCATCATTTGCACACACACTTGTGTTTTTTTGAAACCCTTAATTCAGAAAGAAAAAACTACTCTTGAGAAATAGCGTTCACTATGGCACACAGGCTGATTTTGAAGATGCTGGCTGGAGATCAGAATTATGTATCACATCCTAGCACCTAGAACTCCAACAAAGACATTCCTACTACAGCTTAGAGGAATCAAAGTTTTTTTGTTTTTATGCAGCATGTGTAATATAGTATTATATACTTTTCGATGTGAAGCACTTCTAAAATATTATTTGACATAATTCTGTATCTTTTATCTGTCTAGAATCACCCTCTCTTTCCTCATACACATCTCACATAATGAGTTTAAGAAGTAAATTCTGAACTCATTATAGGTATATTATTACTCTGTGAAGAATGGAGATGTTGATTAATAATAAAAAGGATAGGCTACTACACTAGTTGTACAAGATCCTTCATCTCCGTGCCTTTCAATCAGAAAAATCAAAGAACTTTTCTTTTTCAGATGTTCTTCAGCTGCCATTATCCTGAACAAACACGTGAACAGGACACGTATTGCTCTCAGATCCCATAATCCGTGAAGCAGACCTGTCTCAGAGGTACTACGCTCTAAAACCACCCCATTGACACAAGGATGAGCCCACAATGCACGTAATATCTCAGGCCCAATGTAAGTGATCCTGATTCTACAGAAGGGAATAAGGGCTGCACAAAGCTCTTACACTCACCAGTGTTTGCTCTTTTGTTGCTGAGTACTAAGCTTTTAGACCCACATTCAACCCACCTAGCCCCAGGCACCAGAAGTTACCTACCTCAGAAGTCTTAGGTTGTATGAACAGTCAACCACAAAAGACAGGACCCTCCAGGGCTCGATTCAGATCTTCCACTTCATTACACAGAGCTCTGTAAAAAGCAGCTCCCTTAGCTTTTCTCAATTGAGTATGTAAAGGCAGCAGGGCCAAATCGTAGCCTTAGTCTTGAGGTAACAGGAAAAGAACAGGCTTGCAGCACATCAGTTAATTCATGTTCCGAAATCGCCAGCTGTAGCTGAAGCTGACCAGGAAAGAGAAGCAATCTGCCAAAGGTCACAGAGCCACTGCAGATGCCCTTTTGCATAAGCCTGTTTGTCTGCCTGCTTCCTGCTGCCCAGCATCACTCAGTCTATTCTGCTCTTCTTTTAACTTGTTCTTGCCTTTAACTATTTGTTACTCTATTTGATTCGCCATCCTTTCTCATTCCCCATTACTTCTGTATCTAACTGGATTCAGCTAAAGGGTAAAAGCACACCAAAAATATCAGAATTTTATAGTGTAAATCAGGATAACCTTTATGTTGTTCTGTCTTCCGACTTGTCTGGTGTGTCTTCCTGTGCCAGATTTAGTTACATATAGAACAATGTATCGTTACATACATTTAATGAAATGCAGTAAAACCCCTTCTGTCTCTTTTTATTATTCCTATTTCCTATATTACTCCTGTCTCCTACATTAATGACCATTTCACTCACTCATCCGTTCAGCTTTGCTCCCCACTCTGCATTTGCTGTAGCTGGAGGAAGGAAACTATTTTTTTCCACCTTAGGAAACATACATTTCACCTGCATTATGCTACCTGCTATGTTTTGACAGATATTTCAGATATCTGAATCCAGCTTAGTCAAAATTTCATTGTAAGCCTAACTTTTGTATGTGAAAGAATACCATGTAAATGGAAACCTATGATGTAAGTCTTTGGTGTAGCAGAATTCCTACATTTTAAAGACTAAGTATTTTCTGAAGGAGAAAAAGCTTTCCTCTTCATGATAAGAACTCAACAGTAATTGTTGAACCTACACCAATGAAGCTCAGAGTTACTAAAATACTTAATTATGCCTTCCAAGCACTGTTCAAATACCAGTATTTACCTCTGAGGCTGCAATGAAATTGCAAGTTTCTGTTCTGGCAAAAAGAGCTTTCCCAGAGTCAATATTCATATTGCTGTGAGGAAGAGCATCTAATCTTTACATAATCTCCAAGTAATTTTTGTTATTATTATTTATAAGACAATATAGTGAGTAAATAACAGCAGCTCCATCTGCATGCAGCATTACTCAGTAGCTGATTTCAGAGAGCAGCAGTTCATAATTCAACCTCCTTAAAATGAAAGAATGAACACAATGGCCTCCCCACCACACTAGGCAGAACAAAATCTACGAAGCCTGTGAAAAGTATACTTTGAACATCTTCTCTAGGCTAAACATACACCTGTGTGCTGAGCACGAAGTTGTTTCTTCTCTCCAGTTCATATAAATAATTTTTACTGAATAAAATATTATCCCAAAACAAGATGAGATGGTCAGGGTTTTTTTTTATTTTTACTTTAAGCAGTGCACAAGCACACAGCTGGAAGGAAATTATGCTCCTCTGAATTCTCTAGAACTATAAGCTAAGAAAAGTGTTGGAGGGAAGAACGGCACATTAGCACAAATGTAGGAATGTGAAATATGTTTCCCTGTAATGTTCAAGGCCAGGTTGGATGGGGCCTAGAGCACACGGTGACATCGAGATGGCTTTGGCAACCATGCATGCCCTGGAAAAGTCCAACTGGAGCTCCAAGAGGTGGGGTCAGGACAGAAAATAATGCCTCTTTTTTTCTCTTGGATGAAGTGACTAATCTGTGAGGACTTGGATTGCTCTAACAGGACAGTCTGATGAAAGCCCTATGTCATGTTATGAAGCATCCATACAGTGAGTGCAATGGAAAACCTACTTTAATTCAGTAATGTTCTCAAAAACCCATTCTTTTTCGTATTAAAAACATGACATCACCTCATATCCGCCTCCTAGCCCTGATACTATGACTGGTCCTGATGGTGATGTTACTAACGTATTTTTTCTAAGGAAGAATTTTATATTTAAATAACATTGTAATAATAGTTAAAAAAAAAGATGAATAGAAAATTAAGGCCACCCTCCTTGGGACGTAAGAAGATAAACATGCATTATAGCAATTGTATGTAATAGGAATTATTAATTTGGCAATACAACTGCTCCATGGCAATATCATTAATAATCAGGTGATTATAATAAAACAAATACTCCCATGGCAGTTGCCAGCCCTACTGTGAAAAAATAGAACTATATTGTTTGTACTTTCCTCAAAATTCTGTTATAAAGTCAGTTTATTGATTAAATTTTGGTAGCATTTTCTTCTTTTATATCTGTAGCATATGCATCTGTGATCTCTTTTTATTATTGATGTAAAAACTATGTTATAAAAAGGACAGAGGAAAAATAAAGCTGGGAAATTTGATGCATATACAAATTATATATTGAAAGAAAAAACATCTTCTCTTTAAAATTATAGCTTCCTCATTAAACCAGTGGTGGTCTGTAAGTGCTTTGCCTTAGAATAATAAAAATATGCAGCAGACAAATATCTGCTTAATTATCACAGTTTCCAAAAATATACACATGTTTAATTTAAAGATCAGTAAACTTCAGCTGCATTATTCTCAGTACTAAAAAATATAAAAAGGTTTTTTTTTCAGGGGAAGGGTTTCAGAGCATAATCCTCCTTTCATGAGGGTATTGTTTTGCTTATGTGTGGAGCGTAACAGGCTGTAGGTGTGACTACCAAATCTAGAACTTTCTACTTCTCCTGTGCAAGTATCTTTTTCTACTTTTTGTAGTTAGCCTACTAGTTTTGGAGACTGATCTTTCTTTCTTAGATGTGACAAAAATACAGAAAACCCCACGGTTTCAATGCATCTTCCAACTATACCAGATGCTATAATAAAATAAACTACCTATCCCTACAGTCCTCTCTGTTCCTGATTTCTTGTACAAGAGCTGCAACAGAAATATATCCAGATCAGAAATCCCATGGTTTTCTTCTCTACAGATATACTGAAGGAACAGGAAATACACTTTAAAATTCCCTTTTACCTATCAGACACAAGAGGTTTTATAGGATAACTGTTTACAGAACATTAAGATACTCCAGTAAAGTTAAAATCAAATAAATCTGAATCTAACAGCTGTTTTTCACATATATACAAGGGATTTAAAATATATCAAAACCCAAGAAGCTGAAAGAGCGGGTGCTCTGAGCAAAAAGTAATGAGCCTCCTTACTACCTCAGCCACATTGAAATGTTATAGGCATTCTAAGCAGTTGTCTGCTGGACAGAAAAATTGGAGTTTTTTTGCAGCAGACCAGAATTTAAATTCACAATGTCATCTCACTGCCATATGTCAGGCAATAAAGGATACAGAGTAACAAGACAATGGGAGCTTCCCATGGAAATTTGAAATGTTCTATCATTAGTCTATGAGAATACAAGGTCATACAATTTATGTCAAACTTATTATATTAAAAATTATCTTGCTTGTTATAAAAATTATAACTTTGGACTAGCTAAGATTTGGAACAAAGCAAGTATAAAAAGCAAATGCATTTTTCATGCTTTAAGATCACTGTTGTCTGCTTCTTTTCTTATGGAACATGGAAATATTAACCTCGTTTTAAAAATGGTAACTTCAAGGAAAAGTACTACATGACCAAAAAGTAGAAGTCCTGAACTCTTGACTCTTAATTAAGCTTATGCCTACTGGGCAATAGGGAGAAGGGAGTCCCTCTAGTTAAATGGCAATGTTACTGTAAAGCAGCAGCCGTATTTTGAGGATGATTAATTCTCTTTATGTATAAATATAGCATAAATGGTCTTCCAATTGAATAACTTAGCAGAAACAAAACTTCTCTATGAATAAAAATGTTTTGGATCCTACCTCCAGACTTTTGCAGAATGATAAACGAACCAGTTTGTATATGTTAGAACGAGTGGAGGGAAACATGTATGCTGAATGATCACTGAGGAAATGGAAGCTAAGCTCAGGTTGCTTCAATTTCCTGAAAGGTTTCAGCAAAGGTTATACAGTATTTCAAATACATAAAGTAAACAGGGCAAGAACTGGCATTATTGCTGGCATTTCCAGACTTTAGTAATTTGAGTACCTAAATACTGAGAAACGTCTGCATAATTTCACTATTTAAATCCATTGATGGAAGGTGTGTTGACATTTTGGGTCAGTCAATTTGCTTTAGGTCACAATTTTTTTTTCAAATTCTGGTAAGAGAACAGTGAGAAAAAAATTTCAGGAAGAACAGATGATTTATGATTTTTGCCTTCTGTTTAAGCAGGGTGGTTATTTTCATCCACCACTGAGGAAAAAGAAGATAATGGTTAGAGCACACAGCAGTGACATGATGATATAGGTTTTTCTTTTTTTGACCTTGAACAGGTCCATTTCAGCATGGCTCAAATGCTCTTCCTTCTCATTTGGGAGGACTTACATAGAAAACCCAAGTATAAAAGTAGCCCTGGAATGACAGCTCTGAAAACCAGAAGAAATTCCCTCATTATTTTTAAAGGTGATAGCTTGCAATACATGAAAACTAACCTAAAATCTCTTTGATGATAAGGAAAGAAGGTAATATTCTACTCATTTATTAAAAAAAATAAACAAACTATTACTCATACAGCATGAGGAAAATTTTGTAAGCCTCGAATATCAGCTCTGTCAGTAATGTGGAGCTTATGCTCTTTCCAGCACATAGTTTAAAAGGGCCATTTATATGATTTTTCTTTGATCCATGTAGATTGTCAGTCTTTTTATCAAAGCCTATAAGAAATTTTGCTGATGAGATAATTGTAAAATTAATAGCTTCAGCATGAAACTTGATTAAGAACAGGCCACTTGATTTCAAGAATGGAGACACAAAAAGCACTTGATTGTCTTGCTGGAATTAGTGCGATTTTGGGAAATAATAAGCAGAGCATCAACTGGACCCAGCACACTCTGTTAGGTTCACACAGTGAAATTTCCTTTTAATGAACCCATGAGGGACTGAACTGGGGGAAAAGCATCCAAGAAACAGGCCATCAGGGAAAATAACATTTGCAGCCTTTTTGCTACCCAGATCACTCTGCATGTGCATTTAAAGAACATATAACAGACAGTGCATTTTTGTTTCTGAATAAAAAAAAAATAAAAGAAATCTAATAATTGAAGTAATCTTCAATGAGTTCAGTTCTAATTTGTTAGCTTATTTTGGCTCAAAGTAGGTAATAAATGATGGCCCAAAAGTTCTTTTTTCACTTACAATCCCTCTTCTGAAGGACTCCTTCATCTGATTAAAGATTTGAATATATATATATTAACCTGATTACAAACTGCCAAACTTACAGAACCTAACCAAAGCATTTTTAAGAACTTCATTAGCACAACATGCAGTAAAAATGCAAACCCTACAGTCGACTGAAAGCTTTGATAGTGCACTGGGGCAGGGAAGGCTGCCAGTGAAACAGTGATTGGGCTGAGACGGCGCCTGTTTGTCCTCCCAATGGCAACATCTTCAGCTAAGAGAGCATTTGTAGCCATGGAATGAGTTCACTTTTAGCTTTAAATCATATGATTTTATGAGGTGAACTCACTCCTGTGCCATTGCTCATGTGCATTGTGCAACTTGTATTTTGTAATATGCATGGCTAACACTGATGCCAGCAAAGATAATAAATCCATCCTTCTTCAAACAGCATTTTTTAAGAAATTAAGACAGGCTGTTTCTGCTGGCTGTAGACTGCTGTCCTAATGCACTGCTTAAGCTTTTCTCTTCATCTGGCTGTTTACCAGCAGGAGTCTTAATGCAAGTAGGAATCATACTGTGAACAAACAGTCCGACTGCTGCAAGTCTACTTTACATGTTTATATAAAAAATACAAATTACCACCTGATTCTTCTAGATATAATAGAACCCAATTGCCTGGAAGAAATCCTGCAGTTACCCACTTCAAAATTTACTTAAGACAAATGTTTCTTTTCAGTCAGAAAAAACACAGTAATTTTTTAACAAAGGTGACTGGGAACTGTTTAAGTCTATATGAGGAAAGATTGTTCTGCTGGGTATCAATGAAAATAAAACCACGTTTACCGATGAGACTCTGGTGCACCAGGTGTATTTTAACGCTATATAAATTATGGAGTCTCAGTATCTGAGGTTTAGCTATTATAACGCTTTTGATGTTCACCACTGTAATGCTTGAAAACATTGTCTTTTAATAAGAAAAGAAGCAAAATATTTTTCAATTCCTGAAACAAATAAAATAAAACCTGATTCCAATGAAAGTTTACTTTAAGCAGGAAGAACTCAATAAGCCCCCTCAAAGATTTTGCTTCTGACAGTCTGATTTATACGAAAGGCCCTCAGAAACATCAGCCAGTCACACACATCAGCATGGAAGCAAAACAAAGACTAAGAATATCCTGGTGAGTATGCTTCCAGACCCACAGCAGAAAAAACAACATAATCAGGGCATTGCATATGCACACGCACACACACAGAGCTATGCATATCTAGTTTTTGATCAACTAGATTTACTCTCATTTTAAAATATTTGAGTCACACATATAAAATTAAGCAGAAAATAAGTAAAATTAAAAACCTAAAAAGAACCCACTCAAGCCTATTTGTTATCTTCAAATATGATAACCTTATAAATAAAAAAAATTTAAATGGTACAATTGGAGTAAATATCAACCTTCAGCTCAATAAATACTGATTTATGTACTCCATTTTTTACAGTTAATTTCAATGTACAGAAACAAGGGGAAATTAGTAGTAACCATGATTTATTATGCCGACATGAAGAGGAAAAAGAGATTAGAGTTTACTGTCACATTTGCAATCACATGAGCGCAAGCACATAAGAATAAGTATACTCCATTAGATCCTAAATCCATCTAATCCCTGTCTTCTGCCTCCAGCAATGGGTACCAGGAATGGGAATAATGTTCTGGCAAGCAGGCTGTGCTGCTTTTTCCAGCGTCCTCTGCCAGCCATGCCTATGCAATGCAGAAGTAATAATGAGATAACTGTGTTTTATCCACACTGACAAGTGGCATCTTGCATTTTAAGATGCTGCAAAAATTATCCCCAAGCTATAACACTTGATGGTTTTTGTATTTCACACATCTAAACTCCCATACATATGCTTAGAGCAGGAAACAAGATATGAATTGTGCACTGTTAAAATAGAATCCAAATGGATCCAAATCAGAATCTTATTTTCAGTTGAGGGTCAGCAACTATTTGTAGGCTGTATCTCAGCACTCTCAATCAAAGTGGGCATTTTAATTAAAAAAAACCTGTACACATGAGTATTTGTGTGTTTGGTGGGTTCATTATAGCAGATCAGAAGTTGTCATGAAACTTACCTCTTAGCCGGAAACCTTATTTCCTCTTACAGTGGGAGAGACTTTGCTCCTCCAGTCCCCATCTTTTGGTCCATTCACTCGAGAGTGTGGGAAGAGAGGTTGCCAGAAGACTGAGGCAAAAAATTGTTGACTACATCAGCCTTCTCCTTGTCTGTTGTTACCAGTTTACCAGTTTCTTGGTGGCTACGCTTTCTTTGGCCTTCCTTTTCTGACTGGTATGCCTGAAGAAGAATGTACAGCTGTTTTAATTCTCATGCAAAATATTCAGAATTTAAAAGGAGTACAGAAATCAAAAAAGGCTTGCTTCAACCAATATTTATGTAATATTCTGTCTTCCAGCATGGACGTAGAAAAAAAAGCACAAACATAACATTCTGTTCTTCTTAAAGGAAATAATCCGTGTATTTATTTCAAGCAAAAATAATGAGACCTTCTGTTCAAGTCATCTTAAAACTTCCTTACACTCCAATAATATGAAGATATGCTTTGATCAAAATCTGGCACTTGTACAGCAAGTTCAACTGCTGGAATATTCTGTAGGTTATTACTTGAAGCTCTTCTCTTTCATTCTCACATTAAGTCTGGCTGCATTGATCCAGTAAAAGAAAATCAATAGCGACAAAGTGATTTACTGAAATTATCATTCATGTCAGCATATGTTACGGTACAGAGAGTCAATAGAGTCAGGCAATAGAGTCAGGCTTGCTTTAGATCTGGAATTTACCCTAGGAGGCTGCTGGCATCTCACAGAAGCAGTTCTTGCTGACCTGCTGTAGTTTCCAAGTACAAGGCATTGCTGCCTGACGTGGTTGTAGGAGCAACAGTAACAGCCAGAGCAGGAGCCAATGCCACCATCAGTGAATTTCAGGAGATGACTTCCTTCTCCTACCAGCTTTCAGCAAACTCTAATTATGCGTCATGGGGTAAACCAGAAATGCTTTACTCAATGCACTAATTTTAACATGTGCAGAAGATTATGCGAATGTCTGTCAAAATATTCTCCCATAAGTAAAGTATTGCCTCACACTTTATCTCATCACGGGGGTGTGCTCCGTTCACAGAACCACCAGGTTGGAAGAGACCCACCGGATCATCGAGTCCAACCATTCCTATCAATCACTAAATCATGCCCCTAAGTACCTCATCCACCCGTGCCTTAAACACCACCAGGGAAGGTGAGTCAACCACCTCCCTGCGCAGACTGTTCCAGTGCCCAATGACCCTTTCTGTGAAAAATTTTTTCCTAATGTCCAGCCTAAACCTCCCCTGGCGGAGCTTGAAGGCCATTCCCTCTTGTCCTGTCCCTTGTCACTTGGGAGAAGAGGCCAGCACCCTCCTCTCTACAACCTCCCTTCAGGTAGTTGTAGAGAGCAATGAGGTCTCCCCTCAGCCTCCTCTTCTCCAGGCTAAACACCCCCAGCTCTCTCAGCCGCTCCTCATAAGGCCTGTTCTCCAGCCCCCTCACCATCTTTGTTGCTCTTCTCTGGACTCACTCCAGAGCCTCAACATCCTTCTTGTGGTGAGGGGCCCAGAACTGAACACAGGATTCAAGGAGCGGTCTCACCAGTGCTGAGTACAGAGCGAGAATAACCTCCCTGGACCTGCTGGTCACAGCATTTCTGATACAAGCCAGGATGCCATTGTCCTTCTTGGCCACCTGGGCACACTGCTGGCTCCTGTTTAGTCACTGTCAAGCAACACCCTCAGGTCTTTCTCCTCCAGGCAGCTTTCTAGACAGACTTCTCCTAGTCTGTAGCTGCACAGGGTTGTTGTGCCCCAAGTGCAGGACCCAGCATTTGGCCATGTTAAACCTCATGCCGTTGGTCTCAGCCCAGCAGTCCAGCCTGTTCCCGTCCCTTTGCAGAGCCTCCCGACCCTCCAGCAGATCGACATTTCCACCCAGCTTAGTGTCATCTGCAAACTTGCTAAGGGTGCACTCAAAGCCTTCATCTCATCTGTCTCCGCAATCAGGAGACATTAATACATGCCGAGGTGTAAATAAGGTATATTACTAGACATTTTATCTCCCAAACTTGAGTTTGGCTTTTTTGAGAGTTCTGCCTATACTACCAATGTATTACTATATTTTAATCTGACTAGAGGACATCCTTGCACTCATTAAATGCTTTACACAATCATAATTACAGTACCCAATGGCTCTCCATTTCCACCAGAAAATCACCAGGTAACACCAGGATCCACTAGCACCAGAGTGCTCTGCACAAGGTAGCCATGGAGTAGCAATGGATAGTTGGTTTCAGCAGATGATAGGGGATTTTTATTTCCAGAATAACAGAAAATGAAGATTTTTGAGACTCTGAGAAAAAGTGTTAAAATGAGAATGTTTTGCTGCAGTATAATACTGTCTAGAGTTAGTTTACCTTCAATCACAAATTACTGGGGAAAAAAGACTTTGAACCTAAGAACGATGTGACATGAGAATTTAGCACAGAGAAGGAAGTAATTTGTGAGATAATGGAGAAGGGAACATTACACATTATTACCTGATATTATATTATGCATATTATATTATACGTTATTATACTACTACATAACTGTGCTCCCTATTACATCCAGCTGTGGAGTTTAACCCTGATTTTCACTGGACAGATTATATCCTTCTCCCACCTTCTCTCTTTTGAACACAGAAATGGTTGGTATTCTTTTTCCAGAGCAGAAAATCTGGATATATGTACTCAGCAAACAGACTCCAGAACATATTGGTATGTACAATGTTATATGCCACATTTGTGAAACATTGCTACTTATTTTGAAATACATTTCAATGACAAGCTGGCTTAGCAAGGCCCAAGCCAGTTTAGTTATTTTCAGTACATATTCCCCCAGTACTGGGACGATTTCAGATTCTGACAGCCTATTGCTGAGGAGTAGATCCTTTCTGATAAGAAGATCAGAGATTTTGAAATTGAAATATTTTCACAGAATCACAGAATAACCAGGTTGGAAGAGACCCACTGGATCGTCAAGTCCAACCATTCCCAACAATCCCTAAAACATGCTCCTAAGTACCTCATCCACCCTAACCTTAAACACCTCCAGGGACGGCGACTCAACCACCTCCCTGGGCAGACCGTTCCAATGCCTAACCACCCTCTCCATGAAGAACTTTTTCCTAATCTCAAGCCTAAATCTCCCCTGGCGGAGCTTGAGGCCATTCCCTCTCGTCCTGTCCCCTGTCACTTGGGAGAAGAGGCCAGCACCCTCCTCTCCACAACCTCCCTTCAGGTAGTTGTAGAGAGTAATAAGGTCTCCCATCAGCCTCCTCTTCTCCAGGCTGAACAACCCCAGCTCTCTCAGCCGCTCCTCATAAGGCCTGTTCTCCAGCCCCTTCACCAGCTTCGTTGCTCTTCTCTGGACTCGCTCCAGAGCCACAACATCCTTCTTGTGGTGAGGGGCCCAGAACTGAACACAGTACTCGAGGAGTGGTCTCACCAGTGCCGAGTACAGAGGGAGAATAACCTCCCTGGACCTGCTGGTCACGCCCTTTCTGATACAAGCCAAGATGCCACTGTCCTTCTTGGCCACCTGGGCACACTGCTGGCTCATGTTCAGTCGGATGTCAACCAACACCCCCAGGTCCTTCTCCTCCTGGCAGCTTTCCAGCCAGGTTTCTCCTAGTTTGTACCTCTGCTTAGGGTTGCTGTGCCCCAAGTGCAGGACCCGGCACTTGGCCTTGTTAAACCTCATGCCGTTGGTCTCAGCCCAGCGGTCCAGCCTGTTCAGATCCCTTTGCAGAGCCTCCCGACCCTCCAGCAGATCGACACTTCCACCCAGCTTGGTGTCATCTGCAAACTTGCTAAGGGAGGACTCAATGCCTTCATCCAGGTCGTTGATAAAGACATTAAATAGGACTGGACCCAGGACTGAGCCCTGGGGAACCCCACTTGTCACTGGCCTCCAGCTGGATTTAACTCCATTTACCACCACCCTCTGGGCCTGGTCATTCAACCAGTTTTTCACCCAGGAGAGTGTGCGCCCGTCCAGGCCAGAGGCCGACAGTTTCCGAAGCAGAATGCTGTGAGAAACTGTATCAAAGGCTTTACTGAAGTCCAGGAAGACCACATCCACAGCCTTTCCCTCGTCCAAGAGTTTAGATACTCGGTCATAGAAGGTGATCAGATTACTCTGGCAAGACCTGCCTTTCATGAACCCGTGTTGACTGGGCCTGATCACCCGGTTCTCTTGCAAGTGCTTCTTGATAGCACTCAAGATCACCCGCTCCAAGACTTTCCCCAGTACCGAGGTCAGGCTGACAGGCCTGTAGTTTCCTGGATCCTCCCTGCGCCCCTTCTTATAGATGGGCACGACATCAGCCAGCCTCCAGTCCAGCAGAACCTCCCCAGTCATCCAGGACAGTTGGAAGATGATGGAAAGGGGTTTGGCCAGCACATCTGCCAGTTTCCTCAAAACTCTTGGGTGGACTCCATCCGGCCCCATAGACTTGTGGGCGTCTAGCTGGGCAAGCAAGTCTCTAACCACCTCCTCTTGGACCTTGGGAATCTCATACTTCTCTTCCAACCCTTGGGGTTGTGCACAGAGGGAACAATTTTCCTTACTGTTAAAGACTGAGGCAAAGTAGGCATTGAGTACTTCAGCCTTGTCTTCGTCCCCTGCTACTCTTGTTCCCTCTTCATCTACTAGGGACTGGAGATTCTCCCTAGCCCTCCTTTTGCTGTTGATGTATTTGTAGAAAGACTTTTTGTTGTCTTTCACAGTCTTGGCCAGTCGCATTTCTAGTTGGGCCTTAGCCCTCCTGACTTTTTCCCTGCACAATCTCACTTCCTCCCTATAGTCCCCCCAGGATGCCTGCCCCTTCCTCCAGAGGTCGTAGACCCTCCTCTTCCTATTGATGTCTCTTAGGACCTCCCTACTCAACCATGCTGGTTTCTTACCCCGCCGGCTACTTTTCCGGAACTTGGGGACGGCTTTCTCCTGAGCTGCTAGGAGTTCCTTCTTGAAGAGCGCCCAGCCCTCATGGACACCTTTGCCCACAAGGAGCGCCTCCCATGGGACTTTTCCGACCAGCCTTCTGAACAGCCCAAAATCTGCTCTCTGAAAGTCGAGGGCGATTGTTCCGCTAATCTCTTTCTTCATCTTACCCTGCACTGAGAACTCTATCATCTCATGATTGCTTTGCCCCAAGCGTCCTCCAACCTTCACATCCCCCACCAGTCCTTCTCTGTTCACCAACAGCAGGTCCAGGAGGGCACCGTCCCTTGTCGGTTCGCTCACCAGCTGCGTGAGGAAGTTGTCTTCCACACACTCCAGGAACCTCCGGGACTGCTTCCTTTCTGCTGTATTATACTCCCAGCCTATATCTGGGAAATTGAAGTCTCCCACAAGGACTAGAGGTAGCAATTTTAAGACTACACTCAGTTGTTTGTAGAAGAGCTCATCAGCTGCTTCTTCTTGGCTGGGTGGTCTATAGCAGGCTCCCATCACAATCCCTTCCTGCCCATGGACTCCTCTGATTTTCACCCACAGGCACTCAGTCCCATCCTGACCGTACTCCAGTTCGAGGGTATCAAAGCCCTCTCTAACATAGAGGGCTACCCCGCCTCCTCTTCTGCCCTTCCTGTCCTTCCTAAAGAGTTTATATCCCACCATGGGTACGCTCCAGTTGTACGAGTCATCCCACCATGTCTCCGCAATGGCAACGACATCGTAGTCTCCCTGCCCTACCACAGCTTCCAGCTCCTCCTTCTTATTTCCCATGCTGTGTGCATTGGTGTAAATGCACTTCAGCTGGGCAGGCGAAGCTACAGCCTTCGTAATAGGGCTCCTCCCCAACTGAGCGGTCCTTGACTTAACTAAGGCCACAGTGCCAGTTTGCTGCCTACCATCCTCAGCTGCACTCCCCTCGTCTTGCTTAGTGGTGATATACCGGCAGGCATCGCCAGCACACCACCCCTTTGCCTCTGAAGTCTCACCTCCAGGCTCACTCCCATCCTGCCTAGTCTCCATCCCCTCTCCCCTCACATCTAGTTTAAAGCTCGATTTATGAGCTTAACTAGGTTTTTGGTGAGGGCTTTTGTCCCCCTAGGAGACAGGTGTGTCCCATCCCTGGTAAGAAAGCCTGGGGGTGCGTGGGCCTCCCCATGATTAAAGAACCCAAAGGCCCTCTTCTCACACCAGTCCCTAAGCCATTCATTAACTAGTTTCTTATTCCTCATTTCCTGCTCCTGATTCCTTAGTATTGGGATGGAGTTGAATATTACCTGTGCCCCAGAGCACTTGATCATTCTCCCAAGTGCCTTGAAGTCCCTTTTAATGGCTTTAGGCCTTCTACATTCTATTTCTTCATTACCAATTTGAAAAACTAAGAGCGGGTAGTAGTCCATATCTTTGACCAGGGAAGGGAGCTTTCTAGTAGCTTCCCTAGTAACTTTCTACCTTACTAAAATTAAAAGTTTTGATAATTAAAAGTTCCAATTAATTGAATCCCTATATTAAGGCTATATATTTTCATGTTTTCTACCCTCAGTCAGAAATGTGACAAAATCAGCATAAGAAAATAAGAAATAGTTTACGAGTAGAACTTCAGCTTTAGACTTAGTTTCAAATATTAAAACAATCTGCAACACTAATGTGGGTTGGTAAATATAATCTATTGATAAACTTCTCTGGTATGAAGTTCCCTGTCTGAAAACAAAAATGGAGTGATTAATTTTAAAACCTATCAATAAATTATTTAAATGAGATATTTATGTTTAAAATTAAGTACTGACCATACTGTCTCTTTGTACTAGGAATTCTGAAGAAACTTCCAGAAATCAAATACTCTTTAAGGGTGAGCTCTACTACAAAGAAAAGTCAACAGGAGCAATGATTTTTAATTTTACTCTAGTTAAGTATCAACATAGCATTTTTATTATAAAGCCTCAAACATGGATAATTTAAAATTTCATTCTAAAGGCTTACCATGAGTTTGAGATTTTTAGGTTCAGCTTGAAAGACAAGCACTGGCTTTTAAAGATTTTTAAAGTATGATGCAGCATGAAGCTGCAGGATTTAGCTGGATAAGTGAAGGTCCCAGTACAAACCCACATTAGCTTCCATGTAATCCTAGAAGTAATGGCTTCCAACAATCAACTCCTGCTTTCAATTTCAAATTCTCCAGGCATCTAAACTTGTAGTCTCCCCAGCACTGTTCTTTCCTCTTCTGGGGAAACAGTCCCCTGACTATTCCTTGAGATGCACATAAACAGGTATCAGGAGGCCATTGAGGCACAGGACTTCCTCAGTCCAGAAGGGTGCCCTTAGCAAAACACTACAGAGAATATTTTTCCTCTTGTGGCCTTTTGAGTTTGCCTTGCCACAATGACCCAGCATCGATATCTAAAATAGAAAGTGCCTTCTCTGGCCCCATTCATCCCTTACTGCACACACACCTGCAGCAGGTGGCAGATGGGGAATGAATCATCTCCAGATGTACCTGGTGCTATTTCACTTCCTAGACTAAAACTCAAACCACTGAGTTGCTATATCAAGGGGAATTCCACTAGCTCCACTTTTTCAGCTTGTAAAGAAGAGTGCACTCTGGCCACTTCTTTAAAAACAGACCAAAGGTACCCACCTTCAGTGGACAGCACAGAAATATGGACTAAGAAGCAAGCTCCTGTGGCACTGGCTGAAGTACTATGAGTTAATTTTTATTACTGTCCTCTCCCAGCTCATTCAAAGTGCCCATGGACCAATCTGCACTCTTGCTATATAAAAATGTTCTTTAGATGTGCCTAATATCATTCTGTTGCATCTCTTTCATAGTGATTTAAGTTCATGCAATAACTGATTTATAAGTCTGTGTCCTAAATGTGGGTTCTGGATTCCTTGTTTGTACAACCAATGTCCCAAAGTTAAGTGCTGTAACATTTAAAATCAAGGATTTTAATTTTACCTCGATTTTCAGCCAGTTATTAATCCACATAATAATTTACATTTTAACAGAAATTTCTTAATTCAAGTGCAAAAAAAATAACATCATGATTAAAAAGAAAATGGTTTCTCATTTGTGCAGAATATATTTACGGATTTTTGGCATGGAAGCCTTACTACAGGGAAAAGCAAAGTTATGCCAGGATGCAGTTGGTTTGATAAATAATGGAAGGAGATTTCATAATACAGAACCTATTATCCCTTCAGCATAAAATGCAACAGAGGAGGAAAGCTAATAACAAAGCAGCATAAATTTCTCCTAATGGAGAGATAGGTAGATTATTCCCTCACGGGAAGCAGGATTAAGGCTTGTACAAAATGAGGCACAACTAACATCTAGTAGTTACTGCAGGTTTTTCAGTTAGTGGAAAAAGCACCGCCTCACGCTGCAGGATGGTGCAAGTAATAGGCAGGACTGGGTAGCACAGGGACTGTGCAGCCAGTCAAGCTCCCAAGCACTAAAACTCTCTAACCCAGTTGCTTGACAATCCCGTGACCAACTCTGTGCTGCTAACACCTGATGACATAGCAGGCAATACCTCATTATTCATTTAAAAACTAAATCGACACATGAAATTACATTATTCTTCTTAAGGATTAAAAATCCTTCCAAGATTTTGCTGTTTTCAGAACACTGTTCTGCCAGGCAGAGTTGTAGAAAATACAGGAATCTGTGATGAGAAACTAATGAATTTAAGATTTTTAAAAAACCTACTTCATTCAGTATGCACTTCTGTTTTCATAACCCTCTGTTTAAGTTGCTGTGTATTTTGTCAATTCTACCTCTTCAACCTTACAGTGCTGCCATTGATGTCTGATGGGAGGTGTGGTGTGGGTGGAGGAGGGGGTGATGTAATCATGAGGTATTGTTTGAAAAACTCAGTGTTATCTGGGTATCTCTGCCGTCTATCATCTAGAATTTAATACTGCTTTTCAGATCACTTAGCTCGTCAGGACATAATTTCTTTCCCCGGCAAAACCAGAATGAGAAGTTCAGTCTGTTTTCACTGAAAATCCAGAAAGTATTAGACTGCAGAATCATGCTCAGACAGCTGTGCATGCGAGTGTCTGACTTTGTTTATCTTAATATTCTTTTCCTGAAATCAACAGCAATTATTGCATGAACACTGTATATAAGCTTGTTGAAACTGAGCCTCATCTCAGTCGAAGCAGACATCACCTCTTTTTGATGTAATACAATACAATTAACATCTCTGGGAAACAAAAGCTATGCATCAGGGCTTACAGAGCACAAACAAAAGAGTGGCTCGAGGGGCAGATAATCAGTTTGTGCAGAACTTACTGTACCCTTGTTATCAAGATGGAGAATAGCAGCAGAAATCAGTCTGAAGTGAAATTTCATTTTAGCATTGCTCATTAATGTGACCAAAGAGACCACACTGCATTAAGAATTACTACCCTTAGAAGGCTGCTGGTGAACACTGCTGACTCTTCTCATCTCAGCACATAAAGAGAGGTTAACTTTGCACATAAACTGAGCAGGTATTTTTAAGTTCAGTTTTACAGTTTTTCCTGTCACTAAATGCAAACAAAGTCCTTGAACTGTTACTGCTTTTACAAAATCCCCCAGGAGAATCTAGTAACAAATAAAAGAACCTAGAGGATTAACCACGTTGGAAACAGCCTATGTACTGTAATTTGAAACACTCAAACTGCCGTCTCCTGCCATCACCCCTGTGGCAGCGGCTGCTCACGCTGCCGCCACTGCTGCGCCTGTATCCATCACCATCCTCTTCCCCCATGACATGGTGTCACCACTACCAGTGGCGGTGGAAAATGCAGCAATAGCGTCATGAAAAGCAGCAAGGGGTGCAGCAGCACGGAAGCTGTTGAGAGCACATGGGGCGGCAGCAGGTCGCGAGAGAAGGGCAGGCGGGTGAGCTGTGGGTAGGAAGGGCTCTTCAGCCTACATCAGCCAGAATACAAGAGGTGTGGAGGAATTACAAGCTGTCTCAGTCTTATAGTTTTACAGGAACACCACTTTCCAGTTCTTTGGTTAAAGACAAAATGTGGAATAAATGATAACCTAGAACAAAAAATAATCCTGTTTTCTCCAAAACCAAAGCATTTTCCATCTGAAACGTAGCATTTAACTAAGAAATTACATTTTGTTTAATTGATCCCTCTTTTCACATCTAAAACTTAATTTTTTGAGTTTTAAAATGAAGCACATCTGAAAAGCTAATAATTTTGCATATTTGACCCACACCCATGAATCACTGGTTCAATAAAAATGGCCTTTGGTTAATTACCTAGGCATCCTTTGGTTAATTAACTATTTGTCCAAAGTAACTCCTCTTGATATAACTGTGGTCCTAGGAAATGTCCATTACTATATTACAAAAAAAACTCAAAAGTAGTGTCCTCTGTCGCAGCAGCATCACATCATAAAAGAAAAAAACTTCCCATTAAATTTGCAAGACTATCTAGTAGTCAGGTTTTGCTGGTCTTTTTTTTTTTTTCCCACATCACTGAATGATGACATGAAGCATCTATTGTTGCATTAGTCATAAAAGAGCTCAGACATTTGTAATAGATCAAATGTTACTAAGCTAGTCTGACATCAGAGAACTGAGGTCTGAAATGTTTTCTCAAAGGAACAAATGTCTGTAATTAACTGTATTGTGTTAAAAGGTTTGAGAATAGCCATTTTATCTCTATGACCTTTCCAGTGCCTGTCCTGGAAGTGGTCTTACGTGAAGAGACTTCAGCAGCATTTTCTTTATTGAATAGTTAGCATAGGAAGAGTTTTTTATCCCACAGTAACTACTATCTGGGCACATTTGCTTGGAATACAGTTAATGAAACATAAAGAAAAACAAAAAAGCCTTAAGAGAATTAATGCCATTATAGTTAAAAAAAAAGTTAATTCAGACATAATTATCTCCATTCTTTATGGGTATTACCTGTTACTTTTTGCTTAATACAGAAATTGGACTACCACTGCATTCAGGAGGTGTCATGGGATAGCAGCTATTATTCTGAGCAAGGACTGACAAACCACAGGTGCCCACTTCACCATTAAATTCTCACTTCCCACGCTTCATAATCTCTGTTGCAATCACCACTGTAAAGAAGAATCTGAGATGAAGAGTGTTAAAAAATTCAGCATCATTGCTATGAATTCTTCCGTTCCAGCTGCTAGCAGCTCACTTTAAATTACAGTCCTCTGTATAGCCACAGTATCATAACTGACTGCATCAGAAGTGATTAAGTGAAGAAGGATTATCAAACTGAGGGAATCCTGGCTAGAGTACAGAGACAAATAGATGAGTAAATCTGATTCTGTATGTAAACTAAAGTAGTAAAATACATGTTCAACAAAATAAACTACTAGCTGTGACAAATTAGTATTCCTCCCTTGACTTTCTTGGAGCTATGCTGATCTACATTACGTGAGGATCCTCTCCATAGTTTAGCCTTATTATGTATCATCAATAATTTCTTTGCAAACTATTAATTGTGTTTAGGTATTCTTTTCTGCATCATTACAATGGTGTCTTCACCACACCATCAGCAACACTTGAACATACACACAGCCTCCTCCCCAATGCCTTCAATTTCAGCCGTATTCTCTAGTGACTCTCATATAGGACAGTCCTCCTTGAAAAATGAAACATGACTAATCCAAAATTTATTTAGACATCTACTAGTTAATCATCAAGGATCTGGCGTATTTCCTTTAAATAACTGTTCTTCTAAACAGTTTTGTCATTTATTACATTGACCAAGCAATACATTTTCCAAATTCTGACTCTCGCTCCATCTCTTTTACCTTACTATCTACCATTTAATGCTTCCATATAACAAAGCTAAGTTTAAGTGTTTTCTCACAGGCAATGCTCTGAATAGCAAAACAAGAGCTTTTCAGCTTTTTCATATTGGCAAGTAGACTTCAGTTCTATGGCATAAAATGCCTGCACATCTCATTTGCCACAAGCATTGAGCCTATGTCTTTATATTTTCTCTCCAGGTCTACTGGAGAAATAGCAAGCTAAGTAAAGACAGAGAATACAAGCAACTGTCTGTACTCATGTAGTCTTCTTCAGGTCAACAGCAGCTACACTGCAAACTAGCATCACTCAAATTCATGAAGTTAATTCTCCACGATCCAGCAAAAATGAAGGCTTCCAATTCTAAAGTTTTAGACAAAGTTCTCATAGCAGTCCAAAAAGCTCTGTAATAAAGCAACAATCTCCATGAAGTGCCCATCCTTTATTTTAAAACACAGATGTTCAAACAATGCAATTCCTGAAAAAGAAAACTGCTAAGTGAAAAGACGATGACTAAAGTAAAAATCTGTAGCAGTTAACATCATCCTTTTTGCCAACAATAAATGACAGCAGGCATGCATTTGTTATATACTTACAACATCATGACTAGTAACATTACTTGAACACAGATATGAACTGGGTCATCAAGTCCAATTCTCTGCTATTTCAGGCAATAGCATTGTATAAACCAGTTCAAACAGCCCCCTGGTATGCATTTTACCCCAATAATAACTCCTACAAAATATTTTTCTTTATATAATGCTTAAGACCATCAAAACACATTAGAAGTGTGAAGCTGCTTTAGTAAGTTGCCTATCGATATTTATGATGCTGCCATACATCACACCAATATAGAGGCTACAAGGTAATAAGCCAAAAGTATAAAGTTAAATCTTTGAGACCAGTACCACAGTGTTTCACATGTTTAACATTCTAATTAGCTGAGTAGCTACTTATATATCCAACTGTCTCAGGAGATCATATTGCTGAAAGTTACCTTAATTGCATGTGCTAATGTTACCTACAGCTACCTTGCCAGTTGTGTGCTTAATTGCTATACGTGGCACAAACCAAACAATTTTGGTCACCCACCTACCAGCCAGAATTACTCCATGGGGGCTTTGGAAAACATGCTTCCTCTACTGCATATCTGAGATCAAACTCATGCCAGAATCATATGAGTGAAAGAAACTCCCTTCCTCCCCTTAAAGCATCTCCATGTGAAAAGTATACAACTGGTTGAGAAGGCATACAAAGGAGTGTCATTACAGTTACACTGGACATAACCTCAATAGATTCAATGAAAAAAGAAAAAGTATGAGACAGCACTTGGATTGGTTTTGCCCCTGCTTTACAGTATACTGACATATGCTGAGCTTTATTACTTCTGAAAGCATCCTTGCAGCCATTCACTGAGATTTAAAAAGCTTCCAGTGACGCAATCTTTATTGCATGTTAGATGTTATTGAACTCTCTCATGCATACTTGGGCCTAGCTTGAGCAGTGCTAAATGTGTCTCAAAAACATTATTATGCTGATGGCGATATTATTCACATTACAACTGTACCAAGTGTTCCCTCCTGAGGCTAAAGCTACACTGAGCGAGACACTGTATGTGCCGAGAGCAAGAATTTGTGCCTGGCCATAGGAGCATATTATACTAATTAACCACGCAGAAGAAACGGAAGGGAAAAATGAATTTACAAAGTCGTGCACAGAATTCATAGCCATACAAGGATTAGAAATCACATCTTTTGAGCCACTGGACAGAACCCTTTACAAAGCCTGGTCCTTCAGTCTGCACATGCACTGAGTAATGAGACACAATACAGAAACTGTAAAGCTACACTAAATCGCATCGCAGAGACTTCTCCAGTGTCTGAAGACTCAGAGCCACAGTCTGTCACTTTCAACCCTCACTAGTGATGGGTTTTCCAGATTGGAAACAAACGTAAGGTACATACTCCTATGGCAGTCCCTCTGTGAACAGAAGTATAGAGCCTGACAAATTCCCCCTCGCTTGCTGACAGCTTTGACACAAAACGGAAAGTTTGGAAAACTGGAGGTTAGCATTTGCTTTTGTTTTTTAAAAAACTAGGGCCTGAGGAAGTTAAACCATTTCCAGTGGAATAAAACTATTTACTCATTTGTATCACGTGACATTTTATCCACGCTTCTGTTTCTAGAGGCAACAAAATCCCATGATGGAATAAATGAATGGGTATCTGTATTTTGTCCATCCCACTGGATGCAGGGTTTGACTGAAACAAATGCAAAGTAAATTGCCTACATAACATCAGAGAAAGCTGAATCCCACAACAAGCTAGCATTAAATGGGCTTCCTCACTACCTAAAATCCAGAACCTCCTAGGAAGAAATAACAGAAAACATTTAAAGGCATGCTTGTTTTAGCCCACCGTGCAAAGGACTACCACATGAATAAATATAATGAACCTTACCTTAAATACACTTTTCTTTCTTATTTTCAGAAAGAATTGAGGTAAATGAGGCAGTTTTAACTCTTCAGAGCTAAAATGGCCTGTCTCAAGAGTTCTTTCAGAAATATCTTTCTTTTCTCTACTATCTTCAGATGCAGCACAGCTGCCCTCCTACTCATGCATGTTTGCAAGGGAAATTAGGCATGTTGCTGTGGTTAGCAAATGATACAATTTTCTATGAATCTATCCACGATGTTTCAACCCACGCTTTAAGAAACTGCTAGTTTCTTCACCACTGGGCACACTGCTCAGACCATGCGCACCATGCACATTTCAATGCTACCACCTTAAATTTAGATTATTTACTTTGCTTTTATTTCTCATTTTAAATATCTTTTCAGCCCCCTAGTCATTCATTTCTCAGCATCTGAATAGGTAAATACATCACAGTTCATCTAGATCATAACTTAAGCCTTCAAATTCACCAGCAAGCTCCTCCTGCTGCTTCACAAGCTTAAATCTCAATAACCACCACTGTTTTCATCATTTCTAAAACAACCTAATACCAAAGGAAGACATTACATGAAAAAAATTATACTTCCTACATATAATAAACAAGGTTATTTAAAGGTATATAAATACAAACTCACACCTGGAAGAGGTAGAAAGTTAATTGCTGATACGTGCATAGTTGACCTAAGCTGCAGAATAACAATTTACACTTGAATCAGATTGGACATTCACCCATTATTTCCACTGTCAGACAATTTCCTCCGTAGCCTGTGTTGCTGGTATCCATGGCAGCTGCTCATCCCACCAGGAGCCTGCTGTAAACCCCCTCCACGTGGGGAGAGAAAACAAGAAAATAGAGCAGGTAGAGGAAAATATAACAGTTACAGGGGGCTGCACTTCAATATTTAATTAGAAAAGGCATGTTAATTAGAGATTATAAAAAGTTAAATAGGTTGGAAGACAAAGATATAAGTGATAATTAATATATCACTGAAACAAACGCTTAATGTCAAACTCCAAACAACTCCCCAAAAAGTAATTCTTTCAATAATGAGTAAACAGCGAATCACAAAAATTTTATGCCTCTTACCCCTATGCTCTCCTCACATACAGGCAACTGTATTTTTAAGAGCCAGTGAAGAGCATATTTCAGCACAGGTACCCAGAGGGCAGGAAAGAAGGGAAGATTTCCACATGGCTTTTTTTCCAGGGACTCCTTCCTTAATTCTAGCCACTATCAACTTTCCTCGAAGATAATTCAGTCAGTCACACAAAGAGAGTAAATAATGTTGACAAAATGTCACATAAATATTCTGCAGTGAAAAAAATTATTTAAGATTCAATATTTCAGCTGGCAGTATTGAAGCAATCCAAGGGTCAGAGGCAGCTTGTAGCACAGGAGCGAAACCCAGTCTGTCTCCACAGAAAACTGCCAGATTTTGAGGATCGCAGGCATGAGGATTAGTTTGGACTAGCAGATTGCTAGCATGTGCAACCAAAACATTAACAAGTAGTGAATCTTCTCACAAGGAATACCACAGCACATAGAATCATAGAATCACCAGGTTGGAAGAGACCCACCGGATCATCGAGTCCAACCATTCTATCAAACACTAAACCATGCCTCTCAGCACCTCATCCACCCATGTCTTAAGCACCTCCCGGGAAGGTGACTTAACCACCTCCCTGGGCAGCCTGTTGCAGTGCCCAATGACCCTTTCTGTGAAAAATTTTTTCCTAATGTCCAGCCTAAATCTCCCCTGGTGGAGCTGGTGGCCATTCCCTCTCGTCCTGTCCCCTGTCACTTGGGAGAAGAGGCCAGCACCCTCCTCTCCACACCCTCCTTTCAGATATTTGCCACACCTATAAATTTCTTGCTAGTTGACAGCCAGCTGAACGTGAGCTAGAAATGTATCCAGGTGGCCAAGGTGGCTAACAGTATCCTGGGCTTGTACCAGAACTGGTGTAGCCAGCAGAACTAGAGAAGTGATCATCACCCTGTTCACGGCACTGGTGAGGTCACACCTCAAATAAAGCGTTCAGTTTTGGGTCCCTCAGTACAAAAAGAAATACAAGTGTTACAGCATGTCCAAAGAAAGGCAACAAAGCTGGTAAAGGGTCTGGAGCACAAGTCTTATGAGGAGAGGCTGAGGGAAATGAGGTGGCTTAGTCTGGAAAATAGAAGCTTAGCTTTACTAGTAATTTTTGCATTCCCTTTCCTACTATTTTATTTTTATCTGTTTTGAATTGCCCTTGATTAAAGCAGTAAAGAAGCTCTACCTAACTTAAGTTGCAGAAAAAAAACCCAACCTCGCAATAAAATACAAAATCCTCACTAGGGATGACACTGCAGAACTTTTCACTTCCATTGGTAACTCTCAGAGGACAGTACTGGTTAACCAATAATTACTCATTAGTAATGGAACTTTTTTATCATCTTAAGGGGGCTAGGTTCTTAAAAATTGGGAAAAGTAATCTTTTGGGTACAGCACCTTATTGAAAGAAAGTTTGATTTCAGTTTTCATTGAGGACTCAATTTGTAATTGATAATTTACTAAAATAAGGCCAGACCTGATGCTCACAAAATATGAGAAAAATAGAAAATTTTTGTTATTACTTCAGAATTTGAAATTGTCTAGCTCCTCTTTTATCTAGAGCTCTCCTTTCAATACTTGAATAGATGGCACTTTGGCCTGGCTGGACGGTAAATCAATCAGTAGCAATGTTTCTGCACCTTAGAAAGAAAATAAGAAATTTCATAGTGAAGACTCTAGCATAAATATCAGTATAAAGCAAATTTTAAAATCACCCCCATCAGATCTGAATGTACAAGCTAAAACAAATAAAATAATTTTCTATGAGCTTTTCTAGCAATGAAATACTCAATAAACTTGCAATGCCAACAGTTAAGAATATTGTTGAAACTAATTTATCTCAAATTCAAATGTTTGAACTAAACTCTGTGCACTGTATGTGGGTCTTTTCCTACTTGCATCTGCACCATAAAAAGTTCATGTCGCCCAGGCAATTTTTACATTGTATATTAAACCCGTAGAAAACTGGGTCTTGAACTCAAATCTCTCTCTCATTCATATGGAAGAAATTATAAAAGCCCAAGCCTTATATTTTAAATCTCCCAGCCGAGGGCGGCTAAGATCACCTCCTAAGTCTTAACAGGAGGATAAACACTTCAGGTTGAGAGTGTATTTAGGAAGCTGCTACTAGCTCCTTCTTGAGCTGTTTCTCTGCTTCTTTCTGTCGCATGCATATGGTAGGCGAGCTCTCTGCTAACCCTTCTTCAACTTCATCGCTAGTCTAATAAAAGATATTTCCCAACAGCCGTCCTTCTCCTCATTATAAAAAAACACAAGGTCCTTGTGGTGTTCTCAATTGTCTTGCCAATGACCTGAGGTATTTTGAAAACTCATGCTTTACAGCTTTAACAAAACTTGAATGTAAACCACTATAGTTGAATTTAAGGACCTTTCCCATTTCATTTCCTAAGCCTGGGCTTTCATTTCTACTTTTCCCTATCTGAAGAAAGAACACAGTACTGCCTACATCTGTGGGAAGTTTAAGCTCAAGAGTAACTCCTAACTTAAAAGCATCTCAAGATACTTATACAAAAAGCAGTACAGATTGTTATTTGAATTAAATTTACCTGAAACTAACTAAAAGAAAATCAAGAAATTGAACAGAAAATGTGTGAAAGTCTTAAATAAACAAACCTGCATTTACATACTAAAAAACAGTAGAGTTAAGAGTTATTACAACCTGAAGTAACAGATAAACAAGCGGTATTTTATCTAAGCACACATTCTGTGGTAAAAATACTGAAATTACAATACCTAATATTATTCTTTAGGGAGAATTTAGATAGTAGTAAAAGCTCTGTTTACGTAAGTGCTGTTTTGCCTGTGAAGCTTCCAAAACACCCTGCTTAAACACATAACCAAATATTTTAATCAGATAATCAAGCAAGGCCCCCACAGTCATGTATGTTGTGTCCAGTGACAGCACTGATAAGTGCTAATCATAAACTGATAATTGTATTCTGCTAAAAATACTCAACATCCTGTAAAGTTTCAAGGGATCTGAACAGGCTGGACCGCTGGGCAGAGTCCAACGGCATGAGGTTTAACACGGCCAAATGCCGGGTCGTGCACTTGGGGCACAACAACCCTAAGCAGCTACAGACTAGGAGAAGTCTGTCTAGAAAGCTGCCTGGAAGAGAAAGACCTGGGGGTGTTGGTTGACAGCAACTGAACATGAGCCAGCAGTGTGCCTAGGTGGCCAAGAAGGCCAATGGCATCCTGGCCTGTATCAGAAACAGCGTGACCAGCAGGTCCAGGGAGGTTATTCTCCCTCTGTACTCGGCACTGGTGAGACCGCTCCTCGAATACTGTGTTCAGTTCTGGGCCCCTCACCACAAGAGGGATGTTGTGGCTCTGGAGCGAGTCCAGAGAAGAGCAACAAAGCTGGTGAAGGGGCTGGAGAACAGGCCTTATGAGGAGCGACTGAGAGAGCTGGGGTTGTTTAGCCTGGAGAAGAGGAGGCTGAGGGGAGACCTCATTTCTCCTTGTAATTACCTGAAAGGAGGTTGTAGAGAGGAGGGAGCTGGCCTCTTCTTCCAAGTGACAGGGGACAGGACGAGAGGGAATGGCCACCAGCTCCGCCAGGGGAGATTTAGGCTGGACATTAGGAAAAAATTTTTCACAGAAAGGGTCATTGGGCACTGGAACAGGCTGCCCAGGGAGGTGGTCGATTCACCTTCCCTGGAGGTGTTTAAGGCATGGGTGGATGAGGTGCTAAGGGGCATGGTTTAGTGTTTGATAGGAATGGTTGGACTCGATGATCCAGTGGGTCTCTTCCAACCTGGTGATTCTGTGAAATACTGTGTTCCATTTCTCTCCAGTCGGTCCAAGGAAACATTTTCCTTTACCTTTCATTTCCACGTTAAGTTCAAAATTGTTCTGAAACTTGATGAAGACAAATACTTTGATGTTTCTTTGCGTCAGGAAAATTTTTGCCCAATAAATTACAATTATGTAAATATTAGTCCCCCTGAGGTATAAGTGTCTCTTCGAGGCATAAGATGATTAGAGCAGAAAAATTATTCTATTTGTCCATGACCATGCTATACTTTCCTTCCTCAGGAAATTCTGTTATCAGAGAGTTTAATCCTATTCCCACTGAAGCAAGTAAATTTGGCCACTGAGTTAAATGGAAAGAGAATTCATTTAATCCATTCAGGGAGTATGCTAAAAGACCAGATGATAGTAACATCCCTGGTATGAATATTTAGTTACAGTTTTTAACACTATTCTTCCACAATTGTGAAGGCTTTTACTATTAACATTCCTTTTCTACTAACATGACATCTCAAGCTTTTCTGAGAAACTCCTGCAAAATGTTATTAAATCCAGATAAAGGCTGGACAGCAAGTATGCATGGTCATAATCACATATTGTGTTTAGCGTAGTGGGATTGCCTGGTGATGGGGCAGCACACAATTGCATTGCTTTTGACATTAATGCTTAGTGGATGATGGCTTGATCTGATGCTTGCAAGGCTACAACAATGATTACAGGATTTGTGTGACACAGGCAGCTGCAGCTGTATAAAAAGAATAGCATTGTTGCATTTTCTAACCCTGATTACATCATCAAGTCCTTTCTGATCTCTACACAAAAGGCATGGTTTATACTCTGCTCCTGGAAGCTTTATAGTAGGCTCAGTAACCTGTTCAAGGGAATAAGTAGCAAGTAGTTTCCTCTGTTCCATCCTTTGCTCATATGATTATAAATGGCTCCAGCAGTGCTTAACCTCCTTTTTCTAGCAGCACACCAGCTGGTTTGTGATTTGGTGTACCCATTTCCTTACGAGTTTTTTTGTTGTCAAAGACCATGAAGCAGACCAAATTCCCAAGGATTGTAAAGGAATATAGTGCCACTTAACAGCAAGCAGTACAGTAATGGCACAGTGGATTTGAGTGTGCGCATATGTCTGCATGAGGAAAGGATGAAACAAACATTACCTGAAGATAAAGGCTTTATCCTTAGACTGAGGCCAAAGAGTATAGTCTCCTAAATAATTTGCACATCCATGTTCTGATACGCATCTAGGAGAAAGAGTTAGAGAATAACATAGAAATTTTAAGCACATTTATTCCTTTACACATAGAATAAAATGAAAATTGGATGGCGTTACATGTTCATATTATTCCTGCTTCACTGAAGAGTCGTGGTACCTTAAGTATCTGCCACAGAAATGAGACAACATGCCAGATTACAAACACATTGTGAAGTTTTGCAAGTTCGAACTGTTTTTCCAGAAGTGAGATTATATATACATGCTTTCAGTCGCTAAATCCTGCTCAAAATACTTGTTATACACCCATGCCTGCATGAAACTAATGTCATTCTTTGGAAACAACAATAATTACCAAGAACATTGGGCAGTGTCAATATATTTTAAAGATCTGACTCTGCAGGTGGTTTAGAGGTTGAAAGATAAAATGTAGTACCAGATTCTGAACCTCAGGCAAGGCCCTAGTTAGGGGCCACAGAAGTGTCAGTGGACGCTTTATTGCCCCCCAAATAAATAGTGCGAGATGCACTTCAGGGCTCATAGTGAATCCATGAGGAAGTGTGTCTACATTGAAGATGAAAGAGGGGCAAAACCTACACCTTGAAATGAGGACTCCGCAATGACATTGGCTTCCCCCTGCTGATTGGTCTATTAAATGATAACAAGAAGTTATTTCTAAGGACCGATGAACCGGATACTGTGGCTCAGCAGCTTCTTGCTGAGATAATGTTGTCATTCTGATTCAGGACAGAGCAAAATATGACTCCAATGTCTGTTTTGGAGCATCAAGGTCAGCAGCAGTACTCCTGATACTCCTTGCACTGATACCAATCTGAATGGACTAGAAAAATCATGGAATGTTATGGGGGTATTTGATGACCACACCATCAGGTAGGGGATTCCTGCAGGGTTACCCATCACAGCATAAGTTTAATTTATTTCTATTTTACATTCGTTATGTTACATATACACACATAGGTCCACACATGTATTTATATTTTACGTAGAGAAGAATCTTGGTTTTCCCCACTTAATGCTTATTCTTATTTTATATAGAACTAGTATTTATGAAGGTAGCTATCTGGAGTTCACCAATACTGAGATGAAGCAACGGGTGGCTGCTGATTTTAAGAGTAACTCCTAGTCACCTTAACCTAGAATTTACAATATTCACCGATCTTGAAGTACTGTTTAAGTATCTGTTAGAAATTTTGCCACAGAAAATCCTTGCAGCAGAGAGGGACACTAGAACTCCCAGGAGCTACAGAAGAAAAGTAGTGACAAGAACACTGGTAATTCTGCACCGTCAGTGACTGGCAGGCCTTGTTCTGCCCCAGCCCACAAAACTTAGAGAAGTACCTGTTGTAAACAGATCCATACGCTTGAGCGCAAAGGAGATTGAATTATCTTTCTTGTATACCGAATGACTCGCTCATCTTTTTTTATTCTTTAAAATGGGTGTTTGTAGAGAAAGAGCACAAAAACTTCCCAGTCATATTTGCTTTATCTTATCTCATAGCCTCCTTCATACAAAAGCAGCTGCAAAACACTTTTTTCAGTTTGTTTACCTGAAGGTACATCAAGTCCACACCAGTCTGAAAATTTAAAAGCATGTAATGAGAATGCGCTGGAAGGTGTCATAAAAGAACTCAAATACATTTTTGCAGTGGCCTGTGAGCACCTCCATTTAATAGGTAATTTTTGGATGAAAAATATGTTAAAAAAATTTGTCTTGACTGCCTTCTTCAGGTACCTCACACTGTTGGCAAGCTTTTGACTACAAAGTAGAGCATTATCCAACATCACACTTCTAATTTGACCCTTAGAAGCATGGCTGCCCATTCTTGGAAAAGGAATTATCCTTCTTTATAGAGATAACTGTACACCATTCAAACAGAGAGTCTGTTCAATGTTTACTTATTCTTTAGTGATAGATTGGCCCCATCAGTCTACCATAGTGGATGTTTCAGAGATAAATATTACATGCACTAAAATAAATTCCAAACTGGTTTTACTGCTGCTAAAATCTGCTGCTTAACTCCATTTTTAGCACACTTACTGACAGCAGCATATTACTCTTTAAGTGATTTTATCTAATTTCAGTGTGACCACTGGACATTAAGGCATGTTTCAACAGATTTAGGCAAGGAAAAATCAGAACCTGATACTTATTTTGGACTCTTTGTTAGCATCTCAAAGAGAAACAAAAGAAAACAAAGCAGCTTTGGGTGAACAAAATATTTGTAAATATGCTTTGATTTTTCCCAAATCTTCTGCCTGATGGAGATCTGCCAGAGCTTTACACAATAACTACTCACACGTGGCCTCTGTAAACAAGTTGCTATTAAACTTTCTCAGTAATGGTATCATGTTTCAATTGTTTTGGAGACTCTCTAACCCATTTGAATGCTATCTCTCACCCTTTTCAAAGAGCTGATATTGCACCAACCTACAAATCTGCAAATATTGTGGTGGCCAATTGGACTGTTTCAATAAAGAAAAAATTTTAAAAAAACCCCAAACATTTAACCAGCACATATTTCTAACTTCTGTTCTTTATCCAAAAGTTCATTTAAAAAAAAAATTAAAGAATAATCAATTATCTCCTTTATGGCTATTTTGTCAGTCTTGAGAAGTTACCTCATCACTTATAAGGCTTGAGACCTGCTTTTCAAATGTCAAGGAAGTTTCTCTGTTCCCTTCCTTCAGCAATGCAGTGCTTCCTCTGCTGGCGATTTTCAGATAAAGCAAAATTTCAAAATTACAAACCCAGATGGTTTTGACTGCATTCTTCTTTTTCGTCTTAACAGAGAGCAGTAAAAGATAGACTTACAGAGGATTTTATCTACTCTCATATACCTGGTAGGTATCTTCAAACAAACAGATATTATGCATTCATCGTTACTATAATTATATCACATACAGAAACCTGTGAAGACAAAAGACCAGTGAATGGTAATGGAGGAAATAATACAAGATCCTGCTGTGGGCAGAGTAAACTAGAGTCCACAGTGTAGGTAGGTAGCTAAAAACATGACAAATTAATACTGTGTGATATTAAGTTCCTTAAAATTAGAAGAGAATGGACCAAAAACAGCATTGAGAGAGCTGTTGGGATGCACAGGTTGGAAGAAGGAGTAACTACATTAAAAATGTTCCAGATCTATTCCGGCAGTGGAATTTAATGGAATATTGTCAATTACTATGAAACATTTAGCATAATTTATTTGGAATTTGCATGATGGATACTTTATATAACTCCATAACAAAGTTCAGCACAAGAAAATTAGTTTCTTCAAGTTTTCTTAACTATATTCCTCGCAAAGGTAAAATAATGAAAAAGATGAAGTCCATATAAAACATTTCCCAGGGATAAAGTTGGCCGTTTCTCTCTGCACTTAGTTTTTCAAATATTGTCCAGAAGTAAAGCCCTTGCTAATAAGGGAAAAAGATAAAAACGAGCTTACGTGCAGTAAGGGCACCTAGCAGTTTCACAACAGACAACGAGACTCCTCACAAACTTAACTCAAATATGGGTGAAAAACTCTGAGAAACAGGTTCTAGATTTTGGACCTCTGCACCTGTGAGCATGTACCCCGTTATCCTACCTCTGCTGATCCATGCAGCTCTGCAACCCTTTGTATCCTGCACAAGCAAAGCACTGCAAATGCACAGCTTATTTCCGTAAGATGTTTTACATGCAAGGTGGACACACACTGGTGTACTGGAATGAACTGGAGCCAGAAACAGAAATGTTTTCTAATCATTTCCATGCTGTTCTCTCCAGGTAATGCTATCAGATTGTTACTACATTGTTATCTGTTTTTCTTTCGTTGGTTGGTTGCAGATGTCAAGAAACTGTAAGGCTTCTGCTGAGAAAGAGATCAGTGATAGGGCAATGCAGGAAGTTGCACCGACATAATAGCTTGGCAAAGTGCCCATATCGTTCTCAAGAGATGGTTCTTGATAGATAAGTAAAGGAGAGAATTTCCCTTGCCAAAAGCCACTTTTCTTCCTACAAAACTGCAATAAAAGCACACATGGTAGCACTGCCCGAAGACTAAATATTGGTTTGTGCAGTGAGAAAAATTACTTGCAAGATTATGAATAACATCTTGTGACCTAAATACAACCATCTCAAATAGCACAGAGGTTATTTTGAATTTGAAATACAGGGAACTTTAAAGAAATCCCAAGTCATCGTGACATCTTTAGACTAATTTAATATCAGCATATTCCCCTGATAGAAATTCAGCCATCTGCCAAACTCCTTATGGAAAAAGAAGTCAAATACATAATACATTTTTAAAATATAAAATATTCATCACCAGGCAAGACCTCCTTCTGGTTGCTCATTAATAAGCAACATACTGGTATAGTTATATAGTTGTAACTGCATGTCTTGCTTTCACTTTTACATTATTTACTTTAGCAAAAGATGGATTAAAACAAGATTAAACATTCCTCCACTTACAACTTCTTTCAATAAAGAAAAATGCTTTCTTTTCTGATCTAAATTTTATGAAAGCTTCTGATAAAGCCCTTCTCAGATAAAACTTCTCATTGAACATGAATTCTTCGTATTTGTCACCAGAATAGCTTCTCCTTTCTTCACAGAAATCGTCCTACTGAAAGTAAAGTTAATGCTGTGCCGTTTCTTCTGTACAGCTTGTTCCACCAAAACTAACCTGTGGCCCAGGAAATATTAGAAAACCTGGCGCAGGAACTTCCCAGAAGCTTCTCTCATGCCTGCCCAGCACTGATGCAGCAACCACAGTATAGATAGGCAAGAGGAAGAAGAACTGGAAGCAGCCCAACTAACATATAAAGGTAAGACACGAGACCAAGCAGAGACTGTGACTGAGAAAGCATGTGGGATAAATTGCCAGGGGAAGTGAGGAGACTAGCAGAGTTTCAGTCAGAGAGAAAACATGGGGTCCAGTGAGCAGGCAGGTCACTTGAGGTGGCATGGGAATACCTTGAAAAGGACTCTGGAGTAGGGCGTAAGGAGGAGCTAGCAAAAGAAGGTAAACACTGAAATTGGATTTGAAGGTAGACAGAATCAAAACAGATAAAAATAAATAGGCAATTATTTATTTAGCTGTATATAATGAAAACAGACATAATTTCAATTCCAAACAAAGAACTTCAGAATTGTAAATTACTCTGGACAGGAGGCCTGCTTCCTGCAATATTTAGATTTAGTTAAATTCACTACCAAGGCTATGGTTGCTTAAAAATTTATTATTTTTAAATTTCATTTCATAGCAAACAAAGTACTTCCTTGAAATGGGTCTGAAAATGATAAAATTACTTTTTTCTTAACTATGTTTTGAATTTCATATTTAACAGTGGCATTTATTAAACATTAATTTGAAAATGCATAATTTATACCCATGGCTAGCATAGGTGAACAGTTGTTACTCATGGCCTCCAGCTCAAACATTTATCATCAATCATAACAACTTAATCAAGTAAAAGTTTAATTTTACAACTTTCAGAGAGTGGTGGTAAATGGTGTTAAATTCAGCTGGAGGCCAGTGACAAGTGGGGTTCCCCAGGGCTCAGTGCTGGGTCCAGCCCTGTTCAATGTCTTTATCAACGACCCGGATGAAGGCATCGAGTGCTCCCTTAGCAAGTTTGCAGATGACACCAAGCTGGGTGGAAGTGTGGATCTGCTGGAGGGTCGGGAGGCTCTGCAAAGGGATCTGAACAGGCTGGACTGCTGGGCTGAGACCAACAGCATGAGGTTTAACACGGCCAAATGCCGGGTCCTGCACTTGGGGCACAACAACCCTAAGCAGAGCTACAGACTAGGAGAAGTCTGTCTAGAAAGCTGCCTGGAGGAGAAAGACCTGGGGGTGTTGCTTGACAGTGACTAAACAGGAGCCAGCAGTGTGCCCAGGTGGCCAAGAAGGCCAATGGCATCTTGGCTTGTATCAGAAACGGTGTGACCAGCAGGTCCAGGGAGGTTATTCTCCCACTGTACTCAGCACTGGTGAGACCGCTCCTTGAATCCTGTGTTCAGTTCTGGGCCCCTCACCACAAGAAGGATGTTGAGGCTCTGGAGCGAGTCCAGAGAAGAGCAACAAAGCTGGTGAAGGGGCTGGAGAACAGGCCTTATGAGGAGCGACTGAGAGAGCTGGGGGTGTTCAGCCTGGAGGAGGCTGAGGGGAGACCTCATTGCTCTCTACAACTACCTGAAAGGAGGGTGTGGAGAGGAGGGAGCTGGCCTCTTCTCCCAAGTGACAGGGGACAGGATGAGAGGGAACAGCCTCAAGCTCTGCCAGGGGAGATTTAGGCTGGACATTAGGAAAAAATTTTTCACAGAAAGGGTCATTGGGCACTGCAACAGGCTGCCCAGGGAGGTGGTTGAGTCACTTTCCGAGGACGTGTTTAAGGCACATGTGGACAAGGTGCTGAGGGGCATGGTTTAGTGTTTGATAGGAATGGTTGGACTTGATGATCTGGTGGGTCTCTTCCAACCTGGTTATTCTGTGATTCATTACACTAAGTTTGCCAACCAAGTATCCACATTAATACTCAAGAGGGTACCCCTCTGACCATGCCTGGAAGCTGCCAAGAGCCCAGGACAGAGGAAAGCCTGCACCTACATGCTTAGGCTCCCTCTCATTGACATCTTCAGATACTGAATAGAGCACTAGAAAGACCTGCAGAAATTCATAGCTGAGGCAATAAGACCACTTCCTATAACAGCATTAATTGGAACTGATTTCATGAATGCCCCAGTCCATTTCTAGGCTGAAACAACTTTGGCAGTGATTTCTATTAATCTATGCGACACTGTGTTGAAATGGACTGCCAATGATCACTCAGACTGTAACCAGAGTTCAAATGAGACAGTAACTAACGGCTGAATTGAAAGAACTGTTTTAGTAGAGACATTTTTTTTAATCAATTTGCAGTTATTGAGGTGTAGAAGACAATATGGGACAAGGATTTTAGAAAGAAATTACTAGTAGGTGAATACACAAGAACTGACTGTTCTAAAACCATTTATTGAGTTGCAGATGTGCATCAGTGAACCTTGAGTATTAGTTTCAACAAAGCAAGAAAAATATCTATAGGTCAATGGCCCTGGCTCTGAACAATACAGGAAATTCCCTGTCCTGCACAGATCTCTAATTTGAGGGCTGATGCCTTAGGTCCTTGTGCACTTCAATACACTTTATGTGGCACAGAATAATATTGCCTCCCTACATTAGCTACTAATGCAGGGCACTCAGATTAACCATTGAAGTCACTGTGAATTAAGAATTTCTACCACACATTCCACAGGGTCACGTATCCTGGACAAATTGAATAGGCATTAAAATTTCATATTTAGTTTTGGCTACATTTAGCATATAGCTAAGAAACTATTCCCAGTAATTGGCTTGTAACTCTTGTATCTTGCTTATGCAACTCAATACTAGAAGGCAGCTATCGAATGAACAGATTAAAACTATATAATTCCCTCATTTAGTCCCTTTCCTACAACAATCAAGGAAAACACTAGGGAAAGCCCAACAGGAGTTTCATTTACAATTCCCAGTCTTCAACCTGTGATACTATAGACACATAATAAACTTCAAAAAGGCCTGCCTATTAATAAATTATTTAGTATTAACATTTCAAATATTGCCACATCCCAATTGTAAGACAATTATAAAAGGCAATTGAGAATATCTTTGGAATTGCATTTGAGAATGTATAAGCAGTTACACTGACACAGGATGATGCAATGACACTGAAACAGATTAAGTTGGAGTAGCACAAAGCTGGGAAAGAATCACAATATCAATGGGCAAAAGTTAGCAAGAGGGTATGTCTTATTTAGTATCTATCAGATCATAGAATCACCGTGTCAGAAGACACCCACTGGATCATCGAGTCCAACCATTCCCACCAATCTCTAAACCATGCCCCTCAGCACCTCATCCACCCACACCTTAAACACCTCCAGAGAAGGCAAGTCAACCACCTCCCTGGGCAGACCGTTCCATTGCCTAATGACCCTTTCAGTAAAGAATTTTTTCCTTATGTCGAGCCTGAACCTCCCCTGGCAGAGCTTGCGGCCATTCCCTCTTGTCCTGTCCCTTGTCACTTGGGAGAAGAGGCCAGTTCCCTCCTCTCCACAACCTCCCTTCAGGTATTTGTAGAGAGCAATAAGATATTACCTTAAATGTTTTTAATTCCCTTTTTTTTTAAATTTTAAAGATATTTTGGGGCAAGTGGCAAGCTGCAAGCAAACGCCTCAAGCTCCAGAAGCTGGACAGTTCAATTACATAACCCACTCACTTCAAAATGAACAACCTAAGAATATTAATAATTTATTCTTAGCCTAAACCCCCACAGAAAATTTCCTGTGACTTCTGCTTTAGACCAATGGCCTAGAGTTGGCAAGATTTGCTGATAATTTAAGAGCCACTTCCTGCATGTGAGTTATTCTACAAGAGCCTAAAATGACTAACACTGAGGTAAATTCTAGGAAACAGCAATCAGAGAGTTGATATGCAATCTGTCCTAAAAAGAGCAAAGTATGTGAAATTCTTTGCAGTCCAATGGACAAAGTAATGTGAGATATTGCAGGAAAAGGAGAATCTTTAGTTTTATACGAGACTTTTCCATTAATTTATCAATAAATTAGGTAGATGTCACTTCTTATAGCTCCATTGGGCCAAATACAGCATTGCCATAACCCAATTTGCAGTGGAGACAACAGCAGGAGAAATCACAGCTTTTCCATATACGGCTGGGCATTGTGTGACTCTCTCTTCTAACTAGTAATGAGCAGGAACTGTACCTGTGAAAGATAAATGCTGTGCCATTCCTACCAATGGGTATAGAAGATAAGCATGGCCAAAAGAGGGGTCCATCCAGCCTGGACTCTGTACCCACCAAAACCTACTCACTTTTTTTTTCAGGTTTCTAGAAAGTTGTCAGAGAACTGAACACTGTACCCTTTCTTTGGGGGCTGGCAGGGAGTCTTAATCAATACACTTTTCTCAACTGCTGTCCTTCCAGTGTTGCTACTACCCTACTTTCCCACCCTTCTCTACTCTACTGCACTTGCTACCAACCTGGTAGTACTGCATCAGCTCTATAAGACACGCCTGAGAGAAGAGTATGACATATGCCATTCATACTGAGTATCAGTGGCATTTAAAATACTGACTTTGTTCCAGTCTTCTGAGATCCTGCCATAGTCAAGTTACTTAATAAAGATTTGCAGTGCTTTCAGGAATGGGAGAGGAAAACAAGGTACTAAAGAGGATGCTCAGGGAAATATGTAAGAAAAGTGTGTAACATATTGTGATGTGCTCTCCTAGCATGCTGCGATGTGTAGCTTGGAGAAGTTTTAAGACAGAGAACATCTTTGTACTTAGCCCTCAGTCAGTTCCTCTTCAGTTTCTTTTATCTGCTCTTGAATGCTGTCTAAGCTTTCAGAATTTGTGTCATCTCATTGCAAAGGCTTCCACAGCCTGATTACAGTGGGCAAAGAACAGAAGTAAAAATGAAGTTTCTGCTGTGGGCTTATTTTCTCTGAGTTCTGTTTCTACACGTTGATCATCTATCAGCCTTACTTTCTAGCTTCACAATTCCAATGTATTCATTAAAAAAAACCCAACTCTATTATTAATCATTACTCTGTCTGCAAGGTGTTCCTCAATTCTGTTTTGGTTTTTTTGCCTGTCCTCTGCTTTTACATGTAACCTGCCAGAGACTATGAGCCTTTGTACACTTCCCTTTTTAACACAGCTTCATCTGTTTCTTACAGCCCCATTACTCTGCTTTTAACAATGCCATTGGCTTTGTTTTGCAAAACTCTTTAATAAATACACCAGTTAGTTTTACCTGGTAGTGTCCTTGAATAGTCCGCATCCTGCCTGAAAGAAAAAACAATTCTGTATCCTTTTAGATTTGAAGTGCCAGCATTTTAATTACTCTCTTTTTTTCATAGAAGCCTGCCAATTCAGCATAGGCAGATACTTCAATAACCCTGAAGAAATTGTTCTTCTCATCCTTGTGGGCTCTCTCTCCCATATTCCAACTACATTAGGTTGCTCGGAGCCCCATCCAAACTGACCGTGAATGTTTCCAGGGACAGGGTATCTACCACCTCTCTGGGTGACCTCTTTTAGCCTTATTGAACCTCATGAGGTACATATGGGTGCACTTCTTGAGCTTATCCAGGTCCTTCTGGATGGCACCCCACCTCTCAAGCATGTCAACCACATCACTCAGCGTGGTGTCATTTCCAAATTTGCTGAGAGGGCATTTGATTCCTCTGTGTCAGTGATGAAGATATTTAACAGAACTGGTCCCAGTATAGACCTCTGAGGTCCATACTACATACCACTGATCTCCATCTGGACATTGAGCCATAGCTCTTCGGATATGATCATCCGACCAGTTACTTATCCACTGAACAGTCCCTCTATCAACTTCATTGCTCTCCAATTTAGAGAGAAGGATGTTGTAGGAGGCCATACCAAAGGCCTTCCAGAAGTCCAGATAGATGACATCCACAGCTCTTCCCCTGTCTACTGATGCAGTCACTCTATGCTAGCAATGCATTTGCACTTGCTGACTTCTTTGGTTCAGACAGCACAATTGCTGTCATTGCTACTTTGGGAGGCATAGCCAAACAGTTGCCAAGAAAATAACGTTATAGAAGTGTTGACAATTGCAGAAACCCTACTCATTTCCCTTTGCAATGTGGAGAAACGTCCGAGTCCTGACACCAAGAAATGTACCCTGTTTGTGCTAATTTTTGTTTGCCTTTTGATTTTCTTGGAAACAAATATCAGTCCTTTTCAAACCACCCATCCACAATACTCTCTGATCATATGCTACTGAATTTTAGTCAACTAAACATACCATCACTGACATCTCAACCTATCAGCCACATGGGAAAAAAAAACCAAAAAAAAACCAAAAAAAAAGATAAAACTTCAGCATATAAATGCAAAGGGTAATTTGATTCTTATTAGAAACATATCATGTTCTGAACTAAAGTCCATGGTTTTCTTAACCTCTACACATTCAATAATCTTTCATTTGTTTCAAAACAGTGAATTGCCCATCACATTCATAGAACCACATAATCAGAAACATATTGCTATGTATTTGTTAGAAGCTATAAGAAGCATATAGCACTGGAGGAAGGATTTATAGAATACAGGCACTTTTCCACCACTATACCTACAAGTTTTAGGCAACTATATCACTGTGTGCTAATTCAACTTCTCCTAAAAAAGAAGACAACCCAAAGTAATCCTTCTGCTTGCATCTGAGCTTCTTTTCACCCTCATTTAAAATATACTTTCCATAAACAATTATTACAACTTCAAATTCGGCACAGGAAGGAATAAAATTTCAAACTTTCATCTATTTTGATTTAATATGTAGAAAATTTCTCATGATACTTTGAATGCAAGAGCAGGGATTGAATTAGAAAGGAGTAAATTCTCCAAACTAAATGTGACATGTGATAGATACTAAAGTGGCATTTGCAAAAAACCACACGAATGAGTAGCTGAATAGATAGAAATGTGTTTTGTTACTGTTATCCTACTGTATTGCATACTGTATTTTATTTATTTTGCTGTGTTTTAAAGGTCAGAGCTTGTGAATACCAGTAAATGCAATGCCTGTAAAACTTCCTTTGTAAGTTTTAGTCCTGTCAAACACAAACAGATGCTTTATGTAGTATACTTGGTGGTCCAGACTTGTAAAGCATTACTAAATTTTGCTGAGTCTGTACACAATAATGTCTTCCCCTGTATCTCTTATTAGTAAAACTACATGGCTTTTTTCTATCACCAATGAATTTGGATATTTTTTTCAAAAGCAAATGCTACCACCCACTTTTATGCCCACAGCAGATATCTCAGTGGCCTAGATGACATCACTGGGAATCTGTGGGGTCCTCTCCTGCCAAGGCTAGTAGACAAACACCTTGTAATCATCTGAAACTGCTTAGTTTCAGTCAGAAGAATTTCTCCCCTTTCTGTCTTTGTTTTACAGACATTGTCTAGAATAATGTTGATAATGCAGAAATAATTGAAAGCATTTCGAGCTCCAAAGAATTTCTTCAGTGTTAAAATAAATTTAACGTCATAATATTTGCTTAGACAGCTCTCAAATAAAATTAAAATGTTATAATGGAAACACAACTACATCCTTTGTTGGAGCTGAAGGGCTCCTCCAGAGTTTATGCTGTAGTTTTTCTAGTATTCTGCACTAAATACAAATTAAAATACTGGATAGTAAAGATTAGAGGATTCTTCCTGTACAGCAAAGTATACTACTATACTACAGAGGCAGAAATAAGGAAACTGATATCACATACCAGATTAGAACAAACTAGTGATCTTTGATCTGTTAACCCAAACCCAGCTGCCTTGATGGCAAGTCTTTTGAATCTGATTTAAGTCGGAACATTTTTTTTCTAGTTTTTCATTCACATCTCAAATGAAAAGGCTTGTATTCTTGATGTGCCCTAACAGCAGTCCCCATCAATATGACCTTTTACAAGCAAAATATAACTATTTGCTGCAATTCAATATTACTTATTCATTTTACATCTACGAATAATGAATCAAGCTTATATTGAAGAACTTTCAAATTTTTTTTTATGCTTAAGAGCTTTGCAAGACATTTAGGAAAATCAGATTTTTTTAAAAATAAAAATATGATGCTCGATTAAGCACATATTTCTATGTAGCAATGCTAATAATGGTCCTTAATTCTTTCTTCCAGCTAAAGAAACATATGATTATTTAATTACTTATAAATCACAAAACCAAAGCATGGTTATATGACAATATACATATCGATGTCATGCTGAGAAGATGGTTGAGAAATGGTGTCTCTTATTCCCCATAATATTTTCCATTGGCTGTTCAGTCATATCTGCATATATTTTATTTATTTTTAGAAAATATCAATACTTGTTGGCATTCCAGACAAAACGCAGGTAGGGGAGGGTGAGATTAAATGGATTTGTCAAAATAGTTCTAAGGATGATGCAAATGAAAGAAAGTATACCAAGCCAAGATAAGGCAACTGGTGTGGGGCTACTTGATACTCCATTTTTCATTTATTACTGGGTCTGCTGTGGAAACATCCCAATGTCATTTTTGAACCCCAAACTCAAGTTTGCAAGGACTAGCAAACAAAACATCTGCCATGCATTCACATTCTATGTTTGGCAGTTAATCCTTACACACAGAATAAGTATTCAGCTAGCCTGATCGATCCCCAAGCTTGGGACTATCATTAAAAAAGATAACAATAAGCAATCAAAGGATTAAAACATCCCCAACCTGAACACTCTCAAAAGCATAAGTCCTTTAGAGATCATTCAAATTATAACAGAATGCAACAATAAAAAGACTATTTGAGTTGCACACAATATCCAAACACCCTTGGCAACATTTTTTTTGCCACATTCAAAGCAACTCTGCTGGAGTCCACTACAGCTCCCAGGGAGCTGATGAGGTTTCTCTTCTCTTTCTATCTCACAGGAAAACTAATAGTAAGATTCCTCCTGGACATTTACATGCTTATGCTTTTGCTCTCCAGCTCGATGTGACTTTAATAGTAGGCTAGTTTCTGTTCCTACGATAAACACAGGTTTAAATCGTTTTCCACCAAACATTAAGAAGGCTAAGCAGCATCTGAACAAAAAGGTGAACCACTCCTATAAGACATAACCAATATTTTTGAAGATTAAAAACATCTGAGATATAGCTATGTTGTAATACATCTGCTTCAAGTTAGTAAAACTGAAGGAACCAGATGCCTCTGAGATTATTAGTTATTCACTGCCAGTAACAATTAAGCAACAGTGGGGAACTTATGGGAAAGGAGAACACTGTAAAATAAAATTCCAATTGCATACAAACTAATCACACAATTAAAGTATATTCTACCAATATCATGTTATAGTTATTACTTTGATTACTTTGCCCAATTACTTTTTTTTTTTCCTCCAGGAAATACACATATCTGATGAAGAGAGTTTCCATTAAAAAAATTTTGCTAAGACACCAAGGCTTAGTCCTTAAAAAGATTATTCTTTAAAAATCTCAGTCCCTGGCTGAAAATGACACTGCAGAAGCAAAAGAGACAAGCACACAAAGCTCTTAGCACTTTAGGAGAGATTCGGATAATATAGAGGCATTTTTTTAAAAGCCCGAAGTAAAAAAAATATTGTTTAGGAAAGAGAAGCAGCCAGCAGCTTTCAGATTCAGAGCCTGTTCAACTATTCTAAGTTTAGAGACTTATTTTTACTTTGAAAAAAATCAATGCAAATGGCCAGAAATTCAGTAATAGCATGCATGCAACCATCCCCTAGCAAAATCATACAGGTGCTTTCCACCTGGTATGAGTCTAGCTCTGCACTGACAGTCTGAGTCATGGAATACAAAGCAGCACTGTCAGTACTGCTTTATTAACATTTCCCAACTGCTCTACATCCCCGTCTCCAGCTATCAAACTCTGGGCTTCCATACATGATTCAGTAGAAACATGCTGTCTCCAGATGATTCCATCTCTTCTATCAGAAGCTAGGTCTATGTTAACTTTTATCAGAAGCTAGGTCCATGTTAAGAGATGGGTTTCTTGTATTATTATGGGTTTTCATAATTAGAGTTACATTACTTATTACCATTAAAGAAGAAAAGTTATATAGACAGTCACAACAGCCTTCTATAAACCCCACATTTTAAGGGCCGCAATGCCATACATAACTTCTGTCAGAAATCTGCAGGATTTCTTTTAAGAAAAGATAATTTAGCTAATTAAATAACTCTCTTTATAAGTATAGGAATTGCAATAACCATATTTCACTCTAACTTTCCATTTTAGGTGTCAATATTGGAGGGGAAACTGTCTTAGGAAGAATTAATTCTTAATCATCTTTAAAACAAAAATTCACAAAATAAGCCTTATTGATGTACCAAAAGAATTCCTGAACTGCCTAAAAGAAATTTTCTCCCACTGACCACTACTACAAAATGTGAAGAGCAATAAGGTTTCATTTCTCAGATTCTAAGACCCAGTACCCCTCAATACAGAACAATACAACTTTTTCCAATTGTTCTTTGTTATCGTCCCCTCTCTGTACCTCCATAACACATTATTTAGCATGGTGGCTGTTTTTATATTTCTGAATAAAGTAATTTGTACTCTTGAATTTGCTTAAACCTTTGGATATCTTTAAACAAATTAGGCTCTACACGAGCAACATTATTTGCTGCAGTAACAATAATTTCGACTGTTATTTAAATTAATCAGGCTTAATTAGTAATTTCTATTAAACTGTTTCAAAAGGGAATCTTTTTCACATTTATTTTTTCCTCTTAAGGTATAGACAAAATTATTTCTTAGCTAGATCTCCTAAAGAAATGAGATTTATGCATTGAGACTGCGTAACTTCAATGAGTTGTAAATCTATTTGCAAAATTCAGTTAGGTGCCACAGGGAAGTAAAAATCCTGAGGAATTGAGAATTATTATAAACTTCATAACACATGGAGGGAGAGAGGCCCTTGTAGTCCCTGTTCATGGCAAGGAAGGCTGCAGAAAGAATTAACTCTCCAAGAGCTGCAAAATTACGTTAGTTTTCAAATATAAATCGTACTTACTAAGAAGTGTCTTGCGTTTTTAAACTTTCTGACTACCCCTAAAATTTTCACCATCAGATGAGTGCATCTTGTATCACTTAGCCAGCAATTGAAATGCAGCCTTCATTACTAACTCTGGATAGTACCTGAACGCCATTATACGAGAGCCACCTGGCTGGCTACCTGAGCAGTAGTCATATTTTTGGTTCAGTTCCTAGCTATCAGATTCCTAGCTGATTGTGAAATCTCAAACATTTCCTTGTAAAGGGTGTATGCTAGATGAGTGCAAAGGTAGTGCAAAAGAACCATCACTTGTACTAAGCTGTCCAGATGAAAATTTTACATGGACCATCAGGAGCTTAGAGTGCTTCCATCATGTGCTCTCTGGATAAGCAGAGGATTTCTGCCTCCAAAGCTCCTTATCCAACCCGATCCACAAGCATTAAATGTGTTTCAGTGTTATTTTAGAGGAAGGCTCACCCCTCTGCATCCTTACAAACAACCCTAGCTAGCACTTGAACAAAAGGGTAACATTGTCATTTGATGCAATTTCATCACAAGCAAGAAAATATATGCTTAGTTCAAATGAGGCACCCGAGGATCCACTCAACGCCGAAGCTATCCCTGGAAAACAATGCCAGTGAATTTCATAAACAGCTAGACATGCTCTTCATCAAAGAATATGAATTAATATATAACTTAAAAATGGGTTTTCTCCAAATTTCTCCTTGATAAGACTGAACAATATCTGTCACAGATGAACATGAACAAAAATCCTCCAGTTCATCCACAAACCCGCAAAAGTCATAAATACACTCTCACGTACATGCACACACTATCAAAACAATTACAAAATGGGAAAATGAAGCCAAAATTTCATAAGAACTGGTGATAATCAGAGTAGATACTGATTCATGTCATGGATGGTTGCTAGAGAAGATGCACAGCTCACATTTAGCCTCTCAGGGTCTAGATATCTGAATCTAAATGCGATCAAATGTTCCCTGCTGTAGACAGCAGCACTAATTCAAAGCAAGCAGCAAAATGACATCCTGTATGGTTCTTTCTAAAAAAGAAAGGGTTGTTCCAAGCTGAAATGTCTTTAGAAACTGAATTTATTAACATCCTAATCGAGATTTTCAAAGTGTTGTTTCCATTTCAACCAATAAAGAATGGACTTCAGAGAAAATAGTTCTAGCTATGTGCATAATTAGGCCTGTAAGAATGACACTTCTCTAATATTTCCATGGAATTTCTTATATTCTAATAGACACTAAAATTGTATTACCACTTTGTTACAAAAGACCTTTACCTGACTTCAAACCTGCCTTCCAGACCTATCAGTATAAATATTTAAACAATTAATACTGTTCAGAAACATCTGCTGACTTCTACTAATTGCCAAAGAACATTGCCAGCTCTTCATCTGCAGATTTTGGCTATGGTATATTCAGCCTTACAATGCATAGAAATGCCTCTACCACAAACTGCATCCTGGGGTAAAGCTGTCCAAATTAGTTTGTGTACTTAAGCAGTCTAGTGTAGCAATGAAGACAGACAGGCATTAACTTCAAACATTTAAGATGTTTGCCTGTGAAAGCAGCAGTTCTAATAGCTAACCAATATTTAATTAATTAATAAAACTTGGAGATAATCTTTAAAATTGGACTACAAATGACAAAGAGCAAATATTTTTCATTTTAACATTTAATATGAATTGACTACATTCAAAGAATTCTCATGATTCACATAAAAATGTTCAGCAGCAGCAAAGAGTCAGTGGCTTAATATAGAAAAAAAACCGACCACTGTATATGAAGCCAAGAACATTTACTGCAGGGTTATTCAAAATACAAAGGAAAAATGGATTCCTAAAACCATTCCTTTAGACTAGCCACTGTATTTTGCTCACTCCCACACAATTAAACTGGGAAACATTAGTGGTTAGATTTCTTTATGTACTAATATATTTCTTACTCTTGGCAGTATGTCAGGCCAGTAATGTATGTTCAAGGCAATAAAAGCTATTTTTAGAATGCAAAAAAGAACAAACTGACAAGGAGGAAAACTACACCAATGTTATAAGAATATACACAATGTGTAACAAAAGAAGTTCTCCACGTTAGACTGAATTGTAAACATGACAGTATTAAGCAAATTGCTTACAGGAAAGCATAATCAATAATATTACTAGTCCAAGAAAACATGCAGACTTAACAACAAGATATAAATATTTTATTTTTCAAGGTGTCACCATCACAAATAGGTTTTTCAACAGTTTTAATTCCTTTATTTTAAAGGATAAATATATACACCTACTTTCCTAAAGATCATTTTGATGTCTAACCTGGTACCACCTTCCTTCATCCAAATTTCAGGTGGTTTCTTTAAACATCTTTCATTTTATTTCATTTCTGGTTTATATTATCTTCATTTTGACCCTATTTGCATGTCTATTTACTCCTCTCCAAGATGTCAACATTATCTCATTTATCATCGAGTTTAGCTTTTCATTCTTAAATCTACTGCTTCGCTCTCTAATTTCTTTTTGCTTTCTGTGATGCAGCCTGACCCTTTTATCAGCTATCCCATCACCCTTCTGTCTTTTTTTCTCTCTCGTAAATGACTCCTGAGAGATGCTGCAGGTCTGCAGAGATGAAGCAGAGATTCCCTGAAGATCATCAGTGTCTGGAGGAGAGAAATTACTGTTCTTGACATCTAAAGAGATCCTGTTTCAAGGCTTTTCACTTTTACAGAACCAGAAATTTTACAGTACCTCCAGAGCACTCTGTATATGTAGTTGTCTTTCATAGTCTTTAGGGAATCTCAGGACTTAAAAAATTCTTTGTGACTCGAAGCTCAAAGTAATTAAATGATGAGAGGTGAATTATTAGCCTCTCACAGAACAAAAGAGAAACATAGTGGGCTGGAAAATACTTCTCTACCAGTCCTCAAAAAAACAAATTATATGGCCATATAAAAGCCTGACAGTCGACTGGGTTTGAAGATTTTTATAAATCAATCAGAGAATGGAAATTCACTGTAAGGTCACATGAAATGTGCTATGAGCTATAACAAAGCCAAAGTTCAGTAATAAGACTCAGAAATATCTTTAAATACAGTATATATTTGAGATTGGCGTGAGTTATAGCCATGTCCGAAGTACAAAGAAAATCTTCTTTGACAACTTAAGATATATACTAAATTTTAAATTTACAGATGTCCATGAATATTTTCAGAAAATATATTTGATATCCATCAAATCAGTGCTGCTGTTCTGAAAAGATGTTGTTTTTCAACACTGACAACAATCACCCTTAATCCTTGCCATAGCTTCAACAACTCAGCTGTTAATCACAGTATTGTACATATATTTCTCTATTTAAAAGGCTGAAGTAACAAAAGGAAAACAAAACAAAACGGTGCTAAACACACAGCTGATCAGAGATCTGCTAGTTTTAAATCACAGCTGGGTCTACACACAAGTGCACTTATCAGTTAGTTCCCCTCCACACACACACACTTCATGGTCCGTAATAGCTGAGAATCTAATCCTTTTGATTTATCGTCTGGCCATTCACTGTATAATTTTCTACACTGCATAAATCCTTTTAAAGGTAAAAAAAAAAGTACTAAACTAGAGGTACCAAGATAACATTTACTACAGGATCCAAAATGTCTATTTTCAACTTCAGAAAGACAAAAGGAGATCATCCCTTGGCAAAAAATCAGATGCCACTGTTACCTTTTATAAAACCAAGTAATCAAAAAATACTAAGCAAGTAATAAAGTGTTCGCCAGTTGATGGGTGCTGGGAAAGAATGTAGCTCTTTCAGTGTGCCCCAAAGCCATGGCTTGCCAAGGAACCTGTTTATTGCCCACCAAAGCAAAACAATGTAATAGATAACCTTACCATTACAACCTTGACTTTGGTATTACATAGTGCACTCTGATACATAGGAAATTTAAAAAAAAAAAACCACAAAAACCAACAACAATGGCTCAGAGAGATTCAATACCACTCACAGTTGTGCAGTCTGAAATGCATTGTCTACCCCAAAAGCATTAGAAAGGGCATGAATTTTAATGATGTTCACACACACACATACACCTCTTTCTCATTGTATTAAACTGCCTTGAAATAAAGCACCATGAAATATGCTTTCTCCAATCCACTTACCAAGATAAATAATTACTAACACATCCTTTATCCTATAAACAGGATCCTTAGTCTCTTCATCCTTCAAAAACTGACACAGACCTTTCAGGTTGTATTGTAATGGAATAAGGAAGCCATCCATACCACATTATGTTAACATAATAAAATAGTCAATGTTAAATAGAGACTACTGACATTACACTGCTTGTCATAAAGATATTAATTATTACATGAGAAAACACTTGAATTTAATAATACGTTAAATATTTTCTTTGAATAAATTTTTTAGCATCAAGCATTTCACAAAATGAAAACGTCATTCTACACTAGCATAATGAGGACTATTTCAGCATTTGGGACCAACATCTTACCAAGAAAAAACATAAGGTTTATTTCAGAACTTTCAACCATGGTAATTTCTGTCCCTGGGACATCGCGATTCCGATGTTTGTCTCTCCTTTCAGGCTGTAGTGTGTTTTAAAATACTCTATGAATTGAGAGAAATGCTTTTCCTTGAGCAAGCTTTCAAGAAGATAAAAATAGTTTTTTACTTGCATTTACTTATAAAAATACTCTTCTTACTGTTGCTGTTTTTCTACAAAAGCTTCTTCCAGGTGGACAACTACAGTCCTTTAACTTTCATCTATAGTTTATTAGGTATTAAGACAAATTATTTCATGTCTTCTTGACATAGTTTCTCCACTGTGCAAGTATCTTAGTATGCTTTCAGCTAAGCGTCACTACTAATGGGGACTTCTACTTTACTACCTGTATTACAGCTGAAAAAGGAAAGTGGTTATTAACGTAAAAGATTTCCTTGACTTTTAATGATTAATAAGAGGAAAAAGTCAGATTTTTTTCTTTTCTGTTTATGTTTACACTCCATTAGGTATCATGTTTTAAAGAGGATTTTAGCCTTCAGTTTTGTTTCCTTGTCACTGTCAGTTGGATTTTTCAATTATCTTAAAATATTCTATTAACTGCATACAGTATTGCATCCTCCAAATGCACGCAGCATGGTCCTGACCAATTGATTACATACGACATAGCAGGAAGGACTGCAGAAGCTGTGTAAAGTTCTCTAATCACTGTACTATCTTCTGCAAATTAATAGAAATTCCCTTTCAGCTGAAGGAATGGGATCTGTTGCTATTGCAAATCCTGAAGCTACTCTAAGCAACAAAGAGACAAAAGGAAAAAGTTACACATGTTCTTGCAAGGTTAACAACACAATACCAAAAAGAGAGGGACTAAATATATTCTTAAATTAAAAGTATTGCATTATCATCTTCTACAATACCACCTGATCTCCAGGCACACAAAATTTGAGAAGTATTTTCTAGATATGAACTGCTTAAGTTGCCAATCATTCCCATCAGTACTATTGCACACTATTAATCAATATAGAAATGATCAACAGTTTATTCATTCATACCACATTGCTAACTTGCGTGAAGACAGTTGATAGAGAAGAGCTTTGAGATCAAATGCCTTAGCAATGTAAGTGGGATTTTTTTTCCAAGTGTCAGAAGAAGAAACAGTTTTCTACTAATTGTTACTTATTGCTCCTTGTCACCCTTAATCTTACGTTTTTTTCATTTCACGCAAAGTATACGTGAACTGCAAATTAATAAACTATAACTTACAGGACATGCTTCTAACAGAAGAACCACTTCCATTTTCAAAACCAGCAAATCTCAAGAAATCTTAACTCAAAGCAGGGCATGAAGGAGCTTTTCTCTATGAAAAAAAATCGCAATATCCAGCTCAGATATTTTATAGAATGTATTTAGTTACATAGCACAGCCACAAGAAGGAAGCTCAGCCCACTTGTTAACTCTTTTTTAACCAGTTTACCAAAGTTCAAACTACACGTGGACTAGATTCTTCAAGTTACAACAAAATCTCAGATTAATGACTTAAAATTCAAAATGTTATTCTAAACTCATGGCAGAACTGAGAGTACAGAGACGTCAGAAGAGAAGGAATGTACGTAGGGCTAAATACAGCTACATGGAAATAAAAATACTGCAAAGAACTCAAATTACACCCGACCACTGTTAAACAGGCACCTTCTAGAATTTAAGGCAAGCAACGCAGCCAGGGAAGGAATTGGCTGAGACAGAGGAGAGGTCACAGTTATTTATCTAAGAATGGAGCAAATGCCCTTTACTTGAGCAAGAGGAACCATGGCAGCAGTGGGAAGGAGACAACAGCTCTTATGCTTGCACCGATGTCTAATTCAGCAACCAGCTGTAACACAAAGAAATATAAACTATGATGAAAACAGGATTCCCATAGACCAAGCTCCATAACTTATGTTTTAATGGATTAACTACTTTACCTGTATTCTTTTTTTGCCTATACCACTAAATTGCTTATCTAGTGCAAAACCATGATGCGGCTTAGAATATTTCTTCTATTTGTGTATATTAATCTCCCAAAGAGAAAAGCACAATGTTAAAAGGCTATAAAATACACAAGTATTTCTTTATTTCATAATTACAGAAAGGAGTGCTTGCTGCCTGTGGGAGTTCCAAGAGATTTCAAACACAGTATTATTTTCACTTCATCTAACCAAAGTATTTTATAGCATTATCTGTTTTTACAGTGTCCCTTAAATATTTTTAAGTTTTAGTATGCTTTCCAACTGCCAAACAACAGCTTAGCAGATGATTATCTGTTCTTTATTCTCTCTGTTGGTTACTTCTCATTCTCACACCAAGGAAGAGTACCTTTCAGAGTGTTGCTAGCATTTTGTAAACATTACTGATTACTGTGCACGGCTGCAGTATCAAATTGTAGCCCTAGCTCTGGAAATTGTGACCAAACATTCCTCCTGCCAAATTCCTGAAGGGATGGCCACCACAGTCTCGCTCAACCAGTCATTAGGGTGAAGCATCAGACAAAGTATACACTCTTCTGCACAGCATGGGGAAGGAAGGGAATTGGCTTCACAGCATATTTCTTACCAGTGAATCTCACTAAGCAGTGCCTTTGCATCACAGAATAGTGCAATAAAAGAGGACTATCTTGCATGAGGCAGATGATGATAATTCCCCTGGCCTCAACTGACAACAATTAAAACTGTGCAGTACAGACTAATGCAAAAAGCTGTATGCCTGTTTTTATGCCTAAACAAAGGACATAATTTTAAAGATGCCCTTTTCCAAAGCTGTCTGACTGCTGGATGGATGATATTCTTGAGTAGTTTCATCTGTATGCTCACAGGTAGTGCAAATGCATTAGAGACAGAGCTGCAGAGTTCTGTGTAGAGACCTATGATCAAGCAAGCTAATGAGCTGAGAAGATGATCTGAGTCAGAACCGGCTTGATTCTGTTTTGAGCTGAACTGGCTTTAGATTTTTTAAAGAGCATTTTGCATTAGTGGGCTGGGGTAAGTATTTTTTCCTTGCCGATAGAGATGCCTCTCAGAAAGTATGTAAATCATCCCTGATATGCTACAGAAAGTCTGCAGATGGATTATTACTGCCAGCATTTCTTCAAGCTAATGTATCCAACCAACAACAAAAATCACAGAATAATTTTAATGTTGCAAGGGACCTTTGGAATTCATCTGATCCAGTCCTTTACTTTAAGCAAAGCTAACTTACATTTTCTGCTCAGCATGTAACTATAAAACAGCATACTGAATGTGCTGGCCCAAGTGCACAAGTAAGCCCCTAGTAAGGGCTTAAGAGCTTAGCCCATAACAAAAGCTAGTTTTTATAATCACAAACTTTACTGGAAATTAATGTATTTTTTACTTCTTAGAAAGACTAGCTTAATGCACGTGCCTCATTTTGCCCAAGACAGTGGTCTCTTCACTAACCAGGCACCCCCAGAAGCCACTGTCCTCCACAGGGTCAGCAGGAACAGAGAACAAAGATCCCACGGAGATGGGGGATGCAAAACTAAATGGAGATTTCAGAAATACTGCAATGGAGTTTATTACCACACAGGGGAGGACGGACCTTAAACAAAACTAAGAAGCAACTTCAAGCATCTTTGATTTTAAACCTCCATGTTGCAAACTGCACCACAAGGTTAAAATAAAGAGATTCAAAGAAAGAGACGTCAATCAGGACCCTGGCACCAAGCAGCAGTATTTTCAGTCTAAGTAAATCTCTTGTAGGACTGAAAATAATGATGTGCACAAGTCAAGCCTGAAATGTGGATTTAAAGTTGAGATTTTTAAAGTCAAAACCGGATTCATTATATATGGCACTAGTCACAGCAGTTCTAGCCCTCACAAACATTGCAAAATGGGATACAGAAAACAACTGATATTTTACTCACATGGAATATATTATTTGGGAATTCTAAAAATCTAGAATGACACTAATTTTAAATGTCCTAACAGTACCTTATGGCAGCAAGTGTTCAGCTTCCCCCAGGCTTCCCTGTTCCTCAGCCACCTTGGAGAAGTGACATTTTCCACAGTTCATTCTCCCTTGATGAGCATATCGTGCACTACCAGAATTGCATGGCTGTGCATCAGATGATGGGCTCTGACCCAGAAAGAAAGAAGTGGCTGACAAGATAAACTGTATCTGTCCCAAGTTAAATGCCAAGATAGCTACAGTGAACTTGTAGCAGGTACTGCAAAAACATTATCTGTTTTTTAATTATTATTTATTTTGCCAAGGATTTCCACAGTAAACAAATGGTTTTGATGGACTCCTTACCAACAGTACTGTTGAAAAACCTTGGGCCAGATATCCTGATAATTTTTACACTTCTTTATATTACTTTTTACATAAAAAGAAGCTAACAGGATTTGTTTGCCATCTAGTTATTAATGAATCACCTCTGTGTTAATTTTTGCATATTGTTCAGCTTAGTTTTAAAGTCCTTATTAAAACCTCTATGTGAAAACATTGTCTCTTGAATAATTATAATAATGATAGTGTGTATAAAAATCTTTCTCCTACCATCGCGTTCCCACCTGTATGCTCTTAAGCAGGCTTCATCTGCATTGGAATATTCATGGAGTATAAATAATTATAAAACCTACAAAAGCTGCTAGAGCGTAGAAAGAAAATTTACTCTCCTTGCAACTTCTTAACTTTCAGTTAACTTTCTTACAATTGTTCCATAAGATGAAGCAAAATCTGTCCTTTGAGAGAAACTCCTAACTAACATTTCCAATTAACAGTATACTCCATCTTTTCAATATACATACTGTCATAGGATACTAATGCAACAGTCCCAAGCTCTGATAACATAACACTGTTGGCTATTAAGAGCAGGAGCTGGGGTAGCTAAAGAAAATCTTGCAAAATTAAGCAAAGGAAAATTTTTGTGCTTAAGCAGATACTATGTCCAGGAAATTTTAAACCACGGTAATTTCCAGTCTCTCCCAGTTTAGTTCTCTCTACAAACATAGCCCATTTTCCAAAACGTTGTTTTAATTTACCTTACATCAGTTGGGTAGTTCGCAAAGAGTTTTAACTTTCCTTTGAGCCTCTTGCAGATATTGTGCATTTTGTAGATGAAGTCATACAATCATAATATTTTGGGTTGGAAAGGACCTTAAATATCATTCAGTTCCTCCCCCCTGCCATAGGCAGGGACACCTTCCACTAGATCAGGTTGCTCAAAGCCTCATCCAAATTGGCTTTGAACATGTCCAGGGATGGGGCATCCAGTACTTCTTTGGGCAACCTGTTCCAGTGCCTCATCACCCTCACAGGAAAAAAAGTCATACCTAATATCTAATCTAAATCTACTCTCTTTCAAGTTAAAACTCACAGCTTTCCTGTAAGCTCCCTTCAAGAACCGGAAGGCTGCTATAACGTCTCCCTGGAGCCTTCTTTTCTCTAGCCTGAAAAAGCTCAGCTCTCCAAGACTGTCCTTATAGGGAAGGTACTCCAGCCCTCTGACCATCTTCATGGTCCTCCTCTGGACTCACTCTTACAGAACCATGTCCTTCCTGTGCTGAGGACACCAGCACTGAGTGTAGGACTCTAGGCGAGGTGACATCAGAGCAAGTAGAGGGGCAGAATCGCCTTCCTCGACTGGTTATGGAAGGCCCAGGATATGGTCACCCTGCTGGGCCGCAAGCGCACACTGTCAGCTGAAGTCGAGCTTCTCATCCACCAACATCCCTTCTATTTTGGGCTACTCTCCATCCATTCTCTGCCCAGCTTGCAGGTGTGCTTGGGATTGCCCCAACCCTGGTACAGAACATTGCACTTGACCTTGTTGAACTTTGTGAGGTTCACACAGGCCCACCTCTCATGCCTGTCAAGGTCCCCCTAGATGGCACCCCTTGCCTTCCAGTGTGTCAACTCCTCCCCACAGCTTGGTGTCATCGGCAAGTTACAGAGGGTACATTCAATCCCACTGTCCATGTCTGCAACAAAGCTGTTAAACAACTCCAGTCCCAACACCAGCCCCTGAGGAATGCAACTTGTCACTAGTCTCTACATAGACATTGAGTTGTTGACCACATCTCTAAGTGCTACTATCCAGCCAATTCCTTTACCACTGAGTGGTCCATTTATCAAATCCACATCTCTCCAATCTAGAGACAAGAATGCCATGTGGAACAGTGTCTTGAGTTAAAAAAAACCCAAGAACGCAACAGTAAGAAATTAATACTTATGTTTTATAAGTTCTGTCTCAATATCAGAGAGTATTCTCCCCAGAACTCTTCAGGTTTTTTAATAACTAATCAGCAAATATATATTGCCTTATAAACAATTACTGTTGTATCTGCATAATTAATACTATATATGAGTTTTGAAAAAGTACAACTCAAGATAAACTTGCTAATATTTTGTGAGTCATTTCAGTACTAACCCTTTTAGTATTCTGTGATGTGTATTTGCCACTTATAGAAACATGATTTGAAATAACACAGCTTTTTTCTTAGCTTAGTGGCCATGTCTCCTTTGCTAACTCCAGATTTTTCAAATAAGCTAGCACTTGAAGGTTTGAAGGAATTAAGATATCTCAAAACTCTCCTTTATATCCTCATTTTACTTTATTAAACTTTGATATGGAACTTTAGTCTAATTATGATTTATTTTGGTTTGCTTTTTAAGCTGCCTATCAAAATACAACAGAACCTCTTCAAATTTCCAAAGCGAATCTTCTAACAGTTGCAGTTAGCAACTTAGTGATATTAGTTTTATTGTGGATAATCTTTCTGAGAGACTTTAGATGTTGACATCTAGTTTGAAAAACTTCCTTTGCGAGACTGCTGGTAAATATTTTTGCCACATTTTACTCTTTCCTGGCAGAGCTGGCACAACAACACATACTATTGAGTAAGTCTGTCATTTTGAACATCTTTGCCTTTTAAAGCACAGAACATTAAGCTAAGCTAAGCTTGCACTGAGAAAGCCATCAGATTTTTACAGAATGCAGTCTTTTAGGTTTTAGGTATTTGTCCTTTCTTCAGCCAATATATTCTGACATTACATTACTACAATAAAATCAGTCATCCACATCTATTTTTAAGCCATCCAGGTTTAGAATCAGATGATCCTTCTGTTAGTATAAATCAGACTCCTTTAACATAACAACAAGCAACTGTATTATTAATTCATTCTAATAAAAGAAAACTGCTTTCAAAGTAGTAACCTCAGTGAACAGGATAGATGGAAGAGAAGGGTAAAAAACAAAACAAAACAAACTAAAAAAAAACCACAAGAAAGATTTGCAATGGGATTCTGATTTCCTCCAAATCGTTTGGTGCAGCAATGAGACCTTGTCTGGCCCAGCTCAGCTGACTTAAGTTTACCATACTACAATGCACACTTAGCATAATCCTGATCATTCTCCTCTGACTTCAAGATGCCCCAACGTCAGGATAACATTCAACTGGAAACCACTATCAGCTGTCCTGCTTCATGCCATCCAAGAAATAATGGCAACAAATCCCAACTACCCTCGCTAGCAGAGTTCTGAGTTGTATTTAAGCACTAGAGCAAAAACCTTTCTGGGTTGCTTTTAGATTCATAGACTCACAGAACCATCATTTATCATAGACTCCTAGAATGGTTTGGTTGGGAGGGACCTTTAAAGGTTACCTACTCCAATGCCCTGCAATGAGGAGGGTCATCAGGTCACTCAGAGCCTCATCCAATCTGATCTTGAATGTCTCCAGGGATGGGGCATCTACCACCTCCCTGGGCAGCCTCTTCCAGTGTTTCACCACCTTCATCGTAAAAATATTCTTCATTATAGCTGGTCTGAACAAAGGGTTACACCCCCCCAGGGCAATCAATAAAATAATTGTTGATGCCAGGAGATGGAATGGGTGAGCCTGAAGGATGGCCAGGCACGGAGGCCGGGCTGACAGTAGGGTACTGGGCAGGCACTGCTGTGACACTGTGTTGATGGCATTGTTAAGGGGAGCCATTGCCCAGTCAGCATGGGTTTAGGAAAGGCAGGTCCTGCTTAACCAACCTGATCTCCTTCTACGACAAAGTGACCCACTCAGTTGATGAGGGCAAGCCTGTGGATGTTGTCTAGACAGATTTTAGTAAAGCCATTGACACAGTTTCTCATGGCATTCTCCTGGTAAAACTGGCTGCTTGTGGCTTGGATGAGCATATTCTTTGCTCAGCAAAAAACTAGCTGGATGGTCAGACACAGGCAGTTGTGATGAATGGAGCTAAATATAGTTGGTGGCTGGTCACAAGTGGTGTTCCCCAGGGCTCAGTGCTGGGTGCAGTTCTGTTTAATATCTCTATCTGTGATCTGGATCAGGAGAGTGAGTGCACGTTCAGTCAGTTTGCAGATGACAGTGAGTTGTGCAGGAATATTAATCTGTTTGAGGGAAGAAAGGCTCTACAGAGGATTTGGACAGGCTGGATCAATGAGCCAAGACCAGCTCTATGGGGTTCAACAAACCTAAGCGCTGGGTCCTGCACTTGGGTCACAACAATGCCATGCAACTCTACACACTTAGGGACGAATGGCTGGAAAGTTGCCCAGAAGAAGGACCTGTGGGTGTTGGTCAATAGGCAGGAGAGTGCCCAGGTGGCCAAGAAGGCCCACAGCATCCTGGTCTGTATCAGTAGTAGTGTGGCAAGCAGGAACGGAGAAGTGATTGTCCCCCTGTACTCAGCACTGGTGAGGCTGCACCTTGAATACTGTGTTCACTCTGGAGAAAGAGGCTGAGGAGAGACACTATTGCTCTCTACAACTACCTGAAAGGAGGTTGTTGTGAGGTGGGTGTTGGTCTCTTCTCCCAAGTAACAAGTGACAGGGCAAGAAGAAATGGCCTCAAGCTGCACCAGAGGAGACTTAAAGTAGATATGAGGAATTACTTTACTTAAAGGGTTGTCAAGCATTGGGACAGGCTGCCAAAGGAAGAGTCACCATCCCTGGAGGTATTTAAAGGATATGTAGATGAGCTGCTTAGGGATATGGTTTACAGTGTTAGGTTTACAGTTGGACTTGTTAATCTTAAAGGTCTTTTCAACCTAAGCAACTCTATGAATCTCCTGCTAAATCTTCAATAATGCATTACTGGAAGTACAGCTAAAGGTTGAAATTAACATTAGCAATTACTATTAACAAAAATATATGGAAGGAAATTAACACATTGAAACAGATAAAAGACTGAACAGTATTTTCCCCTTGGGCATAGTTGTTTGTAACATATTCTTTCAGTCATTCTCTGAAATTCTGCCATCAGGAGAAACAGAACATTTGTCCAAGAAATTTAGGGTGATGGTGTCTCAAAACCACAGAAAATAGCATTTCAAAAGCATTCATCTCTCTATCCAGCATTTAACAGGTGTTGAGAGAAGCAGAACTGAGGATTGTAACAAGACGCTCTATGCATTATTTTACTCATCTGCCCTGTTGAAATTCCTACCTGTGTTAATGTTGGTAGCAGCTTTTATATTTTTACTAACATCACTGATTCAAAGTGGTTTGAAATACAATTATAGTTTTCACAATAGTTATCCAACCTAAGTGGAAATTCACACATACCTCAATGGATGTTTTGGTACCTTAAGAAAGGAGAAGCTTAGAACACAGTTTTTAGTGTCAGTTACTATTTTCTGACCATAATTTTTTTTTTCTCCTCACAAACTGACATTTTAGAGATACATGGTCTTTACCAGCTCCAGTGCTAAAAGGAAGCTGCATACAAAGGAAAGAATTACAGAACATATGGACTACTAAATTATTCCTAGCCATATGACAAAGCATTGCTCACCTGTAGGCATGTTTTGATGGCTTCTGATGGTCCAGTAGGCAGTCATCTCTGAACTCGATAGACAAACACCGAAGATTCCTGTGCAATTCAGCCTCAGAGGCAAAGTTTTACTAAATATTTCTTGCAGCATAGAAAGAAAATATTTTCAGAAGTACAGGATAAAAAGAGAAAGAAGCTGACAATGTAGAACAGGAGAAGAAAAGCAGCAGGTTTTTTTTTCCTAACAAGACTCCATTACATACTTCTAATTATATTTCCTCAGAAATAACATAGGTATTCATATTCGGGGTGATAATAAAATTACAAAGGCAGTACACAGTGCAAAAAGTGTTTCCATAGGTATTTCAGTGTTCTTTCATAAGATGAATTAGTGTCATTAGTGTTACTGCATTTTTGAAGGCAAAGGGTGCAGAATCATGAATTGACCCTCAACAATAAAGAAATGCTGTGCATGTTTGCAAGCAACAGTATTAAAATGGTAGCAATCGACCAACAATATCTCATATCTGCAATTGTTAAGAGTTATGCATTATCCTATCACAGATTTTACATTTTACTTCTTTTTAATCCAGATAGTTCAAATTTTCAATAAGCAGTACTGCCATAAGTTATTTGCTAGCAGGTCATACAGAATTTCCCTTGCAAAATTATTCAGAAATTATTATATCAATTTTTTGAAAAGCATCTGGCTTGGAGCTACCAAGTTTGAACACAGATGCAATTTTATGCAAATTTTCTCATAAACACATCAGTATGTTTCAAAATAAGACATATCAATGCACAAACTGTTCTAACTTTACTAGTTGTGGCAGATGGCAGGATTCAGAATGTCTGGAGTCTGCCAGATAGATGGCTTCATGTAGAAAGGACAGCCTTGGAAGGCGTGGCACAAAGGATGTTGACGACCATTATTTCTTCCCCTTTGCCATCCTTTTCTGGTCATACTTTCCACATCCAAAACCAGTTAGGTTCAGCTTTCAAATTCGCTGCTGGAAATAGGATATTCAGACCTACCCTGATGGCCCAGCTGAGACTGGACATAGGGACAAAAAAATTCCTCACCACTATTTCATCAGCTACCGTATGATAACGATCAAGAGCATCTTTTGGGAGGAAAAAAGTACAAGAAACGAGGTAGGTCTGTGTGCATCCTACTTGCTTCCGGAAATCTGCTCTTTGGAAGCCTCTTGAATCTCAGACGACCAGGCTACTACGCACTCTGGCTCTGTTCTTTTTCCTCCATAAACATATCAAATTCCGTTCTGAACTCTTATTGCATTCTGCAACAGTAAATCTCACAATTTAATTAACTTTTTAAAAAGAAAACTAAACCAACCCAACCTCAAAAGCTCCAAGCCTTTTTTTAATGGTACTGCCTAGGAACTGGGAAGCAGCATTAACAACCAGAAGAAAACCCTACAAATGGAAGTTGTAATAGAATATCTCAAATTGGAAGGGACTGATAAGGATCATCAAGTCCAATACGCTGGTCCTCACAGGACTACCTAAAATTAAACCATGTGACTAAAAGCATTGTCCAGACACTCCTTGAACTCTGACAGGCTTGGTCATGTTCCACACTAACACCGCATATCTCTAAAGTTAAATTTCAGCATAGCCTTACTAAAAGTCAAAAGTCTCTATCCAGCCCTTACTAAATTTCTTTATAGAGAGATAGACAGAAAGTTTGTTGCTGGGCCCCAAAAGTTCTGCCCTTTTTTAATTTTTAAGTCAATACAATTTCTTGCTCACATGCACTCTAATTAGGTACACTCTTAAAATATATAACAGTAGAATCCAGCACAGCACTACTTCATTCAAAAACCCTGACACGTTTGGAAATTGTTACAGACCCTCACCATTGTTCTCATTCTGTGATTCAATATGTTGCAACCTGCTTGAAAGGATAGAACTGATAGCAATATGAAAAAAAAAAAAAGTAAAGAAACCTAGACTGTAGCATCTTATCTCCCAGTTGAGTTTTACCACTTATATCTCACACAGCTACTGCCAACAGCTCCTAAGGGAATAAGGTAAGAAGAGGTTTTTTTCCAATGACTTCCTGTACTCTGAAGCCAATAAATCTATCATATTATATTATTTTCATAATCATATCATATTATTATTTTCACAGAAAGGGTCACTGGGCACTGGAACAAGCTGCCCAGGGAAGTGGTTGATTCACCTTCCCTGGAGGTGTTTAAGGCACGGGTGGACTAGGTGCTAAGGGGCATGGGTTAGTGTTTGATAGGAATGGTTGGACTCGATAATCCAGTGGGTCTCTTCCAACCTGGTTATTCTATGATTCTATGATGATTATTTTTTAAATCCTGCTTTCCAAATGTCTGAGAGCAGCCATTACTGTTTGGCTCAGAAATTGCCTTGGGGGGGGGGGGGGGGGGGGAAAGGATACCAATTTCTTTTTAATAGAGAGCAGCACTTCAATCTGATAACTCTCAGCTCTTACTATCAATTTACTGCATATTGCATCCAACTGCATACATAGGAAGGTTTAATTTTGATATCGTGTACCTTAAAGTATGAAGATCCTTTTTTATTCATAAAAAGCCCCAAACAAGCAAGGAAATTATCCAACTCTTTAAAGACCTTTTCCCTGACTCTTCAGCAAAGGCTATTTGATTACTTTGCGTATTTACATTTATTTCATGTTGGTTTGTATGCATATAAAGAGAGCTATGAGATGTATTCTATCATATTCCAGGAATGTACTACTTAGATTTGGTCTAAGTAACATGCAAATACCATTTCTTATGTAATAATTACTGGCTACTCACAATAAATTATAGGAAGTCACAAGCATACTTATTCCAGGAGACTGGAGTTACATGGCAAAAATAATAGCAATTGTTACCATATTTATTTCCATATGGCAAAGCAAAAGAGGCCGGATGATATATAATGCACTGGCTGTTTCTCAACATCCTCTTGAACATATCTGTCATATCTCGTCCCTGCAAAAATACTTATACAAGTAGAAATAGCACTTCTACTGTTTCTTACACTGCAACTTAGTCTAGCACTTTTGTTATTGTCCAAAATGAGATTCAAGCAAACACCCTCAATATCCTAAACACAGCAAATATACCATCCTTACTTCTCTTTTTATATCAACAAGCAAGGTCAAAATAATGCTTCTAAGAAACTTCAGCATTCGGCTTTAGCTTTAGTGTAGTGCCACTGCTTCAGTTTCTGTAAACACAGAACAGAGCCAATAGAATTTGTAACAGTTGGTAAATTCTCTTGGCATTACAGCAGCAACAACATATAAACTGCAAGAATTATGAAATTAATTGCTTTCTTTCAAAAAGAACCCCAATGAAGTTCTGCCTTCCCAATGACCTAACACTATGTTATTTATATAAACACATAATTTTAAAAAAACAGAAGTTTCAGAACTGGTAAGCTTAGAATTTAACAGATATTACTGCACCAAGTGACACAAAATAGATAACAGGTGATGGCTGAAATAATGCAAATGTATCTCTATTAAACATCACTAAACTTTACACTATTAGAACTTCATACTATCCCTTAGGACCAGATTAAAAATACCCATATACTCAGGAATCCTTTAATCTGTGAATAGTTTATCAAAGTCACCAAGTTTTATACAGAGTAAAAGTCTTTCCACAGAACAAGGTCTTCCCAATCTGTCCTTCCTACATACTTATATCTAACACAGGAAGTTCTGCATCAAATTTTACATTTTAATTAACTTCAACTGTATTCACCTTGAGCATTCTGGAAAGTGAGCTCACTTGAAGTCTCTTGGAAAAGTTTTTTTGAGATAGTATTTGCAAAAGCCCTCAAAAACCTAAGTGTTAGGCTCGTCTAAAAAAATACACCCAAACTGTCTCAATTAAAAATAAGTTTCACATTGAAAATGCCACCTCACTCACATAAATAATTCACAGTATTATTCAGTTAAGAGTTTAAAAGTTCCAAGGATCTTACAAACTCTTAAGAAAACTAAGCACTGTTATTAGAACAAAACATTTGCTTTTATTTTGCAGCATTTTTTTCCCCCCAGTTCCCTCTGGGTGGGATAAAAATATTTTAAACAACCTGCAGTTAGTTACTAATAGAACTATGCATACCAAAGAAAAACACATTCATTAAAATACATCTAGCTGCAGACATTCTCTACGAAGCAGAGATATATCGTGAGTAACACAACGTTAACTTCAAATAATCACCTTAATGAAAGTACAGCTACATTACACAAGATTTATCTTCAATTGAAATTCAAACTATCATTTAAATACATTTCTATTATGTGACTTGTTAAATTATATTATTAATTCTCCTTCCTTTCTTCTGTTAAATACTCACCAGTGCCATTAACAAACTGAAAATGGAAAAAAAAAAAAAATCTTAGATGCAGACAGGTAAAGTAGGTTTTTATCTAGTAATAAAGGAACATCAGAGCACCCATAGCCAGCAAGGCTTTATTACACAACCACAGCTACTCCTAGTATACCCTGTTGGCTTTGATGATTATTCTTAATGGGTCTAAAAGCCTGAGAGTATTAGTCAGAAAAATTAAATTAGTCTTTACCAAACAACTTCGATATTAGTTATTCCAGGAAGGGCTCGTTAGATCAATCCTGAATCATTAAAATGCTTTAGTAGTAACTGGGAAAGGGTGAGACAATTCACAATTGATTTCTCTGGAAGCTGAATTAAATTATATGGAGTTACATATCTGATTCAGAAAGGGTAAAAACAAGTCAATGCTGAGTGCTTTTGAAAGGAAAAAGAGATAAATTTATCTCATCTGCACTTCCTACAGTAGTCATCTCCAATTTCTATACAGACAAATCTAATTGATGGAGCATGTAAGTGCCTTTACAGTAATTTGTAGAAAAACTATTTTTCACAAAATATTTGCATGCTCCTTCCCTCCCCAAATAAAAAATATTTCATTCCAAAAAGCCCTAAAAAAATAAAGACTACCCTGAAGCCTGTAAATCCTGCACAGAAGACCTCATCTATGACAACTTCAGCTTTATTTGGACTTTATATTATTTACATGCAAACTTTTGCTTATTATTGCATTGCCTTCATGAGCTTCCCCAAACTTTTTCTTCAGCTGTACAACTAGTCGCCTTTCGATCTTTTCCTTTTGCAAATACTCCCATGGCACTTCCTCAGAGATGAGCACCAAAATACATTTTACAAATACTAATGTTTTCATAACAGCTAAAAGATGTAATCTAAACAGTCCCTGCTAAAAAGCAATTAGGTTTCAATATCATTGCCACTGCCACTATTTACAAATTAAGGGTTTCCATTCTATTACTCTTCTGGGGATAAAATAAGCAGCAAGAGACGCTTAAGTTTTGTCATGTGCAAGCAATATGGACATATTTGCCCAGTGAGCCACTCTATCAAAATCAAAGGCTAGTTTATGAGACCCACAAAAACCCATAGAGGTTAACCCTCAACGTCATTCACCAATCTATACAGACCCTTAGCAGTGCATTGGCTAGAAGGACATAAAATTAAACATGCCTAGACAATTATGGCACTTTCTCCTTCTTTCTTCATCTACTGATGACTCAGTTAATAAAATTAAGCTTCTCAAATGTTGTTAGTTTTCATCCATACACATAATAATATCTTTTCTGGTAGGAATTCAGATGCCTTTTGGAGAGCAATTTTGACTTCCAAATATATCCTATTTTTCTGGTTCTAGATAGTTTAATTTGCTTTTCAGACCATTGTGCTGTACGGCAAAGTTTTAGTGGATTTTTCCTAAAAAATATTTACAGTAACTAATTATAGACCAGCTTATGGAATAATAATAAACATAGCTCAAAGGTGGTATTAATGAGGTCTAATGACAGTCTACCTATTCATTTTCATGCACATTTACCCATACATAATTAGGCCTTATGTTAAACAAATTAGCTAATGGAAAATGCTTATCAAAGCTTCATGAGAAATGGACACAATAATTAGTTATCCAGCAATGAAAGAATTCTGATCTGGATAATTCTGAACATAATTTCAATTTTGCTTCTCTAATATACTCCTATACATGTCACTAATTCACTGCAAGTCTGAGCCACGTGTTTCAGACAAATTTACATAGCGATGTATTTGAGATTGTCTTTGTATCGCAACAGCTGTATCAACCTTACATTTAACAGAACATAATTCTCTGAAATGGTGAATTATGTTTTGCATTTTTTACTTACTGCTAGCTAGCTGAGTTACAATATAAAGTTTACAATTTATATTACAAACATTAGCCCTTGTGTTCGCCCTTGAACAGAGATTAACTGCTTTTCATATTAAACTGTATTTCTTGCTTTGGTGAGTGTTACAAGCTTGTAATATAAAGTCAGAAAAACTTTAAATGAATGGGAAGTGCAATGTGGACAATGAGTATTATTTGTAGGCATCTTCTGCAATTATTCATAATGCAGAATCATTTTACTTTCTCCAGAATGTTCTCCATCATACTAAAACTGTTAAAACTGCTGCATTACCCCAAATACTCAGTAGCTCCACACTCCCTTAGATTCATAGGGTTTGGTTTATTTTAGCTAGACATTAAGCTAAACACTGACACTATCACTAGGACTGCTACGTTATACCTAAGGTTCCACTGTGGTTTTGTTTCCAGCAGCCTTGTTTCAAGTAAAAAAAAAAAAAAATACAAACCAACAACAAAACAACACAATCCAAGATTCCCAGACAAGTCTTTACAATGCCTAGTACAATACCCAGTAAAACAGCAACCTGCTCAAAGCAGAACCCAACAATGAAAAATCTGAACTTCCAAAATCACAGAATAACCAGGTTGGAAGAGACCCACTGGATCGTCGAGTCCAACCATTCCCACCAATCCCTAAATCATGTTCCTAAGGACCTCATCCACCCTAACCTTAAACACCTCCAGGGACGGTGACTCAACCACCTCCTTTGGCAGACCCTTCCAATGCCTAACCACCCTCTCCATGAAGAATTTTTTCCTTATCTCAAGCCTAAATCTCCCCTGGCAGAGCTTGAGGCCATTCCCTCTCATCCTGTCCCGTCACTTAGGAGAAGAGGCCAGCTCCCTCCTCTCCACAACCTCCCTTCAGGTAGTTGTAGAGAGCAATGAGGTCTCCCCTCAGCCTCCTCTTCTCCAGGCTAAACAACTCCAGCTCTCCCAGTCACTCCTCATAAGATTTGTTCTCCAGCCCCTTCACCAGCTTTGTTGCTCTTCTCTGGACTCGCTCCAGAGCCACAACATCCCTCTTGTGGTGAGGGGCCCAGAACTGAACACAGGATTCGAGGTGCGGTCTCACCAGTGCCGAGTACAGGGGGAGAATAACCTCCCTGGACCTGCTGGTCATGCCGTTCCTGATACAAGCCAAGATGCCACTGGCCTTCTTGGCCACCTGGGCACACTGCTGGCTCATGTTCAGTCGGTTGTCAACCAACACCCCCAGGTCCTTCTCCTCCTGGCAGCTTTCCAGCCAGGCTTCTCCTAGTCTGTAGCTCTGCTTAGGGTTGTTGTGCCCCAAGTGCAGGACCCGGCATTTGGCCGTGTTAAACCTCGTGTTCAGTGGACACAGTCACAGGATCTTTGATGACAAACTGCATCCTGTTGGCATGGCGATAGGAGAAAGTCTACTGACCAGGAAAAAAGTGGGAGTCAGAACACTGCTGAAAACGGTGTGCCTCAACTCGATCATTGCCAATGGCTTCCAAGGGCCAGATAAAACTAGGACACACAAAAAGGAGTGGAAAGGAAATGCACATTCTACCAGCAAGGCAGTTCTTCCTAAATTTCTACTAGCTCAGAAAACTTAACAATAGAGCAGCCCTGGAGACTGAATTTTCCACAGGAGACAATATGGATTGTCATGCTGTACTAATTACAAGATTGTTAATAGTACTAGAGGAACAATCTGCCATTTGGACAGTCTTAGCCCACAGTAAAATGCAATTTGTGAAATAAAGTCAGGTCTGGAGGCACACAGGACAGCATAAACATAGCTGGTGTTCTAGAATGGTGCAGCACACTCCCGGCAATGAAACTATTTCTGCAGAAAAAGTTCAGCAATTTGTTTGAAAAACAAAAAAAAAAATCAAAACAAAAAAACCCAAACAAAACCCCCACAAACAAACAAAAACCCTACCAAAACACAATCCCTTCAACTGAGATACACATATTCAGTGCTAGTTTGTTCAACCAGAGAGTTTTCAGGCTGTCTTAACTTGCCATTCCTCTCATTCACTTAAACTGATATTATTTTTCACCAGAAATTTTCACAAGTTAAACCCATACTAACAGAGCGATCTATTCAGCCTTGAAAATGGATTCGTTCTAGTTCTCTTAGAAGTCTATCACTGAAGCAAATGTTGTGGTTTCCCTCTGTGAGCAAAGAATTGTATAAAGGACATCAGGAGTTATTCAGCTTAGGTCTTTGCTGTTACGTACTTAACACATTATAGGTAGCACCTGTAGAAGAATCAAAGACAGATCAGAGGATGAAATAAGGAATTTCTCTGCATTGCAAGAATAATTTTATTATCTTAAAAGTACTTGCATTACACTGTATAGACACGTAGTTATTATACTGGAGAATGTTCCTATTACACTACCAGCTTTCTAACGCCTAAAAACAAGTCATAAGGTCAACAGTTTTGATACAGATCAAAGCTGAGTAGGTTTACTGTAGGTGATCATTTTTCCCTGTGTTAAACACAAGAAATATCCCAGTAAATAAAGACACTTGGAGACAAAAACCTCCCAATACCACATCTGTTTAGTTGTCACTTGCTACCACAACACTATTAATAAAAATGAACTGTCACACTGTATCTGACTTCTAAAGAGAACACAGCTCTTCTTTTAAAGTCTGCTAAATGTTTCTGAACTATGGTTAGCATCCTTTCAGCACCTTCCCATGTTCATTCTCATTACAGTGCAGCATCACCATAAGCACAACAGGTAACTCAATGACATACATTGAAAAATGAGGTCTAAGTTTCATAGATAGAACACATTATACACAGGTTTTGTTTAAAATATTTGGATAGAAACAACCTTGCACTGAAGACTGGACAAAAGGCAGAGAAACAACCTGAACCATCAGAATTATGACAGGAATGGAACACATTGTAATGCTTTGATTTCTAATTAGAATGCAAGACATTTGAAGCAAATACTGTATCTGAGCTGGTCAAGTAAAAGGGCTGTTATTGTTCTTCCACTGCAAGACCCACCCCCCACCCCCACCTTAGCAGAAGACAGAAAATCATTACAAAATGGTTAATGCCTCAGCGTCTAGGTAGCATTCTTTGGAAAACAAAAAATTATTAAATCAAAATACAAGCAACAGAAAAACTAGAGTAATTTTATCTTCTGGTTTCCAAGGAGACAAGTGACCCGTATATGCGTCTCCTAACAAGTGCATCAAAGTCACATTGTAGCAAGTAAACCCACAAAAATCATAAGAGAGTAGCTCAATGCTGTACAGACAAGCAGCTCCTCAAAACTGAAGTTAGTCTGAAGCATAACAAGTTAGTTTGTTTACCAATGCAGCTTCAATATTGGTATCAGTTCACAAGCTTCCTTTTAAAAGAGCATTCCCTGTAATAGATATCACCAATCTTTATTTTAAAGGAGGGAATGTACAGGCAAGAAAGGCTGCTCCAATACCAAAGCAGAATAGTAAACTACAACTAACAAACAATCAGAGCAGCAATCTAACTTTAGCATACATGGGGCAAAACTTCCTGTGATCTGAAATCCACCCTTTCACAGTCCATCAGCAACTCTTTAAAGCAAGTGTTTTATGCTGTATCAGCAATTCTCTGTCCTAGTCTTTCAGAATCTCAGGAGGATTCTGCTTTCTTCCTCAGCCAAGTCAGGAAACCCAGTGGAGCCCAAAGGACATATAATCACATTTGCAGTACCCTCCTAATCTACAAAATTAGATTTATTTCGGCAAAGGCTATGGTTAAAGAGATCACAGAATCACAGAATAACCAGGTTGGAAGAGATCCACTGGATCGTCGAGTCCAACCATTCCCACCAATCCCTAAATCATTCTCCTAAGTACCTCATCCACCCCAACCTTAAACACCTCCAGGGACGGCGACTCAACCACCTCCCTGGGCAGACCGTTCCAATGCCTAACCACCCTCTCCGTGAAGAATCTTTTCCTAGTGTCCAGCCTAAATCTCCCCTGGTGGAGCTTGAGGCCAAGATTCTCTGTCTTCCCCCACTTCCCTACTAAGTATCACACATTTACAACAGACTAGGTGAAAACTGAACTAGTTTTTTCTTGCAGCTAAAGCTTACCATCCATTCCCAGACATCTGCACACATTTTGACTTCCTTTTGTCTCTTACCCTTGTTTTTTCTGCTTCCTTCCACATATTCAATTGCAGGTAAAATGCTGCAGTAATACAGAGATGGAGACGGTGAGCTGCTGTGCTACTGTGAGCAAACAGCATGCAAATAGCAAGCCTGGGGTGAATTAAGACTAATTTCAGCTTTCCTAATCTATCTCAGCTGACAGTACACAAGGAAACTAAGAAATCATCAAAATATATGAAAGGCCAAATACCAGTTCTAATTTGCAATAGCGTAATAGATGAACAGGTTCTTTGTGGTGTTTCCAAGACTAGCATTAAAATCCTGTGCTGCTTGTGTGGCAGGACTGGAAAAGTGGCTTTCAGAGATTAACAGCTGTTGATGATGAGTCCCAGCATCCCAAGCATGTATCTGGGCAAAAGCTAAGAAAAAAGAAATCATGAAATGTGCCAAGAAAAAGTTTTGTTTCAGGAGACAGATAAAAAAAACAACCTAGAAGAGACAGTTATTTTGGATCTGACTAATAAAGCACCTGAGACTGTATTTGTGTGAAGGTGTTTTGAATGAGATTATGAGAGACAGAGCCCATGATTCTGAGCAAAATAAGAAGTGAGAGAATCTGAACAGCAATGAGAGAGCTATAGGTCAAACTCACAGACACATTAAATTAAATGCAACACTAACAAACACGGGAGAAAAACATCAACATTTGATGCCAGAATCTGGGGTTGCAGTGTAAAATGAATTAGCAAAAAGACATAAAGAGTAATAAAGAGGAAGAATAAGACCTAGAAAAATCCAAGTCCTGGACTCCTCCAATACAGCAAGTAACAAATGCAGAAAACCCTAACACATTCAATATCTTTTTTGCATAATCTTCAATGAAGACCAAGCAATCAGATATTACGCACAACTGATACTACAAGAAAACAGAATAAAGACAAGAGTTTTAAAAATTCCCCCAATACCTAACACCACAAAAAAACCAAATAACCCCAACATATATAATCATAAAGATATCTTACTGAAAAAGATATCTAAGTATTCTGTTCCCCTTGTTCTCACAGCAGACAAAACATACAGAAGAGAAAGAAACAGAAACAAATCCACACTGAAGTGGCCTAGCAAACACTTACAGGGCCCTTACCATCAAGTAGGGCTTTGATCCACTACAAATTCAACAGCAGAATTGTCACTCAGGTTCTTTTACTTACCATCGACTTGGATAGTATATAAATCCCACTATTCCAGATGAGTCTTGTGGACAGCAAGCTCTAATCATACTTCTTTCCACTGCAGAACTCATGGGTTTACATCCTTTTGTTGTCATTTACATACTTCTGTACCCTATTCTACCTCTTGAACAGTCAAGCACGCCTTACACGCTTACTTGGATTGTAATTCTCTTCTTTCCAAACGTTTGCATAAAGAATAGTCTTCCACTTTGTACGGGACAGATAAACAGAATCTCTACTCACAGAAATTCATTTTTACAGGAAAAAGCACTGTGTTTACCTCTCCTCAAGGCTCTCTAAGGAGTTTATGTAGTCCATTCACATAACATCTCCCTTCTACTGCAAACTCTCTCGCTACACAGATAGAAAGGAAAACGAAGCAAATCAAAAACCAAATGTTGGCTGATCACAGTGCTGTGCTCACTCTTAATTTCCCTTGGAAGCACAGCCTCACCTAATTACAAGATCGTTAGCACTCACAGCAGTATGGTGCAATGTGACACAGGTGTGCAGCACCATTACAGAAACAAGATAAGAAACACAGAACACTTGCACTGGTATCTCTGTGACAGGGCATTTTCCAGAATTGCTGTGCTGATAAGTATTTGATGATACAGAAGGTTACATACACAGGCAGATAGACAAAGCTGAATAAGAAGAGATGTGACACATACTGACAAACACATTTTGGGGTTTTACAGCACAGTCAGCAGAAAGCCCAAGGCAAAAAGGTATTTTATTAAGGTAAATCACATAGCAAGGACCAAGGCTAAGCACAGTTATCAATCCTTCTCATCTCAGAATAAAAAAAAGACTGCTGTGTACACTTTAAAGAAAGGCCAGACTAGTATGAACCTTAGCCATGGAATACACACTAAAGCTGCTACTTTTACAAAAGGCTTTTTCTTTCCTGCTGGCAAGAATCACAATGTCTGTCTGTGTTCAAAAGTCCTCAAACTAACAGTAACAGATTTAAAACCACAAGTATGCCATAAAGCTACAAATCAAAAAACTGCAGTATAATTTGGCTAAGAGTGAGAGGTTTTTCTTGACTATAATCAAAGCTCTTTAGGTCTGTGCCCTTTATGATTTACTAATAAACAGGTGAGATAGATTTGCAGTTGCGTATCAATCTCAATCCAAAGGAAGTAAAACACCTTCTTTACTGTAAACTGTATTATGGAATTTACTGTATTAAACAGTAAACTGTATTATGGAATTTGTTATGTAATCTCTAATTCATCCCAGGATAGTCCAGAATTCCTGTGGCAGAAAGTCTTCCAGGAATCCACAGCAGCTATGTGCAACTCCTTAGCTTAACATCACTGAACATCATCTTCAGACACCAACCTAGGAATCTTTTAAGGCAATAGGTTTCTAGCAAACCTTAGCACTCAGAACATCTGTAGCATTCCAGGAAAGTTAGATGTTGCCAGTCCTCTTTCATGCTTCTCATCATGCCCTTTAGAAAAAAGTTAACAGATTTCAATGACCACATTTATGCAGTTAGTCTAGGATATGCCTGCTTGAATCAGAGCATTTACTGAAATCTCTTTAACAACAAGTCGTCTAAGTGTGCTAAGATCTTGTTCAGTCTGCAAATCCAAAATCTGAAAACCGGTTTTTCCATTAGAGAAGTTGGATTAACAAACTGTGTTTATAGACTAATTCAAATCTGTGTCTTTCTGCTCCAAATCTACTCTGAGAACATTAAACTTCCAAGCTAAATTTTACTATTTACAGATAGGTTATTGCACTTACTCACAGTGGGTCCTTTGAAAAACTGGTAATCTTAGTCTCTGCAAGATGGAGTATATTTTATAAATACACTCAACCATAAAAAGGGTTAACTATTTTAAAAATACTACTGTTCAAATGGTCAAAGAAACATATTTGTGCAGCTGCCTAGAAACATGCCTTCTTGAGAAGTAATTTTGAATGCATCAGTGAAAGTGTGCTTAGACTGAGTTCACTCTATATGAAAAATCATGGTGTGTATACAGCTTTTTTAACAATCTCATCCTGTGTCCACTGAGGAAGGCTGTACTACATGCACATACGCTGGTTCACTTGGATGAAAGCCAGATTTTTGGAGAGATCAGGTGCCATGTACAGATCATAGCAGGTTGACATATTTTTCAAGAGAGCACAGCACACAAAGTACTCCCTATGCTCCTCCTTAGGAGAGGAGCTTCTTTGAAAAATCTAGCCCTAAGGGAATGGAGGGAGTGGAGAGTTTGAGTCTCTTTCCTTATGCTCTGAAAATGTAATGTAACTGCACAGGGATAGGCTACACACAAAAAGATATTTATTTGTATTAGTCCTATTAGTATATAAGATAGCTTTCTGTAAAAGACATAGTAATCCCTAAGCATAAAAATATGTGTATGTATATGGAGTTGTTTGTGTATATACATTATTTCTGCATGCCTTTAAATTAAAATTTTAGTTATGATTTGTACTGCTTATTTATAAACTCTATTTATTTATTTATTTACCAAAATAAACACAGTGTATAAATTAACAGTTATATATTACATCAGGCTAGGTAGTCAGGGATAAGGCTTGAGTTCCAGAAAATATAATAAAGAACTAAATTCATTACTCCATACATAACTGCCTCGAGATTAGGAAGAGGACAAGAGCGGCTAGATTAATAAGTACTAAGGTAATGGATCAGCATAGGAGGGCCTGTAAACTTACAATTATTATTGTATTAGTCATCTATTTTGGACAAAAATGACTTGGCTGGCTACCTAGAGAACTGGGTTGGTATCACTGGGCTAGGTTTATTACTTGGGATATGGCTTAGACCACACCATAAACCAAGATCAGGAAAGCAAGAGTGAAAGACCCAAGATGATGATTGATGCTAGCAATGATAAATGACAAAAAAAGCTGTCTTTGTATAGGAATTTGCAGTAAGTTTAAGCTAGACTCATTGCTGCAGCTGGACATCTTCCAGAGAACAACATGCCCAAATGTAACTCTATTTCCAGTTCCACCCTGAGTAAGAGATACAGCCTTCTTCCATCTGACACATTTACGGTGAAAGAACAAGTTAATTATTTATAATTTAAATTGGAAGTACAAGTCAGATGGATATAGATATATCCACCAATGAGGGGGGAAAAATCTTTAGCACTAGCTAGATCTTCAGAAGAGTTTCTAGCATGGGAAGACAAATAACTGCCCAACGGTTGTGGCTTAGACTGTAGTTAGGATTGTGATTCTCTCCTGTTTTTAGCTCTCACTCTAAATGTATGAGCACTTCAAGGTTAAGCACTACCTTCGGTTCTGCAGATGCTCCCAAAATGAGAGTTGGAGGCAGCAAGGCCAAATAAGCTGTCACTCCAGTTAAGGCAAGCACTAACTAATCCTATGGCTACATTTAGAGTTAGCTTTCAGAAAAGCAGAGAAGCAGGAGTGAGACGTATGCTGAAGGCTGAGATGCTTCAGGGTGATGTGAGGACTCTGGGACAGGTGTAAACATGCTGGCACTGGCTGTAAGGTACATGAAGTCCCACTACATTGCTGGAAGATGAGATTTAGGTTACAGGTAGAGCTTGAAAATGGAGAGAATATGCAGCTGAGTGATAGGTTTTGACATGCTTATGTGACTAAAGTAAGAGCTTGAAGAAACAGGAAGAAATGTAATGCCACTCCTTCTAAAACAGGTATGAGACTCAAGGGTACAGCTTAGTCTCTGACTAGTCAGGATAAGAAAAAGTCTCGAGTGAAACTAGTCGTAGATTGTGAATGATTTAGAATAAAGACATGTGGAAGAAACCATAAAGGAGTTACTACTACTATACCAGGTACAGAACCTCTGGCAATAATTCAGAGGTTAGGCTGGTTTAAAGTTGGGAATGGGTAGTTGGAAAGCTGAAATTAATGGTGACTCTTTAAAAGTTCACAGGGATAAAATGAGGGCTGGAGGAACCAGAAGGAAGATGCCACTCTTTTTAAGACAGCTAGGGATAAACCTGGATTTAGAGTAGGACTAAATCTTGGAAAATAAGAGCCTACAGGCAGCTGATACTGCTCCTTGAGTGCTAAGGAAGGCACAGGGCTGGTTCAGTTTGTATTTGTCCAACATCACAGGGTCTGTCTTCAAAAAGATCAGCTGGACTAGAAAAGGTCTACAGGCCTCGCAGAAACATATGCTATAAAGGACTGAAACTTTAGACTCAACGCTGTACACAAATACCATAAAAAAAAACCCCAAAACCAGTGCTTCAAAAAGCAAGCAATCATTAATAGTCTTCAATAAAGTGCTCTTGCTTTTATCACTTAACAGACATCTTGAACATCTTAAGTAGCATAGATGGTAGTAAAAGCATTGGCTTCAGATTTCAAGCACTCCCTGTAATTTGTAAGCGTCTCTTGAAAGGCAGACTGTGCGAGGCTGAAATAGTTACAGACTTGAGCTAAGAAGGAAGAAGGGCAAGTATTTCTTAGAAGAGAGAAAGAACTCCATCTTCTCCAACAGCTTTGAACCATTTTTCCTTTCAAGCAGAGGGCACTGCCAAATGATGTTTGGCATTAAGATCTGCAGATGGTTATACAATACATGAGAATTGCCTGGAATCTTTGGATTCTGTTAACTGATGACTGATGAACACTTTTAGTCAGGTAGAGATTGAAAAGTAAGTTAGCTTTAATTTGTCTGAAATCAGGTTAGTGGTTATGTTTACATCCCTCGTGATTTAGTAAAGTTAACAGTAAGAGAACATACTATGAAGACCTAGCTGTTCCCTGAAAATGCACTATAGACCTTTTTTGTGCTTCCTAATGAGAAAAGAAAAGTAAAATTCACAGCACTAATACCACCTTACATCTCAGGAATAAAATTTATATTATTATTAGTTGGGAAAAATAGGAGTTAAAAAATCTCCTTAGAAAGCGCACATTAAGAAGTCCATTAGATTTCCACAGACAGAAACAGATACACAGATGACAATTCCCATTCTGAAGTTTCATTCTTTTATCTGACACCACAAGAGGATGTTACCATATTATGACATTTTAGTTTTTCCACTCATCATTTACAGTTCTTCTGGTGATCTGCTCCTCTTGTCTTCCCTCAAGCCTCCAAATACCAGCATTCACATTGCTTTCTAGCCAGTTTACTGCACTATAGTTATATGAGGCCCAACACAGAAAAAATGAGACTAACCCTATAGCTTGGGAAGTAAGAGTGGGAAGGGAGAGACAAAGAGATGGTTATAGAATATATTCTAACCTGTCACAGTAAGACAAGGCTCAGCCTGATCATTTCATTCAGTATGAGCGGACACTTGTTCAAACATAGACATTTTCTTACCCTTAGCTGGAAAACGCTGGCGTGCGCTAGCCAACATCCCTTTATTTGTGAAGCAGTTTTTAGCTAATAACAATATCACTGCACTTGAGCACCCACCCTATTTGCCAGACCTGCCTTCCTTTTCCCAGAGATCAAGTTACTGCTCAAGGGAATACATTTTTTTTGTCAGTAGAAGATGTGAAAGCAAAAACAAATGAGATCCTCAACAACCTTTCAGAAAATGATCTCCTTTAAATGTTGGCAGCATCGCATGCCGCTGCACGTCCATTCAGAAGGGAACTACTTTGAAGGTGATCAGTCTGCCCCTGCACTGGTGAGACTGCACCTCGAATCCTGTGTTCAGTTCTCGGCCCCTCACCACGAGAAGGATGTTGAGGCTCTGGAGCGAGTCCAGAGAAGAGCAACGAAGCTGGTGAAGGGGCTGGAGAACAAGTCTTACTAGGAGTGGCTGAGGGAGCTGGGGTTGTTCAGCCTTGAGAAGAGGAGGCTGATGGGAGACCTTATTGCTCTCTACAACTACCTGAAAGGATGTTGTAGAGAGGTGGGTGCTGGCCTTTTCACCCGCGTGACAGGGGTGAAGACAAGGGGCAATGTCCTCAAGCTGCACCAGGGGAGGTTCAGACTGGATATCAGAAAGAAATTGGGTCATTGGACATTGGCAGAGGCTGCCCAGGGAGGTAGTTGAGTCATCATCCCTGGAGGTTGTTAATAGACAGGTAGACAAGGTGCTCACGACATGGTTTAGTGGCAGATAGGAAAGGTTGGACTCAATGATCCAAGAGGTCTTTTCCAACATGGTGATTCTATGATAAGCTATTTTATTTAATATTTAATTTGTTAAATAAAAAGAGGAACAGTCTCAGGTGGGTTTTTTTTTTTGTGTTGGACCTCATATGCTTCTCAGTTTTAAATTTTGTAACAGTTTTTTTCATACTTCCAATGCTCTTAGACTTACAGTACTTCCTCTGCAATGCTTTTCGTTGCCCTGCACACTCTCTTTTCTTACTAATTTTATTCAGAGTTGATCCTCAGAGTCTTTCAGAACACAATCTTATTTTATTGACATAGACCTGAATACTTCCTTAGGGCCTGTCTGGGTATTGCTCTGTCTCCAAGGACTTCTTGGTTGAGATGAACGTACTTCCTTCAGTGTAAGGTCTCATACCCACAGTCTGATTATGGCTATCATCACAGTTCTGCACACACAGTGCTCAAAAAGTCAATGATGTGGCACCACTGAGTCTCTACAGTAATAGCTGTAATCAGTACCGAGGATGGATATAGCCGTGACAATAACTGAAGGAGAAGCAGCTTGTCACCCCCTTCATCCTGTGATACAAAACATCTGCTTAATCTGCTGAACTGGACATTAATGGGACATAGTCCTTTAGCACTTTCTGAAGGAGACAAGTCTTACAGATTAACTATACTTCCAGTAATCTTAGAAATGACTAAAGAAGAACTGTTTTACAACAGGCAGCCCAGCCTCTCAAGTTCATGCTGTCCAGAGTTTAGGAACCTCTCCCACTTTTGCAAATACAACCTTTTTCAAAACAACTAGAGTACAAGTTTTCCTAACCTGTATTCATTAAGCTGTTTTGGACTGCTCTTGGGGACATCAGAGATGATTTTCAAAGGATAAATAACAATATTTGGGGAAGGATTATGTAGACTTGAGAAGGAAAAGCACATTTTTGAGAACAAGAACTATATTGCATAATCTTACTGTCAAGTATTCTTTCAGGTAAGTCTGCAACATCATCTAGCTGGGAGAAGCGAAGCCTGCACATCATTCAAAGAAAGTGAGACACATTGGCTTTGTTAAGCTCACAACATAACCACAGGTAAATTACCTTATGACTGTCCATAGGCAAGCATAAAATACATTAGTAAGCCTGGAAATCTGTGATGAATGAAAAGTGCTGTACCTAAATTCAATTCTGTAAAAGCCACCCTTGCCCTGAGGCCGTGTAAAGGTATTGTGAACAATAAAAAGAATCCTAGAAACTATATAAAAGCTAGGAAAAAGTAACTTGAAACTGCTTTGTGGGCAACCATGTACCCTTTTTTTTTTTCCATGACATAAACTAATATTATCACACTTCAGGTCTTCAGTTTAAAACAAACAAACAGACAAAAAAACTGCAAAACATACATTTATAATGTTGCATTAGATCTGCAAGATACATCAAAAAGCCACAAACTCCACAAGGCAATTGAAGTTCAACTTAACATGGAAAGCTGAGAGGAAAAGTAAGCATGCTGTATATTTAACTGAATCCTCACTAGTATTTGCTAAACTAAAACAAGGTGTATTGGTAGAAGCCTATCTATTATGTTTTACTTCTTTCCCTGACAAAAATAATGAAGGTGTTATTCTGTGCACTTACGAATTATAAAGAATTGGTCTGCCTGGTGTTTTAGAATATTTAATCCCTTTACATCAGCAAAGAGATTCATCGGTAAAAAAGCAGGCAGCGGAGTGAATGCTGTAATCTTTTCCTTTAAAAATGTAGTTGGCACAGAAATTGTCCATTTTACTCTAGAGGATGCAATTACATTTCAGCTTTCATGTAAAGCTAGCTTTGTGAAATTGAAAAGCCTGCATATGAACAGAAACATAACAGCAGGGAGAAAAAACAAAGACTATAGCTGGTTATGGATCATTTCTGCTGCTCCACATGGTTGGAGGGAAAAATAGCTGGATGCACTGGGTGAAGCCCATCTGCAGCAAGCAAACCCATATCAGCCCTTCTGCCCTAATGGCAAAAAGGAGTCTATGACTGAAGAGTTCAGACTCCTGATGATCAATCTTTCGTGTCTTTACTTAAAGATTCTATGAGCTGAACAAGATGAAAAACAAAAAAAAGAAAAGAAAAAGAAAAAAACCGCCACAAAAATACAACAACAGACAGAGAAATGGTCATCTGGGTCTCAAGGAAGGAAGAAGAATCTTGTTAGCTAACCCAAGTTCACCAGCTGGGGCTAGAATAGAAAAGTCCTGCTCACCTCCTGCTCTGCCAAAGCCTTTGAGAGACTGAAATGCAAATTGCCAGGAATGCTTTAACTGAACAAGTTCCTGTAAGGAAATGCCAGTCTGCTTGTCTGGTTTAGCAATGTTAATAAAAAAAATAAACTTTCTGGAGACCAGGGAAGAAAAAAATCTAAAAAGTAGGTCTTTATTCTTTCCTCTCAGCTGCATATAGCAAAACTTGCTGTGAGGAAACTCACTTAGAAGGAAGTATAAGCCACTTGATTCAAGGTTCTCTCCTCCCAAGATATGTTCCAACTTCCAACATCTTTGGCTAAATGAAGATCGATCTATCTTTGTTAGCAAAAACAAAACCCCTCAAAACACTCTGAAAACAGGCATGTTTTCTGCCCACAATCAAACAGCAGTTATCATTAAATTCCTCAACATTTCAGAAAACTGGAAAGACATTTCTCATCCACCTATGGTTGTACCATAATGAATACAGGGAAAATTTGGATTCAGACACAAACTATGAATACAACATTAAGTTCAGAAACTGCCAGCAAAAGAAGTTACACTCTGATTATATAAGGCTATAGTAAGTTAATTAACATTTGTTAAGCAATTCTAGTTCCCAACACGAGAAGCAGCACGTTGAGCCAGAATATCCAGTTTTTATATTCAAACAAATATAGTTCTATGCTGTGAGACATAACTGAATGTGAATCTTGACCTGTTAATTACTGAAGTCTTTACCATATATTTTACACACATTCATCAAATGTTAAAGAACTCCTGTGACAGAAAGACATGCACTTGTCAAAACATTGTGCTTATATGTTATCATAATTTCTCTTTGTTTTAAAAATAGAGAACTACCAATAATTAAAAAAAAATCATATCACACATTCCTTAGTTTGCTTACATTTGTAGTGTGATAAAGTATATACTGAAAAGTAGGTGTACATGTCTGGTTTAATAATTATGCATTTTTAAACAAAAGAGAAAGTGTGGTAAGTTAATAATGTCCACTGTGTGAATTAAAAGGAGAAATTATAAAGGTTTCAACTCCTAATCCTTTGGTTCAATCCAGCAGTGTAGTACTGAAGTGAATCCCTAATTATTCATTCTTACAGGACACTAAGTTCAAAGTTAATGTGAATAACATAAATTTGATTCTGAGGGAAGTGAATTATGCTCCAGCTATCTACTGAAATGCTCTCCAACCCCACTGGGACTTTGCAGCCGTGAGTGGTTCATTGGTCCAGTTTGAACTGCATTTACAATTACAAACCTATGATCCAGGGGACCAGATGAACTTTATCTGGAACTAAAATCTCCAAACCACATATAGACCAACAAATTTCAGAACTGACTGCTGCAGTCTACTGAAAAGTTCTTACTGCACCAAGTAATATCAAGTACAGGTACCTATACAGATTGCTTTGCTTCTACCCAAATTTATGACTAAAGGCTGTTATGCAGGGTAGAGATACTCACCATAATGAATTCATTGGGAATTGCACTGAATGTTAAATGGTATGAGATGGGCTGGTTTTGAAACAATTAAGACAAGCTTTATGTTTCGACTAAGATTAATATGTATTCAATAGCAACTGCCAAGGCGTGTGTATTTACTCAAGAAAAAAAATATTTTAAATCAAAATAATTTTTTGCTAAACTAAACTACTTCTAAGACATCAAGACAAAGTGCTTTTGTATCATTTGCATTAAAGACAAAAATGCATTGCTCACTTGAATTTATTCCTTATCCAGTTTTATAGCCTTCTGTTGCACAGAAAACTGCATTTTCTTTACTACCTGTTGAGTTGATTATATTTCGTCCCACATTTCTATGTAATCATGCTCATTTTCTAACTAACATAGTCAGAAAATCACACAAACTTTTCAACAATGAAAAGATGATTCTCTTTCTTTAGAAAAGCTTAAAATATCCTATTTCTTTTAGCATGACTCGCAGGTCATGCTTACAAAACATTGTTTTCTAAGACTTTTGTTTGTTTGTTTCTCTCTTCTGGAGACTCTTCAGTTGGTCTATATCTGAATTTGCAGTATTCAAAACTTGCATTAGATCAAGCCCCCGCAATTTCAAATCAGGATAATTACGCTCCTTGTTTTCTATGTAATATTTCTGATTCTAAACTGCAGAATCATGTTTACCTCTTTTTGCAGAAAAATTACATTGTCAATTCACTCTGTCTGTTTTTCTCTATGACCCTAAGTTGTTTTTCCAAGTCCTGCTCTAGTCATTTATTCCAAACTGCACAAGTACTGGGTGGATAATATATTCTTCAACTTCTACCTTCTCATATGGCAGAAAAGGCCCATCTACCTTCACCCATAATCCACAGGGACAGGAACATACCTCAAAATAGTTCAAAATAGCTCGGTTACTGACTGAAGAGCTTGCTGGAGTCAGCCCACTCCAAGTACTCTCTCTGTTGCAGAGACAGCCTAGGAGAGTGCTGGGATCAGCACAGTATTCTACATTTACCCCATTTCCTCCAGACTGAAAGGTGGACTCCTTTGTCCTCCTGCAATACCATTTAGAATCCTCTCCTAAAGACAGACACTCTTCCAGGAGATCAAAATCAAAGGACATGGTAGACAAAATGACAAGGCCTCAATATATCAGCATCCTGCATAGATCACATTCCACAGAGCCAAGACCAGGAGTCAATTATTTGCAGAAAAAGACTTTTGCCAGAGGTTCTGGCTCATAGAACAATTTAACAGCCCACCTACAGACACCCTGTGCCCCCTACCTTGCTGAAGTAACCTTAGCCATTTCAGCTAAAAGTATATTACTCCATCAAAAAGAACTGAAAATTCACAATGCCTGAAGAAGAATTAACATGGCTCTCAAAGCTTACAGTAGGTGATATAGGACAGGCAATGTTTCTGTGATAACTTCGATATTTAATAAGAAAAGTACTAAGCAATAAATCTCAAATTCTTCCCTGTGTAGTGGTCTACTGTGGATTTTTCTTCCTGGAGTCATTAATAGTAAAAGAAAACCCTTTTCACACAGCAAACCCAGGGGTGTACCACTCTGTTTCTTAGCAAACAACACACATGTTTTCCAGACATTGGTCTTTTGTAGGAGTTTATTTTTAACATAAACTCTGGTATAATATGAAAGTTCAACTGCTACCAATTGCCAGTCTTTCCTGGATTTAGGCAACAATATATTTTGGGAGTATGACTCAAGAAAGCATTCACATGAGCAAGTAAAGCAGGTGGCCAGGACCTACCACATAGCATCAACTTCATCAGAACATCCTCAGAGAAGAAAAAATAGCTCTGAAGTGTTTGGAGAGATGATCAGAGTATGGAACAAAAACTGTTCTAAGATACAGGTTGTAACTATCACAAATTATAAAGCAAACTGCAGTCTATTGCCTAAGCATCACAAAGAGATATATTAAAGAAAAAAAACCAAAACACTGCTCTTCTCATCAAAGCGTGTATCACTGTGTTGCCAGTAGTAACTCTTGAAGAAAATAATTTACACATGGGGCCTCAGTAATAAGTTTAAGTTATGCCTATGCCAAAGAAATAGCTTACCTGTTTTCCCCTCAAAAGTATTTCATTCAGCAGCACAGGTCATTTATTCACTCGATGTTTCAACTGCAATAGAAAAAGAAGTTGTTTGTTAGTCTGTTGGGAAGAGAGATATCCAAGCTACCTATAAAACTCTTGCTGTCTTATGCATATTTATGCCCAGCACTGGGTCCTGTGATTGCACAGGAACAGAAGGCCAACAGCCACTGCACTGAGGTACCGTAAGTTACACTGCGGCCAAGATCTCGTGTTCAGCTGGGATTCTTTAATCTTCTTCCAATGAATTAAGCAAAACAGAGGAGGAACAGAAGAAACGGAACAACAATATTTCTGTCATTTGTCTACTCTGTAACTAGGCTTTGACCAACTTAGCTCTTACAAAAGCTGCTTCAGCATAAAATTTTTTATCTCTAGCAAAGATTTGAAAAAAGGACCCTGTCATCTTTACTCAAACAAGCACTCCAGGACCGTAACTGCAGGCAATCTAGACTAATTCCCTACTTGGGAAGCGTCTAACTTTAGAGACATGGATTGTCCCCTTTAATTAAAACTGGAAGTTTTCTCATGCTTTTATCAAACTCTGATTTGAATTCACACTTGAAGGAAAACGGATCACACACCCAAGCTCTACTTTGAGCCCAGAATAGTGATGGACACAAGACGTGCTCCAAAAGTATTACAAAAAGAATCAAGACAAGGAAGCTTCCAAAAAGAAGAAAATTGGACAAATAAGACAAAACTTTTCCTAAAAATCAGCGTAATGTCACATCAAAAGCAAAAAGAGGTTTTTAAGTCCCTACACTTGCACACACGCTGTCAGCTCACAGGCCAAAACCACTTCGAAAACGTCCATTGAATACCCAGGAGAAAGGGAAATTGCTTTCACACACAAAATGCTTTCCCTTACTAGAGATGGTCACAATTTAATAACCCACATGATTAAGTTACACACCCGTGGACAGCAGTAGTATGTTCCAAATCCTGACCAGCAACCACTGCAAGTTCAGTGATCCACCTAACAGTTCAGAGGAGCACGCCCAGGCCAGTGCTGTGCAGCACAATGTTGTACAGACAGCGTACTTGTTGGGCTGTGGGATGCTCGCAAAGCCTCGGATGCAGGACGGGCTCAGCCAGGTCACCACAGAGGAGCCGTGGGCACCTGGCCCTGCTTGTATCTAGAAACACAGCAACAGGCTCTCATGCGAGCGTCCTTCAGGAAAAATAGCAGCTTCTTGTAAGGAAAGTCTATAATAGCTAGGATGATGACAAGGGAGAGCTTCTCTCCGTGGACAGAAGCTGCTCTGCTCTGCACAGTGCACCGCAGGAAAATCCATCCAGGCTCTTACTCACTGCAGAACAAAGGGATGCAAGACTTACTGTCTATATCCCTCTTCTTATTCTCTTATTAAAGTGGTTATCTCATTAAGCTTTTTGTTGTTGGTCATTTCTAATGAGATCCAGAAAGAGCTCTGCACCATCTCATTCCCTCCTCCCTTTCTGAAACACATACACAAACCAATTTCTGCTCTCAGTGTTGTCAGAGCTGTGGCCAGCATCATTACCCTTAGAACAGTTAAGAGTGGCTCTCAAGGAGACAACATATTCGCTTGCACTAAATACTACACAAGCTGTGGCTTAAAGCCATGTTACTGTTCTGTTGCTGTTCTGTTATTATGAAAGGAGAATATTGAGCCAATCTTTCAAGATACAATTCAATTATCCCTCACTTCAAACACAGGCCTGATCCCAAAGGTCCAACATACCTGTTGGGACACCATACTTGAAACAACATTACTATGCTCACATTTTCTCCAAAATTTTGTTAGCACAGAAAAAATAACAGGTACAGATATTTACTGCTACAATCCAAACTGATAACTTCCTCTCCCTTTCTTTTTCTTCCAGATTTTTCTTCTTTTAGGTATGTCCAATAAAATACAGAAGTAAAGCAGCAGATGTGTTTTAAAAAAATTAAGAACTCCAATGAGACTAAAATAAATCACCTTAAAGTTTTCCTGTTTAAAATAAAGGAACAACTTTGAGCGAGAAAATACTGGTCTGCAACAGACCTGAAAAGGAAGGGATCAAACACTTGCCCTCTCTATCCATACACTTTCTTTACCAGAAATTACCTCAGCCCACGTCTGCTCATGAACGTATTAGCTAGAGACTGTGGATCTCAAACAGAATGTGCTAAATAAGGCCACCTGGACTTTTTGGATTCATAGAATCACTAGGTTGGAAGAGACCCACCAGATCGTCGAGTTCAACCATTCCCACCAATCTCTAAACACCTCATCCACCCTCACCTTAAACACCTCCAGGGAAGGCGAGTCAACCACCTCCCTGGGCAGCCTGTTCCAATGCCTAACGACATTCTTGTAATACAAAAGCTGAACTTCCCATCCAAATGAATCCTCAAAACCACACCAATATTGAGGGTGGTGAGGAACTGGAAAAGGCTGCCCAGGCAAGCTGTGGATGCCTCATCGCTGGAGGTGCTCATGGCCAGCTTAGATTAGGCTTCAGCAGCCTAATCTAGTGGGAGGTGTCCCTGCCTATGGCAGAGGGTTGGAACTGGATGATCTTTAACGTCCCTTCCAACTCAAACCATTCTATGATTCTATGACTCTATGACTATATAATATTAATTAATTTATTCTGCTATTGTTTCTAAACTTCCTACTTCAAGAATACCTAGCAGAAATCATACTCTTGATGCAATTAATCAACTATTTTTAACCACTAATGCCTTCTGGATGGACTCTAGCTTGTCTGATTATATGCTATAGAGCATATAACCAGACCTAAAGGTAGATCTAAAAGGAATAAACCTTTTCATCAATCCACAAAGGAACTTGTGGATTTGTCTTACTTGCAAGCAAATCCCATCTGATCTATCACTTAATTAAAAGAATCTTCTAAATTTAACTATCTTTCAAAGATGGCCATGACTACAGAAACGCTAGTGACAACTATAATTTGCAAAGCATTGAAGTACCAGAAATCAAAAAAGGTTTTCTTTGGGGCGATTTTTTTTTCTTGTTTAGCTGAAGGTTCTGTAACCTTTTAAGGTTCAAAGACAGCAGACTACATCCTCTTCACTGAAAGCTACTTTCTTAGCATTCTCTTACAAATTCATCAAGCTATAATCCATTAAACCACAAAACAATTTTATTCCTTCTTTTGGTTGGGTAATAGTAACATGTAGCTGTAAGCAACTGACTGGAAATACATTAGCAGAGATTTCCTGCAGTCCACATTATGATTGAGCTCGTATGTATTTACTCATCTTAACTGTACCACTGAGTGGAAACACCAATAAGAGTTAATTATATAAAGGTTCTACTAGACAGTACGATACCAGTTTTGGGACTCATTTTTGTCCCAGATGATTCTGCTTCTTGAACTAGAAAAAAAAAGTGCTTTAGCGATAATAACATTTACTTTATTCAGTGGTTTTAAAGTTTGCTAAGCTTGGTTCAGGTTTTATATAGTCCTGAATATTAGCTAGACTTCTATCACGTTTTTTTCCTGAACAATCTATTTTCAGTGACATTTCTCTCATTAACATTCCACCCTGCAGAAAATGAGTTCTGGTTTTTATGCATTTACAAATACACAAATGATATAAAATTTATTTTGTTACTCCTTGACTGTACATACATAAAGCACAGGACCAACTCCTATCTTGTTATCATCCCATTTTCAGGGGATTCTTTTTTTACATTGAATTTTCGCTTGGATGAAATCCAGTTGAGGCGAGCATATAAGGAACGGCACCTCAGAAAAGAACAGTGTGGTGGTTGACCAGGTTTACATAAGAACACTCTTCTCAGCATATTCCATTTTTCTAAACAATAGTCCAATGTAATGTCCCACTTTTGCTCTTTATGCAAGATTAAAATTCCCATTATAAAAGCAGCATCAGAAGGCAAACTTCAAGGCAAAGTGTCATAAGTAGCATTCTAAAGAATGGAGAAAAAAACTCACCAAACTTTAGAAGTCAGAAAAGACTATTTCAGCATGCTGACTCTATCAGCTTTCACTGGAATCTCTTCAACATCCAGGCCCAGGGTCAAAATCTGGTTTACAATTGCATAGATATATGCAGAAAAGCAGCTAAAAAGGAGCTTGGTGTAGCATGATAGTTATGGCTGGCTTTGGTAGCAGGAAGGTCCTTTGACAGTTCCTTATGTGTTTATTTGCAAGATCAGAGAGCTGGCATTTAGGGATTGAAAGCTAGACAGAATTGCAGGATCCAAGGGGGAGATAAAAATCACTGACTGCAGAGACAGGACTTTAAATTCATGTGAGCAGTCAATAACAAAAACCACGGACCACAGACTGGGGAATTCAACAATCTTCCTCAAGCTCAACTCACTCTCAAGACTGAATTATGCAGCAAACTTTTTTTTCCCCCCAGTAGTGTTTGCAAAAGCTGTCAAGGAAGAGATTGCCAAAATAGAATTAAAGTAAAATCAGAAGAGATGTTTTCCTTTCTTACTTGACTTTTGAGGAAGCTTTCTTAAGATAAATGAAAATAGCAGATGATAAGCAGTAGCATCCAGAGCACTCTCCGTTAACAACGCGAAGGGTATGAAGAACTGCTATAAAGAAGTCATAAAAATGATCCATCATCTGAAATAGTTTGTATGCATGCTACACTGTTTACGATCTTTTAGGCAGTATCTTCTACTCTGAGTATGCATCTCTTCTTCCCCGGGCAGTAGAGTTTCATCCAAGGGCAATAGAGGAAATAAACCAACCAACCAAAACCTCCCAAAAAATCCCACTGATGAGCTGTAGTAAACTTAAAGTAGCTGTCTTGCTTTTTCAAACAACTCATACATTATCTACAACCCTTCAACTCACTTCATAAAATGTAGCTGAGCCTCAATTGTATCAGGACTTTGGCTGTCAGATGTATATTCTTAATCCTCTAATACAGCACAGCTTCTAGTGATGCTTGACGGTATTTAAGAGATTTTGACATACTTTTTTCTACTCAATACAGGACAGACATCTTGCTCTGACTTCAAGACCTGCTGTGAGAAAGCAACCTATCTACCATTATTCAGAAAACTCTGTAATGACATTTTAATAATTCTGATGTACAAACAGCTTACAGGTCTCCTGCAGAAGAAAAAATAAAGCTTTGCACTACCCAGTGTTTAACACTTAAAAAATCTGAGCAGATGTATATAAATTACTTGTGATTCCACATAAAAAGCTTTAAAATTTTATCAGTACCATAGTGAAAATACAGCACCAACTCATGTTCTTTTGTCACAGTATTTAATGCCAATCTCAAAATCTTTAAAAGTCCTTATACTATTATCTGCACCCAAGAAAAGCGATCAAAGTTTTATAAGACATTCTCAAAAGTATATCGCCTTTCCTTTAGTTAACACTAAACTATTTCCACATCACCTCTAGCAGTCAAAAATGAGTAAAAAGCTCAAATGGGGGTGTATCTGTTTTCTAACTTCCTACCCCTTAAAAGCATTCCTAAAACCCTCTGTGAAGAATAACTACTGCATGTCAAGAATGAAGCTGCGCAGAGAAGCACCACCTTATGAAAACTCAGTAGCAGTTACCAATGTTCCTATCCCTCACATGTTCATTTAAGCATTTTCTACATTTCAGTAGCATAACAAGTTATATCCATTCAGAATAGAAGATAAAGAGCACATACATATATAAGGGAGAGTGAGGTAGAAGGTCTGGCACAGCCAGTAACAGAAAGATGTGATAGACTTATCCAATCCTTGATCCTACACAGGAATTTCCTTTTTCTGGTCTGGACTTCAGGTAACTGCTTTTGGTGCAATGGCATCTTTTAACCACAGCAATGTCCTCCTTAATCTCTGCCTTTCCTTCCTACTCTTTAGCCAGAAAGTTTACCACTTTGAACTTTGGAAAAATAAAAACAACAAAACCTTTTTTGTCATGTTGTATTCAGTAAGTTTACCACTCTACATGATTTCTTGAGCTCCTGAAACACGTCTGGCCTATTTCTTACCCTTGTTAAAGAAAAAAGTATCAATATGATGAGCTACACCCATCTATTTGAGGCCAAATGTTGTTCAAACAATTATAAATACTTGATATAAATACTTGGTAAGTTTTCTTTGCAGCATAGCCATAATAAAAATTCTGATGCAAGTTGCCTGACTTTCTTCCAGAAAGGAATTTTTTTCATGAATGCCTTAGCTTTGAAGATTATTTCATTGCCAAGCAACCCTTGTGTTACTGCCAGAACACCAGGGAAAAGCTTTATTTCAAGGAAAGAAAGAAGAACATGTCAATTGATGATGACAGAACTGTTGTAGGTCAAACAGTTAAATTTATTCTGACTCCATGTGTAGCATGCTTGGGGGATTTTTTTTCCAGCTTATGAATGCATTATTCTGTGTGAGGGCAGCTCTGAGCTAAACAGAAAAAAAAAATAGACTTATGGTCAGTACAAGTTGTAATTCTCGAGATAAGGCTAATGGGAACATCCCACTGCATCCTTCTAGGGCCAAAGTTAATTAGTAGAGCATTCGCTAGAGATCTCAAACATAGCAGCATCCCCTGGATGGGGACATTCTGGAGCTAACACAAGAGTAAATGCATCCCAACTAGGGTGCCCGCAAGAATAGAAACATGCAGTCGGTGGCAACTAAATGGCAGATATAATCCAGTTTTCACAAAAAGGAATTTCTTTTTAGACACAGCAGACTACATTTACTGCTGTTATCTCCAGAAAGCAACACAGGTGCTTGCTTATGTACTGCACTATATACCTGCTCAGAGCTTTTGAGAATAGATGCTTTTGTTTACTAGCAGTGATGGCCAAACAATTTCATGATCTTTCCTCCACCAGACTAAAAAATTTCCAACCCTCACCATCTGCATTATAAATATCTTGGCACCTTCAAATTCCTGCTATTTAAAAAATGAAGCAAGACATTTTATAATAGGAAAAAGATAAAGAAATTACCACTTCATGACCAGGCTGTCCAGAGTTCACTCTGCAGCAAGCCCAGGCTAGCCATGGGCTTGTGGTCCTACAGGATAAAACCCACACTCTAGTAAATGCAATAATAACACTTTGCAGTTGATATATTTGAGTATCCTGGACAGAGTACAAGCTATACAACAGCAGAGTCATCTAGGTCGGAGCCAAACTACCAAAACATAGCCAAATAATCTGCCTAAATGAGTCACAATTCACAAATTGTACAGTAATTCAAAAATGGATCATGCACGATCACTGAACTACTTAGAGTGTATTTCACTGTCTCTGTCAGCAGTCCTGGGCAGCTTCTCTGTCTTTACTCCTTTTTATTACATATCACCAGCACTGGCCAGGACTTGATTTGGTGTTACAGATAAAAAAGTTTCTACCCCTAGAGAACTTACATATGTATGAATAATTCACTAGCCTTCTTGAAGTTGTTTTTCCCAAAAAGGGACCCTAGTACCTCTGGTTCTACCACGTTCTTGAATTTTACCCCTTCTTCACCGAAGTAAAAAGAGCAGCAGTGCTGCTAAAGCCTGGTCCTCAGTTTCAGAGGAAGAGCTGTGATTGCCAGTACCTGTTCAGAATTGTCTCTCTTCCCTCTCTTCTTGCATGCTCGGAGAAACAAGCCAATCGCGTTCACATTTTCAGCACCAAGATAAATATTTGGGCAGCCCTGAGTGAAACTGTAGGAAGTTTCCCCAAGCTTAGATGTGAAAATATATACTCATGTGATGAAAGTCTTTGTGTTTCAAAAATCTGACTATAACAATAACAGCTATATACCATGTTATTATCTATTATTAATTCCCAATAAGAACAAGCTACTGTTAAAGAATTGCTTGGTTCCTGATGGAATGACATCTGGTTTTATTTTACAGACATGATTTTTCTATTAGAAGTGAGGAAAAAAAAGTCATGCCCCGGAGACATAAGCAATGCTGGCACAGCATTAGGAGACATCAAGTCATACTAGTAAACACCTTTTGTTGTTAACATCCACTCCATTCACAGAGTGCTTTTTAACTTATTTCAACAATAAAGAAAAAATCTACTAGAAGATGTTGTGTACGCTATTTCTAGAACCATCACCACTAGTCTTTAAACTGTAGGCTGAACAGCCGCACCAGTCTGAACCTTCCAAGCTCATCGTGCCCTCTGATATTTGCTTTAAGTATAATAAAAGAGAGAGAGAAAGAAAAAAATTAAGTTAAACGGAGCAGCCAGTTCTCAGCTTCTCCCCTTGTGACACCCACCAGCCTCCCTGCCTACAGATCCAGAAAAGCGAGGCAGCACCTTCCAGATCCCCTGCTTGTCAGGATAAACATGCTTAATGGCAGACGGCTTCTCAGCCTCCACCTCCTCCAGCAGAGGCTCCTCTGCTTCCCGGGAGCTGCGGCCCCTTCGCAGGTGCCTGCGATTTCTCGTCGGTGCTTTTAACTCTCTCGAACCCACCGCACAGGTCAAAACACGAACCGGCTGCGGAACGCATTCCGTCCAGAATGAATTTCTAACATTTCCCCCTCCGCTGGGTTCCCAACGGTGAGGACAACGCGTTATTTATAGAGTCGTTTCAAGACAATTAGCTGAATAAACGGAATAATTTCCGAGCGGGAGCAGGCAGAGAGCCACAAAGAGCCTGCGGTGCTTAACAACCCGCTCGTTAACATCAGACACGGAGCAGCAGACGCGGAGGTTTGGGCCTGGCCGGCGGCGGGGATGGGGGGGGAGGAGGAGGAGGAGCCGCCCTGCGCGCGGGACCGTCCTTCATCAGACCCTCCAGAACTTCCCTCCGCATCCCAGCGCGGGGGCGCGGGGGGGCGCGGCTGGGCGGTCGCATTCAACTGGTGGGACCCCCCCCACGTTCTTCTCCTCTTCCTCCTCCTCCTCCCGGGCAGCGGGAGCCGGCGGCGGGGAGGGGGCGCGGCGCTGCTGGAGGATGCGGCGGGCGGCGCGGCGGCGCGGGCGGGGGCAGGCGGGCGGCGGGCGGCGGCGCTGACCGCAGGGCTCCGCGGCGCTCCCGAGGATGCTCGGGGGGCGATGCCCGGCGACAGGGAGGACGAGATTTGCCAGAAAGCGCTGCAGCTGCTGGCCGAGCTGTGCTCCGTCGGGGCGGTGGAGAACGAGAACTGCCGCGATTTCATCTACTACCTGCGGGACAGAGCCCGGCCCCGCCTCACCGACTCGGGTACGGCCGGGGCGGGGGGGGATGCGGGATGGGCGCGGGGACCGGCGGCCGTCCCTGCCCCTCGGAGGCCGGGTCGCCGCGGGGCGAGGCCTGCGGGTGCGGCGGGGGCTGCCCCGGAGAGCGCGGGGGATGCTCGTCCGGGCTGGGATGCGCGTCGCCGCGCCCGGTGATGCCGGGTACCCGGCTGCCGGCTCCTGCCGGTACGGGGGGGGCTGCTCCGGGGAGCGCGGGGATGGGGCGACCCGCCCGCGGGAGGCTGCGTGTCCCGGCTGGGGTGCGCGCCCGCGGGAGGCTGCGTGTCCCGGCTGGGGTGCGCGCCCGCGGGAGGCTGCGTGTCCCGGTTGGGGTGCGCGCCCGCGGGAGGCTGCGTGTCCCGGTTGGGGTGCGCGCCCGCGGGAGGCTGCGTGTCCCGGTTGGGGTGCGCGCCCGCGGGAGGCTGCGTGTCCCGGTTGGGGTGCGCGGCCGCGGGAGGCTGCGTGTCCCGGTTGGGGTGCGCGCCCGCGGGAGGCTGCGTGTCCCGGTTGGGGTGCGCGGCCGCGGGAGGCTGCGTGTCCCGGTTGGGATGCGCGCCCGCGGGAGGCTGCGTGTCCCGGTTGGGATGCGCGCCCGCGGGAGGCTGCGTGTCCCGGTTGGGATGCGCGGCCGGTGCTGCCGAGTCTCCGGCTCCAGCTCTCGGGGAGCCGCATCCCCCTAGTTCTGCGGCTCTCCCCGCTGGAGCCGTGCGTGAACTGCTCGGGATGGCAGGCAACTTTCTCCATCGTGGCCCCCTCTCCCCCGTCACCTGAGCCCGAGCCGCTCGCCTGGGCTCGTCCCGGCCCTGCAGCGGGTCGGAGCATCCCTGCCCGGCGCTGCCGCCCCCGTGGCTTTGCTGCTCCTGGGCTCCCGTGGCCCTCCCCGAAGCTTTAGGTTTAATTGTAAAGGCGGAGGGGAGGTCTGTGTGTGTGTCTTGGGCGGGGGAGGGTTTTAGCTCATTTTAAATGCGGCTCAATGTCACCTAACTTTTCAGCTCTGTGTTTCACAAGCTAAAAAAACTATTTCTTGCATTTCTGTAGAAGATGTGGGGGTTGTAGGTCTGAGAGGGTGTGCACTGAGTGGTTTTGCGTGTGCGTGTTTGTGTTACGTTTGCCTTTTCATGTGTTGGCATAACTCTGACTTAAAAACTTCAGGAAGGTTTTTAATAAGGCAGCTGAGCTCCCGCTGCGCAAAAATGCTGAAAGATTGATCATGTTCTGTATATCTCTGGCCATAGGGGAAAGACAAATTGCAATCTGAAGTTTATTAGATTTATTTTTACACCATTAAGATGAGTTTGCTCAGTATGAGGAGAATATTAGGGAGTTAAAAGAGGAGTTGATAAACATTTGCAGCACTGGAAAGTCTTGCTGTTAGATCAGCTGATCATCACAGCTCAGTACCAACTTCTTTAATATTCTCTGAAAAAATATTATTTAGCATAAGGCAGTCTAATGACACTCTCAAATATTTTTCTGTAATTTGGTGGGTCTGAAGTAACACTTGGACTATGACTTACTGACAAATACCTGGATATGTGAAAAGCCCTGGAGGAAACAAGTAAAACTAAGAGAAAAATATAGGGGAAAAAATATGTGCTATCACTATAAATTTATAAGGAATTTTCTGACAATAAATTTGCTTGTATCCAAAGCTACTTGCTGCCATTATGGCTTTTCACTCACTGAAAAATATTCAAAATGATTCATGCAAGGTTTCATAAGGATTCTTTAAAATTATGCAATTTAATTGTTTTGTTCGTATAGGCATTTAATTACTTTGTTCATATAAGCAGTAATTTTTGTGACAGACACCTGTGATTTTCTGTAATTATCATTTACCAAGGGATCAATCACATATTTCTGTATCAGGTGATGATTCCAAAAATGTCTACTTAAATCAGTGCTTGCTTTGAATACTAAATTACTTGAAATGCATATGGAGACTTTACCCTCAGCTACTTGGATAGGAGCTTTTCAGATTTCTTTCATAAGCTACCTGCTTTTTTTTTTTTTTTTTTTTTTTTGTTCCATCAGCCTCAGGCAAAAAGACTACCCATCATCTATTTGGGAGCGGTTTTAAAACATGATGTGCTTGGTAAAAATGTATCACCTCTACCTAAAGATAAAAAAAAAAAAAAATCACTGTTTATTTCTACCTGTTTTGCTTAAACCATCATTATACAACAGCCTTCTGGTATTGTTGCAAACCTGCTCAATTACACAGAGCAGCGGTCCCTAACCTCCGCCAGTCAATGTGCAGCAACAGTGAGCAATTATGCTGCAGGCAGCATCTTCCTATTGGCCTTGATTTTAACATTTTTATTTTTTTGCAGCTGCAGTCGGTCTCAGAGGGTCTCGCAGGCAACATGTTATCCATAAACCCAGTCGTGGAAACCACCTCTGTAGAGTAGCAATGTCAGGAATTTACTAATTTACCTTGTCATAGTTCTTTGATTAAAATATGTATATTGCCCCAGTAAATGGACTACCCATGTGTTTTGTTTAGGTGGTCCGTGGATTTGATGGTACAGGCTTTAAGAAGACAATGTACAGGACTTCAAAAAATGAGTAATGTGATTCACAATCAAACAGCAGTACATTAACCAAATCCAGCTTTGTTTACATAGTGAGTTTCATTGACTTAACCACGGGAAAATGGCATTAAAAAGCCCTGACAACTGATGTCAATTTCTGGCCACTGGTGGTCTAAACGTGGGGGTGGGAAGAAACCCTGTGCTGAAAACCAGCATCTTCTTGGCAGAATTAGGCAAAAGATTGAACTGTCCTCTTATAATTCCCTTCCTCATTGCCCCCTTGACTTGTGGTGGAAATGTGATGTGCATTAGCCAGACTGAGTAAGTTTCTCTTAGGCATGGGTACAACTTTGTGAGTGTTGAGTAAAGTTGTAGCTGGAAAACATACATGATTATCTTTTGTACAAAAATTGGAGTATTTCTCCATAGAATCATAGAATGGTTTGAGTCAGAAGGGTCCTTAAAGATCATTCAGTCCCAACCTCTCTGCCATGGGCTAGATGATTTTACAACACGTTGGTTTGAGCCGTTTACATATGTTGGCTCTGTTACGTGAATGGTTGGGGGGCTGTAAAGCTGCAGTAGTTACTGAAAAAAAATCAGTAGAAAAGCAATGGAATTAATAAAATCTATGGAATATTGGAAAAATCAAACCTTAGCTGAGGGATCAAGTGAGCTGAGGGTTTGCTGAGCCTGATATCAGGGTTTGCCTGCAAGCTCAAACTCCTAGCACCTCTCAGTCCCAGCACTGAGTAGCCAGATCCCTGGGAATCCACCTGTTCTTGCCTGACATCTGATGTGGTTATCTGTGAGGCTCCCTGCTGTCAGAGGGGACTCAGACTGGGAGGGCAAGGAGGAGGGGGACAGGAGGAGACAGGATGCCTGCGGTATGCATGGCATCTTTATTTTTCACTTACTTTGCACTATTATAGGAAATACTGCACAATACTTAGAGCATAAGTTTAAGGGCTAATGAGTTGCAGGTTAAATGCACTGGTCCACTGAATTTAAAGGGTGACATGGGTGAGTCAGATTTTAAATGTTTTCAGAAAACTAATAATACAAATTAGACATTTAGTGAAAAATCTTCAGTTAGTTCAAAAAAAGTTACATGTTCGAGGACCCTTGAAAATCCCAGTAGGCATCTTTAAGCATCTAGATACCTTAATAAGCTGGATCTTTTTCTGCCCTGTTCCCCCATTCCCTATCTGTAAAATGCTCATAACATTTCTGTATCGTAGAAGAGTTTTATGAGGGTAAATTGCCAAGCCTGATCACACCAAGTATGTAAAATATTCATAAGGGAGAGTCATAGGGACCTCCTAGAGATATTCAAGTAAAAACTGTGTTAGTCATCCAGGCATTTGAAAACAATCACCCAGAATCATGTAATATTGCCCCACGACACCAGATAAAGCAAATATGGTTGATGAGGAGAGGAAGTTGCTTGATTAGGAGTATGATACTAATGTGTAAAAAAACCTCATACCAAATCAAACTCAAAAAACCTAACAACAAACCAACCCCAAACAAACAAACAAAAAAAGCCATGGAGGCAGAAATCCTCTATAGAGAGACAGAATTGAGATTAAAAAAAGTTGCAATTCCTTGTGGACTATCTCTAATAGATTTACCTTGGAACTTCTTAACTGAAAAAATTTGTGTGGCATCAACCAAGCCTGCCAGAAAAGGTATATATGTTTTGTCTGTGTGACTTTGGACCCTTTAAAAGATGGACACTTTGAGGTGGGGGAGGTCTCAAGGTGGGTTACGTGGTTTTTATTTAGAATAGTTCAACCTTTGGCATAGAATGGAGGAAGAAAGTCTTTTTGGTGGCTGGAGCTAGTGCCCTGTTCTCCGTCTACCTGGTATGTAACTGTGAATTACACTTCCATTGTAGCTGATTTTACTGCTTTAGAATTACATTTCAGAAACCAAGCTTAAAGCTTTCACCTCTACTAGTTTTTGGGTGTAGGCGATTCTGGGTCTTTGTGGATTTTTGTTCTTGTTCTGTAGTGAACCTTTGTTTTTAAACCCAGCCTCCCAGAGAGGACAGAGTAGGCTGCCATTGCTCTTTGTAGACTTCATAGATTTTTGCATTGCCTTTTGTTGTAGTGTTTTGCCAACTTTTCAGCAACTTATGCTGTCTGCATACCTTCCAGGGACTGCTAGGTATAGCAAGAGTGTGTAATACAAGGCTATGTTCACTGGCATTTGCTGAATATCAGTAAAATAAGTTCTATAATGGAGAAGTGTAAAAGAGTTGCACACCAACACTGCCTTACAGAAAATTTCATCTCCTTAGTGCAATCTACAGACTGATCTTTTTCTTCCGTTTTTTAAAAAGTATGCAGCCTTGAACACTTGGAACAAAAAAACCTAAAAATGTCAGAGGAAGCTGTTATGAACATGAAGACTCAATAAAAAAGATGCTTACGAAAATAAGGGATATAAAAATAGTCTAGGCCATTAATCGTAATGAATTTTCGTTAGTGTCATAGTGGGAAAAAGAATAGAAACAAAAAGTAAAGTTTCCTATTCTTTTCTTTTGTGTTGGATTGCACATCTTGAGGATAAGCCAGTAAAGTCTCACAATATTCTTAATTATGTGCTTTAAAATTGGCTAATGCATGTTAAATAAGAATGCATGCTGAATATTTTGAGTATAGTGATGGCTGCTAAGCAGAAGGTATGCTACAGGTTTTAAATAAGAGATTAATATCATACAGTAACAGAAAGACAGATTTTAGTATTTGATGGAGGTACAGATATTTGCCAATCAAGAAACTAAAAAAATTGAAAGGGACCATGATTGCCATCTAATCCACCCCTCCTGCAGTGAGATCTTCAACTAGATCAAGTTACTCAGAGCTCCATCCAACCTGACCTGGAATGTTTCCAGGGAGGGGGTATCTACCACCTCTCTAGGCTACTTGTTCATCACCCTCAGTATTAAAAATTTCTTCCTAATATCTAGTCTAAACTTCTCTTTTACTTTAAAACCATTATTCCTTGTTCTGTCGCTGCAGGCCCTGCTAAACTTTTTTTCCCCATCATTCTTATAAGTCCCCTTTAAGTACTGAAAGGCTGCAGTAAGGTCTTCTTGGAATCTTCTCTTCTCAAGCTGAACAACCCCAACTCTCTCAGCTTCTCTTCATACGGAAGGTGTTCCAGGCCTTTGATCGTTTCATTGGCCCTCCTCTGGACCCACTCCAGCAGGTCCCTGTCTTTCCCGTGAAAAGAGCTGGATGCAGTATTCCAGGTGTGGTCTTACCAGAGCAGAGTAGAGGGGCAGAATCACCTCCCTTGACTTGCTGGCCACACTTCTTTTGATGCAGCCCGGGATGCGATTGGCCCTTTGGGTTGCAAGTGCGCATCACTAGCTCATGGTTAGCTTCTCATCCACCTGGACCTCCGGGTCCTCCCCAACAGGGCTGCTCTCAATATCTTCATCTCCCAGCCTGTATCAAAACTGAGGGTTGCCCTGACCCAGGTACAGGACCTTGCACTTTGCCTGGTTGAATCTCTTGAAGTTTTGACAAGCTCACTTCTCCAGCTTGTCAAGGTGCCCATGGATGGCTTCCCTTTCCTCAGAGGTATCAACCTCGCCACTCAGCTTGATGTCATCTGTGAACTTGCTGTGGGCAAGGGGGGCGTGGAATGTGATGGATATTGAAGGAATGACGTATGAGAATGTGCAGTTATGGTCTTGCAGTAGAATTTAAGAATTTATTAATCAGTACTTCATTTTTTAGTGGATACTTTCAACCTCAGTAATAAGAAAAGCACAAAGAAACAAAAAGGCCTAACAGGCATGAATGTGACCTCCCAGCCAACCAGCAGAGTGTGAGGCCAAGATTTTCTGTGCAGAGTATAATTCCGATACAATGGTCACTCCCTAGGAGGCTAATACTTGTAATTGAATAGTATCCCAGCAAGCTTCCCTTTAATTCAGAACTGAGTTTAAAATAAAACCTGTATTCAGAATGTAGTTTAATTTCTTAAGAGGGCATTTTTCAATTTTTGTAACTCAAATTACTTGCTAATTTATCCCTCCCCAACCTCCAGGAACATAACAAACTGCAGAGTTTCATGAAGATGCTAAGTATGTCTGTATTTATCTAGATAAATGCAAAAAGAATTTACAGAGTTTTAAAGACATAAAGAAGATTAGAGTGGGTGAAATAACTTTCAGCATATCTTTTTATTTTACTTACTCTGAGCCATTCCTTTCTGTACACTTAATGTTGTTTCTTTCCTCCCAAAGGGATGTAAAGTACTGCCACTGAAAATTGATAGCATTCTGTGGTGTGTTAGTGCAAAGCCCTTCAACCAGACAGAGGACAAGTATGAATTAACAGGCCCAAGTTTTGGGGGTTTCACGAACCAAAGAACTGTTTCAAGAGTCTTTAAAAGTCCAGTGCTATTCCATATTTTAGACTAAAAATATCTAATCTTTTTCTCTTTTTAGAAGTCAGGAACAGGTTTGCAGAAGGTAAAAAGAATTATTTCCTGTTGCCTGTATTCTAAGATGCTCTGCTAGTTTAACTCCGTGTAAACAAATAGACTTTCAGAGATTTTCTTGTCATGCTGAAAGGCTTCAGTATTGTTTTTTCCTGGGAAGACTATTTTAAACAGATAACTCTAAACTTTGAAACAAAATATAGAAAAAGCAAATTATGTTGAAAGAAAAGGGACCACCTGCTTGCTTAACGATGGCTTGAAGCTGTAATTAGATTAATTTAAATAAAAATACAGTACATATTTTACTTTAATGTAACTACATGCAGCTTCTTTTCCTAGAATAGATAGGAAATCTAAAGATGTATAGATGCTTAAGTTACAATTTACACTTCAGAACCAGAGAAAAGGAGGACTGCAAAGATCGTTCTTACTATAAAACTGATGTTGAGCTTTGATCAGGTTGGAGCACAGTCATATTAAACACTGTTCAAACATGAAAGGAAAGAACACTGCACTACTGAAATTACTTTAAATTTTTCAGTAGTGCAAAGCAGTTTCAGTGTATCAGTACTTTCTTCTAAATTGAGAAGACAAGTGTGAGTAGGTTTTTCTCTAATCCCTGTGACCAAGATTGGTGCCACTGCTGTCCTGTGACTTCTCTTGGATATTGAGGTGAGGGGAGCAAGTTTAATTGTACAAGAAAAAGGCAAGAAGGTGGCTTGCAGCCCTTCCTGGCCTCTGCATCCATATCCAGCATAGGTGTGGAAAGCAAGAGCTTTCTGGGGCTTCCATTTCCATTTCAGTTTTACCTCTCACTTCTACGGGAACTATACCAAGTGTCTGTTGTTTACAGTCTGCACTTATGCACTGAAATGATGGCAAAACATTGTGTTGTGCTTGTGATAAATAGACTGGTGCCAACTACACTCCTTTGTATTTAATGAAAATGCTATATTCGTTATATATAAATAGTATTTATTTACTGAAATCATAGCAAGCAGATCTGTGAAGTAATCTTAAAAGTTAGAATAACATACCAATTGAATCAGAAGTCAGTTATCTCTACAGTCATCCAACAGTTTATGCGAGTCTCTGCCAAATGGGCAGGATTGTTAAAAAAAATGGTTATTTTGAACTGTGAGCAAAAAAAAGCATGTAATTGAAAAATCTAAAGAGTAATGACAAAAACATCAACCTTTTAAAAACTGGGAAGGCTGAAGAGCACACAGACTGTCTTACACCTGGATTCTCAAATGCCAGTTTTGCTGATGAAAAACAGTAAATTTAGCCCTTGTATGTATGACTGTACTTGCCACTAAAACTTTAACACTGCATTTGTCATAACTCTTATTTCAATGGGATTTGCACATTCCTCCTGATAGGGAGGAGAGGGAAAAGAGTGTGATAATTACAGTTTCCCAAGAAAGTAAGTGTTCGCAGGCAACAGTTTACATTTGGAGACACAAAGCTCTGATCACTTAAGTTGAGGTGCTACTGTAATGGATTTATGGTCATTGATTCCTTAAAAAAAGTGAACCTGTGTTACAGTGCACCATTTTTTGGTACTGGTAGAATTCTGAATTGTTATGGTTTTGCGTGATCCGTATGTTTATTGACTCAAGTACAAATGATTGGCCACATGTCCTCCCATAGCTTTCTGGAAATTTCCTTTCCAAACTAATTTGTGAGAGCTTAATTACACTCACAATTCACAGACCTAGGAATGTAAGCACAAAATTATTGTATTATTATTACACCAGCCGGTCCTGTTAAATTTACTCTTGAGGCTGTGCAGCATGATAGCATCTTCGGTGTGCAGTAAGTAAAGGTTGAACATAAACTGCCTTTTATGTATTTATTTAAAACAAAATTTCTAGGTTTTAGTACTTCCTCCACTGAAAATAATGATCAGTGTTGGTTTAGTGCAAAGCTGTACTTAAGAACATTGTATTGTGCATCATTTGCTATACTTTGTCATTAATTTAAGCTCTTTTCTGGCTTTATTTAGACCAAAGAGATAAAGAGAGATCATTGTGGTCTTAAGCATCATGTCTCTTTTGTATTGCTAACAAAATTTTAGTTAAAGGAATAAGAATGTAGAATAATTAATTACAGATGTAAGGACTTTTCATTAAAATGCTGTCAATTGTAACTTAAAAAATATCTAATTCCTGAAGTTCATCATCTAACAAGATAAATTTTTCTTGCATGTTCTGTAGTACTGTTAAGTAATGAGTACTTGATCCATTTATTTGTAGAGTACAGAAAAAATTCTGTCACATAAAAAAGATGTCATCCCTACCAGCTGGTGGTTTGCACATTTGTTACATTAGCTATTGTAATCACACTGATTCTTGTGGGGTTTAAGTTGCTCAATATGTTCAGTTGCATGTTTTTTTTCTTTTAGACATTCATTAGCCAAGTAAAATCAGTTTGGCTTCCTTTGCCACATATGGATGCTACAGAACTTTATCTTGTGTACTTCCTATGGTTAGTTGGAATTCAGAAATACAGTGGATGCAGTCAAAACTGATACATACACCTGTGTGTCTAGAGCCAATTTACAGTTGTGTGTCTACCAATGATAAATACTGGAAGAGTCCGAGAGTACAAATTTTTTCACAAAAAAACTTTTAGATTATTGATGTAAATTTACCGTACTAACAAAAAAAGTCAAGCACTAATGATTTTAGAGTTAAAACTTCCAAAGGACATGTAAACTAATAAAAATTAGAATTTGAAATAGTATAATTCCTTCAGTGTACTTTCTCACATCATTTTTTTTCCAGGTTAGTTTTACATGTACACAAAAATAAAGGCTTCCTGACTTCCCTTGGATATAAATTACCTTGGGTTTTTTATGTTTTCATCAGGAATTTTGTTCAAAATTTCTTATTAATGACTTCCTGTCTATGAGGCTCTCCGCACATATCCTTTCCCATATGATGGACCTTTTTTTGTGCGTATACAAAACACTACTTATCTTTTAAATTTGCTTGTAAACTATTCTTAATCATTCCGATCCACAGGTTACTCTGCCTGGGTTCTCCCAGTCTCCCAAGTAGATTGTGTGTGCATATGCCTGTGGATCTGATATTTTTTCATCTGGATGTCCCCACTCCATTTCTCAAGTAGCACGCCACTTAATTTACTGCCCATATTTCTAATATTTTTAATTTATCTGTGTTTTAATTCTCTGACCTCAACAGTATGGTTTAGTATAATTTCAGAATGTAATTGTATTGCTGTTTAGTGTCAATATATAATGTTTGATCCATCTTGCACACAGATTATCTCATTGGGCATCTAGCCACAGCTCTATAAAGCTCGCTTTAGAGTTCCTTTTGCAACTTTTTGTTTATTTTGAAATTTTCAAGAGGTTCGTGCCTGTGGAGTTAATGGTTTCTCTAATAATATTAAGATATTACAAAAGGTGCTTCTCAGATCTATCAAATTATATAAATAATTACAACTTGTTATTCAGTAGGAATTATCCTGCTATAATATATAGAAAGACATGTACAATGCTAATTAGAAAAAGATCAATGAGATCAATAGTCTTATGATCCTCTGTTTCTATGTGTAGCAGATGTTTTATCCATTTATGAGAGAAGTTCATTAATATTTTTTCCTCCTAGAGAAGTTTAATGGATAAAATTAATGCCTAGCTATTCTGTCATTTTGGATAAAATCTGCCATAAACAGGGTGATCTTAAGTCTTCATTATGCCAAGGTCTTTCTGCACAGCAAAAGGAAGGGAGTGTTTCCTCAGACTGGCTACAGGGAAATAAAGCAGGTATTGAGTTGGTTCTCACTGAGTGCTATTCTATTTCCCATAGCATGACTCTTGTAGGATATGTAGTAGTAGCATTATGGCAATTCTTACCTGCTGAAAAGAGCTTCTAGAGCCATTAGCAGCCAAATACAAGTGAAAACAGATCTGGTATTGCTTAAAAAATATGAAAAAACTCTGAACAGAAAATTCTCTTATCAGTAGGTTTTTTTTTTAAGATTTACCAGTTTGTTTGGGGTAATGTAAGACACAAATCCAAACTAGTAGCTCCAATTGTGTTTAATTCTGTGATTGTCCTCTCTTCTGCAGTAGATCATGCCATCAGAAAAGGCTCCTGTTTCTGCAGATGCCACTGAGGCATGTATGTTTTCTTTCCATCACCAGATATTAATGATGATTAGTGACCACGACCACTCCCTCAAGAAAAATAAAGAAACCAGAAATTAGGCTTAGCTGGTAAACAGAAAGGTGAGAGGTTTGCCTGTTTTGTTTGTTTATTTAGTTTGTTCTAAATTTATAGCTGTTCACGAAGGAAGAGGGGTGAAGCAGGCACGAGCATGAATCCTATCACTTGTGCTGCTCCAGGAGATGGATGTGAGGAGCAGAACAGGCAAGCATTACCTCTGAAGGGGGAAACATTATTCATGTTCCTAAAGGACCAAGGAGCATCAAGCAAGTTTGTTGTCACTTAAAATACTGAGTTGAAGCCTCGGCTTTTGAGGATGTCCCTACAGGGACATAGTAGACAGGAGAAGTTTTGGATATACTTTGTTATAACTCTGCTGTAAGAAGTTGTATTTCTGTTTTATATTACACTAAAATTTGTCTTTTTCTTTACCTGAATTTAAAAGTCACATGAGCTTCTTTGGGGAGTTCACTGTAGAAAAAGATAAGAGCGGGTCTATCCAAATGCTTTGGCTTTCTTGGGGTTCTCATCAGGGGCTCATTGGTTTTGTTTGTTTGTTGGAGGGTTCATAGTTTGGTAAGTTTGCCTGAGAAAGCACGGTTATACACTGAGAGTAGGGCTGAGGCTAAGCAGGAGAGGGAAGGCTTGGCCATTGTGGCTTCACCTAATAAGGAAAACATGTCACCTCAGCTCTTTCCTATGCAGCAGCATCACTGTTCCTGTCAGCTTCTGTTAACTGCAGAAGGTGTAACATTTTTATATCTTCTCTCATCCTTAAGTTAGTGTCTTGTTCCTGCCTACCTTATTCATTCTCTACCTGTCTCTTGTTCTGTTGTTATTATGTTATAGAGAGTGATTTGACTAGTCAAGATGATTTCTTTCATACTGAGCCAGACATGATAAAATAGCTAAAAGCAGCGCCCAAAATAGCAGTGCACAGGTACAGGTTTGCCAGAACGATTTGATAGTAATTCCTGTAGCTGTCCTGTGGTGTAGTGTTACAAATAAGACCCAGCACTGTGAACAAAACCTGCTCTTTCTTCCCCTGATGTTATTTTTCTTCCTTCTTTTGTTTTTTTCTTGGGAGCTGGTAACCAGAACAGACCTTAATAGCAGCAGAGCCAGCAACACCTTCAGCCACCTCAACTTTTTTTCTTTCCCAAACTGGGGAAGGGGGAGAAGCAATTTTTCACTTTCAGGAACATCTAAAAGTCAGTCTTGGCATTCACAGCTCATCCTAAAGGCAGAAAGAACAGGAATTTTGTTAAAATTAAATTCATGGGATTTGACAGTGTCAGTGGCTTGGCTGGTTTACGTCCTTTTTTCTGTACCCCTTTTTATGAGGAAGATTTCCAGTGTTAGTTGTTGCCATGGTACTAAGCAGGACAAGGTGTCTACTCCAATCTTAAAACAACATTTATGGTCGTATAGTGAAAAATTATCTCTTGTGACAAGTCAGGCTTGTTTACACAGAATTAATATAGCACCTCTCCTCTTATTGCAAAGTGGAGAGAGGCTCTTCAGGTCATTCCCAGCATGTCAAAGCAAATGTGAGCTTCAGCAATGCTGGAAAAGCCTTAGAATTAGTTCTGTCCTTCCACTCTGTCGTTAGCTGTTCAAATGAACAACCGCTTCACGCCCTGCCGAGCAGCTGATTGGCCTTGGAGGGAAGAAGCATCTGAAGCAGTATTAATGTTTCATTCAAAATCATGAGAGCTAGGGAGGAGGGGAGGGGAATTGGGGAATTCAAAACCCCAAATCAGTACTGCCTTTTATTTCACCAGGTCCTTTTCTTTTGAGCAGCATCCCTAATTGTCTCCCACATTGGGTTTCCCCTCAGGACCATCTTACTGACTTTGTGAGATGTTTTTGCCAAGGTTAAAATTAACAGTGTTCCAGAGGAGTTCAGCTCTTCCTCTTCCCTTCACTTTTTACTTTCTGTTCTCCATTCCTTCTCCCCAACCCTGTTTACGGTACCTGGTATGGGGTATGCTGTACAGGAGGTGGAGGAGCAAAGAAGCTATGCAATCTCTCCATCCTTTGCTATTTTCCTCTGTCAAGTCATCACTGCTGCATCAAGACCTAATGTGTTTACCATGTAAAAATCCCCTTTTATGTTCTCGGTAAGCAGAACAAATCAGAAAGCTGTAAAATTAGTGCCTTAAAATGCTATATCAAAGATGTGTGAGCAAACTAGATGTGATAAAGCAATCAGTAAAGGAGTGTAGTGGAACACATGACAGTAAGAACAGCCAGCTGCATCTGGGAAATACACAAATCCTTGGACCCAACATTATAAAATGTCCAAAGCTGTAGAAGAGGAGCAATTTTTGCTTTTCTGTGTAGGTCCCAGCAGTTTGAAACATGGTTGGCAGCCATTCCCCTGTATTTATTGCAGTCATAACATCATTGATGGTAAAAGAAATATCACCTCAAAGTGGATATTCACATGAGATCGTGGATTCATTGTAAATAGTATAGCTTATGCCCAGGGTTATTAAATCTGGAAATTTTGCTAATAAATAAAGTTGTTTTCTTAGGACAGAGGTAGAAAACTGGTAACAGAAATGTTGCATAGCTTGCCCTTGATTAACAAGGAAGGGCCCTTTTACAATGTTTCAAGCAGTACTGTTCCCAGTAAATGACAGTAAATAGAGTCCTTAAGTCCTTCTGAAATTAATATTAATATTGTGCAATTAAAAGCCCTAGGTGTTGGTTATTCTTTTACCTAATAGTCTTTGTGAAAAAGAACAGGAAGAAGGCAAGCCTTTACTGAATATTTCCTGATTTAGCAGTTGGATAAAAGGAATGATGCTGACACGCTTGGTTTGGGTAGTGGGAGGATGTAGCCCCAGATAAAGAGAACTATGAACATACAAAATGACATAGGAGGTGTCTGGCTGTAAATCCTGTAAATCCAATATTACTCTACAGTATGTTAATAACAAACTTGTTTGATTCAGTAATGTTGTTTAGAGACAGTAGGGTGGTTTGACTGACTGGAATAGATTACTAGTTGGGGACTGTGCAAAGTAAGGCTCTTCTCTTACGGTGCCGGTCACTTGGGGTGCGGTCTTGGAGTATTTCTCAGTGCTGCTTTTCCCTTGCCTTTTCAGTTGCATTTTCAGTACTGACATGCAGTTATTATAAAATTCCAGCTAATCCCCTGTCTGTAATCAACTGAGAAAGCAGGGCACGTCTCAAGTGTGATGTCAGTAAAGCACCAAGCAGAAAACTGCCTAAAAAGCAGCCAGGAGAAAGCATTAGGCCCAGCAACTTATGTGGAAAGTAGTCTTTCTGAATGTGTGCCTCTTTTTCCAAGAGCCTGTGCTTTGTCAGGGCATCTCAGCACTTTACTCTTATAAATTATAAACACAATATGTTTTCCTCCTGTGAAGGTTAGCAAATAGATATGCGCCTGTGTTACCAGCAAGGAAGCCATAATTGAGAGGCAGAGATTTGATGGAATACACATTCAAATGGGAATAAATAAAAGCATAAGGAGAATTTCAAACCCTCTATTGCTGTGCTGAGCTTGATCTGAACATTTAGCTATGGATTTATTCATGATATCTGTTGCAAGCTTGGATTTATATTTTCAGACCTAAATCCCACCCCACACTCTAGCCTGTATCTGACTGTGCAACACTACTAACAGGGTAGCTTTTAGTTATCTTTTGCATATCCCATCATTTTGGCATTTACTGCCCCTCTTTCAGCATAAGAGTTTCAAACAATTACTTTAATATCCTGCGCTGGAGTGCAAATGCATATCTTGGCATGATACCATTTGAGACTGAAACTGAAAGGACTACTACAAAGGTAATCCTGTTCACATTATTGTAGCAGAAACACACAATATAAAGTGTGTTTCTCAGAGGAGGAAAGCTTTTTGCAGTGCCCTGATTTTCCCCCCTCATTTGCTTTCCTCACACACGTGCTTGTGATTAAACAGTGTATTTTTCCTGACTGAATTTGTTTGGTATTAAGGATATATATTTCTTTATTAATTTCAGTTTTATACCTCAACATGCATGTTTCACTCATGTTTAAGAAATTTATAAAACAAATCACCCACCCTAGAGAGCTTGTTTAACTGCTGCTAACAGCCTGACTTCCCAAGTCTGGAAGTTTGGAACATCTTCCTCTTTGAAGTGCGTGGCCCTTCTCCATTCTTCTTCCTTTCCCCCTTCCCTTTTTCTTCCTTTTTGTCAGGTTTTTGGGGTTTTTTTTTAAGTGAATGTAATCTTATCCTTGGAAGTTAATTGTTTTCTGTTTTCTTAACATTCACAATTTAGTTATTCAAAAAACTGTTCCTTTTTCCTGTATTCATTCAAAAAATTGTTCCTTTTTCCTGTATTCATCTGAGTTTATATAATTTTGGGACAAAACTTAATCCTGCTGTCCGTAAGATTTTAAGTTGATAAACCAAAGCTACCAAATCTGACCTTATGACTTCTGTAGTAGTACTAGTACTCCAAATAATCTTGGAGAATAAAGTTTTCAAAGAGACTACTACTACTACTTCTCATACCCCAGTGAAACTGAGTGAGAATTTGGCATACAAGCCTGTTCTGGTTTGAGCTAAAGTAGAATCAGTTTTCTAACTTTTCCTTGTCTTAAGTAACTTCGTCTTCTGAAATATTTTTCAAGACAGTGTTTCTCTCTAGAATTGATAACATGGGGCATTGGTGTGCAGAGAGGCCACTGTTTATATTTATTCCTGTAGAAACCAAGCCATCCTCGGTTTGGTGGGAATGCCGTAAATGAAGGAGGTGGAAAAGGGTCCCACCAGCAGAGAGGAGTGGACAGGACAGGTGACCCAAAACTTACTTAACAGAGTATACATCCCATATATATCATATTCAGTATAAAACTGAAGGATCATGAGTGTGAAGCTCTCGTCTTTGAGGGCCAGTGTCCAGTAAGACTCATCTGTCTTTTTTGCCCCTGATTTAGATCTGTGCATTCCTGAATCCAGCTGCTGAGTCCAGCCTAGGACCTTTTCCCCACACCTGCTCTGCAGCATCTGTGGGAATGTGGTCATTGAAGGAGGACAATATTGTATATTTATATATTTTTATTTTTTTTACAATTAATAGTATTTTAATAATAGTAAAGCTGGGCTAGGACTAAACTGTGACAGAACCCTTCATGTATTTTTGAAAATCCAAGCCTTATTGTTTGTGGTTGCATAAAATAAGAAACTATTGCTTCCATTCAAAATCTTTATCCAGTGTTACAGTATTCCATTTTGAATGGTCTCATTTATTCAGTTTTATCTTACTTGAATAATAAATGCATGGTATAGCAAGAAATTAACAAATTCTTCCTTAAAAATATAATAATGTGATTGGGTTTTTTTCCCCTCATAGCTATGTACTGTCAGCAAAAGTTAGGTATTTACACTGTGGAAGGTAATCTTCACTACCTTAGTGAGGCAAGAATAGGTGGTTAACCATCAGCCCAAGGGTGGGAGTTGTGTTAATTTAAAGGACATAGGATCGCAGTAACTCCTTGAGACAAGAATGTATACAAGCACCTGATTATAAAGAAAAGATTTATAATAATGTTCATGTAATATCATTCCATGTGTATTTTTTGTGATGGAGCAAAACTATCAGAAGTGTGGTGGTTTGTTGTTTTATTTTTTTTTTTAAATCTCATTTTATTTATTTATTTTTAGGGGCTATGTGGGGCTAGATAGGTATTGGAAATTGGTGGGTGCCTTATTTACCTAACAGTGTTGGATGACAAAAAAGTACCAAGTGTTCAAATAAAATTATCCTAAATCATACAGCTGAAGTAGCTGAAAAATCAGCAAATCCCTTCAGTGCATTCCAGTCAGCAAGGAAAGTGGGTTGTAGCAGTCTCTAGGGAGCTGAGAAGAAACCCACATTTCTATTTTTAGGTTTATTTTTTTTCCAAGCAAGAATGAAAAATGTAGAGGCCAGAAGACAGCAAAGCAGTGGCTAGAAATTTACCTTCAGTTTCTTCTCTTGTGTATGTTTGTGTTTCCCTTAGAAATAGCAGAATTCTTGGAGTTCTTCAAAACCCAAGAAATTCTCCATATCTGAGAGCAACCCAACTGGGCAATTCTTGGAGGAGGAGAGAAGACATGAAATCTGTGGGTCAGTGTTCCCACGCTGTTTTCTTAAATATTCCACTGCTATAGTATTACAGTTTCTGGAGGGTAGATTTAGATTAGGTATTGGGAAGAAGTGTTTTCCTGTGATGGTGCTGAGGCGCTGGCACAGGTTTCCCAGAGAAGCCGTGGATGCCCGATCCCTGGACATGTTCAGGGCCAGGTTGGATGAGACTTTGAGCAACCTGATCTAGTGGGAGGCATCCCTGCCTGCGGCAGGGGGACTGGAGCTGGATGATCTTTAAGGTTCCTTCCAACGTTGCCAAAACATTCTGTGATTCTATGAACAAGAGGGTCTGCTACCGACATTTTCCTCTTTATACTCCCTGTAATTCAGAGAGGTTGGTAAGGAGAGAAGTTGTTCTTCCCGTGGAACAGGCCTGAGGAAAAGCAGCCGTGAGTCTGTGAGAAGAATGTTGCAAAGTTTATGGTCCTTTCTGCACATCCCATTTGTTAATGTACACTCAGCTGGAGGGCCAGTTGTATGATGTAGAGTGTGAATCCGTGATTATAATTGAACTAGTCTTAAAAAAAAACCTGTGCCATATATTGTAGTTATAATTTCTCTCTCTGGTAAGGTTGTTTATCCTCTTTTTTTTAGTTATTGCTTGAGTGAAACTAATGCATTTGAGATTATGTTTCAGAAGAAGTAAGATACTGTGCAACTGGTGGTATTTTACTGCAGAATAACCCCATGAGGGATTTGTAATCCCCTGGTACTAGCATCATCTAATAGTGAGTTAAATTGAATAATAAGCTCAGTGCTGTGAACACAGCTTCATATTCAACCTCACTCTGTTTTAGTTAGCATTGCCTAGTAATTAATTATTATCATACATTTATGCTATCAGTGACATCCAGAGGCTGGCCTAAACACATGCAAGCCTCTGGCAACAGTTGTGTATATACACATGGATATTTTGTTCTCTCTATAGATGTGTGCTGTCTCTTAAAAGATTTGTTAGTAACTCTTCCCTGTAGCTAAACACATTAAGACAGTACATGCTGGACATCCATCAAAGACAGACAGTGACACATAGCTTACTAATTACTATTAATGTTTACAGGATTTGGAATGTCCTAATTGATTTTGGCAATGAAAGTGCGGTCTGTTAATTTGGTTGTCACCTTTGTTGCATCCTAGGTCTCATTTCGATTCTCATAGCAATTAACTATAATTGCTATATTGTATTTATTCTAAAAATCACAATATGTTACTATTTTATTGTTTAGAGCTCTAAAATGGGGAGTTAATTGCTGACAAAAAATAGGATTTAAAGTAAAAGATCTTTGCGGTAAGGTTGGGTTTTTTTCAGGGTACAAAAATATGAGATTTAAAAATAATTCATGTTCCAAACTCATAGTCTTCCTGCACTTGAAATCTCACTAACTTCAAGGAGAAATACTTGTGCAGGGAGACACAGCAGGTGTCTACAAGAGGAGTATGATTTGCTGCACACCAGTCTGGTTTTAGATCCAAATGTCCCTATTGTGCTGTTAGCAGCAAGGCACTAACTGCAGGACCTGTCTCCACATTGCAGAACTCTAGAGTTTGGCTTCAGCCTTGGTTTCATCAGGAGGAAAACTACTTCAAACACGCCCACCAGTGTCTCTCACTCTACCTGAGTACCACCAGGCTCCATGTGTAGATATAAGGCAAACCTGCAGCAAGAAGTATCCTCCCCTCCTTCTCTGATGCTATAACCTAATGTGGGAGTATTCTGTGTTACTTAGGAAGACTCAGGCTACAGATTCTGAAATAAATTCTTATGCTATCTGTAAGACAGGGCAGTTGTTTTCTGCATTTCTGTACACCTGTTCTTGAAAGGAATATATTTCCTTCAGATATTCTAGGTCACAAGGTGGAAGGAGCACTGAATTGCTCACATCAATTCATCTGCCAGTTTAGCCTGGCATTGTTCTCTGTTTAAGCAGCCAAAGCTCCAAAATTAGCATGGACTGTTTAGAAACCTCAGTAAAAGAAAGAGATTTGCCAAGAAGCATTCTAGGACAGCAAAAAGTTAAGTGATTCCTACAGATAAAGGAGAGAAATCTGCAAAATTTTCCTTCACGGGAATGTAGAACTACACTGTCTCCTGATATCACCCAAGGTTGGGAAGTTGGAGCACAGATTTGTTCTTGAAGTTAAGACTGACAGCGCCTATACTTTTCACTTCATAGTGGATTGTTCAAGGAACAGCTAAGCGCAACTTTTCTTGCTGTTCTTTTAAAGCAGAGAATACTCGTTAGTTCCTTATATTAGGAAACTAGCTGTTCTGATCTTTCTGGAGAAAATAATTTTGGGAGATAAGATCCAGATCTAGCTAAAATTATTTAATTAAAGAAAATGCAAATCCGGTAGAATGAGAGTGTAAATTCTACTTGCTGCAAGCACAAAATCTCTTAAAGAGTCTGGATATGACAAATAATTGTACATCTAAGTTACTAGAAATATATCAGAATACAGAATGAAAATAGAGACTATTTGGTTTGTATTTGTCTTACCTACTGCAAGTGGGAAGACAAGTTTAAATGTCATGGAATGATTTCCAGCATGTTCAAACTATTTTAGAGCTTACTGTTAATCCAGTTAATTATTTCCCTATTCTCCATTCAATTAATTATCAGATTTAAGTTCTTATACAATATGTAAAATGGTGTTTTGCCAATAAAGGATTATAAAAGTAATACTGTCGAGTTTGCTTTAGAAGAAAGCATAACAAGATTTAGATCTGAAGAATTTCAAGTTAAAAGAAGCCTATTAACTTTGACAGCAATTACATGTACATGTATATACCACATAGATAGGCTGTTGCACATGGGGTATGGAAGACCATGACAATTCTTTACTGGAGGAATCATTTAGAACTGTACCTAAATACTATGGGTTGGATTTTCTGCTTAGATCTTCCAGCATTGTTGCAGCTAACAAACCTGGTTTTGTTTTTTTTATTATTATTTGAGAGATGTTGATCGGAATTGATTTTTGTTGTATTTCGGGCTTCCTGGGGTCTACCCTGAAAAAAATGCTTTTGTTTTAAAACCTAAGAACTGATGTGTAGCAACCCATTTATGCTGCAGCGTATGGTGACACAGCTTTTCAGTTGTCTGTACCACCTTCTTTCTGTAGAAGTCTGTTCATTGTGTCAATTGGTGCTTTACGTGGGGTGGCAATATGCCTACTGTCTCACTGCAGGCAGGTGCATTTGGAGAGATGGCAGCTTCCTCAGAACTCAATTATATAACTAACTCATTTGTAACTAGATTATTTGAAAAAGTCATACCATCTGCAGGGTGGTCAAAATTATGCTTGTGTGCTCAGCAGTGATTGTTAAAACACTCTGCATCCCTTTCTGTTTAGTTGCATGCTGTTTCACTAGAAGTAACTGAAAAGTTGCTAGACTCAAAATTAGAAGGGAAAAGAGCTAGGTTCCACTTTTTACTTTTCAACTGATTTACCTAATTTCACCTTGAGCAACTGTGCTTCATCTTGGTATCTGTTGTCCATTTGTAAACAGACATTTATATAACTAAAAAGACATTTATATAGAAGAAGGGAAGAAGCTACTCAGTGATAAACAGTTTCATCATTGTGATTATTTAACAGCTTAGTGCTACAAACTACTTGGTAATGTGTTTAGAAAAACACTACAAATGATTCTTCAAATATCCATTAGGGTTTCTAAGAATATAAGTTGCACTGTTTACATGCCAGTAACATTTGTCAGATTTAGATTTACTCCCAATTGTTTTAACTGTGTATATCCAGGCACATAGGGAGAATACATGCAAAAATTTAATGAATAATCCTTGATTTTTTTAAAAAAGTAATTAACTCATCCTATCAGCAATGGAAACGTACTAATTAGTTGAATAAGGACAGAAGGCTGGTGTTTAACATAGCAGAGGTCATTAAGCTGTTAAATAATGACAAAATCTGCAAAATTATAGCTTTCAGTTTTCTCTTTAAAAATCTTTTAAATTACATGTTTCTCTTAAACATCTGGATTTACATTTAATTTTCCATTCATAAGATATTTGAAACTACTGAAGGAAAATATTTATTTTGAATGGGCCTTCTTGTCATCATCCAAGAGGGTGGGAGGCCGCCTGTTAGCTGATGGACAGAAATGATGTCTACATGCTGCATCGGAGAGGTTGCCTGACAACATTGGCAAGAAAGGCATCAGACAACCCCTTATCTTAATCTTTCCTGAGTAGTTACCCTGGTGGTCATACACTAAGCCCTCCATATAGCTGCTAGTGAAAATCAGAGTATCCTAGGTGCACAGAGGATTTCTTTTTGTGAGGTCACTGTGATGAGTCATTAGCCAATGACTTTTTTGTAGAATAAATAATTTAGGTTGGAGAAGATCCTTCAGATCATCAAGTCCAGCTATGAACCTAACACTGCCAAGTCCACCACTAAACCATATCCCTAAGCACCACATCTCCACGTCTTTTAAATACCTCCAGGGATGGTGACTCAACCACGTCGCTGGGCACCTGTTCCAAAACTTGACAATCCTTTCTGTGAAGTAATTCTTTCTAATATCTAGTTTAAATATCCCCTGGCACAACTTGGGGCCATTTCTTCTCATCATACCACTTGTTATTTGGGAGAAGAAACTGATATCCAACTCACTACAACCTCCTTTCAGGTAGTTGTGGAGAGCAGTAAGATCTCTCTTCAGCCTCCTTTTCTCCAGATGAAACAACCCCAGTTTCCTCAGCCACTCCTCATAAGACTTGTGCTCCTGACCCTTTACCAGTTTCACTGCCCTTCTTTGGACACGCTCCAGCACCTCAATGCCTTTCTTGTAGTGAGGAGCCCAAAAGTGAACACAGTATTCATGGTGCGATGGTTGCTTTCTGTGAATTTAGTATATAGTTCAGAATCTTGGCTTTCCACCCATGTGGATATATCTTAGACTTAGGGTGTACATGCGTGAGTGTTTGTATTGGAGAGGAAGGACAGAGTGAAGGAGAAGAACAGAAAACAAAGAAGAAACCTCTGAATATGCAAACCATTGCAAATTGGTATGGAGCCATCTGCTGAGTCTGGAGTGTATGAACTGACACGTTTATTGTCATTGACGGAGGCAGATCAAAAGTCTTTGGGACACTAAAAATATTGAGTTTTTTTTAATTGCTGAGCATTTTTAGGTATATTGAAGTAACATACTTAACAGTAGCTGATACTGGTAAATAGGATTAAACAGGCAGTCATTGCTATAAATGACTTCTTGTATGAAATGTAAGAGCTTTTGATACTTTCATTGACCTCTGGTGCTCACAAGTAGATGTTTCCTTATTTGTGCAAAAAGGCTCACAGTGTTTCTTAAATATATAAAATAAAAAAGCACTTCCTGCTTTTCTTAGCTGCAAAGTGCACCATGAGGCCCCTTGCAGCTTTTGTAATCCCCAGACAGATGCAAAGCTAATGTATTCAGTTAAGTTACTATCAGCCTTAAAACCTCGAAATGCTGAAGTGTTAGTATCTTGACCTTTATGTCAAGATGAATGAAAAACAAATTAACTTGTGACTCAGCAGGCCTTTCTGAAGGATTGTGTTTCTTTGAAAATGTCCCTGTTTTCACATTCAGGTGTAAGGGCAAAAATAAGCTGTATTCCAAAAAAAGCTGAATAATTTAAACTCAACAGTTGCCAGAATTTCTAGCCTTAATGAACTAGTTATTAATACTGTTCTTTGGCGTTTGTATGTTACATTCTGTTTCTATAGCACACAGCTATTTGTATTGTTGACGTGAAGGTTGACAAGAGGGATTGGCAAGTTTAGAAGTTAACAGCACGTAGGGTTAAATCACTCTTTTTTTTTATTTGTCCCTTGTCCCTCATCTGTCTCCCAAAGATTTATTTTCTCTGTGGGTTCAACAGATTCTCAGAAACTCCTGACTTTTGCCAGTAACTGGTTTATTGAGCATGCCCCTTTGAACATGTGGTAGGGCCAGGTTTCTGCAGATGTAACTCTGCCAGATTTTACTCAAGGAACTTAAGGGCATGTTAAAATACTAGTCTTCACCAGTCACTGACAACAGTTCTCATCATACGCAAACTCTGACGTCTAGATTTTGGAAAGGAGCAATCCCATGGTTACTTCACTGATGCTAAAATGCACTGTTCCAATTTATTATCTTCTTGATTTTTTCCCTTTTTTTGAATCTGTGGTAGCTCAATAAAGTGCTTAGATCTGCAACTGTAGACAGTAAAGCGCTGGCTTTAGCCCTACAGTTTGTTATAGTAAACTGGCAGGCTGTACTGATGGAGTAGTTAGCGACAGAGCCACATATTTGAATGCCTCTTGCATGATACGGAGTATCAATACTTACAAGACTCAGAAAGTAACTGTTGGGCGTGAAGATTATTAACATCCTTCTCAACATCACAACTTCATGGCATTCATTCCTGTAACCCAGTGCACGGTTTGGGTGTGCTCACTGGAACAGTTAGACTAGACTCCATTGCTTTCTTCTCCGTACCAAATACTGAACAGGATGGGTCCATTAATCTGGGACAGTGGGGCATTTGTTACCACTACGTGGCATTCAATATGTGCTTTGTTGGTCATAATTACATTATATCAGCTTTCATCTCCATAGAACTGATTAAATACAAGAAGAAAAAACCCTCAAGCTGTCCAGTTTCAATTTTGCATTCACAACTAAGTACAACACGAAATTGTGTAGTGCATAAGAAAACTTCAAAGAGTTGTTGCTTCTAGTTCTTTTTACAGATTCCTTTTAATATAAGGAATTTCTCACACTGTACTGTACAAGTACACCCAGGGAAGTAGAAATCCAGATATCAGTTCTTAGACAAAGCATACATTATTTAGTATGTGCTTTGCAAAAATAAGCAAGTTGAAGTTCTCCTTTGCGTTTGGATGTGCCAAAATTAGGCAGGCTTTCAAGAGCATCTGAGCTTCAGAATAATCGCTTTCTAGGAATGAAAAAGCAGAACAGTCTGAAAAAGCAGAACACCTGATTTTCTGCTCTTATTTCCCCTATTTTCCTATCTGTTCTACACTTTTCTCTTAGACAATATTTTAGATAGACAAGATTTACAGAATTACCCACTAGTAAGAGTCTGTAGAAATCTTGAACTTGTTTCTTATGTTCTCTGGAGATGCAGAGGAGTGTGAATGGGCAAAAAATATATTTTTTTCCTCACAGTAAATTCATAGTAAAATCAATCTGATTATAAATTACTAATTAATTATCTTTCCTAGAAATAAATATCCCTGTCAGTAAGACTTCCTTCATACCCTAATACATATGGATCAGGCCAAAAAGCTTCATTTTATAAAATGGGAACCTTAAGTTCACGAAGAACAACAAATATACCATAGCTCATTTTCTGAAATACTTTACTGAAAAATGTTGATTTGAGAATTACAGTGCATCTGCATTTTCATCCAAGAAGGGTAGATGCTTACAAAGCTCTCTTTATTTCCCTTTATGTCAATATCTCCCTCCTAAAAGAAAAAAAAAAAAAACAACAAAAAAATAGGCTATTTAATCAGTTTAATATGCTAGTGGTTTGTGATAGTGTACTTTTCAGGAAGAGTAATGTGTAACAAGTCTAGGATAAGGTAATCAGTTAACATGAAGATGTCCTAACAAGAGAAGTTTGTAGGGATGAGACTGCAGTCATTCAGGAGAAAACAAAACCAAAAGGATCAGCCATACTGGAAAACAAATGTGAACATCTCGTTACATTCCTGAAAGTCAAGATAAGTAATACATTTCCTCTTTATCCATATCACTCTCTGCAGGCAACTTTCCTGAAGTTGCTTGTGAGGTTTCAACACTTGTGCAACCTTTTTATGATCTGCCAGTGTACAGAAGGCAAAAGAATTTTGTCTCTTCCTTCAATGTAAAGCAACAATTGTAAATATTGAACCACTATAGTATGCCAGACTCCCATAATACAGGTTTAGAGTAGATTATTCTGAAAAGAAAGCAAATTAAATAATTGACCTCATTTCCTTTTGAAGCAATTTGACTTTAAAGAGAAGCTTACACTTTTATTCTATGTAAGTTGCCCAGAAGAACACTACTATCTTCTTATTTTTTACATATTTACTTCCAAAAAAAAAAATGAAGGAAGAGGAAGTAAGGTTCAAAAATAGTTAGAATTTTTTTAGATGATTCTATATTAGAAAAGCTAATTGTTCCCTTTGGGCTTAAGAAAATTAAAAGGAGTAGCCAACTGGTAGATGAAATTCAGAAATAGAAAAGAAAATGGAAATTTGAAAGAAGAACATGTTCTATAGATTTACTCAAGAGCTGTATGAGTGACAAAAGTAATTGATCATTATGGCTAGTTCTGTGAAAATATTTTTGCATCATGTTCATAACATTTTAGATGTGTGTGTGTATACATATATTTACATATGCATGTCTTTAAATGTGTTTGTGAACTTAAATTTTGCTGAAGGTTCAACAGCCTCTTAAAACCTTTAGTGGTCTGTCCACATCTCATATGGGCCTTTGAAGTAATTTAATTGCACAGATTTTCCCACCAGAAGGAAGTCATTAAATGAAACATTTCAGTAAGTACTTTTTTTTTTTGCCTTTTTTTTGTCTCCTGGAAGAATTGAGCCCTAAAGGGCATCAAAATTAAAAGGAATTTGTTAAAAATTTGCAGAAAGTATTGCTAATTCATTATTATTTTTTATAGTAGATATCTGTAACTATTGCTTTGAGCAATTTGGTACAATATTGCAGTACAATTTTATAGAAGTGGGAAATTAATTGCTTCTCTGTAACTTCTTTTAGTACTCTCAAATGCTTCTTTACTGTTTATTGCAACTCACAAAATCATAGAATCATTCAGGTTGGAAAAGAACTTTAAGATCATTGAGTCCAATTGTAAACCTAACACTGCCAAGTCCACCACTAAACCATGTCCCTAAGCACCACATCTACACATCTTTTAAATACCTCCAGGGATGGTGACTCAACCACGTCCCTGAGCAGGCTGTTCCAATACTTAACAATCCTTTCTGTGAAGTAATTCTTTCTCATATCTATTTTAAATATCCCCTGGCACAACTTGAGGCCAATTCCTCTCGTTCTACTACTTTTTGCTTGGGAGAAGAGACTCAACACCCACCTCACTACAACCTCCTTATAGGTAGTTGCACAGAGCGATAAGGTCTTCCCTCGACCTCCTTTTCTCCAGAGTGAATAACCCCAGTTCCCTCATCTGCTTTTAATAAGACTTGTGCTCCTGACCTTCTGCTAGCTTTGTTGCCCTTCTTTGGACACGCTCCAGCACTGCAACGTCCTTCTTCTCATAAGGGGTGCAAAACTGAGCACAGTGTTTGAGATGCAGCCTCACCGGTGCTGAGTACCAGGGGACAATCGCTTCCCTGGTCCTGCTGGCCACACTATTTCTAATACAAGCCGGGATGTTGTTAGCCTTCGTGTCCACCAGGCCACACTGCTGGCCCATGTTCAGCCACCCTCAGTCCCTTTTCTGCCAGGCAGCTTTCCAGCCACTCATCCCCAAGCCTGTAGCACTGCATGGGGTTGATGTGGCCCAAAGCATGGGACCCAACACTCAGCATTGTTGAAACTTAGACAGTTGGCCTTGGCCCATGGATCCAGCCTCTCCAGATCCCTCTTTAGACTATTCCTTCTTTCAAGCAGATCAACACTCTGGCACAGCTGAATGTCATCTGCAACCTTACTGAGGGTACACTCAGCTCCTTCGAGCTCCATAGACTTGTGTGTACCTAGGTGGTATAGCAGGTCACGAACCATTTCCTCTCGGATTACAGGGCCTCCATTCTGCTCCCTGTCCCCATCTTCGGCTCCAGGGGCTGGGTATGCAGAGAACAACTGGTCTTACCATTAAAGGCTGAGGCAAAGAAGACATTAAGTACCTTGGCCTTTTCCTCAGCCCTTATCACTATGTTTCTGCCTGCATCAAATAAAGGCTGGAGATTCTCCTTAGCCCTCCTCTTACTGCTATTATATTTAGAGAAACATTTTTTTATTGTCCTTTATTTCAGTAGCCTAGTTTGAGTTGTTCTTTCAAGGACTGCAATCGAATTTAAAGTTTATTGGCATGGTTCAAATAAGCTGTTTGCTGTCCTTCTATGACCTAGGGACTTCTTGCTACTGGCTACGTATAGCAGAAATAAATGGCAGATTCTTTTCGTTATTATTCACAGGATCATAACATTCAAGAATAATGTGTGCTCTGATGGCTTATTCATGAAAATACTTAGAAAATTTGAAAATCTCATACTTTTTAAGACACATACAATTTGTCCAAAAATATCAACTAGAAAGCATGTTTTTTCTTTATTCATTCTTCATCACTCATTTCTCTGTTAAAACTTTTCATTCTGCCAATAAGGGAACATACACAGTATTTGCCAAAAGCGACTAGTCACTTTCTAGCACTAGATGAGAAGTTAAATTCTTCAATTACCTTATGAATTACTATTGCCTATCCCCTAAAATAAAAGGGGTTAACATTTTCAAGTTAAGAATTAGCAACTCAGTTCACTTTATGAATGATCCTACAAGAAAAAAGAAAGCACTAAGTATATCACATTATTTATTCCAAGCAAATAATTAGCCTGATTCTATTTAACCTATCCTAAGAAGTAGCAGAGCAAGAGGGTGGGTGGAAATACGCACTACAGCTCTTGACTATGGTCATGGGAACCCTAACTCTTACAAAGCACAGCTGTTCAGTTTTTGCACTCTGAAGGACCTAACGTGGTCATAGGAATTTATGGTATAGATGAATACCCCCAAAATTTCTATCCTACTCAGAATATCACCAGCTTCTGCTTTTAGCTAACAAGTTATAAGTGTTCCTCAAATGCCAAATGGCTTTTAGAAAATGTCATGTTTGTTCACTCCAGCTACATTTCCTGTCCTACAAATGCAGCACCTTAACTGACTTCCTAATAGGATGCTCTTCAAGCCATGTCATGTTACAGGTAGCATACCTGACAATCTGGAATAGTATCCTCTCTTCTGTTGTTATTATTTATGCATTTTTTTCCAGATTATATAACATTTTGTGCTTGACAGTAGAAAAGCACATGTATACAGTAATTTTGCATATTTTATAAGTCCTGCAAATTATGTATTCAAAGAGAGTATGGTAACAACTAAGAACAACCAAGTCTGAGACATAGGAACCTGGATAAGACTTATTATAGCTGTTATATGCAGTTGTGATGAATTTTATTTTCTACTATGCTTTCTTTGTATTCATGTTTCTTCTGAAACAGAAGCTTTAGTTTTCACAAGATGAATACCATAATTCTTTGTCAGTAGATACTGCTGCAAGATGTCAGAAAGAAAAATGGAAGCCCTTGAACATATGACTCCTCTCAACTGTAAGAATCCCTGCTCATTCAGCCAGCTGTCTGATTAGTAAAGACATTTTTTGTCACTTACAAACTCTAGCAGAGTCATGTCAGCTAAGTTGTCAATGAAATCTGCATTAATGCAGACTAACTTAAGAGGAAATAGATAAGCGAGCAAGAAATTCTTAAAACAAGTTTAATTTGTTTGATTAAAGATGTTATGCTTTATTATTAAGATTGATCAGTTTTCTTCAGCAATTATGCATAAGTGTTGTGCTTACATACATTTTTAATTGTAAGTAATAAACTATCTCAATATGATGTCACCTTACCTGAATCACAAACAAAACTTTCTGTTTACTGAACTTTCCTTCTTAATAAGCAAAACTAAAATTTCTGCTGCTACAAAATAAAAAACTAATATTTTGCTATGTTTTGAGTCCATTTTTTTCCCGTTCATGAATGTCCATGAATAATTTGCTTTAATTTTTTTTTTTAGCTTAAATCTCTAATTTTGTGATCTTGCCAAGAAAATTTTATGTCAATCTTGTTTTACTTTTGAATATATCACAGAAACTGCTGCTGGAAAAATATTCTGAGGAGACAAATCTCTGTTCCTCAGGCACTTGTTGTGAGGATTTTGTATGGCCATTTAGTAATTCTGAATTTATATTGATAATTACTTTGGATTGCATTTCAATGTTCTAGTTCATTTATGAAACTTAATTAATTTTAAGCAATACCTAGAAAAAAAATTTACACAAATTTGTAATCCAAGCAAATCAGATGAAGAGAAGATACATACTGATAAAGTGGATTTTGTAACACTATTTAGGAATAAAAACATAGTCGAGTCACTCAGAGGATTAGAACAGTGTCTTAACCAACAGAGGAGTTTTACTTAGGCCTACCAATAAGATGTATAATGCATGAAAAAATAGTCACTAAAAGATAATAGGAGCCTCAGATACCAGTGAGGCTCAGTTATAAATACATTTTTAGATCATAGAACATATTATTACTATATGAAAACCAGACACTGATCTCACTTAAGCCTGTTTTGTTGGTCTACATTTATAAATTTCAGCTTTAGATAAGAGTTGGAGTATGTATCTGTAATAAAATCAACATAATCTGAGATTCGCTCCCTTGGTTTCCAGCTGCCTTACTTTAAAGAATTTCCCAGAAAGTTTCTAAACACAGTATTAATGGTAATTAACTTTATTCAGGAGTATTTCAGAGAAGAATATACTAGCTGAGAATTATTTCTTTGTCTCAGGAGTTTTTGCAAAGAGACACCTTTCATCTTGAACAAGTGCCAGCTATGTTAATTAAGAAAAACTTGTGAAGCACAAATGAAACGACACTGCCATATTAGGTTAAAACTACTTCAGTAAGTACTTCAGGTACTTCATCCTAACAACACTTCTCCTCTGAAAAGTTAGGGTCTTAGACATCTAGGTTTAAAGAAAAAAAAAAAAAAAGCAACTTGCTCTTGCAGTACAATTACTGAGCTAAATTATGGCCAACCCTCCATAGGTGCTATTTGCATGAAAAGCATCTACTTTAAAATGCAAGTAAGAAAGTTTAAACAGATCCAGCAATGACTTCATAACCAAGCTGAATATTTTTGATAAAGCTGTCAAAAACTGATTGTAATAATATGTGTCACAGAGAGAAAGGCCATACTTATCTCTCCAGTCTGTGCTAATATCTGATGATGTGATCCATAGGTAGAAAATTCTGTTTCACTTGTGATTTCTGCATTAGTTTTAACCTTGTAATTGCTACCACAAAATGAACAGATGCACTAATTATACTGATAAGCATAGGAGTTTCGTAAGAAATTGAAAGTAATAGAATCATAGAATCACTAGGTTGGAAGAGACCCAACGGCCGGATCATCGAGTCCAACCATTCCCACCAATCTCTAAACCATGCCCCTAAGCACCTCATCCACCCTCACCTTAAACACCTCCAGGGAAGGCGAGTCAACCACCTCCCTGCGCAGCCTGTTCCATTGCCTAACGACCCTTTCCGTGAAGAATTTTTTCCTTATCTCAAGCCTGAATCTCCCCTGGCAGAGCTTGAGGCCATTCCCTCTTGTCCTGTCCCCTGTCACTTGGGAGAAGAGGCCAGCTCCCTCCTCTCCACAACCTCCCTTCAGGTAGTTATAGAGAGCAATGAGGTCTCCTCTCAGCCTCCTCTTCTCCAGGCTGAACACTCCCAGCTCTCTCAGCCGCTCCTCATAAGGCCTGTTCTCCAGCCCCCTCACCAGCTTCGTTGCTCTTATCTGAACTCGCTCCAGAACCTCAACATCCTTCTTGTGGTGAGAGGCCCAGAGCTGAACACAGGATTCAAGGAGCGGTCTCACCAGTGCCGAGTACAGTGGGAGAATAACCTCCCTGGACCTGCTGGCCACACCATTTCTGATACAAGCCAGGATGCCACTGGCCTTCTTGGCCACCTGGGCACACTGCTGGCTCATGTTCAGTCGGTTGTCAACCAACACCCCCAGGTCCTTCTCCTCCAGGCAGCTTTCCAGCCAGGCTTCTCCCAGTCTGTACCTCTGCTTAGGGTTGTTGTGCCCCAAGTGCAGGACCCGGCATTTGACCTTGTTAAACCTCATGCCATTGGTCTCAGCCCAGTAGTCCAGCCTGTTTAGATCCCTTTGCAGAGCCTCCCTACCCTCCAGCAGATCCACACTTCCAGTGTCGATTAAATCAGTAGATTAAAAAGGATTCAAACATGAAAACCTAGTCAAAAACCAATTAGAACATGTCACAAGCAAGATATTCAGAGAGCCTGTGTGTCCATGGGCTTACTGCAAACCACAGCTGAGTACCTGAGTTGTTATAACTGCATACCAATAATGGCAGTGTCTTCCAAGTGCTCTTATCAATGAAGTTACAGTCTTAATAGACAAAAAAAATAGTTGACATGCCCTAGTCGAGAATGTCCAACCTGGGGCGACCCTGGACATTTGTCTTCATATTTCCTGTCTATCAAATGGCCTCCTTTACTGTTGCGTGAAAGCACATAGCAGAGGATATGCTTATAAAATGCAACTCTATGTGTATAAAATTGCACTGATTGGTGGCTTTAACCTGCTTTAAAAGTCCATGATTTTAATAGAAAATTTGGATTTATATTTGGAACACATTACCTATTATCAACACGCTATAATGCTGTCCAGGTATTCTGACATGATACAGTGTGGGAGCTCAGGTAACGCTACAGCCGTGCTTAGGAAGCTGTAGTTGTACGGTTTTGACTTGGATTCATATCAACACCTATGGACACTTGTCAGGCATCAGAGACATCAGTGCAAGTACCTGTGGCACAGGGGCCTGCTTTGTGTTGAGGTTCTCCATTGCAGAGCATCAAGAGCTCATTATCAATGCCAGGTTGGTACAGAGAGTAGATGTATTTGTTAGCCACTAATGGAACTGGCCAAATGTTAAAAATGAGCACAGGTGATCATCATAAACATGGCAAAATATGAACGCTGAATTTATATGTTGTATTGCTGCTGAAAAAAACTCTTCCTTCTGAAATAGTCAGTACCTTTCCTCACTGCTCCATGTCTACCTGTAAACTGCTCGGTCTTGCCTACAGTGGTTGCCTGCACTTTGATTCACAGGTGAAGTTTAGACTTACGTCAGTTAGTGCTCTGGAAAACACATTGTTCTAATTCTGATGAAAGCAGAGTGAATTGAGAAGCAGCTGGATCTTTGAGTAGCGCTTTCTGTGTTGCAGATACCTGATTTTTGTAAGGACAAACAAGTGAAGATCCTGCGTTCATTACAAAGCAGAGGAAATCACTGGCATCAGATGAGTACTTGCTACCACATGGGAGTACAGATAAACAGGCTCAGAAAAACAGAGACATCTGGAAAAATGGAGTAAAAATTTTACAGAAAATACAGTGTGTGACAGTACAAATGGCTAATGTGAAAGGAGCTCCAGCATGCAGCCAAAACTCTCTTCACCTGAGATTTCACTCACCCCAGCTATTCACACTGGATATGCCCAATTGCTGAAAATTGCTTGCCAGTTCATAGAATCATAGAATCATAGAAAAACCAGGTTAGAAGAGACCCACCAGATCATCGAGTCCAACCATTCCTATCAAACACTAACCCATGCCCCTTAACACCTTGTCCACCCATGCCTTAAACACCTCCAGGGAAGGTGAATCAACCACCTCCCTGGGCAGCCTGTTCCAGTGCCCAATGACCCTTTCTGTGAAAAATTTTTTCGTAATGTCCAGCCTAAATCTACCCTGGCAGAGCTTGTGGCCGTTCCCTCTTGTCCTGTTTCCTGTCACTTGGGAGAAGAGGCCAGCACCCTCCTCTCTACAACCTCCTTTCAGGTAGTTATAGAGAGCAATGAGTTGTACAATACATGACAATTACTGCCTAATAAAAAGTAACAGCGTAGAGTCCCTTTAGCACTAATGCCTTTTATAGAAGCAAGACAGATACATTATTGTCCCTTTTCCACCCACGGAAACAAAAATGGTTCCTAAGGAGTCAGAAGGAAACAAAACCAAGATGATGGAAAAATAATGCCTTCTGATTCTTCGCCTTGCCAAGTTAACTGAGCTGTTTTTACCCAGCCTTTCTGAAAATAAGCTGTGAGATAAGGGTTCTCAGTGATATGTTATTAAATGCAGAGGTATATTATTAAAGCCCTTCAAACCTCCAAATGAAAAGTAGTTAACATTGCTCTAATGTATTTTTTCTCATTATATCAGTTCTCTAGATGATGAGATGTCCTCTGCTAAAGTTATCCTCAAGGTAGGGGATTATTGGTCTACCTTTCAAATTGTTCCTCACCTTCAAGCATCCTTGGCATTGGGCAGTCTCCAGTTCTCAACTTGTAATCTTCTGCCTCGTTCTGACAACTCCCAATTTCTTATTTCTTTCAATGCTGGAACATTTACTTGAATCAGTTATCCGAAAAAGTGACCTTTTTGCAGACCTCTGATGTACTTCTTCCTTCTCCAGGGGATCCAAGACAAATTGCTTTATTTTGAAGGTCTTCTTTCTCTAATGCATCCCAGTTCCTTTGCTTTTTAATCAAAGAGGGAGGTTGTGCTCTGCCTCCTCTGCCAGACTTGTTTACCAGTAAATATGCCAAAAGTATCAAGAACTACCATTCTACTTTCTCCCAAATTGCCTTTTATGCACAGGAGGAATTTCTTTAATTAATTTCAGCTCTGAAACTCTTCGCTATAATTCCAAACAGCTGCAGTGCTGTGCCCACTGTTAATGAGCTTTGTCTTCATATGATAGAGGAAAGGACAGAAAGGGCCATGCTGGCTAAAATTGTTTAAAATTGGTTTTCAACGTGCAAAATAAACTGGACAGCTCCTGCATGAAATGAATTGTGGTGTCACTCCCCTCTCTGTAGAAACTGAATCTGTCTGGCTAGTGAGAATGAGACTCATAGCAGGGGCAGAAGGGACTTTTCCACCTGTCTGAAGAATATTATTATTCTTTTTTTTTTTTTCCCCAAATTGATGGAAGCTATTTCTTCTGAATTTTCATTCCTTAATACTCATCCTAGTAGGAGCACTACATTTCAGCCTCATACCATCCTTTGAAAATTCAGGCTAGCTGTTAGGTAGAGAGATGCAGCCTAAGATTCAGAACCTACACACAGTGTGAAAAATTGCTTTGATCAGGTTGTGTTTATGTGCAGTTAAATAGAGTTCTTACTAATTTTGTTTAAGGCATGATGTATTGCATAATCCACAGAGAAAGTCATTTAAAAAACAGTGTAACCATAAAAACAGCTGTTCCACTGAGTCATTTTCCCAATGTGCAACTTAAAACAAAGCACAACAGAGAAAAATCCTCTCTCATTTTAAATTACTTGTGTTGATATGATTATGGAGTAGAATAATGCTAGGAATGCAGAGAACACCAACAGCAAACTCATCTCCAAAGTCCTTTTATACCAGAAGTTTGGAAACACAAAAAAAGAGCCTTTGGTGTTAAAAAACAGAAAAGTATCTGTTTTAAAGAGATGTTGGTACTGAAACTAAATGATGAGCAGCAAGACATATATTGGTAGTCAAAAACATTTGCAACCATAAGAATGAATCCAAGATTAGAAGGAAGGGAATTGAAGCAATGAAACAAGATACTTCAGTTGATTACCTAAAAATATTCATGCCACATATGTGCATGTGTGCATATACTTACAATTGTGTAAGTATAATATAGTCTCTGGAAGAGAAGATAGTCTGTTATATGTGGTGGAGGAGACAGCACTGCTTAAAAAGAAAAGAAAGAAAGAACAAAATGTACCGCAGGCACTACTATTTCATCAATAGAAAGCTGAGTGAACAAGTGAACAGCCTTTTTCATATTTAGAACGACCCTCCATCCCATACAGCTTTTTTTTGGGGGGGGGAGGGGAGGGAGAAGAATAGAAAATTTAATTCTGTTATATGACTGTTACTGGAACCAGAATTTAATTTTTGTTGATCTGCAATGCAGAGATCTTTACTTCCCATATTTTATGCCTTGAAGATTTAGAGCTCTGAAGAGCACAAAGGTGTGACAGGCATGTGTTTTTCTTGTTTGCAGATATCTCAATAAGCTTGCTATCCTTAGTTGTCACGGCCTGTGGTCTTGCTCTGTTTGGTGTCTCTCTGTTCGTGTCCTGGAAGCTTTGTTGGATCCCTTGGCGAGAGCGTGGTCTGCCATTTGGGAACAAAGACAACAAACAAGAATCACTGAACTACACAGATACAGAGACCAACGACCATGACTACAGTGAGGATTATCTGGGTCAGCCTACAGCCTATCCAGAGTCCTCCATGAAGATCAGCCATACCTCCCCCGATATTCCATTAGATGCTCAGGCGGGAACGAAGGAGAACTGTGTGCACAATGTGCGAATGCATCGTCAAATCACTGAACCAACCTCTTCTGCTCGGTCAGTAACTCAAATTTCTTTCTGATATTAATGAATACAGATGCAGTCAAAAGAGTACAGTGTGATTATCGAGTACACTATTAAAAATGCATAATTTACTTACAACATTGCTTTTTAAATAATTGCACAAAAGTTATTCTTTGAGGTACACAAACCTTTTTGGTTAAAAGGACAGGATCACAATGCTATTCCACTCTTCTATCAACTACTGTCTCATTTGTGCCTCTCCCTCAGAAGCTGGACAAAACAAAGCACTGTGTGTCCCCTTGAAGCACCAGAAAGTCTGGATTTAACTTGTAAAGCGTATACACTTGCGCTTAGCACTACACTGAACACTCAGTATTTTCTCCTCAAAGATTTTTAAAAGGCAAAAATCTTGGCCTATTTTTATAGGCCAAGATAATGAAACACTTGCAGAAGTTAGAAATAAGATTAAAAATGATAAATTTTAGCCACAATCATGACTAGGGGGGAAAAAGTGACTGAGCAAGAGTCAGTAAGGTCTGCAGGGGAACTGGAGAACCAGTACAGGAGGGAAGAGGAATGAGAGAGGGTGAAAGCATGTGCACGGGCAGGTGATAAAAGGATCACATTTCACATGATAAGAAAAAGGATCATCATGTGAAGAGCCAGTAAATTTCTGATTCAAAGCAGATGCATTTCTTCTGAAGCTCTTTGCTAGCCTCCTTTCTGGCTATCTGGGAGAGCAAGTTCAGCCAAGACTCTTACCTGCAGGTCACACCTGATCATAGGTAATGTGACAGCAGCTAGTAGCCGGTTCAGTAAGTGCTAGTTGTCCAAAACATGTTTCAAAAAGAATTTGAGAAGTCCCCAGAACATTATTAATGCTATGCAGCAAAATATCCAGGTGCCCTTTCTCCTTAAATTAGCCCAAGAATGTGTTTGGCTTATATTGTTGTAGGAAACTATGGGGAGGTCAAAGCCATAATTATGGATATCGAAGCCTGCACCCTGCCTCACTTAAGGGTGAATTCCAGCTAAGGACTAATAGCCCAGAAGTACAGTGCAGGACTGGTGCTGCTGTGTTTTCAGACTGCTGTGAAATAAGCATATAATGAGATTCATTAACAGCAGAAAGTTCACATCTGACATCTAACACAAAGAGGTGTCATGTGTCTTTTGATATTGTGAAAGTATTGAGTCAGATACAAGCTTTCTCTGCTATGACAGGGCAGCAATTTTGATACTTAATCAAACGACAAATGTGCAGTATCGTCGCAGCCTAGTCATCTCGCAAGAAGCAGCAGCAATCCCAATCTGTAAAAGAACTTGCCTCAGCATCCTTACTGCATGGACAATGTCTTCACTCCTGTGCGTCTCTGCAAGGAATGAATGAAAAATGCTGGTTACAGTCAATGTAACTAGCTTTGGACTAATCCTGTGCTAGCATTTTCCATGTGCTGCTTCTGTATTCAAACACAGCTCATAGTATTCCAACATGTTGAATGATTGCTGCATATGAATGGGACAGAAAGGTGGAATTCAACTTGTGAAAGATTATAGTTTACTTAATCCAAGTTTCACATCCCACTACCCCAAGAGGGTTTGCAAATTTGATTTCTGTTACTATCTCATGAAGTGGAAATTTCAATCAGACTAACTGAATGACTTGAGGTAACAAATTTCACTAGACCAAAGCTAAAAGCAACTTGCACTCCTCAGAGTATTGAAATTAAAGGAACTTTTAACTCAAAGTACCACATTGTTTATGATGTGAGGTATGAGAGGGAATAAAACCAACAATTGTTAGGATGGTCAGCAAACCATTTCAGACTAAACAGCTGACTTGTAAATGAAGTAGTCATAGTGATGAACAAGTAATTAAAATGCAGAGATCTCAAGAAGTATCCTCCTTTGTCTAGCTTTATCTTAAAACCAGAAATCAGCAAGCTCAGCCAGCATAATAGGCCAGATCCTGCTGCCATTTACATAATGTAACTAATTTCATAGACATTAATCCAAAATATTCAGTTGAAAATGGTAAATGATAAGAAGAGCAACAGTTCTTAGCATATCTCATTATACTTGCCAGTCACTCAGATACTTTGGATTTCCAATGGCCATGAATTTGCAATAGTCACTTGCTTCAACCAGGTCTGGAGAGGGCATTCCACTACCTCAAGACATAGGAACAAAAAATTATGTGATGTTATCAGTCTAATGCTGAAAGTAAAATCTCTCAAGTGTTGGCTGTCGTGCTTGAAGCAAGTAAAAATCTGTCCCCATCATACATTACAAAAATATGTCAAAGGAGAACAGGATCTTTACTGTGTGTGCACAGAATCTTGCCATCATCAACACAATCTGTTTCAATTCTTTGATTTTCACTTAAGGCATAATTCAATCCGAAGACAGCTCAACCTTTCCAACCCTGACTTCAACATCCAGCAGGTTCAGAAACAGGAGCAACTGACGGGGATTGGCCGCATTAAGCCAGAGCTGTATAAACAAAGATCAGTGGACACAGATGATGGTCGGAGGAGTAATAGCAAGGCATGTGGAAAACTGAACTTTATTCTGAAATATGATTGTGATTTGGAGCAGCTGATAGTGAAGATACACAAGGCCATCAACCTGCCAGCAAAGGACTTCTCTGGAACTTCAGATCCATATGTGAAGATATATCTGCTTCCTGACAGGAAAACAAAACACCAGACTAAAGTGCACAGAAAGACCCTGAATCCAGTGTTTGATGAAGTTTTTTTATTTGGTGTTCCATACAATGATCTGAACACAAGGAAACTCCATTTCTCTGTGTATGACTTTGACAGATTCTCCAGGCATGACTTGATTGGCCAAGTGGTAGTGGATAATTTTTTAGATTTGGCAGATTTTCCCAGGGAATGTAATATCTGGAAGGATATTGAATATGTCACGAACGTAAGTATTATTTTGTTTTCATTTCTGATTTTATCTGGTTATAACCTAAATTGTCAAAGATTTCCTTAAATTTACAAAGGAAGATATGCTGTTCTCTCTCAAACTTTGATCTTAATCCAAGGAAATTTGCAATACATTTTCTGTCCTCATTTCTCTTTCTTTGGATATATTAAAGGATGTCTCATGTAGGAGACGGTGGGTTTAGTCACTGCCCTGCTAATAAGGTGTAAAAGCTGGATAATGTTTTTCTTTTATTCTTACTTAATCTGAAACTTATGTAAGGAAATAACTACCTTTCTTATTTTACCTATCTTTCTGTGTTTTGCATGCTTTGCTCAAAAATTGCAGCGACCTACTCAGCAAGAACAGCAGATTCAAGATTTCTTATGTAGTGATCTTCGGTCCTTCAAAAGACTGTATTCACATAAAGTGAGATAACACCACATCTATCACCTAGGCAAACAGAGTTCAGACAATGCTCTTCCATGAAAACAGTGAAATACACTGAATTGATTTAACTCCTTGTTTCTTATCACTTTACTACATAGGGAAATGGAAAACTTACAAAATAAGTCTGTATTTCTCTTATCCCAAAGTCTCTGGTATCAAATTCTATATAGGAATACAGTTAGTAATTAGGTACAAGAAAACCCCCAAAATTACTTTTAGAAAAGAAAGGGCTTTCTTCCCAAAGCATGAGCCAACCTCCTTGTAATGGTATTAGAAACTAATCATACCCATCCTATGGTGAATAAACTTTCGATGAGAATGATACGTTACAGAAATACACAGAGGTGAAGGTACTAGTGCAAAAAGACAATAAATATTTCATTATGTCAAATCATGCACAAATGGACTGGACATTTTTGAGTCAAATAAGCTGAACATCATTAACAGTAAGTTCAAAGTGTAAGCTTGTTAGTCCTCAGTTCAGGAAAGCATTTAAGCATATGCTTAAGTGAGTGTAAGAAGCCTTTGAAAAGTATAGGATGTTCCGAGACAAATACATTTCCTGAATTCATACCTTCATCTTTCATCTCTGTGGTCTGGTAGCATGCCCATATTACAGACCAGATTGATTAAATCCTTTTATTTTTGTTTGGAATGTCTTTGTGAAAAATGATATTGTCCTTTTTTGAAGGTGTTTTCCGTAGTCAGTGTTCCATATTTGTGTATGGAAGGTGCTGTGCACCTGCTGCACAATCTTCTCCCACACTGGGATAGAACTGCAGCAGCAGCAGTAGCCGTTCCTTCACTCAAGGTGCAGGCAGAGGCATGGATGCTCAGTGTTGGAGAAGGATGCGCCTGGCTTTTCTATGAAAAGTTACTGCTCTTCAACTGCAAGATGAACGTAAGACTCTGACAAAGCAGATGACAGTCATTCCAAGTGAAAGCTTCCCTTCTTACAGCATTAAATGTCCTAAGCTCAACTTTTCAGTTTTGCAATCAACTAGAAGTCGAATGTGCATGCACACTGGAGTTACTTTGATATGTACTAGTCCTTTTTCCATGCTTTAACTTACGCAAAAATTTGATTCTGGTGTTTTCTTTTTAATCACTTCCCCTTCCATATTTCAAGAGTGATGTGTCTTATAGTTTGTATTCAGATTTTCTGTAATCTCTGAAATTAAATTCAGGTCTGAAACATGAGTCATTTATCAATTCCTACTGATATTAATTCCTACGTGAAGTGTAGTCCTGTTTACCCAAACAGAACACAGGACCTACCATCTAGACTTGTCACCGAGTTTTCAGTTAACAGAGACCTTTTCAAAGCAAATGACTCATTGTACATAGGAGACACAATCCAATTTTGGCTAATGAGAGTTCTGAGATAAGAGTATCAGATAAAAGTGTGGAGTACTCTGCTTACTAATTAACATTTTCAAAATTTCAAAGGTTAGAATTTACTCCATAAAGTTATGAGAAAGCCTCCAAGCATCATATAAGAAAACAAGTTACAGCACATTTTCTTGTCTGTGTAGCTTGGATATCTCACAGACTGAGCAGAACATGAATCTTACAGGCTACTTAGTGAAGCTGCTGTGGCTGCCCTCCAAACGCGGCCAGCAGGCAGTATTAGCGAATCTCTGAAATAAATTTTAGCAAAGTTCTGAGCACCCCCTGGCACTTTATGGTTACGAACAGAAACTGTGTCAGCTGTAGCAGGTTTTCTATCATTTTATCTCTGACCATATTGTTGTTTCAGATATTACTTACAAACCAGACAAATGCTGGGCAGACACTGAAGGAGATTCAGAGGTTGTAGATGAACAAAGGATGCGGCACAGGAGGGGTAAACCAAGGAAACGTACTAGAAAAAGGGAACATCCACACAACTACACATGACAAGTTTGTCATACTTCTGAGGAGTACATTCATTTTAATTCCTTGTGCATCTTATTACGCTGCATAACCAGCTATCCTGAAGCCCTTTATTTTACGTTCTCCACTTTATTATGTTCTAATCCAATTTGACACAGTAGTATAAAAAAAATGTATCAAATCTTTCTCTGCCTAGCAAAATGGCCTACTTCAAGTGAGCACTGCAGATCATGCCTAAAATGTCAGCTTTACTGCAAACAATGCCATTAAACTGACCTATTATGCCATATGCTTTCTTCTGTTTTCTAATAACACTGGAAGATTTTTTTTTAATCCAAAACCAACAGTTTTGATTCTTTGGACTATAACATCTGCTGTCTCAGAGTCTGAATTTATTTCTCAACACAGACGTGTCAGCATAAAATTTTCTACATGCTCAAAAGCAATCTGCTTCCAAACACAAATCTCCAATATCAGAATGATAGTTCTTCTAATCCCAGCTCCTCTGAGCATAAAATCTCTTTCCTGTAGCACTGACACTTTTTCTATCCTGAAAAAAGCAGCAGTGATCTATTTAATGGAAGAAATAATTAAATGGATCAACTTTAGATGAACATGAAACGAACTAGATAAGCATTTTGTATATCTACCAGACAGATTACAGTGGTTTCTGGCTCATCAAGAAAAAAAAGATACTCTCTATTTTTAGGCAAGGTTTCTGTAGTTGATATATTTTGTTTAGTAGCCTCTGAAATGTGTTCAGGATTCAGAGGTAGCATGGGGCATGGGAGTTTTTTGTAATGTTCATAGACTGATGGCATGTTTTGAAGAGAAAAGACTTCTTAATACCTCCTTGGATGCCAAATTCGAACTCAAATGTGATCGGGCAAAAATACATGTCTTTGTCACAAAATAAAGTAAGCATCTATGAAGGACAGGAGGCTTACTGGATAATCCATTTCCAGTAGAGAATGTTGTCTTTCAGAAGATGCTGTGGATCCACATGCATAAGTTGCTGTGAATGCAGAAAGAAAAATCTTTTCTAAAGAATTGCTTTTTAAATATCACCAGGCAGCTACAGGGCATGGAGAAGGATTTCTGTGAAATCCTTCTGTGGTTCATACTAGCTATTTAGATTCTCAAAATGCTCAGCCTTTGTCACTTGCTGAGCAGGTGATCTTTCTAGACAGGAAGAGTATTTAAAAGTAGTTTTCACTTAGAACAGGAGGATAATCAGAGTAAGAAAGAACAATGTAAATTTTCATTCCTAGTTGGGCCAGCATTTTCCAAAAATGACTACTCATTGTGGGAAACAAATTTGTGACTTTGGTCTTATAGTATGTATAGCTTTTAACATTGGTGCTATTTTTTTAGTTGTCAAATATAGTTATACTTGAGACCTAAACAAGGTACAATGAAAACTTTTCAACTTTTCTTTTTCTGAATGTCTGAACTTATATCTGCACTTTAAAAAAAAATGGTATTCATAACATCCCATTGGTGCATTTCTTTCATCTCATGACAAGACTGAACATCCCAAACTAACCTGTTTTCTTGAGTTTTATGTTATATAACTGAAATGCAACTGGAATCATAGCATCACCAGAAGGAAGTTTCAAGTTCCCTGTTCCAGAGTTGCTAAGGCCAGCCACAGTATGTGCAGAAGAGAGACAAAAAGAAACTAAATCATTTCAGTCAATTGCTTATGGAAAACATAATTAAAGTCTAAAACTTTGAAACCTGACCAAACCTACCAGATTTTCTGCAGTTCAAAACTTTATTTTGTCCTTACACTGAAAAAAAACTTCCCCAAAGGTTGCCTTGCTCAGAACTACCCCTGCTAAGAGGCTGTGAGCCACTTAATGGGTGTCAAATGCATATGCATAGGTGCAAGTCATAATACTTAAGGCTTACACTCTCAAAACTTAAAGGAATAGACTTCAAGGTTTGAGAATGTAAGCCTTACACTCTCAAAGTCCCTATTTCATGGATAGTGGAACAGACTCAGATGAAAAGGATGTGACTAGCTCAAGACGTGACACTACTTAAAAGCAGAAATGAGACCAGGTCCAGAATCTGCAGATTCCTGGCACCAGCCTTAATCCACTCTGTGTAGCACTGCTTATCTTCTTCGACAGCGTGCAGAAACTGCAACTGGCATTAAGTCAACTAAGTCCACCTACTCCACTTTTAAAAAATGTTTAGCTTGTCAAGATGTTTTAGCCAGTATATAAACTTCCTGTTGTGGCACAGTTGCTGGGTTTAGGAAAACAATGGCATTGAACAAGATCTCAGAAAAGCATTTAAAATGTTTACACTTGATAACAAAATTTTGAGTCAACAGTTTGAGAAGTAACAAAAACAACCCAAATCTGTGTTTCTACATACGAATACAAATCCAAGCTATCAATGCTAATAGCATTGATGTGCCTGCTTTTCAGGACTATAGCTGTAAATGGGAAACTTCTTTTGCATTACAGAGACAAATCTAGTATTAATCCTACATTCCATTTGTTTAAAATGAGTAGGCTTTAGCATCAGAAGGCAATCAGTTGTTTATGTGAACATGTATCCATTTAATTGACTTACAAATGCAAGTCACTCTAGTAGTGATTTGCATACCCTTATATCATGACCACGTTTAAGTATGCTGTAAGTTTAAGCAGCAGCAACAATTATTTCATGGCTAGACAAGTTTAGGCAGTTAACACAAGAAGTAAGATTCATGTCACTTAAATTTTATATTTATTTTTTTTAAAAACCCAAGCAAATCCAGAGGTACTCAAAAGAATACAGACAACAAAATTCCCTTCAATCAGTATATCAGTGGATATTTATCTTCTCCCAAGTCACAAAGGTCATTCTTGGTTTCAGGACTTTTTCTGACTATCTTACTTAATCAAATGTATAGAAAGAATCAAGAAGCCTGTGTGTAGTGAATCATTTCATAGCAAATAAACACTGAAAAGTCATAGATCTTTAATACTTCAGATTTCTAAGAATCACCATAGTAAAGATTAAAAAGAAATTAACTACCCTTCAGGATTAGCACAATAGGTATATTAGTTAAGATAAAATATTGACATGCATTGTCAGAAGATAAAATATTGACATGCATTGTCAGAAAACTTAAGGGGAGTAGATGACTTCTGTTTGGAGCAACTGGATAACTGTGAGAATAATATTCAGTAAAACTTAAGAACGATCTGAAGTAAAGAAAATGTCAAGATGCCTTGAAGAGCAATCGTTTGAGGAGCAGCTAGGCTGGTCTCAGGTCAGTGGTACAGGACATCCAAGCTTGGCTCTAAAAATAACAGTAACTATTCAGTCCATGTGATTACCTAACAGCCTTGAGGCTCCACAGGCATGGTCAGAAAAAGGATGAATCTTGTAATATCACTGAAGCATCAGCTAACTTCTGTTGGGGTTTGGGGACTAGTTTAAGAAAATGACAGTTCAGAAATTTGTGTATATATCTACGCAAAAATTTTACAGAACCCAGGCGTATGGCTAAGTTAGCTTTTTCAATCTGGATATTTTTCTGCAAAAATCCATACATCCATACAAACAAATAAAAGAAGCAAAGGTAAAACCAAAGCAGGCAAAAAAAAGAAAACCATGGAGCAGAAACGAGACAATTGCAGTTAAAGAATTTAAAAGTTGGGTATTTTTTTTAAAGTCAGTATTTTGAGAAGACTGAAATTTCAGAGTAGGATATTTTCATTTCTCATTTGAAATGCTGTTCTATTGCAATATTTTAAAATATTTTGAAAGTAGAAAAATTCCTTACGAAATAAAAATCCTCATTTCCACGCTGTTTCTTCTCCTGCCCATCAATGCTGCATATTCTTGTGCTCCCTTTTTTTTCTTTGTATTATACATGTTTCTCTGGTGCAACAGCCCCAGAACAGCAATACTGTATGAAGAACATTTTCCTTCACACACTAGCCATATGCATAAAAAGATTAGACCCAGGCCAAAGTTCCTGTTTTTATAGATTAGTGGAAGAGTCTGTGACTGTCCATATTCTATGCATCCCCCTTCTTTCCTCTCAAGCTCCTCTGCCAATTCTTTATTCCAGAAACCTCTCTCTCTTAACCAGAGTCTCAGAGGTGGCCTTCAGTGAAACAGCTCACAGTAACTTACATGCTGCATGTAAAGTAAAGGTGAAATATGATCCCAGCCAGCTGAGTCTGTCCTTCAATTGTACTATCCCAAATTGTTAGTGGGAGCTGCAAACATACACACAAAAAAAATTGCTCTAGTATTTTATAGTTCATGGGCAGCTCCTCTTCAGAGGAGCAAAGTGCCCTCACAAAGCACTAAGGCTAAAATACCTGTAGAAAGGTGATCTTGGCCTCAACCATTCTGCACATATTGAGATTAGATTGTGCCAAGCCCTTTTTTCCTATAAGGTTATGTAACTTTCAATTTAAAGATGTATTTAGTCAAGCAGGGGAAAAAATTACTTCAAACACGCATTTAATTATTGAACAGTTTGGGGAATGCTTACTTTGCATTTTTTTCTAGCAGAGGTCACAGTATTTCAATATCTTATGGATTCATCCAAATTTCTGGAAAAACCTACTCTTTAAATGCAGTTTCAATATTTGGAACCAAACTTGAAAGTATTCTTCCCTCTGAACACACTGCGCTTATGTGAAAAGCCTGAAGCCACTTTTAGTCTTTAATCCCCAGAAAATATCACAGCCGTCAGCCATCTTTCTCCACCAAACAGGAAATTTCAGATTTTTACTGCTTTCCTCTATGTACAGTCATTTACCCAGTTCACATGTTATTTTCCCATAGTCTCATATTTAAGCACTAAGTAGACTTTTTTCTTAATGTGTATTATTTTCTTAGGGATTAGCTACAACTGTGCTTCGAATACCTAATAAAGCATACTGGATATTTGTGCAGGGCATAGCCTAGCTACTTGAGAAACACATCCTACACACCATACCTGAGAGTCTGGCATCCTAACACTAATTAATCATAGAATCGCAGAATGACTTGGGCTGGAGGCGACCTTAAAGATCAGCCAGTTCCAACCCCTCTGCCATGGGCAGAGACACCTTCCAGTAGATCAGGTTGCTCAAAGCCTCATCCAGCCTGATCTTGAACACCTCCACGGAGGGGGCATTCATGACTTCTCTGGACAACCTGTTCCAGCTCTGGACAACCTCACCACCCTTGCAGTAAAAAAATTATTCCTAATATCTAACCTAACTCCACCCTCCTTCAGCTTCAAACTGTGACCCCTCATTGTATCACTGTGCTCCTTGATAAAGAGCCCCTCCTCAGGTTTCTGGTAGACCCTCTTTAAGTACTGGAAGTCTCCTGTGAGGCTTCTCTTTTCTAGGCTAAGAAAGCCCAACACTCTCAGCCTGTCCTCATACGAGAGGAGCTCCAGCCCTCTGATCATCTTCGTGGCCTTCCTCTGGATGCACTCTAACAGATTCATGTCCTTCCTGTGCTGATAAAATGTGTGCTTGCTGGGCTACGGTCTTGACTTCATCTTCTCTAGTACACCTGTGTCCTAGGTGAACAGGTAGAAAAGAAAGTGCTACCATACGTGGGTTCTTCTCACCAGAAGATTTGCCTGTTTGCTTTCCAACACTTGTTAGAGAATGTAACCTGTCTCACAGTTTTACCATTTAGGATTCCAGGATCTTTCCAGAGTCCTGTTACAGAGGATAAAACATCTGTACAGAAAGAAATAGTTACTAGGCCATAACTGTAGTGCTTCAAATGCATGTATTTTATGCTTACAGGCTAAATTATAGAGTTTGTCAAAATTAAGAAAAGGCTTTACCTTTTAATCATACAATGATACCTAGATAATCAAACAAGGGGTCTCTTCAGACCTCCCCACTGTCTTTGTGAGAAAAGATTAGCAGTTGCAGAAGAGGTTTGAGCTGACTGCTGGAGGAGATGACATTACAAGATCAATATACTTATCTATAGTTTTTCTAGCTTTTCTCCTAAAAGTCTAGGAGCCTTTCAGCAGCTGATCATGTAATTTGAAAGAAATAAGACAACTGAACTGACGTAGATGAGACACACAATACATTTTGCTGAGATTTGTTTATGGGGTAAACAAATATAATACCAAATATTATACAGGCCCTAATTGTCCCTGGAAGGCCTCCAAGATGTGTATGACAACTTTTCTCTCTTCAATCCCGGGCCCTACAGAACATGAGGGCCACTTCTGAGGCTCTGCAGAGAACCTTGTTTGGATTATTGCTGACAGATGCATACCTACACTCTTCCATTCTTTCACTTTGTGAAAACAGAGTACTGAACAGCCAAACTCTCCAGGGGTAGAGAGACAGAAAAGACATTCTTTCATGGCAGTTGAGCTGTTTTTCTCAGAGTGGACCTAGAGAAACAATGGCAAAACTGAGGGACCTGTAACCTAAAAGCCTTTTTAATCAAGATTTATGACTCAAGTTTACTGGCTTTTTACAGCAGAGATCTTCATTTTAACTCAGTATTTTATTTAATTTATTCTCAGGCATATACATTGCTCTAGACATTCAGAAAGATGTGTGTATGAGGAATAACTGATAGTGTTTCCTGAAAAAATGCAACAAGCTTCTGCAACATCACTTTGTGCTTGCCTGGGTAGGGTTAAATGGCAAATACATGTAAACCTCCAAATTCTGCACTAGTCCTTGTACATACTGAAAAGTTTATTGCAGTGCACACACAAATTACAGAATTATGTTTATAACTGCTTCTGTAGATTGTTCAGCTGAAGTCACAGGAATAATTGACATGGATAAATGAAACGTACAGTCGTTTCCTATGTTTGAGCCCTCCAATGGCTCTCAAGCAGAAAAATAAAATGAGTATTTTACACCATATACTATAGTGAAGTGACAGGTTCAAATGACAAGACTGCATTGGCAACATCTGTGGTATCATGACATTTGAGATTTATACAGGTACATGTTTCTGGGACTGTTGCTTAATTAAACCCTTGCTCTGTTTGCTCAAGAAAACAGTAGTCACAAGTTACAGCTAGCCTTAGTAAGTATTTAATCATTTGCTACCCTTTTCATCAAACAAACTCAAAGCTACACACACCATCTGGAAGATGACTTCTGACTAGTGATGGCATCTTGCTTATGATGGGCAGGGAAGGAGAAAACAACTGACAGCTGGAGGTTTCACGGTTGATGATATGAACTATTGGGATAAAATTCCCCATTCAGATTCTTGTGGTAAATCTGGAATCTTAAACAGCAGTTTATCACAACATCAGAAAATATAACCTTGCTTGACAGGCAACCAATTGCTAACAGCCACAGTACAAGTGGCTGGAATCCACTGCTCCGCCTACTTAACATTTCCTCTTCTGTTTCCTATAGTGAAATTATTTTAAGAGAAGCAATGAATTGGAGATCAACAGTATCATGCAATATCTAGAATTTTCTCTTCATGTGGAAACTGCTATCCAAACACTATGGAAGTTAACACAGAAGATCAAAACAACAATTCCCACACTGTATTTTTTATATTTGTTTTCAAAAATCATAGTAGTCTTTATGTGCTTTCTTTTTAAGAGCATGCTGGGATTTTATAAATATTTTTAAAAGCCAACTGTTGTTTAATCAACCATCTGATCTACATTATGATAATTCTTCTGAACAACCCTAACAATAAAATAAATATGTATGCAGTAATGGGAAACAAAAGTGTATACAAAAAAGACAGGAAGAAAACATCAGACTTCGGTTTCGAGCCCCCTAGAGAGTTATTTATGATCATCAGGAAGGGAAGAATCACTTTAAAATAATGAAAACCTTTCAATGCCTGTACTCCACTGGGCACAGAATTTTACAGTAAATGCTAATCTAACAATAAACTTCACTCTGTTGGGACTACAACATTTTATGCAGGTAGAAATGAGTAGCACTTAGGATGAAATCTTGACTCTACTGTAAAGTCAGGGAAAGAATTTCCACTGAAACTCAGATTTCGTGAATATGCTCTTGCTACATTTTGGAAATAGTATCTTGGAAGCAGTACAAAAAGCCACGTGGAATAATGTAAATAAATCACCTGAGATGTACATAGAAAATTTGCTAATTTGCCATCCTTTTATTCCTGTCTACACAAGAAATACATGATGATGACCTCCTCAACAGAGATTTAAATCTCGAGGGCTAAAATATGGGTGAGCTATCAGCTTTGGTCCTTGAAAAAACACATAGAAATCTCTCCATCAGAATTTACTGAGTTTTACATCCACATCTTCAGGTTCTGACTGGCTGCTGCAGTCCTAGTAGAATGAGAACAGAATAGATTATTTTCCCTCAAGGTTTCTTCAGTGAGCAACCATGACCCATTCCTTTCAATAGCTTGGCAGTTTCTCATTTACAACCTGCTTTTCCAAATTCTTCACTTTATTCGGTATATAAACTGTCAGCATTCTTGAGAAAGCCATGAGGCACACTTCATCCAACAAAGGCTTTTATTATAAAACAAGACATAGAAACTTTTAAAGCTATACATAACTGTAACACTTTTTTTCACTAAAATATAGAACTTTTTTTAAAAACAAACAAGTAGATACAACAGTAGATGCTCACTCTCTTTACCCCATCCCACCACTCTCTTCTCAGAAAACATTTATTTCAGAAAACCTTCCACAGTTAAAGCAGCACCAAAACAAACAAACAAACAAAAATATACTATTATTCTTTTCAGACAATATTGTTCAAAAAGTTATGAGTGAAGATGATCAGAGAAAACTACCTTAAATTCTTTCAAAATTTTACTTCCTTCTAAAAAACCGTCAAGTCAGACCCTTTTAAAGTGTCAAACTGAGTACTCCTAATTATTGATGATTCTCAGAGTAACCAAGAGTTCTAAAGTTAACTCACCAGTTAGGACAAGTCAGCTCACAACTTTTCTTTCATTTCAAAACTATCAGATTACTTAAATTATAAGTAACTAAACCAAAAATTTGAGAAGGCACCTAAGTGACTGTGAAGTACTGTCTCCTAAGTCACTCACAGGCTTTCTAAGCATGCAACTTTTTTTCGTGCCCTTGGGATGGTATGCACAAGATAACACTAGTTATTCTGAATGTAAACATAGTCGAGTAAAAGTCTGTGCAGCTCACCTGGAGGCATCTCACACAAATGCACATGATGACATCAAGAAGAGATTAAAACAATCCACAGAAAAATATCACATAGCACATGCAAAACAAGTTAGAAGAAAAGTCTTCTAAGAAGAGAAAGTTCTGTTGACTCACTTTTATGGACTTAATGCACTAAAGCACTTCTAATTTTAGTGCTGTCTTTATCTCACATCTTACATTACCCTCTGTGCATTCTTTGAGAGAGAAAATATTCTCAATAAAGTGGTCCTAAAATTGCCTGCAGTACACATCTAAATATAACATGGAGGCCTTATCATATCTGATGGAGAACAAGTATTACAGAAAAAGAACTGTTACCACACTCTACACAATCACATTTTCTTCTTCTCATGATGTAGACACCTGGATGATACACTTGATTTCAGACTCTGCATTTTCTAAAATGGTTTTCTGTCTTCTTCCTTCCCCTTCCTTCAGCTTCCATACAGTCTTCAGTTTGATTTTAAAGCTGTTTATTTCTGTAGAGCTCCAAATTAGATGTAGGACTGGACTGGTAAACTGCCAAACAGCTTCAGGACTAAAATATTCTAAATTTTTGCAAGGTAGATGAACGATACACAACAACAGCATAAAATCTCCTTTCCTGTATCCTCGTAGCCTAAGTGTCGTAATGGCAATAGTCCAGAACTGTCTCCAAAGAAAAGACATTAGCTGGATTTGCATGAGTTTTTGAGCAGCATCAGTAGATAAGATGCTGAGAAACACAGAAATGTTCCTGGCGTTGCCTAAGAGAAATGGTAAAAGTAACCTCTTGTTCTAGATCACAGATTCCACAGCACTGATTCACAAGGTCAGTCAGGGAGGTGTATATCCCTGAAAGGGTTATACACCAACAGCATGTTAGCATATTATGCAGTTGGCAGATTTTGCAAAGCAATCTGTTGTGAAATTGTCGGTAGCTTCGCTGGGAAGAAACAGAGAAGCCTTCCTTCTCTCTCATATTGTCCTCCCCAAGAAAAGAAGCACCAAAACCCCAACTTGTGTCATGATTTAAATGTGAAGGTATTTTTTTTAGCATGGTTTTAGAAATAAAAGATGAAAACAAATCCCTTTCTCACATTTCTGGAATGACACTGTTTCATTATCACTAATTTTATTGTCATTGTCATTCTTCTTTCTTCCCTCTATTAATTTAATTCCTTTTGAAAATTAGAGAGATGCTAAAGTAAAAGTGAGACAATTTTACAGTATTGAAGAGGTAGTGGGTTTGTCTATTTTGATATATTTCATAAATATTTTTATAGGATTAACCTTAGTGTCCATGATTATATTCTTCTTCATTTAACTTGCAATTAAAATAGAATTGCCATGCAAGGACAATCAAAGCAGTTCAACTGCACACCTTTTCACCCAATACATTAATAGAATATTGCTAGAAGTGAAGTAATCTACCTTGGTTGCTTTGCTTTGAAATTTGTAGTGGTTTTCTTTTCTATATGACCCATTAATTAAATTACAAAGAAGTAAATGAAACTTAATGGAAATTGCTTTACTATTGTTAAAGTGGGTAATTGTATAGAGAATTGTTACTAGTAAAAGGCACGTTCTGAAATGTAGTTGTGCTTTCAGTCTAATGGAAGGTTATGTGGAATACTCAGACATGTTTTTAAGCCATAATGATCCCTTTTCATCATTTCTCTTAAATATATACTTTCTGTGGATGGTGTATTTGAGTCAGTGCTATTGTTCATACAGGGGACCAATCATGAGCCTATTTTTTCTTATTTAGTTACACCACATAGTAGTAACCAAATTGATTTCAAAGCTAACAGAGTTTCAGCAGCAGAGTGTTCTAGAAAAGAAGAAACATGAGCTATTCTCAGTAGCTCCCGATCTGAGTGAGTGTGTGATATGACACCACAGAATTGTCTGTAGAGAATCAAAACACATGGAGATACTTCATCAGAAAGATACTTTATCCCTGGCTTTAAAATCACAAGGAAACCCAGGGAAGGCACCTATTTGAAAGAAAAAAACACTTTAAATCATGATGGAGAAAATCTCACAGCAAAAAAAGAAAAAAAAATAAGATAAATAGATTCATAAAGTTGTGCTTCTTCCCCACCTGTGAAATGGGTGAATGTACATCATACTTAAAGGGGGATGCACATAGAAACTATGACTTTTGAAAAGTCTGCCTTAGGTATACATTATTAATGAAGGCAATAATTCATTGTAATGGGATGAGAAGCCAAAAAGGATCAGAGAGGAAAAAAAGAGGGAGAGAACGAGGGCACACCAGAGATTTCATTGATCTTGGATTTGGTTTTCAAATATCACAAGAATTTTAATTTATTTGAAAGAGTTTAGTATAATGACAATACATTTTACTAACAGTTATTTGAGTGGACTGTGAAAGGAGCCCATTATATTCAAGTGGTCAAGTTCTAGGGGCAAAGTACTTCTTCGTTGCCTGTTTGCAGTGGACAATGGGCTTCTCCAGCTACTGCATTCATTACACTAGGGCCCGGAATGATACACTCCTGGTCTTCCCAGGGCATGTACTGTACAGATGTGTGTGTGGGAGACCACCATATCTTCTCTACTGAAATCAGACGTGGGATGGAATTACATGGCAGGTGGCTAAAACCCAACAAGTGATTTTTTAAAAAAAATAATGAAAGTAAATTAAATATATCTCAGAGAAAAGCTCTGGAATGGCAGGAAAGACATGCTACTGCAATGAAGTCTGGCTTTCTACTTCTCAAGCACTCTATATTATTTGGACCATTCTCTTTTTCATATCAACTTCTTCAAAAAACAAATTGTAGAGTAAACATTTTCTTTCACTAGAAGTAGATTCAGAGTTATAAAAATGGCCTTTTTACCCATTTGCTTGCAATCTCTGCCAAGTTTGAGCACAAAGTAAGTCAGTAGTGAACACCTGGTGTAAGTATAATGACTACATCCTCAAAACACTATAGATGCTTACACAGACTGAAAAGAACATAATTTCTTTCCCTGATACTGTGACTCCCTCCGTCTTATTTCAGCAGTACCCAGATACTTAGTTTCTGTCCCTTTCAGAATGGTATGCTCAGGTTTCACAAAAGAAACTAGAGCTGCTTTACACAACACAAAAAGCACCGAGAATGACATTCAGTGCTAAGGAAAGGTGAGGAACTGTTAGTAGAGCACAAAGCTTTAATTTAATCTCATTTCAGCATGTCTATATTAGCTTTACTTTACACAGAATGGCCACTCTCAAGACTTTATCCTTAATTAAGACTGCATCAAGGCACAAGGGTTGGCTGCTCCCTGGGTCTGGGATGCCAGGAGCAGGGTCTAGGACAATTCCCTGTGGCTAACTCTCTGCAGTACATCTCTACGCAACCAAATCTCTGTGGCCAACCCTCCGTGGGGATAGCTGTATGCTTTTTAAACATTAGATCAGGAAGATGCAATTATCTTCTGTAGCTCTCAAGCCTTCCCTATCCTTCTCGTACATACACACCCACCTCTGCCTCCCACTAACAATCAAAATGATAAAAGGCAGCCTGCAGTGCCTGGAAAAGGAGAGTCAGGGCACAGGTTACTGTATGATTAAATCTAAACTGAAATTTGTATTTTGCAGAAAACAACAAGTTGTAGAAGAATTGTGTAAAGTATTTACAGTTCAAGAAAACAAAATAGTTTTCAGAGGAACAGTTATACTTGCAAGGATAAACTTAAATAACAAGTTCTTTGTGGCCAACCCTCCACAGGGATGGCTGTATGCAGGGGGCCCCAGACTCTAACTGTAACCTTAACACTAACCCTCCCCACATGAAGTTGTCCACCACAGAAAGTTGGCTGTGTAGGGTTGTCCCACAGTGAGTTTTCCAAAGGACAATTGCCCACAGAGAGTTGTTTACTGCAGAGCTGGCTGAAATGGGGTCCTGGGCCATAGGTAGGGTGGGGGGACCCGTAGTGGTCAGGGACAGTAAGGCCCATTAGTGCTCTCTGGGCCCTGACCTACTGATCGCTTTCAGTCCCTGTTCACGAAGTAATAATGGATCTGGGTTAGTAGACAGAGCATCCTTGGATATTTTAGTGGAGCTGTAAGTTCATATGCATCCATTGTAACTAAAGGTAGGGTGAAAGGACAGTCCATTAATTTGCAGACACATTTATATTTTCATTTTAACACTAGGAAAGAAATATTAACAGGCAAGACATTTTGGATTAAAATATTTTGATTAGCTAATTTATTTTTAAAACCAGTTTCTTCCCTTGAAATTTTTCTTTGATGTATCTGAGATTTTCATTATTAGTGGGATATTGAGATAATTAAACATTACTTTCAACTTATGTCAGAACAGAAACAAGAGATAACAGGCAAATAATTTATGGTACAAATAATGCTATGCGTTACAATGGATTTGCTGTTTCATTTTCTTTAGGCTCACATTTACCTAGATATAGTGAACACTTAACATGTAATTTAGACTCCGCTTCTAACAACTAGCTGACATTTAGCCTTGAAACCATGGGGGTTTATTTTCTCATCTCTTTCCATCTGCATGATGTTCATCAAGAGTTTTATTTTAAGTCAGCAAGGTTGGCTGACCCAGATTATCTTGTCTTGTAAGATATTGCACACTGTAATGTCATCAACCTCTGTTTTTCTTTGGTTTTGTTTCAATTTCAGTGTTTCATAGAAAATTGAGGTCTAGTCCAAATTAATTACAGCCTGTTGAAAAATTATTGGGTTTGACATGACAGACACTGATGGCCATTCATTTAAACCCTTGGTCCTAACTTCAGGAAACTGAGGTCCATTTTTCCAGGTTGCACTGCTAGAACATTTTGTGAAACTGGCCTCTGTGAGGCATCCCCTGTCTGTCTGATCTACTTCTTTCATTTTTACCATTTTCACCTGACATCCAAACTCTTGTGTTTCCCAGGTGAAGCTCTCCTTTACATTTCCTTTTGAGTAAACAGTTGCCCTTCAAAGATCTATTCCCATATAGAACAATTTACATTTCATTGCTGTTCCCAAGATTGTCAACATTTCTAAAGCACTGCTGCCTTCTCTGCAGAGAAAGATTTGAGCCAAAACTGTGCTAGAGTACTGTCCTTTAAAGCTTCTGCATTGTGAAATCAAACCTACCCTCAAGGGGCTTCCCTTTCAGAAGACCTGGAAACACAATGTCAAAGGTAGCAACCTGTAAACACTGACAAGGTGGGATACACTGAAGTAGGATATACTGAAAGAAAGGGAGGAGCAAATCTCACTTGAAAACACATCTCTTAGAGCTTATGACATTTTCATTTTTAAATATTAGACCAGGAATATGGAATTATTTTCTGTAGCTATCAAGCCTTCCCATACATACACACCCACCTCTGCCTCCTACTAACAATCAAAATGATAAAAGGCAGCCTGCAGTGCCTGGAAAAGGAGAGTCAGGGCACAGGTTACTGTATTATTAAATCTAAATTGCAATTTGTATTTTGCAGAAAGCAACAAGTCATAGAAGAATTGTATAAAGCAGTAACAGTTCAAGAAAACAGAATAGTTTTCAGAGGAACAGTTATACTTGCAAGGAGAAACGTAGTTAACAAGTTCTTTGTCTGATCAGGTGTGCCATTTAGCAAGCCTTCAGAAGCAACTCTGTACTCGCCCTTTTCTCCTTTTAATAACTTATGAGGAAGCTAAAGATTATTTATAATAACATTCTACAGATATTTTCAGAATACCTCATTTCTTTTTTTTTTTCCTGTGAAATCAATTTCTGATGCAGCCATACACATAAACAGTACATGTGCTCCAGCTTTTCCAATCACATCTCTACTAATTATCATTAGCTCAATTCAGACTATCTCCACAGTTCATCAATTTAGTTTGGAACAAATTAAGACATTATCTCTGTCTCAATAGCTACAGGATAATTCATTAGATTCACTGTTAGGCCTGGATTCAGCAAGGCACTTCAGTTGTTGGGAACTGGAAATCTGTGTAAGGGATTCAACGCAGTAAAATGTATAGGACTGGAGTGTATGTTAAAAAATAAATATGTGTATAAAGTTTATCTTTACTAAATGGAGACTTAAAGTAAGGATCTTATTTCAGAATAATTTATCAATACAGTCTTAGATGACTCAGTAAGAACAAATATATTCTGTATGAGGACAGTATTCAGCTAACCAATTGGAAAGGCAGTTTCATTTCATCACTGCCATCTTATTTATGAGATACAAATTATGATGATGGAGATGTTGGCTCTTTAGAAAGATAAGTACATTGATGGCCTAAAGGGACCGGCCTCTGTCATTGACTTACTAAGGACAGTGTGACAAGGGCAAGTTATGTGTATGTTTTTCTTAGAGACATTAAGTGGCTTTGTTCTGGAATTGTTCTGAAACATATATGAAGGTGAAAGGCTTATCCTTTGATTCCAGCTACCCACGTTATAAGATACCTTGACTTAGTGGTGCAAGACAAAGTCATGTCTGGAGGGTGCTCTTTATGTAGACTGCAGTGATCTGCCTTAAAGAAAAGTAGTTGCCACACTAGGATGATGGAAAAACGAGAGGAAAAGAAAACCAAAAATCCACATTAAAAAATCCCCTAGCTCTGAAGTAGAGATGGAGGATATCCTATCTGCTGGATGTTTTGCTTTTGATACAGTTTTAATTTAGAAGTTGCCAAGATGTTAGGCAAAACTAAGTTAAAATAAGAACATACACCCCCTGAGCCAATAATTGTAGTGGCTCTCTACAAAACAGTCTGCAGCAATGATTCCTACTGTTTCCAGTCTCTACAAAGTATGGAACAGTTGTGGTATTCAGAATTGATCTATTGGGCAAGGTGTCTGTCTGACTATAAGAAGCTACAGAACACGTCAGAGAAAAGGTAATAGAAAATCTGTTGTGGTAACAATCTTGGCATTACTAACATAAATCTAACAAGTCAAATTCAAGCTACATGCTTAGTTAAGCAGCAAAGATTTTTTTTTTTTTTTAAATAGAACATGAAACACGTGTTGGCTCACTGGCCTAAGTGCTTTCTTTCCACCTTGTAAGGCTTTTTTTGCTCAAACTCTTCAGCTGGTGATACCTTGCACTCTACGAGTCATGCAAGACTCTCTGTGATCCTGCATTTTTTATCAATGTGTGCTTTGTAGCAAATGCTGTGCCACAGACCAGCCCATGAACCAAGTACCAGGGATTCAAAGGTGCCCTTTCTTGTGCTGCCTTTTTGTCCATCCCATCAGGCTACCTTCTATATACACAATTCTTACAGTTGCAGAGGCATATAAGCTGATAGTCAGTCTGTGACATGACATGAATATTATATTGAGTGGCCAAAGCAGTATAAAATCCAGAGTGACTTATGTGGAAACACTTCAGCTTTCTTATATTCCTTCATAGTAGTGAAACAAAGCTCCAGAACCGGTTTTTAATCTTCTTTCCTAGTAAGTGAAATCAGACTCATTTTTACTTACCTAACTTTAAAAGCTTCTTTACTTGTTTGCTTTCATTTTCTAAGAAAGCCATGAATAAAATAGATAAAGACAATGAAATGTAAAAAATGGAATCACACTGAGAAAATAATACAATCTGCAAATTAACTGAAAACACGAAATATAGCCTGACGTTGATGTATTGAAAGAATAATTGAAAAAGGTACGCCATTCTCATTTTCCACAAACTTTACTTAATCATATCTCTGTAGATATAGTTTGATTGAGGCATTAATAAATGCCTACTATACTGGAGTTCATTTCTTTGATTTAAGATGTCAGGAAAATAGAATTTTCTAGTCATATCTTCTTTATTCATCTTAAAATGTGTAATGAGAAGGCAGCTGGCACTCTTCTAGTCATGTGCAAAATTCAGTTAAAATCAGACATTTCTAAACATTTTTTCCTGTTAAACATTTCTCATATATAACTCAAAATAATTCTGGGCTGATATAAGAAAAAATGCAGAGCTAACTTCACAAGTTCATCATGTTAGATACTTTAGATTTACAGTCTTTCTCAAACAGATTAGAATCTCAGATTTTTTTAGTATGATATTTGCATAATATTTGTTTCCTGGACACGTACCTTAACTGAATCTATATCTTAGCTCACTCAAATCTGAATCCAGACTTCTCAACACAGATGAGCAGTTTAATAAATGTATATCCCAAAAAGCAAATTGCACTTCTAAAAGTATTTTTAATTTATTTAAACTTATCACATATAGCCTCAATATAGATCTCTGCAAAATTCAACCCCCTACATTATCAAAATTAGAATAACGTATAGTAAAATTTATCTTGCATTACAGAAGTATAATTCCATTAATTCTAGCTAAGATCAATAAGAAGATTTTTTTGTTGTTTAAAATACAGCTAACGCGCCTCAGCTAGGAGAAAAAAAAGAGAGAGATAATTTAATGAAATACTGTTAATCAATCCTTTCTGTGCTTCATAAGCTCAGATGATATCATCTCATTTCATGAAACCTCTCCTATTTTTCTCTTTTCCAGTGACCTTTGCAGAGATGTGTATAAATGCTAAAGGAGGTAGTATGCAAAGTTATCATTGCCTGATCTGCACAGCTCTGACATAGCAATAAGAATTTATAAAATCTCTAAAATCACTAGTGCCTTGAAAACCTCTCTCATCAGTTAGCAACTTTAAAAGATGTAAGCAAGGACTGCTGCCTGTAAGTGTTCCCATTAATAGTAAGTTGACAAGATGCATAAAAATACATCTGAACACCTCACAATCCATAATGAGCGTTATTTTTGCAACACACGAGTAAAGTAAAAAAGTGGTGCCTGTCTTTTTGTAGATGAGGAACTGAGGAACCTGGTGTAATTGAGACATATGCTTTAATTAGAGTGGCACAGGCACTGTGTGATAGCAAGCCTATCACAGTTTGTCTGCTCCAGAAATACAAAACCCAAGTTTCTAAAGAAATGGGCACAGAACTTATGAGCACCTAAGTCAAGGACAGTATATTTTTTTTCTAGATCAAAGCCAAAAAAAAAGAAGCTACAACCTATAATTTATCTTGTTTCCTTCCACCCCTTGTTGCCTGTTTTTCATGGTTTTACATACCTATTCTCTGCACCAAAATGTATTTATGGGAAGGCATAACCCATCCACCAGAGAAATCTGATCCCAAATGTAATCCCCATTTGTCAGAATCTCTCTAACTACCAGGTAACTTCCAGCTTTCACTGAGAAGGCTAGATCATCCTGAGCTTCTTAATGCAGCCTCCAAAGAACCAAAGGTGAAGTAATTTAAGGGCTAATTTTCGCTGTCTCCCTTTTTAATATGCTGAGTTATACTCACCTAAGCACCAGCATGGGGCTGTTGGACACAGTGCTAGGGAGTGATTTATCCTGCAGGCTAATCTCTGATGAAATTAATAATTTTAAAATCTATAAATACTGTGTGACTACAGACTAAGAAGCTATTACCATTACCATTGGAATTCAGACCTTTAAAAGATATATTACTACCTTCTATTTTAGGGGAGAGAGAGGAACAGAAATATTTTCTGGGAAAAGCAGGACTTTTTGGTAGAAGCCACTAAAAATAATATGATTTTTCTGATATATTCGGTATTTCCACCAAAAATGAAAAAAAATAGGAAGCATAATGTGAGGGACATTGTATCGCCATGCTCCTAACAGCACTGAGAGGGACTTATTTCTCTTGAGATTCTACTAAGGGATTTGTTCCCTTCATGAAGATACAGTTTTCAGGCAAACTTTGTTATTTACATCTCTGTTTTGAACTCTCCAGCTGACTGCTTACCCAGTGAATACTTCTAACTCTCCTAGGTAACACTGGATAATTTTTTGTGGAAGAAACTTCATGCTTTTACCCTGTTGAATAAAGGGCTGTATTAACAGAACAAGGGCTCAGAGACAAATCTAGGCAGGATTGTCAGCAACAGACAGATCGAACATCACACTGTAAGGCACAGCTAACAACATCAAGGTGCTCAGCCATCACCCCGAGTCTGAAGCTGAAACCTGGGGCACTGGTAAAGGAAAGCAGACACCAATCTTGCCCTACCTTTTCTAGAATACAGGAATGGGCAGGTTGTAGGCTACAAATGGAGACAGTGCTTTCTTCCTCCGAACATGGAGAGATTTTAAGGACAATGGGAAAGGAGCTTGGACATTAGATACGTTCATCACAGCATGCTTATTCTGCTCTTACAATATGCTTCCTGCTGATCAGCACCAAAAGAAAAATAATATGGGCCATTTTTGTATAAGTAAATTATTATTGTAGTTTAATTATCTTCTGAATGTTTTCTTTTAAGTTATGAATACTACTATGCAGTGTTTTGGTCTGCATATATTAGGGCTGTCCTGGTTGCACTGTAGCACAGTGTGGTATTACTACCATGCTAAATAAATTTAGACACAAATTTGGCACATATAAAATGCATGACTTGATAACCTACGATATTATGAAATCTTTTCCTAAGCGGGATTTTAAAATGTCTCTGCCAATGTAATATTTATATTGCCACATTTTGTGAAGCGTGTGTAGTAACACATAAGTACTCCATTCAAACAGAAGCATACTCCCTGGAGAAGATCCTACCCTCTATGCTAGTTAATTCTGTTCCTTAAAGCTATTTCTTAATAATACAGTGCACCTTTAGAATGCATGGCTTAAGCCATGTGATTCAGTGATTTTAAACTACTGAAGATATCCAATAATCCCATCTGTGCTCTGTTTCTGTTAAGAAAATGAATTTATAGTAACGACCTGTGTTTGCTTGATGTAAAGATCATACCTGTGACACTCATCTCCAGTCAGAGCATGCTGCCTGTTCTACTACAGTTACCCAGACAGATGAACACACACGTGCTAATTCTGTGGTGCAGTCACAGTTTGTGGTACTCTTTGAAGAACATTAAGTTCAACCTTAAAGCCCCAAAAGCAAAATTTACTGTTTGGAACAGTTAAAAATGATTGTCTGTGGTTACAGAAAATAAGGTTAAGCAGAGTGGAATAGTCAGGGCACTGGAAAAGGCATGTTCTGTTAGAAAACCTATCTTGCCAAAATTAGGAAAGCATTTACAAGTAACCAGTATTATGGAGTAGTAGTTAATTCCCTACAAAACAAAATGAAAGCAAGAGAAGACAGGGCTTCGTTTTCAGAGAAGGATTTGCATGCCAAAAAGTCTGCCTCTTTCCTGCTGCTGCCTGCAAGCTTTCCTTCAATTACATTCTCAGACTGCCATGTTTCAATTACTGCTTGCATTGGCTTACAGATGGATTGAATCTCACCATCATCTGTGATCTATTGCTACAACACCTACAATTTCTAGAACTGGAAAAGACTGAAGAAATTGCAGCCTCTCATTCCAGTTTAACAGTGTTTTTCTATTTGATGCCCAGTGCAATTTTTGGAAAAACATTCACAAAGTATTTTTGTCATTGTAGCATTTGATAAAAAATATATCAGTGGAAGTAGAGATTACTTTTCAAATGCAAGGCAAATATTATGGATAAATATATTATGGCATAATTCCTAATACTGCATTCAAAACGTCATCTCTACTTTCCTAAAGAGTTTGTTTGTGCAGATGGATAACATGTTTCTTGGAATTTGTATCTAAACCAAGTATACAGTAATGCATTTATCTATTAATGTCTTGATAAGAACTGATAAAAAGTTTAGCAGGACAAGAAAGAATTCTACAGCCACAAATCTCAGCACCTCAGAGCTTGGGAAGTTAAGCACTTAAATTCTGGAAGGTTTTTTTCCTCACAATGGGCAAGATAAGTTAAAATCTTTGCTTCCTAAGCTCCAGGTTATAGGTATCAAGCTCCAGCTGACCACTGGCAAAATTTAAGAGATCAATTATTCCTTCTGTAATGTCAAGTACAGGTGTTGGCCGAGAGAAATTTCTCATGAGTGTGGTGACATCACTTTAACTTGTAGGACTTCTTACAGAATCACCTTCTAAACAGCTCTTTGATCCTCCCACAGTTAAAGTGAGTCAGTGACACAAGGTTGGTTGCAGCAGGTCTGCTTCCAAGTATGAGCCATTGAGAGACACTAAATGGAGTGAGTCATATCAGCTATCCTGATATTGTCACAACCTTTATTCACCTTACAGCTATCACAAAACACTGATCTTTAGAATGAAAAAGATGATGAAGTCAAGTCAGGGTTAAAAGCTATTGTTACTAACAAAGGGCTCATAATATCAGCTTTTTTTTCTTTAACAGCAGCTCTCTCCAGAGCACAAGGAAAGGACCTGTTTCTGAGTGAATGTACATGATTTTTTTTCCTTGCATGAGCTGAGAAGAGCTAAATCAAAGATGCCTCTCTTGAGCAAGTGACCTTCTGACATGAGTTTTTTCTACAACTCTGTGGTAACAGTCCTTTTCACGTCTCATCTCTGATGCAGGAAGCTATATTGGGTGACTGCATCGGCTCTAGGCATTGGTCTATACAGCAGCTAGCTTAGAGACAAACATTAAACTGTTAGGTGCTGTTTCCAAGTATTTTCACTCAACTTCTATGTCATCCACCACCTCTTATTTCTTAAAAACTGATACAGAAGGAGACTGGAAAAGGAGAAGAGCTACTGCTCAGAGCTAAGTGGGCAAGACTGATATTCCACAACAGCTGTATTTCCGTTCCCTATAAAACCTAGAACATAGCTTTGAATTTACTGGTCAGAATAACTTTTTCAGTCAGGAATGCAATATAAGGTTACAGGAGATAGGTCTACGAAAGTACCAATTCATTGATCAGTCAAAAAATGGAAATCAAATCCCAGAAATAATTTTATGCAATCATTTATTCACTGTATTTTTTAGAAAAGAGCTGGATTTCATTTTTTTTTTAAAAAAAAGACAGATGCTTTTTAACTGCAAAGAGGGTTTGCTCATTTTCTACTACCTTTCTGAAACCCTGATGCCATTGACACAGGAAAGGATGCAAATAATTCCCTCAGACAAGCAGGTGCATAAACTTACTTGAGGGAGTTCATCTGTGCAAGACATGGGAAGTAACATGCTTACTCTTCTTGCAGCACAGTGATTTCCCTCCTGTCACACCTGAGTTTGTGCAAGCTTGAGAATTCCGTAAAACTTTGCCCAGCCTAACCAGAATTCTTTTTGTGAATTTCTTTAAGGGCTTCCTCTGCAGACCAGAGGGAAAGGCGCAGAGATCCGTTGCAACTTGTCAACGATATATGCCAATCACTACAAAACATAAAATAGAACAGAGATATTCCAATGCCTCACACTGTACCTCATAGCTCAAGCTTGTTATATGGCCAAGGATGGAGTGCTAGGAGCTATAACTACATTTAAACTTTAGAACTATGATGGTCTAGCAACAAACTTGAACTAAGTATGCAGATGGATGTATTTTTTTTCAGATATGTTTCAGAATAAGAATTCAGCTTTTGCTTGCATGCCTGTAGAACCTTAAAGGTGTATTTTATCTTTAGCTCCTTTAATGGGCGGGTAAAAGTGTTATTGTTGCTTCATATTATCTCTCTTTCCTTGAAACAGGATAACGTGGATCTTGGTGACCTTATGTTTTCACTCTGCTACCTTCCTACAGCTGGTAGACTAACCATTACAATAATAAAGGCAAGAAATTTAAAGGCAATGGATATCACAGGAGCATCAGGTAGGAATTAATATAATGCTAAATGTAGGTTTCTGTCCCATTTCCCTCCTGAAACACAAATTTCATCACTGTCAAATCCCAGAATGATTTTTGAGAAGTGTATTATTATCCCACAAACTCTTGAGTTACTTGAGTACAAGAGTTTCTGAGAATTAAATAATATATCTTAGTTTGTTCAAGTTGAAACCAACAGTTTAAAATAATGTGTTCTTAAAAAATCTGCAAGATTATTATTTCTAAGATCACTGTGATTCAGAATAGCACAAGTTGGCCAAACTGTGTTTATAACACTGGGAATTCATTTGTACAGCAGACTTTTTTTCATAGCTATGGAACAGAGGCAGACTGACCCTCTCTGACAGTTTCCAAGACCCAATGATCCAGTCTTGCTGTTGTTGGTATATAGACAAAGCAGTGATCATCTCAGACTCCTCTCAGCAACCCTTTCAAAATCTGATGATGAAGACAGGAAATTACTCTAAATAAGAGCTCGTAGATGATTTAAAAATACTAGCAGAGGGTTGTAGAGCTCCCAGAGAGGAGTGACAAGGAAATAGCTCTTTTTATTTTTTACTACCCTTAGAGTTTTAAAAATAATTGTAAATATCTTGAGAAATATAAGCCACTAATTGTTGCAATTGAATTTTATTTAACCATACATCAGTAAATCCCACTCTGTAAAATATTGTCGTCTTCTGTTGGTCCTACAAATGTGTACAAGTAGTTAGGCTGTTATAAATAGGCTGATATACAGTCTGTTATATAAAACAGTCATGTATAACATGGTTCAGTGAATATTTCAATACCCTTTGAGAAGTCGGTACTCAACAGGGAGCTTCTTGAACCTATATTGTTCATTGTAAGCAGTCAGCCAGGTGAAATTTTCAAAGCTCCACTGCCTCCCAGGCATACCATGCTAATAAAGAAGCTTAAATTCCAGTCAGGTCCAGGCGACTAATTCTGCAAGCAGGTATGGGCATACAAGAAGGCTGCTGCCTTCACTCTCCATTTAGGTTTGTTTAAAAACAACAAAAGAAAACCAACATTGTTCTTATGATTCACACAGATCCCTACGTGAAGGTTTCTTTAATGTGTGAAGGAAGGCGACTAAAGAAAAGAAAAACTTCCACCAAGAGGAATACCCTTAATCCCGTTTACAATGAAGCCATAGTCTTTGACGTCCCTCCAGAAAACATTGACCAAATTAACTTGTCGATAGCTGTTATGGATTATGACCGGTGAGATACCTGTACCTGTAAATAACATAATCTATGTCATGTTGATTCTGGTAGAAGACTAAACTTTGTTGTATTACCAGGCAGAATTTCCTTTCTACATTTTGAAATGTAGCTTTGCATTCATAACTGACATAACTAAGATGCATATATTTTTACCAGAACGGAAATAACCAAACATATAATCATAAAATCCACACACTGAAGTTTTGTTTGCGCACAGTTACTCTAATGCCTTAGACACGTGCCTCCATTTCTAAAATTGTGGCTTAGGGTCTACTTGTATTTGCAAGTAATTATGGAACACAGGCAAAAGTAATAAGTGCACACAGACACACAGTATGTGCTACAATGGAGAAAATATTAAATTATTCTGATTAGCGGGAAATGCAATGAGCAAACCTACACTATAGTTAATTGCATTTTTCAGGAAGTAATTTCTAAAATCCATGATTATTGTTTTTAATGAAATATGTAAGTGTTATGGTTCTAGAGGTAAAATTTTAAGAAAAAAATATTATGGAACATTTTCACAGTGTAGGTCACAATGAGGTCATTGGAGTATGTCAAGTAGGCAACGATGCAGAAAGTCTAGGTCGCGACCACTGGAACGAAATGCTTTCATATCCTCGGAAACCCATTGCTCACTGGCATCCTCTTGCAGAGGTAAGATTTTTGTTTCTTGTTTCCCCATTACTATAATAGTGAGTATTCTTCCATATGCCATTAGAATTTAGATAAAATTTCATGAACAAAACCAAGATCCCCATGCATGCATGAAATCATAGAAAAAGGCTCAGAAAAAACAATATTAAAAGTCAAATATAACACTGAACTTAAGTCTGCTCCTTTCAGGTTTAGGGGGACAGAAAGTAATTCATGTCTTTGATATACATGAAAACACTGAACATTATACACTACCTTGAAGGTTTGGGTGTTTTTCAAATAGGATCTTGGGTAACTTTCACTGATAATTGATATAAAGTTATGGACCTTGTTTGCAGAAAAAACAAGACCTATTTTTTTAATATATATAACAACCTAATATGACATCTTCTCTTGTAAGAATATATCATCCATGCCACTTGCACATCTCAAGGGATGCCTATCTGCACTGAAAAAAAAATATTTAAGTGTCTCTGGAGATCTAAGGAGTTGATAAGAAGCCACACAATCAGAAAAGTTTTTCAAGGTTCCTATGTTTTTTTGTTTTGTTTTGTTTTGTTTTTTGTCTTTAGGGCCCTATTCAGCAGAAATGTTATGCAGGTCTTCTGCGCTTGGATGGCTGCCGAAGAGGCTTCCTCACCCTTTTAACCTATTCAGCAGAAATTTGGCATTCCTGTTGAACTCTTTCTTAGCCATATCCTCAGGGGCTATTCCACAGAGTCCAGTGGGGTAAAGATGTCCTTTTAATCCCTCTGTCTAATCCTCTCCCCAGTACAGGGAATGCTGATCCTGATTCATGAGACACAAAAATTCATCAGAGATCTAAATTGCTTCCTAAGAGTTACCATGACTTAGTTTTATCATTGCTATCACTGGCTAAAGTCAGGCAGTAAATCCAGCCAAAAGAAACTCTTATGTTTATGAACAGCCACAGTGTTATCTCCAGTGCTGAAAGACATAAAAGACCGTTGTATTCATATGAAGCCACAAGCAATGCCATAAGCACCTAACATACAGAGGCAAGTATTTTGCTGCCTCTCTGCCTGTATTTTATGCATGAGTGCAGCCGTGTTAATAGAATGCAACTGAAGACTTTACCTACTTAGTTGTAAGCACTCAGCTTGGCAGTTTTATACTTAATTGTCAGGCATTGGGAAGATGCTACAAAATGGCAAAAATGCCCTGTCTCCATGAGCAATTAGGTTTCCTGGTGTCTGGGAACCACAGCAGCACAGTTTCAGCAGGGAGACCTTTGAGTGCTCCACAGGCTCTGTTGCAGCAGGAATGCACCGTGCCTCTTCAGAGCATGGGTGCTGCCAGCATGCAAGTGCGCTGTGAAAGAAGACCGAGCAAAGTAGGGGAGCTCTGCCTGTACGTTTGTGCCCTCAGTGACAGGCAAACTACTGGCTAAAGTGCCACATGTGAAATGCCTGCCTGGGCATTTGGGAACTGGATTTAGAAAACATCACCAAACTCTCAGCTGTAGCCAGGCATTGATAGAAACAGCTTGACAAAGCATGTGAGGAGTAGCGTAATGATTGCTATGATATTGCCCAGAATATGAGAAGTGTCTCTTAGCAGAAGTTGTCTACATCCTTATGTTGAACCTGTCTTCCCTCTTTGATAAATTTTATTGCAGCCAGAGCCCACAATTAGGTTTTGACAGCTCTTCCCTTTTTACAGGCACCCTGTTCTTTTCATACATGCCTGGCTAACTTCTTTAGATTTCATTATTGTGGATTGTTTTTCATGTCACTGAGCTAAACAGAGACGTATTTTTTTCCTTCCCAGGAATCAAGTGGGGGAGGGTGTCCAGCGCATCCAGGCTGTGCAGAGAAATACATACACAGCATATCATTTTGGTTCCTGAATCAGGATTAGACTCAGCGAAGCTTCTGGAACCTCTGTGGCCACAGCCGTAGGACCCTGAGTATTTGCTGAATAGGACCCTCAGTCTTCTACTGTGTGAAGAGCTATTGGTTTCAAGTAGCGCAATGTTATCCTCTTGTAGCATTAATTCTTCTGCTGACACTGTTGCTACTCATAGATTATTTGTATAGTTGTAAGCATTACCCAAATTCAAGTCATTATTTCCATTCATTAGAATAACCCAGGTTTTACAAGCAACATGATAGCAACAAAACCCAACAAATATGGGAAGCAACAGCAAGTATGGTTCCTGTATTTGCAAAAAAAAAGGTTCAGTACTGTGAATGGATGGCTTTTAAAATCTTTTTTCTTCAAGAATAATTGTCATCAGACATTTATTTTCCAATGACAAGTTGTATCCTCAGCTCAACTGGTGCCTCCTTTCACCTTGCACAAAACCAAATTAATATGATTCTTTGCAGAAATTCTTCAAATCTGAAAAGATGGAAAAAAGGTTCTATTGAGTGAGAACAAGATACATACGGTATTTGTAATGACAATATGTTCTTCTAGAAAGAAGATAACCATCTGTATAACGAGGGGGCTGTTAGTCCTCAGCCTTTGTAGATGACTTTCCAGTTTCTAAAGTTGTGTCCATAAGACTGAAAAAAGTTGGAAGCATATTTAAGTGGCTGTGCTCTGTCATACACACAAGCACACACAGGTGTGGGCATGTGCACACACACACACACAGAGTGTCATTGTAAAATGCTGTTCAAAATATCTAGTGCCTATAAAGTCTTTCTTTATTATTTGTAGAATTACCAGGGCTATGTTACATGATGGTATATTGTAAATGCTGGCAAATTCTTACCATTAAAAGAGGTAATAAAAACACTGAACTCTCACTTGATGAAATCTATGCCCCAGAACAAGAGCCCCTGTAATAAATTTTGCCACTTATTTGGACCTACAAGAAGTTCTCTCTTTCTTCAAGCTTTGCTAGGGAGAATTTGATTCTACTTTTTATATAGGGATTATTGTTTCAAAATTCCAAATGCAAAGTATGGGTATTTTATATAATCTAGCTGCCTGCTACATGCCTACAGACGGGGAGCCCTTGTCTTTATATACAGTTCAGATAAGTGCACACATGTTGCTCCTTATCTTGAAGAGCAATGAAGCTGATGAAAGGGCTGGAGAACAAGTCTTATGAGAAACGGCTTAGGAAACTGGGATTGTTTACCCTGGAGCAGAGGAGGCTGAGGGGAGACCTTATTGCTCTCTACAACTACCTGAAAGGAGGTTGTAGAGAGGAAGGAGCCAGCCTCTTCTCCCAAGTGTCAGGGGACAGGACAAGGGGGAATGACTTCAAGTTGCACCAGAGGAGGTTCAGAGTGGATATCGGAAAGAAATTTTTCACAGAATGGGTCATTGGGCACTGGCAGAGACTGCCCAGGGGGGTGGTTGAGTCACCATCCCTGGAGGTGTTTAAAGGACGAGTAGATAAAGTGCTCAGAGTCGTGGTTTAGTGGCTGATAGAAATGGTCGGACTCGATGATCCAAGAGGTCTTTTCCAATGTGGCGATTCTACAATTATATGACTCTATAATCTTGCATGTGTTAAATGCTCACCAAGCATTTTGGGGGTTGCAGTTTTGCTGATGTAAATGTGTATGCACATATTGAAGAAGATATTTGAAATTTTGATCCAAAATCTGAAAAACTAGTTTTATAACCTATCAGTTGAGGATCTTCCAGAAAATCGGGATTGCTAATGAGGAAAACATAGCTTGGCACTTGCTGGAAATGTTGGATCTGTTGTAAATATGTGCTACAGCTATAAAGGAGAAATCCTGTAAATGAAGTGGTTTTCAAAAATCTCAGGCCGTGCTAGGTAAAATACAGCTACCACATGCAAGGATACCCTTGGCAAATTAAGCAACTCTTCAAAACCTGCCCAAGCAAAATTTCAGTTGGGCAACTGAGCATTTCCAGAAGAATGAAAAATACAGATATGAAGTTGCCCTGGCAAAACTGTTTCACTGTACTTTCTACTGAAGATTTATATCAGCAGGCCAGTAATACAACACAATGTTTGTATCTGTTCATGCATGATCCACACTTCAAGCAAAATCCTGTGCTCTTTACTCTAGACCCGTCTCCTAGGAGTCAGCATGGGGAGATGTGCATGAGCAAAGAAGGAGGATCTGTTCCTTTAGAGTAGAGTTCTTTGATTCCCTGAGCACAGTTATTACACATGCATGCCTGCCTGGAAAGCAGAGCAGGCAGCTGCATGCTTTCCCACTACAGTATTTGTAACAGTAACTTCTGTAAAAAGGAAAACACCTGTGCAATCAGGTTTATTTTGTGCCTGTGGAAGAGTGCAGAAGCCTTTCTAGCAACTCAAAGGGGCATCAACAGAAGCATAGTATCATTATAACTGGGTTGTTTTTTTTTTTTATTTTATTACAATGCTCAGTTTATATAATGATTAAGGGACTGTCACCAGGAGGACGGAAGATGTTTTTTAACACAGTTCTATTAAATAAACAACAAAAAAGAAAATCTCTGTTCAGTTAGCTCTTCGAGTGGAATCCAGCACACTTCAAAGGCTTGGGGATGAGGAATAAAATGTAATTTTTCATTAAATTCTCTTAATTCCTGCTGACTCATGAGCTGCAAACTGTTACTCAGGCTGTGGCATTACTATGTGCTTTTTACAAATATCTGCCTTATCGTAGAAGTACATATGTGGAATGATAGCTATTTTCTATATTTGGATACTTCACCTTTATACTCCATTTAACCAACGCTCTTCCATAGACCTGATTATTTTCATGTTATGGTTCTGATGGGCCAGTACACTCTTGCTGTCTTTGAACTGCAGTACAATAATACAACAGCACATTGGAAGCAACAGAGGATCTAGTACTGCAAGGTCACCTGGAAAACCAGGGAAAATAATGATCCCAATACTGTTCAGACTTTCTTTTCAGAACTATGATTCTCAGAGGTAAATTAGTAGAAGGCTCACAAGAGTCAACCCCAAAACCCTTTTTATTTTCTTACATCCTGTGAATGCAAAATTACGCTGTAACACAAGTATCGTAATTCTAAAGTAGAAAAGGAAATCCCTTAGAAATACATCTCAGCAAGATTTGATCCTGCTTCAGTCTTTCAGATATTAAACTGTTACTTTTAATTTTCGGTAACAAGCCACCACTTCAGATGTTGTTTTCTGAAAAACCAGTGGGTGTCAATAGGAAAGTCTTCCAAGCTGCTGATGCTGAGGCAGAATATAATGGGCAGTTATGTGATATTCCCATGCCAAAATACTCACAGCACAATCCTTCTGTGGCTGAGTCTTGAAAAATCTCTTAATCTGTTTCCACTGAAATAACAAGATATTAAAAGTGTTCTGTTCTCTTCTGTTTTACTTTTCCCTGTAAATGATTCTGGCAGCGGACAAACACACATGCATCTCAGTCTGGGGAAGCAGAGATTAGCAAAATGGAAAGGAAACATAGTATAAAAGGCTCAATGCTCAAACTATTCCTACTTGTCAGTGCCTACTTCAGCTCTCTATGCCAACATATGCATGAAATAGCAAATCAGTACATATGAGAAATGTTTTATATAGAGTTTTAATTTTACTACCAGTAGTGGAACTGCTGGTTCAATCCAAAGTGAGGTAACAGCAAAGGGCCACACAAAAAAAATGAAAAATAAGAGGTTATTTTAGTCTACCCTTCTTGGCTTGAGAGGATAGTTGTTGGGTTTGGGGGTTTTTTGGTTGGTTTTGATCTTTTTTTTTTTTGTTTGGTTTGGTTTGGTTTCCTCTGTGCATTTTTAAACATCAAACATGATATGTAGCTGTGTGTGTATATACATATATATATATAAAAAACCCCAAAAGTCTGAGGTACAAGAGACACATTTACATGTGTATCACTTGGTAACATCAGAGCACTGAGAGAATGTATTTGCCATTGAAAAAGAAGCTGCAAACTCTCTTTTAGATTGAAAGTGACAAACAATAAATAGGAAGAGAGAAAGAGGACAGGAAATTTGGTTGAAAAATCTGTTTGACTCAGAAGAAATCTATCTGAAAATACTTTATTGTTAGTGCATTTTGTTTGAACAGAAAGAAGTGAAATAACAGAACTAGGTGGCTCAATCTGAAGTAACATCAACTAAATGCTTTCTTCCCTTTAGTATACTGCATTGTCAAATGATTCCATCTCAGTACCATTAGAAAACGATGTCTTTCCTATATATAAAGGAAAACACATGTAGAGAAAGTAAGCCACAACACTGTAGAATTTTATAGAAGCCCTCTGTGCTGGGAAAAATAGCAGCAGGAGAGGTTTCATAACATCACCTTGAATCTTGCAAAAGATTAGTGCATAGCCTTTCTTGCAACCACAGTTCTGTTCTGAAGTGAGAGCCTTACATGCGAACCAGGTTGTGCAAGGTGTGAATTATCTTGTAAAGGCACTGCACATTCAGGGCTGAGTAGTTCTGAGATGTGTTTCCAGTTAATTTCTAATGCAGTGGGTTGGGGAAGGAACTACAGTTGGAAGTTCTCCAGGGCCCTTCAGTTGTCTGAAAGGACCTCCAACTCCTTGAAGGTCCGTAAACTGCACTAATCCAGATGGAAGTGGTGGACACTATTCAGGAAAGGTATCATCAGGACATACCTCAACTGCTGACTGAACACAGCACACACAGCACAAAGGGGAAGGTGACACGAGGACTTGTAAGCATCTGGGCTGTCAGTCTGTTTGTTTGTTTTGTCTGGGTTTTTAGTTCTTCCTTCTTTTGCTCAAAAGTAGACATTGTAAAACTGGAATGTTTTACTCGGTTGCATGCTGGCCAGCTGTCATCTTTAATACCCATTGCAAAGGTGCGTGAAGAGAGGTGTGTTGTTTTGGTATATTTTTATTTTTAATGACACATAAACATTGTACTATGCTTCATTATTTCTTGTTCGATAAATAGTCCTGGTATCTCTCTGTTTCATGTCTAATTTTGGAGAGTAGAGCCATACCTGTATCAAGGCTCTCTCAGTTAGGTGGGAATTTTGTTCGTTTAGTAGAAGTAATGCATGATTCCTTTTGCAGTGATGGTTTGAGGGACAAAAGATTTCTTAATTTTATAATATGTATTACAACCTTCTAAACACAAGTAAAAATGTACTGTGATTTATTTATATAAATCTAGTCTGAATAAATAAGTTTCGATCTTAATAAAAACTGTAAGAAATTGTGGAATTGTAATTTATTACTATTTTGTATTAAATATATTGAGTTTTAATTCATCATTCAGAAAGACAGCAAACATTTTGGAAATGTTTTAACATGATTCTTCTCCATAGATGTTTTGTTAAAATAAATAAAGTCAGAGAGACAAAGCTGTTAACGTGACAGTTACTTTACAGCACTCAAACATAATTTGGGGGTCTGGATACTTAAAGCTCCTCTCGTTTCATCCCATGGCTACAATCATCATTACAGAAAGATTTTTAGAGACATCAAACATGAGTCTTGTATATGAGAAACTTAATATTAAGAAGAAAATAAGAAACTACAGAAGCACTTCTACCAAGTGACAGTGTGTTAAATTACCAAAATTGGTATTTCGCATGGCATCCTAGCAAAATTAGAAATCCTCCTGTTAACATCTAACATAGCTCAGGGAGATTGCAAGGGGTCCCCTGGTAGAGCCCAGAAACAAATAGACAAGAGAACATGAATGTATCTGGTATGGCCACAAAAGCTGCACCTAAAAAGCCTTTTTTCTTGTCTTTTTCACACCAACTGAAATTACATACCAATCAGAAAGGGTTCTACATGTGCATGGCATCTAATTAAGTAAGAATTTCTCTATCTCTTTAAGGATAACCTCGGCCTTTTCTTATTTGTAAGATCTAATTTACTTGCATATACCACATCAACGAAGGGCCACTGACACACAGAATGGGGCACAAAACGATAATTTCATGCAACTAAAATAGAATTCAACATAGTTCTATTCTCTTCTCACAATTACTTGGTATCGTAGGCTCATGGAAAAGAAATGAGAACGCACCTATAGCTTTAAAATTGATATTATCATTAATACTGGTACCACCTCTGCTACATAGACTTCTGTTTTTCTGCACTACATACACCTACAGCTTACAGGAAATGGTGCTCCAGACAGCTGGTGTGCTAGGATAACAACAGAGATGGAAGATTAATAAAGGACACATGTAAAGGCATTTTGTCCTTGGCAATGAATGTAGTGCTAATTATCCCTCTCTGTGTCCCATAAGTCACTATAAACTATACTACAGCAGAGGAGGTGTAGGAGCTTCAAGATTATTTTTAACGTCTTTCAAAAATACTGTTTTGCGTCTTTCTAGTTCTTTGTTAAAAAACAAGCATAAGCCTTTTCCTCTGTCAAAACAGGCCCACACACCTCTCTTTTCAAGACACTTTTCCAGCAGAACCATCCTTTAAGCATTTATATGTAGCCTACAGACTTGAAACAAAACTCCATTACGACTGGGACAGCTGAAAGACTGATTGCAACAGCCTGTTAAACTGAAAGTGAAAAGGTTGAGAATCCTCACTGAGAAAAGCCTAATCAATAGCAAATAAGACATCCCACATAATGTTAAACCTGAGAAGCCTAGTGATCCTGCACAGCTAATATCAAGTGAAATGAAAATTAAGGGAGACTCCTTGTTAATAAGGTTTACTAGCAACTGACTATGGCTTTCCGCAGGTGGAATGCCTAGTGAGGACATACAAGTAATTCTATAATAAAAAAGCACCTGAAGTGACAGAACAGGTCTGCGAGTGTAGAGAAATGTCCCTGAAGAGCCAAATGTATTGGCCATTGCTCTAAGAAATCAGTAACTCAGAAAGCAGCAGAGATGCAGAACAGGACTGAACCTCTGCACCTAGAGACATGATCAAGTTGGAAGACTTTGTGACTCCGAAAGCAACATTTCCAGGGAAGGAAATCAGGCAGTGTTTTGTATCACAAACTAATTCTATTTACATCTGACACCATTGCCACTGAAATATGACACAGTGGGCCCTAGCAGGGGTTTCTAATATAAGCAACATGGAAATTCTAAGCAGAATCAAAATACACCTCTGCCTTGAAACAGAAAACTGTGGATTAATAGGGACTCAATCCTTCCCCTGAATGGCTTGTGCAAATGAGAATTTTCAACACTCAGAATTGAGACCTAAAATTGTCAATATCCCAATACTGTTCTTTGTGACAAGAACAAAGTCTTTTTCAAACCGCTCTTTTTATCATCCTGACTGGTACTCCAGTATTGTCATTTAAACAGCATCATGTATTTGTCTGTCTGTACTTATGCATTTATTATTTCCAAATTAATTAATCACACATAATTTTGGCCCACCACACCATCCAAAAGTTCATGACCTTAAACCACTTAATAGCTTGAAAATAATATTCAATTAATTTATGTTCCAATACAACCACAAGCTGGAAAACTTGTAAATGCTCCGTAACTTAAGATGTGTCCAAACAGACAGTCAGAGTTAAAGAGCCTAAGAGTTTTGTCATTTTCAGCTGAGGAGGCAGAATCCTGTTTCTAGAATGTTAATGTAACTATCACAGACTCACAGAATCACAGAATAACCAGGTTGGAAGAGACCCACTGGATCGTCGAGTCCAACCATTCCCACCAATCCCTAAATCATGCTCCTAAGCACCTCATCTACCCTAACCTTAAACACCTCCAGGGACGGTGACTCAACCACCTCCTTTGGCAGACCGTTCCAATGCCTAACCACCCTCTCCGTGAAGAACTTTTTCCTAATCTCAAGCCTAAATCTCCCCTGGCAGAGCTTGAGGCCATTCCCTCTCGTCCTGTCCCCTGTCACTTGGGAGAAGAGGCCAGCTCCCTCCTCTCCACAACCTCTCTTCAGGTAGTTGTAGAGATATATATATAATTAAATTCTGGTAACTGATACAAAAACATTCCTTAAAGAATAGATTAATAGATGTTAGCCACATTAGGATGCCATGAAATTAGATACAATTTTAAAAAAAAAATCTCCCAAAAATACAAGAGTTTTGAATCCTTTTTTTTTTTAATTAAAAAAAAAGGTGATAGGACACTACGTGAAATCAAAAAATAAATTACTAAGAAACATTTGATGAATAATCCCATCACTTAGATTAAAAAAAAAGCCAAAATGATCAATCAGTTCTTGTATCTTAGTGACATTCAATTCCAAATATTTACTATTCTAGTAGAAATACTTCTTCCTTCTTCCAGAAAACTGAAAGATCTTTTGATCATAGCACTGGTATTTCCTCACCTCAAAACCTCTTGTCTCCAAACACAATGGCTTTTTACTTCTAATTCGAAGTTTTCTAATATATACATGTTTCAGGAAAAGAACATTATGTACTCAAAAAGTCTTTATTAAATCTGGCCCTGGTCCTCTCTTCTCAGTTACCCTCCAGGAATCTCAGCAGCTTCTAGCTTAGGCAGGCCAACAACATACACAACTGAAAAGTTCAAATAACTTTTAAAAGATATTCTGTTTCATTTTGAAAAAGAGAGAGCATGAGGGGGTCTCATCCCTTCTTCTGCAATGTCTGACATCCAGTGAGGACCACATCTGTCTGGTTGCTCCTGAATCCAGATCCATGCATTCCAAAATCCAGTTCCTGAGCCCAGCTCCCTCCTAGCCATGGACCCATTCCCTCATGTCTGCTCTACAGGATTTGTGGTCACATACGCTCATCAAGGGGTGGGGTGGAGGCACGATCTCATATATTTGTACCTGTTTCATTATTTTCTTATTATTTTCAACATGATTATTATAATAATTTCATTAAAGCTGTAGTTTTAGCCCACAAGTCTCTTTCTTCTCATTTGCCTTTCCCTGGGACCTACAGGGGGAGGGATTTGGGAGTTCCACTACAGTTTCAGCTGCCGAAATTAGCCAGGCCAGGGCTAAACTGTGAATCTTATTTTCCCAGATAAATTAATTTCTTGCATCTTTATCCAGTTGTTTGTAAATGTCCTAAGATGTCTTCCCTTTCCATACCACTTGAACTACTTAAAATATAAGACATATCAAAATGAAGGGAGGAATTCTCAGAATGACACTGAAACTGAATCTCCACTCTGTGAGAAAAACAGGAAGCAATTTCTTCACACTCTTAATTTAATTCCACTTTAAATTAAAATTCATTGTTCCAAACTCTGCCAAATAATATGTTGAGCTGTACTCAAAAAAAAAGAAATTCTTTCTTTTCATCATGAGCATCTTTAGGTTCCAGTGTGGGGCTTTGCTGAACTGCTTTTACATCTCGTCCAAGCTGAGAACTGGGGTGCTGATCTCTCCCACTCCTCTTTCTAGTCTCACCCTCCTCAGGCAGAATAGCACATTTCAGCAAAACTTTCAAAATATCTGGAGCTTTTCAGAAAAGATCCAAGATGCTTTGCCTTGGAAATTCCATTGCAAATAGAAATAACATCTAAGTTGCTTCTAGATATGTGCCTAATAGATTTTAATTTTTAATGTCTACCGGTTTTACTTTTTTTTTCACTTCTAACACCTGCCTTTTCTTCTCTTCATACACTTTCCTCAAAACCATCCGCTCATGATCTTTCCTTCAGTGATTTTTACTAGATAAACAGCTTCAATCATTCTCATTTTTCATATATAAGAATACTTTCCCAAACACATTGATTTCTCCTGCAATTTTCCTGTGAGACCAGGTCCATCAGACAAGACTGGTAATGAGCCATTACAGCTTTTACTTACATTTCATCTGCTGCTATCTCGCAGCAATAACATTCTCATTAGAGAGGTGAGTGTTTTGTATTCACATAACAGACCAAAAGTGTAGGGACATAAGGGCTGCTAGAGAAAGTCAGAACATGATAGAATAAATTGCCAGAGTGAAATTAAAGGAGTTAATAGTAAGAGCCAGGCCTGAATCACTTTTGATGAATGTTGCAAAATCCAAAACATCAAACACGTGAAGTTTAAAAAAGTACATTAATATAATGCTTCAGGCAATAACATAGTCTGAAATGTCAGAGCATTCTGACACTTGTCCAGAGTAACGTTTGGGAACACAGAGCAAATGGACAGGCAGGAGAGCTGTGTTTAGAAAAGGTGTTACAAGAAGATTCAGGTGAACTGATGTAAAACTTCAGCACCCAACTGTCCAAATAACAACAATTAATTAAGGAATACCTTCTGAAAGTTTTATTTAAACCAAAGGCCCAGCAGACTTCTACTGTTACTGTCCTTAAGAGAAAGGATTTCAAGTACACCAGCAGCAAAAGGAAGACTAGGGAAAATGTGGTGCAGCTGCTGAATGAGGTCAGTGCCTTCGTGATGGAGGATGCCTTACAGTAATCCATCTATCTATGTGTGATGCCACCTTAAGTGACTTTAATTAATCTTTCTGCCCTAAGTGCTCCAATGATGTTTTCATGTTTGTTTTGAATTCCAAGGTAAGTACCATGGATGTGCTGCAGCCTGTGCCTGAAATAGCATCTGGTTTGTGATTACTGTCTGTCTGAGATCTAAGTTACAAAAACATGCTGTTCTATGAAAAGATATAATTATTGAAAATATTTTATATGCATAGTTTGCTCACGTGCTCAAACATCAATTCAATCATTTCCATCTAATCCTGCTCATAAATGGAATTTCAGATTCTCAAATTCCCGAATCTACAAAAATTTGTGTCCAAGTGAAAAATTACCATGTTTAATGAATAACTAAGGAAAAGCATATCTCTTCTGTGGAGATTAGGGCTGCAAGCAGAGCCATTTACCTATTTTCTCAATAAAAAGATATACAATTACCAAGTTGTTAATTGAGGGGTAAAATCAAGTGTTGTTTACCCAGTTGAGGTAGGTGAGATAAAGACTAGTTCAAATTGAACCTGTATGCAATGCTACATTTTCGCAGGGTAATATGTAAATCCCTGCTGCACCTGCCATCACAAATTCAGTCTGGCAGCTGAGCTTTTGTATGCCAGATTTTTGACCAGACTTTCCAGTTCTTACCTTCACCGATATTAAACTTATTTGCTGCAACTAGCCACACACATCTCACATTTATAAAACTTTTGAGCCCAATTCTTCATTCTGATGTATAGGAACAGGATAGTGGAAATGTAGCATAAACATGCATCACCTCCGTGCTGCCCAGGGCTGTGTGTCAGAAAAACTCAAGGGACTGGTATGTGTCTGAAAAGCATAAAAATTATGCTTGGTATCTTCTTGATCCTCCTCTACCTACTGACATAATTTCTGTGCCAACTGTGACAGCTCAAAACCAGCATAATGCCAGGGATACTCTGCAGGACCTCAGCAGAGAGCTCTGTGTTCCCTTTTGGGAAACTTGTGGAAAGAACCACCAGACTAGAGTAGGCTGAGGAGGCATTCATTCCTCTCTGGTGGGCCTTTAAAGACTTCATACCACTCTCAGTGCCTTAAAGCTGCTGGGAAGGCTGTGTGAGACATTTTTTCAACTTTTTCCCTTATGCTGCAATGTCTTAAATACAGGCCACCTCTGACACAGAGACTTCTTTTTCTCCAATAAAAAATAATTCATCATTCTTTTATAAGTTATACAAGGAAGGTATCTAGAACAGGAACTGTTATTCAGCTTCCCTTAGTGTCATTCTACTGACTGAAATGTGATTATCGTTTTAATTTTTACAGCATGGCTGAGAACCATCCAAGTCTGGATCATTTTTCAGAGAACAAGAATGTGTGCTTATTAGCCTGCACCATCATTGGCCATTAATGCTCATGAATCACAAATCCAAAATGCCTAGTCCTCACTCTGAGGAACTCACCCGAAAGCCAATAATGTGATGGGGGTTATGGATTTTTATTTTTTTATAGGAACATCCATCACTTGTACTGTGCATGGGTGTTTTGGTTTCTTTTTATTTTATTTTACCTCTAGATCTACAAATAGAAAGTTTTAGATTGTTACAGTTCTATTTACTTCAGGATTTCCTGTACACTCAGACAGAGGTCACTGAATAGGAACCTACTGTCAAGAGTCCAAAGCTGTGTACTCAACATCACCAGATCTCCTCCCCACTCATCTTTTTTCCAAACAGTATTGAATCTTTCTAGGATTAGCTGTTAATGACAAAAGCAATAATACTGGTAACATTTTTGACCTTTTGAATCTGAAAGACATAGACTGCAGTTTTGTTGAACTGCATAAATGAATTCCAGCATCACTTCAGACAAATAAATGCAATCTGATAGAAGTATTATGCCTTTGATCCTGACATTTTGTTTTGTACTACCTAGTCTGGTCGTTCCTCTTCTGTGCCATGATTTCTATTCTGGAAATAAAAGCTAAATTCATTTCCTTTAAGCCAATAAAATGAAAAACTCATCACATATCCTGGGAAATGCTAAGAAAAGTGCTGTGCAGGTCTATTTCTTATCTCAAAAATCATCATACTTCATTCATCCTTTTATAAGTAATTTCCTCCTTCCTCTGCTTCCCTGTAACTCTTTTGGCTGTATATACTTAGAAGGTTCTTCCTGGGTATACATTTTCCACTAGAAGAGTATTCTATGTGTCTCCTAGACACACAGAATTTATTCAAAATCTGTCTCATTAGTCATGTCTTCTCTAACAAAATGTGTTTCAAAGGATCATCTATTTTTCTTTACCTTCTCAGCAAGAAGTAACGTTGCCTGTGTTGCTGCCTACTACATCAGAAAAAGTTCCCCAGAATACACCTAGATGGGATGAATTTTGCATGGCGCATTCATACAAATGTGAATATTCATAAAAATTCATGTGATACGTTTGAAGCTCTATGCCTTAAAGATAACCATGGAAATGAAAATCAAGGAGATCAAAAGAGCTCAGCCTTGAGTCTGTTTCTAGTATCTCCTATCACTGAAACTGGATGTTAGATGTAAGCCTCTAAGTCTAGCTCCATATCCAAGCCTAACCATAAAAGTTCTTAGGTATTTATCCTGAGGTCAGGCCCAGTCCTGACACATAGGTATAAGCTGCCATCCACAGCTTCAGCTGGAGTTCCATTAGATGGTTTTGTTTCTGTCAGGATGATGAATTGGATAGGGTAGCAGTAACAGAACAAAAACACAGGCTTTTATTTCTTCACTTCTGGTGTTGGTCTCCACACGTCTGAATCATCAACCCATGCTGGAATTTTGCTCTCTGTAAATCAAGGATAAGTATTTTCACCTGTAAAATATACCAAGCTGTGCATATAGTAAGGTCTACAGTATTTAAGTGAGAGTTTATTCCATAATTAATCAAATAAACAATATTTTTGCTTTATTAATCTAAATTATCCCTGAAATTAATTCAGAGAAAATGGACACAGATCGGCAATGACTTACCATCAGATATTCCCAAATGTAAATAAGCCACCATTATATTTCAAAAGACATTTGAAAAGGAAGGATTTACAAAACATAATAAACATTAATTAGAAACTATAAACTTCAAAATTTTTACAAGCATGATCATCCAGATTACTGGCAATATCAAAAGACAGTAATAATAGAAATCATAAAAACACTTGTAAGCTATAAAACAAACCCAAATGTTTTTCTACAGATTTTCTGTCATTTAATATTATTTCCTGAATTAGTTTTTAAGTTTTCAACAAGGTCTACCAGTGTACAGTCAATTAAATACGATTCCAGTAATTAATGTGAAAACATTCAAGATAAGTTACAGTTAAAATGAAACAATAAAATATACCATAGCTTATAATTTTGGTGAAGTAACAACAATTTCTTCTGCTTCAGACCTTTTAAGATATCGTTGCATAGCTATTTACCTCTTTTTCAGCATTATACAGTTATTTGGGATCAAATGGCAAAAAACATTTCACTGTTATGAGGGATGTTGTAATGAATGATCACTTTTGATGCTGATTGAAAGCAGTCTCTTTGGAGTTAGGATGATGCACACTTTACAATGGGATGCTAATTGGAGATGAGTCAAAACATAAAGTGGGTTTTGTAATAATGGTAGATATTACCAGCTAAAGGCAGGTTCTATGAAGAAAATGTTAGCTTCTGGTTTGAATCAAAGACCATATTCTTTTTTTAACTGTAGTAGATTGTAGAGAAATAAAACATGCATATGGGAGGAGGCTGAGAGGTGACCTTATTGCTCTCTACAACTACCTGAAAGGAGGTTGTAAAGAGGAGGGAGCTGGCCTCTTCTCCCAAGTGACAGGACAAAGGGGAATGGCCTCCAGCTCTGCCAGTGGAGGTTCAGGCTAGATATCAGAAAGAAATTTTTCACAGAAAGGGTCATTGGGCACTGGAACAGGCTGCCCAGGGAGGTGATTGAGTCACCATCCTTGGAGGTGTTTAAGAGGCAGGTAGACAAGGTGCTCAGGAACATAGGTTAGTGGCAGATAGTATGGTTGGACTCAATGATCCAAGAGGTCTTTTCCAACCTGATGATTCTATGATTCTATGATTTACAAGTCCTTTGTTAGCAGAGGGTTTCAAATCTACCAGCTGCCACTTCCCAAAAGAATTTGAAGCCACTAACTTATGTGGTAATAGGTTAAACTAAAACGTGGCAACAGGTGATGTGAGGAGTGTGTGGTGATACCCTCCATTGTTCTGAAGTTTTCAGAGAAGAAACAAGAGAATCAAACCCATGTTCTGATCCAATGCTGTTTCTGTGGTTTGTTTATTTTCTTCATGCAAAACACAACTGGATAGACAGGTCTTCTTTAGACATTGATTCTCCACATATAATTTCAATGAGCCACTTAAAACCTTGGTATCTCACAGTTGTAATGCTTTTGTAAACCTCACACGAAAATTGCAATAGAACAAAAATATTCAAAACCGAAGCTTCTAATTTAGGCACTAAAATCCATCAAAATGCCTATTTCATTCCTTTAAATCCATTTTGATCATCAGTGACACAAAATATCACAATTTTTTTTCAGTATTACATGTTCATCATTTTTCTTAAAATCACAGGTAGAGCCAAGACACTTGGTAAGTATCTCAGCTTTCACTTAATTTCTGAGGTATTTAAAGAAATCTGAGTGTTCAGGAATCAGAGAGTAAATTAACACATCCCAATTAGTTACTTCTAGACTTCAAGTGATTTTCATGTGATCTTCATGTGATCTCTGATTTTCTAATTTCTGACTGTTTAATAAACTTTGGCTTTTCTGTTTGCATAGTTTTAATTATCTGTTGGCTGTGAAGCTCTCATAGTGGATTCTGTGGTGCTCGCAAGCTGTGCTGTAACCTTGTAACAGTCAAAACTTTAAAATGGAAAGTGAAATCCTTTAAAATGGCAGAATTAGAGCTCTTCTGTCATGCTTAGTTTTTGGAGACTTTCTGGCCATCTGTTGAGAAAATGAAAAACCACAAAGTGCTACTGTCTCCAGCTTGTTTCTGACGGAAGCTTCCATTATCTTTCTTGAAAGCCTTTAGTCTAGGCTAACATGGAGTATCTGTCTTTCAAGATGCTGTTGCTGCTTCCTAATTGCAGTGAGCAGTCCCTCCTAGAGATTTATGTTCTGTTTCAGAACATTGGCTTGAATGATACAGTCCTTCGTTTTGCATATAACCTAGCAGATGAAGGCATTAGTACAGTCCCTCAGTGACTCATTAAAAATTTTAGTCAAATTTTAAAGTTTTAGTGTATTTTTCATTCAAACAATGACTGCACATTGCTCACTTATCTAAAAAAACCCAACAAACTAAACCAAAATAAAACAGAAAAAAACCCACCGAAAACCCATAAACCAAACAAACTACAAATGTTTTAAAGAGGTTCCAACTTCCTGAAATCTATTGTACCCTCATATAATTCAAGCAAAAACAGCTTTCTGTCCTATTCTTGCATTCACTAACACTACCAGGAATGTTGCCATTGACTACAGTGGGGAAAAGAATACCTACTTTAATACATGCTTCAGTTTATAAAATAATAAATAAACAAGTTGCATAACATGGTGCATAGCTATCCATTTGCATTTATACAAAAAATACAAAAACCTGAACACATAAGGTAGACAGAGCTAGGACATTACAAAAGTCTACAGTACTTCTTTTTGTTTAGTATTGTCACAGTTCAGCCTCTCTTCCTGGCTTGATTTGCAGCTAAACATGAGCAGCTGTGGATCCAAATCCCCACCACACACCAAGGAAAGAGGAAAGGGAAATGAAAGAAAGGGTATTGTGGGCTCAAACAAAAAACTACAACAGTTTTAATAAAACAATAATGATAATAATGAAAATACTATTTATACAAAAATAATGAAATATGTACAAATAAATTAAATTGAATAGCCCTCAATGACTATGTCGCCACTGATGCTACAGAGCAGGAGTGAGGCAAGGTCACAGGCTGGAATCAGTGGCAGATGGGAACTTGGCTCAGGGATTAGGTTCAGGAATATATGGATCCAGGATCAGGAGCAAAAGGAAAGATGAGGTACATATTAGATGCTAGCCACCAAAGAAGATAGCTTGACCCCCTTGGTCCCTTGTTTAATACTGAGTATGATGTATGTGGGATGGAATACTCTGTTGGTCAGATTTGGGTCACCTGTCCTGTCCATTCCTCCCTGCAGGTGTGACCTTTTCTCAAACCTTTCATTTACGGCATTCCATGAACTCAGTATGCCTTTGGCTTCCATAGAAACAAATCAAAATACTGGCTTTTCTTCATGCCAGTGTCCCATTACTTTGATTATAATCATAATTTTTTAAGTGTTATCACTTCTAGAGACAGACACTGTCTGAAAAACCATTAGTTAACTTTCAGAAAATGAAGTTACTTAGACAAGACTTAGCTCAGAAGTTAGAAAATTAGTTCTGCTTTAGCTCAAATCAGAACAAGTATTTCAAGAATTAAATCCTTGTTAGAGGAAATTATTAACTTGACAATATTAATTTGGTAGTTTGCAAGCCATCCTTTTTGGATGGATATGTTGCAGTCATGGATGTCAGAATAGAAGTAGAATGACTGGATGGTAGCAAAGGAAAGTTCTAATAGTCTCTGTCAGATCTATCATGAATCAGAGGTAATCCCTGCCACCTCGCATTTGTAACCATTCAACATCTATATTCTGTTGCCTCAGCCCATCAGAGACTGGAAAGTCAGTGTTCAACAACAAATTAATAACTTTCCCAAGGGCTTATAAATCATGAGCTAGCAAATGTGAGTTACAATGCAATCTAATGAAATGAATTCTTTGATCATTAGGCAGTCATTCAACAACTTATTCACTTGCATTTTCAGATGAGTTACACAGCAATCATATGAAGTCTATACTGTAGAACCTCCTGTCCATTTATCCATTGCTAACTTACTATTTAATGGAAACATTTTGCCCATATCCTGCTAAGCCAGTCCATGGACACCACTGAAGGAGCATTAATTAACACTGCTAATCATTCTTCTTACTAGTCTTGTTCTCTTATTATAAAACCCTTTATCTTCTTGACACTCCTGCATCAAAAGCTTCCAGGTGAGGAGGCTGAGAATTTTCTCTATCAGAATTCCTTTTAAACCAAAATTATTAGTTTTTACTGATTCAGTGTGCTTCCATTTTCAGTATCCCCAGCTGGAAATATCATTAGGGGAAGAGATAAATACAATTTGCAGCAAGGTCTTAGCATAAGTCTCTTTGAGACACAAGGATGTAGACACTGAAGGTTACTCCTCACTCCTGAAAATCTTTTCTGTTCTAAGTGCAACAAATTCAGGGGCATGATCTCAAATAGCTCTTGCTGCTCAAGATATTTTAAATCTACCTATCTCTCTGTCTATATTATACATAAATAGTAGTCATTTCCCAGTCATTAAGAGATCATGAGTAAAAATATCTAACTGTTGAGCTTCTGGAACACATGCCATTATAAATACACCCGCCAGCTTTAAGCTTTTTTTTTTATTATTTTTACAAGACTTGCTATTAAGGGATTTTATTTTGTTACAGTGTGCTTTCTCCTCACATCAAATTCAGAAACGTCTTTCTGCTTATCTCTTCTTTTCTGCATTACTGACAGTCTTTTTAACTTTGAATAGTATTATCAGAGTAGCAGTGAATGTTCTGTTGAAACTCCAGGGATTCAACAGATAGTCTTAAATAACATTACTCAGAGACTTCGGCCCGCAATTTGGTATAAATGTCTGCATTTGAAGAAAGCAAAGATCATGTAAATTATGCCTGTGATTCTTCATCATACAAAGAAAAATTTAATTTCAAATGATGAATCAGAAAGCAAAGCAGCAAGAGAGCTGGAAGTAAAACAACAGACAGAGAGAAGGAAGAATATGGGGTGGGGAGGAGAGAGACAGAAGCAGAATTAAAGAAAATCATGTAGAAAACATCCTGACAGCTTTAATGGATTTTCAAAGGAACTCCAAAGGCTCCAAAATAAAAGAAACAAAAAAGCAGAGTAATGAAAATGGAGTGAAGTATCTCACTTGTTGTTTCAGGATGCCAAAATCAAGCTCTTCTACATACTAAACTAAAAATTGTGTTTATGGAATGTGCTTTCCTTCATTAAATCTACAGCTTGTGTTGGTTCTAAAGATGAACTTGCACCAAAATCTCTCCGATCTATCTATTCTGGAAAAACGTTCTTAGATTCCATGGTCCCTGATGCTAAGAAACCATAATAATACACTTTCCATCTTTCTTAGATACAAATTTGATTAATTACCATGTTTAACTGCACTGCATAGAGTAAATGTGCATGTGTGGGAGTGCACACTTATGTTTGCCTTCTTCCCATACTGGTGAGCAGCAAGAATATGCTTTCTTAATATTATCAGTTGTAATCAATGTATCTACAACACTGAAGAACACATCAGAAGAAGTCAAAAGTTTAAATCATGCATTCAGGACTCTCCTGTGGCTCTTAAACCCTGATCTACATCAGGACGATGCTGCATCATCAAAGGCATGTGGGATCAGCTGGACCTTCTGATACATCATTACATCCTCAGTCATAACACAAGGAATATGCTTGTATCATTACCCAAGAGGAGAATGCTTATTTCTCTGATAATCACATCTGCCTTTATATTGCCTCTGTGGTACAGAATAACTAACCCCAGATTGATTTAAACTAGCAGATGGTGTTTGTAAATAATGAAAAAAACAATACAGGTTATTTTCCTTTACTTTTCTAGAGAAATTCAGCTTTAAAAACCCGAATCAGAATGGGAATTAATGTATACTAAATGACTGAAGCCATGCTAAAAATCTTTTAATATTAGACTTGCATCCATGCATATTTATACTCACACACACACTCTACCATAGTCAGTATTGGAAAAAATGTACTAAGAAGCACTTTTGCCACAGTAATTGTCACCAGTGAAAAGTGCTAAAAATAACTGCCATAAAATCAATCAGTTTCTGTGAGTTCTATGTTTACTTTCTTCCTCATTCCCTATCCCTTTTGTTAATTAAGGTCTTTTTATGGAAACTAGATTTTTTTTCTTATGAGTTAATCTATTCCTACTGCCCTTTCCCTGTCTTTGGTTTCAGTCCCTATGTTTCATGGTATTTCTGCATCAGTGAACTGTATGGGGTAGCAGCAATAAAACTGAAGGTCCAGCAAGGGTTCTGTTTCCAAGTCAGCATCCAGATGTTACTGCATAACTACATTTCTAAAAACTTCCTTACACCTGACATTAACAAGTTTCTTTATTTTTAAAGTTATTAGTCAGTTAATGGCAATCATGTAAATTATCTCATCATCTTAGTACATGGACAAAAGGAGTGGAAAAATAATAAAACAATGAAAAAAATGGTCCCCTTCTTATCCTTCTGACAGATGGTATGCAGTACCCCGATTCTCTTTGGGCTTCTTTAGGATATCCAAAAGCTCCTAAAACAGATCACACTTTAGTTTTTTAATGAAAACAAAAGCTGAAGCCTTAGTTCTGAGTGCTATTGGAAGCCTATAGAGATGGAGATGTCAAGTGTAAGAGATGTCATTTTTAATAAATAAGGCATAAGAACAAATCACAATCATATTAAATAGATCATTTAAGTCACAAGTGGGGACTTTTTATTATATATTTGTAGTAGTCCTAGAACATTACAGCCCATCAGTTAGGTGATATTAAATGTAAATATTAAGTAAATCCACCAATGCTATTGCTCCTAGGTTTAGAAAAAGCAAAGCTTCTATGAATGGCACGCATTCACTCTATAACAGGTTCTTGCTTATTACCATTATTGGAAAAACAAATAAAAGAGACTACAATAAATATGATCTAAGTTAATACTTTTCTCTCCTGCCAACTGTTAAAGAACTAGTTTGTGTTCAGTTTTATGGAAATAAATACATTTATAACTGTGCTATGTGTGCAAATAAAAACCACAAGTTTTTTAAGCTGCTTTCATGGAAGTATTGTAATCAACTGGCATTCAGGTATACACAATGTGTGTCTAATTCTGCTTTCCACTGTATTCTTTAGAACTAACACAGGAAACTGAAATTTCTTATTAGTGTGAGCTAGAATATAGACTAGCAATTTGTTATTATCAAGCTGCTACCAATAAATGAATTATTACAATTACACAGTTGGGGGAAAAGTGTTGTGTGTGTATTTTCCATAAAAACAAATTACAGATTCTTCATAGATGTGATCATTACTGTATAATTACTCTGGGCCAACAATTTATACTAAGGTGCTTGAGAACAGTCTCCACTATATTAGGCAACTGAATTGTGTTATTTTTGTTCAAGGTCATACAGTAGTTTTGTTGTTCCCTGAGTTATTAAAGATTAATTCAAACAATTGGAAATGTTCTTAAAAATATTCTACACTGATTCATCTAAACATTACCCCAACAATAGCAAGAGAATAATGCATCATAATGCTGGTCTCACATTTCTTATGGAGAGGGTAAAGAAGGCAGAATGGGACACTGAGAGGACAGACTTCAGTTCAATAAAGCATCTAAAGAAGTGTTTACATTTAAGCCTGTCCTTAAGTGTAGTTTTATTCTTGCAACTTTAAGTTTAAATCTTTGAAGGAAAGAAAACTCTCAGTAATTACTAAAGCAAGAATTTTAAACATCAAAAAGAAAAAAAAATTCAAATGTATTCCTTATTTAAAACTCTAGAAACACATCTGGAGCGGATCCTAACAGGTCACAGACATCTATTGCCCATCCTCATTTATACAAAAAAATTAACCATAACTAAAATATTCTTGACAGATTTTGTCCAGAACTGCTCGCAGGTCTCACTACCACTGCCTCCCCAAACTGATCATTGCATTCAGTTGAGTCCTGCTATAAGGTCTAGAATCATCACAAGACTAGGATTCTGTCTCAGCCATCCCTCTTAACTCAGTGCACACCACAGTCCCTTCCAGAAGACTGCAGAGAGTCCTTCCCAACCACTCAAAGTTCACACGATATGAGCCACACTGGCACAAAGTTTAGCTGTAAGCTAAAAGTACAGGTAGTAACAGCTGTGCAAAAGCTCTCCAACTACATCTCTGTCAAATATGAAGAAATACAATTAGGTAGCCCTAGGAAAAATACCGTGCTGACAAAAATGAGCAGGAAGCCAAGACTCAAACTGACAAACTTGAGCGACTGCAACTATTAAAGCTGTGCAGGTGACTGAAATAGTCTTGGTATCATTGGCATAAATAAACATTAATGAGTGGAACTGACAATGATAAAGCAAGTTAGTATTCACTAAGAGTTAAAAGTTTTGAGCTACAATTAATCTCTTTTCAAAAGTTCTGATGTTGCAGCATCTTGCAGAAACAAATCATTAATGCCACTTGTCCTTGCAGGATCTGAGTTAAGGAGGTGAAATGAGTTGTCTGCAGTCATTTACTAAGGTTGTTTGGATGGCAAATATACTTTAGGTGTTCATTTCTTGAACATGCCAGCCTGGATATCAGAAAAATATTTTTTAAGTTCTTTTTCTCCCTCAATAACTTGGGTTCCCTTTGCAATTTCATTTACTAGTCCTAATTCTGCTCCAGTATATAGTCACTGAAATAGCCAGGTACCAATCACATGATATGGACTGCAAAACCAAAACCAATCTAGTTTATCAGGCTCAGATTTGTTATTGATGTCAATCACTGTCTCTGCTGTGACACGTCTGTTAAATTACATGTAAACTGCATAAAAATGAAGGGCAGTTAGAATCTGCTGAGTTACTCCTGCAATAACGTAAGAAAACATATCATTTCCCTTGCCATCAAATACATATTTTGCTGTGCAAAAATAAAATATAATAATCACTTAATTATAAAAAAAAACCTAGTTAAGATCAGAAATCACAACTGTGCTATCTGTATTCTGGGAAATACTGCAAAAGGAAAAGCTGCTGACTATTAAACTTCTCCAGTATTAGGTTTTCGTTATACTAAATAATATAAAAGTATGAAGCCTAAACAGTTTGCTAAATTAAAAAGGTAAAGAACAGTTGCCATAGAGACATTATGATTTGCCTTGGGGCTTGAGGAAACACAATTAGCCTACACTTTAAATTGAACCTTTTGGAATTTCAGCTATGCTATGATCTGCTGAAATAATTATTTGTTCTCTCTCTATTTTTTCAGCCAATATATATTACTGTGTGTTCAAAAGTAATGATAGGGGGGGAAGAGATTTCATTCTGACATTTTAAATTGAATTTACAGAAGGGAAACCTTCAGCTTTGACTTTTTAACATTAGATTAAAATGTATAACTAGTTAGCATAGAAATCTTTTTTATTTCCTTTTCAAACCTTTCTGATTTTGCAACCATGCAAATTAATTTTTCATTTACATAGACTGCTCATAGCAAAAATAGAAAGTGTTCCACATTGACTCAAATATTACCTGAAAAATTGCTGCTTGCTAATTTTCAGTCTGTGAATCATGATCCTTGTTCAACAAAGGGCAACAGAAAAACATGAGTTCTGTAAAAGTGTCTATAAATTCCATGTGTTAGAGACTGCTTTATCACTATATTTACTTTATAGGAAAGCAAGCAGATGCAGAACAAGCACTAAAATCTTGGGTGAATCCCACATGATTTTAAATGCTAGTTATTAACATAGCATCACTGTTCCATTGTTATCATACAGGGTGTCTCTGTAAGCTGATTTCAGCCTACCACAGTAAACCCTACAAATATAGCACTAGCTAAATGCCCAGCATCAAATAACATATGTGCATTGAGTGAGATCATGGCAAGATTATATTCTCACTCAAATCTCCTTGGTAGTGAAAAGTAAAGCATCAGAAAGGACCACCATAAATGGATTTGAATTTAATAATTTACTGGGTTTAATTAAATTTTTAGCATAGAATATTATTTTTTCTTTTCTACTGTTCCAAGTTAGGTCTCATTAGAAAAGGATAACCAAGGATTTGTGGAGAAGGGTGTATTCCCAGCTGTTCCTGTTAAAAACTGTTTCCAATAAACACTGTTTCTGATTAGACAGCACTCCCTCTTCATGGTTATACAGACTGAAGCTTAAGTGTGTAGCCTTCAGGATGTTGATGCATCTTTTGTTCCTTAAGGTGTGTGTGGAAGTAATTGTAATAACTTTTCAATCTCTGTCATATCTGTGTTGAGATGCAGATCTAATGTCAGATTATTATTAGCAAGATCTTTTGGAAAGAATATATGCTTCCGAACAAAAACTTTAAGGGATTAAATGCTCAGGCTAAAAGCTGTTACATGCTTTTAACACTCAGATGAAATGAGCTATTCCTGACTAGATCTACCCAAAATCTTTGTATTTCTAACAATTTACACCTTCCTTTAATCACCTGAACCTGTTTCTCAAAGGAAGCCAATTAGCTTCAATACATCTTCCCATATCACTTAATATAAATAAAAGAAACGCATATTTCTTGGTAACTTTTCAAAGTAATAGTAGCTGCTCCTCATTTTATCCTTTGTTTTCTTTAAAACAAGCTGATAAGTCATGTTGGAGACTAGTGCTGTGATAATGCATAAAACAGGTCTCCAGAAATAATTCTGATTAGGGGAAATATGGATAAACTTTCCATTTGTTCATTGGAATAGCATTATGTTACAAAATGTTTTCAGATCATATCCAGTAAAACAGGATTAATTTTACAATTATTCCTTTTGAAGTGCAAATATAAGCTCAGAAGTTCATTAGTGCTAGCACTACAAAGTTGTTTGTTTAATAGTAAAATTTATTTTAAAAATAATAAACAATTAACTAGGCACATTAGAGTGTGTGTGACCTAAGGATCAAACAGTCTGCCTTTACTCTGTGCTGCTGTGACTAATCTGTTCTTGATACCTTAAATAGATTCTTACAGTTGCACTGAATTGCAGCATTCAATGTTGACAATCACAATATTTCCAAAGACTGCAAATTAAATATTGTTTTACTAATTATTAGTAGAAGCTGGAGAAAGTTTTAGTAAGATGGCAAATAGGAAGTGAACAGCTCAAATTTATATTTAATTTATTCTAAAGTATTTAGAAAAATCAATCCAGAAAGTCATAACAAGAACTGAATTGGAAAATATGAAAGCTTTTATTAATGTCAGATAGGCTTGGAAGTATAATTTTAATGGGTGATCCAGTCATACTCTATATTTTAAGAAGCAGGTTTTCCTCTATCCTGTCAATTTTTTTCTTCAGACTGCGCTTCACAGTTTAAAAAAAATCCCGTGGCTCTCTAGTAGAATTTCATATATGCATGATGACTTGCCTCTTTATGAGACAGATTATTTGTTATACATAAATCACAGAAAGCTTAAATTCTGGAACATGACAATCCTCAAGTTCTACGTTATAGTTAAATGTAATTTTTAAAGAGTATAATTAAAATTCTTTCACATATTTACAATTTACAACCATTTCAACATGTTCTTATAGAAAAGAAAACTGTTTCTGATAGTCTTCGAATGAGAATAAAAAGGTTATTTTAAATCCTTTTTAAGATGGACCTAACAAGATGTTACTCTTCATTATCAATGATACCAGCAGTGATGAAAAGTGTCAGATAATTCAAGCGTGCATTTACAGTATTCGCATCTTATTTTCATCTTTCTCATTGATCCCAAATTTACATCTAGGAAATTTCAAAAAGTCAATTTGTGAATCAAACAGAAAATAATATGCCAACAAAACATAAATAGCAAGCATTAAATAAAATTATTTTCACGCAATGGCATTGTGATTGCAGTGAAATATGAAACAAGACCTGTAAATTCTAGCAATAATTGATTTTTGAGCACAGCTCAGTTCTCACAATATAGTAATAATTGCCAAATAAATAGTAGTCCCTTTTTTCATCTATAACTGTGTATTACCTACCAAATTCTTTCCTCATGGTATTACACAATAACTCTTAACCTACTCTTCTGGTAGGATCATAACATTTGCCAATAGCACTTACATTTCAAAGATAATGGTGAATCGTGGAATGTAGGGAAATCTGCTTTATGTATGTATGTATGTATCTATGTATGTGCAATCATAAATTTTATCAAATAATAAATAGTTGGGAGCTAGGAATTCAAGTTATTCCTTTCTACAGACTGGTTAATAACTACTAATCTTGAGCAACAAGTCTTTACTGAGCTAGATATCATACAGCACAGAAAACCCGCATGTAATTCTGCCACCTATCAGGCCCCTTTCTGTTCTGCAATTCTACCGACACACAGTTCATTTCATTGCAGAATGTCAGTCTAAAATAAAGACACTAATGATCATGTAAACAAAATGGAAAAAAAAAAAAATTGAGGACTTTCATGGGTCCATAAAGTATCTAAAATAAAAAGTGTGATAGATGTGACCTACTCAGTTCAGTAAGCCTTAGTGAAGAAAACTACAGCATAAAGTAACTCGCACGAGTCTCCTCTAAGCTGACAGGAACAAGCTGACAGAATACACTACTATAAGTATCTATCATATGGCACCATTGCCATCAGCTCTATTTTCTTTCAAAAGCCGTGCTTCAATATTTTTTAAAAAATTCTATTCTGTTAGCAAGAAATACTAATGGAACAAATGAATGTTAAAGCCTCAAAATACACTTAAACTCAATAAATTGTCTACGTATGAGCTACAAAAATTGCAAGTAAATATATGATGGAAAAATAACATAGGTAAGAAAGAAAACTGGTCCAGTTTTTGAAAAAAACACATAAGGTGAAGCCTTGTGACTCAGGGAGTCCAGTGGTGCATCCAGCTCTTTCATATTCACTGGGTTGTACATCTGCTTGCCAGAAAACTGAAAATGGCACATGAAAACACAAATAGTGGATATGTACTAACAGGTTGTTCTCCAGGAAACCCCTACTGCAAGGAGAGATGGGATGGACTGTATTGACCCTGTGAGCAACACTCGTGTGCCAGCAGGAGCACAATCCAAGTTTTGATGTCAGAGTAAGCAGGAGTTGGCAGCCATGAACATCTGAACCCTGAACGCCAGAGCTGTTAGCAGCCATCTCCTGTCTGAAACAAGTCAATTTTATCTATCGCTGCCACAGTCCCATTTATTTGGGCAGTGGTCACATAGTTTTCAAAGCCTTCTCTAAGTATGTTGTTTCCCTGTGATGTTCACACACCTTTGAGATCATCAGTGCTTATTGTTTTGTAGTCTGCATAGATCACAGGGACAGCAGTACTAAAGTACAAAGGAACAGAAGTAATTTATAATGTCTACAAGTCTCATTTAACAAAAATGCAAACAGCTTTGTCTGGGTTATTTATTTCTTTATATCCCTAGCAATAAAGTTTCTGGTAGCTCTTTTGTTACGCAGATGACTGAATTCATTTTTTGGAGCTGCAGAGCTATGGGCTGTATTTTGAGGTGGATCCTGTGTTAGAAACAAACTAGAGTAAGCAGGTGCAGCAATCTTGAAGACCTCTGTAGCATCCCTTGCTTATTCAAACAATGAAGCAGACTGCACCAAAAACCTACTCTGAACTATTTTTTTCTGGCTGACCAACCTACTCGGTTTTGAGCTATCAAAGACGCACAGACACCTGTGTTAGTGTTAGAGTGTTTTTAGCCAAGAAAAAAATCACTCGTCTGAGATGGTGAGCTCTTACAGGGTTTGGGTAGATTTTTTTCCCTTGAGGAAGGGGGTTTGCAATGAATGAGAAATTTATTTGTGTTATCGTTGCACAGGCTGATATGGAATAAAAGGTCTTATCCTTCCTCCAAACTCACCGCTAGCGGAGCTATACCCACACCGACATTTAAAAGAAAACTGGAAAGAGAAATATCAACACTGATTCACAGTCAAGTTCTTCCTTCTAGAAGTCATTTTGGTTGTCTAGTTCTTTAATAAAATGAACCTGGATGTCAGCAATAAAAGGGACCATTTATTTATTTTATGTAATATTTTTTTAAGAGGACAACGCACTCTGTTTTGATTTTTAGAGGTCAATGCATTGTGTTTTGGACAGTCGAGTACTTGGGACACTTTATAACCATGAACTTTGCTTTCATAAAATCATCAAATTTTGATTCCTGTTCTACAGCTTTGTGCTTAACCAGAGGAAAATTTTAAATATGCTTCCCTCCTAGCTAAGCCTGAAATGGCAATAAGGCTGTAAGATCATTCAGCTCTTTGGTGAGCACTCATCTGTACAATGTGTAGTTAATTAAATTCAAGACCTACAAATATTTTAAGTTTCAAGAACACCTCTACAAAGCGAAAAAAATCCCCTACTGAAAATATTCTCTATATATTCAAACTAACATGAAATCATTCACATCTCACAGTACTTTAAAATCACTTAATTTTCCTGGATATTCTTGAGTATTTTGATTGAACGCAACTATACCCAGTTGTAGTTTTAAAAAAACAAGTAAAATTTTCTTCCTAAAGTTTCCCTCACTTTAAATCCACCTTCTGGAAATCACAAAGATTTACTCTAAAATTAGTATTTCACATAAAAAGGAGTAAACTACTAGCAAAAGGTAAGAAATGCCACTTTTATCAAAATGTTCTAGCTCTGCCCTTCTGAATTCTTTACAAGAGATAAATACAGCTGCAATCTATAAGATTGCCACCTTTGGAAGAACTGTACATAGCAGAGGACAGTTACCCAATAACCAGAAAATCTGCTACAAAAATATATTATGTGTTTTGTAACATCTGCAGATAAACGGCAAAAAATGTTATTAAAAATGCAAGCAATCACATCATGAGTTTTGCAGGCCAAGTATAAAGACAGTAATTTCTTGCCCTTCTGGTAAGGTAAGAATTTAAAAGCAGGGTAAATTAATTGGAGCTGTGAACACAGCAAACACCAGCCCTTCTCCCTAACGCAATACTTTGGAGGTTGTGGTAAAAGACAGCAGGTGCTGCTGGTTAAGACAAGATAGTTTTAGTGTTCAAAGAAGTCCTGGGTTCTACTTAGAAAATGTAACATAAATAATCTCAAAGCTTACTTCCTTTTCTTCCAGATGCAGTTTAAGCTGTCCCAAGCTTTGCCACAGATTAAGTACTTATATATGTGATTAGACCTTTAAATCTCAGCTGTGATTTCTTTGTCCTGAATACTTCCCTTGCAAGTTATATTGCTGTTCTTTCAGTGAGATCATGCAATGCTCTTTAAATGTGTGTGTCAAAGAGTAATTTAGCCCCATCTACACTTTTACACTGCTATAAAAAAGAAGTTGAGTCTCTCAACTGCAATTTAATCATATCCATACCATTATAAAAGATGGGAATACAATGCCTCTCCTTCATAAGTCAGTTTTATGCTGTAATCCCTGCTTATATTTTGGGAATTAATCTTTACCAGGCTGATGGAATGTGAAAGAAAAAACACTGTTGTTATCAGTTATCCATGCAGCAAATATTAACTTTATACTCTTCTACATATTTATTTGTCTTTCAAACAACAGATCTTCAAGACCTTATCCTGCAACTTGATCTGAATCATATTTCAGTTATTTGATTCAATGTAATGTAAACTGTTCCAGATCATTTTACAGTTGGATACTCAGGTTTAACGTGATGCTAAATTACTATATCTTTTAGTAAAATAATTAATCAAAAGCAGCCATGATTAATTATTCTCCTTCACTGCCAGAGACTTCTTACATCATGATTCTAGGACAAGAAGAACACATATACGCCCATTTTTCTAATACTAGGTACGTCACATTAACACATTTCTCTTCACCTTTGGCTGTTTTACAAGTGGGCAGGGAAGCCAGATGAATTTTCCACTGTCATACAGAAAGTCTGTTATGGCAAGGATTTCAATCAGTATTCATTCTTCTTGGGCTGGATAAACCTTTCTCTTCATCAGTTCCCTAGCTTTGTAGGAAAGAATATGCAAGCCACAGATGTCTACACTGAGAGGATCTCCTCATCCCTTTCCAGAGTTCTCCTTCAATCTCGTTTTAAAGAATAAGAAGTCTAGTAAGACTGACAAGCCACACTTTACCTCTTTTTCCTTTTGAAAGTAGGCAAGAGACAAAGGGACAAAAAATACCATCTCTGTCCTGAGTATTGCAGAAAAACTGAGTGTAATTTTTTAAAACCTCAAAAACCAAAAAAACCAAACCCCTTCTGAGATAATGTAAAATCTCTGGGCATCACCTTCTGTTCTAAATTGTTCAGTTCAAACACATGTTTACATAGTACTTGATTTTCTCTCAAGAGGGATTTCCTCACTCAGTAGAACTGGAGGTAAAGTGATCCATTTTTTCTTAAATCAAAGGTGATATTTTGAGTCTAAAACTTATAACATCTTCAGCTTACCTTTGGGGTACCTTTTGTACCCTAAAGAACATGAACAAGATATCAAGAGTAATGAAAAGGCCTAAAGGAATCAGCAAAGGAAAATGTATCCCTATTGCAAAATTTATTTGGATCTACAGCTCCTGCACAGAGCAATATTAATCCTCACAGTGATTTTTTTCCCCCATCATGAGTTATCAATTGCATTTTAAGTGCTCCATGTAGCGGATCTTCCATTATTTTCCATGAGAAGTTTCTCCACAGTCTAATAGCTGAATATCCAGAAAACACATCCAAGTTAAGAATGCTCTTTGTTTGCTGCATGTTCATATAACCAAGTAATTACCCTTTTTCTGAAGTTTAATCCTCAAATGAACTTATCAGGCCTCAGTCCTGTTAGAGGGCCAAAAGAAACCTTAAAAAGATGACAGGAGATGACAGGCAACATATCTCTTTTCACAGAGAAATATTGTATGAATTATTAATCTGACCCAGAAAAGATTGTAATCAAAGACTAGCAGGGGTCCCTTGAGCACTGTTAGTGCCTAATTCTACTCTCTGAATCTTGAAAGCTTATGGAACTGATACATGAAGGAGCAGAGCAATAAAGTGTACGTCACAGATGGGAATTCTAAAGAACTATTATAACATCTACTCTAGAGTTACTTATCTGTGAGGACAGATTTTCAATTATTCCTGGATTAGCATTTCTTTTTAGACACAGAGGGCAATACTTACAATCACTTAAAAACACTACTAAATGATTCCATAATTTTGAAGAGTAGAGGATCCAAAGAAAGTGTACCAGCAGAATTTAAAGTTTATTTCTTAATACGGAAGCATTTCTTTAAAATGAATAAACCAGTCACAACCACACACAAGAAAGATATTAAGAGGATCATAACTTTATTCTGTGCTGAACTGAACAAGAGCTGTGGACATCCTAAGACATGGAAACAGCTGAGTCACAGCTTTGAGAGAGCGAATCTGAAAAAAGTAGGTAACTAAGGATTCCAGCACAAACATATTAAGCAGCTGTAGTAAAGTTGCCTCTATATTTGTCTTCTATAGAAATAAAATGTTGATATGAGTTGTTACTGTATTTTTATTACTCCTGGAAAAGATGATCTCTTTGATTACTATCTTCTTCATGAAATAATCAGACAAATTATCCAAACTAATCCCAAGTTATTGGTTTCATTTAGCTGTTCTTAACATGGCAGGTCCTGCTAATACGGGATGATGAAAAATGTATAAATTTCTACTGATTACATGTACAAGTAAATAAAAGCAAGTGAAATCAAGACACTATGTTCTGGATCTCCCAGTGCCTGACAGATTTTCATCACAAGTATTAAATGAATTATTTCATCAGCTCCTAAATACAGGTTATACTATCTACAGCATCTTGAATTATTAAAAAGAAGCAAAAAAAAACCTCTTTATCTACTTGCATCCTAATATTACCATTATTACACTTGACCTATATCAGCATATATCAGGGTTGATGATGCCTTGTAGTTCATTTGCTCAAAGCATATACAAGTTTCCAGTTGCCTGCTCATCCAGACACGAGTATCTAGTAGCACATAAAACATTTTGAAAACTGTAGCCAAAGAAAAGTGTTTACACGTCTCATCTGAGAAAGTCACCTAAGGCCAATCTCTTGCCTCAGCAGGCCTGAAATCTACAAAATTGTCTAAAGGTTTAATGAAATGTGAAAACTTTGCTGGTTTCTCCTGCCCCTATGGGATACACACACAGCATAACACTTACAGAATCCTCACGTAGCTCAGTCTGAAATACATTATTATTTATGCAACAGATATAAGATTAATTATTTACAGCACATTATTTAATCAGGTACACATTCCCTTATCTTTAAAATAAGCTTCCAATTGAATTAATTTCTCATTATTCTCAATTGCATGTTTCTTCTAAACCAGATTTTGAAAAGTAAATTTTGCTCTGTAAGTTCAACAACAAAATGCAGAGGTATGTATGAAGAAGACTAAAGCCCTTATTGTCCAGATGATGAAAAGTCTTATGAGCCTTTAAGTAAATAAAATACGAATTATCAGAGAAGACTTCAGAGCAGCCAGCAGTTTTAAGTCAGTCCAAACTTATACACTTTAGTACGCATTGCATTAACATGAAAGTTTTTGGTGTGTACCTAAATCCTCCTCATATTACACATGGTTTTGTTTCAAAACATATCAGAGGATGTACTTAGATAATCCTTATTATAGTATTTTCTGAGCATTTCATAACCCTTTGAGCCTGTCATTTTCTAGGGGTGTACTTTCACAGAGAGGAAGAGGCTCAAAGATCCAGAAACTTAAAATATTCCAAGTACCTAACTGTTTTTTTTAAAAGCAGTTTTTCCACAGCAATTCAGACCTGCAGCATTAAAAACCTGCAGGGGGTGCAGCATTAAAAACCTGCACCAGGGGTGCAGCATACATTTAAGCATGGATCTCACCTTCTTGTCCTAATCACTTTTTCATTAATGGTACCAGAAACATAAATATAAGACAGGATATGTGAACAGATGTGGATGGTTATTGGTTTTGGGGTATTTTCAACTGACTTTCTGTAGGCTGTCATCAATGCTTTTGTTGTCTGAATTGCTCTAGAATGCTCTCTGCAAACACAAGGATGGATCCTGCAAGGTGCTGACTTGTGGCCCTGATCCAACCCTCCACAAAATTGTAAGTAGAAATTTATACAGTCTGCTGAAATTCAGCATGTGTTATGAAGTGTTTTGCTCAGTTGGCACTAGAGCACTCGGCATCTGACAAGATTCAGACTTTACTTTTAAAACTTCTGTATGGATAATTCCTTGTGATGTAGAAGACTCTGATATGAAGAGGAAACAAACCTAGATGAACACCAGCCTGAACATTCCTGGCACACATTTCCTGTGTATAGGAATTTCTTTTTAAAGGAATCTGCAGCAGATTATGTATGGGTAGAGACAAAACATCAACAAATGCAAATTAAACATTCAGAGGAATATTACTTGCCAAGTTTTTGGAATAATATAGCTTTCACTTTTAGCACATATAGAAAGGGGCAACAAACATAAAACCAAAAAATGTTGATGTTGATGTTGATGTTGATTTCAACAATAGTTGTGAAGTTGAATACCCCAGCATCTTTATAGCATCCAGAATTATCAAAGGCCATTAGAAGTCTAGCAATTTTAGAAAACCTTCTTTAAATTTGTAATAAAAATCATCTTACGGTCATTTATGACCGTAATCTCATCTAATATAAATTCCCGTTGAGTACAAGAATTGTTCCAGGCAAGACAGGAGAATTGGCTGTCGACTTCATAATCTAATTGTAAACACTGTTGGAACCCACTTTATTATTTCAGCTATCAAACAATGTTGCTTTACTCAGATCTGCAAACTGTCACATTGCATAACTCTGGCTCACTTTGGCTACTGCTGCAGTTCTGGTGGAGTTCATACTAGCTCTGGGAGGGTTCTGCAATCACAGCTACAGCTGCCTTGGGCTTCTCTGGCATGCGCTGAACAAGAATCTTGATATTGTCTGAAGATGCACGGGCTCAAACTCCCAAGAGGCCTTCTGTCATGCCCTCTCTAATCAAGGCTGTCACCTTCCATTTGATCTCAAGAAGTTCTCTAAAAGCCACTATTTGTTATCTTTCCTACAAAATACTCAGAAACCATACTGAACCACAGCCTGTGTTTCCTGTACCCAATTCCAAATTCAATTTTCCTTAGCTTTGCCCAGATGGGCACTATAACTGGCCCTAAACTTTTTCTCCCACAGCCTGTGGGAGGAAAGGCTTACATCCCCTTACTATCATCTTTCCATGTTTATCAAATTGATTTTAGGAGCAGTTTTTCCAATAGCGGTTTGCCACCAGTCTCTTCTAGGGCATCAAATAAACCCGGGCTGCCTGAACAGTACCATAATTTATTTATCCTGTTTCCAGTAACACGCAGCCAAACACATGCAGAAACAAAACCACTGTTCACTTTCCTCCAGTCACGCACAAAACTAGCCTTATCAGTGTTCCAGTGTTTGCAGCAGCACATCTGCTCTTGCATTCATTTCCCCAGAAGACTCCATACAGCCACAACAGTTTGTAAGCTATGCCAGCCTCCTCACTGGTCGTGCTTTGCACAGACTCCTGCCTAGCCACCATGAAGTTTACAGTGATTGACATAAAATTTGCCAACATATGCCTTTTTCTTGTGAGATAATGTGAAAGCAAATGCATTGACACATGGAGTGTTGCAAAGCCCTGCATTTAGAGATACAGGTGAATGTTGGGTAAGTCAGGTGGAAAACGGGGTTTGAGGCAAGAAACCCATGGGAAGAAGCTCTGCTTCTCAGTTTTTCTTCTTAATCTTTAGTTTTCTCCTTATCTCACCAGAACAGAGATAACAACACAGTTGTGCAGGGAAAGACAACAAATTAGCAGTTCTGGAAATGCTAAGATGATCATCCAGAACTGCAGAATATTCTTCTGTGATATCTCAGTCTTCAGCAAAACTAATTTCTGAAAACATATTTACAAGTGAATTACCATCATTCATATTTAATATAAAGAATGTACAAAATGCTTATGACCATTAAAGAAGTAAATTAGATGAACTAAACATTTCTAATAGCTCTTCAGTGAAAAAAATTCTACCAGCGTAAAAAAAAAAAATAATTGATAAATTATCAATAGTTTCTAAACATTATCTGATTATGCCATGTTTAAATCCTTTCTGCTGCTGAGTTTTCAAATGGAAAATATTTTTTCACATCCCTGCTTTTATTGCCTAGATGCAGGTTGTCTGAAAAGTTGTCTGAAAGGGTGTACACAGGCAGAGCCTAACTCACACAGGCATATTCTCACTGGTTTTCCACAGAAGCCTTTCATTTTTGCACTCCTGTAGTTTGTCTCAGCAAGGAATAAACTGCTTCCCTTTTTTCCACAAGAAGCAAGAGACACATCCTACCTTCATTTCTACCCTGTTTAAATACTTCAGATTTTTCAGCTGAGTTCAATAGTGTAAACCAATGACTTTCTTGCCTTTTCTTAAAAACATGAAGATACCCTAGATACTTGGAAAACAACTTTTTATGATGTCTGACTGAGATTAAAATCTAATGTATGATAATCAAATGCAAATAAAAGAAATTCATTAGTTACTGATAAGATTGCAGTACTGGTAAGACAGTGAAACATAGCGAGAACTTCAGCACTTACAAACTTTTGCTTTGTGACAAATGACCTTTCTTCACTTGATGATGATTCTACTTCCAATAAATTTCTTTTCTTTCCCCTGTTCAAGTGCCTGTTATTCAACACTACAGAGGGATTTTGTTTTCAGTCAGCCTGAGGGATTTTTGAAGATCATAACTACTGATATTATTAATAGGACAATTCTATTTCCAGTCATGAAGACAGAAACGTTCCACTGCTGTAGCACAACAGTTAGTTGAAAACTGAAGTGGTATGACAGATTTCTATTGCACATCATGGCCTTAATAAATAATGCTTCTATGAAGTCTTCTTGGAAAAAGAACACTGCAGAACACAACTACTCTTCCTATACATAATCAGGTAAAGAATACAGTTACATAAACACAATAGGTTGTATCATATCAAATAAGATAGTATATGTGTAATATCAGTTACTTGTTCTCTCTCAAGAGGCACTGTACCTGTGTACTTTCTAATTTATGCAAAACCAATCCTATCCTTTTCCTTCAAACCTCTCATTCAAAATTTCTTTTACAGCAATGTCTAGAACAGCATAGCTAAGCTTTTGCCTAGTTTGACCAATGATTATCAAACCACAGACCCTTTATCATGACTTTCTGCCTTCTCTTAATTTACCTCATTTAGGTTTTGTCTGCTTTATCCCAAAAGCTCTTCAAAAGCAAGGGCTGTAACACTGTTCCCTTTATAGAGTACTGTATTCATCACTTTGTGACTGCAATTGTCAAACGCTGATGGATGAAAAAAAATTTTTTTAAAGTAGTAACATCACAAATAGCTAGTTTTTAATGTGCCAGAATTTAACCATAAAAGTATGGAGAATTTAATGCTTATTTATGGGCACTTGAGATTAATATGTTTTCTATAAGCATTCAATTTGTTACTCAGGACACCAAGCTGGTCTAGAGCTTGGGCAGAAGACTGATTGCAGGCTCTCAGTTAATTGCAGTAATGGACTGTGAGGTAAATTAGATCACTTTGAATTTCTTTCACTGCAACAGGCTAAAAGCATTGTACATTTTCTCTTACAGTTGGTCAATGGATGTGTTATATCTTGACCACGTATCTTAGTCCTTTATTTTGATATTACAGAGAAAATTTTAGGAACACAGAGGAGAAATTGAGGAAATGTGTATGTTTTCCAATACAATACTATTTTTTCTTCTCACCATCACCTCTGGGTGTATAGTATGTGTTTGTCCAGGAGTACCTTGGTCAACTAGGGTGCATATGTCTGTTGGATCAGCACAGAGTACAGCAAGTTCACAACAGAAAATATGTTCTCCCAGTCACCCTTACAAAGACAGGAGACACACAGTCATGTAAACTGCTGAATATTGTATCAAGCATTCACATTAAATGCATTGGAGAGGAACAGCAGTGAAGATTCTAGTACAATAGCAAATACTTGAAAATTTGAGTTTAATTTACATAACTGCAGAAGTTCAGAAGCTTGTAGAAATTAAAAATAATCATCAACTGATGGAAAGCAAAGGACTGAGAACCATTATAAAATTTCCTAGTACCATAAAAGAGCAAAATCCTGTCACAAGTTAGGAAACTTCTGTTTACTGAACGATCTTAATAACAAAAGGAAGGGGTTTGGCTGAATGTAGAATAGCTTTTGATTTGAAAAAAAGGAACAGATTTTCTCTCCAGATCTTTGAGAAAACATGCTTCTGGTCAGGTTGGAAATACTGCATGGAACAGACATTCTTAAGGGACTTCAGAAATTCTGTTTCCAAACTCTAATTGCCCCCAGAATGCAAGGCACATGGAAATAAATACACTGGGAAAATAATCTCAAAATTTTCATACCTTTTATTCATATATTTTATTCCCCAATCTGAAAATCCTTTGTCTCTATACTTCTTCCTCATGACAGCTTCATATTTCGGAGGCAGCAATATCAGAAACAGGTAATTACTGTTTTGATTAGGAAATTAGCATCAGGAAGAGAGAGATTATGAGTGAACAAATATACTTGCTTTGCTATTGAATGGGAAGATAGGCTCTTTTCACATCAGTGTCCCTTCCTGTGCAAAAAAGTGTCCTTTACTCCATGCATTATACTATTAATAGGGTAGTTGAGACTTCTGAAGGGTGATGGTGGACAATTTTATGAAACTAATTGATTACAGAGTACCGCAGTCTTAAACCAATCCCCACAAATAATCCTCATTCTCCCTCAGTGCGTTCAAAGTGTTATCCCCTAGAGATGCCATTGGGCTTGAATGTGGACTCAGTTCTTGGCAAATATTGATGCCAGTAATTTTAGGAATAACAAGACGAAATATATTAATTTATACAAGTATTTTAATAACGTTGAAAACACTGCTGATCTCATTCTAATGATTTTAAGAAGTGTGAGTTTTTATGAAGTGTTATATATATTTTTTATTTTTTATGGAGTGTTCTAAGTGTTTTTTTATGAAAGCATTCTAGAGTTTTTACAAAGTGTGGCCACTGAAGGTATTGAACAGATCTGACTCCAAGTACTTCATGGAAACCTCAGTCTCTATGATATTTAGTGGTCAATATTCAGACCAAGGTGAATTCAGAGACTGTAGCAGTTGTCATAAAAAAATTACTAGCACAAGTAAAGTGTGAGGAGACCAAAAGTACAAAGATGAGTCCTCAATGTTTATAAAGAGCACGCAGCTTTGACCCGGAGAAACCAAAATAGCACTTTTCATCTGTAGCTTACAAAAAGATGGAATCACTAATTAGAAGAGTGCTGTAGAGCACATTTGAAGTAACAACCTGAAAGAGAATAGCCAATATGGATTTCAAAAGGAAAATTTTCATCCACAAAGATGGTTACAAAAGGTCATTGAGCTGATTATGGCAACTCATTTGAACTGTTTGATATTCAAAAGGTATTTGATGACACATCTCCTGCTGAAAACCATAGAAAAAATAAATTTGGGTCACATAGAAAGAAATATCCTATGGTGAGCACTAATTGCATTCATCTTTTATTTATATATGGAAGCCTCAAGAAACATTCCCTACACCAGTGCCATCCAAATACTTCTCAGACTGAGCTATATTTAGGCGTCTTCACTCCCCAGAGATTCAAGTTCTGCACACTCTAGGATCTGGCTCACAAAAAATCATAACATTCTAAGAGCAAAGGAATTCACCATTCTTTGTTATAAAAATATAAATTAGTGGAGTTTCACCTTGCCTTACCCATCTATTTCTGTCAAGTCTTGCCTGACAGAAATTCATTGTGGGGGCAGAGATGTACTCTTTATTCTGACTTCACAAAATCAGGGTCACATTTCAGAACCTGGATGTCTGCAGATACTTGTGTACGTGCTGATGCTGTGTTTCATGTCATGAATTATCATCATCAATTACCAACAAGTACCAATGCCAATGACTACATCCTTGTGCCCTGTCTAAGCAGTATTGGTATGATTCCACTAATTTTAATGTCATTCCCTTTCCCAGACATTGGGTTAACCAGATGCAATCTCTGTTTCTGTCATGTTCTTCATTTTTTTCAGTAGTCCAGCTTCTGCTGCTTCCCCACAATATATTTCATCAGTCCGTTAATGTATTTCTGAATTTTTCATTTCACTAGTGATCAAAGTTAAAAGAAAATAATAGAAGATTTTCATTCTTTTTTTCATTGCCCCATGCAGAAAATTATAAACAGGACGGATTGTTTCTTTCTCATATGTCTAGTTACAGGCAGTAACATATTGTAGCTATCTGCAAATACAAAAGCCCCTTAGTTTGTAGAGATTATAATCAGCAACTGTAACCCCAACCATCTTCACTGTGAATCCTAGACAATACGGAATTTTTGTTAGCAACAAAAGAGAGCATTAAAGAGTATGTGGAAAAATCAAGAACACATTTACAACATAAGATTTGGGAAATCCTCTTTTAACACATTTATCATGAAAATACTCTGGTGAACTAGAGGAGATATCATTGATTTGTAAAAGTAAGAAAGTTTCAAAATAATGATAATAAATCTTACTATGTAAATCCATTAAATAATCATGTTTGCTCTTCTCAAGTTAATGTATTTCTTCATGTAGAGTTTAATTAGGAAAAAAATGGGTAAAATTTGTTTCAAAAAGATTAATTCAAAATATGAAGACATTCTTTGAATTGTAACATTGTATCCATTTTATTTGAATGCCCAAATTTTTTTCCATATCTATTATTACACTAAATGGTAAAGTCAAAGCTGGGGGAAAAATAAGGGGGGGGGAAGAGGGGTGCAAAAGGGTTTTTATTAACATTCTTAAAATTCGGAATATTGTAAAAGGTCACATATGCATCTAACTACCTAACTAGCTGCCATTTAAATCAAAAGAAAAATACTGTATGATTGGTAATGGCAGATATTGTACTTCCTGCCTGCACACCTGTGCTTGTCTAGGTCAATTCTTTCATAAGTGTATTGTCACCACACATTTCAAAAGAGAGCACTCTTGTTAAGAGCTGAAGCACATGAATCCTATCTGACCACTGTGGGAGTTAAGGATACTAAATACTCTGAAAGAAATTAAGCACTGAAAAACAGTGAAAACAGGAAAAAACTGTTTTTCAAACAGTTTCAAAAATAGTTTTTATTTGCACACAAATGAATTCTTCAGTCATTTCAACAAAGCATAAATAGCTGCTATGTATTGCTGAAATATTTCATTTCGGCACTTTTAAACCAAGGACCTCGATTTTTCAATGTGAAATGAGAATGTGAAATGAATTCCATTACAATTAATTTTACAAAAAAAAAAAAAAAACCAAACTCTAGCTGACATGGAATGTCTAATGTCCACAATATTAAACTCTCTTCTTGGTCAAAACAGGCATGTTGGGAAGGTTCCCTGACCAATGCTGACTTCTCAGTAATGCCTCACTGTTGTTTTCAAAAGTGCCAGAGAGCTCAGGCCAAAATCAAGCAGGAGACATTTTTAAAACTATAACAATTCAGATAATGAATCATCGAATGGTTTGGGCTGGAAGGGACCTTGAAGATCATCCAGTTCCAACCTCCTGCCATGGACAGGGACACCTTCCACTAGATCAGGTTGCTCAAAGCCCCATCCAACCCGGCCTTGAGTGCGATCATGAAGCACATGCAAGAGAACCGGGTGATCAGGCCCAGTCAACACAGGCTTACAAAAGGCAGATCTTGCCAAACTAACCTGATCGCTTTCTGTGATAAAGTGACTCGGCTGCTGGACGAGGGAAAGGCTGTGGATGTATCTTCCTGGACTTCAGTAAAGCCTTTGATACAGTTTCTCACAGCATTCTACTATGGAAACTGTCACCTCTGGCCTGGACAGATGCACACTCTCCTGGGTGGAAAACTGGTTGGATGGCCGGGCCCAGAGAGTGGTGGTGAATGGTGCTAAATCCAGTTGGAGGCCAGTTACAAGTGGGGTTCCCCAGGGCTCAGTGCTGGGTCCATCTCTGTTCAATGTCTTTATCAATGACCTGGAGGAAGGCATCAAGTGCACCCTTAGCAAGTTTGCAGATGACACTAAGCTGGGTGGAAATGTTGATCTGCTGGAGGGTAGGGAGGCTCTGCAAAGGGATCTGAACAGGCTGGGCTGAGACCAACAGCATGAGGTTTAACAAGGCCAAATGCCGGGTCCTGCACTTGGGGCACAACAACCCTAAGCAGAGCTACAGACTAGGAGAAGCCTGGCTGGAAAGCTGCCTGGAGGAGAAAGACCTGGGGGTGTTGCTTGACAGTGACTAAACAGGAGCCAGCAGTGGCCCAGGTGGCCAAGAAGGCCAATGGCATCTTGGCTTGTATCAGAAATGGTGTGACCAGCAGGTCCAGGGAGGTTCTTCTTCCTCTGTACTCGGCACTGATGAGACCGCTCCTCAAATCCTGTGTTCAGTTCTGGGCCCCTCACCACAAGAAGGATGTTGAGGCTCTGGAGCGAGTCCAGAGAAGAGCAATGAAGCCAGTGAAGGGGCTGGAGAACAGGCCTTATGAGGAACGGCTGAGAGAGCTGGGGGTGTTTAGCCTGGAGAAGAGGAGGCCGAGGGGAGACCTTATTGCTCTCTAGAACTACCTGAAAGGAGGGTGTGGAGAGGAGGGAGCTGGCCTCTTCTCCCAAGTGACAGGGGACAGGACAAGAGGGAATGGCCTCAAGCTCCACCAGGGGAGGTTCAGGCTGGACATTAGGAAAAAATTTTTCATGGAAAGGGTCATTGGGCACTGGAACAGACTGCCCAGGGAGGTGGTTGACTAGCCTTCCCTGGAGGTGTTTAAGGCACAGATGGATGAGGTGCTGAGGGGCATGGTTTAGTGTTTGATAGGAATGGTTCGACTCGATGATCCGGTGGCTCTCTTCCAACCTGGTTATTCTGTGATTCTGTGATTCTTGAACTCAAGTGCAGAAACTGGGATGTCTAACATGCAGCACTTCAGCAAAAAGCAACTCCTAAATTTTGTAGCACTTGAAACAGGAGAGAAAACTTGAAAAAGTTCATGGGCTAAATAACAGGTAGGAGGATAGAGAGAAATTTGCCTTCATAAATATCCAAGCAACCTGTGGGAACATTTTACGGAGAAGAATGCCTAGATGATGTGGGACTGATTGATACCGAGCAATTCTAACAAGGCCTTGAAAAAGAGAACTGAAAGATAAACAAAGGCCCATTCGGTGAGGAGAAAAGTCTGCCTTCTGATAAGCAAAGGCTAGCTGAAAGGAATACAAGAGCTAGTTCAGTGGGGATGAGTACCAGCTGGAAGAAAAACAATTAAAGAGAACTATCAACACCATTAATTTTACTATAACTTGGTTTCTTAGCATGTGCAGCAGTTTAGCCAATAATACGTTAGTAATAGCTTTATGGACAGCAACTTTTAACCAATAATACACTGTAGATACCCTCGTGGGCATCCAGTTATGTAACCAAAAAGGGTTTATAAAGAAACAGCTAAGCTCCATAAAGTGAACACTCACTGATTATATTGATCTCTGCTTTTGTTTCCGTGATGCTCCTGTCAACAGCAACCCACTGCTAATATTTATCTTACAGTTAAATTTTACTCTCCACAGTTAAGTCTTGCTGTTTGTTTTAATTAAGCTTTCTCTTTGCTCATTAAATGACATTAAAAGTAAAAAGATCTAATTTAACAAAGTTCATCTTAGCACAGCAGAGGATTTTTCCATAGTAACAACAGCCCTAATCTTCCGATTTCAAAATCTTTCCCTCTGCAACCAACTTTCTGTATATACGACACACTGCATACACACAGTATGATCACATCATTCACAAACTTCTGAACATTTTTAAAGGTTTCAGTATCATAATTGGAGCCCTAAGGGACTGCAGGATAAATTCAACTTGTCCCTTTAGGACAAGTTAAGAAAAGAGTCTCCTAACTCAATATGGTGCCTTCAGGACTCCGTGAATGGTCTTGATCTAAAGATCTTCATTCAGTAAGCAGACAATTATAGTTGTGCTATGTGGACTGCATCAAGGAATTAGGTGGATCAGACACATCTGAATTAGAAGCTTCCTGGGAAATCTGCCAACATTCACTTCCTGAAAAACTATTTCTTACTGAATTCTTTCACTTTGACATGTCTTGTAATTGCTGTTTTATGACCCTATTCAGTTTTCTGCATCAACTGGGGTGATAATATTACCATAACAACAAGCCTCTATCTATTGAGACCAATTATTCAAAGGTTATTTCTAGGCTGTCACTACTTCCTTTTTCTCCAGTGACAGAATATCAAAAATGACTTCAAAGTTTCCTCATCTTGCAAAGTTTCTCATATACACTAAGGTGTGTCCTTACAAGGCAGAGGCATGGTGCTCTGCTTCAGCAGAGCAGCAGAAAACAAAGGGGGCTTCTGCTTGCCCTAATGAAAGGGCCCATAGCATCTTCATTCTGAGTCACATAAAGGCTAAAAAAACAACAAAAAAAAATCAACTAGAAGTCATCATGATAAAAGGCCAAATGACAGAACAAAGAGATTAAGCCAAGTAAAACTTCATTTACTCCAAAATGACTTATAACCTTGTAAAATTAGATATCAAAGATTGCAAAGATATCTACCATAACAAAGCACACGATTTTCCCAGTCAAAGCCCTGAAATATTTCCTGCTATAATATCTGTGATGTATACAGACTTTTGTGAAAGCTGATAAAAGGTCAAAATAAAATAGTATGCCAAAATCATAAGAAAGCTGGTGTCCAAGATGAGATTGCAAATTCCTTGATCTTTTCCTGACTCATGCACCTTGCAGCATCCGTCTTCCTAATGGAAAACACGTACCTGCTACATAGGATACAAAGATCATGTCCAATGGCAAAGGGAGGCATTTAAGATCTGTTAGCAGGTATGTCGATGTACTGGTAATGATCTGACTGATGTGACCATGCCTAAGAGAAGGACTCTAAAGAGAAAATGTGGCCTTTGGTCTGTTCACAGCTTTCTCTCCTCGGACTCCCTGAATTACCACGTAGGCCTTTGTATGCACAACATATCCTGTAAAGGTCAACTTCCCTGACAGTTACTGCACTGAATTACTTCAACTGTAGCAAAGCTGAGGAGGGATGTGAATTAACACGAGACAAAAAAAAAAATTTTGTAAATGGTGTCATCACAGAAAATGAAAGCAAAGCAACTTTGCATTAACTAAATTTCATTTCCATTTATACTGAAGTAACAACTCTGAAAAGAGCAACACAAAAATATCTGGAGAATGATGGAAGAGGCTTACTGAATGAGGATCAATAAATAACAGTAGAATCATTTTAGCTAGGTTGTCTCAATATGTAATCATATATCAGAATTTTTCTATGTTCACACTTGAATTCAAAGAAAGCTTTTATTACAAACAGTTTCACCATTACAATTATTCGTTTTTCAACCATGCATTTCTTTAGGCTTTTCTGAAGTCATACTCCCTTCACATTTCCACAAAAGCAATAGCAAAGATATTTCTGAGTTAGTAAATTGATCATAGACTTATGCAGATGAGCATCTGAACAATCTTACTCCATACAGCCACAAGGTAGACTGGTATTCTCCTTAACACATTCTGCCACCGAGATTGATGCATGCCTTAGCTGTTCTCTGATCTTTATGTGTTTCCTTCCCATGGAGAGCAAGAAAAGGAGGAAAGGGAAATCCGGCTTGCACTTGAGTCTTGTCTTGACAGGGAGTCATGTAAGCATCAAGACACACAATTTAGACCCAGCATTAGAAAATGTGTTACATGAACAATTCAATTAACACTCTTCTGGGACTTGGCTAAAGAAAATACTTATGGATGTTTCAAAGTCCATCCATATTCAAATATGGAATAAAGCATGTATATAAACATGTTATCCAATTTTATAAATTCAGTGAGTTCTAGGTATATATCTGTATGTTTTTTCTGGATAGGAATGTTTTCAGTATTTTTATTTGGTTTTAAGTATATTCTTGGTTTTGTTGTGTACTTGTAAAATACACAAATATCTCATATTGCAAGGATATGTGGGCCAAGCTTACTATTCTTATTGCAAAATAAATAAATTCAACTTGACTGTCTCTGAATTTAATGTCAAGTGTGTTCCAGAAATCATTAGCGTATCACAGAGAAGAAAGAGCAGAAACTCACAGGATCAAAGTGTTATAGCAGTTTTAGCATAGGAATATTATGAAAAGGCATAATATTCTGTTACTAATAAAGCTTTTGTGAAACTTTAGTATGAATTATGTGAATGGCAGTTTTGCTGCAAACTTTGGCAAGTCCAGATTTGGCTTTCCCTGTTTGCATTCCCCTCCTCTTCAGTCTCACCAGTTTACCAGAAAGATAAATATAAGTAGTCACAATGATATCTTGACCCCATGGACTTTAAAGAAATAACTGTATAAAGTCAAGCTTTGCTTCACCTTGAATTACAAGACTATTTGTAATAATGTATACATTTCTGAAGTGTAAAAATAAAACTATTTAAGCATATGACAACACTGCCCATTTAGCCTGAATAATATTCCAACTCAAAGTAGAGATGATGTTCCAGTGACATACAGATTAATTAAAAATTAAAAAAGAATAAATACCTCAATGTGAAATAATGAACACTGTAGCTTAATACAATGCATTTTAGCTAAGATTTAACTTGATAACAAGAATTCGGCATGTGTGTCCTTTAACAAATCAACTTATAAATACTAATTGGAGTAACCTGGTCTGTCAAGTTATCATAAAAATTACCTTGTCCACAATATCCTGATGCAATCTTCTCTCATGTCAGACTTGCATATACTGGATGATATGCTCTAATCCTTCCTAAATGCAGCAGTAGCATGTTTCTAAGTTTGGAATACTGCAGACCTAGATGATAAAAATACAACATTATTTAATCAGAACAATAAACACAAAATTATCTGCCCTATGAACTACCAGTCTTACACAGAATTTGTCAAAGAAATCATATGACTTATATAAGAAAAAATTGCTTGAACTTAGAAAAACTGAAACCATTACATACTAAACACAGTAAAAGTAGCATTAGTTCTTTCTAGGTAAAACATGCCTCGGGTTTTTTTATCATATCCTAACAATACAAACTCTAACAAACTCTCTATAAGCAGGTCACAGTTTGAGTCGGTTCATGAATATTAGTGTCAAAAGTATTAGTCACATATAAAAACCGGCTTTGCATAATTTCTATTTTTCTTTGGTTGCTAAATGATAGAATTTAAGCTCTACTTGTGGGGGGAAAAGGAAAGAAAAAAAATACAAACCAAACCATAAATCAAACCATCCAGAATATCTTTCCCTTTTTGATCATCATTTCACTACTATGAATTTATTTAGATCAGCCATGACACACAGTTTGCTAATTTTTTAGAAAAATACTGAAAAAAAAATTAAATTCATACTCATACAAGAACCTGGAGAAAACTGGTGATGGCATGTCAAAGAAAAACACTACTATATTATATGTTTTCCTGGCAATATTTGTTTTATATAGATATAATGTGAAATTCTGTCCAAATTCTCATACCTCTAATTTTATCTGATAATTTAATCAGCATATTTTCCTCTCTTTTGAGATTTAGGGTGTTATTTTTCCTTTTTCTCATTTTCTCTGTACTTTATTGTTGCACATACACAGGAATTACATAGATAGGATTTTATCTTTTTTTCCAGGGAAGCTTTCTGTTAACTAGTAAGCTAGCTTGCTAAACTTCTCTAAAATTGCCTTTATAGTAATCCTATCGAGGCAGCCATCCTGAGAAGAAAGTTAATTAAGAAAAATAAAAACAATTGCTTTCACTTTTGCTTTCAGGTTATTTTATTCTCTAGAAGTCTGCATCTAGAAATACCTAGAAGATCTACAGTGGAAGAGACACAATCAAGAAAACCTTAGATTATTCACAACCTTAAGCATGAAAGTGCTAAAAATAATTTCACCTTTTCATCAGATGGCATTGATGATACAATGTTGTTGTAAAATAAAAAGGTTTGCCAGCTATTATTTAATATTTTCCTCAATCTTTTAATGTTGTGCTACACAGGTAAGCCCTAGAAATATTGTTCAGCCACCTTAACGTGTACTCAAAGATAAATGCACATTTTTTAAGTTTTTTAATAACCTATACAAACATGTTCCTCGCAGATATTTGTATACACACATATATTTCTTTTTACTTTCTTGTTCTTTTCTGAAGAAAAATCAAAAATCTCAGGAGAAAAAGAGGTGTTATAAATAACTATAACAGTTACAACTGAATAGCAACTACTTTTCTTTTTTTTTCAAATGGTAGCATTTGGTTCATGATTATGTAGTAGTGGAAGAAAGAAGTTTCTGGGAAGAGGTAATATCTTTTATTAGACCAATTAACACAGTAAAAAAAGGCAGACTGTCAAAGATGGTTGAGTATTTAATGATAACTCGTTTAATTTTCCATATGTATCAGCTACTGCAATACCTTCCCCTGCAAGATTTCCAGCTCAATTAATGGTTTCATTACCAGTGATGATTTCATCAGTTTGGCACCTGCCTGTTCTGCTCATTGCAGTAAGGAAAGACTCTGGACCATGGAGCAACCATTTAAATAAATCTGTCATTTTTGTTTCTATGGAAACATCTTGCAGTTTTCCCAAGCTCGTAGTCAAGTTGGCCTCTCAGGCATGTTCTTTTCTTATGGTATCTTCCCCTTAACCATAATAAGATACGTTACTCTCATGCCTGTCTTTTCTGGAGAAACTGTGCTACAGCCACTATTTGCCCTTCAGTTCTGATTGGTATTTGTTTAACCTTGATTGGGTTAGCAGATTTCTTTTTGGTTGACAGCCACAGATCTTCACATAAAATCCAATCAATACAGTTCGTGTCCTCTTATCTGATGCAGTCTGTCAAAACCTAATCCATTTTGCTACCTTAGTTGTCAAAGATATTCTGTGACATTGAAACTTTTTACTTCTTAATTTTTAATACCTGCAAGCTCTCCATTTTCAATTTTTAAGTGCTCTAGACCTTTTTGGTTAATTAATGTTTTCTCTCCCTGCTATACAGGCATATTCTCTGGAGAGAACTCCAGATGACAACTATCAAAACAGTCAGGCTAGTTTTTGGAAGTTGCTTGACATAACAACTAAAATGTACTACAATAACCAAGTAAACAAGTACCTCCATTTGTGTTTTAACAATATTTCATTAATTTTCCTGACTGCTATAGTTGATAATGTGTCAAAAGAGATCTTTGCTTACTTATTTCCATACCTGATGGTTACTTTTCTTAAACAGCCTTCAAATAATCTGATCTTTTACTTCCAATTACTTTATTTCCTGCATGACTGACCATAGCAGGCTTCTCATAAACTTATCTGTCCAGGCTCTTCAGACAACATACTGAGGAACAGTTCTAATTAGAACTGGTTTGAAAAGCTTTCAAATAAAAAATAACAGAATTGTGCTTGTTACTTTCAGCAGCAGATGAAGGTTGCTATCATGCTTCTATCAACCTGAAGAACCTCTCACTTTGACCTTTGAAGAATCTGCCTGTGCCAAACACGAGAAAGCATGCAGTGTCCTGCATCGAGGCTGAAATTTTCAAGTAACTACTGACATGATTTATGACTTTCAGTTATTAATATATATGAGGAAGTTCCCACAGGCTCACTAGTAGCCATGAACAGTCTTTCCCTTTGCAGGACTGCCAAGACGGTGCAGCAGTGGGTATATGCCTCCATTCTCTTGATGTTAACATCCTTGTAATATGACACAGGTGGGATGGATTCTTATTATACAAAGCCTCTGTTCTTATTGTCATGCAGCAGAGGAATCCAAGAAAGGCTCATACTTCAAGACAGTAATCTTTGTTAGCTACTGCTCTACAACTACCCGCTTTTACTTTTTTTCAGAATCTTCTGCAATTTTAAAATTCTGTCGCTCACACAGACACATTTCTTTCATTGGACAATGTTGACATTGTACGACATTGTACAATGTTGACAAGAAAGGGCCTTCAACCTATGGATCCTAGATGGTGTTGCATTAAACACTAAAAGTAATGAGCATAATCATTGACGTAGTTTTTCCTAACTGTATATTATTTTCAGGCTCCCTTGAAATGAATAATTAAACCAGTAGCCTGTCTCCACTTCAAAATTTAAAACATTTATCTTCTGTTTCAGCAGAGAGAAAGATGTGCTTCCTCAACTTCAGCTCATTACAAAGGCCTTTGTGACTATAAAAAAAAATTTTGATTTCACCATAACTTTCTAATACACAATCCATCATATCAGCAGCAGATACAAGTGCAAAATGGGTGCCTTAAATATTTCAGATCACCTCTGCAACACTCACAGTTCCTTCCTCTGAAGTATATCACAGAGTGTTTCAGAGCTCCTCGAACAATATCTTTCAACTTGGTTTGATTAATTAGCGTAGTCAGAATCCTCTTACAAGACTAGTATTACATCTTAATTAATTGCCTAATGTTTCTTTGTATTGGGAAATTTGATTAATGATCTTCAAATAACATATCTGGTCATATACAGAAGCAATCACTCATGCCTATAATGGAGTATACAAATCATAAAAGCACTAGGATCCGTACAGATGATGTACATGAAGCATGCACTGCTGCTGCTGTCTCTGTTGTTCCAGCACATAGTGTCCCTTTTAGGTCATTTTCAGCCAAATGCCTTTCTGTGCATGATGCACAGGCACTCAGGCCCATTACTGGTTACACATATAAATTAGTGCAAATCCCGACTTGCATAGGACAAAACATTCATACATTCAATTTTATAGAGACTGCTTTTTCATAGCCTTTACTAGCTAATCCCTCAAACAACCACAAGAAACAAACACAAAATCATATTTGTCAAGCCTGACTGATCTCAGCCTTCTCTCAAGAATTTCATGTCTCTACCATCCTAATACCTTTTTCTTCAGTGAGTCATGCCAGCTCTATTATTTTTGTATAGAGGAAAAATACTGAGTTGTCAGAATAAGTCAGTAAAAATCACCCTGCATCATTATACGAGGTCCTAGAACTTCTGCACAGAATGATTTGGATGACTCTGAAGGCCCACATAGAGCTCTTCCACAACCATCTGTGCAGGTGCTTGTGCAGGTGCACCTGTGATTTGGCCCATTTTATATTCTCAACTAAAACAGAGCCATTTCTACTTGGTTCATGTCCAAGGTAAATAGTCGGTTATTCAGCTCAGCATGAAAATCACATGGAAAATTCCTCTGCAATACACTATAGGTTCTGATAGAACAGCACTGAAATTGTGCTTTAAGTGTCCAAATAGTGTTAGTTTTGCTTATGAAGGGCACGTCTTGCTCAATACTACTTCCAGAAGATTTTCAAGCTCTCAAAAGTGGATCCTATCACTGAACTGTAGCTCTAATTCATCTAATTTTTAGCATTTCAAGAAGGCCACTTAAGGGCTCAGTCTTTTCACAACTAGAAATCTAAGAATGTAATATTCTAAACATTAGTTTTATTGTTTGAACCCTGGCATCTTTGACGAAGTGCCTTAAATTCAGGTTTTATATTTTCAGTTTTAAAACGGGATTTGAGAGACAAGTCTTGGATAGTAACTTTCAAGTTAAAAACCAAGGTCATTTTTGTCCTCAGTGATTTTAATAAATATCTCAGTTACTTGAAATTGCTCCTAATACCTCCTGATACTTGTGAAAAAATAAAAAGATTTTCAAACTCAGACACGATTAATTAAAACTAAAATAAAATTGCTTCCCCATGTAGAGAGATTGCATATGTTATTGCTTATTGTTCACAATTAATGTTCATAAAATATTTTGTGATCCCTGGCTATAAACAGACAGACACATGGTGCACTTACGTGCAATCTATTGTGGTTTTTAAATACCACGTGAGCTGCTGAGAAAACAACATGTTCTGATCCTAAGTATTTTAACCACATTGTTATGCATTCACCTTCTGAAGGAATATGTTTACATATATCACAGTGAAAAATTAGAAACCGAAGATCAGTACTCGACTTAACAGCATCAATACACTCACATCTTTTCCAGGCCAGACACTGAAAAGAAGTATCGTACATCTAGTGGGTGGTTATGTAGGCCCCTGCCCCCAGTACAAGTATTTGTGATTTATAGTGATGCATTTCTAAAATACCTTTTCAGACACATTTGTAGGAACTATTCTGGGTACAGGAAGGCACCTTCATCTTCTGAGACTGTAAATCTGAAAAAGTAGTCAACAAATGATGAAGATAAAGTCGTATCTTGGAATCAAGACAAAATGAAGAGTAAAAGATACTGCCTAAGGTAATGGCTATTAAGCTATTTAGAGTGCTTTCAACTGACAGTATCCATTTTTTATCCCCCTGACTTGAAGAAGCCAAATGACAAAATACCCATTTGAGGTAGTCAGTGACTAATCATGTCTGAAGCACTCAGGACAGAAAATTTCAATGTTTATTTTTGTCCAAGTTAGGTTGAAGGACATCTGAGAGATAAAAGATGATCAAGGTCTATCCCATGATGGATATTCTACTCTGGTTTGTCTATGGTATTCCCTGAGTAATAAAAGAAAATAGAAAATAGATGAGATATTTGAGGAAAGCCTTTAAAAAGCAAGAGGAGAAAGTGGCTATTATTTCTGGCTTAGCAGCAAAAGAACGTGCATTTAGTAAGCTAAATTCATACGTGGAACCACTTTGAAACAGTAGGCTGGTCCAACTGGCAGAGAATCCAAGGGGCAGCCCAACTTGGCTCATTAACTCTGTCTTAAAGGAGGCAAGGTAGTAGATGAAGTTGAACAGAAGAACATGTCTATGAACAAGGACTGCGACCCAAAAGCTCAGTGTAGAGCCATGCCTAGAGCCCCAAACAAGGTCTAGTTCCACAGCTAGAAACGATAGGCCTTGCTGAAAGATGGCATAAAAATTGCTGTGATAGTCAACTGTGCAGTAAAGCCAAGACAAAGACATGATACTGAAAAGCAAACAGGCATTCAGCCCTGAGAAAGTAAACAAAATGTTTTCTCTATTGCTCAGTTGTTTCAGGGCTGTGTCTACTGATACCTACATCATGCATCCCTCTCTGCCAATAATACATGTAAAAAAGAAGGGTGAAAAATAGTGCAACAAATAACTGCATTCCTATAAGTCTGAACAACATCCCTGATGAAGCTGATCGGTATTTGGTTATTGTGTCACTGATTCCATGCTGTTCTTATAACTGCATTTAAATTCATGGGATATAAAAATCTTGGACAAGATTTGGTACGTCTCACTTCAGCCAGTAATGAATTAAAATTGTAATATAGTTATATGTATAAGGAAAATCTGTTCTGTCTTTCTCTTCAGGGACATTAGGCCTACTACCTGGCTGAACTCCTATGTTATTTCACTACAATAGCTATTAGTAAAACAATAAATAGTATGTAATATAAAAATGAAGCTGCTGAATGCCTTTTAAATTTCCTGCTGGTAACTGCTAATGTCAAAACATTATATAAGACAGCATTCACTGAACAGCAGCAGAATTTCTAACTGAAAATGGTGAGACTGCGTTTAACAAAGGGTGGGTAGTAAATTATTCTGCTTATTTATTATTCAGATTAAGCACTCCGAAAACATTTCCTATTCTATTAATTAATAATTTGAAAAATACTCAATGCAGAAAGCTATGACAAGATGGCTTTTTAGAATTTGATTGTTTTGTGTGCAGAATGCAAAATTAAATTGCAAAAAATGCATATTTATTTCCTAAGAAATAAACAAGCACCTACTTAGCTCTTCTGCTTTGCAGCTTCCCCAGCTATTCCTGCACTGTCCTGGCTGCCCATGCTTTACAGAAAGCAGACTAAAAATAACCTAAATATTATATTAACATGTAGTTGATCGCGTCATGTATCAAATTGCTTCTGTCTTACTTTACACCTTTCCCCAACCTGGCTGCAATATATGTGCAAAAGCTGGAAAATTAACACTGTTGTAGCCACAATAGCCTAATGATATAAGCCAGACAAAATTTATTGGGAAACATAATATCTTTTATTATATCAAGTGATACAGCTGTAAAAAAAAACACAAGCAAGGTTTCCAACACACCGAGCTTACTTCTAAATTAATTAGCATGTATATACATATACGTGGATACAGACAAAGCATATGGAGTTAAAAACCCACAGCACACAGACCTATGTCCAAATTTAGTCTTTTTTTGTTCCAGTTTCACTAAAAAAAAATCCATATCTTTCAGAAATCTCTGAGATGGTAGTGCTACATCACATGTGTTATAATCAGTTCTGGGAGAACTGAGATTCTTTAGCCCCCATAGGCAGCACTGAGAATTAAAAGCCACAATCTGTCCAGCCCCCTCTGTTTGCCAGTTGTAATTAAATAGACCTTCACAATTTATACTTTCTCCACAATATTTTGCATACAATTAAGGTTCTTTTAAAATTAATTTATCAAAACATGTTTGCCTTCTATTTATAGCAAGACAGGGATTTTGTTTGTTTAATTCAGTACCCAAGAGTTCACACTGAACACTGATGTTTGAGATTACAACAAACTATTTGTTTGAAAATTGTAAACTGGCAGACATTCCTGACATTAAGACAGATGCACCAGAAGTACATTCTGCTCACTATTTTCTGACACTATGAAAAGTATGTTAACTTATAAATAAAAGATTTAACCATGCTAGCAACTGCAACATTTATGACTGCTCCTGCAAGCATGTGTGGTCCAGTAGAATTCAGCTCCCTGAACCAATCTTTTACAAGCACACAATGAACATCCTTCAGGCAAGAAAGCTGGGGGTTTATTTATTTATTTCTTTGTGAGTATACTCTTAATATTACAAGCAGCTATGAAATGGAAGGAAAAGGAAATCGGAACATGTGAAGCATCAGAGCATTCCAAAATAGGTAAGCATAAATTTCAAAAAGACGCTTTTAAAATTCAATTGAAAAATCATTCTGTAGTGTATACTATCCAGAAAAATAAAAATTCTTGCTTTTGGATTAAAAAAAATACTTTTACAAGGACAATACATGCATAATGGTATAGTTCATAGTCATCAACGCTCTTTCCCATACAATATCTAGCTGCACCATTCTATCATTCTCATGAACACATTATGTGAATACAAAAGTAAGGGAATGTTGGAAAACTTGACAAGTTTGCATAAGTTCCCCAGCTTGGTTCTCAAGATATTAAAGGACAAGAAAAAGCTGCAGGAGAGGAGTACTACAGACATCAAAGCCATCCTGACTAAACTGCACCACTTAAAAATGTTAAAGCCAAAAAAAACCCCAAAAACCTGAGAAGGACACCATATCCAGGGTAATCACCACTTATTTCAATGTCATTAATGGGAATGAAGTTGGAGAGGAGTAAATTTCAGCTTAATTTTAACTCTAGTGCAGAAAAAGTAGTAGTGGGATGTAATGCATGTAAATTAAAATTTAGTTATGATTTCTATAGACTTCTGAGGAATACTTTACCATCTTCAGAATGTTTCCTAACTTTACACAGCTCCTTACTTAAAAATACAATTCCATGCAAGGATTGTTTACCATAAGGATCTAAATCCAGTACGAGCAATCTGTATACTATTCTATATTCAACCACTTTGTAACTTTTTTCCACATTCATGTCAACTGTTCAAATAAGAAATCAATCACTATGTGCATATATTTACAATATAGAATCAGATTTTCTGAATAATTGATCACAAATTAACTCTGGTAATCTGCAATTTTATGCTTAAAAAACTAGAATTCCATTCTCACTTCATGTTCAACTGTAACCTCGACTATGAGGTCGCAGAACTTCACCCTGGCCTCCAATGTTACTCTAAGTAAATCTGATACTGTCAAAAGAAGCGTTACAGCAGCCAACCATCACCCATAGGTCACAATCTGGTAAATAGAGTAATTTACGATTATTCTACAGTATGAAGGATACTGTTGTAGAGAAAAGAAGTATATCATGCTAATCAGGTAGTTTGATGTTCCTCATTGAGCATAAATTGGCAGTTGCTACCCGAAGGAATCACCATAGGTGTTTTGGAGTGAATTAAAATTCTTCTCTAAGAATTAGTCTGTGCAAAAGTCCTGCTGGGCAAAATGATTTTTCCATGTGCATTTTCCATTTTGCCTTCAGTTAGATTGTATGGGATTTGAAATTTCTCATGGGAAGATGTTCATTGCAAAAAAGGTAATCGGGATAGCACAGCTTTTGAAGCTCTTGAGCAGTAAAAATAAAGGCAAGTGTTATGTCTGTATCACTAGCATTGTAAAATCTTTGCACAGCTTTTAAAGTTTATTAGCCCAGTTGTAGACAGGAACACTAGGTAATTAGGTAGGGAAAAAAGACTCTCAAGCGTACAATTGCATTCCCAGTAACTACTTTGGAAACAAGTCCCGTAATAACACTCAGTGATCTGTGGCATCTTTCATCCAAAGTGTATTTTACCTATCATGTTTATGACTGAAATGCAGAAACTGTGAAAAACAAAACAACTGCTTAATAATGCCAGGCTGCCAGGTAAAGCTTAGAGGGAGAAAGGAAAACGGATTTCAAGTCTTTTCAGCCAATGGCAATTTCCAGAAGAAAGAAATTATGAGGTCTCTTTTACCAGACCATCTAGCTGCAGCCATGCTCCATGTTACAAAGCATATAGCTGTATTTGTAACTACCACTAGTTAATCAAATAGCTTTATCCAGGAGTCTCTCTTTCAATGTCATACCATCCCCTGATAGCTGTCTTACCAGCTCAAGACAGTCTACAGGTGTGCATATTCCTGTTTAAAATAACTGGGGTTATCCACATCCTCATTTAGTCTGGATCTGAGTCCAGGTTTGTGCCCCAACTCCCAGCCCAGCTCAGCAGCTCTGCTTGGTACACTGATGGCTTTTCAATACTGCTTCCTCAGGAGAAAGCCAGCACAAAGCAACAGAAGCTCAGGTTCCTATGCAGTGAGCGGGCCTGTGCTTTTAATTCCTGTCCCTACATGCTACCATAAACTGTTCCTGTTTCCATTTCAAAGTCAAACAGCATAACCTAATCTGTGGGTGGTTTCAGTCTTTTGACTGTACACTGGAGGAGAACAAAAGAGAAATAATGAAATCCATTATCAGTAGCAACTGAGGCAAAGGGTACTAGCGGTCCAGTGCCCGTTTCCCCCCGAAAGAGTCAAGCCTGTCCTAAACTAAAACAGCTGCTGAACGCCCATTGCTGGGCCAAAGCTTAGATCTCACAATCGTGTCACACATGCAGCATAAACAGTCAGAAACAACCTTATGTCCTTGGCAGGGTATGTAAGAATTTGCTGTAATTCTGTTTAACTGCTGGCAGTCACTGGATCATATTCCTATTTTTCTACACTTGGCAAGATTATCTACATGCATTACAATATACAGAGGGCACAGGTTTGACCATCTGGCCATAGATGTCAAACTGAGACATTTTCCAGTGGTAGCATCTGGTTCCTCTACAAAAAGCAGTGTGTTTGCAGCTTTGGGCCTGTTACATGGTAGGGCTACAGTTGCATTACCTAGGCTACAAATATCTTGTTATTGCTTTCTTCTGATTCATCTTTAACTCTCTAGTATTGACTGTGTTTGTAAGACTATGCACAAGCTAATCTGTCTAATAAGGAGCTAAAGCATATCCTACATATTTCTCTAAATGTGCTATAGCATATTCTTTCAGCTGATATTTGAACCCGAACTATTACATAAAAATGGTTTTGGAAGTGCCCAGCACTAGAAAGAAGAGCTCATTAGCTTCCAAAAGGTTTGTAAAGCAACAGTTCCCAGGCCAATGTCCCATTTCAGTTGGTCTGAATTGTTTCCTGTCTGTATAATAGCTACAGATACTTCATATACATGGAGAAAAGAATGGGGTCAAACATGGCTCAGTTATTCTGAATGGGAAAGCTATTTGCAAAATCGTCATTATCTGAAAATAAAAATAAAGAAGAATAACTAAATCATGAGAAAAGCCGGCTAAAAATGATTATTCCTGTTCCATGCATGAAACATACACAAGCAGAGAATCTGTGGTCCCGCATCGAGGCAGGATAAAGCAGTCTGGGATTCTCATCTATAATTAAGAAGTCATAGCACATCTTCAGATGCGTAACAACTTTGGCCCTTAGGAGCTAAGAATAATACATGTAACAAATCTTAGTACACAAAGATATTCTAGACAGACTGCAAAGCTGTATGTACTTTCTAACACCTGGCACATGTCAAACATAGACACGTTTTCTTAAGAGGGAGTTCCAATAAAAGAAAAGGTGAAGCTCAGAATTAAAGCTTGAAATCTCTTTCTATAAAGTCTCTGCAGAAACATGCTACAGGATTTTTCCTAAATCCTATGCCATTTCATTCAGTATTGTGTTAGTAAATGACAGAGTTTGGAGGACCATGAACTAGCTTGCAACAAAGACCAGGAAGAAAGCAATAGAAAATAAGCTAGTGGCCAAGTCTGACTCGTAACTTATAATAATACCATGCAAGGCAGGAACATCTTTTAAAATTACCTTTCAGGCAAATGTACATTGATAATTTTGTCAGAGGATCTAAGAGAATCTACACCACCCATTCATGTATTAACACGAACACAGCCCGTAGGAAGATACACAAATTCTCTGCCTAACTGCCATGGCAGCATAGCATGTAGGAATGACTGCAGTGACGCCAACTGTGTTCATGGATCCAGTACAATGACAACTCTACAGAGGCCATACCATCTTTCTGCCAGACACAGAAGTGCACAGAGCAGACAATGAGATCATGGCAGAGCATTTGGATGCAATACTCGCATATCATGTGCAGAAAAGGGAATATCTTGCTATTATACCAGCAGGCGTAAGAGATGCAGTAGTGTGCCTGCTCCCAAGTGTCGGGGATAAATATGTCCCATTGGAGGACTGATTCAAGTTCAGAAAATGTATCCCTTATGTACAGATGCTGTTTGTCCACTGTTGCAGAGAACCACAGCAGGAATTTTATGTTTGAACATATGGACGAGTTAGTCATGCCCTATCTACTCAGAGAAACAAACAGAGCCAGGCTGGATAGCTTGCAGGGCGGAACAGCTTTTTTTTTCCTTATAACCCAGTAAAAGGCCATGATGGTGGTAATGAATTTCTATTTTAATCAGTTAATAGAAATAGTTTCTGATTATCTGACCAACTGAGGGCTAGAGATGGAAAATTTTACCACATATTGTGCATAACTGAATGGATTCAGTCCTTTTCAGCTTTCCTCTTAAGACAAGCATTCTGTATTTTTCCCAAAAGAAGACTCTATAGGCTGCATATTTTTATGCATAAACACACAAATTCAGTGTGCCCTGAACCTTCACAGGTCAAAAGGAACAGATCAAATTCACTTGATAAACATTGCAGAATGTTACATTCTGTGCACAGATATATGTGACCTTTTTCCTGGCTGGAAAGAATTAATTTTTGTGGTAAAACAAAGCTTGAGGAATGGATTCAGTATAACAATGATAGCACTGCTAAACAAAAGGCTGACTTGTAAAGAATTGAAGAAATATTTGTCCATTATTCATGACATTTTAACTTGTTTATGCCCTTTAGAATCAGCATAGTGCACGTGTTTGATTATTCATTGTGAACTAGTACTAGGACCACCTCAACTGAAACACTGACTTTCAAATGTGATAGCTCTAACCTTAGAGAGAGAATAAAGGCCATAAAACCTGTTTCTTACATACGTGTCATGCTTTGAATTCACTCTTTGGTGGCTTGAAAGAGACTATTTCTAATATGGAGACTTCAGTGAACGTCCTGGGTTTTATTCATTTTCCTATATAAGGTGCAGCATAATATGAAACCTACATTAAATGAAAATGTATCTTGACATGACAGGGCTTTAAAAAATGTCATTTACAAACATTGCACAGCTGACTGCTCTGCAAGTCCACCTGACACACTCTCTTCTGACCTGGAGCTTGTCTCTCAGGAGATTTCTTTGAATTAATACTCACATTAATGTGCACCAAAAACACACACTCTCCTACTCTGTTCTTATTCTGCACTATTAGCTGAGTTTCTCCTGCTTTGCAACATAATTTCTAAGAATTTATTTTGCTTAGATTCTCTGGCATGTATCAGGAATAACTTTGAGATTATAAATAGGTTGGCAGAAACAAAATTTAGAAATAAAAAAGGTTAAACTGATAGAATTTATTTTTCATACCAAATTAGAGAGAGACAGGCATCTTTAACTGTAGATCTCCATTTAGTCAGAGGATCTGCATTTAAAGTCAGTGTATACATCTCTGGCTCAGTTCCTGAATGCAATCCTTAATTTTGAATTCATCCAGAGAACTATGCCTGAAGAGTATAAAAATTTAACCAACAATTCCAGAAGTAGATATCTCAAGACTCTGATGTAGAAATCTGAGAACACAGCAGGCCTCATTAATCTTGAGACTAGGATTCTGCTGACAGCAAGCAGATATAAAACGCAAAGAAAAATAATCACAGATCTTTTCTTATTTAATCACATTCTTATCTTTTTTAAAAATATATATTTTAAAATACCCTTGATTTTTAAGCATGACTCTTGAGTTCCGGCTTGGCATCTCTTCTTTATAGGACTCATTTTATCAGTAATGTGAATAAAAGCAGCACAACAAATTTCAATCATCCTCATCAACTTCTGCAAGGCCCCTTCAGGGCCTTTTCTGTCCTAGTTCCCCTAGTTCATAGACATTTTCCTATCTTTTAGGGTTTGGGTAGATCTAATTAGACACTTGCTAGCACAACTCCATTCTATTCAGCTCAAATTTCTGGTACCGTAGCTATCACCATAATCTCTGAACATGTCATCAATGATCACTTGGAAATTTAAATGTAGGGTCAGAGTTTTAATCTCAAACAATATAATTGAAGAGTCCAGAATTCACTGCTGCTGCCTCAGAGCACATCACCCTGTTACAAACCCTCTTCACAACACCCTGTTACAAACTCTCTTCACACCTACCACTGAAACACAAAACCATGCATTATCCATCACTAGTAAACATATTTTTTCTGCCCATTATTGGCATTTAGTCATTTCAAAGTGAAAGTTACTTAGTAAGTTTTAACAGCTTTCCAAGCTGTAATATATACAGATCTCTTTTCCCTTCTTTGCTGTGTGTAAGGTACATAGGTCATGAATCCATCCCCTCAGTGCAACAAGTGAAACAACTTTGAAATATGAAAAATGTTATAATGTCACTGTCTTCTACCTAAAATAAAAAAATTTAAAAAGGTAAAACATATCACTGCAGGCATTTAAAACTTAAAAAAAATATCTATTCAGGTTTTTACTCTGGCAAGCTTTAATATGATATTTAATAAACAGAAGTTGTGCATCACACATAAAATATCTGTTTCATAAATAGATACAATCAAAACCACAACTGCCATTGTCAACTTAACTGAGCTGGGCCATTGTCATAATCAGTTCCTGCAAATACTCTGAATTTAAAACAATGTCATTTTGACTACTGTACTCATGTGAATAGATTTGATGAACATGAACAGTTGAGCAGAAGAAATTTTAGTGAGAATATTCATGAGTGGATTTGACACTCATGTAAAATAAGCCAAAACCAGAAAAACAAAAGAATATTACTTTACATTTAATTGTACAATTCAATGTTTGGTTACTTCAGGGTTATATATATTTAAGCTTCAAGATACAGGGAGTTGCTTTTGATGAACAGAACATGTAATTCTGAGCTTCACAACAAACAAACAGACCATTCAAAATGATTACACATGGTTGATTTTTATCTATTTCATGACTATTTCATGATCTGTGCCCAGATGAAGTTCCGTGGATTATTTCAATACTTAAAGGGGACTTGTAAGGAAAATGGGGACAAACTTTTTAGCAGTTGTGTTAGGGTCTGTTGTGGTAGGGGAAAGGTTTTAATATAAAAGAGGGTAAATTCAGACTAGTTATAAGGAAGATATTTTTCATGACGATGGTGATGGAACACAGGAACACATTGGCCAGAGAGGCAGTAGATGTCCTGTGCCTGTAAACATTCAAGGTCAGGTTGGATGGGGCTCTGAGCAACCTGGTGTACTCGATGCTGACCCTGGTCATTGCAAGGGTGGTTGGACTAGATGACCTTTAAATGTCCCTTCCAACCCAAAAATTTCTATGATTTAACTAACTCCAGCTACAAATCAGTATAAATAAAATGGGGATTCATTTTCCTTTGTAATTTCTGTTTTAGAGCCAGTTCTCATGAGATGATTAGCTTTTCCTGTGGGTACTGGACAATCTAAGCTCTTGCTGATTCCAGAACGTGTTTAGTTTGGACCATTTTTGACAGCACAGACCCCTAAAGCTTGTGAACTCCTCAGTGCAGCAGGAGATTGCTAAAACCTACAGGAACCTGGCTTACTTATGGCTTAATATTCGTGTGTGTCTCTGTCACTTTGAGCCTTCTAAACCATATTTCCCTTTTTATGTTTTATCTCGTTTAGAGAGTCGGGAATGGTGTGTTTCAGTGCAGTTTGCCTTCCAATTCTAAGACCTTGAGAGCCGCCTAGTGGAGGTCCTTTGTCCAAATCCCCAAATTCAGCAAAGTCTTTCTATCCCAGTGTATCACATCCCTCATTACTATCACTCCCGACACCGTTCTTATAGCTGAACACCACGTAAGGATTCCAACGCTTCACGTTTGTCTTTTTACAGCAATGTGAATTGCTTTTTAAGATATAAAACTGGTTTTAAAAAAGTAAGGCAGCATTGGAATTAAGTGTTGATTTCCCACTGTGAGAAAAATCTAACAGCACAGACCTCAGCATTAGACAACCTAATCAGGTAGTGGCCAGTATTAACAAGGAACTTAGTTCTGTAGACCCAAGTCTGAAAAAAATTAGAAAATGCACAAGATGACAATGATGCACTATTTATTATTAATATAAAACATAATTATAATTCATGAGCACCAAAACCTACCAAGTTACAAAACCATAAACTATACAAAAATGCAATCACAAAAATTTTCCTGTTATTTCAGATAGTTATCTCTTTTCCTCTTATTTTGCCTAGAACACATTTAATTAGTGATCATGAGATGCAAAACCATGAGCGACATGCACTGATGTAGCACTGATGCATCAGGCAGAGTAGCAGTTATTCTAATGCGTGCATGTATAAAACCTGTAATATAGAAAGCTGAAAATCAGACTATTTCTCTGATGTTTTCTTTTCATCTCTCCGTTATTACTTTACATGTGGATGTTAACTAAAGATAAAAAACAAAATCAACCCTGTTCTAAGTCAGTCTGGACTTCAGGAGTAAAATCTGATGTATATCTATATGTGTATTAGATCTAAATGACAGGAGTGTGAACTTCCCAACTTTTTTAGGGTTGTAATAACATAGGGCTGAGCACTATGTAATAACACAGGGAGAGCATCTGTTGCTCAGTAAAAGCCAAGGAAGAACGATGAGGGAGCCTGTAAGTCAGGGGTGTTTCCAAAGCTCAGAAAGAAAAACGTTATGCTGGATCTACAGAGCACACTGTGAGTGCAGTTGAAACACCAGAAGGATGGGATGTCATCCAGAGGGACCTGGAGAAGTGGGCCTCTGTGAATTTCATGAGATTCAACAAGGCCACATGCAAAGTCCTACACCCAGGTTGGGGCAATCTGCAGTTTCAATATAGGATAGGGGATGATGTGATTGAGAGCAGCCCTATGGACAAGGACTTGGGGTGCTGATTGATGAGAAGCTCGACATGAGCTAGCAATGTGTGCTCACAGCCCAGCAGGCCAACTGTATCCTGGGCTGCATCAAAAGAAGTGGGGCCAGCAGGTTGAGAGACATGATTCTCCCTCTCTACTCCACTCTCATGAGACTCTACCTGGAGTACTGTGTCCAGTTCTGGAATCTCCAGCATAACAAGGATATGGAACTGTTGAAATGGGTACAGAGGAGGGCTACAAAGATGATCAGAGGGCTGGAGTACCTCCTATATGAGGACAGGCTGAAAGAGTTGTGGTTGTTCAGCCTAGAAAAGAGAAGTCTCCAGGGAGACCTTATAGCAACTTTCCAGTATCTGAATGGGGGCTACAAGAAAGCTGGGGAGGGCCTGAACACAGTATTCGAGGTGTGGCCTCACCAATGCCAAATGCAGGGGCACATGACTCCCCTGGTCCTGCTGGCCACACTGTTTCTGATACAGGCCAAGATGCTATTGGCCTTCTTGGCCACATGTGCACGCTGCCGACACATATTCAGCCATCAACCAACACACCCAGGTCTCCTCTGCCAGGCAGCTTTCTAGCCTTGAGGTCTTTAAGGTCCCTTCCAACACAAACCATTCTATGATTCTGTGATTCTATTAGAGTCACAGACAAGGACAAACCCAGCAACAACATGATGTGGTTTATGTGTTACAGCTCTGGTGGGACAACAAACATGTCACACAATGCCTATGAGGAACTAAGACATGCCTACAAAGAGCCGCAGTGGGACTGGAGGCAAGTCAAAGAGCTGAGAAAGGCCTGGAAGAGGAAACTACAGAAGTGATGTCAAAGAGTTGGAGATCTGCAACACATGAGAAAGACTCATCTCAGATAAGGCAAGTGTCTTGAACCTCCAGGTCTCCATGGCTGAAGTGCTATCTTATGATAGATAATATTTCTTCATCGTGACTATGATGGAGAAATGATTTTCTGCAAAGAAATAAACTCACAGTTTACAGTTTACATACATTCATTCTCCTTGACAGTAACAGGGTTTGCAGTTATCACAGGGTGTCTCATATTACTGCAAAGAGCTTGGCTTACTATGGCATTGCTCTAATTTTTCAACTGAAAAGTTAGAAAGAAACTAACTTAAAAAAAACCAAAACAAATGAACAAAAATATCAAAACACTAGGGCATGCAATAGTATAAGAGTGAAATATCTCAAAGAAATGTCATTTTCCCCCAAATCTAATATCTGCACTGAACTGATTTTAACATCACCTCTAAATCATAAAAAATGCCATCCAGCATCTGAAATCGAAAGTACAAACACAGAGGAGGAGGTGAAAATGCCTGTTTTTCATTTGGAAACCTCAAACAGCTGTCAAAACAGAGATGAGACAGTGAATAGTAAAAAGGTGGAATAAGCTCAGCTAAGAAACATAATTGACAAGAATACCATCTTACCCAGAGGGAGAAGGACAAGAAGAGCAAAGTCATATACTTTCTATCAATGTGTTTCCTTTTAGAGGTTTGTATGTCAAATCAAGATAGTGATAAGAAACCTGTTCTAGGAGTGGTTCACAAAAAAAAAGCATTCCTTGAGTTAAGAACAATCTTTCTGACTCTCCTGGCATGTAACATCCTGCACAGCGACCAATGTCTTCCCAGGCATGTCAAGCAATCCCATCTTAAATCACTATCATAAACAAATATATTTATTTATTTATTACACATACACCTAGTATGTTCTGAGAAAAAACAAACAAACAACAACATGTATATGTACAAGTATATACCTAGGCAGAACAGAACTGGAAAATACTTAAAAAATAATGAAAAAAACCTAAAGCAACAAAGCTCATTTCTTAACCAGATGCCATGGAACGAACTCACAGAATACTGCATCTGACATAGATCATTATTGCCATCTACCATCAGATTATGGTTTAATAAGCATGGGAATGTCTCATTAAGAGACATTCTGGTCTCTTTTTCTGGTCTTTCAGCTGCTGGTAATTCTAAGAAATGATGGAGCAACAATACGAAATCCAGTGTCTTACACAGCATGCTTAAGCTCATACAGGATGTTTAGTAATTTAAAATATTTTGCATTGTAGATAATTTATACCTGTTCTAGAATGAAGGAATGAAATTATATATCTATATCCTGACTTCTAAGTATGCTTTCTTGGTAGTAAGTTTTAATATTTTGTTTAGGGTATTTTATTTGTTTAAGTGGCCTCAATTCAAACAGAAATAAAGTTCCTCTGAAACTAATAAATCGTACTGTTCATTTAGTGAAGTCTGAGGAATTGTCTGTAATTATTAAAAATTCAGACACAACTTATAAGACCCCTTTCTAAGGAAAAATTTTCAGTAAGGAGTTCTGCTATGACTGACACTCTCACATACTCCATTAAAATTCTCCAAAGAGACTAGTGCCTTATTTTAGAAAGCAACCTACACTACAAACTGCAGTGAAAAAGAATATTAAGAGGCATGAAGTTAAGTTGCTGCTTCATATTACCTTAAGACAGGATTTGCAGTTAAAACTTAAGTCAAGCTTGTTCCAAACTGCAGACAAAACATGACAGATTTTGTTTTATACAGATATATGATTTCTCCCTTCGCTAAATGAAGAAATTAACCCACTGAATTCCATAGCATTCTTCTCCTGATCATTACATTAGGTTATTGTGATGAACATACTAAACTCTAAGAACAAGTCTGAAAGATTCCAGGTTCATGTACGAGATAAGAAAAAGTTTGTTTTCCTATGTTCTTCCCCAATGTTGAAGCTGATTATTTTGTTCAAGATCTTCCATAGGACATAATCTAGGAAAACTATACATTTCCTACCTAGATTGTCTATTTTTCAGTCTATGATCCTTCAAGGATCCAAGCAGGCACGTTTTCCATCCTCCCATACAGGAGTTACGAAGTAAAGTCAAATGACACTGGAGTGGAAAACCAAGTATGAGCCTTTCTGTGCAATCCTAGTTTTGTCTGTAAATAGAAATGTTCAAATTGTTTAGAACTCTTAGGATAAAGCAGTATTGAAAGAAATAAAATACTTATCTGTGAACTTCTGTAAAATTTGCCTGCAAAGCATGATGACACTATCTCACAAAAAATCAAGCAAGCAGAGGTAAAAATCTACCTGCTACGACACATTTTCATGGATTCTTTCAAAAGTCCCATGCTTACCTACAAGACAGTTAGAAAGAAAAGGAAAGCTGTGTAAATGTGAGGAAAAAAAACACAGAGAAAGAAAAATGGGGCGGGGGGGCGGGGTTGGAAATGAAGAGGTGGAGAATTCTGAGAAAAGAAAACAAGAGACATCCAGTTTGGCTTCAGATACAAAAGGAGCATTCTATCACCGTAACACATGGTTTTCCAGTGAATGCAATGTTAGTATAGCCTTGTATATTTCCAGACAAGACATTCAGTCATGGAAATTATGAAAAAGAATAAATAAAAACTACCTCAAAATCAATAGACTCATGTAAGTTAATTATAACTAATTTTTATGCCATCCTAAATAGAATTATTATTCTGAAAGAAGAGACCTATCAAGGCCTCCATAAAATTAGCACAGAACTGTGTTAAGGATATTGGTTTTGGCTGGAAGAATGTTGGCAAGAGAAGAAGGGAAAGAGAATGAAAAAGATATATTTTTTTTAATATCATTTTATCCACAGTATTCAGTCCTTCTGTTAATAGGTGGAATACTGGAAGTGAAATCAATTGCTTTAGATTTAGTAACAGCTGTGGTTGTTGAAACAGCTAAAGACATTATGCACTAGATCTTCCTTTGAAAGCATGACCAGTGCTCCACTGACTTTGAACCTATGCTGATTTGAATCAAGTACATACTATACAGTGCTGGTCACGTGAGAAAGCAGATGGAAGGAGGAAGGAGGGAAAATAAATTATTTTTATTTGCATTTAATAAAATCTGGCCCACAGGCTTTATGTGACTCAGTACTGAACAGCTGGGATTGATCACAGGATCACAAACTGGAAAGCAGTCATCTGGCTTCTAGAAATAAACACATTCAGTTCCTCTTCCACAACTTTATTTTTTTTAATGACAAACTGCAACAGCCATTTTAAGTCCTTTTAATAACTGAAGCCGCAGCATTTTTAACTTTTCAGTAATTTTTAGTATCACTTTTTCACATCACGGAATCAGACCACTGTTAAATTTCTTTGAACCCTGGACTGGCAGTAGCTTCTTGGATTGCCCTACACACACGCACGCACAATTAATTCATGACTATTTTGCTTCAAAATTTTATGAAACAATGGTAGTCTTGCAACTCCGATTTTTATTAGTTCCATTCGTCACAAGCATCATGGGAGCAGCACAATATATGACGCAAGATGCAGCACTGATGAACTACATTGACCGGCGTCTCCTGTCTTTAGAGGTATGTGCTAGCTTTATCATGTAATTCTGTCTAACTGAAAAGAAGTTTGAAAAAGTATGAATGTTCTATGTGTGTGATCAAAGCACAGTTTGTATGGTAAACAATATTAGGAAGATAAATTTCCAGCTTTTTCTAATAAATAAATAAGTAAAATTGTAGTTAAACCTTTAACTACCATGACTCCTAATTACCATACCATTATTTATTACCAGATATCATTTCAGAATGTTCTATTTTTATTCTATTATCACTTGTAATTTTTTTACAACATCGGTGACTTTAGCTGATTATGCAAATGTTAGTAGTACTATCACAGTCTATCCTAGGGAACAGTATAACCATATTATCATCAGTAGAAATGCTGTCAAGTACTAACAAGGAGACTGACATTTATCAGGTATTTTTGCTATGTACAGATGAATCTACCTGGAAGGGTAGTTTTAAGACACATTTATGTAAACTAGCAGTGTATCTGCATTTTAACTAGGAGTTGAAATAATGCCCTAAGAGCTGGGAGATTGAAATAGGTATTTGCTTTCAATTAATTATATAAAAGGACCAGCACCTGCTTATTTTTCTGCAGTAAAAAAACTACCAGAAATGCAAAATACATTTTCAGTACTGGCATGCTGTATTCATACATAGTTTATCTTAAATCATTAACATGTCCTTGGCTCCTGACTTGCCTTAGCAGTTTAGAGAAACTTTAACCTGACCGATCTTGAATTTCCTTTTCATTTAAAGCTCTCACTGGTCTTAACTTCACAACACAGAAATGACTGAAGGATTAGCCTGGTATTGTGTTCCCATTGTGCAGGCTGAAATTTGAATTTTCTTAGTACAAGAAGAACTTCATATGGTAATTTCTGTTCATTTGGCAATTTCTGTTCATTTGGCACAGATCAAAAATTATACAATCTCACCCGTGGAATCAGGTGCAAGAGGTACCAAGCAGAGAATAGTACAGAGCTGAGGCAGATATTGAAGAGAACACTTGAAAACATTTAAAAGGAAGGATTTTTTGAAAGTAATTACCCAGCCTCCTGGGGACTTATGGTCAAATATAGATGGGGGGAGGGCACAAAAAAATACACCTTGCAAAATAAACAAACCACCACCACCAAGATTATGTAGAACAACTGCATACTGCACTAATCATTCAGTAAACTCTGACATCATCTCTTAAAAGACCACCTTAAAAACAAAACACCTGAAATCTCTGTACAAAGCACTGAATTATAAACTGGCACTTAGCTCTATGATTGTGGTTTTGAACTTAAACACAAGCCCAATTTTCTAATCTTCTCAAAGTGGCAGTTGGGCTTCTATTTACCTTTAAAGATGTTCAAAATTTAAATCTAGGTATAAAGAAACATCTGTATTTTTTTAAAATGCAGTTAATGATTTCACAAAAATTCAAAACATAGCTTCACAAACACATCTCAATATTTCCATTTTCCATTTTAAAAGGATGAAAAATATCCACAGTAGATGCTGTCTTAGTCAGACAAGGTGCATTTATGTGAAAGGTTTGTAGATTTCCTGCAGAGAACTTGTTGAGACTGCTTCACCAGTGGACCTACAGGCCAAGTTTCTGGGAAGCAAGAAATCGTGTGCCCATAAATATCTCTAGCTGTTTCTACCAGAGTATTTTTCACTCTTCAGGCAGCAAAACTGGTTGCCACTAACCACAGCAAGAAAACAAGTCTGTATTTTTGTCCAGAACAATGGATGCTAGTGACAGTCAAATATGTCCTCTTCACGTAGATATACAGCAATATACTATTCGTTTGAAAGAGATGGGGACAGAGGTACTGGAAAGGAGAGAATAACATAGTTTTTAAAGAAATCATGAATGAGGTTGTAAGCTATACAGAATATACACATATACTCATGTATTTCCTTCCTTGGTTCTCACTCAAGAAGAGGCTGGAAAAATGCAACCAAGACATACTGGATTATGTGGAAGAATTCCGAGACTTTTCGAAGATGGTAATGTCACGCCTAGCAGGACTGAACAATTATAAGACTGAGGTTAAAAGTGAAGTACAGAATTTGCTAACAAGAATTGAACGAGCACAAAGGGACATTGACTATATTGGATCTGTCAGAGATTCTAATATATGTGTAGAAGTACATGAAGACCTGGTGAAACAGCAGCTATTTGAAGAAGCAGAAGAAAAAAAGAAACTTAAGCTCATGCTTAATGCAAGTAAGAACAGCTTACTTCTCAGAACTCTGATGTGAATGAGCTTGTCTTCTAGGCAATGCATGCATGGTGACATAGGGGTAAAGATTTTCCTGAGTTATATGAATACCACAGGTAACTGCATGAGGGTTTGACTGTACAAATACTAGACTTAAAAATAAAAGCCAACACAACTACAAAAACTGTATGGGGGAGGGAAGGAAGAAAGTACAATTCAAACATTTATTGCAGATTACCACAATGTGGCTTGGGTTTTTTTGGTGTTTTTTGGGGTTTTTTTGAGTATGCAGGGGTTAGAACCTCAACTCAGAAAAGAATGCATAAGTTGAAATAAAAAGACTTAATTCTGCTTTTTTTTTGAGAGACAGAAAAATTTAGAATTTTTTAAACTGCCTGTGGCAAGAACACCTTAAAAATTATATCCTGCGAGTTTCAGAGGGGGATAAATTACTTTCTGGTTTTCTTTATTCGAGATTATTTTTAATTTTATTGCAGCAGTTCATAGTGACTATACTTTTGTCAATAGTAGTGAGATGCTTGCCCCATTGAAGTAAATGGCAGGACTAGTCCCTGTGGAGATTTTATAGCACTAAGAAAAAGTACCAAGACATGCTAGCAAATAGCAGCTCTGCTTCTACACTCTCATATATGAACCAGAAGCTATGATTACTTTCTCTAAGTCACTCCAAAACTCTAGCAAAAAAAATATTTTTTATTAAGACCAACTTTTTTACTGGTTTTGGTTTAAGTTCACACAGAACTGAAACAAAAACTAAATCAAGTAGAATCACTGTTCTTACATGCCTAATCCTGCTTTGGGTGGAAAATGGGAAATTATCTTTTGCATATTTTGGAGTATGATAAAAAATGGTGATCTCTGAAGATATCATTGTGGAGTATGTAGAAAAACTTCAGTGAACTTTCTGCTCATTGTGGATGTCTCAGTTTCTCAATCTTCCTGCAAGCTGTTATGAAAGCCAAAGAGAGTTAAAAAGCTTCTCTCAAGGAGACACTATTCATAGATTTCATGTAGTAATCTGATTATTTCTCCTGAAGAGGAACATGTTGCTAAGGCTGCCTAGGTATTTCGACTAGTTGTAAGTTTCTAGAATCTATTTAATCAATAAACTTTAGTTTGGGGAAAGCTATTGTGACTTGCTCAGGGAAGATGCATCCAGAATCAGAAGTTCCAACAAAGTAATCCATGCTATAGCAGCAATAGCCAAATGCTTTGGTTAGAGGGTATCGGTACACACAATTGACATAAAGGTTTCTACAGGCAACTGCAATCTTGCCACGGAATTCAATAGATTCATATCAGGGTAAATAAGGAGGCTGTTTTTTTGCTCTTTCCATTTCATCTCCTGCCAGAATTTCCTGCTTTAGAGCTTTGTTTGTCCTGTTTACTAAAATGGCTGCACTTTACTAAAGGCAATTGTTTTAACTTCAAATAGTGTCTCTTGGAATTTATGACTGTCTTTGGTAAACAAGCTTGTTATTATGCTTTGCAATAGAGTTTTTTCTAGAAAGGATGGTCCTTGACAGAGATCCTAGAGTCTAAATGCCTGAGTCCTCCCAGGCTTGGTGCTTTTCGATCTGAAATATCTGTGCAAAGTACATACAAAATTGATTAAGCCAAACCTATGACTCACTCTCTGCTGGTGTCAATTTTATCCCTGTAATGAGGTAAACAGTTGTGTAATCCCACCAGACATGCTTCTAGCATAGGAATTGATAACATAGACATTGTACCAGTTTGTTTAATGACCACCTTGATATATGGGCATTCCCAATTTTGTGATCCATGTATCTGTTCTAATTCCTTTGTGCTGTAGGTGTTCCCTGTTTAGGGAAGATAGCCCAGTGTTTTGGCTTTCTGTTACGATGACCTATTTTTATCCATCTTCTTATAAAGAAGAAAAAAAAAATAAAAAGAAGCTAACAGAGGCTAAGAGGACTCCTGAAATAAAAATACTAGTACGCATGGCATATGAGGAAAATGGATTTCAATTTGTATGTCTCCAATAAGAGATAAATTTGATTATTTTACTGTGTTGATCTAAAACAGAAGTCACTTCTCTGATGTGGGAATCATAGTCCTGTAAAAGAACTGACAAGACTAATCAGAGAATCACTAACTGCTCTTGGTCTCCTCGCAGGTACACTTTAGGAGAACACTAGTCTAGTAGAGCAGATAATAACAAGCTGTGTAGCTGAAGCTTTGCAATTTCCTTAGCAAGAGATGCTGAATATATCATATAAAATTAACTTCAACACGGCTTACTGTAACTGCACTGCTGACAACTTTATTGATACATTAACTCTGGTCTTATAGTTAGACTGTAAGGAAAATAAGTAATTCTAATAAAGGAAACTAGAAAATTCACAGATATTCTAATATTTATTTATTTTTGTCTTTGGATGTTCCCTTGCAGGTTGTGACTACATGCTTGCAGGTATCAAGTCCCTAAAGGTAGTTAAGAAGACTGGAGATAAGCACGGCTCTTGGATAAAAGATTCTGGCAAAAAGCATGCAAAGATTTATTTATTAAATGGTTCTGTAAATAATGTTATTTTGGAATTTGCAAATATCATGACATTCATGGAAAGCAATCATACACTGAAAGCTCGCAGAACCACCTTGCCATTTCCCTGGGAAGGAACTGGTCATGTTATATATCAGGGTTTCCTGTTCTATCATAGATATGGCTCCTTAAATGAGATAATTAAATTCAATATCCAGAAAAGAAAAATAGCTGATCAAATGCAACTGCCAGGGGCTGGAAGGATTCCTGCCTATCAGCTTTCTCCATCTACAAAAATAGATCTTGCTGTTGATGAGCAAGGGCTCTGGGCAATTCACGCAGAACCAGAGACTGAAGGAAACATTGTAGTTACTAAAATCAACCACATAACCATGTCAGTAGAGCACACATGGGACACATCATGCAATAGCAAGGAAGCTGAAGCAGCTTTCATGGCATGCAACACACTCTATGTTGTGTACAATTTTCCCAGTGGAGGCACTTCTCGTGTACAATGTGTTTATGATGTTTTGGATGCCGTAAGTACTTATGAAATCCCAGTATTGCATTTTCCAAAACGTCAGGGTAGCCATTCCACTATACATTACAATCCTAAAGAAAAACAACTCTTTGCCTGGGGTGATGGATCCCAGATAATTTACAAGCTTCACACAAAGCAGAAAGTATAGAATCTTTAGTATCATTTCAAATATACTTAAAAGCTATCAGTCCCATGTCAACATGGTCATTAAAGTGTAATAAAATTATATTATTCCCATCTGTTACAGCTTTCATCTATTTTACATAAATTTAGGCTTACACACCCTAGTTATCTTAAACTTCTGTCCAATTAAGAATATGTGAAGAATTCATTAATATGAACTACATGATGATTCAATACATACAACCACACACAGAAATTAGTCTTAAAGATTAAAGTTAATGTAAAAAAAAAAAAAATGCAGCTCTGACATGTTCTATAGAAGACATGTATTCTGCTTCAGTGCCATAGAAATCAAATCAAAAGCCCTTCCTGTCCAACACACATCTGACAATCTTCACTACCCTCACGTTCATTGTAGAAAGCCGTCTCATAAACACTATAAAATCACATGTTTCTAAGGTAATTATCTATAAGTTTTAACAGGAGAGGTTTATTGTATCACAAAACATAAGAGTACACCTCCTCACAAACTTGGTTTATTTTTAAAGAATAATTCCTAATCCTTGAACTTCTAGACTGTTTCCATGGAATTTCCACATTTTTGTTATGCATATAGTTGTACAGTCTACTTTTGATCCTGTTAATACATTAGCCACAGTTAAATATTCACTTTTATCAGATTTAATTTGCTGCCTTTCAATGTTTTTCAGTGTATCACTGCTTGTGTGTCAGAAGGGGTGTTCCTAGATAATCCCTTCTGTACCGTACTCTATTTTTAAATGGTTTACATATCTCTCTCTGATTGTTTCCTTTCTTATAAGTCTTCTAACATCTCTTTTAGCATCTAGTTATGAAGCACTTCCTCAAAACTTCGAATCTTCCATTGCTTACAGTGAGATCTTATTGAATCCCCTGACTCCAGCAAAATACCTCTACAGAAAAGGTGCCCTGAGGAGCACAACAGTGTAAGTGAGGCATGCCACTGGTCAGTTCTGGTTTTGTGAATGACAAATAAACTCCAGGTAAATAAAAAAATCATATTTTTGTTTCAAAAATTATATTTACTAGACTTTTCCTTGGGAAATACAGGTACTGGATGCGGCTTTCAGATTTTAATGACAGCTGTATTTCTGTTTAATAACAAAAACATCCCCCCCCAAAAAAGATGATGCTTGAAAAGCAACCCACAGCTGTTTCTACATAAAGTCTGTTTTGTTCTTCACGCTGAAAGAGCTGTTGTTCTGTTTTAAAATAGCTTCAACAGAAAAGCCAGACATCAGGGAATTATTTTGAAAAGGAGTTCCAGCATACAACTAAGAGTGTATGGACTACTGAATTGCAATAGTGCTGCTCTGCTTTTAGCAAAAGAAACTATATCATTCTAAGCAGCCTTAAAGACTGTAGTATTACTTCTGTGTTACAGAAGTCGCAAGAAGGATGGTTAAAGACATTCTTAGCCTGAAAGTAAGGTGGACTGGCACAGATTTCCTGTGTGACCATGTGTCGAAGGCAGATTCTACTATTTGGCCTTTTATTCCTTATCTGTAAAATAACAGACAGAGAAATACAGAACAGTATTAGCCACCTTTGGAATGCATTGAGATCTTTTACTGCAAAAGGATTTGTAGTTTTCTATAATACACAAATAAAGGCTTTTGACGTAAATATGGATTGAGTCTGCTCTATAGAAAAAGCATTCCTGGAATTGCTATGCTCTACACTATTATACAACAGAGAAAGTCTGCATCATTATGCTATATAGACATTTCAATGAGTAATCCTCAAAAGTTCAGGCAGGATCCTCTCTGAACCTTGCTGCCCTGGAAATCCAAGCATCATAATGAATTAAAGGTACTGCTTAGTTTTGATTAAAGGAAAAGCTTTTGTATGGATGAGCTTTACCAGATTATTTCAGATTGTACAAAATGTGAAAGAAATGAAAACAAGAATATAGAATAACAGAGTTTTCATGAATCTCAAAGCTGAGTTTCAGTAACAAGGGGAGGGCAAATTTTCAAGTCTCCTAGTTTCAAAAATGTATATGAACAATTCAAACAATTTGAAGATGTTAATCCTGATACTGATTTGTTGGCAAGCCAACAGTCTCAAAGAGGTACCAAAAAGGACCACATATTGAAGAGCATGATAATAGCGCAGACACGTCTCTGTCCCTTTAGTGACTCATGCCAGAGGCACTGCCTCTGTGTTCAGCCTCACTGAGGTCTTTTCTTCCATGAAGTTCATAGAACCGTAGAATTTTTGGGATTGGAATGCACTTTTTAAAGGTCATCTAGTCCAACCCCCTGTAATGAACAGGCACATTTTCAACTGGTTAGGTTTCTCAAAGCCCCATCTAACCTGATCTTGAACATTTACAGGGATGGGGCATCTACCACCTCTCTGGGCAGCATCTTCCAGTGTTTCACCACCCTTGTTGTGAAAAATATCTTCCTTGTATCTACTCTTAATCTACCTTCTCTTAGTTTAGAACCATTAGTCCTTGTCCTGTTGCAACAGGGTCTGCTAAAACACCTGTCTCTATCATACTTATAGGCCCCCTTTAAGTACTTGAAAGGTTGAAATAAGATGTCCCCAAAGCATTCTCTTCTCTAGGCTCAACGACCCCACTTTTCAGTTTTTCCTCATAGGAGAAGTGTCCCATCCCTCTAATCATTTTTGTGGCCTCCTCTATGGACCCACTCCAACAGATCCATGTCTGGCCTATTCTGAGGGCTCTAGAGATGGACATAATACTCCAGGTGGAGTATCTCCAGAGCGGAACAGAGAAGCAGAACCACCTCTCTCAACTACACTACTTTTGATGCAGCCCAAGATACAGTTGGCTTTCTGTGCTGTGAGCTCACACTGCCACCTCATGTGCAGTTTTTCCCTGACCAGTACCACCAAGTCTTACTCCACAAAGCTACTCTCAAGCCCTTCATCTTCCAGCCTGTATCGATACAGGGGGTTGCCTCAACCAAGGTGCAGGACCTTGCACTTGGTTTTGTTGAATTTCATGAGGTTCACATGGGCCCACTTCTCAAGCTTGGGTGCTGAGTCCCCCTTTCCTGGGGATCACTCAGAGAACACTCCTCTGTGTTCTTCTGCTGCCCTCCACCTCCCCTTGTGTGCCTGGGCTCTAGCTCTTCCTCATCCCGTCCTTGGACTCTCCTGGATGAGATGGCGGCAAAGGTGTTCCAAGAGGGTCAGGGATCCTCAGTGACCCCCTAATGATCCAGGTCCCGGCCAGTGGTGCAGCCCCTTATGCCAGAGAGTGGCTGAGAGGAGGCGAAGCGCCCAGGCATCCTGCTGGCAGGAAAATGAGGTGCAGCTGGCCTGCACGGCGTCTCCCAGAACTCTGTAAAAGAATTGCCAAGTGCTGCACAGACCCTTCTTCCCAATGTCCTGACCCTGGATCATGATGGGGGTGCACTTTCCTCTGCACAGAGTTCCCAGAGAGAGGGGAGGAGAGGGCCTGCTGTCCTTTGACCTGTTGTACTGACACCACACAAGGAGCTGGAGACGGCAGGGATTCTTCTCAGTCTGAGGGTCATTCTTGTTGTGTTTTCTAGTATTAAGGACAAACTTTCTCAATGCTTTTTTTTTTTTTTTTTTATTTCATACCTGGGGATATTTTCACTGTTCTTCTCTGACACAAAGTATGGTCCAATTCCTGCACTCACCTGGGAGGTTCACTGAGATGCTTCACCACAACTATGGCAAAGACAAAGAACAACTCATAACACTTCTGTATTGCCCACTCTTTTCCTGGAACACAACATAAATTAGGCTACTGCTCCTGAAACATGGAATAAGCTGGGAAATGGGCTATGGGTTGGGGTGGCATATGAACTTTGTGAACCATAGTGACAAGTTTCCAAGTTTCTTGGGCTTACCGCAGCAATGATGCAGTTGAGAAAGTCAAGTGTGTGAATATGACTGATCAGTTAACATTCAGGCAAGAGGGAAAGACTATCAGTAACCTGGAGGAGAAATTAATCTCATACATATATCTCATAGAATCACAGAATCATAGAATCAGTATAGTTTGGATTGGAAGGGACTTTAAAGATTATCTAGTTGCACCCACTCCACGATGTGCAGGGACATATCCCACTGGATCAGGCTGCCCAGCCTGATATGATTTGGTTCATTTTCATAAATGGTAGCATGCAAACTGATATTTTTTTAGAAAGTCTGAAGAGACATTTGGTTAGCTCTGGGATAACAAAGGGCAAACACAAGGACTATTTATTCAGAATCAGAAAGGAAAGAATCACAAATATCGGAAATGAATAACGGGCTCCAAGTTACCATTCTCCGAAAAGTAAGAACAAAGTGCTGTTCACAAGGCTGTATTAAGCCATGACAAGTCTGCATGAGGGAGGACACTGGCTTCCAGTTCAGGTAGATCATTTGATTGATTGTTACCATGGGAATGAATTTGGTACAAGGAGATTAGCACACAAAAGTCTTTACCAGGAACAAAAAACACATGAAAGACCATTTATGACCTCTACCTTCATCATCTAGATAACTGTTGTCTGAACAGCTCAAGTCCTTCCATGTTCTGCTTTCTCCATGTGCCACTTTCACCTGAATCACTTACTTTCTGCTTTTCCAGTGCTGCAACTTCATTTTCTGACTCTACAGACAGGTCCTCTTCACTGCAGGTCTCAGAATAGAATCCAGCATTCTCTGCTATGACAGCAGGATCACAATCCTTGTAACAACAACTGCTGCCCTCAGTGCTTTGGCTGTGATAAAGGACCCTCTCTTCACTGATGCCAGTTACCTTATCCTTTTTCTGTATTAAACCATGACCTTCCCTTCCAATGGTATGATTAGATAGCAGGATTTCATTGCACAGATACTCGTCATTTTCCATGCCCTCCATTCTTTCTGCCAGATCTTATGCAGAGGGCTCGCTTAGGCTGGAATAATCTGCAAGGATTATGTGCTTTTTGCCCTTGAAGCAATTGGAATTATTATAGCAAGAAGGCTTTTCAGCCTACCTTATTTATTCAAACCTGTATCATGAATTTAAACTTCCTGACAACAGTGTGCTTTCATCTTTGGATTTTGTGGATGCCAAGGATCTGTGGATTGTATGCTAAAAGCAACTGTTTTATTGGTATAGCAGAGGCTGATGCTAAGAGCATAGTGTAAATTATGTTGGTATAACTAGGGTTTTAGAGAGATGCTTGTTTCCCAGAAAATAATCTTTCTTTCATTTTATCTTCTTCATTTGCATCTGCCTGGATCTGCAGGTTAAGAACTCGTTTTAACATTAATGCAAGCAGCCACCATATAAGAAAAATGCACACAACGTGTCTGTTACTGGTGAATTTATAACTAAGCAATGCAATTATTAGATGTTTACTGTCAACCTGCTGCATAACAGTGCTTGTTTTCCCTATGTGCTGTTTCCCATCCTGTATGCTTGTCACCACTCAGAGGACGCTGCTACAGAGACATGCCTAAAGCTTAGAAAAGAAACTGCAGAATCAAAACCATTCTAATACAGCTATCCTAAAATAAAGGAATAGCTCCTCCTGAAGGCAAAAATTGGGACCTGTGGCTCTTTAAGTTATTCGAACTTTTCATTTGTATATAAGAAGATAAGACTTTTTTATTACACTTGCACCATATTGAGCCCCAAACTCAGCAAATAGAATGTACAATCCAAGGAGTGCAGTTACTGAAAGCCAAAAAAAAGTGCAAACAAACTCCATTTAGAAATGTGGAGGTACTCCAGTGTGCAGGCAAGGCAGTAGAATGTGCCGGGGAACGGCAGTGAATTGATTTCCTGCCAGAGAATTGGCATGGTGCTTGGCATCACTTAAAGCGAGTAAGGGATTTTTGTATTCATTGATAGACAATGATGGTGACTGGTTATGTTGCTTTATATTGGTAAGAACTCTGCCAGTACCATTTATCTCTCTACTAAACAGCTTGATTCATATGGAGATTTCTTCGTGATGACATTTTTACCCATTTATTTCTATTAAGGTCCTAGCCCACAGCCTGTGGGTGCAACTGGAAATTTCTTTCTAACTTCTGTTGTATCTCCATAATGTCACATTTGTATGCCTCTACAAGAGTCCTAATGTTTTGATTTCTTTCTTTGTTTAAAAGTGGGCTTATTTGGATCTCAAAAATTCAGCAGTGTTGGCATGAGTACTTCAGAAAGCCGATTTAGAAGGGAGGCCAACTTTTGCTCTTTTATACATTCCATGAATCTTTTTCACACTGAAAGGGCTATCTAAAATATCTCCAGTGAAGAAGTTGATCTTTTCCATTAAATGTACCATAAATTTCTGTGATGCCATTACTGCAACTAGACATGGCATTAAAAAAAAAACCAAAATGTTGCTAATGGTTGCCCATATTTTAAGGGATAATACTGAATAACTGACCCTGCACAAGAATCAGCAAATCTCACAGTTTCCCTAAGAAACAAGGTCTATAATAAACAAACCTGTAACAGTGAGTCACTCTGAAATATGTATGAAAAAGGGCAAATATTGGAGGTTAATTTTTTTAGTATCTTAAAAGTGCAAAATTATTCTCTTACGCTCTAAACAGTTTATTTCAAGCAAAAAAAAAACCCCTTGTACTCAGTGATATGAAAATAAGATCACCTAGTGGTTATATACAATGAATAAAGGGGGTGCACACACATGGCTGGTATGGTAGGATTGTCAGTATTAGGAGTGGTTTTAATTTATGACTTTCCCAACTTTTTCTGATGTTAGATGTGCAAACGTGTTGTGCACATACACATATACATATGTATATAGTCTTTAAAAATTTTTGTAAGTGTCATCTGAGGGTTACTCAGTCATCTTTCCCACTGTCCACACTGACAGCATCAACCATTATATTAATTTCTCTTGGAGTCAATTACTGCAAAATATCTCTAAATGGCTGTAATATGTCAAGACTGTCCTGACTTGCATGAGTGGTCAGGCATCTCATTTTTGTTCAGGCCTACATGGAGTTTTAGATAAACCTGCAAGAATATACTCTTACAAAGTAATTTTTTTAAAGAAACTCTTTGGTATTCTGAAGTAAATACTACTACCCCTTCCTGCTAACTCAGCGTTGTTTGCTGTGAGCTAAACCAAGTCATTCCAGGTCTGGCTGTTAGTAAGGACTGAATTTTTTGCCTCATTTCTAACAAAACTAGTCTGGAAAATGGTCAGAAAAGCCTGGGATGAAATTCAGTACTGACAAGAGCAAGAACTGTACTTAGGCAGGAATGATCAGCAAAAAACCCAAGCTTCAAACATGTAAAAAGCTGTGGGAGAGCAGAAGGGAAGTATCTGTCCTCCATATCTCTGACAGACAGAAGTAATTCAAACCACAGACAGGTTAGACATCAGAATACTCTCTGACTACAAGGCTAGTGAACCTTGGCACAGGCTTTTTTATCTTAGGAACTTGCAGTGACAGGAGACTTGCAGCTTTCTCTGTCAGGAACAATACAGGATTGGGTAATCTTGCACTTTGACAAGTGATTCACAACAGTAGTCACCAGCAGAGAGGAGGAATGGTCTCTGGGCACTTTCTAAGCTATGCTGAGAAGATCACTGCAAAAAATGAGCATACTGTCGGGTGTATTTTAGGTCTTTAAGTACCTGTGCCCCTCCTGAAAACTGGTGAGGCTCCAAAGCTGATGAAAATCATTTGACTAGACCAATCTTTCTGTACATGGGATATGCAGTCTGTGTGATCTGATGTTGCATTCATTTGATTTGAAATAAGCGGTTGGTATAAAACCACTGAAAAATTGATCATTTTCTAACTCTAACCTGGGTTCTCTTGTCCTACGTTTATAATACATGAGGTTAGAAACAATACTTTAATTAGAAAGTGCAAGAAAAAATAATTTAAATAGAGGATTATTACACTAGGTTGTTGTGTGACCTCAGAGTTGATCACAGTTTTATTATTCTTAGTTAGATGGAAAAGGAAAGAATCCAACATCTGAACACTAATTGCTAATGCAATAAGTTAGATCCTGAAGTTCTTATATGCTTATCTGTTATCTAAGTACTATTTGATTAATTATCTTCTCTACAGTATTTTGGGGACCAGCACTGATCTTATACTTTCGACTGTTCTTGTTATCCCTTGTAATGTCTGAAGTTACCTGTAACCATTAACAAATATGCAGGACGAGCTAAGCATTTTTGTGAGAGTTTAAATATAGTTTTATCAGAATATTTAGTTTAAACAACATATATTCCAAATTGCTTTTTCTTTCAAGCCTTATAGCCTTATACTGCTTGCACTACCACTGTCCATTTACTGCAACTGAGGAATAGAAGATGAAGCATCAATGTAATTTCCTGTGTACATACTCAATTTGAAATTGATACTGTGCCCTGTGGATGGATGGCTCTCCCTATGAGACCTACAAAGATTTACTTTGGCTTTACGCTCACACTGTAGTTCCAAAAGCAATTTTAATGTCTGCAGGATGCATGCTGCTTTAATGCCAGCTTTCCAGTGCCACATATGCAGCTGGTAAAAACTTTGACAATAAAAGTTTTCTTTTAGAATGGGTACAAAATTCAATTTAAAGCATTAGCTGTTCCCTATATGGATCCAGAAAACCGAGGCAACAATCTGAAATCAGGTACTTCAGACCCAGAGACAATCAGCTTCTATCTAGACTTCTGTAAAGCCTTTGACGTGGCCCCCCCACAACATCCTTCTCTCTAAATTGGAGAGATATGGATTTGATGGGTGGACCATTTGGTGGGTAAGAAACTGGTTGGATGATTGTATTCAAAGAGTAGTGGTCAGTGGTCATCTGGCTCAAAGTCCAGATGGAGATCCATGACAAGTGGTGTCCCTCAGGGGTCCATACTGGGACTGGTGCTGTTTAATATCTTTATAACGATAGTGGCAGCAAGATTGAGTGCACCCTCAGTGGGTCTGCAGATGACACCAAGCCGAGTGGTGCACTTGCTACACCAGAAGGACAGGATGTCATCCACAGGGACATGGACAGGGTAGAGAAGTGGGCCTGTGAGAACCTCGAGGTTCAACAAGGCCAAGTACAAGGTCCTACACCTGGATCAGGGCAATCCCTGTTTTCACTACACTATAGGGTATGACGTGATTGAGAGAGCCCTGCAGAGAAGGACTTGCGGGTGCTGGTCAATGAGAGGCTCAACAAGAGCTGGCTATATGTGCTCACAGCCCAGAAGGCCAACTATATCGTGGGCTGCATCAAAAGAAGCGTTGCCAGCAGGTCGAGGGAGGTGATTCTGCCCCTCTACTCCGCTCTTCTGAGACCCCCGGTGGAGTATTTTGAGCAGTTCTAGAATCCTCAACATAAGAAGGATATGGAACTGTTGGACTCAATGACCCAGTGGGTCTTTTCCAACCTAGTGATTCTGTGATTCTGTGAAAGGGTCCAGAGGAGGACTACAAAGATAATCCAAGGGCCGGAGCACCTTCCATATGTGTACAGGCTGAGACAGTTGGGGCTGTTCAGCCTGGAGAAGAGAAGGCTCTGAAGAGATCTTATAGTGACCTTCTGGTATCTGAAAGGAGCCTACCAGAATGCTGGAGAGGGACTATTCATAAAAGCTTGCGGTGATAGGATGAGGGGGAATGGGCTTAAACTGGAGAGGGGCAGATTTAGGCTTGATTTAAGAAAGAATTTTTTCACGATGAGGTAGATGAGGCACTGGCACAGGTGGCCAAGGGAAGTTGTGGGTGCCCCATCCCTGGAGGTGTTCAAGGCCAGGCTGGATGGGGCCTTAAGCAGCATGATCTAGTGGGATGTGCCTGCCCATGGCAGGGGGGTTGGAATTAGATGATCTTTAAGGTCCCTTCCAACCGTAACTATTCTATGAAATGAAGGCAGAACTAATATCACCATAGGAAATGTTTTCTCCATTATTATGGAAGTTATTGGCTAGACTCAGAAAAAAAAAGTTTGCTATTAAATAGGTCGTCCACAAAAGGCTATAAAAAATTGCAGGATTGATGACAGCAGTAAAGTAAACATGTATTGCTCTAAGTTCACAGGATTTGCATGTAGACAGACAGAAACAGCCTCCAGGCACCCCACATCCTTTTGTTTTCATGGCATTAGTATCAAAAGAAAAATAACATATCCCCATTCTTGTCGCACATTTGATACCACTGCATTCCAATTGAGTCTGATCAACAAATAATTTCTTATTAAATTTCAATGAAATATCATTCATTCTCAAATTTGCTAATACCCTAACTTATACGATATATACTCTGCATAATTTTTTTTCTTATCAAATTTATACTGAAAACAATGGTTTGTTTTACTAACCAATAGGTGCACAGTTTTTTCTAAGCCATTTAAACTATGTTGGCAATAGTCATATACTTGTATGTTTGTGTTTTGTCATGTACAGTGCACGTGCATAGACAGGAACAACAAAAGGGCCTGCAGCTGTATAATTATGAAAAAAAATCATAGCATTATGCTATTGTAGTTTTCCAGGTGAAATCAGAACCATAAAACCATGTATCTAAAGCTTATTTCATAAGCTGAAATGCAGCTCCTCCTTTTTCTTGTAGAGTGGAAGAGATCTAATTTTTTTTAGATGAAAACCTTTGAGTGCTCCCCACCCACATACATCCAGCTACTCCTGCAGCATAAACCTCCCCAGGTTTATCAGGCAGAGCACAGCACAGAAATCAGGACGCACAATTAAGTTGCAGTTGATTTTACAAGCTATGATTTTAGTGACTCCCTCTAACAGAGCTGTAGGGCAAGGAAGGTGTTACTTAACCATACACTCCCAGCTAAAGCAAGCTTTTTGGTTATATTAACATTTCCTGTCATTTTTGCCTGGTATTGCTCACAATTTAAAATTATTGTCAACACTATAAGTATTAGTATTCATAAAAATCACATTTTAATTTCACCCTTTTTTGTGTCTATGCTAAAAGAATTACTTTCAGTGTTTAGTGAGGAAATACAACATCACATGACTGACTCTCCAAGAAAAACAATAAGGAATGTTCATAAACAAGATCTGAATACTTTTTTCAAAGGAATGCAGAATGTTCTCAGAAACAGAGTCCTGATAACTGACAACGGACAACAAAGGCAAAGGAAAAGCAAATCTCATAACCTTATTCATTCCATTACTTCATGGAAACAAATATTTCTTCTGTCTACAATTGTACAGAATAAAGTCAGCATTTTAGGTTCTCTATGAGTGTTGAACTAGGCTTTAAGACCAAACAATATAGAAGTTTTTTCAATGAGTCTGAAAGCAGTTAACCTTTTTCTGAATATATCAGCTAAAAAGCACACAACAATTCTTAACAGAGAATTGTTTACAATAGCAAAAAGTGAAACATTTCTCAAGGTGAACCCGTGAGTTCCAAATCAGAACTGGAAGCAGAAAACTACTGTCTTAAGTTACAGTTATGACAAGAATTCAGTCATCATCATACCAGCAAGTTTTTGATACTGAGGCATGTCTTCTGTTTAGACATATACTCATATTTAGGAAAAAAATAAGGATTATGATGATTGCAAAAAAGCAGAGAAATCTAGATCCATAGCAAGAGCAGAGCCACAACATACAAGATTGATCATAATTATTTCCTGTTCTGAGAGGACTTCTTGGGAGACAGAAACTCCTAACTATTTATTAAGATAGCACATCCAATACAGTTCACATTAAGAAGATGAAGAAAATAAAATAATATGTTATGACAATACACAGTAACACATACATCTTTAGCTAAGTCTGAATGTGTATAATAAAATTATACTGCAAATTACCTGAAAAATCCTGCGATAATAACTTCCCAAGTGTCAAAATCCACAGTGCTCATAAATAACCTTTTCCACAGTCTCAATAGAGGATGGGGGATGATGTGATTGAGAGACCCCTGCAGAGGACTTGTGGGTGCTTGTCAATGAGAAGCTCACTATGAGCCAGCAATGCCCGCTCACAGCCCAGAAGGCCAACTTTGTCCTGGGCTGCATCAAAAGAAGCATTGCCAGCAGGTCGAGGGAGGTGATTCTGCCCCTCTAGGATATGGAAGGATATGGAACTGTTGGAAAGGGTCCAGAGAAGGGCTACAAAGATGATCCAAGGGCTGGAGCACCTTCTGTATGAGAACAGGCTGAGAGAGTTTGGCTTCTTCAGCCTGGAGAAGAGAAGGTTCTGAGGAGACCCTATAGCAACCTTCCAGTACCTGAAAGGGGTGCACAAGATAGCTGGGGAGAGACATTTTACAAAGGCATGTAGTGATAGGACATGGGAAAATTGCTATAAATTGGGGAAGATTTAGACTAGACATTAGGAGGAAATTCTTCACAATGAGGTTGGTGAGGCACTGCCACAGGTTGCCCAGGGAAGCTGTGGTTCTCCCATCCCTAGAGGTGCTCAAGGCCAAGTTGGAGGGGCCCTTGGGCAGCTTGGTCTAGAGGGAGGTGTCCCTGCCCATGGCAGGGGCTGTTGAAATTAGATGATCTTTAAGGTTCCTTCCAATTCAAACCATTCTATGATTCTATGTTCTGCTTTTATTTGGACCAGTTGAAATCATGGCAAAGCACAGAAGTTTTGGGGTTTTTTTGTTTAAACTTACAGAAGCTTAAATAAACTTATTAGAGGCTTATATAGCTGCAACCAGTGCAAAATCACAACAGGATTTAGAGGTCATTTGCAGTGAAACACAAGTTTTCTCAGAGTAGGCCAAAATTCCAGAAGCTCTGGCACTGCGATTGAGATAAAAACAACCCTCCTAAGAGAGCTCATGCTTATAACTAACTTGGTTCTTTACAAGTTCTAGTTTTAATGGGGTATAAAGGTGTGTGAAGGCTGTATAACTTCTATCCCCAAATTTTAGTCCAGTTCTCTCAGAATTGTACAAGTAATGAGGGGGAGGAAATATGTGATGCATAAAGAATGTCTCTCTGGTTTCCTGACTGGAAAAAAAAAAAAAAATTATATATAAGCAGTTCAGATCGAATATTTTGGTTTGGATTTGTTTTATCTCCAACCAGGAGATAGGCCTGGGGATTTTAGGTTTTGGTAAGATCCATGTATCTATGTAAAGACTATGAAGAACACTAGATGTGTATCTAAATTTGAGTGAAAAGGGCAAGATGATTTGTTTTGGCCATACAAGTGAAAGGAGAATTTTAAGTGACTGATACTATTTATCATCCCCTGATAACACTTTCAAATTTACATAAAATCTGTGACTCATCATCTTACATTGACTTTCTTTCTCAATAATTAACTTTAAATTTAAAGGTATTTCACTGGAAAATTAATTAACGTGGCTGTAGTCAGGTTTTACAGTATGAGACTTAAGATATCTGTGCTAGTTAATGTAAAAAATAAAAAAAATACAGGACATATTTGTCTGATTACTTCCAAAACCTAATGAAAGTATAGTGACAGGAATGTGTGCAGTCACCTACAAACTGGGTTTACTTCTCGAAGTCAGGGTAGAGACGGGAGTCACATTAGCCTGAAAAAAAACCCAAACAAAACCTAAGACAGAAGAACTGCTGAAAGCATGCAGTCTGGTGGATATGGTGGATGGACAAAATAGGTCTTAGATACAAGATCAAGTCACCTAAAACCACAAAGTTTATCTCTGAAGGCAGAGAGAGGAATGAAGAAGAAAAGGAACAGAGAAATGGCTAAAATTCAGACTACAGAAAGAGTCAAGCAGGGCTTTGACGGGAAACCAGTATCGTGTAGAAACAGGCTATGTATCCCCAGGGAACCTGTAAATCTAAGTATTCCTGTTGCATATGTCAATCATGGCCAAATACTCATAATTCCCAAGCTATGGTACACACATGTAAATTATCAGCTACTGGATCCAAGACAGTCATTAGAGATAGGGACCTGCTGCTTTTTCCTGTTCTTGATTTGGTTTTGGAGGTTGCATTATCGGGGGTATTTTTTGCAATAGATTTTAATGACTGCAGGCTGACCTTTAAGATAATTTTAAGATGTGTATCAGCAAAGATTTGGTTATACTTGGCTGATAGGTTGCCCTGTCTTTAATCTCCACAGAAGGTATTATTCATGCTTTATGAAGTCACATTTTAACAAACACCATAACACAACAAAACAAAGAGGATCAGTAAACAAATCAAGAGCTCAGGCATGTGACCAAGTTCCTGTATATCAGCTGAGTCACAATAACTGACCTTGTCTGCTCTTGCTAATGTAGAGGTTAGATCTGAGTGGCTTAGGCTAATCTTTGCTGCCTGAGAGCTGCAACAAGTCACACACCACGGCTCACTTCTACAGCTAAGCAAGAACAGAGTATATTAACTGAATCATAATACAAAAAAAGCATCAGCTGGAGCTGCCTAAGGTCTGCCTCTAAAACAAAGCTGAAGGCATGACTTATTGCACCTGCGTGTATGATTATGAGAAAAAGAACTGTGTGATAGCAACCAAAACAGGCAAGGACAAGCAATCAAGAGCATTATCTGGGAAAAAGACGGACAGAGACCCTTGTCTGCTGGCTCAAAACTTGCAGGTAAGATTAACTCGGAATTCTTCTTCTGTTACAATCTCTCTTATGTTTGAAGATAGAGGATTTTGTGTGTGTTTTTTTCTTAACAACACATCTTACTTGAATCCAACTTAAATGTTGGCTAGAAGCTTTAATCAAAAAATATTAGAACAATGGATATCTTATAAGTCAAGAAATAACTTGATAATGTTTTATATAATTCACAATACTTTCTAGCACATATGTTTTCTACCATTTTTAATGCAACAAATTTAGACAAAAGCCAAATCTCCAGATGTTGACTACAGTCGAACTGAAACAAGTCCCATGACTCAAAATTGCTTCTCTAATGGAGATGGAATAGCAGCTTATATGGTAGTATTCTCTATATAAAGGCATGCAGTAACTTACAGTAAAGACTGCTTTCCAAGCTACGATAAGGTCTTTGCCTGATGGTTATAGCAAACACAGATGCAGATGTTTTCAACAGCTGTGTTTGCCTGAAAAGACTGCACCTGCCCTCCATTAACTTTTAATTTACTATTACAAGCTTGCCAACCTAAAAATTTATAAAATGTCTCAATATATGAAGACAGTATTTACCTGGGAGACAAGAACGTTCATTCCAAAAACTCTTGAGACCACTCCTGCCTGATTTAAAAGTTGAACACTAGATGGAGGTATGTCCTTGCAACACAACTAGCTAAATTTACAGCATTACAGCTGTCTCGGGTGTAATTCCAACTAGTTACATGCAAGCAGACAGATCAATGGTTTGTTTAAATGTCTTTATAAATGCTGAACAAAAGTAACAGTATGTTCCTGAAAGCCTTTTTTAAGCACTGCATGTGTCCATAAAAATTTCTGGCAACCGGCTCAATAAGTGTAACAGTCAGTCTCTTAAGAAAACTATCCATATATTAAGAGATTTTTTAAAAAGTGTATTTCATCCATCCGAGTAAGAGATATCTGAAAAGATGACTTTTATATCTGCTACAGAACCCACATACTGCTACAGAACAGTTACGCTCTAAACTGTGAGAGAGAAAATAATAATAAGTCCTGGCTTAGTACCAAGTAGCTGTGGCTGTCCTGCAAGAGTCCAAGAAAATTTCAAGTGCAATTTTATGGAGAGAGACAAAATATCTTTATTTAAACTCTCATCTTGAATATTTAACATTAACTTCACCAAATAATGACCTGGGAAAAAACACACAACCATATCTTACCCTTTGAAAAAGAGCATACCTCATATGTTAGAAAAAAGGTTTCAAAGGATAAGAGAAAGTTGTCCATCTTACCAGAGGAAATCAGTAACATGACTGGCCATAAATCTCTGTTAAAGACAAGGCATACTACACTTCCTAATGAGACACAATGGATTAGCCGTAAGGAGTCAATGAGAAAGGATTCTCGAATCCATTATTTCCTGCCTACAGCTGATCTAACCAAATTTTCATGAAAGCTAGTATTTAAATGGATCATTTTTTCCACAAAGAAGAGATTACAAAGTTCTTGTAGCTTTCACAGTCCTGCATCACGATGCTTATTTATTGCTTCAGTGTTGGTGTCTATAGTCTGTACAGTCTATGACTAAGAGTACGGTGATCTGGGGAAAACAATAAAATCACACTGTTACTAACCTTTTCAGTAGTCTGCTTGGAGTAAAGCTTTTGATGAAGAAGGACGTGGAGCTTTGGTATATATTGTGAGAATTCTTGAGTAAATTGATAATAAAAAAATCAGAAGGTTTGGGACTGAATTTAGACTACATTAGTTGCAGCTAATTTACTATATAAACAGTAAAATTAAAGCTTTATAAAATCTTGTTAAAAATTAAACCAGCTATTTGTAGCATAATGCAAACTAGTGTATCAAAACATGAATGTTTTTTCCTACCTTTTAGCCATGAGCTTCCATCAGGAGAACATAGGCCTGTCGAGCCTTCATCTAAGCATCTAAGTCCTTACTCTTCAGTAGCAGTGAACCATTTTGCCACTTTTCTGTACAATCCAGCAACAGACCAAGCAGTGCACTAGTGCATAAGCCTAAGCACCACTCAAGCATGCTTGCAGGATCAGCAACAGGACCTCAACTCAAATACAAGGCCTCTCAGCACTGCCAGCGTGACCCATAACGTGACTGTGACACTGAGGAATAGAAACTCAGACAGTTCTGCTCAATAATTTTTAACAATATAAAAAATATACCCTGGTCACTACATCTGGTTAAGATAAACTGGTACAGAGCAACATCTGGAAACCCACAGACAACTTTCTGCTGAATTTTGAGGTAGAAGAAATGAAGATGGTCAGTAAACAATATCCAGCAGTGTTCTCTTTTGAGGTTCCTAACTTATTTTTTCATGGGCCTTTTCTGAGAAGGATGGTTCTGCTCTCCTGAATAAGCTTCATTGTTACATAAGAGAGGCAAAGACTTAACACAATGCCAGCTTTGTGACAGTAAGTCTCTGCTCTACTGCAGAAAAGAAACAAACCACTCTTACTGAAGGGAGGACTTGTGGAATGGTAATTAGCCAAGAGGCCAGGACAGCTGAAGGAGGGCTTCTGAAACCCGCTACACTGCAAAACAGATGCAGAATTAATCCTCTTCAATTAAAATTATATTCAAAAGGACAGACAGGTTCAATAAGCTAAAAGTAGTGCCCCTGATTAGGATTCTCCCTGCTTTCCTGTGGTGCAATAAAATTATAGTAGTATCAGCACTCCATATATCTAACAACAGAGAAACAGAACACTAAAATGATTATGCATGAACACTGCAGCAGTAGCAGGACAGTGGTTTGTATTCTGTGCTCAGTCTGGCTGCTTAACCTCCCTCTGCTTCTGCCTTTGCTTCCCAAGGGAGTGGCATTAATTGCACAGCCTCTCTGTTCCAGATCCTTTCCCTTCACAGCACTAGGGCATATGGCTATGCTCGCCTTCTCATCCACTGGCTGATAGAACTTTCCCAACAAAACATTGAAGTGCAGCATGTACCAGTGGGGTCTTGACTACTCTAGGTCAGGAATAAACAAGAAAGAGGTGACAACCTTATATGGCCCTAAAGGAGTTAATGAGGTCCCAGATGCTGCTTCCATCATGTGGAAAGTCTCCCTGACACCTGCCCTAGACATAGTGGGGCTAGCTGGGGAAAAGGAGGGGAGACCAAACCCTCAGCTTTGCCCTAGACTGTTCTGAATTCCACTGACCCTTCCCCAAATGGTTTAACAATACTGCAGCAAACAGTGCTATAGTCATACTCTTTGGTAACAAAAGATATAAATATTATAAACCATTACAATTTTAACCACTCCTCTGTGTGACCTATTTAAGATGATTCCCTCAAAGCTGAGAGGAAAAACAAGAAAAATTCAAAAGCATGTCAAATTAATACACAGCATGTGGATTCTTGACAGTTTTAATTACTCTTCAACATGTTCAGAGATGTTTCAAAGTTGTTCTGCTTCATTTCCCATTTTCTCCCTTTCCCACCTTGGGCACGTTTGCTCTGTGAGTGAGGTCCAATTCCTTAACTGGAATATCTAGTATGTGATTCATGGTCTTAGTCTCATGCATAATCTTGAAAGAAAACTGAAATCTTACATCACAAGGTGAGAGAGTGGATCTGTTGGTAACAGGGAACAAAATGTTTCAACTTTCCAAATACAGTACTAAGCAAAAGGAAAAACTAAAACTGAGGACAAGTGTTGTAAGAAATAGAATTACATGAAAACATCATGTGTATTAAACGTACTTAGACTATTTATATGGAAGTTAACATCATCACAGCGGGAAAACAACAGTGGTGGTTGAAATACAACCACTCCATAAATAGTGAAAAGTGCGTGTTAATTACATTGTGGATGTTACAAGTACCTGAAACTCTTTATCTCACTTTCTGCTAAACGCTTGCTGTTGTTTAGTGACTCCCTAGGAAACTGGGATCATCAGAAGGACTCTGCACACATGCCGTGAGGGAGCTGTGTCAGTGTAAGACATGAGATGACCTGTTTGGGTGAAAACAAGGCAAAAGAAACCATTACCAGATTTTGAATCAGCAAAGTAAATAGAGAGTTTAGAAACTCCCAATGACCAAAACTCGCAGTACTTTTCATGTTTCTAGAAGTAATCCTGGAATCTCTATAGAAAAAAGGAAAAACCTACACATTTTGAGTGTGAGTCTTTGTTTTATGTGTTTGCTTGTTTAGAGAGTTCTTGTACTCAAGTTTTTTTAATCATAAACAGCATTAGAGAAGGTTTTCAAAACAGCAGTCAACAAAAATATGACATAAACCACTCCAATATAAATGGCTTATGTTACTCTTTTACTGATTAAATTAAAATAGATAAGAAGTGCTTTGGTATAAAAGTAACTGATTTTTAAATCAGTGGAGATCACTTTTCTCAGTTATTAACAAAGTTTTTGCTAACCTAGAAAATACCTGGTGTGTAGGAATATGCACCAAAAGTAGGCTGGTAGCACTATTAAAAACAACATCATTTTAATTAATCCCTCCACTTCCAGTAACGATGATACGAAGAATAAAATTCAGAAATTTGGGAGGGGGGTTTGTTCAAACCTTTCCCATTGAAATTCGCTGAAGAACTGATAACACTCAGTTTTCAACTCAGCGCTGAGGTGATTGGAAAGGTTTAGACAGCAGCAACTCGGTTCCTGCAGCAAATAATGTGACAACAGAAACTGAGGCACCAGCCAGGAGCCACCAGAACTGGGGGGACAAGCTACACTTTGGTGCCAGGTTGGGTTTGAGCAGGTGGTAGGCACTTTGCTGCCACTGCAGGTTGCATTTGAGCAGGTTGCAGATGTGTTGATGCTGGTTTGGGTTTGAGCAGGTGGTGGGCGCTTTGATGCCAATTTGGATTTGAGCGGGTGGCTATGCTTTGCTGCAGGCTGGGTTCGAGTGGGTGGTGGGTGCTTTGCTGCCAATTTGGGTTCGAGCAGGTGCTTTGCTTCAGCTGCAGGTTGGGTTTGAGCTGGTGGTGGGCATGTTGATGCCAAATTTGGGTTCGTGTGGGTGGTTGGCACGTTGATGCCAATTTGGGTTTGAGCAGGTGGTGGGCACTTTGCTGCCACTGCAGGCTGGTTTTGAGCAGGTGGTGGGTATGTTGATGCCAATTTGAGTTCGAGCAGGTAGCTACGCTTTGCTGCAGGTTGGGTTCGAGTGGGTGACGGGTGCTTCACTGAACCTGCAGGCTGGGTTTGAGCAGGCGTCGGGTGCGTTGATGCCAATCTGGGTTCTAGGAGGTGAAGGGCACTTCAGTGCCAATTTGGGTCTGAGCAAGTGCCTGGGCTTTGATTCCAGGTTGGTTTTGAGACAATGGTGGGTGCTTTGATGCCAATTTGGGTTCGAGCGGGTGGCTACGCTTTGCTGCAGGTTGGGTTCCAATGGGTGGTGGGCATGTTGATGCCAATTTGGGTTCGAGCGGGCGGCTACGCTTTGCTGCAGGTTGAGTTCCAATGGGTGGTGGGCACGTTGATGCCAATTTGGGTTCGAGCGGGTGGCTACGCTTTGCTGCAGGTTGGGTTCCAATGGGTGGTGGGCACGTTGACTCCAATTTGGGTTCGAGCGGGTGGCTACGCTTTGCTGCAGGTTGAGTTCCAATGGGTGGTGGGCACGTTGATGCCAATTTGGGTTCGAGCGGGTGGCTACGCTTTGCTGCAGGTTGGGTTCCAATGGGTGGTGGGCACGTTGACTCCAATTTGGGTTCGAGCGGGTGGCTATGCTTTGCTGCAGGTTGGGTTCCAATGGGTGGTGGGCACGTTGATGCCAATTTGGGTTTGAGCGGGCGGCTACGTTTTGCTGCAGGTTGGGTTCCAATGGGTGGTGGGCACGTTGATGCCAATTTGGGTTCGAGCGGGTGGCTACGCTTTGCTGCATGTTGGGTTCCAATGGGTGGTGGGCAAGTTGATGCCAATTTGGGTTCGAGCGGGCCGCTACGCTTTGCTGCAGGTTGGGTTCCAATGGGTGGTGGGCACGTTGATGCCAATTTGGGTTCGAGCGGGTGGCTATGCTTTGCTGCAGGTTGGGTTCCAATGGGTGGTGGGCACGTTGATGCCAATTTGGGTTCGAGCGGGTGGCTACGCTTTGCTGCAGGTTGGGTTCCAATGGGTGGTGGGCACGTTGATGCCAATTTGGGTTCGAGCGGGTGGCTACGCTTTGCTGCAGGTTGGGTTCCCATGGGTGGTGGGCAAGTTGATGCCAATTTGGTTTCGAGCGAGAGGCTACGCTTTGCTGCAGGTTGGGTTCCCATGGGTGGTGGGCACGTTGATGCCAATTTGGGTTCGAGCGGGCGGCTACGCTTTGCTGCAGGTTGACTTCCAATGGGTGGTGGGCACGTTGATGCCAATTTGGTTCGAGTGGGCGGCTACGCTTTGCTGCAGGTTGGGTTCCAATGGGTGGTGGGCACGTTGACTCCAATTTGGTTTCGAGCGAGCGGCTACGCTTTGCTGCAGGTTGGGTTCCAATGGGTGGTGGGCACGTTGATGCCAATTTGGGTTCGAGCGGGTGGCTACGCTTTGCTGCAGGTTGGGTTGCAATGCGTGGTGGGCAAGTCGATGCCAATTTGGTTCGAGCGAGCGGCTACGCTTTGCTGCAGGTTGGGTTGCAATGCGTGGTGGGCAAGTCGATGCCAATTTGGTTCGAGCGAGCGGCTACGCTTTGCTGCAGGCTGGTTTCGAGCGGGCAGCAGACACTTTGCTGCCAGTTTGGGTTCGAGCGGGCGGCAGGTGCTTCGCTGCACCTGCAGCTTGGGCTTGAGCAGGTGGCGGGTGCGTTGCTGCCAGTTTGGGTTGGACAGGTGGCGCAGGTGGGTGCCGGCGGGGCGGGGTCCGCCGGGGTCCCGGGCGGGGTTAGCCGCTGCTCCCGGGCGGGGAGGCGGCGCCGCGGGCTCGGGGCAGCCCGACCTCGCTCCGTGGGAGGCTCCGTGCTGGGGATGCGGCTGTTGCTTCTCCTCGCTGAGCAGTTGGCGGGGGGACTTCAGGGCTCCGAGCCGTGGAGGAGGCTTTGAAACGCAGGCGGCTGCTGTAAGTTAAATATTTATTCTCGCAGCGAGCGAAAGCTTTGAAACTTGAGTTCGGTAAATAAACCGTGTTGCCGACGTAGAGCAGTCGATCCGGACGCTGCTGTCGGGAATGACCTCCAGCTGCGGCCAAGTGAGGAGCTCTCCCACCCCCCTCGTAATTGGAGAGTAATTAAGAAGAAAGAGATGAGGGAAATAAGGTAGTTAAAAGGATCTTCAGAAAAGAACAGCTGGAGAATGAAACTGGCTGTATGGGCTGTTTTACCAGTTCAGAGATAAGGGAGGCGCAAGTATGAGATGTCAAGTGATCTCCAGTTTCATCATTTAGAATTCGTGTTATCATGCTACACTGATAAAAACGCCTCCTCTTAGCATTTACAAGAAGAGAAGGGAATCGCACGCCTTCATGTGCAGTCGCTTGTTCAGTTTTGCATGGAGCAAAGTAAGATGCTAAGTACTATTTCGGTAGTTGGCTGTGGGTCTGGCTGTATATGGGTGAAGTGCAATATGTGCTTTTGAAGATCTGCATGTCCAACAAGTTGCATTTCCATAGTCATAACGGTCTTCTACAATTTCAGATTTTTAATTGCAGGCTTTGGTGGGAGAGGGAACAATGAGGAGCACTTTTCTGTGTTCTTTTGAGTCGTTTTGTTTGTTTTTAAAGAGAAATGTGTTAATAACTGCATGAAGGGCTTCATCCTTGAAGTTTTATGAGAATGTGGAAAGAGTAGATGGGAGAGCAAAAACAGGCTGAATTTCAGCTTTCCAGGTTTATTGATTTACTTTGCTCGTGTCTCTGACTTTTATCTCCTATATGAACTTTGCTAAAACCAATAAATCTTTACACTGCCTTGTGTCTTGCAAATAGAGAAATGCTTGGAGTAGAACACAGCATACCGGGAGAGTGAAAGGAAAAATTGAGACAAACCTAAGCAATTATGAGTTGTTTTTAAATGATATGGATTTACCCTCTGTTTGCTGAAAGTTCCAGTTGGAAGCAATTGTAACAGCCTCTTGAACTTAAAGAAAATCCAGTGTCAGTTAAAGTAGAGGGGAAACTCAAACCTTGGGTTTGTCTTCAGGACAACTGTAGTCTGGTACCAAAATATAAGGGGAAAATATTATGTAAAAGGACAATTTATAATAGCATTTGTACTATATAAAATAATTTCAAGTCCTCAGTAATGGGACTTGAGCAGAATGACAGCTCAAGACTAATCTTGCCACTCACTGCTGATGTTTGTATCTGTTGTAGACATGTGTGCATGCCTGTAACTCATTTGAACCAATGTTAGCATCACTTTTGAAAACTTAAATGCTTTGTTTACCTGAGCCAGGAAATAATCAAGTGTCTTGGCAACACTTACAGGAGTTTATCTGTCATACATCTGGGACTCTGCCCAATGGAAAGTGCCAAATTGGAGGGAGGGGGCAGAAACTGATTAATCTCTGTAGCTGAAACATGGTAGGAATGGGGCTGGGAGCACTGTTCCCTGGTTTGATGTTCCCTTGCTGCTTTCATCTCCTACCCCAGGAAGCTGAGGGATTAGAGGAATGGTGGCAGAGGGCCTGGCTGCTACCATCTGCATTTAACTCCAGCAACCCCATCCATTTTAGGACTATGGGAGAGGCAGGGAGGACAGGAAGGAAGGAAGGTATAAGTAGAGATAGGATAATAAGCACTATTCTCCCCTCACTCCTGCTGTATCTGATCTCACTTCAGCTTTGTTAACGTGGTAGCAGTGGTGTGGGAAAGTGATCGGGGAGTGTGTGTGTGTGTAAATAGAGGGAGAATATGTCAGTGTAGATACAGGCTAGAGAAGCCTTTTAAAGGTTCTTGAATTAATTCTCCCTGTTTCCTCTGTTGTGCTTCTGTTACACTGAGTCCTGTGGACTGTCAGCGCAGGTTGTAAGGCAGCAAAATGTGACTTAATGTGGTAGAGTGTATTTGAATGGAGGATGGTGGGAAAAGAATAAGCAAAGACTTTATGTATCACCTTCCCTGAACACTCTGATAGGGTCAGTAAACAAGGGGGAAAGGCAGAGGGAGAATGTGCTGTGAGTGCAAATCATGGGAAAATGTAAAAAAGCAAACAGTAGTGACCTACCATTTTTTTTCCATGTGTAGCTCTACTTCTACTCCTCATTTACCTAGCCTGTTTGTCTCTTTTTGGTCTCTCAAAAAAGTCCCTCAAAAACTTATAAAGCACCTGCCCTTAGACACTCCTATCTATCACTTTTACTAGACGACTCGGAGAAGGTCCAGAAACTTAATTCTCTTTCTTCACAGCTAGGGATTTGTTTGAGCCTTTCAGCTCGAACAAATGAGGCCCTTAATATGGTAAGATTAGCAAAGAACTGTGCTAATAGAGAGCCTCAGTGGGGCTTTGATAGCTAGCAAAAAAAAATCCACTTTTCACCTTTTTGCTTATTCTCTGCACCCTTTTGCTTATTCTCTGCACCTTTTTTTTTTTCTTTATCATAGAATCATAGATATCTATAGTATGGTTCAGAGGACATAGTGTTTATCAAAGTAGGGAAATGTGTTTTGTGATAATGATTGCTCAGTATAGATGCAAACATGTTACCATTAAACGTACTATACCAAGCAGGGCTTTTCTGCATTCTCCAGAAATACCTAATAGCATAGAAATAGTAATGCAACAGAAGTTACATTGTTGAGGGCTGTGGGTGAGAGTCTTCAGAGGTCACTTTTTTTGCTAGTGAAGTTGCATCATTCAAATCTCTGGAGATGTTTATCATCTCAGATTGCCATCTCATCCTCAGCGTTCAGTGAATTCAGCTTCTTAATGTATAATCTTGAAATTCTGCTAAGCTGCTGAATAAAATTTAGCCAGCAATGGTTGTCCATGGAGGTACACTTGATTAGTTACAAGAATTCAGTAAATGTGTGTGAAATCATTTAGCTTCAGTAATTTGGTCACTTAGAAATTAGAAAGTTTAAGCCATAAACTATTTTAAATTGTCTAAATTTTCTCTAGTTTTGTCTTGTCTTTTCTGTGCTATCAACTCACCCTTTATACTGAATTGCTGAAGAAACTGACTCCCACCTTTGGACAATCTATTCTTTAACTTTGTCTAATCTGCGGGGTGATAAGATGCTTCTGATAAACTGTGACAGCTTGACTTTCTCCCCACCGCCCCTTTACAGTCTTCTATAGTTCTCCATTTAAGTAGATGTACATTAGGCAGGAAAATAAAGGTACTCAGTTGTAGTTTGGGGGGGGTTGTTTGGGTTTTTTTTCTGGTTTTTTGGGTTGTTTTTTTTTGTAGCTAGATGCCTCCCCTTGTATATTTTAGCACAATGTTTTCACTTTAACTCTCTTGTTACTTCTTTTGTTGCCCTGCATCCTCATGTGTTTATTTGCTGTAAAACCATTTCCCAATAGCACTTTGCTTTTATTTGGCAATTCATTGATGTGGAGAACGAAGAAGTTAAATTAGAAAGACAAATCCTTTTATAAAGAAACATAAAAAGTAAATCCTAATGGCACTGTTGCCAGTCTAGGTCAATTTGTGGATTTTATGTTCATACTGTGCATCTGCCAAGTTACAATGTAGTGATTTAAAGGGCTGTAAGCATGACCTCAGTTTTATATTAATTTGATAACCTGTAAAGCAAGATTGTTATGAATATTGTATAGCTTACTAGTATTTCTGAAGACTTGTAACCCAAAAATGCTGAGCAGACCTGTATATTTTCATGCTGATTAAAGAGCAAAATTGGGTATCTTCACCAGCATAAAACAGTACTATCATGCAGTTCCCCTGTTCTGTTTTCTGAATTCATCAGAGAAATAACAGAAGCTCAGTTACCTAGGATGCATCTTTCAGCATACTCTCGGAGATGATGTTCTTATCTATGGAGAAAAATCGATTTCCAATGCCTTAGTAGTCTCCTAATCTGCTGTTTTCCTTGATGGAAGCACTTTCTTGATGGAAGTGTGAGTCAGTTTAATTGTTTACTAAACAGGTCCCTAAATGCACTGAACCTAGATCAGTTTCTTGTGGTCACACTTGTAAAGTAGTATGTATTCTCAAAGAAATTCACAGGGAAGTGTTTTGATTTACAGGAGGAATCACAACTGAAGATCCAATAGTAACAGATACAAATATTTTTCACAGTTTTGACATTCTAGGTCAGTTTTCTGTTGGGTTTTTTCTTAATCAATTTCTTAAGTTGTTTTTATTTTTCTCCTTCCACCAATAAATTGAAGTCACTGTATCCTGTACCGTATGATTTCATATACACTTTTATATCTGTGCTGAAAAATGGAAGGAGCACAGATGCTTGGTGCATATTTTCTTAAAGCTTTTAATTCTGATGTTTCAAACTGAACAAAGGATAATGAAGATGCTCTTCAAGAATATCATCATGAATTTTGACCAAGGAATAACCCATCAAAATCGGAGCAGAGAGGAGAAAATTATTACTTGGCTTGATGATCAACAAATGAGGAGACATTAGTCTTTTTCTGAACTCTGTGTATGTGATATAACAAATATATTCTTATGTTTATTTTATATCCACATAAATATGTTTTTTCATCTGTTTAGCTGAATTATCCAGGTAAAAAATCAATTAACTGAAGATAAAAGTTGAGAATTGAATACAGCATGCTTTATGGTTAAGAGAAGAGAAAAGATATGCAGCCTGATGGTGAACAGATAGTATGTGGCAGACAGCTTGCCTGGGATGGTAAATGATGGATCTGACTTCCAAAAAGTTGCAATGACAGAGCATGAACTGCTGATTTTATGAGAGGTGTTTTGCATATTACTGTAGGACATGGTGCTGAGTTCCTGAAGCAGATGTGAATTTGGAGAAAACAGGTCAGTGGTTTCAGCAAAATCTTGAATTAGGCTGGATTAATAAAATAAGACTAATGCTCAAAGTCAAGACGTGCTAGATTGAAGACAGGTCCAAAGCCTGGCTTTGTTACATATCTTGCTTATCAAATGCTGACTGAGAGTCTTGTTTTAATTAGAGCACAATTAAGGTGTATGAATATTCATAGAGAATGATTCACTTGTTGGCTATGCCTTCATAGTCTTTAAGATCAAGTGATTGTATGACAGACTTATCTTCAGTGATTACTTTAAGGTGCTGATTTCTAATCTGGATTTCAAACACTGACAATATGGGAATTGATGTTTTTCCTTTTCTGCAAATGAGTCTGGTTGGTCTTCTCATTGAGAGGTGTCTTAGCTGGGGATGTCTTCTTGTTTCTGTTTGTACTGCTCAGACAAATAATTTTGTTTCCAATTTGCACTATTTTCAAACCCAAGTTTATTTCAGAAGTCTTTGTTTGACCAGTGAAAATATTTGCCAAGTGTCCCTTGAATACAGTGAATTATATTTTTATTCCACTACTGTCTAGTGCAGATGGTAGCATCTGCTTTAATAACACATAATCAGAACATCCTAATGGCATTGCAGTAAGATTTATGAATGTGTTTCTGTGCTGATCATACATTAATGCATGTAATCAAGTCAGCTCCTAAATGAAAGTATTATAATGTTTCACTCCAGCCAAAAAGAAATCTGTAACAAAGACCTTTGAGAAGTAAATCCAACATCTTAAATAGATAGGGAACCAGCACAAAACATCCTGGCAAGCAAAGTTTTTGCATTTCACCTGGATAGTATTTGCTGTGTGCAGTATTAGACAGGGGATATATTAAGATCTTGTTGCATAAGAATTCTCCATCTTTTACTTAAAATGTTGTATCATTCTGTTAAATCATTTTTGTCTTATACATTCAGTGCCTTGGTGACGTTCTAGCCAGTGTTATCCTATATACTAATAGAAAGAAGCTCTTGGGAATTGAAGTAGGTGATCTGAAGAGGTGTTTCCCAACCTCAACTATCCTGTGATTCGGTTATGCTGTGATAACACTCACATATGCTTCTTAAAACTGTTATTAAGTGCAGGTCTTCACAATGCAGTTAACACAAGGTCTTACCTTGAATTATTAAATCTATTCCTTTCTTTCTTGCATAAAACCTCTTTTTTCAACTTTTTATGCCCAACCTAAGGTATGAAGTTGTGCTTTGGTTTATTTATGATTGTAATTTCTTTATAAACTTTGCAGTGGGGGTACAAGTGAAAAATCATATAAACATGGGTCTTCTTCCAGTGCCCTTATTATCACTCTCTAAACACTTTCACTGGGAGACCTATGGTCACCCAGCAGACCAGGAGAAAAATGACAAAACGAGTCGCTGATCTTGAGGTGTGATCAGGACATGCATTAACAACTTCAGAAAGAGTGAGATTGTAGGAAATGTGGTAATAACTTCAACCCAGGATACTCAGAAATGGACCCCAGCTACCCTTGGTAACTGTACATTAAATGGACTTACTACTAAAACAACAAAAAACCCCAAACTAAAACAATACAACACCACAATACCAAACAATCAATAAAAATTCCTCTAGCTGAACTTAAGATACTTTTCTGCAAATACTTGGTAAGGATAAATATGCACACATATATAGTAAAGTGTTTGTTGTAAGCTCTTTTGTAATAGATAATAGATGTTTCAAGAAGAGGAGAAGAACTGACCTTAAAATTCAGAGCTAATTATATGGACCAGAAACACAGACTGGTTGTAAATTATCAATGAAAGCAGGAGATGAAATACTCTTAAATACCAAACCCAAAACTAGTGAAGTGAATAGTTTTCTTTTCTTGAAAGTAATCTTCTGTAATGTAAAGTACATATACAAAGTATTTTGGTGTTAATACATATTATATCAAACCTGAAAAACTCATTAATAAATTATTAGTTAAGTATTTATTGAATTAAAATATTCTTCAATGTTGGAAGCTGAATGTATCCAAAGTAGTTCTTTTACCTGAAACTGAAAAGAGCTGTCTGTGGTCTCATCTGGCAAACTTCCGATGTACAGAAGGAAAATCCTATTAGAACTTTTTGTTACTAGAAGAAAGGAGAGTTGTATAACAAGATTTGTGCAAGAAAAAGATTTGTTCTGGCCTGCTTTGCAGAACATACTGTAGTGTTGTGAAAAATACTTAATAGTCCATAATAGTTACTCCCCCATACTTAACCCAGTGTAAGCTACATTTCGTAATAGTTGCATGTTAGGCTGGGGAGTAGAAAGCTGTTGTAAGAATTGCAGTTCAAATCTGTTTTGCTTTAATTGTATTCCCATTTTAATTAGGAAATTTGGTAGCATCTTCAGTTTTGTTTGTAGGTTGTGAAGCCCAGCTGTTTCTCATTGCACATAAAGTACTTGCAAAAGGATGGGCTGTAGAAGCCTGCATCTTTATAACGTGGGGAGAGGAGTTTGTGCTCAGAGTAAACAATTAGGTGCAATGGGAAATCATGCTCTAGAATGAATTTAGCTTGAATTCACTGGACGGTTGCAGTTTTTATTTAATCAAAGCTTCTGATTATGCAGGGATTAATTGAGAAGAATGGGACTATGCAGCTGTTCACTTCCTTTGGAAACTCTGGTTACCTAGCAGAGGTTCCAAATCAGTTGAGACTGATAAAACTGCCAGAGTAGCTGTCCTAGTTTGCTAGGCAGTATGCTTATAAATATAATTTTATTGTGAATCTATTTTATTTGCTTTTCTTAACTAACAAAGTAAACAGTACAATTTCTGTCATGGAGCAAAACTGTCCCTTATCAATAAGGCCTGACAAAGAAGAAATGATTTCCTCATGACAGAGCAGTGTTTCAGTGTTTGTTAAAATGACCATATTTCAAGTAGGAAAAGTCTGTATTTTTAAAAAAAATTAATAAAACTGTCTTGGAAATTTCCATTTTGAGTTTTTGAAGACCACTGAAACACAGGAGACTAAATCTCTCAAATATAGTTGCAAATTGAATTTTACTTATAAATTTAGTATGAAAGTATAAAGTTGTCATGCTCACTGGTATGGGAGCAGACTTTGATCCATTTTCTGGAAAATTAAATAAACTGAAGCAAGTGACAGTAAACTGATTTCCTTCCATCTCCTTAAACAGAATGAAAACCAAAGTAATTTCATCCAATGGATGGTTATTTGAATAGTTTAGTCTTTTTTTTCCAGCTTTTTTTTTTAATTGTTATTTTTGGTCCTAGATGTAAGAAACTTCTGAGGTGTTTTTCATAAAGACAAATCAGCTGGTAGCTGTTAGCGATTAAAGGACTTTGCAAGTTACTAGCTTGAAACAATTTTGTTTTATGGTTGTTATCATAAACAGATCTGGTAAAGGCGCTGTTATCAAATAGTAAAATACATTATTAAGTTACTATCATAGGTGTATTCACAGTCGAACAAAATACGAGTAGTAAGCCTACCAAACAGTTCTAAAAAGCAGCTCTGAGTCTTAAACTGAAGTGAGGAAGGATGTGTAAAAGCCTGACGTTCAGTATCCTCTCAGGTGTCATTGCTGTTTGGGACTGAGGGTGCACTTCAGGACTTCTGGCCTTCTATAATGACACTTGGGCCCTTTAAAGTAACATAAAGATTCCATTTCATTTGTCGTCTTTGTCAGTACAAAATTGTCTAGTGCATTTATTTCAGAGCCAGTAAAATCTGACTACCTTTGTAACAACGTATTGCTTTGGGTACTGTTATAGTCCAGCATTAGCTGTAACAACTGCAATTTTGCTATGTATTTCAATCATATAAGTTTTTCTTTGGACTGGAAGTAACACATAGCACAAATTTTAGTCCACGGTTGGGGTGGTTTTTTGGCAAATAGTTTTGGGACATTGTTCACATTCAAGTAGTTAGTTAAAATGCTTATCTGGGAATTAATCTAGAGAAATCCTATGTATGTTCATTATAACGGTTTAATTTCTGTTTTTTTCATGCCCTAAAACTAATGGGAAATCACTATTAAAAGAGAACAAAAGTGACCCCCTATCCATACCCCACTAACAAACTACACTGACATCATCCTCAACTTCAGATGTAGGTATGTGTATAAACCCCAGCAGAATACCAAGTTTATGAATGGGTCTGTTTCTAGGCCCAATTCAGTTTGTGTTCAGAAAGGCCTTTTTTTAATTGCAAAACTTGCAAAAGCTTTCTGAACTAAGTGTCCTAGTGAACCTGTCAGCCAAAAATTACTAAACTGGGCTGTCATTCATGGGAACAGTTTTACTGAGCAATTAGTCTCTTTCTGGAAATGATGTGTACTTTTTAGTTTTTCAAATTCGAACAAGCATTCTGATGGATGGAACTCTCCTTGTGCATTTCTGAACTCTTTATTCATCCTACCCATCATGTGTATTTTATAAGAAGAAATTTAAATTTATTTTACTTACCTTTGATAACATGATTTGACGCAGAAACTTGTTGACTTTATGTTTGTATAGAATGAGAATAAATGCCTTGAAATTGTGTGCAGGCATGACATGATGGGCTTTGTGGTTGGTAAGAACTTGAGAACTCCTGGCATGGTTGATAATAAAAGCTCCTATAAATAACAGTAAGCTTACAGGATCTCTTTTATATCTTGTGCCATCAAACAAATCTACTTTATGGAAACAGCATGCTGGGCACTTCAGAGCTCTCTTGTAAGCTGCTAAAATTTTGCACCAAATACTCAAAACTGGATATACTGTTATATGAAACTTGTGGGGATACTGCGGAAACAGTAACAGCTCACAGAAGAATAGCAAGTAGAATAGCTGAGCACTTGTGTGGGTTTTCAGTGTAGTGATTCTGTTAAGATCCTTTGCTAGATGAACACGGTTTTGTGTGAGCAAGTATAGCTCTTCCACAGAATAGGTCATTGAGGAGACCTATATAAGCAGTCACATTCGTTATGAGTTGCTTTGTGTTCCTCTGAAGTCAGTTTCTGGTTTTGGTGTGTGCTTAATGTGTCTCTAGTCATTTTGGTATAAGTATTTTTTTTCTATGATCCACTGGAAAAACAGGAGGAAAGGATGTCACATTTTTCTTGCCACCTGTAATAATGTTTCTTCAGCTGGGAGATACTACAAGTTTCTCATCCCCATGTGATTCTTAAAGATATTGGATGTCAAGTTACTGTTTCCTCTGTCTTGCAACATTGCCTCTCTGTATAATAGTTTTTCTCCTAATTAGAAAATTATGTTAATCTATTAAGTATGGAAAGTAAACCTGAGAGGAGAAAATGTCATTCTCTGATTTAGAATTCAGTTGTGGCACAATGTTTAATACTGCAGCTTCCTTGTTTGTTGACCAGTTCTGCAAGGAGTAAGATGTCCTATATTCTGAATAATGGAGGAGCAAAATCAACAAAATGTATCAATTGAAGTCTGGATTTAACTTGCTATTGAGAATTTTTTGTGTCTTGGTTATATTCTTATGTACAGAAAGAGAAAACTTGATGACAGATTTTTCCAAAGGTATTTTCATTTATCTTTAGGAAGCAATTAACATAACAATGTTTTGTGTATAAGCATAAGCATTAAACTGACACAGCTGTTGAAATTTATATTTTTGCTGAAGTGATGAGTAATGTGGGATTTGGTGCTTTTCATAGTGTCCCATTTGTTGTTCCTACTTTAATACTTTTAATCCAAGCAGATTCACTTACATTTAATTTGCTGTTTCTAGCAGAAGTATATTTTTCTTTTTTTGTTGTTTCCCATAAACGCCTTCCTCAAAATAGCTACTGAAGCTTAAATTTATACAGAGGTACTCGATACAGTCATTTCTTGTTAGTGTGAATTCAGCATGTTTGTGTTGGCAGATGCAGGGTGGGTCATATCAAACCAGCCTAGTGATGTTTCTAGTTATTTATGGTTTGCCTTACAAAATGTTGCAAAGAGAGAGAAATACTAATATGAAATTAATTTTTGCAAATTCAAGCAAGCTACCATTTTAGATTTGGCTTTAAGCATTATATCTAAAGCTGAGTTTAGACTTCACAAAAATCTTCATCTCATATTAGTAAAGGTGAGGCAAATTCAGGATGGAGCTTTCTAACCTGAGAAATCCGAGTGTAAATCAACTTGTAATGAGGAATAATCAGAAGAGATATCTCTCTTAGATGTGTCTAAGTTGGACTGTTTCTCTGTGTAGTGTAATGCAGATCTCAGCATTTTTACCTTAGAAATCTTGTGGATGAAAGCTGTCTCTTTTGACTGCAGGAAATCATTTTTCTAGCTTGTTAACCCTCCTCTTTGTTCTGAAATTTTGTTCTATAAGGGGCTGCTCTGATCCCAGGAGGTTGTCATGACCAGGCTGAGAAACCTTTGCTTGAGTGAGATTTGAAAAAGCCTGAGAACTATTCAATAAACCATTAAAAATGTTATTCCTAACTCTGAAGTTTTAGTGAATATATTTTTCCAGCAGAAGAGTTTGTCTGCATTTTTAGGATTTTTATAAAGGATAGCTTTGTATGCTTTTTCGATGTCCCTAATCTCTCAATTTCTTTCAAGGTCTTGCCCTCTATTTTACTTTAGGGCAAGAAGCTCGTTCATGCATGCATGAGTTGTGTGTTTACTTTATTACCATTTCTCACCTTTCAGTTTACTAGAGCATGAATTCAACTTAACGGAATTATTCATTATATCATTTCTCAGCTTAAGTTTTCCAAATCTTGTATAGTTTTACTGGAGGGTTTTTGGGTTTTGGGGGGTTTGTGTATTTGGGGGTTTTTGGAGGGGGTAAGGGGGAGCGGTGAGATGCAATTTCCCAGGCACTGGCTCTGGAGTTGAGTGACTTAGTTGAAATGCTGACCTTCATGGAAGAAAATATGAAGCTGTGACCTTGAGGCCAATGAATACCTGAGATCAGAAGGGAAAGCAAAAGACATTATTTATTTTAAATGTTGGAATTTTGGAGATCTAACTCTTAAATTTCTCTAAGTAAATGTGAATTGCAGTACCAAATCTGACTTTGTATGCCATTCATCTTTGCCTTTATTTTAATACCAGATATGTTTGTTTTTTGGTTCTGAAATTTTCCTCTCATTTATTTTATCAGGTAGTGCCTAAGTCAGTTGAATTTTAAATGCAAAGTATTTATTCATGGTAGGATTTTGAAATTGTAACTAGCTAGAAATTGGAACTAGTTAAATGACAACTGATCTAAAATATTCAGAGGGGGATAACTTATTATGATAATAATTAATTAATGCAATTTGGGTTTGGTTTTAAGATTTTGCAAAGTGGTAAGCTACAATGTTTCATTTTATACTACCTAAAGCAGAGAGAAAACTTAAAGTATCTGATAATTTAAAATGAAATTATGAAGTCTTTTCAGCTTTATGAACAATGTTTAAAACAGCACTGAAGGAATTAAAGGCTTTCTACAGTTCCTAGAACTGCTGTAGGGAGGAGCTGAAGAAACCTCACTTTGCACATGCCATTCTGTCAGTGTCAGCTTTTATATGTAAGGATGAGACTTTGTACAAACATGAGTCAGGAAATTCAGTTATGGTTCCAATAGCAGCTGTAACTTAATATCCATGAGTCCTGTGCAGGAGTTACTCTGAGGTGATGTGTGTTCTTAAACTATCATGCAGTACTAGCCAGATTATTTAGTGTATTTCTAAGGATACTTTCTTTTTTCCTGTCCCTTCCACCTACTTCCCCCAAAGTTGAAATTCAGACTTGTATTAGCAAACTTAATGGGTTTATTTTTGAAAACAGATGTTTGGCTTTGACTTTGCTACTTCATAATGCAGCAAATGTAACTACATTTGGTTCCCTTCATGTTTTAAATGAAATTATTTAGTACAATACGTATAAAAGCAAAATAGTTCTTGCTGCTTGTCATTCTGATTTTTATCAGCAGCACACAAACATAGTGATTTTACAGTGCCAGGTTACTACCCAGCCACCTGTTTAAGTTAGTTTAGCTTATTTAGTTAATGAGCTTAGTTGTCTCATTTTCATCATGGAGATACTAGATTAGGACTCTGCTTCACTTAAGGATGTTCCTTCATATAAGGACTCCCAGCAATATGTTGACCAGAGGCTTTACCAGTTCTTCTACCATCTACCTGAAATAGTTCAGTATCGAGTCTTTTTTGAACTTCAGCTAATCTATGTTTCTCTCTAGAACTTCCCCTTCCTTCAAATGAGCCCTTTACACTTTCTAGTTGAAGATAATTTTTTTTTTTACTTCCCATTCTAGTTATCCTTTAAAGAAACTATAGTTTTGGTTTTATTTATTACATAATAGTTAATAAATGAAGGAATTGTTCTATTTACCCTTCCACCTATTATGGTGAAGCGTATGAAAGGGAAATAGAGCAGGAAGTGTCTGTATTAACAAATGCATTACATTTAGGCTGTAAGCAGAGGAATATGATTTCTGACTGGATAGTCCTGGGGGTTGCTTTACAAGTAGTGTTCCTTAGGCAGTCATTCTAGTGATTATCAGAATTTTTCTATTCCCAGCAGCTGTGGATGGTTATTTAGGACTAAGGATTAACTTAATTAGAGAGGAATGCCAGATCCTAAAAGGCCAGTAGCCAAATAATATTTTTAACTTTTCTATCTGATGGTGTCATGAGAACTCCTGAGACAGGTTGGAGAGATGAGCAGACATCTGTGTTCCTGTGGGGTGTCTGGATACAATAGAGCATGTGGCTGGGGGAGAAGCAAGGTGGGAAATGGTGGGGGTAGAAATTGTGCACATTTGTTCCTTCCAGCCCAGGAGTCATCTCATAGCTGAAAAAAGCTTCTGAGGCTTATACAATGATATATTGATATTTCAATATACCATGAAGTACAAAGCAATGTGATGCTTGAATTTGAATCTTTAGTTTACAAACATGTATTTACTCATGCCTGGGAAAAAAAAAAGGTTGGTGGTAGTTAATTATTAGCCATGTCCTCTAAATCTAAGAGGAATTTGTAGGCCGCCCGTAGTGCTGACATCAAGGCAAGATCAGGATTTCAAGACTTTTTGTCAGAAAACACACCCCTCTGCATAACTGATAAAGTTAGCAACCTCATTCTTAGGAGCAGCGTTGGAAAAACATCGGACATGAGTTGTCTAAATGTTCACATTCTTATCTCTGAACAGCTGCTGGTTCCAGGCAGCCATGAAAGATTCAAATTTAATTAAGGCTTTTCATAATTCTGAAGAACATCTTGCTCATAGTGAATAATATGTCTGTTAAATATTATGTTCTTTTTGTTCATAGTAAGCTATGTTTTTACATACATAAAGTAGTTTAAGAAATTTGCAAGAGAGATTGACTCTAAGCATGATAGTTCTAGCAGAGATTTTTCATTTTCTTTGAAATGCAAATCTTGGATTGGGATTTATAGAATAAAGCTAGCTAGGCAAAATAAATTTAGGGTGTTCAGACCAGTTTGCTCTGTCTGCACTTCCTGGAAGATCTTATTACTTAGATAATTATAACAAACAGGGTTGCAATATCTTTATCTGTGGGCTGGGCTCTACATTCATTTGAGCGTGTGGCTTAGAAGAGATGAAAATAATTTAGACCTATGTCGGCTTAACAGTAAAACTTTGGCTATTAATAGCGAGCATTTTTTACTGATCAGGCAAAAAGTAAATTCATTTCTTCTTAGGGACCTGGAAAGGTGAGTAGATTGGTTCTTGTATTTCACAATTATATGCTAATCTAAAAAAACCGGAAGGTTAGAAGTTGCTAATATTAAAGCTTGTACTGTAAATGCTAAAGTCATTTTTGTTCAGTCCTTCCCAAAGCTTAAAAATCTTATTTTACAAAATATATGTATGTTTTTATATAGGTAGATAAGTCATCATGTTCTGCATTTGTTGATACCATTCAGGAACGATAATTGTGAAAAGAATTGCAATTAAAATACCAGCAAATAGATGGCTCATGTTTGAGGCACTCTGCATGCCTTGGGATTGATACAGATGTCTTGTTATTTAATAAGAAGAAAAGAATCCACAGTTGCAGATATTTTTTGTAAAAGTAGATGAGAAATGGTAGCTGAAAGGATATGAGATCTAACAAGTTATTTCCATAATATTGCTCAAACCAGTCAAACTGTAAGAAGGGAGTGTCTGGGAAAGTAAGACTTGCCTGAAGCACAAGCAACAGGTCTGTCTAGAAAAAGATGTCAAGCAAGTAGTATTACACAATCGCCCTGGAGCAAAGAACATTGCTTTTATTAATAAATCATTGTCTGATCAGCAGGTTTTACTCTAGCTTAATGCAGTTAAGCAGCAAATACACTGTGGATGCAAGTGAGAAAACAGGCGGAGTGTGGAGGTTGGGGGGAGATAGAAGACTTCATTCTAGTAGTATTTTTCAGCAAAGCTTTCTGGTTTGTACCAAGATCTGAGGGTTTTTCTATGAGAAAAAAGAGTTTGTAATATAATGAATCAGCAATTCCTGTACATTCTTCACTACAGAGGGTCAAATACTTAATTTGATGTTTATAAGAAAATTAGTCCTGCTTTTCTTGTTAGCTGTATTGCTCTAGCTGGTTTAAGCGCATGGATCAGTATCTTACAGCACAAATAAAAGCATGCACTGCAATCTAGCAAGAGAAATCCCAGGCTGGCTTTAGTATTTTTCACTCTCTCCCTTCTGATTTTGAGCCAGTCTACTGTCCTGATTTGTCAGCACAGCTGGTGGCCATAGGTTTCTAGGGGAGTGGCTGGTGGCCACATACACCAAAGGAGCACTGTAGCCCACGTGCCTCTTTGGCAGCTGCTCACTATAGCCGAGTTTCCTTTCCATGAGATGATTATTACCAACGTTATTGTTGCTTTGAACTAGCAGAAATATTGTGAATAGGGAGGTTCATTGCAGTTAAGAATCTGGTATCTCTAAAATATTTAATAAATCTGCCAAGCTACTGGCAGGTAAATGTGACTACACAGGGGATGGCAGTCTACCAACACCAACAAACAGAAGCAACAGAATCTGAGAGATTGTCTGTAAAGTTCACATATGTGAACGTTCTGAAATCTTATGTTTATGTCAGTTAATTTAATGATTTGTTAGATTATTCTGAGCATAATTTGTGTTATTTCCAATCCCGTGGAATAAAATACTTGGGTCAGATGTGTTTTGGTGAAATTCAGTTACATTTAGCATTGTTCAGACTTAAATTGTTATTTTTACAAAGACTAAAGACTTTTCTTCCACTTTCCCGATAAGGTGCTTTTATATCACTCTTCAGATCAATTTGATCAGAAGTTAAATAACACCTTACCCATTACAACAAGCTAGAAATGACAGAGTTTATACTAGAACTCTTTTCCTTCATCTGTCCCTCTAAATAGCAGTGTTTTTTACATTGACTAGAATGGACATAGGACACACCTTACTGCTAGCAGAGAGGTTATTAAGAATTTAGCTATCCTCATGTGTATTTCACCAGTACCATGAGGAAAAGCCTGTTTCTCAGTATTCATAGTTTGTAAGAGAAGCAAATAACCTTGATTTGTCACTAAAAATTTTTATGTTGCACTGGGCTTATTACTGAGGTTGTGCATTGCATATGATGTAGTAATTTGGACTCAGCCTTATGTGTGCTTTTAGGGATTTTTTTTTTCTCATGGTCCCTCTAAAGCAAAACAACAGGTAGGCTATTATTTTAGAACTAGCTTTATCCTCTGGCTACTGATTCTACGTTCTAGTGTTTAGGCAGGGTCCAACTGAGAGTGCAAATGAGTGTGGTTTGGGTACCAGTCATGTTATTGGTCATGGTGGCCAGTGTCTGAACTGTCACTGAATGAACACAGTACAAAAATATTTTCATCTATTTGAATTGCCATTAGAGATTATTGTAGTATTTATTTAAATTCAATGGAATTCTTAGCACAGGTGTCATCACATGATAAATACAGATTAGTGTCTTTTCAGTGGCATTAGAATAATCAGCCTCACAAAGGTAGAATCATAGACTAGTTTGGGTTGGAAGGGTCTCTAAAGATCACCTAGTTCCAACCCCCCTGCTGTGGGCAGGGACATCCCACTAGATATGGCTGCCCAAGGCTCCATTCCACCTGACCTTGAACGCCTCCAGGGATGGGGCAGCCACAGCTTCCCTGGGCAACCTGTTTCAGTGTCTCACCACTCTCATGGTGAAGAAATTCTTCCTTATGTCTAGCCTAAAAAATAAGATCTCCTCGGAACCTTCTCTTCGCAATATGAGCATTGCTTTTATGCTTACCTACAACCTGCATCATTTGAAGGACATCTCTAGCCATTGAGAGACAAGTGTCTTTTGTGGTGCTTAAGAAGCTGTCAGAATTGAACAGTTTTGAATCACAGATTTAAAAACTTGCTGTATCAGACAACTGAATGTCAAAAGACTGAATTGCAGCCTTCATGGAAGAGAAATCAATTTTTTATGACCCCTTGAAGGCTTTGCCAGTATTTTGAGCTGTGTGTTAGAGCATTGCAAAAATTATGCACAAATACGATCCCTGTTTATTGCTTTGTAGGCACTGGTTTCATACTTAAGTGATGAAGTGATGTGTAAAAGGGCCTTATTTCAGACAGAATTTTCTCACTAGCATGCAATGGACAGCATAAATTCTTTCCCTTTTTGAAATGTCATCTGCTTACAACAGTGACTGCCACTTCTCCGAGTCCAGCAATACCAACTCACAAGTAGAGACTAATTTTGGAACATTTTGTTTGTTATCCTTAATGTCAGACAGTAACATGAATGTCTTTGCTGCCTCTTTAAAACAGGATTAGTAACTTTAGAAACTTCACACTCTTGGCATTTTGGTTATTGGAACAGAAAGAACTGTATTTTCGGTTTCATGAAAGAAGTGGTAGAAAGATTGAATGGGCATATAGAAAGGAGGAGTAAAAATTATTTCAGAATTTTCTTTACTCTTAGGCAAGAATCAAAAAATCAGAGCTCCTACAGAGTACTGTTTACAGGTTAAGCATGTTTTTCACCATGTATTCATTTCTTCACTGAAACCTAGTCAATCCTCTTTTTCTTCAGCGTGGAAAAGGTTGAAGTGCATTGAATTTTGAATCTAGGAAATCATTGTTAAGGGCAAGGGATAGGGTGACCTCAAATTGCCAGTATTTGTAATTGTTTGGTTTTATTTCCATCTGTATTTCCTTGTCTTGGTAAAATCTATTCAAAAACTGCATGAATCAATGATATCAATGATGACTGAAAACCTCTGCAATCCCAAGTTGCCTATCAAGATTTTATTAGGTTTCAAATTATTAGACTATATTTTTGCTAGTGTGTACTTTTGTGGCTTAATTTATAATGTAACTGTGACATACATATTTCTGTCAGGTCTGGTTAGGTGTAATACATGTGGTTTCCTCTGTCTTTTCAGTAGAAATAGTAAAAGTCTGAAGAAATCACAGATGATGGCTTCTGATGCTAGTCATATGCTGGAAGCAGCTTTGGAGCAGATGGATGACATCATTGCAGGTAAAATAATGCTTTATTTTACACCAGATTATTTTGAGATTTAACTCTCTGTCTGTTCCCTCCTGCAATATTCCTGTTTGATTTTTTACTTTTTGATTATTGTTCCTGATTTGTCAAGTTCTCTGTGACATGCAGATTTCTTTGGTTCAACAGTTATGTGAAGAAAATGTAAAGTTAAGGGAGAAATCCCACAATTCCATCTCAGACATGTCAGTATTGAAGTAAGAGAGATTTACTTTCCACTCACACTTCATGGTAACTTAAAAGCATCCTCATTCATGTGCTAACATTCCATATAGTACATGGGGTTTTCTTATTCTAATGTGTCTTTGAAAAAGGATTTCAACAAGGTTTCCAGATAGCTGGATAGTATACATCTGTGTTTTATCTCCACAACATATAGTTGTACGTAAATATTTGTCTACATAAAAATACACATAATTTTCTCTATTCATTATGTATATATTTAAAAAAGCATAGCTATTAATTGCCTTCACTGTCTAATGAGTTAATGCCTATCTTTTTGTTGACATTTATACCCAGGAGTAAAGCTGTGAATTTCTTTTTACACTAGAAAGGAATATGATGCAAGACAGTGTTTGCTGGTTTTCAATGTTCTCATGGTAAAGTAATTAAAAGAATTCTCTCAACATTACAGCATCCAAGAAGAGAAGTTGATTTCTGTGGTTCGGATTCAGTAGCCTTGGGGTTTTTGCTCACAGAACATTCAGTATGAGCTCCTAAAATTAATATCTGGGTAGGGCAATGATCTCACTTGTTCACAATGGGAGAGCATTCACTAAAGCTTTGTAAACTTAAGTAGTGATACCCATGCTGTGTCTTAATTTTTTTTTTTTCTGTAATGATGAAGAGAATTACATCAGCCTCTTGTTGCTGCAGTTGTGCTTCTGCCTGCTATTCTAGTAAAGCATTCTATCAGGAAACTACTATAGAGCTTCAAGTATTACTGTGATTATAAATGAAGTCATTATCCAGGATTTTTAGTTTAAAGAATATCTGGATTTTTTTTCTCCCATCCATGTATGAGTCTTCACTTTATCCCAAATGTACGAGCTTTAACCGACTGCTAAGATATACAGAAGTGTAAATGTGAATATGGATAGATATGTCTACAAATAACTTTTCACACCAATGGAACAAGTTCCAGACAAACAGGAAGAACTAGATGTGTATTTCCTTCTCTCTTCTTTTTCTAAATTCAAAAAACTTATTCAAACAAAATTTTAACCAACAGAAATTTTATTTTTTGACCTCTTACGAAACATGTAAAAAGACAGTCAAGGAAGCATTGGACTTCTCAGATATGTCAGAGAGTAAAAGAAAAGTAAGTCCCAAACTATAACCCATAAATTAGGGAACTGAAATAATTTCTTAGCCATTGCAAATCTTGGGTTAGCCAAAATAACATAGAATCTGATTTGCCTTTAATTATGCTATAGAACCTGTGATGATAAATCACATCTGGAAATTTTAACTCAGCGTCTCTCATCTGCGATGATTTATACATAGCCCAGCACACATTGGCGATGTCATGTTTGCACTGATGATTCCATTCTTCAGAAAAATCAAGAGATAGAAAAATAGACATATTCTGTTTACATTGATTTTTCAGCAGTCACATTTGTTTTGTAATGGTGTTTATACCCAAGCTCTAAAACAAAAAGATTCTGGTATACTAGTGGTATGTAGAGTTGGATGATATGGATGGATAGGTCAAGAGTAAATTGACAACCTCTTCAAGAAAGTTAACTTTATGACTTCACATTACTTATAGTTTTAGTCCAATGTCCACTGATATTCAGTATAATTTGTAAAACAGGCTTATATAGAAATATCTTATGGGAAAAGAACCAAGATATTTCACAGACTATGCATTTGTCAAGTCTCATCAATGTTAATTGAATACTTCCCATGCGATTTCAGAATTATATCTACTTCACAGAATCACAGAATCGTTTAGGTTAGAAAAGACCTTTAAAATCATCATGTCCAACTGTAAACCCAACACTGCCAAGTTCACCCCTAAACCATGTCCCTATGTGCCACATCTGCAAGTATTTTAAATTCTTCCAGGTATGGTGACTCAACCACTACCCTAGGCAGCCTGTTCCAATGCTTGACAACCTTTTTGGTGAAGTAGTTTAAACTTTACCTAGCACAACCTGAGGCAGTTTGCTCTCATCCTATCACTTGCTGCTTGGGAGAAGAGATCGACACTAACCTCACTCCAAACTCCTTTCAGGTAGTTGTAAAGAACAATGAGGTCTCAGCTTCCTTTTCTCCAAAATAAACAACCCCAGTTCTCTCAGCCACCTTTTGTAAGACTTCTGCTGCAGACCCTTCACCAGCTGTGTTGCCTTTCTTTGGACATGCTCCAGCAGCTTGATGTCTTTCTTGTCGTGAGCAACCCAAAACAGAGCACAGTGTTCAAGGTGTGGCCTTACCAGTGCTGAGTACTGGGAGACAATCACTTCCCTAGTCCTGCTGGCCACACTATTGCTGATACAAGCTGGGATGCTTTTGGCCTTATTGACCACCTGAGCACACTGCTGGCGACTGACCAACACCCCTGGTCCTTTCCTGCCAGGAAGCTTTCTAGCCACTCTTCTTCAAGTCTGTAGCGATGCATTGGCTCCTATTACCTCTGTAGCCCCTGGCTCATCTCCATATAATTTCAGCTGTGCTCCAGTGTACCTAGCACAACTCAGAGACAAAGGCTGAGGGCCCTGACCAGAATCCAGTTCCTCTAACCTTGCCACTTTATCTCTCGGCTTGTCTCAGGAAAGCTTGATATTATCCTACTCCTCCTTCAAGTTTAGCCTCCTTCAGGTATAGTTTAAAGCTCTGTCAGACTTGTACCAATAAGAAATGAAACTGCTTTATTCCTTCTCTTATTTTAGTTGCACGACTGTTGCAGTTTAGGTACTATCCATGATCTCTGCATCTTTCATGCCTTGTTTTTGTTACTTTATTTATAACAGAAATAGATAAAACGTTTTAAGACAGGTGGAGTTAAGTTTGTTCTGGTCATTCTCCTCTACCTAATATTCTGTGTGTTCCAGAATGGTTTCTTGAATATTCTGGTATGATTGAAGTACCAAATATATCTTCTGTAGCCTATACTTGGATACAGTTATTATCCCAATTTGTCTCATATTGAGGAACATAATAATTATTCAAGTTTGATTCTCTCTAATTCAATTCAGTAAGCTTCTGCATGCAGTTGGACAGGGACTGGAAAGCAGGAATGTTCTCTTGTCCTGTAAGGCAAGAGAACAAATAAGGTAGGAAACTCCTTCAGGAGGAGGACTAGAGGACTGTCATGAAACAGTATCAGAAACAGCATGACCAGCAGGTCCAGGGAGGTTATTCTCCCTCTGTCCTTGGCACTAGTGAGACCGCTCCTTGAATACTGTGTTCGGTTCTGAGCCCCTCACCACAAGAAGGATGTTGAGGCTCTGGAGCGAGTCCAGAGAAGAGCAATGAAGTTGGTGAAGGGGCTAGAGGTTGTAGAGAGGAGGGTGATGGCCTCTTCTCCCAAGTGACAGGGCACAAGACAAGAGGGAATGGCCTCAAGCTCCGCCAGGGGAGATTTAGGCTGGACATTAGGAAAAAAATTTTCACAGAAAGGGTCATTGGCACTGGAACAGGCTGCCCAGGGAGGTGGTTGAGTCACCTTCCCTGGAGGTATTAAAGGCACAGGTGGACGAGGTGCTGAGGGGCATGGTTTAGTGTTTGATAGGAATGGTTGGACTCGATGATCCGATTGGTCTCTTCCAACCTGGTTATTCTGTGATTCTGTGAAACAAACCAGATTGAGTGTCTTCTAACTGCAGATTTATATATACTGTATTATACAAATATTGGACAAATCGTCTGTGTAAATGTGACTGCTCTTAGAGTAGACTGGAAACAGCAAAAAAAAAAAAAAATCAGCTGTACCGAGTTTGTGCTGTTTCAATTCACTGTATCCAGATTCTGTGGATGTCTCCATGCAGCATGGGATTCAAATACCGAGCTTAAACTTCATGACTATTGGAAGCTCTATTTAGCTGATGAAAATGATCTTTCCTTTGGAAGGAAGCCTGAGTGGGTACTAGAGGAGCTATGCTTTTCTATTGGCCTCAGAAAACTTTGCTTTAGGCACAAAATGATCACTAATCACTATTTTGGAGAATTAAGAAGTCCAGAGGCATGTAATTTGCATTGGTTGATTTTTGAAGCTTTAATAGATGTGTGTATATACCTATGCAAAACCATTTTCTTTCTTTTATGAGAAAGCAGTTCTGATGTCTTTTATTAGCTGTAAATATTATTCAAATATTAGATTATTATCTTGTCCTTTAAGATAAGAACTGGGCATGCAAACACATATTACAAATGTTTACACCTTTGCAGTCCTATTTCTAGACTTCTAATTTTTCCCTTATTCCAAACATTAACATACATGATTCTGATTAATCCAAATAAAAAGTATCCCTCTTGACTGTGCATCTCAGTGCAATACAAAATGTATTCGTGTTTGGAGTGCATGAGGCTAGGATTGTGAAGCAAGATTAACAAATTGAATTTCATTGGGCTTGATCAAATTTGACAGATAAGTCAGCGTTCCCAAGTCTTTTATGCTTCAGTACATCTGTGCTGATAACCCATCCTCATAGCTATATAAATTAGGCATGCTGTATGATTAGCCTTATTTGGCTAAAAGAGCAAAAAAGGCTAATATGATTGTCAATGAACATGGCTTATCCATTAGCTAGAATGACTTGCACTCCAAACAGAGGCATTCTCTAAAGAAAGCATCCATATGTCAGAACTGTCTATGCAATCTTTATTTGAGGGAAATTACTTTGGCATTGCTGATGTTTTACCAGGTCATTACTTTACCCTTTTATTCAGTGTGTACCCATTTATTAAAATGTGTTTCTTTCTAGGACTGCAGATTTTGATTATTTTTTCTTTGCAATATATACTAATGAATTAAAATAATTTTTATTTTACTTTTATTTTACATCAAATTGCATCTCTCTGTCAACAATCTGGAAATACATTGTTTCTTTTTGTGAAAAATGACTGTAATGATAAGATTTAAAACATCCTGTCACAGTAATATAGTCTGCTGCAACTCCAGAATCTCTTCAAATTCACCGAGTAATCAGTGTAATTATTGAGCTCCTTTTTAAACAAAGCTCCTGCAATTATTTCTTCCTGAAAAACTGAGAAAGTTTAATGCGTTATCACTTTGGTAGGTACTGTATTTCAGTATTAGTACTGAAATATTTAAAAATATAGGTAACGGAAAAAATTTGTCAAGAAGTTGTCCAAGAAGCTTGCAAGGAACATGGTTTATTTACTGATGGAAATGGTTGGACTTGATGATCCAGTGGGTCCTTTCCAACCTAGTGATTCTATGATTCTGTGTTTAAACTACCGTCTCTTGAAGTGGCAGAACATTTGCATCTAGTTCATTGCTTTGGCCGTGTGCTACAATCCCAACCACTTCCCACTCCCTTGCTGAAAAAGGGGCCTTTAGAGGAAATTATGCCTGAGAGATTAACAAGATTTTAGTTCAAGTTTAATATATTTTCCTCATGGGATCTACTTGCCAGAATTTGAAGGAGGACCTGTTTCTGGACAGTGTTGTGAGTTTTTTTTGTTTTATTGTTCTGCCTTTTCATAATTTTACTACGAAAACAATAAAGTTGTTTGCTGCATTATGTTCCTGGATATGTTAGATTACTAAGTCACCTCCAGTTAAGTGATTAGAACTTAGACTAAAAATGCAGGCGTGGACAAAAACTACTGACAATCTCATCCCTTGGATGGATTTCTGGCTTTGCAGAATAAGGTTTTCACCGAGTTCTTACCCAAATAATAAGAAATCCAAATATTTCCTAGTGACCTCATCCTTTACCCATGAATACATGTCATCATAAGATTCATTCAGAATGTAAGGACTAGTCTTACAGCACTTTAGGTGAAGAAGATAGATGATTCAGTTCTGCTTTGTAAGGGACTGAAACTGTCCAGACCAGACAGAGAGCACTTAATTCTATTTTGTGGTTTGTGTTTAGGAGAGTCGGGTGGGTGGGTGGGTCTTGTTTGAAATACACGCTGGGTGACATGCAGCTGATGGGCAATCTGAACCTCTTGTGCTTGTGTAGAATAACTACAGAATTGCTTCTTTTTTTTCTTTTAATTTTTCAGTATAAAGTCAAATGGCTTTATATTTTTATAACTTATGTCCTATTAAGGGTTCACAGTATTTTAAAATCCAGAATTTAGTTTCTGTAGTAAGGGCATATAACTTTTAATTATTTCAACACAGAAATCTTTGTAGAATTTTATATTAGAGCACTTAATTGACAAACTGTAGTTGAAATACTGCTGAGAGAAACAGAAAAACGTAAATAATGAGAAATTTCTTTTGTTACTGATCAGAGTAATTGAATAGCAACAGCTGCAGTGGCTTTGTTGTATTTTCTAAATAAATTGTAATCGTGCTAATAGGCTGTGTTTCAGTTATGATTCGTGTACTCCATAACAAAAGAAATAATATGTCTATAAGACTTTTGTTTATCTTGTTACTGCTATACATTAACTCAGGTGAGCCTTTGTGAAGTTGTGCTATACAACAACTATAGCAGCTTTTTGAAACGATTAGCTAGTGCATATTTAAGGATAGATCTATCAATAGAGATATGAAAAAGGAAATTAAATAATAAGTTACTTGAAATCAGGTCTTTTATAGAGAAATACGCAGCTTCCTGTCAAAACAGGTATAGAAAATCGTGTATCAAGAATAATGTGAGGTAAAAAAAAGACAAAAATGGGGATCCGTAGCCATCTTGGAAATTTAAGTGGAAAACAAAAACTTAACACTTCAGTATTTAGGGTTTCATTCGTAGTTCAACGTTTATCTCTATTTTATACTTCTTATAGCTTGTCAAGTGCTGACATTTACCTTCAGATACTTGACTTCAGTAAATCTAATTAGTTAATTCCTCAGATGTTGTCAATAATAATAGATTTAAAACAATTTAAAATATTTTTAAAAACTTCAGAAATTTAGCAGTTCACTGTCTTCCTGTTTATTTAAAGCTTTTTTTTTTCTTTTCATGTCAGCTATCCGTGGCCTTTCTTTTAGGTTTGTTAACAATATCTAAGACAGCCTCACAAACTGCACATGATTGAAGAACCATTACAGCCATTTGATGCTGTATTTTGTAGGGGCTTTACACATTTTGTAGCCTTCAAGATAAGACGTTGCATAACTGTTCAGGTGCAGTTTTGATCTGTGTGTTAAAAGCATGTGAAAATATTTGGAACTTACATGTTAGTTGCATATGTGCAGCATTGTCTACTCATTCCTTACTCAGGGTTGCCCGAGCAACCTGAAGTTTGGAATTTCCTCAATTTTGAGTGCTTAAACTTGCAAGAGGTCATTAAAGCTATTTGGGCTATTGTCCCAAAACATGCTTCCTATACTCTCACTATCGTAAGTGTATTTTCTCACACATAGTGAATGTCTGAGCACAAGACAGAGTGAAGATTCTCTGAATCCTGTTTGGAGTAATGATGGAATCCCTCTGTAAACAGGGCAGTACTACAGAATTTTATGGAGCTGAAAGCATTGAGAACTTGTTTCCTATAAATACTTGATCTTTTACCATTTGTGGTTGGACTCTATAATCTTAAAGGTCTTTTCTGATCTAAAAAATTCTGTAATTTTACAAAAATAGATGTTTAAAATTCTTTTGTTTAAGACAAAATTGTTCTTTGAAGGTCCAAGTCAAGCAATGACTTGCTGATCTTAAAGCTGGTCTTTGACTTCCTTTATGTTCCTGCCTTTCCAGCAAAACAACAAAACTAGAAGTTTTCTTGAAAATAAGACTTAAAACTAATTCAAAATGGAGAATTCTTTGCAACTGAAATATGCTACTTTAAATTCTTTATCTCTGACTATAGATAAACAGTATAAAACAACAAAAATACAGTCACAGCCTAGACACTTACAACAGCTTACCAAAAATGCAGTACCGCTTTGTGTTTATGTAAAACAAAATCCATACATCATAGTATTTGTATTAAGTTACAAAAAAGGATGGAAAAGAAGTGGAAATGCAAATAGCTGCAGGTAGAGTATATAGCAAAGAAAGCCAGTTAAACCATGGTGACCATAACCCCACTGGATTGACAATCTGAGACACAAAAGTTCTTTTGTGATTTATATGATGGGATCTGTTTTTCTGTTGATGAGTCACTCAGTTGTTGGACTAGTGAACAGATTTTCAAGACTGAATTTTGAACAACTTTTCTCAAACGGGATTCCTTTACATTCAAAATCATAGCTTCTCAACTTCCTACTTTAAGGCAATGAAATTGATTTGAGACTTCTAAAAAAATCATGTTACCACTGGCTTACTACTACTTTCTTCAAGCAGTTCTGGATTTTGTACTAAATAGATGTATTTTAGTCTCACAACACTGTTTTAATTCCACTACTGGTTTCACTGACCCTAAATGCACTTTTTGAGTCTGTGTAAATGCAAACAAAAAGCGAGAAAATCAGTGCAAGTACTTCTTTTTCTTGTCTTTAATAAAATGTGTTGATCCTCTTTTTCCTATGTGATGGAGACTTGACCTTAAATGTCCCTCACAGCTGCATAATCCATCTTCCTTTTTTCACCAGCTGTAAAGCTGCTTGGCTTGAGTTTCTGGATAAGAGATCTTTTTGTTGCAATTGTGTATATAGTACCTAATGTGCTGCACATCACAGTTGAAGGTTCATAAGCATGTAAAAGGAAATAGGTTGAATAATTACAGATAATTTGAATAAGACATTATAGACAGTTCTTAAATTGTTTGAAGGATTCCATGTGTGGTTTTAAATAAAGCTCAGTTGAAAATCATCTGAGTTGCATGAAACTTGCATCGGAATGTGGTCAGTAGTGTTTCTAGGCTTGGAAATCTTCTCCTAGGACTTCCTGCTAATCCAGCTCAACAGTTCCTGTTCCCTGTACTTAAAGACCTAAAAGCAGAGATTTGAGGAGAAGCTAATATGAACTATGATTCAGAATACACTGGTTATGATGTATTTTGCATTACAATATTAGAGGAAAGGATTGCGTGAGCTACCTCTTCACTCCCTTGAGAGAAGGCTTAGAAACAAGGAGGCTGAATTATGTCCCATCCAGACCTTACTATTAGTTTACATAAATTCAAGTTTTCAAGGCTATCTTCAAGAGAACGAGGGAGCTCTGCTTCAAAGAAAATTACACATTGAAACCTTGAAGGAGAGAGGAAGAACTTGGACAACCTATATGCTCATTGAGTAAAAACTCAGGTAAGAAAAAAAAATTCTAGCAGTGTAATGACTGACTGAAAGTTCAGAGAAAATGTATGCTTAGAATTTTATTCTAACCACTGTTGATGAGATATCAAAACTGTTACCCTTGAGTATTTCAGCTTCATAGAAAGTCATCCTTACCCGAGGGTAGAAGTAGCTTTGGGGTTTTGTTGTGGGGCTGTTGTTGGGGGTTTTTGCTGTTTTCTGTACTAAAGGAGTCAGCAGTTTTAGGAAAACCTTTTTTTAGCCACTGGTGCTTTACTTGTCTAGTAACAGGATTATTTTTCTAAAACTCAGCTAGTTTTAGAGACTGAGAAAATAAGGATGAATGCAGAGGATCAGAAGTTAACAGGCAAGGAAAAGCAAGAGATCAGAAGCAGTAGCTACAGCTAAGAGCCATTTGAGTTGGGAGGCAGGTGAATGTATGCAATATAAGTTGAGTGGATTTTCAGACTTTCTGCTTCTTTCTTTACTTCTTCTTAGTAACTTACTTCAGCAATCTACTGGTATTGCTGCTTTCTGAATAATTTCTCTGTGTCCAGAAGAAATGTTTCCTTGAAGCCATTCAACTAATTACAAGGAACTTTGAACTCAAAATGTGCTTGCATGGTCATGGTGCAGAAAATGTGTAACTTAACAGTTGTTTTCCTTTTTTACTACTTTTCTTATTCTTTCTACCATACAAATACTGTTCAGCAATGTTTAACTTCCTTTGTCCACTGTCTGTATGTGGACAGTATTGAGCTGCTTGGCCTGTCTTAATTCCAGCACCTTTTTTTTCCCCTTTCTTTCTTTCTTGCTCCTCTATGGTGGACATTAATGATGATGAATTGTGTTCCAGTAGTACACTAGGAAACCATGGTGTTGAGTACTATATAAACATAATGACAAAAAATTCCCCTGTGTCCTCTTCACTCCTGGAAAAAAACAAGGCACAGGACAGTGACTTTTTCAAAGATATACAATGAATCCTTTTGCAAGAGTTCAAAACTGCACTCATTTTTCCCGAGTATCAAAATCTAGTGTTTGAACCACATTCTTCCCCACTTGAGCTCTCTGTAATAAAGCGACACACAAATTAATTGTCCTTATTGATAGAATATACTGGAAACACATTGTGGCGTGTTTGCATTGTGGCATCTCTTTTTTGCTGCAAGGACATCCAAATTCTTACTGTCTGGTGCTAAAACTTAATGTGCTTTGTGTCATGATGACATAAAGGTTTAAACTAATGCAAAGAAATACAATTATTTACTCGTACGCACTTTTACTTCTGTTTTTCAGGGTGTGTTCTTATCCTTCTGGTGAGAAATATATTTCCCACTTAATATGAAACTATGTGGAAAGCAAATAAAAGGAGGAAGTCTGATTCATTTGAATTTAAACAGTAAAACAGGAAGATTTCTATTTAAAATGCCAAGTTGAACTCTGCATTTCTGCATTTTTTAGCTCATATAAAGTGCATTAGTAGTTGCATTCAGAGGAATTCTTCATTTTCCATTTCAGCCAGGAGAATAAAAGTTACTGCAACAGTAACCCCATAGCAAATAAGTTTAAAGATAAAGGAGGAGAGTATATGTGTATTTGATGAGGAGGTGTGAAGAGTAGTGTTCTTCTAATGATGTATTGAGATCTGTGGGTAATTCCTTGGGTTCAAATTCATTGGGTTCCATACAAGAGTTATGTGTAGGAGAGGATTGTAACTTTTTTTATTTTTTTTGAGTACTCTGCCCCTAATCCAGCAAAGCAAACCATTTTGAAGTCCCTGCTTAGTATTTGTAATCCTAGTGACTTAAATCTAGTGGAATCTTCAGCATATCTCAGAATTATACACTCTATTCTCGGCATCATAATGGTACAGATGTGGTTTGAGGTTTTTTTGTCTTTCCGATGATATCAGACATGAGTACGTTCTTCTCTCAGCAGTGCCTGCTTTTTCAAGTCTAAATAGAAATCTTGAATACTACTGATATATATGTATATAAAAATAAATTCTTCCTTGGGTAATAACCTTAGTTGAAAGATTTAAAATTGCGAATTACATCAAAGCATTCAATCTCTACTTCTTCTTTTAGCTTCAGTTGGTATTCGTCAAAGAGATGTTTTTCCTTTCAAAGTTTAATGGAGCCAGTGCAGACCGTTTACACCTTTATTCTTGTAAGCAAAAAAATACTGTGGTTTCTCTTTACTATTAGCTAAGAAAATTTTGAAAGTATCTTTGTCTACTGCAGTTTAAACTCCCATAGTTTTTATGCTCAAAATGAATTCCCAGACATAAGTATCAGGTAAGTCATAAGATATACCAGTTTTGTGTGTTGTTACAGAGTTCAAGGAACATGAGTTCACCATAAGAATGTCTTTGACTATTTTTGGTTTTGCATCTCTTTGTTAGCAACTAGTAAAAAAAATATTTCCCTCTTCTGACTTCTTTTTTTTTTTTCATGCAATCTTAAATGGAAAGGATTGGTAAGAACAAAACCTGAACATTCTTAAGTTGACCGTGTCTCAAGCTGATGTTCTCTCCCAGTGAAAACACATTGCCACCTTCCAAATGTCCCTACACATGACAGGACTGTACTCATGATGCACCTTAGATTATCACTGTGGAAACTGAGCATGCATGCCTTACACACGGACCAAGTTTTTGAGAGTTCCGGGAAACAATGACCTTTCACTGCTGTGTTAAATGTGAGACGTGGAGGATGCTTAGAGTTCTGCTAGTCTGAACAGTCAGTTGAAGAGCTTTGAATAACTGAAGAGTGCATATGGAGTATGCCCAGGCTCAGGAAATCACACAGCACAGTTCCTGGCTGGCCCCTGCTGTGCTTCAGGACTTGAGAATTTTTACCTTTATAGAACTGAATTTCTTAAGGGCGCCAGTTCTTCTGCTTGATAAGATTACAAAGTGTGTGCGTATATGTTTTGTTCCTAGTATTTTGGTAGAGAGAAAGTAAAGGTGTGCCAAAATGTGTGAATTTCACTGTCATTGACTTATCCTACAGAATTTAAAATTATTTTCCGCAGAAAGTAGATGTTACCCATAAAGTTGTAGCCATAATAATCTAGGAATGCAGCAAGATGTGATAGTAGTGAAGCATTTAGACTGATGAGGGAGGATGTCACCAATACCGTCTTCAAGAAAGTTACAGTAGTGTGCGTGGAATGGCTGTATATTTGGCTATATATGCTAACTACTACCTAATATAATTAACTGAACTCCTGAACAATTTGTCTAAATCTGAAAATTCAGCTTAAATATTATGGCTTTTATTTCACACTTGAAGTATTGGTTGTGGCCTGAAATGTCATGTGGTTTTGTTTGCCTTGAGTGGATTTTTGTTTGTTTATTTCTCTCTTGTCTGTATATAAAAAATATTCATATAACAGCAGAATGCTCCACTAAGTTTTCCCTATTCCATATCTATTGTAAATTGTCAGTTCATTGAAGGGGTAGCTACCAAAGCTGATTATGAAATGACTTTGGATCCTGTCCGTTTTTCTGGTGTGAAAAATACTTGCTAAGCAAAAGAACAGAAAAATTTAGCATGGAATTTTCTAAAAGAGTGAGAAAACTAGCTTAAATGCCTTAATGTCCACAATAACCAAGGAAGCCACATCTTTAAAAGTGGCATCAATGCTACTTTAAAAGGCAATGCTGGATTTCCGTATGTGTCTCTTTTAGGAAGTAAGTAGTGAGCCACTCGGGATGAATGAAAAGATTTAAGAGGTTATATGATCCAAATGACTCTTACATAATTTGGAAATCTGCTATTTTTAGTTGCTAGAGCTTAATATTAATCTATATTAAGCAGCATACAAACAGAAAATCTGAGTTGGCATAAGTAGCTAAGATACAGAAATACTGAAGAAAAAAATCTTTTAGTGGTTAGAATATTGAAATCCAGCAAACAGTTAGCTGATTCTCTTGTCAAAAGGAAGTAGCTCAGGAAGAGAAGGTTGATTTATGAGGTGAAGTTGGCTTGTGCCAAGAAGAAACTTTATCTTGGACATGGTCTTAGCCAGAAATTAAGATGAGCTCTCACCCTTGAAGCATTAAAATAAACTCATAAGCAGCGGAAGTCAACAGAAACAAACAGGGAATATTCTGAGTTTGAAAAGAGGTTAAGACTATGTGAAATATATTGAATAAGAGTGACGCTTTGAAAAAAATAAAATCCATACTACTAAGCTACACAAAATGTTAGAATTTTCTAGGGATGGTTTAGCATTGTTTAAAACAGTGAAATAAAAAGGAAAAAAAACCCCACATAAATAGTATAGTAGAATTCAAACCACACTTTTTTAATGAAGATAATTATCTGTCAGGCTTCTTTGTGTTATTAAAACAGTGATTGAAGAAGACCTGGTCAGTAGTATTTACGATTTTCCCAGAAGCTTTGAGTAAAGTGATCACAAAATGAGAAAAATAATATTGTTTCCCATCTCAATCAACTTTTTATACAAGTCAATATTAGGATTAAATTTTAACCTAAGCTGGAACTTCAGTTAAAAGCTAATCTAGGCGCAGAAACATTTCAATGCACTAGAACCCAGAGCGTCAGTGCATTCATGAGTTGTCTTTAGGTATTAGTTGTGTATTGGGTTATATGTGAAATGAACTATTGGGTTAAAACATAATTTTTAATATCCAAATCATGGTAGATAAATAACAACAGCAGGCAAACTAACACTGATTACTGCAAAGTAGCATGCATTCAAGAATAAAACTTTAATTACTTATAGATCTTCTCTGGGGAAAAAATAACTTAGCAAATAATTTGCAAAGGCCTAGTGAAGATTTCTGTTCATTTCATAATGAATGGCCCCAAGTTCCGCCAGGGGAGGTTTAGGCTGAACATTAGGAAAAAATTTTTCACAGAAACGGTCAGTGGACACTGGAACAGGCTGCCCAGGGAGGTGGTTGAGTCACCTTCCCTGGAGGTGTTTAAGGCACGGGTAGACAAGGTGCTGAGGGACATGGTTTAGTGTTTGATAAGAATGGTTGGACTTGATGATCCAGTGGGTCTCTTCCAACCTGGTGATTTTATGATTCTATAACTAAGATGTAAATGATGTTAAACAGAGGAGTAAGATGAAGAGTAGTATTGATTTTGTTATAGACCCCTTGTGTAGATCAATGATACAGCCTCCTAAGGAATACTGTATTCTATGTGAATTGAAAATACACTTTTAAATTATGTTACAAAATTACAGGATTGAGAGGACTAGAATACAATGATCAAAAACCTAAAAAAAATATCCATGAAGTCAAATAAAGGTGGAAAATGGGATTGCTTATGCCAGAGAGAACAGGAATGAAGACATGCAACATGAGTACAATCCATTATGTACATGAGGCAATGAATTCTAAATAAACTCTAAAAAGTAGAGCGAATAGAAGTTTTCCATCTGACTGGTTATTAAAGAAGCATAGGGACGTTAAATGAAATCAAGGTCTGAAATTCAGGACAGAGAAAAGAGAGCTCATTTTAGTGTGCATCTCATTCAAATGCAGGGTATTAAGACAAAAAAACTTGGTGATATGGAATTTGTATTATTTAAATTCTTCCATTGAGTGAGATGTTTGTTGCTGTGCTTATTCTTGAGAAAATATTGATGCTAGAGGGAGGTATTGTAATTTAGAGAGCTTTTTCTAAATTGGAGATACAGTAAAATTTTATTAGCTGTTTTTATTGCTGAATGGGTTTTGTTCACTGTAAGATCGTTTTAAACCTGCTCATGGTCACGTATTTTTCTAGTTCTGGTAACACGATCTATTTTCATCTAAGTTTCTTGTCAAGGACTGCATCAATCTTTCTTACATTGCTTAACAGTGCTCTGTGGGGACTTTGTAGCCAAGAAGTTAGTGACATCTGATGGTAACTGCAGAAAATTGCAGGTGATTTGTAGGTATTCTTGTCTAACAGATATGGCAAATGTTTTCTAGGTCAAAATTCTTTTTTAATATGCTTGTGTGTACCAATCACATTTAATTCTCCAGTGTTGCTTACTTATCTATAAACTTACTCAAGTATTTCTAACCATGAAATACCAATACTTGTCAGTTATCATTTGAAGTCCAAATGGCATAGTGTGTAGTACCTATATTTTTGTTACTTACAAAACAAGTATTTAACATTATTCTCTCTCCTGTTTTTACTTGTTTTAGGTACAAAAACAGCTACAGAGTATGCTAATGGTGGTTATGATATTGTGTCACCTGCTCCATCAGTGTACTTGGGCACATTTCAAATTTTACATCTCCTGGAAGATCTAAAGATGGCATTGGAAATGCTAGATGATCCTCAAGAGAAAGAAGCATTGCGAAATCAAATTCCAGGGGCCACAGCAATGTGTATACGGGAGTGGTTTGAAGAGAATCTGGTGAGTAGTTCTTTATAGCTTTTCTGGTTTGCCTGCAAACAGCGTTTGTTCAAGTATTTTGATACTTCAGTTATTTTTATAATAACTGAAATCTGTGTCCTTGGAGAACTGCAGGCAATCATAGAAAATGGAGGACATTACCATTTTGTGCCCATTAGTAAAGCAATTGCAGATATAGGAGTATAAGAAGTGTATAAAATACCTTGTTATGTCCTTGGTAAAAAAAAAAGTTAGTAAAAATTAATTATCTTCCCTTCAGGTTTTTTGGTTGGGTTTGGTTGGTCCTTTACAAGACATAACTAGTTACAAACCTGTTTGTTATAAAACATCTACATTTTCAAACCACGAGTTTAGAATATGGTGGCATTTTCTGTTAAAATAGAAGTAGAAAAAACATGGATGATTCTTCTTTTTCCTTGCTGCATTTTCTTTTACCTTAAGTGTCAGTACTATAAATCTCCAAAATATCTTGTACATCATGCACTGTTGGTAAACACAGTAAAGCTCTAGTTTCTGAATGCCAGATATACATATTGAGATAGATGAGGAATAAACATTTAGAATCATAGAATAACCAGGCTGGAAGAGACCCACTGGATCATTGAGTCCAAACATTTGACTTTATTGGAAAAGATTGAGGCTTACCAGGTGAGAAGCAGATCTTCAGACAGAACCTAAAAGAAGAGACACATCGGTTTTAAAGGAAGAGAAGCAGCAGCTCCTGCCACAACACTCATCTTCACCAAGCCTGCTATTGCAAGTGAATGGTGGTTTCCTAAAGAGTAAAACCTAGCTATTACTTTCCCAGCTTCAGAAAAGTTTTCTAGAGTAATAGGTTTTCTTCTGGCTTTGTCAATGCACATAACTGTTATGTAACTGTGACTGTAGCTTCTGGTTTGCTGTTTACTATCTCCTTTATCTGCCTTGTGTCTATAATAACCTAAAGCTGTTTGAAAGGCAGCTGCATTTGTCTGAACTTGTCAATTGCTGGTTTGTTGGCATTCTCCACAGAGTGCAGGTGTATGGCTGGAAAGGCCTGTTTGGGACTGTATGAGAGAAAGCAACAAGAATTTGGTAATAACTTTGAAAGCAAATATGGAGGCAATGTTTAATTTGGATTTACAGTATTACATTTTAAGTCGAGATCTTCAGGCCAGCAATTACTGAATTCCTTCTTTAGCAGAAAATTTAATGCTTTCTTAAACCTTTGCAATAGCTAAAAGATACTTTTAATGTGTAAAAACCCAAAGATTTTCAGAGTTGTTCACAGTAAAGTTGGCCTGTGGTAGAATCACAGGATGGTTTGAGTTGGAAGGGACCTTAAAGATCATCCGGTTCCAACCCCCCTGCCACAGGCAGGGACACCTCCCACTCTCAGGGGATCCAAGCCCCATCCTGCCCGGCCTTGAACCCCTCCAGGGATGGGGCAGCCACAGCTTCCCTGGGCAACCTGTACCAGAGCCTCACCACCCTCACAGTGAAGAATTTCTTCCCGATGTCTAATCTAAATCTCTCCCCTCCAATTTGAAGCCATTCCTCGTCATCCTGTTGTTGGGCCTGTGGCCTGGGATCTGTGAGTGTATCAGTTTCTTGAGTCTAATGGGCATTGTAATTGTGCTGCCACTGCTTTAAGATAGATGGTATAGGCTTGACAAAGCTAGCACTGAATTTAGAAAGGCGATTACTCTGTCTTATAGAATGAAGATTTAATATTTGCTCTAACTGCACCAATCTTTTGACAAAGATTAAATGGAATAAAGCGTCATTAATTACAGACTTTTAACTATTTCACATTGTATTACAATTTTTTGCCTCAGAGTGAATGTCTGGAATGTTTTACATGCTTTAGGACTGTAAATTCTTTCACCTTAAAAACACAACAAAAGAACCTAAGGATTATCATGGAGAGTTCATATGAAACAATTATGTCCATTTTGTGTGTAGTTTCAATGCTTCTTGGTAAATATTTTAGTATTGCATGTGACCACATGACATATCACAAAGCAGGTAGTAATTTCAGCATTAAAAATTAACTGCTGCAGTAACAACTGACTGTGTTTGACTCTGTGAGCTATAAGAGAATGTATTTAGTTACAGTTTCATTCCATAGCTCTAAATGAACATCTACACTGCTATTTGTTTTCTTTATGGCAACCTTTTCTAAGTGAAGAGGAACCTTAGTGGTCTTAGCAGTGGTCCTAAAAATATTATAAGCATGAGTAAAAGCCTCATTTCCAGGATCACAAAATATCATCCTTTTTCCTGTGGAACATTTATATTTAAAACAAGCCATTTTGCCATGTGGCTTTATATACTGGCCCTCAAAATACTCATTCTTGAAAACTCATTAGTACTTTCCTGATTATGCTATTTGTCAGAAGCTTAATTCTCAAAATATTTCTAAATGTTCTATGTTTGAAGAAATAGGAAGAGGAGAGGAACAGAGGAAATAGTAGAGGAATATGTGGAATTTGTTAAACTGATGTGATATGCCTTATGATTTATGCTGTGCTTAGTCTCATTTCATGCACTCTGGCAGAAATAGGACACAATTCTTGGAGTTTTCGTTAGCATTTGCTTATGATTAACCTACAAAAGAGATTATTTCCACTGTGTGTTAAAAGCAATACAAATTTTCCTCAGTGTCTTCACAGACACTTCAGTTAAAACAGTAAACCCCACCTCAGAATTCTGACATGGTGGACTTTGTGAAGTTTTAAAATTGCTTTCAAGTTTTATTTTAAGCATGTTGTTAAAGTGCTCTGCTGAAACATAATCACTGGTCTCTATATTTCTCTTGTGTCGAAGATGCATTTTACAGAGTCTGTGCAAAATGGGGGCAGAATATGACTGCAATACAGGGCACCTAAATATACCTGAAAACATGCATTATAAGAGCATCAATAGAATTTGTCAGCAACAGCTGAATGGGAAAAGAATATATTTTAAGCAATGCCAGTTAAAGCCAGTATATTTATCTGCTGGTAGATTTGACTGTGGGACTCAAGTGTTGAGAGTCATGATGGAGCTATATATAGCCAAATCTTCCCATTGCCAACTGGTATTAACACATGTTAAATTGAAAATGGACCAGTAGAGCCTGCTTGGGACAATGTAGAAAAGCTGTCATTCTGTAAGCATTCATGTTTATTTTTGCCAACTTTAAACATGAGATGGTTATGCTTTCTGAGCTGTAGTCAGAGTTGGAAGTTGTATGACCCAGTCCTCTGCTGTGCTCCAGCTTCTTTTCAATGAATTGATGATGCAAGGAAGCCCTGAACTGGAAGAGCTGGTCCTCTCAGAGTTCCCCAAGCACGTTAGAGCAATTCACAGCAAACAAGAAACAAGAGAAGTATCCTTCATATGTGTAGCTATTTATGAATACTAGAGAGTGCCTTGGAGCCAGGGGGAGGGGGATTGTACACAGCTTGCATGGAATTTCTCAAAACTAGGCCTAATGGTTTTTTTTAATGTCCTGAGGGGCTGCTTTGGGAGTCAGCCCTGTCATCTCTGACTGTGACTGCTTGCTCTAGTACCTGTCAGCAGAGGTAGGAAAGTCTTCTCTGCATGAAGAACTAATAGAAGCCTAAAATAGCTTTGCAATGAATATGGCTGCTTTAGATCTTCTTAAAATGACACAGTGAAATTAGTTTTTGGCATTTTCTTCCACCCTTGTAATGGTCACCAGTGCTTAACAGAGTCACCTTTAAATTACGAGGACCAGGAGTGATTAAACAGAATTGTGTTAATGGCTTAGGCTTAGGGTACTGATGGATTTAAGGTGATATTCCTGTTACAGTAGCAGGGCCTGTATCTTTATATGTTAATTTTTCCTAGATTTCAAGGTAGGCTACTATTGTGGAGGCAACCGTCACCTGCCTGGCCTATCCACACCTTTAGGAAATATAGGACTACTCTGTAAGAAGCCATAATTGTATACAGCAATTGCATGTTAGACTTTAAATAATGAATACAATTTATTCAGTTCCATTTATCTGAGACTCTTTCATCTGTTGGCTTTGGTGCCTTCCTTTGAACTGAGTGGCTGAATATTAACGTTAGTTTGTCTTTCCTTTTTTTTTGTCTAATGTTATGCATGGTGGAATTTCCAGCTGCATTGCCTTTTCACTGATTCAAATATTATACAAAGTATTAGGTTAACAAACATTCATATATAAATGTAACTACTCTGAAGTATCTGCTTTTTTAAGTATAGCTAGAGGAAGCATCGGAAAATGTTTTCCGTAAATTATTTAACAGAGTCATTGTTGAGAAGGAAATAGTTCATTAAATAATGGTGCTAACAGATAAGGTATAAAGTTAATGGTTATGTAAAGAAGCTGGGGGCAAAATTTTCTTTTTATAAGTCCTGTATTGTTTTGGAGGTATTGCTTGAATGTTGAAGGAAGGGAATAAGTTTAAGGAATTCTGTATATAAGGTTTATTCAGAGTTCACAGAATTTGTGTAGGTTGACCTATCTCATTTGCTAAATGTTATCAGTTATGACAAACACAGCAATAATACAACTCACAACAAAATTATTTCATTCTTTTTTGGAATAGTATGGTAATAACAGTGGCAAACAAGCCTGTATTTAGTTGAAGTGCAGGTAAGTATATTTTCAATTTTTGTGATCTTCCAAAAATGGAAACAAATTATACTTATTCTAGATAGTATACAACATGTCGGTATGCTGCTCTTCTTCATAAGTAGATAAACGTGATTTATTTCTTGAAATAATTAAATGATTAAGAAAATAATGAATATTTGTATATTCCTTATCAGAAATAAGGACGTTTGAAGTTTGTCTGCAGATTATTCTTTTTTTTGGAGGAAGACAGGGGAGTGGTTTACAATTTTTTCCATCCTGAAATTTAAAAGAGAAAATCTGATGTGTGTCATAGTAAGTAGAGGCAAAATGCTACCTGCTAACATTACCTGGTCATTTATGTATGTGTAAATACTTGGTAAATATTCTGTTTAAAATGTTTCATATACTGATTTACTGCATATTTAGTAATTTCAGCAGTGCTTTGAAACCTTTCAGACTGAAAACTAAACCTGAATTATTGTAATATATTCACATTCTACCATACAATGTATTTCTTTAAATACTTTCTTTACATATCAATGTACTCTTTTCTTGCCTACAGCAACTTGGGGAGGTGGGGGTGTCCACAGTGATTTTCTTACATTTTTTAGCTTTTATGCAAAGACATAATACTTAATTTTCTTACAATCTACATTTTCTTCTAAGTAAGTTTCATGCAAAAAGTTATCACTCTTCTAGAACTCGAGCTGGGAAAAGTATTTTGGTATATGGCAAAGAATGTTTGAAACCGCCAAGAATGTGCAAATGTCTGTGGATGAATTAATGAAAAGTAATTTTATTCAAGTATTAGTAACATATTCTTTATGCAAGCAAAAGGAAGAGAGGCAATTATTACTTAAGCAGTTATCAGAAAGGACATATTAGTGCCTGAGATATGAGATATCATACAACCTGCAGATGGGAATGACTCCAAAGATGTCAGCACCCGTTTGAAGCATTACCTCCCCTCCACCACGAATATGTAATAAAGATGAAAGTTAAACGTGCTGGCTTTAAACTAATAGCCATCTGGGTCTGATTATTTCTGAAATACAGATTTTAATCAAAGAATTAAGCCATTTGGAGTTGGTGCATTTTATGTTTAGAAAGGATTATTTGATCATATATATATACATAATATTCTTTCTAGTCTGGATACTTTTTTTTTTTTTAAATATCACAAGTAAAGCAAATGTGCTCATGTACAAATTGCAGTATTTTTTTTGTTTCGTTTTATGAGTTTCATCTTTCAGTGTCACTTAGGTGTTATGAGTTCATCATGATTAAGACTAATTATCTTGCTGGAAATGCTTATTCTAGATTTGTGAAACCATTCCTCACCATGTAAAAATTGTTCCTTCCTCCATCGTCTTCTGCAAAATTGGCCTGAATTTCTTTTTATATAACTATTCCTGTGCAGGCGTATTCTCATATTCTTTCTTTCTTTAGTCTGAATCACTTGCATTTTCTGCAAGATGAGAATGACAGGTGTGTGAATTGGCATGCAGAGGAAATTTTTCCCTTTTAAAATCTGGCCTTAATCCCTTTGTGTCCAAAGCAGCCCAAGTGCTAGGGTTGGGAAGAGCATAAAGTAATGCATTTAGGAAAAGTTGATACTAATGCTTGGGAATGAGTAAATTTTTATTGCATGTCTATACTCGCCTAGACTCTTGTGATGAGGCTGGAACAAAAACATAGTTGGCCCTTTTGGTTCTTGGCTTAAAAGGGCAAGTGGATGTTCTGTTAGTGTTTTCAGAGGTTGATGGATCTTGAAACTAAAATGATCTAAAAGTTATTGCTGAAAAGGAAGAGAGGTGCTATGCTCTAGGGACATAGACCTGATGGAGGGTGAAGAACTTCTGCTTTGCTTCCTATTCTCTTGGTCTCTAACCTCCCAGTCAATGCAGTGCCAATACAAAAACACTATTCACAGTTTGCATTTGTGCTGCTCTAAAATATCTCCAAAACATGGGGTTTAGCTCTAATTTAACTGAATACAAACTGAAATTTATAAAAACAGCAAAAAACATAATTTTTTAATGTTTGTAGGGCCTCAGCTGGGTGGAAGGAAGAGAGATAGTGGTAGAAAAGCAAACAAATCTGTGCTCCCCAGCTTCAGTTTTGATAGGAGATGAGGGAATACACATGCCAGTCTGTCCCTCCACAGTTCTGAGAGGATCTGTGGATGTTTTTTGCCTCTTTATAGGTCTAGAATGGAGGGACATGATAAGTGTAACTGATTTCTTTAAACCCTTCTGTCACTTTCAGTTTCAAAGCTGTTACAGCATGTTTGTTTACTGTCTGAAACAGATCTAAAATCTTGTTTGAAATATTTGACATTGACTAATAAAGTAATAGGTTGATTGTCTGAGTGGTTTTTATGAGCTACGCATCTCGATGATCCTTGTTGGGTCCCTTACAGCTCAGGATAGTCTATGATTTACTTAGCTAGCACCTTTGCTGTTCTGCAAATGGAGTTTTTAGTTCTGTCAACAGTGGCAGTAGTTAGCCGTTAGTAGTTAGCTGTCCTTCTATGGAAGGACAGAATTGGCAAAGAAATCTTTCTGTGTTTTCATAGACTTTGCAGAGTATATAAACTTTGTTAATTTTAAGCATTTCAGTGCCCTACTTTGCATTTATTTTGCAGCGATATGTGTATTTATTTATTGAGATGGCACTCTAGAAAATAAACAGTTTCTAGGGGAAAGAAGTTATAGCTAGATCACCCTCTATGGGGTAAAACTTGAGGGTGGTGGTACTACCCCTACTATAGCAGGGGTGGGTGTGCGTGTGTGTTTTTCACTCTGTGTTGAACTAGAATTAGTAGCTCAGTGAAGAACTACACACAGACATGGATTTCCTAAAATAAGAAAAAAAAATAACAACTGTGGTAACTTGCTGAAGCAGTCCTCAGATTGCAACGTATTTTCCTTATTTTCACGCTACCCAGAGAAACTAACCTGTTTTTCCAGTGAAACAGAAAAGCATTTTAAGCAAATCTGAGGCCATTGATTTGCATTCAGCTAGTGTCTGAAACTCTTTCAGGACAAAGCTCAAGCAGGATGTAAAGTTCAGCATGCAGGTAACAGGCTAAAAGTGAACATGTGACTTTCTGGAATGTGTGTTGTCAACATTTGTGGCTGATAAGATGCAGAAAATTCAGGCACGTCTACCTTTTAATCAGGAAGACTGACTAACAGAATCAAGAGGCCTTTGCTTGAAATCCCGGACGAATGACAAGGCAGAAATAAGGTATGTTTGTCAGTTTAAATACTTTTAAGAGGAGAAAAGGATACTTGCCTCACTGCAGATGCTACTCTGAGACACTAATAAGTGAAGTAGTATAGTTTTCCTGTACTTTTTTAAAATGGAAAACAAAATTATTAAGAGATTACATGTAGTGGAATGTTTTGGGAGAGGTATGTTTTCTCCTCCCTCAAATAAGCCCAAATGAGAGTCTTAAAGCCTATGTTTTGAAGCGGAAGAAATGTTGAGGCTCTGTGGTGGTGGTGCTATGGGATATGCAATACTTTGAGATAAAGTTGATGTATTTGCTGTTCTCCATGATTAGGTAACTAGTTTTCTGCCTTAAGCTGTAGGGAGTTCTTGTTTTAATGTCAAGAGAACCCCTATTCAGTCTTCAGTTTCTCAGCCATGACAGTGCACGTTAATTTTTTTTTTTTTAAAATAGACCATTGGCAATCTACTAAGGCTTTTGCCAGATGGTATGAGCTATTTGAAAAACAGCTGCTCTAATCAGCTTTAAGATAACATAAAACTTGTGTAACCAGTGTAGAGTAAGTACATTCTATATGTAGAGTGCCCCAAGTACTCCTCAGATCTGCGTTGTTGCAAGGGTCACCTCTGGAAACTGGTAGTTCTTTTATCTTGTCACATTTACTGGTGATTTTAGGTATCCTAGCACCTACAGAAAACTTGCAGCAATAACTTTTTTTTTTAAAATCATATTTTTTTGTCACATGACTTTAAGTAATAGCAGGTAATAAATATGAAGAAGGCTGGAAGCCTAGGTTTATATCCTTTCCTCTTACTTTGTGTCATGGAGGATTCTAAAAAGAGGACTTTCTGGTCAAATGGATCGCAAATGGTTGAAATAATAAAACCCCACAACCCCTGCAGAAACTCATTCATCTGTTTGTGAATCCACAGTTTGCAATGTGAGTAGATGGCCAGGTGAGACAGGTCCCTGTAAGAACGGCTTTTCAGGGAATTATACAGCTTCAGGCTTTGAGTTCTTTGTATAAATCATTAGTATGATGGGCAAATTTAACACTGCCTCTTCCAAATTGCCATTGTACTTCACCTTAAGGGCAGAAGCGAGTTTGGCTGTAGAAACTGAATAAAACAGGGAAACAAGCAAAAGTTCTGAGATCGTCACAAAAATCCCATGGGGACAGCTGCATTTTGGTCTTAAAAGGCATTACCCAAGCAGTTGTTGTCCTTGTGTGATGAAGGATCAGTTGCCCAGTTTAAGGCCAAAGCCACTTATAGCTAGTGGGAGATAGAACACTGGAAACTGAAGTTCATTGGGAAAAATTAGAACTTAATCATTACTTCTCTGGGAAGGCACTAGAGGACACCACAGTAACAGGCAACACTTTTAAACTTCCCTTGTTGCCAGAGCACTGCTTTTCATATGTGTTTATCTTGATTTTGCAAGTTTAAAAAGTTGCCATGCTGTGATGCTTCAGCAGGGGCAGGCAAAATTCTTATAAAGGGTATCATCATTTTTTGTTAAAATAGAAAATTGCCTCTTCGGCAGTAGCAGTATTTATGGGATAAATAACTTATCCACAGGATCGTCCTTGAATTCTTCCTCTTTAATAATGCCTTTTGAGACTACAGGCAAGTAATTCAAAGAGCAGAATGTATTTTTGGTTTAGACTGAGCCTGAAATAAACTAAGAAGGCTGAGTAGTGTTACGATAAACAGGGAGTAAAACAGAGACAGGAAATAGGGGGTCTTTGGTAATGAGTTCCAGCCACTCTTGAAACAGAAAGCCAGAGAAGGCATTACTTGAAAATAGTTTCTCAGTGACAGCTTAATAATTTTTAGCTTGTTATTCAGTATTCAAAGGGAACAGTTTCTGTTCTATTCTTGAAAGATCCTTTTTTAAATGATCATTTAGCAAGTTATGTTTTTCACGTTTTCGGAGTTACGTTGTTCTTGTTGGTAACTAATCTGCTCTTTAAAAAAATACAGATGTTTGGAGGAGAGTCTGACGTTTATACAGTTGTGCGTTGTATATACATCTGTGAGACGCATTTGGGATAAGACTGTGGGACAGAGGCAGAAGATTTAGCTTAAAATGTGAACCAGCTTTCAAGGTTTTAGAAATAAAGGGCTGAAAGGGGAAGAAGTTGCAGCTATATCCTGTAGAACAAAGCAGTGCTCTTGCTTCCAAAAGTTTCTTTTAACACTGGGAATGTGACTGCTGAGATGGGCCCAAAGGATGGATGGTGAGATTGATATTTACAAGCACTTCTCGTGGCTAAAGAGGGTAAGTGATTTGCTGGGCTTTGTTTTCTCTTTGTAAATGCACTTTAGCAAATCTTGGTCAGAATTTTCAGCTTTGTGAGAGGAAATGTATTGAGTGCCTCAGGCATAAAATATTGTAAGTTTCTTCATGAGAAATGAATTAAAGATGTTTCTTCGTGGAGGAGGAAGCAGCTTAGGGAAGGGGGGGGAGAGTCAGCTGTCTTTGTCTTTAAAAATGAAACTCTAGGATTAAACTTTGAACAAATGGCATTATAATCTAGCAAGTGCTTGAGCTTTCCTGAGATTGTAATACAACAAAGCACATCCTCATGGGAATGTATGGCAAAAAGGAGAATATGTTTTTTACCATATTATGCTTTAAAATAATAAATTATTTGCTCTCCTTCACTTAATCAGTTCTTCACCAGGGTAACTATGAGACTTTTTAGGATGCCTTTGTTTTGGATGAAAATGGTGGCACAAGTTACTCTGTTAAAATTATGTTTTTTAAAGATAGTGCTAATAAATTCCTAATTTTATGATGAACTGTTTGAACATGAATTAACTGCATAAGATTGGGTTTGTCTTCTATAAAAGAAAAAAAAGTAGATTTCTGCTATTATTACCTTGTAAAAATCACTTTGGTTTTGTCACCTTTTAGATTTTTTAGGCTCTAAGTATTTATTTTTTAGTGTTTGAAAAATCCATTAATGGGATATGAATAGATACTTCACCAGTGTACTGTTTTTTATTTACAATATTAATTTATGTCACAAAAGCAGCACATCTTCTTGTTATACTTAAAATATGTTTTAACCTGTCTGTACTTTTCTTGCAAATTCTACACATACCATTTATGTTAGTGCTCCTGTATTGCACTGAATTAAATATACACATGTGCATGCGCTCTAATTTTTTTTAGTAGTTGCTTAAACTTAAAATGTAAGTAAATACATAAAATGTGATTAGGATCTTTAATGTGTTTACTTTCTTAAATGAATGTAAAATACTCATTATATAAAGTCAGTCTTTAATAAAATCTTGAGAATCTTGAAGTTAATTTACAAAATATTTACATCAGGTTCTGGAAACTTCTACACTTCTCAAGTGTGGATGGGGAAGGGATTAAATGGAGAGTGAGTGGGATAGTGAAGGAGAAGAGACAACAGTAAGTAGCAGTTGGTAACTTTACTATTCATTTAACCTGTACTGTGTGCAGGTAAAGCTAAGTAACTGCTTAGTGTTTTTTGAGATCACATGTTAATTTGTTATTTAAATGAGATTTTGAATAAGGTATGCCTGCCACCTCTGCTTCCTGGCTTAAATTTAATTTCTAAGAAGGTAGGTTTGCTAACAGAAGTGTAAGATGTGGTGTTAAGAGGTTGAATGGCATTTGGGATAAACTGAGAATGATAACATAATGAGAAAGGGATCAAGAAATAGCTTCACTGAAGAAACTCCCACACTGAAGTGTTCACAGATTTGGAGGGGTTAACACAGAGTGGTTTGGGGATGATTTTCAAGCAATATGTTTGGAAAGGACACTGCTTTCAAACATAGCACACACTTTTACAGAAATTAATAAGGCTGTTACTGTGGTTGTGTGTAATTCCTTTTATGTAGAGTACGTAAAGGGGAAGAGAAATGCTGCTGGTTTTCCTTGCAAGCTCTTTAAGGGGGTGAGCACGTGTGGGGGAAGGGAAGAGAACTGAAAATGATCTTGCATTGTTCCCAGGAGAACCTAAGCAGTCTGCTCTCAAATTCCTTTGACGAGTGATTTAAAAAAAAAAAAAAAAAAAAGTTAAAACAAACTAAGTTGCTTATTTAATTCTCATGTTCAAGAATCCTAATGTCACATGTCTGGCACTAGCTGTGATAACACATAAAATTTCAGGCCCTGCAATCATAAACTGTTACTCTTTGGTCGATAATGAAAGTATGAGTACTCTCCAGAGAAACAAATGGCACTTAACAGAAAATAATTGCAACAGACTTCTATAAACCCTTGGTGAAGTATGCTAAAGCTGGCTCCAATTTCATAATTTGCAACAATCTCTTCAGAAACCAGGATTATTTCGATGTTGCAGTTGGTTGGCTAAGCTGGATTTGCATGATATCTGCAGTTTCAACTGGGTTAGGGCAGCAAACAAATATGAATTTAATGAGATCCAGGCAGGCAAAATGACAGATGCATCTGAAAGCAGCAGTTGTTTAGAACTGATTTTAAGCAGTAGTCTTGTAACATAATGTGTATAGTAGCAGTATGCAACAGCAGCAGGGTGGGAGCAGTGCTTAGGTTGAGTGGATATAAGGTGTCACCACACTTCAGCTCTTTTTCTGGTACTTTCACTCATAATAAATTTTGCAGTAGTATTCCTCACGAGAGAAACAACTTTCCCTGATATCTTACCTAATATCAGAAAGAAAAAACTCTGCAGTGGGTACAGCTATACTGTACTGAAAGGGTCCTACAAGAAAGCTGAGGAGGGACTTTTTACAAAGGCAGGGAGTGATAGGACAAAGGGGAATGGACTTAAATTGGAAAAGGGAAGATTTAGATTAGACATTAGGAAGAAGTTTTGCATAATAAGGGTGGTGAGACACTGGAAGAGGTTGCCCAGGGAAGTTGTGGATGTCCTCTCCCTGGAAGTGTTCAAGGCCAGGTTAGGTTAGATGCTCCTTGAGCAGCCTGGTCTGGTGGGAGGTGTCCCTGCCCATGGAACTGGATGATCTTTAAGGTCCCTTTAAACCCAAACCATTCTGTGAAGTTCTTGAGTAGTTCTTATAAAGTAGTTGATGTGCAGTTTGTAGGAAGGGTTTTGCAGTTTACTGATGTTGGGTTCTTTCACGCTGTTCTTTCAAATGTGTCACTGTTAAAAGTTTCTGTTGCAAGCTAAGGAACCTCAGACAACCTTCATTACCTGAAGCTGGTAGTGACTCATCTTTAGAAAACATTCTTTGGTCCTCCCAAGTCATTCGGTTAGAGGGTTCACATACAATTTCATTTGTTGTCCTGTTGCTTTATTCATATCTTTCCATCTGGCCTTAATTGGAAAACACCAATTCCAAATAAAAATGGCACAGTCACATTTTGGGGATACTTAGATGCCACACAGGAGTGTAAGTATAATTACAAATCATTAACAAGCATCACAAACGTAAATGCTCATATTTACTACAAATAGTATTATGGGTTCTCTAAGGACATTGTAAATTCATGGAGCTTTTTGTGCAGCAGTAGACAAATTTCAGTGAAATGGAAAGTCTCTTGCCTCTGGGAAACTTAGTCCAGTGGTAAAGTGTCTTCTTTTGAAAAAGAGGTGAATTCATATGAAGTGGAGGCATCTGATGACACTTGTAGCTTGCTTTAGGCTTTACTTTTGAAGTGTGTGCAGCATGGAGCTGATGGCTGACCTGATATAAGTTTACATTATTCTTATGCTTTTCTTTCCTTTCTTCTGGATACTATTCATACTAGCAAGAGGCAGGAAAATTAAACCCATGCTGTAGCCATTAAGCTCATGATACTGTGGATGAATCGTAAGGCTTCTGGAGGGATATCTTCCTTTAAGTAATGTAACTTTCTGGAGGAGAAAATAGGTCTGAGTATTGGGAAAAATGATCTAGATAAAATAATTCTGACCACATGTTTATAATTTATTTTAAGCACTACAAAAAATTTACTTAACTCTGTCTTTGCTTAATTTCAGACTATATGCTGTTAGCTTTTTCAGAATGACTACCACTTTTATTTAGACAACAAAGAGCAGTAGTAAACAGAAAATCCTGTTGTTGCTTTATTAATTGCCTTCAGATGAAAGGCAGGAATTACAGATCCAGAAATCACCAGCCTTATCCTCCTCCTACAAGTACACTGAGTGAATGTACAGATATTCAGATGGGTGTGTATCTGAGGTAGTACTAACATGCCAAGAGATTAAATTTCTATTGCATCCGTAGTCAGATACCAAAATTAAAATGTTTACCATGTAAGCTACTCACTCATCACTACACAATAGCTACTACTGTGACTCATAACATCATCTGACCCAGAAAAGTAATAAAGAGATGGAAAGTCTGTGGTCTTCTAAATATTATCAACTTTTAATAGGCGATAGTGTAAATTTTCTTGTATTGAAATATAATACTACGGTCTGTGTGCTGCTAATAGTTTAGGGGAAATCTGACTGTGTGAACTCTGCTCACTACACTCCTTGTTTCCAGCTTCTAAACTGCAACAAAAGACAATACCTCAAGCATGTCCCTAATCTTCCCTATTAATGCAAGTATTATAGTTGCCACAGGCATCTTATTCAATTGTCAGTTGAACTGAAGTTGATTCATGTGACTGAATGGGCAGAAAGGAGGGCTATGACATAAACTGTCTTCTAAAAGAGACAGGTGACTTGTTGAAAAAGCTTGCAAATCACTACTATAACTGACTGCCAGGCGCACCACCCAGCTTCTTCCTGCTCCACAGCCCAATGTGAAATCCATGTTATTAGTAAACAAATTTCCATGTAACAGATTACTTATGAACTTTAGAAGTTGGTAATTTTTTTGCTTTAGAATTAGCTGTTGGAGGTTCTTCGACCTGAAATTGAAACAACATACCAAGCGACCATAAACTGTCTTGTATTCAATGTTGTTATGTTGCATATGTGCTTGTGTTAAGGAGCATACTTTTATAGCCTATCAAGAATCAGCTAGAAATTCTATTACAGAAGCCTCTGAACAGAACATCTGTATAGAACCACTATACAATGGTTGTCATTCTGCTTTGTCAATAAAGGCTGCATTATGAATTGTTTCCTATTAAAATAATATGCAAGAAAACTAACATGCGATCTGAGAAGGGTGTTGAAAATTAAGGTAACTAACTTGGTTGATCAAATATTTCTTCTCTTTCTTGCCATGGCCTGTTATATTTTTGCCAATTTTAATTTAAAGCTGTTGAATCATACATTGAAGTCTGACAAGTCTGACTTCTTTCATGTCATAGGTTCTGGAGGAATATTTAGGCTTTTTTTTTTTTTTTTTTTTTGGGGAATAGGGCTCTGTAATGACTTGATCATGTAAGTGATACTTAGTCAGGTTTCCAGCAGCTACCAATATTATGTCTGAGTTAGAGTTCAGAGCACCTTCCAGAAAGATATTCATCCATTAAAGCTGAAGAAGAAGCTGAAGCAGAAGATGCAATGAAAAGCCTTTCTCTCCTAGATCTGGGAGAAACAGTTGATTAGGAATTGTTTGAGAAAACATTTTAAGTTAATACCTGATGTAATCTAATAAGCATTAAACTATATCCAAAATCTCTATGGAGACAGGTGCCTCAAGACATAGTTTTGCAGCTCCCTTAGGAAAATCTTTGTCACGTACACTTAATTTTTCGTCTGTAGTGGTACTACCATCAAGGTATTTTCAACCACCTTGCCTTAGCATACCTTTCTTTCTACTTTGTTAGCATGTGTTATCATAAACTTTTTTAAGTTTTATGCAATTTCTCTCATTCTTTCATTACAAGAAATATATTAACGTATTTAGCTTCTAATTTGTGGAGGCTAGGTAATGATTTTAAGGGTTTTAAGTCTGCATCTTCCAAAATAACATCTTTGTGGAAAATCTTGGCGATTCTGACTCTTGTTCATGTGGTTGCACAAGTCTAGTGTTTATTATTTGTGAGCTTTTACACCAACCTGAGTGGTCTGTAGTTTTATGGCTTTAGTGGTATTGGTTCTAAATTCATTTGCTGTGGATACATGTGATATCTAACTATAGTTGCTCAGTTTCTTCCCAGTACTGAATTTCACAACTGCAGAATGCACTTCAACCATGCACAGATGGCCCAGGTTCATATTACATTGTTTCATCTTGTCTTTATGCATGCCAGGAAGATTTCCCAAGTCTTAAACAACTGCTGTGTGTCAGTCAGCCACTTTTATTTAGCAGGTCATTTTCTGTTTACTGTACTCTCCTGTACTTATCTGAGTACTCTCTAGCAGATCTGTCGGCGGGTTTGATTACCCCCCTTTTCTATTCACATTGGTGAGATTTATTAGATTTTACCTGGGTATTGAGTATTGGACTTCCAGACAAGGATATTTAACAGTCACTCAGTGCAGCAGACGGCATTGGAAGCAATACATTTGGTAAATGTGAGTGTAGTAAAATATCTTATTTGTGATTTGATGTTGAAGTAATTATTAATTACTGACTATATAAAATGTTGAACTGTGTTGCATTCGTGACAGATTGGTTATATAAGAATGTATTGCAGTAATTTAACTCAGTGTGCCTGTAAGACCAGAGGGGCAGTGGCTACACAAGTGGTCACAGGTATATTTCTTAAGCCTAGTATAGGAAAATAGCAAATGGTGGCAACTGAAAGGGTACAAAGTCTACCTGAACAGAATATTTTCATCACTAGCTTTTGTTGTTCAGAGAATCTTTTCCTACTTAGCAGTGTGCTGTTCTACCCTGAATACTTGATGTTCTAGATGCAGGAAAGTCTCCCCTACCATTGTGTGTGAGCCAGAGACACACTGGGCCTGTGGGCTCTCCACTGAGAAAGCTCATTTAATGGTATGTAGTGGAGTTTTAACCTTAATGGAAACCTAGGTGCCAAGGTTAAAGATTTTGAATTCTCAAGTACAGTATAAGGTTTTGCTCTGCAAGTGGAGTAACCCAGACAGGACGGCTGGCAGTACACCTGAGGATGCATAGCTGAGGTCAAAGGATTATCTATGCAGAAATACAGCAATTCATGTTGTTTACTTATTAGGATTCTTTATTTCCATTATAGTACTAGAAAAGTTAATAACAAATGAACTTTAAGACTATAAGGACTGACCAACTGACCAACTTTCAACACAGAGGGCCTAAGTTGAGACAGTGTGTGTTTTATAAACACAGTGAGGGCTTAGGATCAGAGAGGATAGGTGGTATTTCTTAATATAAGGAGGAGCTAAGCTCAGAAAAATGCCATACTTATACCTACTTCAGCACTTTATTGCTTGAAAAGTGTCTTTTGTTTGGATAAATATTTTATTTCTTCATTTGCATTAATTAACACCATGTTTATTTTCATCACCTCTTTTACATTTGGGCCTGTAGTCCTCAGTGGAGGTCAAGAAACAATGAATATATTTAATATTAGAAAAAAAAATCCTATTCACAAGTATCAAGTTGAAAAAGAAAAGACAGCTGAGGGAGGAGGATTTTAATTATATTGATGTCATTGTACAAGCAATTATAAATTAGTAGTAAGCTGCTGACTAGTGCAGTTGAAGGGAACTAGGTGAAGTTGGATTCTTACGTTGGCTGAAAAGCCAGCCAGTGTTTTATTCCTCAGCAACAATGCATTGCCTGCAATGGAGCTGGGAAAATGAACCACTAAGGGCTCATGTTACTTTTGATGCTTTAAGCAAACAGCTCCATTCCCACAGTTACACAATGTTTTAGAATGCAGGATGAAGCTACAGAACTCTTCTGAACCTTTTAAAAGAATTTTTTTTTTTAGTTGTGGTGTTTCTTTCTGGAGTATTAAAACTCAGAGGTAATGGGTTATAATAGTTAGGAACAGGCCATGCTTTAGAAGGCCTTTCTCCATAGAGACATGTAGAAATCTATAAGTGGTTACATAGAGTAGTTCCTGGTAAGAATTTGCTAATTTAAATAATTTGTTAATTGCTAACAAAAAATTTGTATTTTTGCTTCATTAATTTCTAGGTTAATACATATGGCAATTTTTACCATTTAAAAATAAACATCAAGTATCTTTGACTTTGGCAAAAGACTACTGAGACCAGATATTTGAAATTAAATGTTTATTATCTTGATAATATGTCGTTTCCCAATGAAATTATAATTTGTTAGAAAATATCAAATCTATTCTTGTACCATTTTTCATTGCTGGAAATGAGGAAAATATTCAAAATCCAGCTTAAAAAAGGTACACGCAAAAGGTTTCATTCATGAAATAAACAGGTTGGTTTGTAGATGCATTTTGCATGTTTTCTGTGTTATAGCCACTCTATATATATCAATTTTTATTAACTATTGCTTGAAATTTTAATATTAACTGTAAAAAAATTCTCACAGCACTTTTTCTCCCCAGTCACAGGTGAATCATCATTCATCTAATAATGAAACCTATCAGGAAAGATTGGCACGATTAGAAGGTGATAAAGAGTCTCTCATACTGCAGGTATGTCTTAAAAAGAACATTGTCTATGTAGTTGCTGCTCCGTGAAAAAAAGCTTAAGTCACAGAGTATTTTCTGTTAAACAGTGTTAGCAGATCACCAAATAGAACTGATACTTAATCAGGAATTAATTTATAATTTGTATAATCCATTTGACTGGTTTTATCGTGGTGTAACTGGTTAGAGGAGAGGGGAGTAACAGGGAGAATGACAAAGGGGAAAAACAATACTGCAGAGTCCCATAACAGTGTGGGGGTAGGGGTTCTCATTCTAGGTTTGCTAGGTTGTACCAGCTGATTTTCTAGGTTCTGCCTGTCACCACTTTTAAATAACTGGAAATCTGGCAGTTAGATAGAAGTGATATTTTTTCCTGCTTGTATCTTGTACCAACGTTGCTGTACATCATCGAAATGCTTAAGGGGGAGGTAAAGGGGAAAAAGAATATTTGACAGTAAAATGCATGCCTGAGCTTTTCCAGGTTTCCTGTTTCTCAGTTTACCAAGACTTTTTAAAACAGATCCCCGATCCCATATAAGTTTTCCTGCTGCAGAAAACACATTGTACAACTTATAATAAAAAAACTTAATTCTTTTTGTCTGGATATTTTTATTATTACTAAAAAGTACTTTACATTTTTTTAAAACTGAAGCTGGAGATTCTCTAAATAGTCTTTTGATATAGTTTCTCTTTATGCTTACAAAAGCATATTATAAACATAGATAGATAGATAATTCAGACTTTGCTTAACTATACTGGATAGGTGTTCTCCCTACTTTCAGTTACCAGCTTCTATAAGCACGTTTTATCTTGTATGTTCTGTTCACACTTGTGCTAATTTACTGTTTAGAATTCTCAGTGCTGTTGTTAAATAAAAAAATAAACCATTTGTGAGAGACAAGCTTAGGCTTTGTTTACTTTTTTCATTACTCTTAAGCTAAAATTGCTATTTCCAAATTTAGAAAAGAAAAAAATTTAAAAGTCCTAGCGAAAACCAAAGTTCTGGTTGGAATTTAGGTGTTCAAGTGCATGCTGCGGATTTCATTTGTTGTGAGAGGTCATCAGGTCAGAGGAGATATCACCACGGATATTTATTAGAACACTATTTATTAATCAACTGTAGCATTTTGATTCTATTCTAGCAAACAACTTTTCACACAGCACATCCACTTCTCACACAATTCACTTGGACACATGAGTAACTTAAAATTAGAGTAACACTCAGGAGCCTAAACCCAGCTGTTTACTCAGAAACAGAGGGTTGTACTGATGCATTTGTGGCCTCCTTTTTTTCATCACGTGTATAGTCCTGTAATCTTTGTCTGCATATAGCAGCCACTATTGTCTTGGAGGTGGTTCATGCTATACAGCCAGGTTTTGATGGTCATGTGTGCTGGTAGGCTTATAGAGATTCAGCAGTACCTTGGTGTTCAAAGTGTATCAGCTCTTCTGGATATAACAGGACTGCTAGTCACCCGTGCTCATAAGCTCCCGGAGACTGTTCCAGGCTACTGCTCAGCATATACTTTTTCTGTCTTTGCCTTGCTGACTTTTACTAACAGTTTCTTCATGCAAACAAAAAGGTACCTATTGAATGTTGCCAGCCAAACTCACAAAGAAAGGACTTCTATGACATGGTCTGAAGACCTGCCTTGAGTTTTTCTCAAAAGCAACATAGCCAAATCAGATGTAGAAACTGCTTTTCTTTTGCCTTTTACCCACACCAAATCTAAAGGATTAGTCAATCACTGCACAGTATTAAAGCAGAACTCAAAAAACCTGAGGCAAATAAAATAGATGAAAACTGCAGTCTGATTGATGAACATCAACACCAACATAAAAGTTCCAAGACTAAGCTGGGGTTAGAACCTGGTTTACATCAGTATTTTCTATTGAGGCAGTCAAATATGAGGAATATAGGTAAGTCCCATGATGAGGTAACACTGGCCTGAGGGAGGCTGCTGGTACAAACCTGGCTCCTGCTGTGACCGTTGCCTTGAAGGATGAGGAAGTGATGGACAACGGAGCGTGTCTGTTCTATAGCTCATGTCACATTGTGCCAGCGACTGTGGTCTGTAGCTGAAATCTATAGGAGGGAATACGAGGCTGGGACCGTTCCAGTCTTTCTGCAGAAGAAGCAGATACAAGGCACCTTGTAGTGGGCACAGGCAATGCCTGGTATTTCTGTCCACCAAGGCTGAGTTAAACAGTGCATCCTGAAACCTGCTTCCACTCTTCAGTCTGTAGTGGAAGCTGGAAATGCTGCATCATCTGACATACCTTTCCATAGCTCAATACCTGTGTATAGGAGCTAATATATTTCTTTAGGCATTCATGTTCTTTTTTTTACAGAGATGTTTTAAATCCCCATACCAGTTGAATTTAGCTAATTGTTCAATAAGCTTTATTTTTATAGATATTTACAGAAATATATCTATGGGCTGACTATTGTGAGTGTTGCACTACTGAAGCAAGACGGACTTGCCAACAGAGCATGTGCTGGAGTTATGTTTTGTGTGCAGCCTACTGATTCCCTAAGGAGTCTGGCAGATGTGGTCCTGAGCAGAGGGGAAAGTATGAGCTCAAAGTGGCTAATGTGCCTCAGCCTAACTACTGGAACATCTAATACTTGCTTCTAAAGCTGCTAAAGTTTTAGTAAATTCCTTTGCAGGTCATGTTTAACATAAAGAGTTTCCCTTACAGGTCACAATGCTAGTTGGAACATAACCCAACCCTTTCAGTAGAGTTTTTTTTCTCTCTCTGGAAGCTGCATCAGACTGAAGGAAAGGATTCACTTTGTTTCTTCTTGTTTCTGGCCTCACAAGGCGGGGGTTTTTTTGTGTGTCATCATTCATTTAATGGGAGCAAAATGAAAATGTAGACATGAAACAAGCTTCCCTGGGGTGGGAGGCATGTTCTTCCCCTGCCTCAGCTTGGATGTGTCCCCCTGCCATCTGCATACACCCACTGCTTCCTACCATCTCTCATCCTGCATTCATCTTTAGTCTACCCTACAAGTAACTAATTTAAAGGAAAAACAAAACAAATCAAATTGTTCTCTTATTTTCTTTTTCTGTGTTCCTTTCCCATGCATGCTTGTCATTATGTTTACAGATCACTCACCCTGCCGCAACTTTCCCAAAGTTAACTCAATTGTTCATTGATTGGGTTTCAGAAATGCTTTGTAGCAGGTACATCTTAAAAGTTTCACTTCCACATATTGTACTTTCTTTTTATTTTGTTTTTAAATAAAGGTCTTGCAGGGTTGGATATGAGAGCATAGATAGGTTATTGTATTTTATTGAATGCGGAGTTTAAACACCTAAAGTTGCTCTTTTTGTTTGAGGTAACATTTTTCTAGTATAATCAAGGCTTTCTTATAAATAAATAGTAAAAATGAGTATGCAGACTGTATGCATGCTTAACATAGGACCTAACACTGGGATTTTATTCCCACATCTTTCTAATGTCATCCTGAGTGTAGTTTTTCAGCTTTGCAAGCTTTGAGTTAGGCTGCTGAGCTTTTTTTATTACACAATCACCAATCTGTACCACCATTCCCACAGTTCTTTACCAGTATTGCTGATTGTTTCTTTTCCTGGGATTCATTGTCTGTATCTCACTTCTTTTGCTTTCATGTTTTGGCTTGCAAAGCCTGGGAATTTTTCTTGGAATAGAACTTTGCCGCTGCTAAAACATGCCTTTTACTCATTGCATTCTTTATAACTTCAGAACACTTTATTGATAGGTAAGCTGTTTTTCTCTTGTTGTAAGAAGTAAAGTAATTGGTTGGCTTCTGAATGAACAGTTTTACTGTTTATCCGTTTTAGGGAGTGAAATGCAAATGGGACCTGAAATGGCAATGCATGCTCCAAAACAACTTAAAATATTTTCGGTATCCTATGTTCTTGTGTGGTGCTTTCTGATTTTTCAGACTTTTGCATGAACTGACTCAGGCTACCTATAGGTAATCTTCCATCTTTTCAAGAAATGCTCTTCCTTTTTTATATTAAAATGGGGGTGGGGAGAAGGAGGCAGAGGGCGGGGTTGAAGGAAAATGTAGGTAAGAAGGAAAAATTGATTGTCTTGATAGAGCAGGTTTTTGCAGTGCACAAGAATATTAAACCATTGAGGACTTCAAAAGAAAACTTGTTGTGAAAATGTGCATTTGGATGCTAAGCATATAATGTAACTGAAACTTATTTACAGTCAGTTCAGTAGCATTGTCCTTCTCGAATTACAGGTGAGTGTTCTTACAGACCAGGTAGAAGCTCAAGGAGAGAAAATTCGGGACTTAGAAATCTGTCTTGAGGGGCATCAGTTGAAACTGAATGCTACAGAAGAAATGCTTCAACAGGTAAGACTGTGGATTGGAAAGCTTCTTGCATACTCTTCTCCAAAAGCAGGATGAACATAAATGGTCAACTTGTCTGCATGTGTAAGTGCCTTTGACAACAAGATAAAATGGGGGGAGCAAAATGCCCCTTTTATTGTTTTCTTGTTGCTTTGCACATTTTTTTTCACAGTAAATATTTCTTTGTTTTCCTGCTGCAGAAACATTTTACTGTGTGGTTGCATAATACTGTACGTGGCAGCATGTAAAATGAAACTCATGTCTTATTTGTACTGTGCTGACGAACTGAATTTGGACATGGTTGAGTAACTGGTTAGACAGGTTAAATGTATATAATGTGTGTGGGAGTTACAGAATTAAGAAGTTTTATTTAAATAACTTCTATTTTCATATGGCTTTGAAGCTGAAAGCGTACCAAGTTTGGTTCTAAAACTATTTTTGCTTGATTTAAGAGCTTTCCTCTTATTTTTCAAAGAAAGGTAGCATATAGAGGCTTTTTTTTATTATTATTGTTTCAATGAACGATTTCAGGCTCTATGATTTAACTTTCGCTTTTTCTTGTTTTATGTTGAAGGAGCAGAAGAAATTATTAATTAAATACCTTACATTTTGTAAGTTACTGCAGAGCTGGCAGGTCTGTCGATGCCAAAGAACTTTACCAGTGCAATTTTCTGTTCTTCCAGATGCAGATCATCCCCTGGTATTATAGTACATATCAAAAGTAGATTTGAAATGGTAAATAACCCTCAAAATCTACACCATGAATTTGCAGGATAGATACCGTTCTTAATGAACTTACTTCCTCTTCCAACCCAGAATGTTGTGTTATAAATTTATTATTTTAGTATATGGAAATATACAACTCTTTCTATGAACTAGTCATAGCTTTAAATTATAGTTGTATTAATCTGTATAAACTTATGTTTATACCAAAAGTTATGTATATGAGCTTATTTTACTGTGATAAAGTTCCATACATATGTATGTATGTATATATCTGTTCCTGTTTAAATGAACTTGTATCTTAAACCTTTTCTAAGTTATAATTCTCCAAGCTTCTCAAAAAAAAATCTTGGCCTTGCACAACTTTTGTAGCCCAAAATGCTTCCTGCTGGGAAAAGTTTTATTCTCATACTTAAATAAGAGGACATTCTTAAAAATGCAAATGGCAAGTGCATGTACTTTTCCAGTGAGATCTGAAGCGAAATTCAAAGAACAGTAACTGTTTAAGTTATGAAAATCCATTTTCAAACTTCACAAAGGCGTTCGATCATTGTTCTATGACTTCTGCTAAAACTGTTTACTGTTCCTCTGGCTTAAATTTTCTGCTCTGATAGAAGCTGTGAATTTAAAGCCTGATTTAACCCAAAATCAAGATGCCTGAAAACCTAATATAGTAATGCATGTACATTGTTATTTCAGTGAAAACATTTGAATCTGCCCATCTGGCATTAGGTATGTGCACAAATTGCTTACAAAGCTGATCCTACAGTGATTAGCTACAAAAGTCTGTAGGAAAGTTAGTTAGAGACTCTCCAAATATGCTTAACACAAACCATATCTAAATTTTGAGATCACTTTGAGCAGCTGTAATTGTTGCCTATTTAGAGTAATTTCATATTTATTTTCTTTTCTGTACACTTATTAAATAGTTAGCAATAAGCTCAGATTTGTTGATTGTTTTGTATCATAGTTTTGAAGTCTTGCAATTGAATGTAATTTACAGAAATACTGACAAGCTTCCCTGTCAACTGCTTAATTTCTGAGTCATCTATCACATTTACAGCATATATGATAGCTCAAGTTTGGTGGGTTTTTTTTTGTTTTAGACAAAGAATTACCTAGGCCACAACTTGGTAAACATTTGTGTTTCCTTTTAATTGTGTACATTTGTCCGTTTGAGCTTTGCACAGGTACGCACACAAACACATACACTTAGTATTTTAATTTTAGTGTGAGTGATGCACTTTCAATAGCTGAACCAAAACTGAATAATAAATTCAGAGTGAAACTGAGCTATTTAAAATCTATTTTCTCATTGGAATGAGAAAAAATTACATTGAATTAACATTTTCATTTTGTGAACAATAAGAAGAACAAGTTAAGTGAAATATTAGAGGATGATGAAGAAATGGTAGTTGTGCTGTTTTTTCTCACATGGATTACATCCTCCAGTAGACAGTGAGATATGGGAAACCCAAGATAGATCTCTCAAAGTTGGAACAGTCAGAGAAATTATACAATTATTGTGGCTTAGATAAGGACCCTATTTGTCTATAAACTATTTTGGAGGTTCTTTTCTCAGTTCAGCTTGCTGGAAACATTACACTCTACAGGGAATGAGTTGAGATTTGGAGAGAAGAGAATGATGTGATGATGTGATGATTGGGACGTTCATGTAAGATATATTGCCAGTAAGACTTCTTGAAGTTGACTTGTCGAAAGTAGAACAAGTCCTTGGGGACTTCAGTAGACTAATAGATCAATCAGGGTTTGGGGAGAGTTGGATTCAGGTCTTCTCAGCCTATGGTTGCCATTGCCCTGTACAAGTGCTCCTAATGCTTAGCAAACAGATGAAAGATATTTGGTGTTGTTGCTGAGTTTGTCCAGTGACAACCATTTAGTGGGTCTTCCAAGACAGCATTTATTTTTACAGTAAACTAACTTATTTCTAATAATAAAAATTCATCTTGCTCTTTGTAGCTATTGAAATATTCTTGTTTTTTAGGAAGGAAAGTCTTCTGTTATCTTTCTGTGGTGCATGTAAATCTAACTTTATTTTATGGTTCTCCTTGCTTATGTCAAATATATTGGACTCCAGTGATTTTTACCTTGTGAACTTAACTTGAATGCTTCTTCTAAATGGAAAATTGAATGATAAAAGACAATTGTCCTACCTTGAAAAATCTTTAATGTATATTAGTAGAACTAAGCTAACTGCAGTATGGGTAAGCATATTATTTATTTTTCTGGGAAACTATATACCTGAGTCCAGAATAAGCCTCAACTTTTTAATTTTGATAACTATGAGAAAAGTGACTCTTAATTAATTCTGTGCCCAGAATGCTACAATAAAAGCAGGGGAAAAATCATACCCTTTAAGATAATTTAATGACAATATCTGGTAGTTCCACGACAGAAAAAGGGTATGTAAAGCTACCCTGTAAAATAGCTTTTGCTGAATCTATGCTAGCAGAGACTTGTCTGCTTTGTCAGGGTGGAGTTACTGGCTAAAGTCCTTCTGGCTTCTGCTTTATACAGAGTTGTTTTGAACCCTGCTGCAAAGTGATCATGGAAACACTTCTGAAACAACAGCTAAAATAAACTTTACATGAATTACATTAAATGTCTTTTCAGCATATGCTGTGAACATCTTGAATGCAAAACAGTAGCAACAGATACTACTGCTTCTTTGTGTAAAATCATGAGTCTTCATCACTTGAGAACAGTGCAATATTCCTTAGCTGAAATGTGAACTTCCAAGGGATTATTTGAGCCAATCTGAAGGTTACTTCTACAAAAAGGAGAAGACCTCATTTTCTTTTTATCCTTCTACCTGCTCCTGACCATGTGCTTCTGCAACTTATTGCATACTGATTGTCAAGCTTATCAGTCTTTTTCCTTAATGACTTGGAGAAAACTAACTTGGAGTTTTAAAAGGAGAGGATGTTTTCCTGTTGGGTTAGTGACTTGAAACAGCTCACAGAAAAAGTCAAGGCATGGGATAAGGGTAATGATGACATGTGCATTTGACTTCACTATTTATGAAACCATGGCCAAAGAAAATAGAGCTCAGCTATGTTTGAAACAAAAGAATCCTGTGTAACAGATGCAGAGGTGCCCTGATGTGCACAGTTATAGATAATGCACGTGTTTTTTCATGAGATGTGATGTTTACTGTTTCAAACTCAACATTTTGCTTTTGTAAAGATACTTGTTCCACTAAAGACTTTAATCAAAAAAAAAGCTTTTTCAACCTTGAAGGTATTTGCATTTTCTTTCTTTAAAACAAAGTGGGTTTTTCAAAAACTCATGAAAGTCAGGGCCAAAAGTTTAAATCAGTCCTTAAGTATGGTTCCAGTTTGGGCCAAGAAAAATGCATTTCCCTGGCCATCCTTCATAGAAAATATTAAGACAAAATTTTCTGAAGCGTGACTGGGAGTGAGACACCAGTTTGGTCTCACTGAATTGCCTCCCAGTGATATCTCTGTCTTATTATTGAATGTGTGAAGAACATGGAAATTCCAGCCTTTGTGAATAGTTTACTGCCTTGCCTCTAAATATGTTGAAATGAATGTCTTGCAATACAAAAAGTAACTTCTAGAATTATCCAATGTGAACAATTTATGCTGTGACAGTCTATTTCCAGTTATCAGCTGCTTTAAAATGTAACATTTCAGCCAATGTTAGAGAAGAATGGTGTGCATGTACCTTGTTCTAAGCTAGTTTGTAGCATTTCTAAGTACTTTCTTCAAGTCACTTTTAAGAAAGAAATATTCTTTTTTAAGAAAAGAAAGGATCTTGAACATCTGCTGTGTTAGCCTTGGGGGAACCTCCTATCAGCTTTCTATCAATTTTTCTGTAGAACAGAATGGAAAGCAAGAGTAATTTTTGCTCTATGAAGGATCTTAAATTGTCCCATAACAGAAAGTTATCAACCATGTATAATGTAAACACATTGGTGCTGTGGAATCTATGCTGTCAGTCTTGACAGCTGTGTTACGTCAGTTCGAAAAGTGAATTATCTACACATACAGATGTCATCTCCACAGTACTTTTAAGTGCTTTTTTTATGGTAATTATCAGGAGTAAGAATAGTTGGTTACCTCTTTGCTGTTCCAGTGCTGCATTTGGTTTATTTAACAGATACCAGTTCCAATTGAAGTTCTTTGATAAAGTGTAACAGCATACAGTTTGCTTTGCCAACCAAAATGCTGGTCTGTGTGGCAGTGTCTTTCCTATACCTGACTGGTACAAAATCCTAGATGTGGTCTGACTGTGTATTTCTGCCTTCCATCTTATTTCTGACACATAATTGCAAGAAGCAATCCAGAGGACTCTTGCCAGATAGCTGTATTTTGTAAATATAATTGTATCTTTTATCAAGTAAATTCTCTTGTGAAGTACAGTGCACGTAGCTTTAGGATTCTTTCTGTCTTAAAAAATACACATAGAAGCAGAAGTGACTGAATGCAAACAGGAGTGAATTTCTGTTTCCTGTGTTGCTTTACGACCAACTTAAACCTGGGTGCAAGGAGCAGCCGAAAGTGTCCCAGACAGTGCCCTTTGTGGGTAACCTGTAAAAACCAGCAGCTTAAAAGAATGCAGGGAGAAGCTCTATGAGAGTAGGAGCTTGAATCAAATGGAGCTCAGTATGTACCTGTTCTGGTTTTGCAGTTGTCTTATGCTCAGGGCAGCCAGAATCCTGTCTTGGTTCCAGGGTATAAATCTGGTGCGTATCTGTTTGCTTCTCAGGAACTTTGCTGGCTGGCAAGCATCATTCTTTCAAATTTCAGTTGCCTGAGTTATCTGATCTTAGATGGTTTTCAGCACTTGTTTATAGCATGCAGTAACTTCTTGCCAGTAGCTAGCTTGCTGTTTCAGATTTTGAAATGTGCTCTGTGCTGCTCTGGTTTTGAGGTGTAAGGTTTTCAGAGAGTTGTGCAGCCTATCTAGGCAGGTGAGCATTACACTGCTTTGTCATTTTATAGTTAATGTAGGCAGGAGCCTGCTCATCGGGCATATGCAAAGGGCTGTTCAAATTGGCAGGGCAATGGGAAGTTCTGTCCTTTCCATTGCTTAACTATATAATAGGCAAATGATGAACTGGAGGGCTGTAATTCACTCTCTGCTACTGACTTGCACCATTTCATGGTGATTACACGTGTACATTGCTCTCAGCTGTGTTTTCAGTTAAGCAAATATCTTATTTCTACCGCAGCTGACACAAAGCACTTGAAAAGTGCAGTCATCATTAGTGGTGGTTCTTGCTGAATTTTGCTCATCAGGTAGGTAGCTTGGTTTGTTTCTCTGTCTCTCTCAACTATTTTAATAAGGATGAAAAGTATGAAACGAGTGCTGAGTTCTGTACAGTGCACAAGGGCAAAATGGGATCTTTGGGGTTGTTTTTCTTCCCACTTGACTAAAATCTTGTGATTTCTCAGTCAGTGTATGGCAAGTTTTTTGCTTCTGTTTTGTAGTGTGCTAAATATCCTGGAATTTTCTATGCTTGCAGCTGACAGCCTAGAATACTGTAGTGTCCTCTTCCTGAGCTATTTTCTGCCATGTTAAATTTTAGAAGCAGCTTTATAAGAATTATGTATTTCTATAACAACAAAATGTGAAAGTCAGGTGTACAGCATGTACTTCACTTTCATTGGGAATGTTGAAAAACATATCTAAATATTTTAAAAGTATACAGTGTGACTTTTAAAACTATGGTGGTGTTTGGAAGTAGTTTGCTGTTCGTTGATCTTTCTGGTACATGCATATTGTAGCTTTTGCATGACTTGTCTTTTAATTGTTCTACTCTAAAATATCCTTTTTCCTTAATTTTTAAAGTTAAAAGTCCAGTTTCAAAAAAAGAACTTTGAAAAATTAAATTAAATTTATAGTACATTATAAAATTAAAAACCATTATCTTGTTTATAAATAAAATGCCTGAGAATATATTCTATTTCTGTTCTATATTTCAGCTCATTTAGGTTCTCCTAAAGCTGCTATGGCCCAAATTACCATTTTGCCTGTCTTATATTATCTTTCTTGCTTTAAAACCACTAACATACATTTGTATTTTCTTTTCTTATAATTGCATATTTATTCTGGCTGAATTCAAGTTGCATCATACCACTGAAATACACTATAATTTCTCTGTAACAAAATGGGTCACATTCTTAATGAGCTGTTCACTGTGAGCATCTGCTTGAAGATGAAAATAATTGCTTCCAGATGTTAGCATTTCAAGAGGGGACATTTACTTTAAACGGCACTTTATTTCAAAGCAAAAGTTAGATTCTCTAGATGCAAGAGAAATTGTCAGCTGTTTTAAATCAGTGTAGCTCGACTGAAAACAAACCAGGGACAGCTAGCTATTTTGTCTATTTTAAGGCAAGAGTTTTATGCCAGTTTACACCAGCTGAGGATCTGATTCTCCAGCTTCGGAGCAAACTGTACAATTTTATTTGAGTTTATTTTTTAAAAAAGTCAGCTGCCTTCTTGCTCACTTATACCAGGTAGCACCTTAGTGTTCACATAGAGCTGCTGAACTGAGAATGTGCAGAGTGGGGTATTGCTCTCCATTGCATAACTAAGTGCAATTTGAGAGTCTATAGAAAAAGTAAGGAGTAATACCAGATGCTGCACTCAAAGGATAGATGTTTTGTTAATTTCTAGAGGGGTGCTATGTCTTTTTCCCTTACTAAGTAATCTCGCCCTGCAGGGAACACCATGTCAGTGTAACAAAAGAAAATAAAAATCTGAATGTTGTTTCATTTCAGCAGTGAACAGAGCCTGTCCATAGGGCCAAAGTCACTTCATCCTGCTAGCATTTTTCATGGTCAGTGGCCTTGTTTCATATCAAACTTCTCATTTATAGCTTTGTCTTCATCTGCAAAATCTGCTACATTAACAGCTGTACAGAGCCTGTTCCAGTCTGGATTGGAATGTGCCTCTGGAACTTGTGTAAACTAATGCTTTTCTGGAGGATACTGAGTTATTTGTAATTATAATTTGTAATCATCTTTGTAGAAAGCAGCTACTACTGGGCTTTCATTAGGTGACTGCCTCTCAGAGATTCTCAATAAAACAAGTCAGTGCACTGTGTTTTCCTGATTAGTGCTTGATTTCTTTCATTCAGAGATAAAAATAAAATAAACCATGTGGCTGTGTTTCTGTTTATTTTCCCATCGGTACACAACTATCATTGTCAATGTCAGCAGGAATGCTCACAGCACTGGGAATAGTGGGTGAGTTAGAGAATTGGTGTTGCCATGCAGATGCAAGTTTAGTACTATTTTTAATTTGGGCAGTATTCCCACCAAACTAAAACAATCATGTAGAGTAGATCTGAGTTCCAAATAAACTTCAACTGTATAATTTAAAAAAAAAAAAACAAAAAAACAAAAAAAACCCAACCACTTTGTGGCTCACCTGGCTCCAAGTCATAGTCTACAACATACTACAAAGTTTGTGGAAGAGGAAGAGATGAGAAAATGGTGATGGACAGGGCAGTTTCAGAACACTCAGTAACATCAGCATAGATTGAGAATAACTATGCCAACTTCAGTTAAGTCACTTCCATGTAATTCAAAGGAGAATCTAATGTGATTCCTCATTGTGTTTCATATGATCTAAACACCAATGTGAATTATGAATTACAATAAAGTTTTCTACCCATTTAGAAACCATAGTTCTTTTGCAAAAATTAAACAGGCACTTGGAAAGTTAGGTATTGATTCTTTTACTAAGGCTTAAACTCCTGGATGGGTTTTTTTTTTCCTTTCAAAATGAAGGCTAACAGAAGCATTTAATAGTTGTGTATATATATGTAAAATACATTTTATTAAACTTTGTAAGATTTTTTTTTTGTTTGGCTTTCTTGAAAACTGGAAGATGCAATGAAGGTGTCAATACTAAATATTTTCCAAAAACAGCGATACTACTCTGTCCAAAGTAAGCCTTTCTGTGCAATCTGAAGAACAAATTCAGGACGCATAAGCCAGAGTCGTGGTCGATTGTTTTTTGTTTGCACTCAGTTTAGGCACTGGCTTTAAATACCAGTTAGGGCATTCCACTTTTCATTCCCTGCTGTTCCCTCCAGAGTGTGTAGCCTTCAAAAGTACTGTGTGGTGTAAAGTACTATGTGATGTAAAGTTTGAAGTACTATTAACGTAACTGCAGAAATGTTGCTTGTCTTTGGTAATCTGCTTTGGTTAGGGTGTTCATTTTGTAATACATTCTTTGTTGAATAATACATTATAAGAAACACTAAAATGATTCATTGTAATACTAAAATGTAGTTTTGTCTGAGTACTTTAAGAAGGAGCCAGCTGGTTTGTAATGTGTCATGTGAAGGTCTCTGTAACATTCTGTAGTTTGTGTTTGTTCAGCCTTAATATTTTTTTCTGGTTTCATGTCTTGCTCAGATTTAACTCTGCTATATGTTTTCTTGAAATAGGGAGGGGAACACAGTTGTTTAGTGATTAACATAGGAGAATGTTTAGGTGAAAATAGCTGTAGAACTCAACAAACACGCATTTCAAACAGTTTAAAGTACATGTACCACGAAAAGAAGTAGAGAAATATGCTGTCATATGAATTTGCTAATCACTCCATTATATTTTTTTTCTTACGTTTTCTGCCTGCGTTTTTTTGCATTGTAAAGCAGTAGCAACTGTGACTTCTGAAGAAGAGAATAATTCTGCTTTCATATAGACAGCATTAAACACTGGGGCAGAGAGTTTTCTATGGGTCTGCCAGTAAATCACATAGAATTATAGAACGGTTCGGGTTGGAAGGGACCTTAAAGATCATCCAATTTCAACCCTCCTGCCATGGGCAGGGACACCTCCCAGTAGACCAGGCTGCTCAAGGACCCATCCAACCTGGCCTTGAACACTTCCAGGGCTGGGTCAGCCACAACTTCCCTGGGCAACCTCTTCCAGTGTCTCACCACCCTTATCATGAAGAACTTCTTCCTAATGTCTGATCTAAATCTTCCCCCTTCTACTTCATAGCCGTTCTCCCTAGTCCTATCACTACATTCCCTTGTAAACAGCCCCTCCCCTGCTTTCCTATAGTCCCTTTTAGATACTGGAAGGCTGCTTTGAGGTCTCCTAGGATCCTTCTCTTCTTTAGGCTGAACAACCCCAACGCTCGCAGCCTGTCCTCATTAGCAGAGATGCTCCATTCCTCCAGTCATCTTCTACAAGTGTAGAGTAGAGGGGGAGGATCACCTTCCTTACCATAGTGCTCTGTCAGTGTTCAAATAAATAAGTGGAGAAAATGTTTTGCTTTATCTTCAGGAGTTGCTAAGTCGAACATCACTGGAGACTCAGAAATTAGACCTAATGGCTGAAGTTTCAGACCTGAAGATTAAGCTGGTTGGTATGGAAAAGGAACAGAGTGAATATGAGGAGAAACATAACAAAGCTGAGGTGAGTTTTTTTCATTAGCTCATTTTCTTTTTTTTTTTTTTTCCCTGTCGTGTGTATGGTGTGCTGCCATACACCTGAGCTTTTGATCTGAAATCGGCATGCAATAGGACTTTCTGTGCTCACAGCACAGTCCGTATCATTGATCCTGTGAATTCAGTGAGGAATATGATTATGCATTTTTGGGTTGTGGTTTCTTTTCCCCTCTCTCATTATACTTCAAAGGTTGCTGTTTGGCTTTAATCAAGGCACAAAGTTCCTTCCAGAAGCATACATTACAGTTGGTGTTTGCTTAACCCTCTCCTTTCCCCAGGAGCTGGACTGGCATGGCCACATGATGCCTGCCAGAGCTGCTTTTTCTCCTTTTTTATGTGGCAGAGAAGCCTGTCAGCTCAGTAATATCAGGGGTGCTACAAACAGTGAGATGATCCCCTTTGGTGATTTTTAATTCATTCATGGCACTTGGGAGGGAGAGGCAAGAGGCAGGGCATTTTCCTCAAATGAACCTTTCTGCTTGCGATCGAACAATAAAGAGTGCAAAAAAAAAAAAAAAATGGTGTGCATTAGAGGAAAGTCTGGTCCTTCCTCCCCTTCAGAGGTGGATAGTTTTGGACACCAAAGAAGCTTTTCTTCTTACCATATTAGTTAAGAAACAGAGTATGAAATGGGAAATGGTATGAATAACATTCATTTCATGGTAGCAGGAACAGAATGGGAGCTGGAAAGAAAAGCTATTTTGAAAGACAGTAATTTGTACAAATTGCCATGTGTTGCCCTACTCAGTGGTCCTTGTGAGGGAAGCGAGTAGCAGGAGAGCATTAACTGGCACGGAAGGATTATTAGATCTAAGATTTATACATTGCTGACAAAAAAAACCCAAACCAACAACTCTGTGTTCCACATTGATCTAGGAGAATTTTAAATCCAGGCAGCGTTAAGAATTTGTTTGCTCTCCATAACACTGCTTAGTGGTATATTTTATAATTATGCATAAGTAATTTACCTGTAGTAACATAATAAGTTAAGGGTGTGTTTGGCTTGGACTTACTTATCCTCTGAAGTTTTCTTTGGAGATTAAAAGATAGCTTAAAGAAAGCAATTTCTGGAAGAGGTTGCAAACTAGTGAGGCTCCAGCTGCTGTTTTTATCATCTGTGGCCTTCTCATGCTCTTTCACCCATAATTGTCAGTGTCTTGTGTACAGTGTCTTGTACTACCTGAAAATCTAAACAGGTCTGTGCAGTGCTTGATTGCTACAGGCTGCTCCTGGCATCCGTCTTCCCAGACGCCTTCAGCACATCCTATTGCATGTCAAGTACAGGGATGATGATGCTTAAATGATTGCAGGACATGCAAGGTCAGCCTGACTCCTAGAGAGCAACAAAGCTTTAGAGTATATTCATATTGACAGGACTTTTAAGCACCCAATAGGTCTGAGCCTGTGATGAGGGTGAGGTGTAACCTGTGAAATTATTCTGCCACTGCAACAAGGTGTGTGTCTCCCATGGATGGAAAAGTTGAGCTTTACTGGCCTGGAAACCTTTGTTTTATTGCTAAGTGGTAGGAGACATACTTGCTGAGATGGAAAAGTGTTCTAATCTGATGGAAAAGTTGAGAATAATTTTGTTAAGTGTACCTTTAATTATTAACTACCCCAAGATGTGGTTGGATTTCTGGCCTGCTGAAAGTTGCAAACCTGTGTAACAGAAAGCAGTGAGAACAGATATTGTCAGTAAAGCTGTGGGAAATAAATGGCATTTTTTGGTTTTCTCATTGAGCTGTTTTAAAAATGATTTCATATTGTCCTGAATCAGTGTTAATCCAATTCAAGATAAACAGGGGTTGCTTTCAGTCAAACCAGATGCTTACTTGAGTTCTAATGCTTAAACCATGTTTCAGCTCCTTTTACTGTGAATTTTACTAATTTTTAATAGAAACACAATTTCAAACCTCAGAATCTCATATGTTTTCTTTATACTGTTAGACTACAACTGTTGCTTAATTTTGGTAATAGCTTTGAGTGTCTTCCTGAACTCCTTGCATCTGCTGCCTGACTACATCTTTCTAGAAAATAAACCACTCTTATTTATGCCAACAGTCTACCTTTTGCTTACTCTTGTTTATACGTACACAGTTATGCTGTGGAAGCCTAATTACTTCACAGTGAGACAGTTCTCCAAACTGACAGTGGCTGAATGAAATTAATCTTCCTCTAATTGTGTCTCTGAATGTCATAGCTTCTACAGCACGCTCTTACAGTGTATGGTCCCTCAAATGAAACTGTAATTAGTATTTTCACATATGTGGAACAAAACTATGGGTGACAGAGCTAGAGCCTTTCTTATAGACTGTAGCTGGCCAATTTCTATTTTCAAGACTGGGTTTAGGATTGACGAGGGTAAGCAGAACAGTGATATGATAGATTTGCTACCATCAGAAAATAATAGTCCTCAGTTTTTGCCCTAGTGAATATTGCAGAGGCATCCAGTATTTAAACCATTTTAAACAGCCTCGTAATTATACTTCATAGCTGACCCTGTAATTTCTAAATATGAGTTTTAAGAAGTTTAAAATTAAATGTGATGTTGCAGAATAATTCAGCTAAAACTTATTTGCTCTGTACTCTAAATTTGTGTCAGCCTATTTCACAGCAGCTGTTTCCAGTCACATAGAATTTATCTGTAGAATTATTTCGCTGATTGGGTCGAGGGGAACAAAGCAAAGTAAGATATCCTTCTAAATATGAGCAAGTTTTAATGTGTCAGATTCGTTTCACTTTATCTTTTGCAGCAGTGGTTTAGTTTTAGTTAGCAGCAATGAGGTTATCAAGCATCTCTAACCTCCTCTCAAAGGTATTAATTTCACACTGAATGCCACTTGTCTCTGGCTCTTCAAAAGCACATGCTAAATTTAAAGTGCTGTTTATTTATATATATAACACAAGGGCCAGGAGAGTAGCTGTTTGTAAATGGACCATTTCACTCTTGGCTTTGTCATTTTAATTACCTTTTGGTGGAAAATACTTTTGCCATAGCAATGCTGCAAAGGTTTCTGAAATGACACCTAAGGGAGTTTGTGTAGCTTTTCTCTTGCCAGAGAAGCCTTAGAAATTTTGGAAATATGTTTTCTGAATGCAGCAAGATATGAGAGAGCAGCATTATCAACCAATTAATGGCAGCCCAGATACCAGCTCTACCTGAACACAAACAAAAGACACATTGTGGTTTTTGCTTTTTCGGACTGAGAATCTGGAGCTTGTTATAAGCCATCGGGAAGTGTTTTGTGGCTCTTGTGTGAACAATTCTGATTTAAATATCTAGTGCATAATTAACTGCAGCTTCAAAGAAACCTGAATCATTGAGGCACTGACTCCCACTGGGGATTTTTGTGTTGTCTCACCTGAATCAAATTCAAGGTATAGTATGTTAGTGTTAATACATTTTCATGCTGGGAAAGAATCTTTAAAATGAGAAGCTTTTTCTACCTTGAAACAACTGTAAAGTCATCCATTGCAGCTGGAGTTCATATGGTTCTGCTCCATAGATCTCTTATCCTCCACTGGGGTAAGGATTTCTGCCATTTCTGTACTGTCAAATTTGCCCTCAGGGAAGTCTGTGTGGGCACAGTGTGTTTCCCATTCCAGGTTTTAATGTGAGGCAAAAGAGAAAAGATATACAAGGATTTTCTCCCACACTGCAAGAACTGGAGCGACAGTCAGTTTGTGCTCAAAAGTCTGCACACCTATTTCGAGCAGTCATTCTTCAGAACCTTGTATAGGTTAACAGAGTTCTCTGTCAAAGACGAGCACAGACTAAAGCTTTGCTGCTTAAAAGAAAGCAAGGGAGATGGATGGGCATCCTGATAATTCCAGTCTCCAATTGGTACTGCTCAGTGAGGTATCTGATTGCAGAGATGATGGTAAGAAAAGAAACAAAATCAAAGCATGGAAGATGGAGGGTTTGTGGATAGTACCTAAATTGTGCATGCAGCTAGTCCTACGGGTGTTCTGCTTTGCAGCGCTCTGATAAGTGGTGAATTAGAAGATGAGTTACATCAGAGGGATGTTCTCTATACCACTGTCCTTCTGTATTGCTGCTAAGAGGCTCATGTAGCCACTGAATGTATGAAGGATATGGTTTCACCTAGAGAAGTTGATACTCAGGGAGGATGTGTTTTCTTGTATGTGCAGCCCTGACAAAACACGTCAGCCTGTGAAAGACTGTATATTGCAGAGGTGGTATGCTGGGGCCTAGTACTTGCTCTAAATTTGTTGTTTGTGGAACTAATGCTCATTTACATATATAAAAGGTTTGTTGGATGATAGAGGACAACCATCAGATGTGTGATCCTGATTGAGAACAATATGCATAAAGTGAAATATATGCAACTGCTTTTCTGAATTTCATCTTAAGCACAGTGCCCTAGAAAAATACTTCACTGATGTGAAACACACTTAACTGATACACATGCTGTTGAAAGAGAACTTTTGTGAATGTTTAAAGTTGTCTGTGGATGCTGATTCAGTTTGAGATTGGTCATGTTAAATACTTACCTGGTCAGAATAATGTACTGTCCCTGCAGTAGCTGTTTCTTAGCTTTGAGATTACTGACACACTTGAGTGGTGAGATTTAAGGAGAACAGTGTAATGAAGAAAATTTAAAAAAATATGCCATGTCATCTGTTGTTCTGTCCACTAAAATCCTTTCCACTCCTTTGGGAGATGTATTAATCTTATCAAATTTATTCCACTTGTGAGAAATCATGAAACAGTTGTTGTTAATGTACATGAAAATTAAGAGAAAGGCACTCTGAACTTGTAACACCTGAGAAAATGCCCAGCACTATTTGCTACTGAGTTGGGAAATTTAAGTGAAATGTCATATAGAATTTAATACTTATCTTTAGTTTGCTTCTTGTAGCTGGTTGGTTTTTTGCATATATCAGTGATACAGACAAATCCAAGGAGTTGATCAGCAAACTGGTGCACTTGACAAAAGTAATTACTTCTTCTTTCACAGTATCGTTTGATTTCTCCTATGTATGTTGCTTACCCCTTTCTCCATGTCATGATACTGCCTAGCTAGCAAGTTAGGTAATGGAGTTACTCTGCTGATCTGGAAACAGAACTACCTTATGAGTAAATTCTGTATATAAACTGTGAAAGAGTAGGTTGTGGCTCCAACTGAGCACTTAGCAATTTATTTCCAGTGGATGATTTGGCTGTGTAAATGAATATCAAGTCAATTTCTGCAAAAGTATTCCTCTCAGCCAGCATATCTAAATATGTTCACATTAAGATCAGAATTATTAATTAGTCTGGAATAAGGATTCTGATCTATTTAAACTGTAACTTTGTGCAATATACCTATTCACGTATAGTTTATCAGAAAGGAAATGCATAATCTGTCATTGTATTTGATATGCTTCAGGTATTTCTTTGTGCTACAACTGTAGAAATATCCTCTTTGCTACATTTTCTTTCTCACCTGTCTTTTTTTGTCTTTTTTATTCTTTTTCTTTTTTCTTTCTTCCCGTGTTTCCAGTCAGTAGTGAACCTGATCAGTGAGCTACAGGAGCAGATGTGTAAATTGCAGCTGGAAATTAATAGTAGAATCCAAGAAAGAAAGTCTCAAGATAGGAAACCAGACTTGACACCCAACGGTCCTCAGTCTAGTTCAAGATCAGTGGTAGAGACTATCAGCCAGAAGAATTGCTCTCAGTGTGATGTATGAGTAGTACACCTTAGCAGAAGCCTGTGTATTGCCTTTTCTTTTCTCTTGCAGAAGCTAAATGCCACTAACTAGAGCTATGTTGTGAATTATTGATGTTAATCTTAGGAAAAAGTGAGGTGGTCATAACAATTACCAAAAAAAAAAAACCACCAACCAAAAAGGCATATAGAGGTTTATGATTTGGGTTTGGTTTGGTTTTTTTCCTTGTTGGGGTTTGTTATTTCCTTTTTCCGTAGTTGAGATTTTTCTTTTAATATGCAGCATGCTAGCATGTTTTGGTAGTTTATTAATTGTCCTCATGATAATGCCACCCTAGCCATGCATGATAGTGCATCCCAACCAGTCCTCTGAATGCAGATTATTAATTCCCAAATATCTTAAGAGTTTAACACAAGTATAAAACACTGTTGCAGGTTAGACTATCTGAAATGTGTCCTTTCTTTTAGTAATGATGATGTTAAAGTGAATGAAAAGAGCCATAATAAAAATAATCTCCTTGTACCCTTAAAACAGCAAGTCCCACACATTTTTGTTTATTCTCTGAAATTAGCAATTACCAGAAAAGAAACTTTTGATTTAAATTACAGATATTAGTCATATTTCAAAAAAACTATTTCACATATTCAAAACAAAAGCTACTTTGCGTAAACTGCTTATTTTTCCTGAAGGTAGAATGATACTGGTGTGCCTGAAAAAGTCAGTCTCAGTATTTGCTTTTAAATCTGTTTGCCTTAGTTGCCACATGTCTTTGGTTACAATTTGGATCCTCAGAACTCATTTCATAAATAATCTGCTTATATTGGAGGGAGTTTTTCAGTAGTTTTTCTCAAGTTTATTTTACAAAATTAACTTACTTGGATATGAGTTGAAAACAGTGCTTTTGTTTCTGAGCCTGCCTCTGTCTAGAACTAATTGGTGAGCTATTAGACAGTAGTACAAGCTGCATATTGGAGAAGTAATCTGAAATCAAATCTGGGAGTCATTAAAAATAACCATTAGTTTAATACAAGATATTGGTATGATTGCTTTGTGTATAAAATATGCAGGATTCCAAAACTGGGTTTCACTTCAAAATTTTTCCTTAAGTTCATTTTAAGACATTGGTTCTCATCAGAGCTCTGTCATGGATTTAATAACGCTGTCCTTCAGAATGAACAATGATAAGGTTCTATCAAGGGAAGGGTGAAAGGAGATTTAGGAGACAGATTTGTTAGAAGAATAAGTGGAGAATGCTAGGAACCCGGGATGGCTGCACCTTTTGGTTTGCGAAGTGACAAAGTTTGCTGAAAGTAGCATATTTGTAGTCATATTTGACTGTATGTCTGCAATATTAAATGCCTATAGCTTGCTAGATGCTATTTAGTCTTGAGTGTTATTTTTCTTGGTAAGTACCTTAAACGTGCTTGGGAGAGGATTGTCAGAGGAAGTTAGTAAAGTTTTAGCACTACGTGTTTCTGTTTATTTTCTGAGTGGCTGAAAAACAAAGCAAAGCAAAACACAACAGCCAAATAAAACAACAAAACCCCCCAACTTCTTCCCAAACCCAGTAGCTAATGTTATATGACACTGCAGTTGTGGATTTTTTGGCTCATTTTCACTGCGACACATGACTTCAGCACTCTTCCTTATTATGACTAACAAATTTGCTCAGGTGGAGAGTTTTAAGAGGTATTCCTTGTCTCTTAATTCAAAATAGATTTTTTTTTTTTTCATCTTAGACTAGGTCAGTTTTTAATGTGGTGGTTTGGTGTTCCTTTCTGTGTGGTTCATGCATGATCATTAATACAGGTTATGGAAATTTAATATCTACCAGAGTAATCTTAATTTTAGCTGCTGTTCTTCCTTTGCAGGGTTTGCTACAGGAACTTAGACACCTTAAAATTAAAGTGGAAGAACTGGAAAATGAAAGAAATCAATATGAGTGGCAATTAAAAGCAACCAAAGTAAGCAGAATACTTGACATTTGCTAATGACAGACCTATTTCAGCTGGGAATGCTTATGCTTCACTTCTCATCAATATTTACTTTTCTTACAGTTGCCTTATGTCAGGGCCCAATATAAAGTTTTCTTCAACCATCTTTGGAATAAATACTTCGAAGCTTTTTGTAGCTGCTTTTTGTGCCTTTTTCTCCCTCCCTGCAGTTTCCAGTCTTATATATTTTTGTAATTCTTTTTTTAAAAAAAAAAAAAAAAAAGATGATGTTTAGACTTACAAAAGACTGTTCTGAGGAAACCCACTTTAAAGGTTTTCTTTTATCTGAGTAATTGTGACATGCCTCTGTGGACTATGATTTCCAGACTGAAGAGAGGAGACAAGCAAAGTTGACTGGGTGTTCACTTACTGTGGAATTTATTTTGATAGACATTAAGCCCAAAATATACCATTAGATCATCTGCTTTGCCTTTATTTATGTCAAAGGTCATAGCTGCCTTTCCCTTCTGTTGTCCTTAAATCCTGAAAGGCTTTTGGATTGTAATCTGGAGAAACTCAGCATTTGAATGTTCTCAAAATTTTCCTCAGTAATTAATTTTTCTTGTTGAACATTCTCATTGTTAAACAGTTGTACTTTATTTCTAGTTTGAATTTTTAGCCTTTTCCACCAGCCTAAAAAACACCTGTGTATTTTTCCTTGCTGAGGTACAGTTTTGTGCTGTAATCACACCTCCTTATATTTGTGTAGTGCTATAATCCCAATTCATACTAATTACTGAATTTTTTAGTTATGGTTGGATCTTAGAAAAACATTTCAATTTATTAAACTGAGCTTTCTTTTTAGTACTTGGTAGCTTGATCCCGGAATGGCAGATGGCTGTTATTTTTATTAGCATTTCTTTCTTTGGAGATTCTTAGATGAATATTGAAATGTTGATATCATGTCTTTTTTTCCTTTTGAGACAATAACTCTTATATTCATGAAAATGTTTTCTCTGCAGTGGTGGAAACGAACAGTCTTTGGGAAAATATTTTCTCAAACAGCATGTGGCCAGCTGCCAAGACAGATAAAGATTATGGAAAGTATAGGAACAGAATGAAAATAAGAAAGAAGAATCATAAAACCCATTGAGTGAAAGAAGATACAGACTAGAAAGGAAGAAAAATACAGAGAAAAAGAGAGAAACTAAAAAACAATTGTAGAGATGACAGGAATGAGAGATTAAAGGAAAAGAGGGTGTTTAAAAGACCTATGAGATCAAATAGACCAGAGGAGGCAACCTCAAATCTGGCATTATAGGTCTGCAGCTTTTGTCTTCCTGTTCCTCCAGCTTCCTGGATGAGAAACTGGAATATTTCCATGGATATAAAAATCATATTAGTCACTGGGAGGTATAGGAGCTCTGCCTTGTTGCATCTCTGAAGATTATTCTGTTGCATGTGGAATTGCAGGCAGAGTGGTGATCTTTTGCTGCCATCCAGCTGCTTGCTTCCCGATTAAAAATAAGTCCGTGTGTTAGAGTAAATTAGTTCATGTATTTCCCTGCTGGGATAATGTTGTTTGGTGGTTTGCATTTTTTCCTGCTTTATTTTAGTATTTTGAGAAACGGGTCACATTACTGATTTGTTTGTTTGTTTTATTTTTTCTTCAACTTTACGGAGATTTGGTCTGCTTTTGCTGGGCAATATGCAGAATACTGATATATAAAGGCTTTAAAGCTGCTGAAGAAAATCTTGATGAAGCTACTGACTTATTAAAATATGTTGTAGACAGTTTTTCCCATAAATAGGAAAAAGAGATGGCAGCTGGACAGTCACAGAATTCTTTTCCATCTATATTGTTGAGGTGTTCAATGTGTGATTTGATGTGTTAATATTATGATCCTAATCTAGTGGCAGCACAAATTGCAGTAAGAGTAAATAAACACTGATGCATACATGTTGCATATATTTGATTGTTTTCCAAGCCATGCTTTGCTTCTGGCCTATTTCCTGTAGTATCCGATGAGAGAAAGAACTGATTTTTCATGCTATGGAAAAAACAGTTTGGCATTAATAGATCTCCAGTTGTATTAAGGAGTAGTAACTAGGATCAAAAAGCAGAATCTTTAAAAAAAAAATAAGTTTTGTTACCTTTTGGTTGTCTTCGTGCAGAATTCAAGAGTCACCCTCATATTGTCATTTAGGTATTGAAAGCATTGAGACCAGTATTGTAGCAGACCAGTATTGTAGTTCATGGGGAGAAAAATCACAGAAAAATCTATGAAAATGTTATTCTGAATTTGTTGTACTCTCTTTCAGGCTGAGATAGCCCAGCTTCAAGAGCAATTAGCTCTAAAAGATGCAGAACTAGAACGCTTACAAAGTCAGCTGTCTAGGACCTCGTCACATAGTGAAGTGGCAGAAAGAGGTAAGAGGAAGGGAATTGAAAATCCAAATCCCTACTTTAACTTCCCACTGGTAGCTGCTTGGTTGAGTATTTCAAGGGAGTACAAAGAGATAGAAGAGTGGACTTAGAGAAATTATTTTGGGAAGGAAAATGGTGAAAATTAGTTTATCTTCTGGTAGAGCAGAGGCTTTTAATGTGTGAAATTCCATCCAAACATAGAGGCAGCGTAAATTCTAGTAAATATCCTAAGGGAACTGAAACTCTTTCTGATGGAATTTGATTTGTAATTTGAAAGTCATTGTAGTTCAGTGGGAACATGGGTTTTTTTTGTTTATGCCTTCAAAATTTCCTTGAAAAAATCGTTACAGTTTCTACGTATTAAGAAAAACAAAATTGTCAGAGTAGTAGCTAAGCATGATGTTTAAGTATCCAAGCATTCTGAAACATAGACATTGATTCACATTATTTCCATTAGGACGGTATCTCATTTAGACTCCCCTTCTTGTGAAGGGTTGGACCAGATTGTCCCTTCCAGTTTGGGTGTTCTGTGATTCTGTAGTATTGCAGGTTTCTGCTTTACCTCTACACTGATGATACAGGTCAATTGAATTAAACCAGTGTGCTTAGCCTTTTTTTCTCAACCAGTCATGTCACATTTCTCTGAAATATTGACTCCCTGGAGTTCCTGTGAATTGCTGGGATGTGAGCGGTATGGTAGCGGTTACCTCCTCCTGTAATACTGTGACACTTAACCACGCAGGAATATTTGTGTGTATTTCACCACAGTGCATCAGCTTAGCTGCACTAACTTCTTTTGTGGGTGTTAACTAACAACTCCAGAGAGTGCCCTTCTTGAGATGTGACTTTTCAGGTGCTATGATACCTCTTTCTCAGAGCTTACCAAGAATGTCCTTGCAGGAATTATGGTATTTCTTTTCTAGCAGATCTTGTATTGTGACTGTTGTTTATTCCAAATAAGCGACTTAACATATACTTGGTGCTGATTTCACTCAGCTGCAGAGCTTGTGCATGAAGAGAACTGCATGTCTAACTAGAAATGTTTTATATTCTACTAATAGCATTTTGTATTTTCTGTGAGAGATTCCCAAATAATTTATGATATTTCAAGGAAAAGATAGTGGTATGACGATCAAGAGCTCAGCAATTTTCATTTTCTAGTAGCGTGTCTCATCCTGTTCGTGTTGAAGTTAGGTGAAACTCCCCTTGATTCCAGTGGGGAAGAATCAAACCCTCTACAGATTCTTTAGGCTACATTTAAGGAAAACACTTAATCTGTATTTGAATGGAAACAATACACAGCAGAAATAGTTCTTCTGCAAAAAAATTACCGATTTATCAGATTTTTAGGGGATCTTCTCAAATAAAGTTGAAAAATGTTTTTGTAGTATACTAGGATGCATATTCTAATTAAATTGCAAAATTTATCTAATATGTGCTTTTTCTACGTACTTTATTTGACTCTCACCATTTACCATCGTAGAGGAAGTTTATAGGAGAAGGCTGAAAGAAAAACGTAAGCCTTGCAATTCACTTTTGGCTTTATCTCACTGTTCCTTTCACACAAATTGTGACTCAAATGCATTCTCCAGCAATAATTCAATGTTTGTTTAGATTTGGCTGTCTAATTGTAATATACATGAGACATTGCTTTCACTGCTTGCAGCAAGCAGACAGCTACTTGCCCTGTTTAGTAAGATTTCACTTTGGAAAAAAAAATAAAATCAGAGGTTCACAAATCAGATAGTTGGACTTCAAAGGGACATTGTCAAGGTTAACAGAGGCAAAACTTAACCTTTACCTCTTTTTATTTGTATTTATGTAAAACCCATATAATATCTGAAAAGATAGCCTTAATTAAAGCCTCCTTCCTTGGAGAGAAAGGATTTGGGCCTTTTTTTAGTCAGTGCACTAAATTAAAAAAGATAGTTGCAGAAATGTTTCCATACTCGATGATGTTATAAATATTGTAAGTAAAGTTTGCTTTAATATGCTTATAAATACCTTGACACCAGTACTTTTTGAAGTCTAATATTTATAAAGGGAAATCAGTAGGACTGTGATTTTTAATGACACTTTGAAAATCTTCTAATTGCTTGCCCACTGCCTGCAGCTTTAGTTTTTAATTTGGCTGTCTTTGCATGTCCTATGTTACTAAATGTTCTCTATTGCAAGAGGAACGCTTGCAAAGATCATTTCAATGTTTTAAAACCTGCTCATTACAAGGTATGTATTTTTCAAAATTACTACAAGAAAAACTAATCATATCTTTTGCTAATAGTCTAGCTATGACATTATATGTTCAATATTTAGTTGTGAAATGTTTTCTTTTTAAGATCCTCTTTAACAGTATTGATTTTCTTTCTTCTCACTGACTTCATGCCTGCCACATCTGTTTTTCATAGACTTTTGTGAAACAAATGGATCTGTTTTAATATCAAAGCATGAATTCCTGGAGTGGCTGTTACAGCAATTTTCAGGTTCTGTCTCCATCGTCTAAACTCTATTTAGTATAAGTTGGAACTGGAGGACTTTTTAGGAGTTGTGTCTAGAGAAGAAATAAAAGATTTGGTTCAGCAGATTTATGATTCTGTGATTAACAACCTCATACATTTTCAGAGGGTGTGTTTTAATTGGTTTTGACTGTAAAATTCCTGAATATCATCATTCTTATAACACTGAACTGTGCGTGAGACAATTTTGTATTTTTCAGTTATTCATACTGAAAATTCACAGGTTTTCCTCATATCAAAATAGTTTTTGTTATTTTTCATTTCCATTTCATTTTCATTCACACCCTTGAACAACTTTTCAGAAGCTGATGTTTTTCCCAGATGGAATATAATTAATTTTCAATCATACTTAAAAATATTTCCTTTAATGTATAACAGAAAACACTCTCATCTTTTTCAAAATAACCTTCAATGTTTCTTATTTTTTTAATTACTTGACTTTTAGAGTATAAAATAATATTATCTAGCCTTCTATAAGCAAAACCAGCACAATTGTGACATGCCATATGTCTACAACACAGCTTTTGAAAAGCTCTTAGTTAAATGATTTTGGTTACTCATAAAAACAGAGGGACAATGCCACAAAACATATATATTTTTTTACACTAAATACAGCAAGTGTATTTTCCTTCTAACTTTTTAAAATGTTTCTAGATCAAGAAGTTCAGCGGTTGAAGATAGGAATGGAATCGTTATTGGCTGCAAATGAAGAAAAGGTGAGAAAACAGTCCTGATTCTACATAACAAGAATGAAATTAGCAGTTTGAATCCCTGCAATGATCTGAATAACCTGCTTTCTGTACGCATGTAATTGCTCTGCTTTGGATTATCCCCCGAGATTGTGACAGAAGGTTGATTTTTGAACAGAACATGTGGCTGACCTTGTTAACCTGACTGTAGAACCTGGGAGGTTATTTAGATTCCAGGGGGGATTAGAAAGCCAAGGCCGTAATGAGCAGAACCTCCTGGTTTCTGCTATTGAAAAGATAACTAAGGTTTGGTTGTCTCTGGCATCCCATCATCTTCCAAACTTAATCTGAAGTACATTGATATCCTGAGTTCAGACCATGATATTTAAAGAAAGTCAAATGGCTCTTGAATCAGACTCAAATTTTGGGAGGAAGTGACCAGCATTTAAAGAGTCGGGGTGGGGGATGTACTGAAGGAGAGGAGAAGTTTAATTAAACACATTTAAGTAGCAAGTATTATTTTTGTCTCTTTTCACCAGCATCCTATTTGCCTGTCAATTAGACAATTTGAGTGCAGGGTTGAGGGCTCAGTCTGTGACAGCATGTTGAATCTCCCCATTCAGATGCCACTGACTTACTACATAAATTGTTCCTTAGTATTGAAGAGTAGTGGGGAGATTGGGGGTACTTAATTCTTGACAGAATTGTAATTCTTGGTTTAGGGTAATAAACTAGACCACAGGATTTTCCTTTACAATGACGTTCTCATGTACGATCAAATAGACAATAATATACATCCTCAAAAACCTCCTTTAGTACTTGCAGAATCTAGACAGGGCAATTTTCATTCTGAAGAACATTAATGTGACTCTTAGCAACCTTTAGTTCTTAAAACCTCAAAAAGCCAAACTTTACATCTGGGAAAATAAAGGACGTGACATTATCGCTTGCCAAAGTTAATCCAAGCCAGATAAGCTTTTTGCATTTGAAGGGAACACAAAATATTTTTGCTTATGTCCTAATATTTGGATATGCTCAGAGGGAAAAGAGGTTTGCTTCCTTCGAAACTGTAGTGTTTAAACTAGTAGACTGATGATTGACCCACAGCTGTTTAAATGTAGAGCTGTTACCTTCAATAATATTGCAAAATAAAATATTCTTCCTGAGGGAAAATAGATCTGAAAGGCTTTTGGGATAACTTCTAAGTATTCCTTGTGTCATTTAGGACAGAAGGTGCTCAACAAAGTTGCTAGTGAGAGGAGCATATATTTCTTTTTTTAAAAAAATGAGTATGTTACTCTCAGCTCCTTGCTATGAGGAAGAATGTATTCCTTTGATCCATAGTTGGGATAACTGGGTATTGATATTAAACCTTTGTTGTCTTACTTATACTTGCTGAGGCGTGAAGGGAGAGTCGGCATCATCTACTATTCTCTAATGTGGTAAAGGTCTGGTTTCTGTGCAGTTACTCCTACTACTCAGTTGATACCTGCTGTGACTCTAACGTAGCATACGTGTACTGCAGCAGATTTTAATTTGAGTATCTTTGACACTGACTTAGCTATAAGGCAGTGCAGCAGCTTGGCATCGGCCAATCCCTTAAATACTGCCAAATTTCCTGGCAGGTCGTTTTTGTTTTTTTTTTTTCCAGTGACTGCTTCTTTACTTCCATGGCTTTCCTGACACCTGCCTGTGAAAACTAGTTCTTTAGCACTGGACAAGATTATTGCACAGGACAGTCTTAGAACAGGGTCAAAGAAACAGGGCAAACTGTAAGGGTGCAGATTGCAAGTTCACACACCTAGTGACCAATAGCAAGAATTTATTATCATCAAGGACACAATATCATATATAGAAATGACAGAAATGACTGATCCAGTCAACTAAATAATGATTACTTCTCCTCTTTATGTCAAGTCTATGCAAAAGACAATTGAACTCCCTGCATATGTGAATCAGCAGGCATTCCATACATAATAGGAAAGTATTAGGTACTAGAGTGGAGTGGAATAATGCATCAGACATTCGTGAGACATCATTTATTGGCTACTGTACAAATTTGACTGCCGAAGTTCAAAAAGATGTGTTCAAAACTGGAGTAAGTGTAGATGTGGGAATGCAGAATATATCCTACAAGGGAGGATTAAAGAACATGATGAGATTGTTAAACTATACAAAACATAAACATGATTTACTTTAAAATTACAGGTGCAATGCTGGCAAAAATCAAGCACTGCCCACTTCAGGCAGTTGAAGTTTGACTCCAGAATATTCCCTTGACTCTTAAAAGTAAAATCAAATTTCCAAATTATACTTCTGTACATAACTAATTTACTAGTAATATCAAACTCCTCTGTTTTCCTTATATCCATAATTTCATGCTCTCCAGGAGATATTACATACGATGGCAAATAAAAGCTAAGACATGTTCTTTATGAAGTATGCGAGCAGGTCCAGATACTGTTTTCTGGAAAAAAGAACAGTCCAAAATCACAGGAATGAATGTGATTCCACAGGTTTAAAATGTAGAATTTTAAACATTGTTTCATTTAATGTTTTTCACAGGACCGTCGAATACATGAGTTAACCTTATTGCTAAGCCAGTACAGGAGGGTCAAAGAGATAATGATTGCAGCTCATGGTAAAATATCTTGTGAATAATTTCCTGATATCAGGTCTTTTGAAAACTGCATGCTGCTATTTCTTGTCCTTTTAAATATATATGTATAGTAGTACATATTTCATTGTGCATGTATTTGTATCATGTTGAAGTGCTATGACTGTAAGTATACAATCATTTAGATACAGAGAACCACAGTATCATAGAATAACCAGGTTGGAAGAGACCCACCAGATCACTGAGTCCAACCATTCCTATCAAAGTATGTCCTGACAAGGCTTGTGTGCTACTGTCTGTAGTTCGTGGAGATTGCCTTTTTGTTTCCTATGCTGTAGGCAGTACAGAAAAATAGGGTCAAATCTATCTGGAGATTTAATTGCAACATTACAACTGAGTAAGACTTCTGTGACTGAATCTCATGCTTGACTCTAAGTCATAAGCTAAAATTTATTCTACATCAATTAATAGTAAATTCCTCCTTGGAGCCTAATTTTGGTGTTAGGTATTGGTTAACATAATGTCATTAATGTTTCTGATTGATAAGGAAGGGAGACTGATGAGATTACTGCTCTGACTGTACAGCTGTGTGACGTGCTTATCAACTGATAGGGTCTGAAGCACTGCGATTTACCTCCTTATGTGCTAAGGTAATCTGAAGTCAGCAACTGTTCTCCTTAAAACACTTTGCTATATACTGCAATGGGGCAGGTAGGTTCATTAGCAACTTCCTGCAGTCCTGAAGTGTCCTTCATGGCCAAAACTTTGTATTTCGTTTTTCACTGCTGCTGGTTGTACGTGGCCTGTAGAAGCCAGACCAGAAAGAATTATAGCAAATAGGGTGAAAAGGAGTGAGCAGACAGCAGGATGCTCATGCAGGCATAGAATCTGTCAACACGGAATGTCATGTTAAAAGGGTAAAGGGTCTGACATGTGGCTAAGAAAAGGAAGCCCTCCGGTTAGTCAGCTGTCAGTGTCTGACGAGGGACTTTCATTGAACAGTCTCACAAACTTGACTCACTTAATCAGGCTGGTCAGCATCCGCAGAAGACTTCCACTGAGCAGTTTCACAAGGTTCAAAAGGACCAGTGTTTGTTTGTCAGAGCCTGTAATTCACTGATCAAAGTCACAAAGCTGAATCAATAAAAGTTTATTGAAGTGATGAGTATAACAAGTTTGAGGTTGCTTGTGATAAATTCACTGACTGCAAAATCAAGCCAAATCTAAAAATTAAGCACTTACAGATAACTGTAATTTCCCAGGTAACATCTGACATGGTCAGAGGCACAAATCTTACCAAGGAGGTGTCCCTGCTTGGAGAGGAAACAGAGATTCAGGCCCATCGATCCATGCTATAGTTGGAGGCTTTGTCCTCAAAATAGAGGATTCTACATGCCAGATTTATGCTCTAGGTGATTCTTAGTGAGGTGGGACTAAGTCAATTATTGGGTGCCAGCTGGCTGTTGCCAGTGGAACTAAGCTCAGCACACCCTCCTGGACAGGGAGTTTTGATACAAAGGTAGCAGGTGAGGGTGTGGTGGTCTTATCTGATTTTACTGCAGCGACATCTGGTTGAGACTTGCACCTCACCCCACGCACTGTTGAGCTGACTAAGTGTTAGACCACAATCTGCCTCATCTGCTTTGCAAGATAAACATGATTTTCTAGTCTTGCTACTCCCCATTTGTTGACACCAACAAGTCTGAATAAGTCTTGTATCCAACACGGGGCAATCAGGAAAGTGAGTTGAAATTAGCTAAAGGCATGAGTTTCCAGTATTCTTAGTAAATTGCATTATATCCTTCTTAAGAATCTATTATTCAAAATGAAAATGTCATTCAGTTTGATTTAAATTAATTCATATGTAGGAGATGAATAAAGTATATAGGTTTCAAGTTTGTATGGTGTTTCCTGTGCCCGTTATGGTATGAGTTTTTTACAGTGTAAAATGGTATCAGGAGGCCTTAGTGGATGATGACCTCTAATTAGATGCACCCTATGTTCAGATTTCCTACACCACAGGTCAACAGCATGATGATCAGAAAAAGCAGTAATGATCAGATACCCACCAGCTAGTGTTAAGGATGCAATGTTTTCCTATTATATCATGGGGTTTATATGGCGTTCATAAAAGGGAAGCTGATCTTAGGTGCAAGTTGATTCTGTTAGGTGGCATTTTTTTTCTTTTTTACTAAAAAGTGTTGTAATGACAATAACAAGATCTGTCGCCCATCCCTTCCTCTAAGAAAAATCCTGACAGCTGACTAGGCAAGTTCTTTTTTGGAGGAAACAACTTAAAACCCATGTTTGCTTTGGTGTATACAATATTATATATTTAACTTCCAAAAATCTGGAGAAAAATCTTTGTCTCATTCCTGAATTACACTGCAGGAGGTGGAATGAGTTTAGGACAGTCTCATTTTAAGCTGCCACCTTAGTTTTGAGTACTACTTTTAGTCTGGGAAACTTAACCTTATGAAAGGACAATTTTGTTGAATGTACATCATCACATTAACAAACACAATATTTTCAGGTCTTGTATGGCAGAATGGAAACTTGTACTTAACACACAAGAACAGGGAACAAGAGACAGGTAAACCTCTTTCTGAATGTTCTTTTCTTTAAAAAAAAAATAGTAGTCTCTCGCTTGAAAGGCATGATTGTAGCTTTTGGATATCTTGATATTAACTCCCAAGGTAGCTACACCAGTGTTGGCCCTGACAGTAGGTGCTCTCAACAGTAACGCCTGCAGTTCCAGCCTCCTCAGCCACATCCTGGTTGTGTAGATATGAGTGCGCTTGTTCTGCCGAGGGACATGGGTTTTTGAGGATTTTTGTGTTCATGAGCAAGTGGCAAGCCATGATGCTCTGGATTATAGAGTTGGTTCTACAGGGAGTTGTTAACGTATGCTAGTATGGACATTCAGTACAGTATAAATAGGAAAACAGTGATGCTTGGCATAATAAAACAAAAACAAACCCCAAAACTTGTGTATTAACTAGAGTATATACTGAGAGTGTCCACACTGAGGCCATCCTGTGATGGATACTATTTTATCACAGCCCAAGTGAGCTTGTTACCATGTAAGCATTTGCATGGGTCTCATGTTTAGGCTGCCAAGAAATATCTCTGTTGATTATTTTTTTATTATTATTATTATTTCTAGAGGTGAGTTTTAAAAGTTCCCTTTGTAGTGTAACCTCTGTTAGAATCTTTTAGTAGAATCGATGGGTTGAAATCTTCTGTCTTTGATTACTGTTTCAAACGATACTTGACAGAAACACAATATATTTTAAGCATTTCTTATTTCTTCTTAAGGCAAGCTACAAATCACGTTGACAAAACACAACTGACTCTTCACCATAGGTAGTACATACATTGGAAAAAAAAGTCCAAATCTGTTTTGGATTAAAGTAGGGCAGCTGCATGAAACAGCCACCAACAGCTGAGTAAAATGTAAAGGAGCCAACCTGACCTCAACCATAGGCAGTGCTTTTGTGCTAACTGAAGGGCTATGTGCAATCATAGCCTAAGTTCCCCTTCATATTAAGGGTCAACGATGGATGTCAGGCTGTTGGCAGTCTTTGTAGCTGAACAGCAGGATAGACAAGTGCATGTCTAATGAGTTTTCAAGGGATCTCTCTTCTTATAGTGCCAAGGCTTAACCATAAGATTTGGTGGTTTTTCATATCTGCCTAGAGCTGTTACATAAATTAGGAATTATTAATGTGCTTAAAGGTCAGTATAAATTTCTCCATCATGGCGTAGCAGCCCTTCCACATCATATGTGCAATCCTATGCATAAGAGATCTTCAGAGAAAAAAAAAATCTTATCCCAGTTAGTCCAGAGGTTTGCTGAGCACTAAATATTCAGACCCTGATGTAGTATTGCAGCTTTGATAAATTAGGAATAGAAAACCTAGAAAATAATGAGTTTGAAGTATTTCAGTATTTCTTTAGATATGGAACATGCAGAAGAATCTGTAGCATGTTTCACCATGTTCATCTTTGAAGTGAGCATGAGGCACTGTATAAGTAGTGTGTGTCAAACACACACACTACTTATAAAGCGATATGCTGTAAGAAAATGGTACCGACTTGACCTTGCCTAAGAACATGAAAAAATCAATCAAGAGTGCTCCAGAATCTGCTTCATAAGCAGCTCATCTACTTGCAATCAAGCACAGCATAAAATATAAGTGATAAATTTGTTGCTCTAATACAAGGTATCTCGCTTGTAAGTAAGAGCCTGAAGGAGGGTTGATGAGTGGAGAGGCTGGTAAACTACATGGATGGGGTGAAGACTGGAATATTTAGATTGTCTGATACGGTCCTAAATATCTGGGGCTTTTGGCCTGTTTCTCTCCTTTTCTAATTCTGATCTTCAATGCTCACAGGCTCTTCCATCTCTGGTGGCAGTGAAGAAGAACTTGATCCAACTTTAAGGAAGTGGAATCTTTTGAATAATCCTCAAGGAGAATTATTTAAAACAGAGGTACTTAGTAAAGATATTCTAGAAGCAAGTTCCGTTGTACGTATGATTTGTTTGTGTTTGTTTCTCTGTATTAGCTAAAGTAACATAGATGAGGGTTTGGCTCTGCTGAATTTTTGTGCCTCTCGGGTATGGGCACTATAGATTCAGAATCAAGCACAAGAGTTACAGGCTTGAAACCCTTGTATTTTACATAGGCCTCTTCGGGAGAATTGTCACCAGCTATGCTCTGTCCAGTGCCACACAAAGCTATGGAAATCAGGCAAGACCTTTGTTTCTTGTGGTTTTTTGGTGTGGATTGTCCTAATTCTGTATTATTTAATCTGCATAACTGTTGGGATCTTATCTTACAAGAACTTTTGAGTAGACGTGAAAGCAGTGTTTCCCATGGAATTTTACAGTACTTCTTAATTGTATGAGGTTTTAATTACAGGAATAAATTAATACTTTCACATATCAGAATATATTTATTGTAGAACTTAAGACAGTATATTTTATTCTCATTTAAAGTGGAAGCACTCCAGTGTCAACTAATTTAACCTCTGCACAAGAAGAATCTTTGGAAAGTACAAATAGGTAAGAACTAGTAACTTTATTTGAAATGTAGAACATATAGCCAGATTTTTTTTTAAAAAAATTCTGCCTTCTTCTATTTTCTAAATGTTTTTTAAAACATTTGATGTTGCATGCTGTCCCCGGAGTGTTATTACTGTCTACTTTTGGTTTTTAAGAGCTTCTAAGAAGTCATCTACAAATATAAGGGTTAAAACTGTCCATTGTGCCTTGTTATCTTTCATTGTTGACCAAAGGATGTCTTGTGGCTGTTTCTGACTTCATCTATTGCAGTTCCCAGTAAAATGAGTTTTAGGCTAAAAATGTAACAAAAGAAATTAATCTAATTCTGAATTATCTGTTATATGCAACTGTTATGTGATACACACAGCTGTCATATGATACAGTTGTGGCATATGCAGACATAGTATGTTGTATTAACTGTTGCTTTTTTTACCTGTTGTTATTTTAAGGGTTCCACAGAAAAAAAAGTCAAGTAGTTTAGAAGATTTGCAGAGTGAAGCCCTGGAAAAGGTTAGTTTATTTGCAATCACAGTTTGTGATGTTTAATATCACGATTAAAAGAGAATGGTCAAATACAAGTATTTGTATATTTATACACTGTATGTGGAGAAAAACACCCTACTGATAAGACGGTTCAGGTTCATTTTTTACCTTATTGCCAAGTGTAGAGTAAACAAACTAGATGACACACCTATATGTGCACATCCTCAAATTCAGCTTTTCATCTGAAAGAGAAGAAAAATATTTTTTAAAAATGCAATAAATATTGTTTATGAGGAGTAACTTTGTTCAAGTGCAGTACTACTTGGTTTATAGGTATTTTTTAAAAAAATTTGACTTCTAAATTCCTAAAAATGTTAAGGCAGCAAATCCTGAAACTAATTAAGTATTGGGACTGAGTATTTCCACATAGGATTCCTTATCTGAATGTTTGCATGTAAAGATGAGTGGTGCTTCTTAACTTAGACTTCTGGTATTACTGGCATTCCTGAGGATGGTAGTGATGCTGCCTTAGCTAAACCAGAGTAGCAGCGTTATTATTTCTAAGGCTTAATTCTGTCACAGAATAAAGATTTTTCAGTTTACAAAGTCTCAGTATGTTATGGTCCGGATGCTTGTTTTGTCATTGTGCACACTGGAATTTTTCTACACTTGTAATAGCGTTTTGTGAGGCTGTTCTTGACTCTTTCTATACTCAGATTTGGCTTAATTCCAATTATGCATGCCCAGTAATGCCATTTAAAAAGGATACTAGCTATATGATTGACCCAATCCTTCAAATTTTCTTACATTTTTCTTTAATCTGTGAAGATGACAGTGACCAAATAGAATGACTGAAATTTTTGCTGCACTTATTTGGTTGTAGTCATACTTGTGATGAATTAGTTCACAACTAACATTTCATTCAGTGTGGAATTTGTGAAGGTCTGTTGTCTTTTTGTAACTTATTTTCCTATCTTAAATTCAAAAACTTAATTTGTCTCTCTGATAAAGAAACCACCAAGGATACAGGAGAATGGTAGCAAGGCATTTAAGTCGTATGCCCTAATTTAGGCACGGGGCTTTATTTCTAGTGAAATAAATGAGACCTCCCTATGTGTATGAGTGAGTGGCTAGATGTGAATTAGTTACAACCAAAACTAAGGCCAAGAAATCTTGCTTTGCTAGACCAGCATGACAAGACTTTGGTTCTTTCACTGAGTTCAAGAGAAGCTGTGCTAGCAGCGCTGTTTACTGGAGCTCTTCTACTTTGCACAAAGCTCAAATTGCAACTACACCCAGCAATAATAAAATAAAACACATTGGTCTCTGCCCTAATCATGCTGGTATTGTTATCACTTCATTTCTATCATAGCTCTTTGTGGTTTTGGCTGGATATATACAGTATTGTGTACGTTTGGGGGCGGGTTTTTGTGTCAGTCATTTTCATATTAACTGTTAAACAACTGTTATGGTTCCTATCTTAAAGTAAGCCTAAGAGGACCACCCAGAAGCCTGAAAATAGAGAACTTCCTTTGATCACAGCAGAACCTAAACAGGGCTTGAATGTTGTGGAGTGGTTTGAATAAACACATTTAGTATTAAATATCTCATTGAAATGAAATGGAGAGAGAACAGACCTTATAATATAATGTTAATACATTAAGTACCATCGCTATAGTAATAAGACTACAATTGATGTTATGTGTATGTATGTTAATACTAACATTTGTCTGTTGCTTTTTTCCATAAAACTTTTGAAATTACCCTCCCTGCAACTCAATAGTTTGTAGACGGAAAACCAGTACAGCCTGTTGTAGAACAAGAGGTATATTAACTGTAAACTCTCTTAATGTTTGTCTGTTGTGATGAGCTGTGTTGGTGTGGCTGTGTCTTCATTTTATGTTTGTTTTCTTTTGAAAACATTTGCATAGTTCAAGTACCGACAAAATCTGAGAACAGGAGTCAGTATTTGAGAAGAAAATCTTTTTTTTATCCAAGTTTTTATGTGAGATTAGAAGTTTCTGGATAATAAATGTTTTTCTTATTTTCAGTATAAGGTTTTCCTATATAACCTCCTTTCTGATGCTGAGATTCACCAATATGAGGTCATTCCTAAACACACACTGAAGGTACACCACTCCCACTAATGTCAGAGTTACAGGTTCACTGTTTCTCTGCAAAAGCCTCTGTATTCCTAGAGGACAGTTGTGGGATGTAAGTTTTTGTCCAGAGTGATGGCTCCTTCATCTTTTTCATTTGTATTCAGTATTGAAGAAGTCTCAACATGCTGTTTGCCAAACTGTAGATGAGTACCTCTGAAATGCATACTTTGTTAGGCTCAAAACTATCAGATTTTTATGCAAGTTGTATTCTACCCTTCTACAAGAAGGAAAACCTCAAAGTAGTGATAACTTGGATTATAATTGATACTTATATATATGTTATATACATATATGATATAATGATAACTTGATATAATTGAATGTGAGGAAAATCAAGAGATCTTCTTCTTTTGGCAAACTGTACATACCACTTTCCTGTCAGTACAATATACTGAGACTTTAAGGATGGCCTCTTGTGAGCTCTGTTGCTGGAGGAAGGTCCTTCCAGCATAAACAATCTCATTGATGCCAGTGACTCTACATACCATACCTGCAGAAAAGCGTATATTAGGCTGTGTTAGCCAGACATGGACAAAAAGTGTAGAGTCAGCAGCCATTCAGATTGACCTAAAATGCAGCTCAGTCTATGCTTTTTTTTTTTTTTTTTTTTTCCCAGAATACATCAAGAGAGTACTTTATGCTTCTGTATGATAATAGAATTATCAATTATATTTTTCGCTATATGTTTGGCAGCTACATATTTAGCTATAATTATTTTTGTAAAACCTCACAGTTGTAATGTTACCTATACAAAAAGATCTTAATTCTTACATAGGTGAAATTTCTGTTGCCCATCCTCACTGTTGATTCTTTCACTGTTTTTAATGGTGGTGGGAAAATATGTTTGACCAAATTTGAGTTATACAAGTATGTTTAGCTTAAATTCCAGTGAGATACAATTGCAAGGCAGAAACACAGACAATCTGGTGAAATTTAGAGGGGGAAGTGGAGAAATAAGTAAATGCATTTCTGGCACTATCAAAATTGATCTTGCAAGGAACAAATTATTTAGTAGTGCCAAGGTCCTAGAGGAAAGGGAGACTGCTAGAAAAATTCTTATGACAAAACCACATAATATATATATTAATGTAATATATGGTCTGGCTGAAGTGGAAGGGATGTAGGAGGGAAGAGAGGGCTCTGTCTTAGCTAGGAATGATGATTATGGGATATAAAGTGAATTATTTATGAGAAGGAACATGAATGGGATGGTGTCATTTTGAACCATGAACTTAAAATACTTTTTCTCAACTTTTAAAGTATTCTGTACTGAATTGCAAATACTAGGAGTTATTTGATTTTTTATTTTAATTTACTTATTTATTGTATTTTTCCCTCTTTTAAAAAAAAAAAACAACAAAAACCAACAGAGTAAGCCACTTGTGAAAGGCAGCAAGTATCAAACCTTGCCAGGAAAGCTGCCTCGACCCTTACAGAACGGAGAGCAGGGATCATGTAATTTGCCAGACGGGGGTGGCATGAATGACAACGAGGACAACAGCATCCTGGGCCTAAGTATGTATCCACACCCCTCTGAGAGGGTCACGAAGAAAAGAAAAAAAGCAAACTGTCTTGAGGGATTGGGACATAACATAATCTGCTGTGCCAGAACAATGGACTATGATATTCATATGATTCACTTGGGGAATGTTATATTTCTTTTTTTAACAATGCACAAAAAAATATTCCACGTTAGCTCACTGGAGAGTAAAAATAGTTAAAAGTTAAAGCATTCTTTTCTGTTGCACTTGATGATAAAATCTGCTGACATCATTGACAGCATAAGTAATGAAGAGACACTGTTTTGGAGATTGTGAAACGTTCTGAAAGTCATCAGATCTGTAACTAAATTGGAACTTTTATAGATGCATGCATATTGACGGTATGAATAAGCAGTGTTTTTTCTAGACACACTTCTGCTCCACTGAGCTTGCTGATCTGTTTTCTTAGAAACACAAGCAAGCAAATATGCACAGCTGAGTACATCAGTACTTTTTAAAACACCAATCTAGTGTATATTTTTAAAACAAACCAACCTCTCCTTTGCCACTCCACTGCATTTCAGTATGCGAAACGTTGATATAACTAGTGCTAATGTGCCAGCATTCACCCTGTTGATTGCTGTAGCTTGTGGGGGACCCACAAGTGAAAAATTAACTTGGAGGGTGCAGAAAAACGTCAGTGGGTTTTGAAAATACAAGTATATTGTTATTTCATTACTACAGCCACGCGTGGAAGCCTATATTAATTTCTTTTCAGTGACATCTTAAGCACAGATTTATTGACAAAAATTAGTACAGTGAGGCACAGATCCAGGTATTGCCAAGGACGGAGGAGCTTGGGAGCTCAGGCAGAGAAGTATCCTTTGTGATTTTAATGTGTTCCTACACTTTAAAAGTTGAGGGGGAGGGTGATCCTTTGCTTTTTCTAAGGCCTCAGGGTCCTAAAAGCTGCTAGGGTACTGTATTTCAAGATTTCAATAGGTTATGGGTTGTTTAGGGGTTTTTTTAGAGAGTTCGTCCATGACTTCAGCATCCTGGGCAATGCATGAGCCATGCTATTATGTCCTAACTACAAGATTATCCAAGGATGGGTGATCTTGTAAAGGAGAACATTCTTTTTCTAGAAATGAGCAATGACTCCTTGTCATTAACAGAGTTTACAGAATTAACAGAATTTTTTGTGCAGGTTGATCTGTTTTATGCAAGTACAGTAAAGCCATTACACCTCCAATTCTGTATTTCAGAGGAATTTGGTGTAATCTTAGACATTGCTTCATTTCAGATATTCTGCAGGCTTTATGGAGCTCTATAGTATATGCTTAAATGTTAAAATTGCCTAAGAAGAGTTAAAAAAAAAATCCCATAACAGGCAAATGATCATCCCTATCTATTTACGATGACCTGTACAGAATTCCTGGGTCTTGTGTGCACCAATGCATATTCACTTTCATGTCAAGCATAACTGCTCCTTTTCTTTTTGTTTCTGCTTTTAATGCTTAGCTTACTTCTTTGCTCTCCTGTAACTTTATTTTGCTGGTGTTTTATATCTTCTTTGCTGCTTCATCTGGTTTTCTGCTTCTTGGATGACTGAAGATCGCGTCAGGAGTGTCAGTGCACCAGTGCTAGGTACTGTATCCAAACAAGGTGCAACTTTAACATAAATTTTGCTGCTTATTTTTTCCTTTTCCTTTTCCTCTGCTTTTCTCTTCACTATGAAATACTAACACCAAGTGGGCTATCCTGATTGAATTCCTGAAGTTCGGTACTGATATTAAGTGGCAACTTTTGCTTTATGGCAGTTGGATGGGATTTTTTTAAAGATACTTATTCATTGCTTCATTCTGTTTTCACTGAAGTCAACAGAAAAAATCTCACTGTTTTTGATGGAGAAGTTTTGGTATTAATAATAGGCAAGGCAAGATCTGAAGAGTCTGCTTCAGTCTCAAGACCTTGAATTAATTAAAATAACATATTTAAACACAAATGATTGAAATAACAATTTTACTCCATGTTTTATTCTTATCTTTTTTGTATCAAATGTACAGCTGCTATTTTTTCACCTTTTGAGCATGGTTTTATTAATACAAGAACAATTTTATAAGTATCTTTTTAAGCTGTGCATTTAAAAAGTAGTTTACCAGATAACAACTTTGTTAATAATTAGTATAAAATGTGACTATTCCTGTTATTAACCTAGGAGAAACAGAAAATGTGGATGGTGCTGTAGTCTCAGATGACCTTTCACCTCTCTCTTCGGGAACGGATTCAGGTCCACAATCTCCATTGTCTCCAGAAATCAGAAAGAGTCCAAAAGGGATCAAGAAAATCTGGGGAAAGTAAGGGTTTTCTGGTTTGGGGGTTTTTTGGGTTTTTTTTTTCTGTTCAGTTCCCTGTCAAAGCATTTTGGTTAAGAATGAATTTATTTGTCAGCAAAAGCTATAATATATACAGCAAGAACAGAGTACAGTTCAGCAAAAGGAGAGAAAAGTTCTGTGACTGTAGAGGTGTGTGTCTCTCACATGCACACGTGGGTGTGGAAAGGTGGAAGGTAATGTTCAGTGTCATGCCCATGGAAGATATAATACACTGCTTTCTTATTATAGTGCTATTAATTTAGAATGCAAACAGTTTCAATAGCTATGAAAAAGCAAATTATATCAAATTGCTCATTGCAGAAGCCATCAGGTAAAAAAAAAAGACAGAAAACAGAAGAAACAAAAAGCAGGGGAACTGTTTTATTGTTTGCTTTATCTGCTTCAGGACATCAGACATTTATGAGTGTGGCCTCTAGTGTGAATTAGTAATTGGGCTGATGGCTTGTGCCTGCTCTGCAGAGCTTTTTTCTTTTCTCAGAGTTAGGTCTGGACTGTGTCTGCCTGGAACTGCTTCAGCTACTGCTTGAATTAGATGTTTGTGGTTTACAGGAAGATTAATACAGATTCTAGTTGTCATGATAGTTTCCATAAGAAACAAACATGTTCTGTTGCAAGCTAACACAACTATCTTGGCACTCTTGTCTTGAAAGAATAAGAAGAACTCAGTCAGGTAACTTCCCTGCAGATGATCTGGGTCTGGCTGAGTTTCGAAGAGGTGGTCTCCGTGCAACAGCTGGACCTCGGTTATCCAGATCAAAGGAAACCAAAGGCCAGAAAAGGCAAGTTACTTCTTTACCTTGCTCAGCATATTATGTGGTATTGTTAAATGTGCTGAACAGCCAAGCCTTCCTTGCGTGAAATGCTTTTTTGCCAACATACATCATTATGTGTGCAGTTCCACAAAAACTGGAAAGAATTCATCTGGTGGTAAATGTATCCTGAGTAGCTCGCCTATCTGCACTCCTTAAACTGCAGCTTGCAGCACTAGCTGTTAGTTGGAATGTAAAAAAAATTCACCTTGTTAAAGAAAAACAAACCTTATCATCTCCTGTAGGAATATCTGCAAAGTGACAAGGATTCAGCAATTCCCCTCTTCCTCTTTTCAAATAGAAAATGGGAGATTCTTAGTCAACCTCCACCTCCCCCAACTGTTCACAAGTTGAGGCTGAGCAGCCAGAGTAGCAGGACACTAGTACTGCAACATAAACTGTGAGATGGCTGTTGGCTTTTATTTCTGCCCTGAACAAAGCACACTAATCCGTACATTATAGTACTGCCTCTGGCACGTGATGGCGTTTCTGATAATAACGTAATTCTTTCCTTTAAGATTTTTCAAACATTTCTTTTGCTTTTAGTGACTACAATGCTCCATTTGCTCAGTGGAGCACTGAAAGAGTTTGTAACTGGCTTGAGGACTTCGGTCTTGGTCAGTACGTCATTTTTGCACGGCAGTGGGTGACTTCAGGCCATACATTGTTAACTGCAACACCTCAGGACATGGAAAAGGTAATAATCTGTAACTTTCTGTCAAGTAAACCTGTTTATTCTGTACAACTGGCAGTTCTACCTTTCTGAAATACCTAGTATCCGTTTTTGTAGATCCTTTATGAGATGTAAAGAGCCAGAGGCAAGACAAATCGTTTGTTAATGGTTATTGTTGCAGGAAATGGGAATAAAGCATCCACTGCACAGGAAGAAATTAGTCTTGGCCGTTAAATCAATAAATGCAAAACAAGATGAGAAGTCTGCACAACTTGATCATATCTGGGTGACACGTAAGTGTTTGACCTATCATGGAGTTGTTTGGAAAGGCATTTTCCCCATCCCTTTGAAGGGCTGCCTGATATGTTTGTTTAAGCAGTTACCAAACATCTTTAAGAAACTAACTTTGAACGTGGTACAATTTTCCACAGAATGAGGATTTTTGTGCTGTTCTTGACATCCAAATATACAGCAATAGAGTAAGATCATCCAAGGGGAACTGTCATTCAGATTGCAGGGGTTGGAATTAGATGATCTTTAAGGTCCCTTCCAACTCAAACCATTCTATGAAGTAAACAGGGGGGGCATTATGCTGCAGAAGGTATGTGCCCAGTCACACGCTGCATGTAAGACATCACAGGAGTAGTGCAGACAAAGCTGTTTGGTGGGTGTCGGTTTTTGACTTCTCATAAGAAGCTGTGCTTTTGAAAGGTGAATAGATAGAATGAGCTACATGAATGCCTCAGAAGAAGCCAGTCCAGACAAGAAGGGGCGAAGGGCTTCATTCTCACTGATCCGGACTTGGGTTCACTACTGTACTTGTATCTGCAGGATGGCTTGATGATATTGGTTTACCTCAGTACAAAGACCAGTTTCATGAATCCAGAGTTGATGGGAGAATGTTGCAGTACTTAACTGTGGTAAGCTAAAATCCATTTTCCTTAGCTTAACCATATTTAACTTCAGAATGAGCGAAGAATCTTAGAATTGTTATGCGAACAGAAGCAGTTAAAGAATTTTTGCAAGACTAAAATAGTGCCAGTAGCAATGCCTTTGTGTTGCTAATGCACAATTACTATTTCTAAGGTACATAAAATAAGTCATGTGCTGTGTTATAGCTACTTTGTGCAAGGTCTTTCCTTCAATTTCATGTGTCACCACGATTAAAGGCAAAATAACCTAAAATGACCTGCAGTGTGTTGTTCTCCACACCAAGTTAGCAACAATATTCAGTAAAACAAAGATAAGCAACAAATCCAGTAAACTGTACACCTCCACCACATGAGTGGCAAACCATACACTACACATAGCTGCTGTGTTCTTTTACATTTTTCTTGCTCAGGTCTGGGTATTTAAGTATTTGTTTTTGTTAATTATACTATGAAAAAAATGCCTAATTTAGCTGTTATCAAAAGTACAGCCTTATCTATGCTGCTTAAGGAACTTTTGTTATAGGAGCAGGGTCCTTGCTGTTCCATGGTTACGTGTGTTGCTCGATGCAGGGATCCTACCCATAACAGGGTCTTATTTGGATCAGAAACAATCTAAATATTTTAAACTATGCAACGTTTAAAAATAAAACCAAAAACAACAGTAGCCCCCAAAATTCTCAACTTATAAAACTCTTTTTAAAAATATAAACTTTTATTTAATGTAAACTACAGTTACTGTGATTTACACAAAACTGCACAGCAAGCTTAGAATTTTTCTTCTTGGGGGAAAGCACCTGTTTTGGTATGTTTTCTGCACCATTTAAAAAGCTTTCTCCTTTACAGAATGACCTTCTCTTTCTGAAAGTCACCAGTCAGCTGCATCATCTGAGTATTAAATGTGCCATTCATGTGCTTCATGTCAATGGTTTTAACCCCAACTGTCTACGCAGGAGACCAGCTGAGGAGGTAAAAGAATGATTAAATAATTAATTTAAACAAGAACTAATTACCTGATTCCAGCCTATGGAGACAGAAATCTAGCAGTGTACAACAGAATCACTGCTACCAGGGAATTGCCTGTAAAGTAGTAGTTATGCTGCTTTCTAGCTCTGGAATGTAACATTATTCACTGATAATAAAAATCTACTCAGCCTTTAAGTGCTTGAGCCACTTAGAAGCCGGATATCATTCACTTTCCTTTAGAAATTATTTGCTTAGATTAAAAGAAGTTGATTAAACTTCTAGGAAAATAATTTGCAGTTTTTTCTTTGCCTGTCCTAATTTTTAGCTCTCAAAGACTGTAAGGTTTTTGCCTTACCTAGTTAGCGTAGCTTAGTTTCCTAGAGACTGATACTGCTCTCAAATTGCTCCTTTTTTTACACCAAGCATCTGCAATTACGCTACTTGATGCAGTATGTGGGGTTTCAGACTATGGTTGCCATCTCATCACAGGACATTTGAAAGAGGTCTTGAACAGAAACAGAATACCATAGAATCAGGGAAAAAATACTGCTCTTTGAGGAAGAGGAGGAAAGATGTTTTTATCTGAGCTAAGGATACATGTATATTGTGCAGGCTATACTGTCATTATCTTTTCTCTTTACTTTAACAGAATAACATTTCGCCTTCAGAAGTTGTTCAGTGGTCCAATCATAGAGTGATGGAATGGCTCAGATCAGTTGATCTGGCAGAATATGCACCAAACCTTCGAGGAAGTGGCGTGCACGGTGGCCTGATTGTAAGCATTTGTTTAAACATTTTACTACACGTCTACTAAAAACTGACAGACTAATATAAAATGTCTTTTATCTGGTGTTTGTCAAACAGGAGGAAGTAAATACATCTGCAATGTGACAGCACCACCAGGCTTTCTAAACAGCCTCTTTCTGATCCATGCATCTTAATTTTACAAAGAAAAAATGGCTTTAGCCATTCCTCTTTATCTTAATTTTACTAAGTAAAAATTAAGATAAAGAAGAACTGCTAAAGCCTTTTCTATAATCAACACTGAGCTGTGCATGAGTGTTTAACAGTAGCACATTAAAAAAAACCCCAAAAAACTGTACCATGGGATAGGTACTAATTGATAAGGTATTGTTGAGTGTGTATTTCTGAGCTATAGTCAGCAACTGTTCTGAACTTGCAGCAGTCTTGCCAGCAACAGCAGGAATGGCCTCTTTTTTAATTCAAAACACACAGAGCTATTTGTAACTTAGTAAAGTCAGAGTTCTGAAATACCATGCTACTCCTGCTGTAGAATTTTTGCAAAAATTAAATAGAAAACTGTACAGATTTTTTACACTTTGAGTAGAGCAGAAAGTTCTGAAAGCAACCTTATTCAATCAAATAAATATAAGGCTTGATAATAAGTAGAAATATGTATTTGCCTGATCACACTCTGCATTTCTTTGTGCCTACTTCTGTGTATTTCCCATTCAAACACTAGTGAGTATCATAGCACAAGTGATTCATTAAAGGTCTGATGTAGAAAGATAGATTAGTAAGAAGGAGAAATTCCTCTGATAAGCGCTGTAATGGTTTACTATTACAAATATTTAACCATATGAAAAAATAATTGTTCTACAATTTTTATTAGATTCTTGAACCTCGCTTCAACTGTGACACGCTTGCAATGCTGCTGAATATTCCACCTCAAAAGACCCTACTGCGACGCCACCTAACGACCAATTTTAACGTATTAATTGGACCAGAGACACAACAAGAAAAAAGAGAAATAACAGAGTCAACAGCATACACACCTCTGACCACCACTGCCAAAGTTCGGGTATGTACTGCTTTCAAAGAAGAGATATTTCAGAAGTTCAGACTTCTTTTACCCCATCTTATAAAGAAAAGGGACAAACATGAGCATGGAAAGGTCAGTTCTAGGAATGTTAAATTTCCTTAATTGTAGATACAAAAGCATTTGATTTGTATCTGTTAAGTCAGCTTCTGAAATAAAACAGGTAATCCCTTGTCTTTTCTTAGAAGGAACACTATCTGCATGTATTTATCATCAGCTGTAACTCCCACTCTGAAAACAATTACATTTTTTTGGCTTAGAACCTATGTGCTTTAAGGACTAGGCTATAGCAGCAAATCAAAAAGGAAAGGATTTTGAATGTTTAAAGGACAACCTCATTTTTCTCACTCAAAACTTGTGTTGTCTTATTTTAGCCAAAGAAACTTGGATTTTCACATTTTGGAAACCTAAGAAAAAAGAAATTTGATGAATCAACAGACTACATTTGCCCTATGGATACAAACCCAGCTGCTACAAATGGTACTCAAAAAAAACACGGTGGATACAAAGGACTCAGTCCATTCACTGATAGGGAACTGGATCAGGTGGGACAGACGGACTGATGCCATTCTCATCTCATCCTCTCCATGCATTCCAAAGCTTGTGAATAACCAAATGTTAGCATATAACAAATTATTCGCTACATCCGCATGAACTTACTGAGAAAGTATTGGTTATGGACACTGGAAAGAGTTCCAATACTAAGAATGTCAGGTTAATTTTTTTTATGAACATTATCATAACAAACTCATCCATCTTTGAGCCCTTTTTCAGGAATATAACACCTTTACACCATGAAGATCGATGGTTTTTGGCAGTTAAGGTGGTGGTTGCAGTAAATAAGACTTTTGTACTTCTAGCTTTTGTAATCTCAGTGCAGCACGCTACTTTTTTCAATATCTCTATGGGTGGTTTTTAATGTAATAAATTTAATTGAACTCATTTGTACAAAGCTATCAAGTTATATATTAAAGTACAACTGGATTGTATATTTTTGACAGACATTAATCAAAGAATCCAACTGAATTTTTCTTTCATTATGTACAGTGGGGAGTAGTTATGCTTAGATGGTATAAGTGAAAATAATGCATCAGTAATGAACAAGATTATTAATAAATCAATCCTTAAATATACACTTTTGTTACGTAGTAGTGAACTTTTGAAGGAAATTGTCTAGACATCATACAGACAAATGACGAAGACTAAAAAAATCATCAAATCTTATTCAACTCTGCTGTTGTGTAAAGGGATGTAAAACCTGAAAAATGGATCTTCTGGAAGCCTGTATGAACTTTGGCAACACCCAAGGGCAGCTAGGGTAAACTGTCTTATCTCCAGTGGCCTTAAGTAAGATAAAAACATTTTAAGAGCATGGTCACAAAATTGAAAAGACTAACTGTGAAAGTAATCTTTGTCATTTGCATGGTTTACTGCATCTAACATCGTATCTGTGTTCATTATCTAACCACTGTCTTTTTCAGTGTATGCTTCAGTAATATACTGTTCTCAAGTAGCCACAATATCAAATCCTGACTGTAATTTAGTATTAACGGCCACTTGCAGAGTTAAGAGTTGCAAGTGAACACATTAACTTTGAGCCAAGAGCTGTGCAGTTGTTCAAGCATTACAAAAACACTGGATTTTTCTCTAGGAGCATGGTCTTTCTGTTAAGCACAATGTCTGAGCATGTGGTCATGCAGTAAAATCTCAATGCCCTAGAGGTGATAACATATTATATAAGAATAGGTAGTACTGTATCATGAAGGACTTACTTCTACTTCTTGCCTGTGAAAGGAGACCAACAGAAGTATAAGAAGTGTCACACTATCTGGAAAACAGTACGTCATTGGTAATATCTGTTACGCTTTTTGATTTCTTGTGTGAATTACAGCTCAGGTTTCATGGAATCAGTTTCGATTAATCAGGATTCACTGTCCCTGTCGTTAAATGTGTTTTCACATACCTAATAGCACAGAGGCATTTTTGTTAATGTGCAGAAATCAGCGCTTTTAAACTTAACACAACTTCATTTGTCCAGGCACAGATACCTCCCAAAGATGCATGTAGAGTGAATAAAATTGCACGTACTGTCTGACTTGAACTAGTTCCTGAATACTTTTACAGATGGAACATTCAGAAGGAACAGTAATGCAAATAGGGGCTCTTTCTCAAGGCATAAGCCATCTTACGGTATGTATTGATTTCACTCTTGTTTTAAAGTCACAAATGTATTCTGCTAGAATGCAGTGAGCGCTGGTCATTGCTGGTGTTACCTAAGAATAAGCGGGTCCCTATTCTTGTTAAATACTTGTTCATAGCCTGGTTGTATATTCACAGTCAAAAAAAAAATACTGCTGTTAAGTTGCACTAGAAATTTAGATTCATTTAGGCCTATTTTAAGTTTTCATGAACTCTGCTATCTCTTTAAACCACAGACAGATATTCACCCCCTTAAATAAAAACAATTCTTCAAAGATTTTACAAGTAACAACCCTCCCATGCAAAGTCTATCAAAGAGGTAGACTTGCAAATTTATGCAGAAACAAGCCAACACAAAGATGATCAGTATTAATTCTTGACTTTCTAGATGGTAATTGGAAGAAAAAATTGACTGAAAGCTGTAATGAAGAGTTATATTGCATTGAGTCATATGCCACGCACAAAATCTTAGTGAGAACTTTGAGCAAATGATACTTTATTTAAAGCTGCATTCCAGAGATTCCTTGTAATTGTATGTGGCTCTAACCCCCTCTGTTGTAAATCTGTTCTCATTACAGTTGGATTTAACTGCAAGCCTCTAAGTGAAGACGCTTACTTGTTCACATCTTGTTTTTTCAGACAATGTTAAGCCAAGATGAAATGCTGAATGACAGCAGGTTTTTAACACCTACCTTTGAAGACTGGAGATGATGTTTCCATGTGACCAATATAATAAGAATACCTCATGCCTGTCCAGAGGGATGGCCAGGAGAAGCTTGATGCTGTGGTGCAGAAAAACTTTACCTTTCTTCTGCCACTGCAACTTACCACTTAGAACTTAATACTGTCAATGTAGCAACACATTACAGGTAACTCTCCTCCATGCCATTTTCAATATTTCATAATGTGAAATACTGTTGAAATAAGTGGTACTGTTTTCTAGAGTCTGGAAAGCCAAGACTGGCAACATGTTGTATCCTTTTATTCTATCACCTTTTACATGGTATGTTTGTGTACTGTTATAAGAAAGACCTTTTGTAATTTTTTTATTTTTATAATTGTAATGCAGGAATCATAAATATTCTATAGCTCTATGCGGGCTAATCGGAGCCACCTAGAAATTAAGATGGATGATGGTGAGTGCAATGATAGTGGCTCACTAACTACGACTGCAGTCTTGCCAGAGACTGTTTCCCATAAAAGGATTTTAATCTCTCATCCCTGTCATTAGCACATGTCCTACCCACTTTTTCCTGTAAGTGTAGTGCAGAATGGGAAGAATGGAACATAATACTACATATCAAGCCCTTCCTTTTATCAGGAGGATGACAATCAAGATGGGATGTTCACAAATCTTTACCTAATTCAAAAAGATACTGAATGACTGCAGTAGGAAATGTAAATTTTAGACTACAAGAAAAACTCAAAAGCTGGTGCTTCATTTAACAGGTTGGTTTTTTTAATCATGATATTTTTGTATATGTACTAAGATGTTCATAATCAAGGAGCAGTCGCAACATTTAACTAATGTAAATGTAATGAAGAATGGTGTTTGCTGCAACCTGTAGGGTAAGTGCAACAGCATTTCCAGCATGAGCCATTGTTTGGTTTTAAACAACAGTTCTTTAACTAGAACTATTGGATGGGCTTTTTCTGCACACTGACATTTTGTCTAAAACTAGTACTGAAACCACATGCAAGCATCGGCTCATAAGCCTTCTGAACAACCAAAATGGTTCAGCTAAATCTTTCTGAGCCCCATACACGGTTGGTCTGAAACAGCACGGGGTCTCAGGAAGACAGGGAGGGTGGTAAGCCTATTTTCTTTCCATAGTTACACCTAATTAAATATGCGCATGCAAACAGCCCTGAGGACTGCAGTAGAAACACTTTTGTAATATTTGCATGAGAATTGGTAATGTAAACAATAGTGGTGTTCACTTTCAGTTTTCTCTTAGTTCCAGCTACAGACAGATTTTCACAGAATACTTTATTTACTACTGAGACACAAATATTACTGCTCTGTGATGTGTAAAACATGACTAAGGAGAATCAGGCAAGTACCGTAATAAACCAGATTTTTGTTTCTTTAAAACACCATACAAAACAGATCTGTTACTATTCTACCAAGATAGGCAGAACTGCAGACGCTGTACAGAGGGAAATAGGCCTCTCACTATTTACTTCAGGAGCTGTTCAAGGGTGAAATTGTCTCCTTTGCAGCAGCAATTACTTGTCACATCTGTTCACATTTTTCTCATGTATTACTAAGGTATTAACAGGATATATTAATAAACAGGGAAATGCCAGAAAATAAATATGCTCAATTGTACAGAAATGCTTTGCATTGCTCTCCCCTTACTGGCTGCAGGGTGTTGGTTTACCTGTTAAGGTAGCCAGAGTGCAAGTCACAACCCTTCCAAATAAAGAAGAAATCTCAGGTACTGGCCAGAGTCTGCATTAAGGTCTTTTCAAGAACCATCACAGAATGGTTTGAGTTGGAAGGCCACTGCAGTCAAGGCTTCATCAGTGGCACTTTTTAAAGGTGATCTACTCTAGTCCTCACTCTGTTTCAGACTCTGTGCCATATGGTCAGATTTTGGAAGCTAAACACATGACTTTATTGTCCAAAATTGTAAAAGTGAGGCAATTTGTTTTCAGTCGCTGAAAAATGAAATGGCAATACAAAATACAAAGGAATGAGATTTCAGTCTACCCACTAGTCTAAAAATGCTTAATAAAAGGTATCAAATGTACCAGTTGAGTACATCTCTCATTTGGCAATGTAATCAATGTACTATGGGCATTTGAAATGCTTTGTCAGGTTAATTAGCCAACAGACTTACTACAGCACTACAAATCGGATAAGCTGCTCCAACAGAGGCAGCCTTAATATCGCTGGGATATTCTAAGCAGATTTTCAGATTTCTTTTGTTGAGGTATTTATAACTCAGTGTTGTGTTGTGCTAAGTGGCTGTGAATTCTCAAACTACAAAATTGATTCTTTTTAATGTATATAGTAAGAAATCCCAATTAGCAAAACATAAGCATAAATGCTTATTTTTTTGACTGTTAAGAATAAATTTTGAATGTTCCTCTATCTCTTACTGATTGTGGAATGATTCTAACAAATACACCTGGTTGATCTCCCATCAGACCCAGAATCACAGTCCAAACCCCCCTGTCTTTGTATTGCTACAAATGTAACTGATGAACTACCCAACCCCTGTGTCAATTTTTTAGGTAGAATGAGTTTGCTTTAAATGAATAAAAATAGTTACAAAACATACTCATTAGCACCTGAAGAAACAAGTCCTCTGGCTCAGGGATTTGTCTCACCCTAGAACAAACGTAGTATAAACTAATTCCTGGACATAAACACGCAGCATTTCAGGCCTTGAAGACTTAAGTGCTACACAGTAAAAACACTGAGATGAGGCATTAGCTGAGCTTAAAGTCGACTCAGCATAGCTTACAACATGAAGTAAGAAGCCACATTTTCTCTAAGCAAAAGACATTTATGAAGCTGCCAAAAGAGCAAGCACTACCCTTTGAGAATGACATTCAAATCATTGCATAGTTGTTTGTATATGCAGCCCTGAGCTTCCATATACAGTTGGCAGTGATTGTTTAGCTAAGGCTGTTAGAAAACAGCATGATGTAATACTCCTGAAGAAATTTCACACTAATCAGAACTTCTGTTACAGTAATAAGCAATTTGCATGTCACTCAAATACTGTTTAGACACGATTTTCAATAGCATACTGTGATGTCTTAGGTAGTAAAAAGACTGTCTGTACTCTTCTTTTCCAGGATGTGCTAAATGAATTACCTATAAAGCACAGTCGAATAGTCCTAGTCCAATTTTATAGCCCTCTCCAACTTCCATACCCACATTAACAAACAAGTGTTTTTTCTATCTTTGTCCTATTTATATTTGTTTATTTTCCTCAGAATTGACACTTCATACTAGCTTAAGAAGTTAGACTAAGCTACTTCCACACAATTCAAGATGATCTCTTAGCTTGTTAGTATTAAAAAACGCAAAGGTAATTATGAAGTTACAATCCACATTAGCAGTTTAAAAACAGACACAATAAAAAGAAATACTGCACAGTTACATACCAGTTGTTCCCATAGGTAAATATGCAGTACTTATGAAAAGGTATCAGACCACATTGGCGTTAATATGAAAAGGTGCTGCTCTTGGAATAGCCGAGTTTGTCCAGGTTGGGCTGACATGCAAATTGAATCATAGGTGGTGGCCCACACATGAGAATTAGCGTCTCGTTCCCAGGGGGAGGGAGGGAGGTTTTAATCATGTCTGCAGTGACAAAGCCAGAACTGTACTTCCAATCTGAAACCAAAAAAATTAAACTATTAATTTGAATCTATGGACGAGCTGTAGCCTTTTTAAACTGCCTATGTAGTACTGAGTAAGCAGCTGAAGAATCACTGCAAGCTAAGGGAGGGCTTAAATCTCTCTCAGAGCTCAAACTGAATGGTCCCCTTCAATAGGGACAATAAGCATGTGGATAACAAGGATCTGGTTGATAAGACATGAAAGGCTGTGAATGGATGATAGATTTAAAAAAAAATTAGACAGTAGACAGAGATAAATGGAAGGAGTAAATCAGCTTTTCCAGTAAAGAGAGGTCACCCAGGGCAGTTGTGCATGAGGAGGTATTGAGACTTATGCCATCCAACACATTAAAGAAAAAAACTTGGAAAAAGAGATCAAATGGTGAGCTGACAAAGTTTGATGATGACGAAAGTTCTGCTGTGTAGTTAAGTGATAAAAGAAAAAAATTTTAAAAGAGGAAAGATATACTGAATGATTTCAAGCAGTAATATTAGTGAATGCATCTGCCATTTAAAGTGAGCAAAGTAGGAAAAAATTCCCACCTTCACATAGGTCATTTATCAGGGAGCAAGATCTTGGGGTTACAAAAACAGCATCAATCAAAAGGCATATTAAATGTTAAGAAGTATCAGGAAAGGAACACAAGATCAAAGTAAAAGTACAGTCTGCCTGCATCTTGACTAGTGCTGTTCAGTTTTGATCTGCTGAGCTCAAAAAGGAACATAGCAGAGCTGGAAAAGGTTGAGAGGACAAGGATGAGCAAAGGTGTGTAATCGCTGTATGTGGAGGAGACCTGCAAACTTCAGGATAGAAGAGATGGGGCAGCAGGGTGTGACTGATGGATGTAAAATCAGTAACATGAAGACAGTTGATAGGCAGCTTTTCACATTCTTTTCTAACATGAGAACCAAGAGGCAAATGCAAACCAGAGGAAGTCATTCTTCACATAAAAGTGCTAATCTGATGAAGCCACTAACAGAGTGCCAAAAAGCTTACCCAGGGTTCAAAGGAGACACAGTAAGTTCATACAAAAGTAGTCCACTGAGAGTTACTATAATATATCTGTAAAGGCGCATTTCACTCAGAACTGAGAAAAATTAAAGACTCTTCCAGAGTGAGCATCCGGGCCTACTCGTTGCTATTCTCTGGCCACCCGCTCACAGCTATTGCTGACAAGAGGTACAGGACTTTGGTCTAACTCAGTTTGGCTCTTATTCTGTTAAATAAAAGTTCAGACCACTTACAACATCAGCAAACATGAATACCCAAGTTTCAAAGGAGATGAGTAGATAGAGTTCACCCTCTCCCTCCATTCCTGATTCAACACTATACCAGCCTACAGTTAATGCCTTAATCTAGACACATGGCAGCTTTGTTTTACCACAACCTAATCTAAAGCTGCTGCAAAATGAAGATGTGCATGTAGTATTTACAGGTATTAAGCGATCAACTGCATGCTTGCATAACCTGATTTGGCAGAGAGCACAAAACAGGGCTGTAACTTTTGCTTAGAAGTCCCAAAAACTGGCACATCATGAAATATATCAAGCCATCCACTTAGTAACATGTCTGATGCAACAGGAGTTAATTATTAGTTCACACTTTCTAAGGCCCACCTGGTTTAGACCATCTTTTTGAAAGGTGGTGTGACAAGGCTTGTTTGTGAGGGGATGGAAGTATCTTTGTTTAAAAGTTTAAGACAAGAAAAGTTGATGCAATACTAATGGTCCCTTAAACAAGAGTAAATTTTTAACTGTTATACAGCAATGAACAAAGGCATTTCCAACGCATACTGGTAGCCTACCTTGTGGAGGTCTGTCCAGCGTGTACCAGAACGTGAACTGATCAGGATGCCTCTTAGCAATGTCTTCCAGCTCAGCTCTCAGTAATATATCTTTTTCTGTCTGCAAAATGAGACTGCTGTTTAGCTCCAAATCATCTCAAGATGCCCTTTCACATGAGCTATTCTGGCATTCAACAAGACAAATGCAGTAATAACTCATTCACACCAAGAAAGCGATAGATGATAGGCTGTTATCATTACAGGCTTCTGTGCATTCAGCTTACGAGCAACCAACTACAAGACTTAATAGCCACCTAAGGGCCATCTTAAAGATGACAATTTGAACTTTATAATCCAGGCCAAAATCACAATTAGCTGGATTTTTCTCCAACCCTGGCAAATACTGCTCTGTATCAGCATGGTGAAGGTTAACTGTGGAAACAGGTTAATGAAGTAAAATCCTGTTCCCTTGAGTGAAGGAGTAAAATGAGCAGAGGGATAAGGATCTGTTCACACTACTTATTCCCTAAGAGAGGAATTAGTGAGTGTGAGTGAAGCTATGACAAGCCACGTTCAAAACAATAAAAGACTATCATGGGAACTATGACTGCACCATGAGGTATTTATAAGGGGCCTTACGTCTCATTTGTTTTATTCAGTTTCTCCTTAAATTATTTTAACAAGAGATTAAGAACTTGCATAACAACCACTACCTGCCCCTCCCTATGGTGATTATTTTGAAATGTGCTATCTCACATAGTATTTTCTCATAAATGTTGGGTGAAAATGCAAATCCAAAGAGACTGGCTCCTCCAGAGCTCAATATCCCATCAGTTAAAAAAGCTCAGGGGCCAACAATAAAAGCTGGTCATTGAAGAAGCAAAACCAACGAGTCTCTATACTCACCTGATTAGCAAAAAGAAGGTAACATTTTGTGGAGTCCTTAGGATCATTTGTGATATGACGGATCAATTGCAACATAGGGGTTATTCCTGATAAAAAACAAAGCAGATGATAGATAAAAACGGTATTTCTTTCAACCCACATTAAGCTGCAGTTTTCAATATAACTGCCTTCCTGCAGTCTTCACTAGAAGCTTAGTTTGCACAGGGCTATGTACCTCTGAATAACTAATCCATGCCAAGTGCAGAGCCTGGGGGTTTCTATTATTACAAATTATTTAAAACCAAAACCACAATAATGGTATTTGAGGCTTTCCTCTTCAGCGTTCTCTACCATATACAGTATTTTTACTCTCAAGGCATTCTCCTAAAATATTTTTTGTCATTGAGATTGAATGTCAGAGACAAAGTGACTCCTCTGAGGTCACACAGTAAATCAGGGTTAAAACTGTGAAGTTGCTAGTTCCCAGGACCAAGCTCAAGCCATCTGAAAGCCTCACTATCACCACTCATGAAAAGAAATACAGGTGGAAGTGCTCTGCTGTGGGAATGGTTGGACTCGATGATCCGATGGGTCTCTTCAAACCTGGTGATTCTATGATTCTATATCTGTAAAGACATCTTTGTTTTCTAGACATTCCATATGATGAGAGTAGATTTACCTGTTCCTCCAGCTATCATCCCAAGATGCTTTGCAAACTTTTTCTCTGCTTCAGACTTCTTATGAGGCTTGATAAGAAAGGTACCTAGAAGAAATAATCAAAACCTATAGGTACGTTATATCCTAAACAAACATGGATACAACTTCCATGGGAATAAATTACTATAGCCTATCAATGAATTGGGACAGACCTTCTGGAAATGCTAAACACATCATTAAGTGCTGAGTAGACAGCAGAGACCTTGTCTCTGTAAACTCCAATCCCAGCTCTGAACAACTGATTTACTCCTACCTGACACAATTTATAATAAACTCAAGGATTCCCACATCACTGCCTAGAGCACAACAACTGTGGATGAGAGTCAGCTAAAGGTAACAACAGCTTCTATTATAAAGAAGCAGGTTTCTTGGGCCATCTTCATCATCCTCACTTGGACCACAGATCTAGCCATTTGTGTGTGTCTACACTCCCTCGAGTTGTATTAAACCAGCATCAAGCAAAAATCCCTGCAAAGATGAGAATTAGGAATGCTGGGCCCCTGCATACTTTTACCATCAAGCACTTTATTATTGTAATTCATTCCCTGTTAATGAGATGCCTGTGGCATTCATAGTCAGCTTGATGACTGTCTTCTAATATCCTGTGTTAAGACCTTGCTGATTTCTGCTCCACACCTGGGTATACTGTTGCTTCAGAACTGTCTAAAACCAGACAGTTTGTAGCTGAATTAATCTCCAAGGACCAAGCCACGTGAAAAGCCCATGAAAAGTGTCTTAACATAGCACTCTTTACAGCAGCCAAAGCAGAGCAGAAAGGAAAGTTTGTAAATGTGCATCACTAGTTTCCGCTGAGATACAACAGATTCATCTGTGCATTACTCATCATAAAGGGTCATGATCTAGAGAAGCGCTGAGATCTTATCCCCCTAAAGTACAAGTTAAGTGCACAGTCCCTCTCAGTCAAGATCAGTGCAAGATCTTTTACTTACATCTTGAAAGAGGATTACTTCTCTGAAGTTCTTTCCTCCCAGTCAACTCAGACCTGGTTTAATTATGAAACACAGCTGGCTCTTAGTCAGCAGGTTATTCAGTAACAACACTGATATCCTCAGAGAGCATTTTAGGCCACAAGCTCCCTTGTTTAAGAAGCCTCTGGAGTATCTCTCTCCATACATATAGGTGAGCTACTATTTCCAGTGCAGCCTTCTCAGTAATATAACGCAATAGCAATTTTGTCAGATTTAATTATAAGGTACTTGGACTGAAGCAACAACCTCACACAAAGATAACAGAGTGCTCTTTCCCAGCATATCAGTTCTGATAGGCACTTGATCAAGACCAGGAAAGGTGGATTTTCTCTTTTCCACTTTTTAAAAAAATTATTATCTATATGCAGTTGTCAAGTTTTATAAAATACCTCTGAAAATAACCAATACAAGTCCTTCCTTTTTGACCTCCCACCTTCCAAGTCACAGTACCTGGCCCCTTATAGACAAGGAGTCCATTTGGCCCTCTGAAATCAATAGTATCTCCAATCTTCATGTCATCCAAGTACTGGGACATCTTCCCACCTTCTGGAAACTTAGGATTCACATTTTTGTGGTAGACCTGTAAAAATAATAATTCATATGAAATCAACCACTAGTTTTCCTGCAGACAATCTGACAAACTATAGAACACAACACTGCAGGTCTGAAATTTAACATCCAAGAAAGAAATTGCGACAATTCTTTGCTCTCAGTTATATGTTGTACCTTATAAGAAGAAACAGCCAAATAAGTAAAATGCACTGTCATGCAAGTGCTCCAATGCTCTCAGACAGCCAGGCTAATATGAATAGGTAGTAGGCAGATGATGCATGAGTGCCCTCATTTTACTATTGGCTCCAGCAAGAACCATATGTTACCCATTTTTGCAATCATGCCTTAGGAAAATAGCATTCGTACATCTTGTCTTTTTAAGATTTTCTCAGAGATTTGAGCCACAACAGCTTTTTCACCTTTCAAAGCATATAATAAGTCAATAACAATTTGATATACTTGCAACATAATAAACAGAGCACACACAAAAAAAAAAAAAAAAAAAAAAAGCGCAGATTTTTACCTAGGGACAAATCACAGAAAAGGATTAGAAAATCTAGAAGTCCTGGGATCAAGTCATCCTGCATTCCATAGCTTAAATGATTTCCCTTGTTTCTGTATCCCATTTTACTAATAATTAGCAGAACTTCTGATGCTTACAGATGCAGAATGTCTGTAGTGTCACCAAAAAGAGATATTGTTATCAACTTGTTTCTTGCTTATGGCTATGGCAGTAAGTACTAGTAACAGCATAAATAGTTTGAGAGAGACCAATCACTATTCGAGCATTGCCAAATAAAAGACACTAGAGATGTTCCTGCAGTACTGCCAAAGAAGCGATTCCCTTCTTCACCTTCCCTGCCTCTGCTATTTCTCAGTAACATACAGCGGATACATAAGTTACAACTTATGTACAACTTATTCAAGGATAATGTGAAATGAGTTGTTTGCCAGGCAGTAATCCTATGTGAAAGAAGATCAAACAAAACAACCTCTATATTTCACTAAAATTAAATACTTTCCTTCCTTCCAGTTAGCAATTTACCTATAATAAAGAAAACTAAAATTTACCTTTATAATTAAATCAACATAACCTTTTATCTCGTCACTGGAAACTGGGGTATAGGCTCGAATCACCAGATTACCATCAATTTTTGCGGAAAGATAAACATGTTGACCTAGGGAGAAATAATGACAAGCTGATTATTTATTTCATCACTGGTTTCAAGCTTTTCTTAGGCCTAAAGAACAAGAAAACAGAGAAAAGCAGGTATTATAACCTCTTAAACACAATCAACAATGAAGAAAATCTTTACCATATAAATTCTGTATAAAACACCTGGTCCCTTTTCTTTTTTCAACAAGACTTTCTGGAGCATGTGGTAACTAGGCAGAGCAGATACATTACAGAATCAAGGATGAGACGTTAGGAAAGTAGGAAATTTATAGTACAATAGCAATACAGAAAGTTTGTTGCTCATTCTCAAGTGCTCTCTCTGTTTTGGGCTCTGCTGTTCTCATGGTGGTTAATGAAGTGGAAGTAAGGACACACCAGTTCAGATACACAAAGAAAGAAATAAGTATTACCATTTAATACCAGCAATCTCTCAGAGCAAACTTTGCCCAGAGATTCTGCAACAAGACATTAAGAACAAAGCCTTATTCCTTCTCCATAACTCCTGCCTCCATAACACTGCAGCTTCCATAGCACTGGACACTGCTGTCCACAAAGAGTTCCTAATGCTCCAAGAGGCAGACTCTGAAAGGCACACGTTCCTTTCTCCTGATTAAAAGAACTGAAACTCCATGCCAAGGATAGTCACCTCAGCCAAATGGCCCTGATCTAGAGGGTAGTATGGAAAAACAAAAAAAGGCCAACAGTGCTGGCAGAAAACACTTTTGTTTTTACCAAAGTGATCCTGGTAAGAAGTAGAAGGCAGGAATCTCACAGGAAGTAATCAGGCCTATACGGTTTCACAATCTTATTCGTGAACTCTTAAGAATAAATTCTGGAAAACATAAGCATTGCAGGGTACATCTTAATATGTTTATAATTTGCCTAGTTATTGTGGACACTTCAATTACACTTTTCCATACAAGTCAGAAGACAACTTAGAGAAAAGACTGCTGTCCTTGACAAGCACCATAAGAGAGGATGTTCTCACAGCATGGAACTGAAAAGGCCCTGACACTTGCCATACAGCAAGGGAAACTGAAACACAGCACAAACTGGGCTATATCTGCAGATCAGAAAGGGAGACTTTCCCCTACATAGATTAACACGAATTCAAGGTTCAAGGTTCAACGCCATCAGTTTTGCAGGGTACAGGAAAGATGACTATGCCAATTGTAGTCTGAACTTCATGCTACAGAACGCAAGACAAAGTTGTACACCTGTGCATGCAAATCAAAGGTGAGTGCATGCACAGAAAGGCTCTGAATATTGTAGCATCTTCTATACACAGTAGCTGTATTTTCCCCTTTGTTTTACACAGAAGAGTTGTGCTCTTTCTCATCTACAAGTGCAACTGTACTCATCAAAAGTACAACAAACTGAGGGCACAAATAAGACACATAAAGAAGCTTTGACAGGCACCATTCTGCTTATATCCTGACTAGCAGTGAGTTTCATCAGACTCTGTTCAGTTTCACGGTTCAGGTCCTAAACTACATTGGAAAATTTAACACAAGCAGAACAAAGCACACACATAAAAGATCAGAAACACAACCCTTCAGGAAATCTGACTTTCCCCTCTGACACAGCAGCATTTAGATGGAGTTGTTAACTCCTTGTTTTGCTGGGCATTAAATTCCTAAACAGTTAAAAGCCCAAGAACTATGAGTATAGTTATAAACCCTAAAACCAGAAATACACGTAATGTTTTCAGTACTTACCTACAGGTAAGCCTAATACATGATCTGGTGAAGGTAGCTCAAAACGGAATTTCTTAGTATCGTGACTGATTTCCTAAAAAAGAAAGAAACAATATTAAGGAGATCAACATCCCTACTGCTTTGAGTTTCAAACCCAGCTCAGCATGATATACTTTAGTAAGCCTTTTCTTTATAAGCATGGAAGACAAATACCAGGAAGGGAAGCAGGGAAGTTGGACTCAATGATCCAGTGAATCCTTTCCAACTTAGTGATTCTATGAATCTATTATATGGCTTTGAAAAATAAAGTTTAAGCAGATCAGAAATTTTGGAACTTAAGTATTTTCCTTTTTAATTCCACAATGAATGGGGTTTTGCTGTCTGTGCAATCCCTTCAGCACTTCACATGAGGAAAAACTGGAAGCCCTCTATTACACCTAAGGCCAGTGAGCACGTTTCATGTTTTGAGGCCAAAGATCAGGCAAGACACGACACGCAGAAATAGAGGCTGCTGGGATTACTTATTACTGATATACGCTGGATGGAAATCAAAGGAGAACTAAAGCTTCAAACTAGGATTTAAGCTTACGAAGAAACGACTCCACCCTTCATTTGAAGCCACCATTTGAAACCTCAGCCTCCCTGGGCCAATGAACCACCCGCCCCTCGGCCCCTCTGGGCCAAAAACCCACCAGCCCCTCAGTTCCCCTGGGCCAACGAACCCTCTGCCCCCCTGGGCCAATGAATCCTCCCGTCCCTCTGCCCCCCTGGGCCAATGAATCCTCCCGTCCTTCTGCCCCCCTGGGCCAATGAATCCTCCCGTCCCTCTGCCCCCCTGGGCCAATGAATCCTCCCGTCCCTCTGCCCCCCTGGGCCAATGAATCCTCCCGTCCCTCTGCCCCCCTGGGCCAATGAATCCTCCCGTCCCTCTGCCCCCCTGGGCCAATGAATCCTCCCGTCCCTCTGCCCCCCTGGGCCAATGAATCCTCCCGTCCCTCTGCCCCCCTGGGCCAATGAATCCTCCCGTCCCTCTGCCCCCCTGGGCCAATGAATCCTCCCGTCCCTCTGCCCCCCTGGGCCAATGAATCCTCCCGTCCCTCTGCCCCCCTGGGCCAATGAATCCTCCCGTCCCTCTGCCCCCCTGGGCCAATGAATCCTCCCGTCCCTCTGCCCCCCTGGGCCAATGAATCCTCCCGTCCCTCTGCCCCCCTGGGCCAATGAATCCTCCCGTCCCTCTGCCCCCCTGGGCCAATGAATCCTCCCGTCCCTCTGCCCCCCCGGGCCAATGAATCCTCCGTCCCTCTGCCCCCCTGGGCCAATGAATCCTCCGTCCCTCTGCCCCCCTGGGCCAATGAATCCTCCCGTCCCTCTGCCCCCCCGGGCCAATGAATCCTCCGTCCCTCTGCCCCCCCGGGCCAATGAATCCTCCGTCCCTCTGCCCCCCTGGGCCAATGCACCTCCTGCCCGGTGCACGGGAGGGGGTCGGGGGCGCTCGGTCACCTCTTTCTCCACCAGCCGCAGCGCGTATTTCGCCAGGGGGTCCCGCAAGGTGACGGGGCGGCCGGCGCCCCGCCCCGCCCGTCTGAGCAGCAGCAGCAGCACTGCAGACGCGGCCACCGCGGCCACGGCGACCACCACCGGGGCGCCCTGTGAGGAGGAGAAGGAAGAGGAGGACAAGTGGTTGAGGGAACAGCTCGCCCGCTACACCCACCCTCTCCCTCTGGCCCCCACCCCAAGCCCCTCACCGCAAACGCCTCCATGGCGGCCCAGACCGTGGCTGCACCGAGCAGCCAACACGCCACCCGCACACCCTACATAAGCCACGCCCCCTTCAGCACGCCCCCGGGAAAGCCACGCCCCCTCACCATACCGGTCACGCGCCCCATACAGGCCACGCTTCCTTCTGCATAGGCCACGCCCCCGGGCCACGTCCCTTCATCCGCACTGGCCACGCCCCCTTACCTGCCCAGGTCAATCCCCCGCACAGGCCACACCCCCTCCTCATCTCCCGGGTGTACATTACCCCCTTAACCTTAAAGCTGCGGGATCCTTTCGGGTCGGCCCACTCTGGAAAGAGAGGGTGAGGGAACGCACGGCCTGCGCGCCTCCAAGCAGAGCACATTTCAGGAGGGACGGGACGCTGCTGCTCCGCTGGCTTCATCCTGGAGGTCAAGGGAACGCGAGCAACCAGAGCAGCGTCATTGCTGCAAGTAAGCCACTCTGCAGTCCTAAAGTGGGAAAAGAGAAGGCAAAGTGAAATAATTACGGACCAAGAATTCACTGAGATAATGCCAGAGTCCGAGATCAACAACATTTTCAGCATCTTGTTTATCTGTATAGCCAGACCCCAGGTTTTGGGCAACAGCTGATTCCTCTTCTGTACTACTGCCAAACACGCTTTAACAATAGCCATTTACTTTCTGATTAAGCTCTTCCCTCTCCAACAAAAGTTACAAAAATGCTTTAATAACGACTCCTGCAAAGTCTCTCCAGGTGCTTCACTGGCAACGTAGCTGGCCTACAGCCCCTGCACACATACAGAGCGGGACTGACGTTTCAGAGCTGAGCAGAAAGACTTCTGCTCATAGATGCTCATGATAACTATAGGTCAGAACAGGATATTTTGGGATATGAGATTTTATTCTGAATATTTAATGTAGCGCCAGTGAACAATGCCAAGAGCGTTCATTTGTTTCCATATAACATTACAAAGAAGATATTTTTACTTACATGCCCGCAGAACAAGGTTTATATCCAGACTTTAAGTGTGCTGGGAACCTCAGCCCACTTCAGTACTTAGGTAGTCTACTATAATCCTACCTTGTGACAGCAGAGTTCAAGAAATTCTCATGTAGCTGTTAAGAATTAAAGGGGGCTACATATAAACTTTGTAAAAACTAAAATGCAATTCCATTACATGAACTCCATTGAAAGTAATTTTTTATTAAATAATATTTAACCGGATTTCATTTGCACCACAAAAGGTTCACATTATCGCTAAAAGATATTGGCAGCTTACAGAATCACAGAATAATTTGGGCACAACGTGCAAAAGGAAAAGTAGATCACTTGTAAAATTAGGAGAAACACAAAAGGTCAACATCATGCAGTCAAGCAAAAATTAGAGTACCCTAACAATCAACTCAAATACAAAGATAGCATGCATGTAAAGCCAAAGTCTCAGTTCAGGTAAATCAGCAGTAAATTCACCAGGATAAGTATCAGCTACTTTGGAATCTGTTCACCAGTTGTGAACTAATATACTATCTCCAAATTTTGCTCTCCGTGACATTTGTGATTGGCAAGTGTTTTCCAGTGTTGCCCATCAGAACTGCTCTTTTGATGTCACACCATGAAAACAGGGAGATCTACAGAAAGGAGAAAAATAAAACAGGGTAAACTTGGCAAATATCATCAACAAAGGCAGTCTGTTAGCTTGTTGAAGTGGACTCAGCTGTCATCATGTGCCAAGTCACACTTCCCTACATTTTCTCAGTTATGAGAAGGAAAGCAGTAAAGCAGCAGTAAGGAAAACATATTCACCAATATGAGAAATGCAATAGAGAGGGGAATAATAATAAATCTGGAAAGAATAAGATTTTGAGAAGGGACTGCTGATATAGATTCATATTTCTGGGCATTCAGCTAGGGGTATTTTAAACAGCCAAGATTTCAAGAAATGCTGGTCACTCAAATATAAAAATGGCTCCCTGGAAAAGACCTCAAATTAAGTATCTAGCAATAGCAAAAGGACTCATTTCATTGTATTTTTCATACCTACCACTACTGTTAATACTCTGCTTGATCCAGTCAATAAAAGCACTGACATTTGTGTATACTCCTGGGTAGCTCTTCCTTCCACAGCCCAGGCCCCAGCTAGTGATTCCATGAAGGGTGTAAAATCCTGAGTTATCTTCTGAAGGACAAACTAATGGGCCACCAGAATCACCCTGCACAAGGGCAAAGGAATTTTGTTATGAGTTAACTTAATTCCTTATGTTTAAAATATCAGTTCAGCTATGAGAGGTCCCAGCTGGTCACATATTTGGGAGTGTCTGTTTTTTAAAAAGCAGAGAAAGAAGTAATTTTTGTTCAAGGGAAGTATCTCTTATTGTGATATGAGTAATTAAAATCCTACTTTTAAGGAGTCTTTGCTGTAATTCAGTTGCAGCTTGTTTGCAAAACAGCTCTTAGTGAGGTTTTAGCATTCCCCTTTTCAGAACCCATATAGCTACACCCCAAGTGTGAGAAGGCAAAGGTGATGTGTGCAACTTACTGTGCATGAGTCCTTGCCTTCTTCCAGAGGGAATCCAGCACAGATCATCCTATGGGTCACTTTATTGGGAAGATTTATGTAATAGCTCTGACACGTGTCAAGCATCAGGACGGGGACTTCCAGCTGATGCAATTTTTTCCCATTTTCTCTGTCTTGAAGTAAAAGACATCTCAGAAAGCAGCAGAGGCATGGTGATTCCAGAAAGAAGCTTTACGCCTCCTCTTTTTGGAATGGTCTCAATCTAAATGATATATTTCTTCCCTCCCACCCATTTCCCTGTACTTCTAACTGAGCTTACGCAAGTGAAAACTTTTCAACAACTCTGTTGTTCAGAAACCAATGTATAGGCAGAATGAATGTTACAACACAGAAAGTAGTATTTAAAACACAGCTACAGTGTTCTTTAACTTCAAAATGGCAAAGACTGCATACCTTCCTCCTGCACACCCCACCCTGTGACAACACACACACTCGAGGGCTGAACCGCCTCCTCCTTGGTGGGGAGGCACACTGGGCGCACGTAGTTGTTGAATTCCAAGGGCTCCGCCAGTTGCAGTAAGGCAATATCAGAGTTCATTGTGGTCTTGTTAAAACTTGGATGTATGATATACTGCTTTACCGACCTTTCCTAGGAAAGGAAGGGCATTGACATTTTGTGAATGACTTAGGAATTTGAGTCTTTAAGTAATTTTGATTTTATAAAATGTTCAAGGCATGTATGCGAGATGCCTTAAGAGGAGGATTTAAAAGCAGCTGATCAAGTCACCAGCTTTCTTATATTAACAGGTTAAGATTATGCCTCGTGGACATGGATCAGGAAACTCTATTCTCACACTAGAGGTGTTGTGTAAATGCAGATCAAGGTCAGTATGTACGCTGTTAGATTGCTGCATCACAAACAATTTGGGAGATGGATTTACCTTAAAAACTCTTCCACAAAACTGATTTGTATTTTACTCTTAGGCACAACTTATAGTACCTGTCTATATTCTTTTTCTGTAAGATCATGAAGTCCTGCTACCACCGTCCATATGTCTCTATATAGCTCCCTTGAAAAAAAAAAAAAAAAGTTAAGTACATTCTCAGGCTGATGTAACAGCATTCTTGGAACCTCACCCACCCAAAAGAGATAGGAGGGCCCTACATATCTTTTAGGCCAACAACTACTGAAGCCTATGGTCTTATACAAACCCATAGAAACCTTTCCATTGTCTTACAGGAAGCATGAAACTTGAGGCAGTAGTATCTCTCAAGCACATAGCAAACTGAGAGAAAGGTCAATTTTATAAGGACTGAGAGTGCCTCATGCAGAATATAAGGTTTGCATGGTCCACATCATCCAGGGGCAGGGCTGGTCCCTACCTTCTTAATGAAAACGTGTGTGACTGAAAAATAACTTCCCATCAAATTATACAAAGAAATACAACAGAAGCATTTCATTTCACCCTTTAATTTCTTAAGCCAATCCTCTCAGTACCTGAAAAACCTGTCATAAATCCCTGATGAAATTAGATGTGTAGAACCATTTATCCCTGTATGCAAATTCTAACGTGATGGCAATGAACAATTCCTCCTCAAGAGAGCTCTTAAAGCAGTACCTTCAACACACAATGATAATAATGCTCTTGACATAAAATTTTACAAACTCATATTTAGAAACTCAGAAGGTAAAGTCCAAAATTCAAAAGACCACTTGCATTTCAGATCCCCAGTTCTGTTGGGGAGAGGAAAGACTCAAAGAAATTGAGAATATAGATGTCTAGGTATCTTTGGCATTCACAGCTCTTGAAAGCTAACCCCCATTTTCAAGTAATTGCAACTTTATTTGAAAACAAGCCAAAAATACATAACTGTTACAGCAACTCTGAGAGGATTTTTGAAAAATATTTTAATGTACCCAAGGTACGTGAATTTTAAATTGATGTATTTGTGATTAATTTGAAATTCAAATAGTCAGGTAGCACTCAGCCTAAAAGATGAATAAACAAATTGCATTTTAGGAAGTATTTTACAAGAGTCTAGACATCACACAGACTATCCTATTGGCTCCTCTCAATAAAGACAGAAAAAATATCATGTAATTTGATTTAATATATTGATATGCTCTTAAAAGGTGAATGGCACAAACCCTTCCTGCACGCCCTCCAAAACCTACACAAATTCAGTAACTTTTTAATAACTTGATTCTACCTGGGTGAAAACATGCTCTGCAAATGACCCAAACACAAAATCACCTAAGAGTAACTGACGGATGACAAGAAACTTAGTATCTTGTCATCACTTCTGAAAACTGATCTGAATGAAAACCAAGCCTACAGAAGTAGGTTACATACTTCCAAATAGCCACTATGATCATAGCACATGTGTGGTGCAAAAGAATCCTGTGCCAATGTGAGCTGCAAGAAGGTGGTAACCTAACCTGTGCCTACCACCCTGGGCAGAAGCACCATGCTGCAGAGAAACACCATAGAATCACACACGATCCCAGGGTAGGGCTCACCCCAGTGTACTTACTTAGAATTAAAACAGTGAGCAGCTGTGGCAACCCATTCTTTGGCAAGAATTGCTCCTCCACAGATATGCTCATCTGAAATTTGCACACTGACCTGCCAAGGCCATGAGTATGGTACAGCTTCTTCACCCCCAATTATCCTACTGAAGATGAACCTGGGCTGATTTGAAGGCATTCCACAACTATAATCTGAAACAGAGAACACTGATGTCTCAAGAATTCTTTATGGGTTAAGATCTGGAGAAGCAAAGAACAGCCCAATTAAGAACTACCCCACAAATTCTCAGGCTTTCCTGCTCACCTTTTTTGCTAAATCTTTCAGCTTCCCTTATTACAAAGGATCTCAATGTCTACAGACAGCATGAGGAGATAATCTTAGCAAAACCAGAGCTTCACCAAGATCAAAGCAACTACTTAGCTTCAAAGGTTTTAGCCTCAAACCTGCAATGAATATAATCTCATCCCATTCTCCATAAAGTATTGGAGGGAAAAATAGAAGTTCTGAAATGCTGGTTATTATTTTCAACTACCCTGTACTCTTTGCAATTATTTCCACAAACGCAAGTAGATGTAAACTGACATAGAAGCTGAAATAATGCCATTGCCTTCCTGTAAATGACTTAACAAAGTGAAAGAAACAAGAAAATTAGGTTCTGCTATTCTAAAGGTAAAGCACAGAAGTTTAACTATTCATGTTTTTATTTCCCCGAAATATCTTAATGAAAAATTCTTGGGCAGACTGTATCTGTTAAATATTTGGAGAAAACACCATTTAAATTATAGCTCAAAAGGTACTCCCTATTCCCCTGAAGAAAATGTAACCTGAATTGGCTTACCTGTTGTAATCTGTGTTGTTTCTTCAGTCATATCTGTATCTTCAAATTCTGCTTCACTGGTGGCATCCAAAGTATCTAAATCTAGCAAATGAAAACAACAAATTTGTTAGTAGGCCTCCTTGAGTGATATTCTTTTTATTACAGTTATCACTTTTATTTCCTTTATTGTAATTTTTGTAGAAGGAATAGATTTCTATGCAATCTGTGCCATTACATCTTCACATGGTAGTAAAGTGCCAGTTAAAATGCATCAGAACAGCCTTACATGAAAAGCCCCTCTGAGGTTTGGGGTAGATGCATTGTTTCTCTTCACCCACTCATTAAGACCTTTGTTTAATGCTTCCATAGGTTCACAGTACAGTTTTATCACTGAAACAATTTCTTAGATGAGAACCTCTCAGAGCAAAATAATTGTGAACAGACAGATTCACTGAAGAATCCTTTGTGCTGCCCCGAAGAGGCAGTCTGACAAGTTACTTCTATTACCTGTCACATGAACAAAAGAGATTGTAGCTCTGAATCCTCCAAAGGTCTCCGTTTCATCGGAGTGGAAGACAATCAACATCACAGCAGAGAAGCTTGGAACAGGTGCTGGTAGGTCAAATCCACATGACTTGGCTAAAGATGAGAAAGCGAAAGTTAACATGCAGGTTAACATGTACTTTTCCATTTTTATCTCTTTCAGCAGTAGGTACCTAATATTCTATGTATTCTAGCTCTCACATGGGAGGGTAAAAAATAACTGTGCACAAGAGAGGAGCAGAGATAAGTAGACCAAGGTTGAAGGATTGTTCTGTTATTCTTCTCAGTCTGTCCTTGCTCAGTATTTATCTTATAAGAACAAGAAAACTTTTACACTATTTCACAAGAGACTATTGCAGCACTCACGCTCATAGGTTGCCATTGTACGTAGAACACGCTGGAAACTTGATTTCCCCTCTTAAGTGTTTCAGCACCAGCAAGTGCTGAAATCAGTTGACTGGGACAGATCTTTCTCTCCCCACCAGCGTAAGCCAGGGGAATTTCCAGCAAGGTGGCAAGAATTACACGAATGCTCATCTGGAGTAACAAACAACTGGAATATGAAAAGGAGATCTCTTGGGTGCTTTCTGTGCCTGATCATTCCCATAAAAATAAGTTATCATTATGCCCTTTTCTTCACTTACATGAGTTCATAACTGTATTTCATGTAACATTCACAAAACTGTTCTCTTCAATGTGTTTTTGCCTCTAAGTAGAACAGAAGCAGCAACTCCTGAAAGTATTTTTCAAGCTACTAAAACTAGTACCTTATAACATCACCTGACACTTTAGAGGCATGCTTGATTTTAGACTGTAAAATAGGACTAGGAGAAATCATAAGAGAAATAGATCATCCCCAAAATACGTCAAAAAACAAAAGTCAAACCAATTTCCTCCTTTTTTCCCACATCTTCATACACAGTCACAGCATCATAAGAGCAATCTTCACTATCTTCTACTTCAAAAGACTGGTATGTAAGCTTTAAATAAAAACATGAAAGGTAAACCTTGTTAAATTCACAACAAAAAATTCAAAGATCTACAACAGCGCTTTTACTATTCTCAGCGATTGGATATGAGCTTGGTTTATGTGGCTTTCAGACCTCTCACAGGTTATACACAGCATCTTACATTTGCCAGAACCATCTGTCATGATTAAATTTAATGAGGAAATCCTATTTTACTACAACATATAGAAGAAATCAAAGCACATTTGGCTTTTAGGGTGGAGAGTGATTTCTTTTAACTGTGTTCTTCACACTTATATTGCTAGATATTGTTTGTCCTTAGCTGCATAATTTCTTTTTAACTCCATGTTGCCCGCTCCCATTCTGTAGATACAAGAAGAGCTCATATTATACCTTGATTACATGGTTCTCTGGTGCAAAAAATACCCATTGACAGTCTGCCATGTTGCTGTAGGGCTCTGGGTAGTGCATACTTTGTAACACCCCTTCTTCAAAAAGGACGGCTAAGGACTCACAGCCAGAATCTGGAAAGCCAGGAAAACAAAAATGGAGTCATTGTGATTTCCTATTAAATCATTCACAAAAAAAAAAAAAAATCAAATCCAGAAAAACTCTTGTGGTGTTTTCACACAGCTGAGAAAGACAACAGGACAACAGCAGGAAGCTAAACACTTTGGAATGAAGAATACGAAGAAAATATTTAATCTGTTCCCAGGCAGAAGAGCAGTTCAATCCATTAATACAGCATTTCACTTTTGGCTGCAGGCACAGCTACCAGTGTGAGGTGACAGAAAAGCAGGACACAGGTGTATCAGAAGAACATTTGCCAACTTTCTTTGGAAATCAAAGTGGAAGCATAGAACACAACCAGCAGATTCCTGATGGGCTATGCACCCTCACTGCACCCTGTCCTTATATAAAGGAAAGACACTAGTTGGAACAACTGCAGAAACAGGAAAAACAGATGTCTGTCTGTAATTGGATTGTCCAGACACAGCAGACAGCCCTTGGGCCACTCCCTAGGGATGGTAAACCACTCTTCACAACAACACTGAAAGCAGTTCTCCCCTACTTATATCTTAGCATTAGCTGCCTCCCTCAGGGCCCTTCCAGGAAAGCAGGTTTGGGACTAGCAAATCAGCTTTAATCTGGAAATTCTGCTTATTTGACTAATCACATTAAATAAGTTTTAAAACATTCTGGAAGCAAGGAAGGAAATGAGATCTTGTATAAAGAGGATGGAGAAGAGGCAAAGTTAAAGGAGAGCTTGTCTCAAGAGCATCTATCCTATCTCTTTCTGGCATCTCAGTTTCTGCACAATGTCACATAGCAGCCTAAGCACACTTACCTTGCTTATAATTACATCGTCCACACGGAGAAGCCATAGAATCATAGAATAATTTGAGTGGGAAGGGACCTTAAAGATCATCTAATTCTGACCATTTGAGCATCCTGTGATTTATTTTATCCTGAAAATGTTTTTCAGGTCACCACCCAAGAGCTCAGACAGGCGCGTTACTAGAGATAAACTTACTAGGAACAATATCTGGTGTAAGAGCTTTGTAGGTCATAGAAAAACCGGTTCCATAATCCTTGCTGTCAGAAACAAATTTCAGTCTTAAACTATTGGAGCCAATCAAAATAGGTAATGGACGATCTCCTCCACAGAATTTTCCTGAAATATAATATTAGAGAATAATCACCAATTTAAGTGTTTAGTCACTTGAGAATACTTGCATGCACCGTTTTAAATTCTTGGCTATACAAACTTAAAGATGGAAAGGAATCATAGAATAACAGAATCACAGAATCACCAGGTTGGAAAAGACTCACCGGATCATCGAGTCCAATCATTCCTATCAAACACTAAACCATGCCCCTCAGCACCTGGTCCACCTGTCCCTTAAACGCCTCCAGGGAAGGTGACTCAAACATCTCCTTGGGCAGCCTGTTCCAGTGCCCAATGACCCTTCCTGTGAAATTTTTTTTCCTAATGCCCAGCCTAAACCTCCCCTGGAGGAGCTTGAGGCCATTCCCTCTTGTTCTGTCCCCTGTCACTCTTATTTTCCCAAATAAAAGATGTACACAATTAAAAACTGAGGACACAATTGATAGTGTTTCCTATCCCACCTTCTTTGTATTTTATTTTAGATAATAGATCACAATGTATACATCATAAGTAAAATATAACCAGCTGCAACATTCTCATGGGATGTACTTGCCATCAGAATGCCATATTCTGTACACTGACAGATTTTTTCAAAGAAAAAAGAGACAGTAACTCACCAACAAGTCTGTTGTCTTTTGAATAGACTGATAAAGAATCATAGTCACAAAATGGGTCTGGCTCTATATCAAAGTGGGAGAAGCGAAGCAATATGTAATCCCCTTCTGGTACAAACAGGGTCCATACACACAATCTGGAACAATAAATTTGTTCCTGTTCACAAAACTGCAACAAAAAAATAGCCACACAGGTATGGGGAATAGTTTCTGGGGAAGACTGTGTTTTGGCTACTTACTGGTGGTTTTGATAGAACTGTTTGGGACTTCCAGGAAAATGTATTTGTCCTTCACTGCCAGAGAGCTTCCCATCCTGAATGCTACAAAATGCTGCATTAAAGAGTTAAAACAAAAGAGAAGGAATCAGTTTTGACATATATGCAATTATCTGTTCCACCAACAAGCTCAAACATCCAGAGAATATTGGGAGGCTCAGCTGTACCTCGTTTCTGCTGGCAGACTGATGCTGGGTCTTCTTTATTTGGAATTATGGTAAGTCAGTTTTAAAATACATTTTCAGAGAAAAAAATTAAGTACTGCCAATGTGCCATCATATTTTATTGCAAAAATGGTAGTGCTTGCTTTTTACCCTAAAGAAGCTACTTGTTAAATGAGGATTTCAGTAGTTTTCATGGAGGAAAAATGCATACCTCAAGATGTGAAAAAACTATTCATTGTATCCCATTGTAATAACCCCCTTAGCTACATTACTACAGGAGAGTTTTGCAACAAGTATTAAAGTCACTTTAATAGAAGAATCAGAAAATTGCCTCTTCAGATAAATGTCACTAGAAACACAATTACTTACAAAAATAATATCCTCTTGCTTTTCTTTCTCCTTGCAAGATAAGCCAGCAAGACATTTATCAACAACTATGTATATGAATACAAATAGAAGGAGTCATGAACTTACAAGATTATCTTACCTGAAGCATTCTAGGAAGACCAGTTAAAAACTTCAGAGAAACAAACAGCATTTAAATACCTGGTTTTCACTGGCCACAACAGGTCTGTACAAACTGACCACATGCCCAAGTTCATTTACCATCTGAGAAATGTCACTCTGGATTACTAAAGTTAAAATTTTAAGATGTAGTTCACAAGAATCGTTTCTAGTATGTTTATGTGAACTTAAACCTAGATGAACAGAGTCCAAAAATAAAGTATGGCAGAATAAAAGTAAAACTATGATTTTTAAACATGTTATGTTCAGAGGGGTATGTCACATTTTATTCATAAAACTAGACATCAGACAAGCAGACAGAGTCTGCACAGAGACTGTGCAGAAGTTCTGTTAATATACCTCACACTTTCTATCTAGAATCTGTATTTTCATACAGAATCAACTTCACTAACTAGATTTCACTGCTTGAGGTTCTGTTCTAAAGTTTTTCCATTAACTGTATTTGCATTTCAATAAAAATATAGCTTTATATATGTAGCTGTCTTAAGGAAAATTCCTTTTTGAAGTCACCAGTACATAAGTGCAGTATTACATGAGTAATCTTTTTACAGAACCCGGAGGAAATAAGTATATGTTTAAAGTATACATTTAAAAATGCTTTGATGAGACAAGTTTCTTCATGCTTCTTCTTTCATAGATTACATATCAGACCATTTCTAGGGTCTTTTTATGCTGTAACACTGAAGACACTGAAAAAATACTGTACTCACCTGTGGAGCTTTTCATTTTCAGATCTAAAAAAGAGGGTTAGGGAAAGGGGTAGAAAAAGAAGAATAAATTACCTTAGTTTCCTATTCACAATGTAAGATTTATTTTTATTCAAGGGAAATGGTAATTTTATTCAGCTAGCACTGAGGCAAATTCAAGTTATTCCTGAGGACATAATGCCTACAATAAACTAGGCTTAGAATTAAAACAAGATTTCAAGTTCAGGCAATACTAACTTTGGAATAAACAATTCTGAAGTAGCTGCTTATAGAATTAATCATACGTCAGTAAGCCACCGCTTAGTCTGATCAGCACTGTACTGTCATTTTACATAGTTGTTGAGTAAATACATTTCAGGTAAGGGCAGCACAATCCAACTGCTGGCACCACATCAGGGATGCAGATACGTTAAGCCTAGCAGCAATTACCATTAAGATCTTTTGCACCAGTATGACAACATAAAAGAGTGAGCAAGCAAGTAAAACCTAGTGTTGTGCAACTGAGAACTGTGTTTTCACTTTACTTACCGAACTACTTTTTTTGTTCACTAAAGCCAACACACTTTAATCACAACAATAGCTAATCATATTATTTTTTCCTGATAAAATGAACAAAATAGTAATTTTTTAATAAAAAGAACCTGTCACGCTTTTCTGTGTTTTTTTTTAAATTGAAAACCAAAATATTTTTCAGAAACTAAACCCTTTTCATACCTTTTAAACAAATTAGCACACACTGGAAGAAATTATTAGATCAGTAATGTCTGAGTGAAGTTCACCCTTGGAAAAATTGTTGTTTCTATCTCCCGCTCCATGACTTTGGAAGCAATAGACAGTTTTCATGCTGTTCCCTGGCACAGATGGTATTTGTAACCTTTTGGGCAGGGCAAGCAAATACACTTCTGAGAGCATGACTTTTCCCCATGTAGTCAAATGTCTGATCCAAGATGTTTTAGCTGAGAAAAATGGCAAGTGATTTTGAAGAGGTGTGTCTGGAATTTCAGTTACTTTCTAATGGTAAAATTTCCACTTAAAAAAATAGCAGGCTAACTGGCTAAAAGGACCATTCTTAATGTTAAAAACCCTCATATATACACACACACGCATATATATATATATATATATATGTAAACACACATATTTATAGACCAAGTAAGAGGCAAGGTGGAAGAGAAGCAGACATTTACAATGCTCTCACTTTTTTTTGGTAACTGTTTAAAGTCATTGTGAAATGCTATAGTGATTTGCCAGGAAAAAAATGGAGAAAATACGTGTTACATCTTGAAAAAGATAAAAGAAAATTAAATATTATTACAAGACAGAAGAGTTATCAAAGGTAAGGGACCCAGTACTGTGGAGACTAATACCAGCACTCATGTTCTCTTGAATCCAGGAAAGCACTGCGCTGAGGTCTGTGAATATTCCCGGTGATCCTCTATCATAATGCTTCTTCTTGTCATTATTGATCCAGCCACGAGCACATCCCATCCCCCAGGAGATCACACCAGCAAGAGTCCAGGCACCATGCTTACGCTGGCACAAAAGGGGGCCTCCAGAGTCTCCCTGTAAAATGACAAGTAAAAGCCACAACCCGCAGCTGACAAAACTGCTCACTGGTTGAGCCTTAAAGAGTTTAGGGAGTTCTCTTTAGTGCCATACTAACACACCTGCAAACAACTGTGAAGATAGACTCTTTTCTTTTTGTGATTAATCAGGATTGCCAAGAGGGGAAGAGAGAAACTAATTCCCTCATGGGTGCACAACTGTTGTGGTTGAGCATGTAAAAAGGAGTGAGGAGCTTTTTATTCACTCCCATGACAAGGAACAATCCCTTAACCTCTTTCTCACTTCCTTTCCTTCCTGTAATCCAAGGCAATACTTTCTACTTCCCTCCTTAGGATTTTAGCAACATGAGCTGATAAATTTATCAAATGTCCTGAAGTTATAAGGCCCTAAGCATTATTGCACTGGGATATGTTGCAAAACTGCTCTTCGGAACCTATCATACAACTGATACAATAACTGAAATGGAATTGTGTAATTAAGTATTTTGCCCCATACAGAACCTTTGAAAGAATTTGCACATCAAAAAAATACATTCCAAATATCACATTTTACAGTGTATTTATACACATAGGCACACAGAGCCTCGAGCTTCTGAGAAACATCTGTTCAGCTGACCTGGCAGGCATCTTTTCCTCCATCTGGAAACCCAGCACACATTATAGTGTCACCTTGGATGGGTTTCTTTAAAGTTGATAGCGCTCTTGAACACTCCTTACTGCTTAGGATTGGTAAATGGACTTCATACAAGACCTGAGGGAGTACTCCATCTGAAATACAAAAGAGATTATTCAATAAGAATGTGAACTTAATGTCACTGCTAATACACATAGGCAAAGAGTTGTTAACTTGCTCCAGCTACATAAACAGCCAGTTTTGAGTACCTAAGAAACTTGTATAAATGTCAAAATGTTTCAAAATTGAAATACAGGTCTATATATTGTAGTGATTCATTTTGAGATAGTTCACAGGTAGGCACAGAAGCTAGCAGAGATCCCAGTTTGAGATTACAGTTCTTATGATCAGTTGATTTTCTGGCCTGTCAGTGACCAATCAAGCTCTTGGCTTCAGAAATAAGACACCATGAAACTTCAATGTCAAAGAGCAATCCAAGGAGCTTACTCTCATATAGACGGCCCCAGCCAGAAGCAGTGCAGATATATCCTGCTTCAAACTTTTCTCCTGGATCAGGAAGACATGCTGGCAAAACCGATGAACCTGCCACATAGACATGAATTTTATTGGTAAGTATTTGAAAGAACACAATAAATAGCTTCCTTTCTCAGTTAGTTTTTTAAAACTAAAAACTATTGTTATTTTTGTGGCATCTGGAATTTGACAATTTGTGTCTGCCTCAACTTCATAGTATTTTGGAATGGAAAAAGAAAGCATGAGTATCACAAGCTTCAGCCCAGGCCTTACCCTTCAGCTTAAACTTAGCTGCTATCATGATTCAAATTTCCATTAGAAAAAGCAGCCACTAACCTTTGTGGTGGCAAAGAAAAAGCAACCTAGTGACGTGAGCTGGAGCCTTTCGAAGACCAAGGCATCATTGGATGGACTCCCATGTACCTCCATATAAAAAGTGATGTGAAGTAGCCTTCCAGAAAACCTGACCGTGGGGCGAAGTTAGTGTAGAGCTGAGAAATGGTTGGCTCAAAGGCCACGAAATGGGGAAGCAGCAATTGTCCTCCTCTCACCTTCCCCTCTCTCTTACAGCCCCCAGATGTCCACTCTGCCACAAGGGAAAAGAGGACCAACAGCAGAGGGGGGCTAAGTGAGGTACAAAAACTGCTGCAGAATGCTCTGAGCTCTAGTGAGCATTTCAGTAGCCTAACCATTCACCACAGGCAGAAATTTCCACCTAACACCTCAGAAAATAAACACCTATAGGAGCAAATTTTAACCTCCTGCATAGAAAGACCAACATCTTTTTCTTCAAGAGAGTATTAAGTCTGAGAAAGATCATTTAATTCAACTGATGTATTTTTCTGATTTACCTCTTGTATTTAAACAACTGAGCTGCAGAATTTTAGTGGTATAATCTAACAGGTGGGAAATGGTTTTAAACTGAGTTTCAAGACTTCTCACAGCGTGTGGGAGAAACAAAGGCCTTACCTTCCCTGCTGAAAAATACCACAGTTAACTATGGCCTTACTGAAGTTGAAGGCTCCATCCAGCTTCAGAAGGGCAATGTCATAGTTCATTGGCCTTCTGGGGTCAAAGTTTGGATGCTTAATGACATATTTAACAGGGAGTGTCTGCTCGCCACTCTCCCTGATCCTCAAATCATGCTCTCCTGCCGTGACATTCAAGTTCTGGAGTAGGTTCCTGTAAAATACAAAAACAAAAGCCCAGCAGCAGTGTCCTCAAAATGCAAAGAAAAAATATAGTTGTTTTTATACCGGGAGGTTATTACTACTGATAACCAAAAAACTTTCATCTCCAGATTTACATTTAATATATACAGTCAGCGAGAGTTCACTATGCCCAACATTAGGAGTTTAAAAGGACTGGGAAGAAAGACCATTCCACTAAGGAACCAGCTTGTCTTCTTGCATTTAAAAATGCTCAGTCACACTGCTTTTTGAAGGAGGAGGGAAGATTTGGACATAGGAAAGTACAGAAAAAAACAAGACAAGTTCTCTAGCGTTCTCAGTTTATACCTTAAAAACACAGTGAATCCTGCTTTAGGGCTCCTAGTACCAGATCAGACACGCACCAAGGAAGCACAAAAGCAATCATTATAAATTTTTATACTGCTTCAGATTTACTCACCAGACTTGAAGACTGACTTTTGTGTCAGAAATCTTTATACTAATTTAGATATTGCCTGTCCTTCTGCAGTTATTGGCTAATTTGACCAAGATGGGATGACATACAGTGCCAAATTCAGATCAAATTACTAATGCCAGGCAATACATTAGTATGAAGACTCAGAAATAACAAAACCTTCCATACAGTATTCACAAATCTCTCTCTTTTTTTTTTTTCCTTAGCACTAAGGCTGAAAACCATCAGCATGCAAAAGGTCGTGACTAGATCCATTCAATATTTAATTGCTTATACTTTACAAGTTGCTACCACTGGGAAAAAAAATCAAAACAAAAAACTTGCAGTCACCTGATAATTATAATTACATACAGATTTTTACTTACACTTCCAAAATCAGTCTCCATCAATCTCTATAATTTTATTTTATTCTTAATTATATTTGAGATTTTTAAAGTTTTTTCTCCCTTTTTGTTTGAACATGGAAAATACTGGTTACAAACGAGAGAATAGCACCTGTAAGTAATCACCATAAAAAGATGCTACAGCAAACACACGGTTTCACAATCAATGCTTTTCTGCACCTGCAGTCAGCTCCTGGAATATCACATCCATACCTGTCCGAGACGCAGTGAGCTGCCGTGACCACCCACTGAGCAGAAACAATGGTGCCTCCACAGAAATGCTTCTGCCTTCGTTTCAAGGAAACCTGCATCCCATAAAGATGGCATGCCAAATAAATAAAATCTTTATATCTGCTCTGACTGTGACTGAGGAAGAAAGAAGAGAGTTCAGGCAGGTGTTCTCTGAAGATTCAGGTAGCTAAAGGACATGCTGCGTTTCAAGCAAATACTTTCATGGCTTTGTTATGGCCCTTGAATCTAAGGGACCTTGCTGCTCTACTCAGCCGCAACTTGTTAGATAAAAGCAACATACATGTAATAAATGCCAAGCCACTGAGGTCCCCAGCACGCTGTAAAGGTTATTAATTAGTTGAGAATTTTTCCTGTGCAGGTCACTGGGAGCGCTGCAAATCCATGATGCTTGACAGTAGTGGGGGCTGAGGGGGATGTCCTTCAGTGTCATGTATTGTAGCAGTTTCACCCATGCCTCTACACAACAGAGTAATCCACAGATGCTCTTTCCAAACAAATTATGAACAAAATAATAAATTATAAGCAAAGGTTTCTTACAGAGCAGGAGAGGTTTTATGTCCTCTTTGCCTGCTTCACTGCTTTTCATAAAAGCAGAGTGGAACTCAAGGGCACACCAGCAAGTGTCATTAAGCACAAATATACCCATTTTCCTCTTTAGTCATTTCTAGTAAAAGTCAGGACTTCGTTCTGAAGATAAAACCACATTTGCATGTGCAAACCTGCCATGGATGGGAGCCTTGTTTCACCTGGTTTCCCCCAACAATCCGAGTGAAAAGGTTAAAGTAGCTCCACAGTTTTGTCTCTTGAACTTCCTGCCCACACTTAGGATCTGAGGAGTGAAAGAGGGGGAAAGAAGGAGAGATTTAGACTGGATTTGATTTTTTTCTTCTTTTTAGTACAAAAAATTAGAAGGCATGGCCTGGGACAGAGGCCAGTGCGATCTCTCAACCACAACAGAAAACTTTGCATGATTCCTGATACAAACTGCCCAGACTAAGGCTAAATCGAGCTAAGAATAAGGCTGCTTTATTTTGCAGAGGTTCTCCAACTGAGCAATTTTCAGTTTAACTGTACCACAAAATTAAATTTTGCCTTCCGTGAGTAAACATGGCTCATTACGTCCATGCTTATTTGAACTTTCTGGATGTCAACAGTCTCTTTTGAAGCAAGTTTTGGAATTATTTTGGTACTAAATCACCATTTCGCTATTGCTTTCAGGAATCTCTTTACACTCAGCATTTGCACTTAAAATATTTTAGACCAGTAGGATCAAAAAGCACAACATACAGACCTTGATGACCCACAACAGAAGCTGAATTTCTCCAGATCTACTATTGGGCCAACGTTATTTCTTCTTAAGTTACTATTATTATCACCTACTGTGGCTAAGTAGAGCTGATAATATTTATGGATTTTTAAAGGAGTGTATCTATTGAAACAAGCATTTGTGGTGATAACCTCTGATTTGGTAGTAATTTAAGAAAGGTTGGGGCAAAGCAACCAATTTTCATACATTCCAATAAATTTCTGTTAAAAATTACATCGGGAAAAATTTAGCATCCATAACTTGGAATATTTTGTTGTCATTCTGGCAGATAGGTGGATGTATTCAAAGGATGGAAGAGCAATACTTGTATACACTGTCTAGGAAACGTGGAATTCTACAAACAGTAAAGTGCAGCTTACAGCATGTATAAAAACAAGTTAAAATGGTCCTTAGGAGCAGCATGGATGATGCAACTGATTACAATGTCACAATAATGCTGACACAATTCTACCTACCCTGTTTTTTAATAAAAGAGGCAGTTCATTTATCCGATTTTGCTTCATTCTTTCCTAATTCTCATTGCACCCACCTTTTTCCCATGTGCAAAGATACAGTGAAGAAAGGGAAAAGAGGAAATGGAGAAAAGGTTTTTAAAAACAGAATCTAGGTTTTACGGAAAGGAATTTGGTACCAGGGAAATGGGCATAAATAAATATTTTTTAAAATCTGATTCACAGACTAACATTTTCCTTCTTTTTCTTTCAGCATTGAATAAATCTATTTTCCTGACATATGCAAGGTTAGCTTTAAAGTTACAAGTTAATATTTATATTAACATTATACTAAACATATTATCTATATTTTGACAAACTCTAAAGTCTTCTGCACCATGGGACATGTTAAGCCCAAGAGATTCCTGATGGCTTTACAGACTGCATCACATCCATCTACATGGGAGGACTGAGAGGCAAGAGAATGCCATTCTACAGAATACTATGTTTGGATTGCTTTAGTGAGCAACGTATTATAATGATTGAGATGCCACACCTGTTTTGACAGCCAAAATAGTGTTTTTACAACGAAAACCAGTGATTTGCAGAATGTGGGAAATCAAGCTGCAAATTTCTGGGTTTTAACTAATGTAAATTTAAAATGGAAGCAAAATACTTCTGGGAACAGCCAAGATCTGACTTTCACATCAGTTTGCTATAAATCAGTAAATCTTCATGAAGGAAACAGGAACAATTGTAATCACTAATTGTTCCAAAAAACAAAAAAAAGAGTTCTCTGGATTTTAAACTGGAAGACAATGGAACAGATGAGTCACTGTATTTTGTTAAGATAGGTTACACCTTAAATAAACCCTGAAATTCATTAACTTCCTGCAAATCTGAGGGTATTTAGTTTTATTTAATTAATTATATATCATATATTAAATGTTATTCATTCTGAATCATTAAGGAATCAGAAAAAAGGCTTGTAAGTATCACTCCATAAAAAGATAACTTTCAGTTACAGACTCAGATCAGAACAAAAGAAAGAATGAAAACTAGACCATTTATTCTAATGCTACCTTCTGTCTAGGTCTATGAGCTCTTAGGATCAAATATTTAATAGGTGAAACTAGTGCAGCTTCTTTATTCCAGCACTGACTCCCATGCTCGTCACTGCCTATGAACAAAACCTGCTAAAGCAAGATGTGAATTTTTCACCCTACCTTTCTGAAGAGCAGATGGTAGAGGATGACACTCTGCAGCACAAATGATCCCTGTCAGGAGTAGCTGCAGCTTAATTGGGGCAACACACATCTTGTGGTGCTAAATGACTGAGTGAAAACAAGGAGAGTTTTTATAGGGAACAAGAAACCCAAATACTACATTGCAGGAAAACAGCAGTTAATTGAAGTAGAAGTTACTCATTAATCCAGCCACAAAGGGTTTACCTGTACAAAAAAGTTTTTCAAATTTAATGGAGTATGATTCTTTGTAAGCCATTACTGAAGTCTTTGCTTTAAAATACTAAATAAAGCCTTGCCTAAAACTAGTTTTTTCAGGCAAAATGACAAAATGAAGTTATAGCTTGCTTTGCTGCAATTTACTTCCCCAGGCTGACTTATGCACTGAATCAGAACACACATGAACAGATACACTTCCTGTGCACTTCATATTTATATTTAGCCAATTTTACAGACCTGAGAAACACACCAAAAATTTATCACTTCATTGGCAGGATGCTCAGCATTGTACAAGACAAAGATAGCTCTCTGCATTGAAGTGTCATTTTTTCAGAAGAATGGTGTTTACATCCCATTTTTGAGAGGCAACTAAGGAGGACAGGGCTTTTAAAAAATATTTCAGTATTGGTGCAATCAGTAGCACTAATTCTGAGACACTTTGATGGCTAAACTCCACTTTTAATAGCAATTTAGGTGCAAGTCATTAGAAATATAATCAAATTCTAAATAAGGAACACAACAGAAGTGGAATTAAAAGATTTCACAAAACAGAAAGCATAATTTTAAATTAACCTGCAAATTCACCACTTAGAACTTTGGTCTCATCAGTCTTAGTAAATATTTCCTGACCTGGAAATGACTAAACAAAGTGAAAAATACAATCAAAATGCTGCCTGAATTCTCTTGAATTCATATGAAAAATATAAGCACCAAGTAAGAGATTAGATTCATCAAGAGAAGCAATAGATTTACTCTGGATGACAGAGGCCACACATCCCATTTATACCAGAAAGGGCAAGAGATATTTATATCTGCAAGCAAAGAAATATTTGCACAAGACAGGAAAAAATAGTTTGTGGTTGTTTTTTAAATTGGCCTATGCTGTTGTGGTCCTCAGCTTCCCCCCTCTTTGTAAAAATTAATTCAACATTTCCACCTTCAATATTTCTACAAACCCCTTAACGTTCACATGGAAAATGCAACGAACTTTGAATACAGAAATGTGGAGTAAACAATACAGGCATGTTAATACAAATTTCAGTCTTGAACATCTTCATAGTCATAACTTATCAAAAGTACAATTTTTGAGATGCCACAATGCAAAATATCTATCCATTTTTTTTTAAATTAAGTTGCAACAGTAATTAAATACTTTCTCTTCTTGCGTTTACCTCTGCAAAGGACAAGACACTTGTTTTTTAATTCTGCTCAGGATCCTAAATAAAACAACTTAAAACTTGACTTGTTAGCCCCAGTCTATTGAATATGTTCTATTAATTGGCCAAGAATTTCACAATCCCCCCCTCGATCCACCATCAGTCAACATCTCAACAATCATTTATGTATTTATTCATTTCTAGATTCTCATTGTTATTTTCCTTTGCTAGGCAGAGGATTAAAAAAACCCCTAGATTTTGTTCTGAATATGCAGTTTCATAACAAACAACTGAACATAAACCCTGTTCTAGAAACTTTGAGTTGCTGTTGGTTTTAGTGTTAGAAATACACAGAACTTCTTAGAACTGCTGTGTTCCTACTCATTGTGTGGAGACCCCTAATCATTCAACTTCTGAAACCTGCATCACCAATATCATTCCAGCACTAACCAAAACCTTTGAAAGATGCTGTCCTTCATTAATTAATTTGTGTGATTAATTGTAGTGACAAAACAAAAACCCTAAAATGAGTTCTGTGGTGGCCCACCACAATGGCATCCTTTGGAATGATGCCATCCAACAGGAAGATACGGAAACAAGAATAAACAATCCCTGCAGTTATAACTGATGCTGTGCAAATGACATCTGTCCCATTTACCAATGGGAAACAGAAACATCCAGCCTGCTGATAAATGGAGAAACAATCACCTCATTTCAAATTTATGACGGAGAGGCAACACTTACTGTGCAGCAACCAGATGTTAGAAAGAAAAAGCATAGAAAGGCGCTTTCTGTACAACGTGATCCTTGTCTGGGACGGCAAAATGGAAGCGCAGGCTTTCTTGTCCAACTACTTATTGTTCTTCTCTTTTACTATCTGTTTATCTTTCTCCTGAAGCTGTTATATTTACCCTGTGCACAGGCAGAGGCATTAATGATTTTTCCTACTTCCCCCACTGGATATCGCTCCTAAAATTCACAGCTTTGGCAGGCAGCCCTGCCAGCATCACGCCTCAAAGAAAAGTAAAGGTCAAATCTTTCGACTTGATCTCCATTCAAACATGTGCACCGAAACTCAACACAAAGCTGTTAGCATCCTTTACCTTTGTAGGAAGACAAAGCAAAGCCATTTGTGTCCAAAATGACCATGTGCTTGAAATCTAGAACTGACCCATGATTTAGCAGGCAGAGGTAGTCCCTAGCCCAAAATTAATGGTGTGAATCAATGCTAGTCTGTCTGGCCTGTACCTCCTTTTGCTGTGCATTTCATTTACAAGGATTTTATTCTCCAAAGTATGCTTGATGTTATAGAAATATATATAGCTTCTTCCTGGGAGATTATTAAAAAGCAACAATCTACACGTAAGTTTAATACCAAGAGAAAGCAAAGAATATAGATAATATTCATCATCTTAACTTCCTAGCGCAGCTTTTTCTGGTTTTGAGGGGGTCTCAAAGGGGGTTGAGGGCTGGGAGGGAACACAGGCTGCTTTGCAGTGAAGGTTAGTGGATCACTGAGGCAGCCAGGCTGCAAGATGTGAAAAAACACTTTCTAGTCTCACTAGAAAGGTTGGATAACATCACTCCTCCTGTTAGAGTAGGAAGAAAGGTAGAAAGTTTATTCACATAGTGGCAATGTGAAATGTAAGAGAAGAGGGAACAAGGAGTGAGGGACAGAGGGTTGGGGAGGGTAAAACAAGAAGCAAATGCTGGTTAGTAATTAACCTGTTGGAAGATCAGTAGAAAAGACAGATTTATATTGGAGGGGGCTTTGTGCTTTTACGGGTCACTGATAACATCTGAACAATTTGCAACTCACTACTAGAAAACTGGAAAATCTATTAGTTCAATAAAATTTACAGTTTCATAGTTTAAACAAGACATTATGTCTTGCAATATTAAACCTGATAAATCTTACCATTCAACTGTTACATTTTTTAATCCAGCAGCTCTTAACCAGAACCAGATTTAGCTTTAATAAGTATTAAATTTATTTATGTTTGTGCATGAATTTTGATTTTCCAGCAAACTTACTTTTCACCAGTTTTAGCCTACTGTAATTCCAATGACTTGATTCAAATTACGCCCTAGTTTGATGTAATGAGAAAATCGAGTTTAACTCTCAAGATAGGCTTTTTTGCCCACAATTTCCCCAAAAAGAAAGAAGACACCAAGATGAGTATAAAAGACCCTGCATAAAAACAGCACAAAACTCACTTCAATTTTAATACACTTTTTAAAAAAAACCACCACAACTTGCTCACACACTGAGAAAGGTTAAATTTTCTTTCACTTTTTTTTTCAGCCAAAGTCTTCATGTTACTTCAAATATTGACTTATAGAAAAGCTGAGGGAATTTCCTCCTTGAAATTCTCCATTCCTAGCATCAAAACATCATATATCTCTTCAGCTCAAATATGGATTTCCCACATCTCTGAGCAGAACCACGAAGTTCTGCCACATTTTGCCTTCAGTTGGGATTCACATGGCTGGCAGTCATGCATTTTTTCAGACCAGCAGAGATCATTAATAAATTTGCTTGAGCTCCTGCAAAAGACAAACCACAGAATTTTGCCTCAATGTTGCCACATGAATCCTAGTTAATTTTTTTTGAGGATTATAGATTGGTTTGGGTAAAAAATATCAGCAAATTAAAATTTTTCAGTTGCTGGGACATTTTTTAGGAAGCAAAATGCTTGCCTGAAAATTAAACAAATAAATATTTATAAAGAGGTCAGAGACAAGCTTTAACCCAGTACCATTTTGAACCTATTTCATTTCCATGTATTTATAAAACCAGCACCGATGATTGATTGTTACTATGCCACGAACAAACAGTACCTGTTGAAAAACACAAGGCAATTGCTTCACATTGATCCAAATAACTGAAGCATGTTCCCACAGCGCTTGTAAGTTCGTGATAGCTTTAAAACAACCCAAGTTCAGGCTGCTACCCAGAGAGCAGTTGTGCCCCATCTTCTATTAAAGCGTCACCTCCCTGTGTGAGCCTCAGTTCTGGTCAGGCTGGGCAGACAGTTGAATATCCCTCTTTCTAATGAAACTGGATTTGCACTTATACGCGGATTGATTTCTTGATCGAAGCTGTTGCTCAAAAACTGAAATCTAGTTCTAATGCAAAGGAGGAGGAACAAATGTATACACGAGACAGATCAGTCCATTCCTTTTGATGGGAACCTCTGCTTACAATTTAAAATATCTAAAGCACTCACAAAACTTCAGCCAGACCAGATTCTGGACACAGCGTTGTCCTGAAAATAGAACCAGAGTTTTCAGTTCTCTTTCAAGCTTTGTTACACCTCCTGTCTTGTTCTGGTTAGTAAACATATCTCACATCCGCAATGTTCTACAATACTGAAGAATCAACTACCATGCTCTGGGGGATTACAAACTCCCTTTTCTTAAAGTATGAAGATCCCTGAAAGGGCAAAATACCTTTACAGACTTTTAGCAACATAGCATAAGTGAAAAGATACGGTCACCTAGTAACTCCATAGTTCAAACAGGAAAGCTACTACCACCCCTGCACAAATTCCATCCACTCCACATCCTCCCAAGTATTAGTCAGCCTAATATATCAGATTCCCTTGGATGCAGATTACTGAGACTTTGTGCTTTTAACATTTCCTCCCCCGCTACCACTGTGTTCCCATTGCAACACTCGGCATAACTGAAAGGGCCAGTGTTCTTGCCTCACAGGAGGACATTTAGTTATGTTTTATTGCTTCTAATTCACTAAAGTAAGTACTCAGAGGGAGCAGTAAAACAAGAGAGGTTAGCTTTTCATAATGATTTTCCATCAACTTACTACATCCTCCTAAGTTCTTCAGTTGACCTATCAGGGCAGAGAACAAAGCGTACAATAGCAAGAATGTTCAAAAGAGTGCTCATCGGATAAAAGCCCAAAGAATCGCCTCCCCCAGGATGCTATTTCCCAGAACATTTGGTCTTTAATTCAGGCTTGGCTTTTGGATATGCATCAAGAGCTGGTTGAGTCTCCTGTGCAAAAAAAAAAAAAAAAAAAAAAAAAGCACAATGTTAGAGGAAAACTAAAGCTCTTTTACATTATGCAAAGCAAAGCGAAATAGTTGCTGTACTAGCCAAAAGTAACTGGTAACCATGAATTTACAGAAAGAGCACCTGCTGGCCTTTTCCCATTTTCCTGTTTTCAGAGCTCCCCAATACAGGCTATGTAGATACAGGCTATGAGTAATGCTGTGATGAACACTTTCCTTTTGCAGCCAAGTCTTCTCACAGACAGATTTTACTTTTCAAAGCAAACAAGGCCAAACTGGAACAACAATATCAATAAATGCAGAAACACTGCAGCGTATGAAAAGCACAACATGTTAAGATACAGGCCAAAGCTACCCCTGGTTAGAGTTCAGCCTTACATCTAAGCATAACCGAGCAATTGAGAAAGGAGAAATGAAGGAAGATGTAGGCAACAAAATTCTGCTTATCTCAAGAATTGAGCCTGAATATCTCAAAATGCTTTGTAAGGGAAGATCAATAATAACACTATTTGGCTAAGGAAAATCTGGTGTATGGATTAAGCAAATCAGTGACCGGAATGCAATTCCTTCTCTCAGCATGACTAATGATAAAGAATTGAAGATTTCTAGTGCAACTAGTATTTAAGAAATATAAAAAATATAGATAGTCCTATTAAGATTTAAAAGGTTTAAAATAGGATAGAGAGCAAGGTATAAAAGGAAAAATTGCCTGCTACATAGAAGATATTCATAATAATTACATCAAATCAACTGCACATCTCATATTAAATTGATGTCATATGGTCCAAAATAAATGCGACAAATTACTTGATTTTTAAGAGCATAGTGAATACATTTCTATGTCCGATTCTAACATTCCAAAACTTAGAATCATTGAGTAGCCTATTTCACAGGAGGTACCACTGCCTTACAAAGAGACAGAACTGAGTCCAGATGGCAGGCAATTGGAAATGAATTATTTGTCAAACTAACTTAAAAGTCCAGGAGAAGGAAGTCCAAAAGTAATCCAAGTATTTGCTCTTGATCAGTCAACAGAGACCAGCTTCTACTGTTACAGAAAACTGGTGCATAACCACGGTCTGTTTGCTTTTGGCCAGGCTCGGTCTCCATGGCTAAATAACTTATTACTGGGACCCAGGGGAGAACGCAGTCAGCAGAGGAAGAATGAGAGAGCAGGTTCACAGCCCTCGGCTACTGGTTTACATCAAGATGTCAAGTCAGAAAATAGGAGAGAAAAATGACAAAGTAGCATGCTCATAAAGCTATTTATATTGTGCCAGAATGATAGAAAGGTACTCTTTGGAAGTACTTTCCAGGCTGAAATCTAGGTAGGTTTTGGGTTTCTTTGTGAAAGATCTGAAGATTCATAGTCCCCACCTTTAAATATGGAAATAGAGACACAGAGGAAAAGAGAACCAGAGAGGTGGTCTGCAATAAAGTTAAAACCAGAACTTGATCCTCTATCTTGCTCTACCAGAGTAATGTTAAAATTGTAGAAAGCACAAGCCAAGTTAGCCCAAGTCCAAAAAGAAAGGAATATGAGGGGAAAGCTAAGCCAAACGTGATTATTGAACAATACTAGGATAATTCTTTTGTTTATAACTAAAACACAGCCAACAGCAGAATCAACTGCATTCATACTTATTCTTCTAGCTGCCCTGCCTTAATATGCATAAAATAATCTTCAGTGAAACTAAAGTAGCAAAGGTTGTGTTCTGTTCTCAGCTCTGCCATGAGGTGGCAGAGCAACACAAGTTCTGTCACGAGGGTTGTTGATCTGCATCTGACAGGTCGATATTGCCTGGTATAGGAACCATGCAGCCATACAAGTAGCTGTAGAAACGAGTATCAACTGTCCCCCTTTTGTACTGCAAGACAAGCCTTAGCCAAATCGGCAAGACGTCCAAAGTCATATCAGCAAGTCTAACTCATAATCCTCTTAATAGACTTTGCAGAAATAAACAGACTTAATAGACTTTGCAGTTTTTCTTACTGCAGGGAAAGCTTAAGGGAAACCAAGAAGTCTGCAATGTTATCTATTTGTAAGTGCATTATGAATAACACTGACACACAGCAGAGAATTTGGTGCATGATTTTTTATGGCTTTTCCAGTTGTGTATCTGTTTCTCAGCTTTGTTCATACAAAGACAATAATGCACAAACCCCTTCTGCCCCATAGCAAACCTAATTAGGATTTATCCCAGTACAGGTATGTGCGCTGATAGAAAATCAGCTTTAGCTAGCTTAGAATTCTTAAGCTGAATTAAGATGCCTGTCTTCTCACTTTCATAATAAGCTTCTTGCTTCCAAGCAGCAAAGACTTAGGAAGCAGCTTGTATCAATGCAACCACCTGCAACATTTTCTGCCACAAGGGACTCACTGCTTAGGTACTACCAGCCAGCAACAAAACTATTCATTCTCTCCTTTAGGGAAAAATGCAGCACACGTTATGCTACAGTAAATATCAGAGAACAGGATGAAAGAAGGGAAATAAAAAACCATCTCTATTGGAACTGAGGGGAATCCTTGTCTCTGCAATGGTAGGTGTAGCTCTAAACACTGAGTAGCAAATGAGAAGTCTGCCTTACAGAGTTTCATACCTTGAATGTGCAAACACAAACAAAGTCTTTGTGAAAATAATTGCGGCAAGGAGAAGAGGCAAAAAGAGCCAAGGCAAAAAAAAGACAAATACTAGAACTACTAAAAAAACACTTAGGTAAGTAATGTGATCATGTATACTGCGAAGAAGAGACATGGTTGCACAGCCATTCCTTCACGCCTCTGCTTTGGAAGGGATAAATTTCAACTGCCACAGCAAGATTTGGCAAAGTAGCAGAATTTGAGGGTTAATGTCACCACTACCACATGTCCAATGACAGGCTAGAGCAAGCTCCAAGCAGCACATTGCAACAAAACGATCACAGAAGAGTCTCAATAGCTTAAGAAAGTGCATTTAAAGGTGATCCAGGGTGAATGCAAGACTTCAGTAGGCAGAAAACTGACCACACTACTGGTCAGTTCGTTTGCAGCGATACAGTCAAAAATTGGAGGCCTTTAATGAACATCACAGAACTCTACAGAAACCACATTATGCTCAAAGACAGGAAGCAGGTTTTGCCCTTTGTCAGCAGATGCATGATATTCCACGCAATCAGCATCAGCTGAAGCTGCCAAATTCTTTCAGCTTAGAACAACTGTCATACAGTCCACCAAAGCTAAGCAGGCAAGTTTTAATGTCAGCTTTCTTTCTTCAAGACCCAGTTACTTCTAACAGCGGTACGTGGCACTAAGAGCCTGCTGACAGGTGAATTCAACCAATAGAAACATATTTTTTACATTGAAATGAACAAGCTTTATTCTTAAGTTGCTATAAACAGGAGATAAAACTAAAGCACCTACAATATTTGTATGTACTTCACTTAAGACTTCATTGCTGGGGGAACAGCATCATATTTGTGAGCAGCACTGTGCTGACCATGCAAGATCTCTGGCCAATCCAACTAGACAGCAAATACTAACTCCCTCCAGATAAACAGCTGAAACATACTGAATGGCAGTGTTTCTTTCACAACTTTGTACACAATGCAATCCTTTTTATGTAGGAAAGTGCCATGTCAAGCCCTCAGAACACTGTAATTCACAAATACTGCAGAATACTGTAGTTTTGTGCCACTCTGTGCTAGTTTATATTGAATTAGAACCACTTGCTGCACTGTTCCTTGCCCTAATGCAATATGCATAGGCTTGCATCACTAATTCATGATTTAGGAGCTCTTTACCTTCTATAGAGCAGAGGTCAGGGTAAACTGTGGGTTTTGGTATCTTTTTATGCATAGAAAGCCTCCACATACAAAGTTTGAGTGGTACGTGTGTATGGACAGATGGATGAAAGGGAAAGGAATCTAAAGGGCAAGAAGGAAATGCAGAGGCAGTGGAAGCAGGGACATTTCTGGGGAAAGTCTAGGGATGCCACCCAGTTGTGTAGGGATGGTGCCCAAAAGGCAAAGGCATGGCTGGAGTGAACTTGGCAAGGGATGCAAAGAATAATAAGAGGGGTTCTACAGGTATGTCACCCAGAAAAGGAAGGACAGAGAAAGCATAACCCCCTGATGAACAAGACAGGCAAACTGTTAATAACAAATGAGAAAAGGGCTGGGGGAGTCAACAACTTTTTTTTTTTGCCTCAGTCGTCTTTGGCAAGTGGATGGACTGAAAGACAGGGATTAGGGAAGCAAAATCCCTCCTGCTGCAAGAGAACATTGGGTTTCCGACCACCTGAGGAGCCTGAACATACCTAAGTCTATGGGACTTGACAAGATGCCTATCAGAGTCTTGAGGGAAATGGCTGATGTGCTTGCTAAACCACTCTCCACAATATTTGAAAAGTCATGACAGTCACTTGAAGTAAGTCCTTGGTGACTGGAAAACGGGAAACATTTTGCCTGTCTTTAAAAAGGGTAAAAAAGATGACACTGGGAACTACAAACCCACCAGCCTCACTTCTGTGCCTGGGATGATTATGGAACAGATGCTCCCAGAAGCTATGCTATGGCCCATGGAGGACAGGGAGGTGATTCAAAACAGCCAGCACAGCTTCACTGAGGGCAAGTCCTGCTTGACTAACCTAGTGGCCTTCTGTGATGGAGTGACTGCATCAGTGGACAAAAGAAGAGCTCTGGCTGTCAACTATCTGGACTTGTGTAAGGCTTTTGACACAGTCCCCCACAACATCCTTCTCTCTGAATTGGAGAAATATGGATTTGATGGGTGGTGGTCAACAGCTCAATATCCCAGTGGAAATCACAGATGAGTGGTGTCCTGCAGGGGTCCTTAGTGGTACCAGTACTGTTTAATATTTTCACCAATGACAGAAAGAACGGGATCAAGTGCACCCTCAGCCCGTTTGGAGACACCCCCAAGCTGAGTGGTGCAGTTGATGCACCTGAGAGACCTGGACAAGCAGGCACATGCGAACCTCATAAGGTTCAACAAAGCCAAGTGCAAGGTCCTGCACCTGGTTTGGGGCAATCGAGTCTTGTGGTGAAAGACTTGGGGGTCCTGGTGGATGAAAACCTAGACATGAGCTAGCAATGTACACTTGCAGCCCAGAAGACCAACTGTCCTGGTCTGCATCAAAAGAAGCATGACCAGCAGGCTGAGGGAGGCAATTCTGCTCCTCTGTACCAGATCCACAGAGGACCTCTTAACTCTGGGATCTCAGAGTAGAATAGTCTTTCAAATCCTGAACTGTTCCCAGACAGTAAGAAAGAAAACCAAAAGATCTCTGCAGCTTTAGACCCTCTCCCAACTCATGGGAAAGATGCCAGATTTAGTGATATGGGGCTAGGTGAACTAACCATTGATGAACAGGATAACCATTGTTTAGCAGCTTGAGATAAACACAAAGAAAGGAATAACACTTAAAAACAACTGACACTTAAAGAATAGCAGAATAGAAGCTGCTCACGCTTAAAGAATACACCGGATGACAGTTGTTTAGCTAAAGCAACATATTTCTATAAGCCCTTATGCAGGAAGGGGGTCTGTTGCTAGAAGATTTCTGATAAGCAGGACAAGTCATCTGGACCTGTGATAAAAGTGAAAAAAACACTGATAAAGATGGCAAGGATCCGGAGAACACGGACACAGATTGAAGCTAAAGGAAGTTAAGACAACCGACTCCATCCCTGAGAAAACCCTGCACAGGCACAAACCAGGAAGAAGACTCTTCTCAAACTCATCATAATAAGAAGCGGGGAAAGGTTATGAATATGTATAGGCATTTTTGGGAATATGTAACAGTTTACTGTATAAAGCCAAGACAAGTTGCCAGAATGGGCACGCACGTTGTTTTGGAGAAATAATTCTCCCGTGCATCTCAGTGCAGAATAAACATACCTGCTTTATAAGTTATAGTGTCTTGATTCCGTGTGTCATTAGGACTATGAAGAGTTAATAATTCAAGCAGACTCCAATATTTTCATTGTTACAGGCAGGAAAGAATCATGGAAGAAACTAGTGGTTACTTAATAGCTGTGTTCAATATGAGTCATTTTTCGAACAGCAGATAAATTAGAGAGTTTAAGACTGCAGTGCTTGTGGGCCAGGGTTCAACAATGAGCACAAGAAGCTTCTGTTTACAGTTTGATTTTCTGTGCTTTCACAGCCTTTATCACTTGTGAGCTATGTCTAGTCAAGGTTCTACTTCCCAGATTATGTTAAAAACAAAGTTGGCATGCACAAAGCAGCTGGCTGGATTTCATAAATGTGGAAAAACCTTGACAACAGAATGTGGGTACACTTTAGCTTCAAACTTATTAAAACTGAGGTCTTGTTTTCTGTTTTGGTTGTTCGGGATCTTTTTTGTTTGGGTTTTGGTTTTGTTTTGTTTTGGTTATTTAAGTTACACTCATTCACTCCTCACTGAAATACTGGTTTGGTGTACAAAATCATATTAAGTGATAGAATTAAATAACAAAACCAGAATTTCACCCTTCAATTAACACTGCATGAGTGGACACAACAAAGGTCAAAATAGCAGAATGACTAAATTACCTTAAAAACAGAGTGAAAAAAAACCAAACCAAACCAAACAAAAAGCAATTCAGAACCGCTGATATCCCACTCTTCTGCTGCACATTTTACAGATTCCTGAGCATTTGGACACCCAGAAACTTCCATATTTGTGTGTGCGTGTGTGTATGTGCAGGAAGAGTTGGTTTTGCCATGTGAAGTATCCTTGATTCACTATCTGTTTCAAAGCCCCCAGAAGCTCTTTCAGCTTGTGATCCTGCAGTTGAGCTCAACAGCAGCAAAACTAGCCCTGGTCTGTTTGCCAAGTTCCATCTTAAAGGGCTTCAGGCTGCAGACCTAGAGTTTACTACGGAAACACCAACTGTATCCTAACAACAGGGGCTCTGCACCACATTGCAGGAATGCGAGCAACTTGGAGCTGGTCATCAGAATTTCCCATATGTCCTATCTCCACACAGAGCATTCAGAGCAGTGTCAACAGTGATGGCGCGCAGTATTAGCAGGGAAAGAGAGAAACAGGCGTGCAAAAGAAAAGATTAGATGGGTTTCATGGCATCAAACCGCAATTCCATTACAGAAGTGATGCCACACAACAGGCTAACAGCAGCCCCTGCAGTAGTAACCACTGTGTTTGTCAGAAGGCGCAATTAAGTGTTCAAAACAGAGCGCACAGTAATTGCCATCCACACACACTCTGTTTAGCACTGTTTACCTAACAGTCTGCATGCAGCAACAGTCCATTGTATGATTCCTGTTTTAAAACCTCTTTTGGCTCGATCTCAAATGAATTAGTCCATAAACTCGCTGAAGCAACACCAGCTGCAGTATCATTACTAATGGTGCACCAGCACCTTCACTCAACCACTGCTTAGCAGTGCATTCAAGTTTGCTCTAAAAATTAACTCTATAATACAGTTCCTACAGAGCTCTAGAAAAAGTAAACTTAAAACTATTTTTTCCCCTCAACTGTGTGCAGTTACAAGCTCTGAGGTCGTTTTCATCAGCTTGCAGGAAGAAAGGGCCTTTCATAGTACACAACTGGACTTGCCCTTCTTCTCTCATCTGTCCATTTATTGCTATCTGTTCAAGTATGTGCAGAGTGCTTTTAAGACTAATATCATCTCTCTACAAGTTTATTTACTGTTTGTCAAGATTTCAAACCTATCAGTAAACAAACTAGAACCTACACATCTTCATGCAGTCATAAAAATAGTTCTTATCAGAGTCTTTAATTTTTCAGTGTCTATATTAATCCTTCCTATACAAAACTCAATTGCATTGGAGCAGAATTTATTGACAATACACTTCAATAACAGCATGGAAAATGTTTCATTCTATTACACTTAGAACTGTCTCCTTAAATATAATATAGCAGGTATTGTCAGCATAGGATTAAACTTCAACTTATTTGAAAAGCATTGACTGAATAGATTGTTTACTTCAGCACTTCTTAAAAAACTACATTGGTAAACATGCATCACTTACAAACAGTCTCCCAAGACAAGCCTCTTTCCTAAAGAAGTTAATTGCCAAGTAAGAGAGATCTGGGCTCTGCATTTCTTAGTTTCCATCAAACTACTAATCTTCAGTCATTCTTTTCTAAAGAAAAAGAGGTGAAAGAAGAGGTGTGTCAGAAAAATCTGCTGATAATATTACAGTCTGAGTAAATAAAGAGAGTAATTGCGTGTCACTTCTTCAGAACACTGCCCACTGCTTTTCTAATAAGCTGCTTCTAACGCACACAGTTCACAATGATAGTGCAATTAAATGTAAGCAGGGCTTATCAATTAACATCCTCTGTATTCAAATTACTTTGGTTTCAAAGACATTCCAGCCAGCCACCAGGACTCTGCTGTTCAAACCTGCAATGCAATCACCATTACAGTTACATCCTTTTTACCTTTTCTCTTTCCTCAGATACTTAATTTTGACAGAACCTAATTAAACAGACCAAGAGACATCATCCTACAGCAATTTTATCAATACACTAAAACTAGTTCCTGCAGGAGCAAAAATCAGAGTTTGTAATAACTTAGTAAGAGTGTTTAATATCAAAACAAGATCTCTAAAGCAGTTATACTTTCTACTCTAAAGGGCAACAGTAGAAATATTTTAAGAGAGTGATTCACCATCTACCTTCCATTTCAACTCTTATTTTCCACTTCTTTTTCAGAGAACTGCAAATACTACCACAAGCTATGCAAGTTTTATTTAGTCCAGTTGTATAAAATTTAACAGGTCTTATACCACTTTCTCATTTCTTTCATGCACGCATACTTCTTGCTTTCAAAAAGCAGTAGGACAAAAAGTTTAGATGAGTCTCAGGAAGTAATTTCTGCAATAAGTATGAAGTGTTCTTTCCCGTCTTCCACATTTACACCAAGACACCGGTGATAACCCATGCTCACCCACTTAAGTTCTCTTGTTAAGTTCTTGGTGTCCTCTTAGAAATTGTAAGCCTCTCAAGACTATTAACCTTTCAGCATCTCTCATTGGTGTATACTTCAGAAGCCTCTCTTAGCAGCTCATCAGTGGACACAAGCTGAAGAGTACTTAATTCTACAGCACAGCAACAGTCAGCAGCCCCACAGAACTTCCAGTCATGCTGTATCAAATCCAGATTAGCTTCACACCTTCTCTTCAGACCAAACCGTGCCTCCATACAGCCAGCGCTAAGACCACAGCATCTACACAGCAAAAGGCACTGGCCTTAAGGCGGCACTGGACTAGAGCAGTTTCGATGCAAGTCAAGCACCCAACAGATGGCACAAGTTAGCGCAAGCATTCTATATTTAGCCTTCTTGTGAAGCAGTTACATTTTCAAAATAGTAGTGGTGAAGTGTTTCCTCCCTCAGTTCCAAAAAGAGCCACAGATAAAACAGCTAATCAGAAGGCACGAACCAAAACAGAAGAGGAAAAACTGGCAATGTATATTCCTCTTTATACATCTATATACACGCTTATGGAGATTATGAGACGCGCATGCTGAACACTTCAGAAGTTTTTCAAATCTTATACAATGCTTGCAAGCCACTATGCATGTTCATAATGCCATTAACACAACAGACTAATACTTCAAAGAAACAGGAGGACTGAAATCTGCCGTAGACATACTTGTTCTAAATAGAATTCTGATAAAAAAATACATATTTCCAGGAAACAAAGCCAGCAATAAACCAGAAGGCTGAACAACAGAAGCCATTGCACCGTATACATAGTTTGAGAACTCCTATAAAATCCAACAATTAGTAGACAGCATAGTACTACAGAGAGCTGAAAGGAAAAATAAAAGCTCCAGTAGTTTTTCACTTCACACATTCTACATTAAAAAAAAAAAAAATCATTCAGATTTTTTAACTTACAAGTCAGAGTGCTGACTACATGCCCATGAAACCACACCAACGTTTTCCTGGTGAGCTATGCCTAGGCATTTGCACTAGCCCCTTAAGGCACCCAGGCTAAGGATATTGAAGTACTGACAAAACAAAGTATTACAAAAAGGAAGCCATTTGCAGTGCATTTCGTTGGGACATTCAAATAGCAGTGAAACATGTTTCAACACCTGCTAACACACTATATTATGCTCCAATAAAAAAAAAAGAACTGCTGCCTGAGATCAAAAGAACCACGGCTGCAAAATGCCTGCAGTTGAGGACAAATGTTTTAATTAAATGCAGTGATGCAGAAGGAAGCAAGCAGTCCCTCTGGAAGCAAGTATTTACAAACTACAATGGCAGAGGACCTGTGGTTGAGGACAAATGCTTTAATCAAACACTGTGAAACAGAGGAAGCAAGCAATCCCTCTGGAGGCGTTTACAAGTCAGCATACAGGGGCAGAGAAACGATGCAAAAATGATGAACAAGTAGAGCAGCAAGTTCACTGTGGGTCAGTTCAAATAAGCCACTATACAGAGGAACCCCTGAGGCTTTTCAGGGCTTTTCTCTCCTTATGGAAGCTGCTCATTTGTTCTTTTCTCTTACCTGAAGTCTCTGTCCCTCTCCCAGTGAAATTGCTTCTGATGAAGAGAACCAGCAAAAGCTTCTAGAAGAACAATCAAGAAGATGCAGCAGCAATCAACGCCAAGAATCCCATGAAAGAAACAAAGCAAATTGGGCAGAAAGACTAATAGCATGTGCTCTCAGTTTTACGTGGTGGTAGGTCATTCTTTGACCCTCATTTGAGGCCCAAGTGAATTTGTTCTGCTCCAAAGCCCCAAGCAGTTAATGTGCAGCAGCTGAGTTCTCTGGCAGCACCACATGCAATACCCACCTGCTCTAAACTCTCTCACCTGGGCTTTAAAAATGGTGATCTTAAAATAGAAGCCACACAATGTTTCACAGGTGGGGAAAGAGAGTCAAGAGAGAGATGACCTGCAAGCAGATTTCATGCTTTAAAGATTATCATCATTCATCAACACAGAAGTCATCATCTTCACTTGTCATGCATTAATAGCTTTCCAACAGAAAATGAAAAAAAACCCCAAACCAACATTCTGATGTGGTGACGACGCCTCAGGATTTAGAAAGGGTACTACCTTAAGCACATGGTATCACTGGCTTTCCACTTAGCAGGTTTTTTCTGAATTATATTTTATTCTTTTTAAAGTTGCCCTCTGAGGCAAGCTATCTTACTATCCCACCGCATACCTAGCTTATCCTGAAAGATGCCAGATGTGAAAAAGTTTATTTCCAAACCTGCATGCCAAGCACCTGTAAAGCTACCATGAGTGAAGGGAGCATCTGCTTGCCAATTCCTTATTCAGCTTCTATGCCAGCTATGCTGATCACTGCTGGCACCCAGGCTAATAACTCCTGACATTTCAACAAGACAAACAAGAACAAAACCCAAGAGTTTCCAACAGAATGACTAAAGTGACAATATTGAATTTCATTCTAAAACAAAGAAAGAAGTACCAGCGAGAACTGGCTGATGGTATCTTTTGCACTTCCTTCTTGGTCTAAGCATTTTTTTTGCTTACAAAAGTTACGGTAAGTTTCTAATTAGAAGAAAGCTTATTTGATAGGCATTAGCACAACCTTTAAAGAGAAAAGCACTAACTGCTTCTGTATTCTGTGGCTGACTTTTTCCAGTACTTTTCCATTAAGTCTGATTAAAAATATTTCAGCTTATTAACGCAGACATAGCCAGCACTTCCTACCAGTGTTTCAACTCATATCAGTACTTTGCTCTTTCTCTACACTAACAGTGGAGACTTAGACATGAAGTGATGTCACTATTATATCAAAAAAAATGGAACTTTTCTCTGTCTCTCTCTAGCCAGAGAGCATTGCTACAAGGAAAGCCTTCACAGAGTACTATCTTCAGTCACCTACTGTTCTGTAGAATTTCAAGTCACATTTCATGCTCTTTGAACTTATACCTAGGTGCTAAGCACCCATTGGCTGTGAAATGCAGAAACCAGCAGAGAAGTAGCTAATTCATCCCCAAGGTGACTTACTAGGGTAAAGTGCAGCACATTCCTATTAAAAATGGATAGGCTTGGTTTTAAATTAGAGTCACGAAGAGTGGAAGCTACCCTGTATGTTTTTCTTTCCAAATCAAATATTTAAGAGGAAAACCATAGGTGTCACCAACAAGGAAAGATTAGTTGTGGCTTAAAGCCGCACACATGAATTGGAAAGTAGCAAGACATACTCTGCTCAGTAAGTAGCCTTCTGCCTGCGTAATTTAGACCAATGCTTGCTGTCACAGGAAAATTAAAAGACTTTGATTCGTTTCAGAGAGTTTTAATTTAGATATCAGAGAAATTGCCACTTTGTTTTTTTCTAACAATATTACAAACTAACCCATGAAAGAAAAAAAAAAAAAAAAAGACTCCAAACATAGCAGATCTTAGTGAAGCATGGTTAAACACAGAGCCCTGGCCTTCCTTTTAAAAAGCTCCTTCAGCAAGGGCAGATTAAACCTAACACTCAAATGTGGAAGCAGCTCATTAGACTGCCACTTCTGCAACATGATACAAAGGAAAAAGATGATTATTATGGGCCCTACATTAGACCATGTTAAGGAGCTGATTACAGAGAAGCACTTTGCCAGCAAACAATGCACAGGAGATTGGTTTATACCACTGTATTTCATAGAATGGTTTGGGTTGGAAGGGATCTTTAAGATCATTCAGTTCCAACATCCCTGACCTGGGCAGGGAGAACCTTCCTCTAGACCAGGCTGCCCAAGGCCCCAACCAGCCTGGCCTTGAACACCTCCAGGGATGGGGCAGCCACAGCTTCCCTGGACAACCTGTGCCAGTGCCTCACCACGTTCATTGTGAAGAATCTCCTCCTAACATCTAATCTGAATCTCTCCCCTCCAATTTAAGCCATTCCCCCTAGTCCTATCAGTACATGCCCTTGTAAAAATTCCCTCCCCAGCTTTCTTGTAATCCCTTTCAGGTACTGGAAAGCTGCTGTAAGGTTTCCCCACAGCTTTCTCTTCTCCAGGCTGAACAACCCCAACTCTCTCAGCCTGCCTTCATAGCAGAAGAGCTCCGTTCCTCCAATCATCTTTCATAGCCCTCCTCTGGACCCGTTCTAACAGTTCCATATCCTTCTTATGCTGGGGATTCCAGAACCAGACACAATACTCCCAGTAGGGTCTAATGAGAGTAGAGTAGAGCTCTTTCCCTTTGTAGGCTTGGAGCTTACATTAACACTCAGAATCGCACATGTGGTTAGTTCAGTTACTGAGTGAAAACTCAGCTTTAGGAAGATTGTACTGCTCTGGCCTGAAATAGACTTGAATCTTCATCCTAGCTACTAGTCACAAGATTTTGAAAGTATATGCTGTGTGCCTTATGCAACAGACAGCATGTCTCTGACCTAAACTGGAAATGCGTGTATGGACTAGGAAAGGCAAGATGAATTTGAGAGATACTGTAAACAAAAAAAAAAAAAAAAACAAATAGACCCTCCCAAAGTAGAAGTAATTTCAGGCAATTGGAGAATTATATTTAACTATAAACTAAAAAATTAAGCACATCAGAAATAAATCTTGAAGGAACATCGATCAGGAAGTTTTTATTCTTCTGGCTAAGAACTTAGAGTGGCCATCAAGTCCTCCTGTCCTAGCCTATGCAGTTTGTTCCAAATCAATTACCACCTTGAAGTACAAGACTTCTTAAGGCCTATTTGAACAGACTGGGAGTCTGTTCATGGGATTGATTAATGTGTATGTTTTGGGACACTGTTGCGCTCTATGCTGTGTAAATAACTTAATTCTCAAGATTTCTATCCTGTATGTTGCAAAGAAAATCTCATTTTCCATATAATCCACACTTTCATATCATGTCAGAAATACTGCAGACATCTTGTTAGCTGCTCTTCGTCACCAAACTAAATCTGAATCTTTAAGTTGAATAAACACTGCTCAAGGACGGCATATTGTGAGAAGTATCAGATGACAGACTTGTTCACCTAGAGCAAACTTCTTGCTTGATTTGTTTGAATTACCAGCTTTATATATGGTGCAAATCATGTGCCACATGACGCAGCAGTGTCAATACAGCCTTAGTTCCAAGTACATTCTAACATAAAAACAAACAATATGCAGCCTGCTCCCAGATTTAACCATTTCCTTTCATTTCCATAGCGCTCTCCCTTTTCACCCCACAGTCTGACTGCTTTTGAAAAGTCCCTGCTTATTTTAAGCATTTGCCTTATGATTCTGAAAACTGAAATAGAGGAAAGAAAACCTCCTAACTTTAGTTTCTTGAATTCCATGCAAGTGCCTGAAACAGTAAGTGTAACTATTTGTGTCCCTAGACATCCAGTTCTGGGGTATTTCCTCAGGAACAAAGGAAAAGGCAAGAGCTTCATGAGGATAAAAACATTCAACCATATGATGCTGTCTTGAATTTGGATAAAGGCAGGCATAATACACAGAAGTTAATAGTGGCTAAGTACTGAACCACTATCACTTAAGTGGCAAATCAGATGCATTCTTCTTTTAATCAAACAACTACTTTCTGACACTCCTGGTGTTGGACTGAATTGCTGTTTCTACAGTAAAGATAGGGCATACACAGGATGTAGCAGAAACTCCAACCATGTGGTCAAGAGCAATTAAAGATCTGCTCTTCATTCTACATGATCCCAGAAAACTTTGACTCAACATTGGCTTTATTTTCTTCACTTCAAAGAATCTTAAAGTAAGGTCATACATCAATTTTTTTATATGTTTATAAAGAAGCAAAAGAGATCATGTCAAATAGTGGCAACAATTACCATCTTGAAAGGTGTAATAATCCAAATAGACTGAAATTAAAGCCATCTGGTAATCACCACAATCACAGTCAGTGGATGTAACTGAAGAGTTAAAAAGTTCCATTCACCCTACGTAGAGCCCACATCCGTAAGAATCCCAGTTTTGTTCAGTACATTAACATGTTGGAACTTGTGCTTTTACTGATTAGTCACAGATTCTCCTATTTCTCATGGCAGAGTAAAAACTGCTCAAAGCTGTCATTGTTCTTTTTTGTAGAAAAGACAGTTGCATAATTAATTATCTACCAGTGAGTCATATTGTTATAGAGCAGGGAAAGCCACAATGAACATCAACTCTGCACTGAAGAAAAATATTAAAGATGATGTTAAGGAAGAAAACTTATAAACATCTTGAAAGGGGAAGCAGGGTTAAATTTAGTTCAAGATGGCAGAGAAGCAGCTCACAGTTTGGTTAAGTAACCTTTAACTTGCAGGAGTCATCTGCAGAAAGGAGGACAGTTTTCTGAAGCAACTCTGAGGAACAGTCTAGAAGAGGGCAAGAAAACCTAGAATTTAAAGTGATAACAGAGCCTGTCAACCTCTGCTTCTAAATTTATGCTGGTACAGCACATTAAAAATAGCAGCAGACAATTCCCATCAGCTCCACTGGAACTATTTTAATACTTTCTAGATATTTGCTCAAACAGAGTGAATGCTATCAGGCTTAACAAAATAAACTGCAAGTCCTTCAGCACAAAAAGACTGACAAACATCAAGAATACACTTTAAAGGAATTCACATTTTCCAGAGCAGCCATTCCTTGGTGGCTGTTCTTCATTTCTCTTTTAAAGTCTGCTAAGCAGATTGTAAAGTATGGAAAAATATTTTGACAAGTTACACTTCCCAGCTCTGTGCAGGGTACTTCTCAGATCTAAGTTACATCTATAAATCTGTTGTTTTTCAATAATGCAATATGTAATACTGTACTATGAAGAAAGGCCAAAATGTTTAACAGCATAAAACACGTAAGGGATAAAATATTAAAACTTTTTTTGTTCCTTTCTTCCAATTTTGAATCAACTACAGAAAGCAACAAAACCCACCTATATTTTGGAGTTTAGCATCAAGTTAAGTAAGTCATGCTTTAAACCTACTAGCCCCCCTAGACCACAGCTGACAGATAATGCATTATCTCTAGAGCTGTGCTCTTGATAAAAGGCAGAAACCATGTCATCTGAAGATTCCACGCAATTAAGGTTAAAAACCAAAAGAACCAACACATTTTGGTGCCTGTACTAACTTAATGCTATACCTTCCTCTCTCACAAAATGTAAATGCTACAAACAGCTGTAGTTGCTTACAATTCCATGAAAGTTCCAAAAGCTACTACAAAAGCACAGTAACCTTTTAAAGCATAGGGAAGCGCACTCATCATCTACTTAAGTAATTTTGAAACTAATACTAGGAACAGGCAATGATAGTGAGGAGAAAAAACAGCTACACAGAAAGTCACAACAACCAAACATACCTAACTGTGTTTTGATATCACCCCACAAAGGTTCGGATTGGGAGGGGTTCTTTGTTGCTTTTTTGGTTTGCGATCATGAAGGTTTTCCAGGCTTGTTTTTTAAAATGCTGTATTAGTCATTAACTTGATTTTCAGCTTCTCACAAAGGAAAGAGCATGTTCACATATATCAAGACAGCATTTACACCATCCAGGTTTTTTCCACAAAACAGACTACAAATATGCAAAAATACAATAAACACTGTAACAACAATTTCCAAGGATTTGTTTATTTTTTGGTTTACAAACAAAGGCACCCAATATTTCTGTTTATAAAAGCTCACAGATTTAGCATTTTTTCCCCAAGTACCTGTTCCTACAGCAGAGAAAAACATTAAAGGAAAACATTTTTTTTCTGGTCCCAAATTTAAATACCAGTAACTGGTAGGTAATCACATCATTTCTTCTTCCTGTTTAACCAACTGAAATACTTCCTGTAACTTGCTAGTCAGTACAGTGAGTCAAGCTTACTATATCAAAAGATAGTTCTGGTATATTTTTGTGCAACATCCATGATGTACAAGAACTGGTATGAAGAACTCTAAGAGAATAGGGTTCTGATATGGCAAAACCCCCAGTAGTCTCAGATAGAATTTCACAGACTGACCACAGGTGACAAAAGTGACAAAACTAATGTAATAAATGTGACACTGATCTGCTGTCAGTTAAACAGGATGACTGATGGGTTTCTGATAGATACCAACAGTGCACAGAACCACAGTCTCTAGAGAGGGAAAAACCTTGGGTTTCTAAATTGGCAAATGTCGTAAAAGTAGAGGTTAAATATCCTTACATTTAAAGTAGTCCTTTCATAAGAAGAAATTTCCAAGCAGTGTTTTGGACCAGAAATAATTAGTTCATTGGCTTCATAGTTCTCGGCATTAACAAATCAATATTAGAAGTATCATGTATAATAGTTCAAAACAACCAAAATGCATAAGTGAATTGCTTCACAGAATCATGTTCAGAATATGATGTGTTTGCCTTTTGCAAACTTCAGCCACATGCCAACATGGGACAAGGTGTGGGAGGTGGTTACTGAATTGCAGGCACCTCTGAAAAAAAAAGTCTACAATGCAGGAATGCTTAGGCATTCTTTCAGGTCTAATAAGATACTTGAGGAGGCAACTGAAAATGTAACACACCTAATGTATTTGTTAAAAGCGTAATATCTTCGATCACTGAAGCCATAACTTATTTTCAGCCACAGTCAGAGGTCTCTCACACAAGGTGTGGTCCTAGACCATTTACACTTTTCATCGCTAGCTTTACATATACACAGGTAACTTTAAAAAGGAATTACAGCTTAACTACTTACTACAGAATATTTAGCTTCAGCAAGGAAGCCGTTATCTTTTCAAATTGAGATATATACCTGCATGAAGGGTGTTCTCTTTGAAGTAAGAGTTTTCACAAGAACAGCAAAATAAGTTCTTTACATAACTAATTCAAATAAGACAAAAAAAATACCAAGGACAAATATAATGTAGCTCTTGTGTAATTAAGTCAATATTTTCCTTTTCAAGCAGATTCAAGAACATATTCATCAGTACAGGCCGATTTTAATGACCACTAGGCAAGGGTGCTGGTCAGTGCATCAAATAGAAGAACATTACAGTGTTCTCAGACAGAATTCTGTGCAACCAAAATTCAAAGGAATCTTCATGTATTGCCTTAAACAAGGATTCAACCTTTTCTTACAACTTGCTATTTTCATGTTTTCGCTACTGAAACAGAGTAACATGCAGAAAAAACCCAGATTTATTTGATTTAAACTTAATAATTTAAGGTAAAAAATAGATGGAAGAATCGTTAAGATACTTCCACTTTGAAGTAAGGTACATCTTGCCCTCCTTGCCCAGCAAGATGAGAGGTTTTACTGGGGCACAGCAGAGAATGTGTGCTTATGCACTGGTGTTGTGCATGCATCAAATTTCATAGCTAAGATATTAAAAAAAAAAAATCAATTCATGAAGTATTTGCCAACATTGCTTAGAATTTAAAAACAGGTATATCACTTAATGTAAGCCTACATTTTGTCCAACTGCTATTACCAGTACTATAAACAGCAACTAAGCATAATAAATCCCTTTCAAATATATTTATCTTTTGAAGTCAGAAGTGTAACAATCAAGTGCTGGCTCTGTGTTCTCAGTAAAAATCATGAAAAATAATGATGGTCAATGACTTTATTTGTGCCCCTCTCAGGGTTACACTTCCTTTTATCTCCTCAATGACAGGATCAGTTCTGCTTTCAGAGAAGAAAACTGTTCATGTTGACATAAATGCAAGTTGGATGCAGCCAGTTTTGAGTACAGAACTGAATGACTAAGTGCATTCTGAAGACCAGACCACACAAAAGGCCTTTCAGCAATTAAGGAGGTTGTTTATTGTCTCCTTTTTCCTTTTAAAGCGAAGTAGGCACCATTGTTGCATCCATACTTTGAGAAGGGAAGAAGTGGCAAAAACTAAAGATGAATTCTAAAAAAATCCTCAAATGATTTTTTTCAGGAGATCCACCATCACTTCTACAATTTGCAACTTGTAAAACTCTTTGTAATTTAGAGGAATTTTGAATAAATAGGCCTACAGCAACTAGAAACTACTAAGTCAATATTTATCTTGCTCAATGTGGAGTAAAACTTAAAAAAAAAAAATCATGTTAAGGCAGCTTTCAATCAAACGTGTTCCAAATTGCACAGTTATGTTGGTCAGTGGTCCAAAATGTTTTCCCCAGGTCAAAGACTTAAGTTATTTAAATGCTTGTCTAATGCCAATTCAACCTGGCACTTGACCATTTTATTTTCTGTTTCCAGGAAGATACACAACTAACATGACATATACTTCGCACCCCCATTTAAGATGAAATTATGCTTTTACAAAATGTGAGATGACTACATGTTACAGGCTTTGTGCAGTTAGACCACCATATGCATAGATGTCCTAATGCTAAATTCTCTTCTTCAGTATCTCATAGTACTGGAGGCTCTGAAGTAGGAGAGGAACTTGTAACACAGACTAACCACAAAGTACCAGATATTTCTTGCCATTTGAGATCTTGCAATAAAGATACGCCAGATCAGGATCACAAGAACTGTATTGAAGCCATAGCGTATATTCCTTAACCTAAGGAAAAACAAATGAAATAATTAAAAGCCAAGCTTTCAAGACTTATAGGAGAAAGAACACTAAAAACTAACTTTTACTGTAGAATTTAATTTGTTAATCTATTCAGGTCAAGACATAGTGTAAGTATTATTCAGTGAATGACAGAAGTAACTTGGACAAGTGAAGGACCAAACAGAATGCTTTTCCACATTTCACTGCTGAAAAGCGGAACCCATGAAAACCAAGGAACGTAGCTGACCTTAGGGCAACTTCTGCTTTATAGTTGCTCAGCAAAAACCTCTTAAAGTCAAGATAATACACTAGATTAACTGTAGAAGGCTGCCATCCACCCCCAAACAAAGGTGATATTTAACACTATGAACTACCCTCCTCATATTTGAAAGCTTCAGATATACACAGAAGTAACTCAACTGCCACTAACAAAAAGAAAAACCTACATCTCAGCATTTTCCAGCCTCAGAGCCCAGAGTCTTCACTACAATTTTAAACTCAAGGAGCAAAGAGAACAAGAAAGGTAACAGCTGACTTCTTTGGAAAATGCTTCGGACCACTGGCCTAGAATAGAAAAATTCTGGAGAACCTTGACATGCAAAAAGCAAAACTCAATAGGAGCAGTAAATTGCAGAAAATATAAACAGAGGAAAATAAAAATTTATGCTTACTTATTCATATGTTTCCTAGCTGCAGGGATCCCAGACATTTCCTCATTCAGCACATATTTCTTTGTTCCCATGCAGTAATTTTCTATGTATTCTGCCCAATGTAGTTGTCGAACATCAAAATTAAATGTCTGTATAAAACAAAAACTTTCACTGTTAGTTGCCCAAAAATTAATGAGAGATATATATACACACACACACGCACATAATTTAGAGGAAAACAAAAAATGCCTTTATAACAGATTCCAATCTCTCCTTGATGCACGAAGATGTCTTCAATCATAAGAACGATCCAGATTTAGATCCCATTTCTGACTCAAATCACCAGCTTCTTATAGCATGTCTTCCAAATTTCAACCATTACGGTTCTGAACACAATCTCTCACAGCTAGTCTTTGTAATTTAGCATTGTTCATACTGTCAGCATGTAGTGGCAGTCATGATATTGTACGTAAAAGGTAAACAACCTTCTAATACCAGCAAGTTATCAGAATCTCCCAATTAAACTTTATTTTCCCTGATATATCATCATAGCAAGAACGTAAAAGTAAACTAAAGTTTCAGCCAGTATTTCACCTAGTTCTTTATAGCTGTGTGTGCATATTATTGAAAACTCAGCTACTTGAAAATACTAACAGTCTGAAACTGTAGGGTTATTTTGGATTTGTTGTTTAAACTTTTTCTGAACTCAAGTTGCTGGGAGGTGCTAAGAGGGACGAGGGGGGTAAATTCTTTCCAAACAAGAATGATCAAAAGCTATTCTATTTCCTACTTTTAAACAGTTTACTTAAAAGTTTGAGAGCTTTCATCAACTTAACTACAGAACTAGATTCTGGAAAAAACTTGAATAGGAAAGCCATCTTAGAGATGGCAGAATCGTTCCAAAGGCATACAGGAATTTGAGTTTTTAAAACTGATTATTTTTACCCTTGTCATGGTTTAACTGGCAACAAAGGATGACACGCTGCTTTCCCACCTCCCAAACCCGGATGGGATGGGGTGAATTGGAAACAAGGTAAATCTTGTAGGCTAGGATAACAAAACACTTTTAACAGGGCAGCAAAGGAAGAAAAAAATACAATAGTAATAAAAGAACATACAGAACACGTGATACACAAAGCAAATCACTCACCACCCAGAAACCAACATGCAGTGTACTCCTGATCCAGAACACAGATTACCACACCCTGATTACCAAGCCCCCAGCCAACTACACCCCTTATAAACAGAGTATGATGTCATGATATTGACTATCCCTTGGCTAGCTTGAATCTCCCACCCCAGCTGTGTCCCCTCCTAACATCTCATGAAAATCAACTCTACCCCAGCCAAACCCAGGACATCCTGCTGAATACTAACCACAAAGTGATAACAGAAAGGAAGTTTAAACTCAAATTGGGGTGGGACAAAGTTGATCTCGGTTGCAATAGTTTTTTATTTTAACACATACACATAGTTTCCTGTGAGACATAGTGGCTGGGGAAGAGAACTACTCCATTCCATTACAGCTTCACTGTTGCACAAGCATATTTTGAATAACGTAAAATGAATCCAGTAAGATCTGCATAACTCCTCCCAGCCATGAGGGACAAGGAGATGGGAATCTGGCAGCACATGCACATATGCAGGAAAAAGGTAGTTTTGGTCAGCACTAGTCACTAGGGTGAACCAGCTAGCGATATCCAGGTGTTTCTTTCAGTCTGAGATCAGTAAACAGCACCAAAATACAGACTCTTAGACAGCCAACAACCACATTCAGTGGGAAAAGCTTATTCTGTTGAGCTCTTTCATTCACTCTTACTCAGACCCTGCACTCCACAAGTTTTTGTTCTTCCTCAACCACCTTCAGGACTTTGCTGTCACATCACTTCTGTTATGATTCTCCCCCTTCACGACACAGTTGTAGTGACACAGCCAGAGTGCGCTTCAGAAAGGAGAGAATTTACACTTAAATTTCTTTGAATATGTGGGTGCTCTAGCCCAAGCAAGAAGTGGATACAAAAGTTGTAACTAGTTTAAAAACAAGAAGTCCCTCAAAAAAAAGTCCCCGTTCCTCAGAAAATAGTGCTCAAGAAGTAAAGCCTTGTTTTATTCATAATGTAGGTAAAACCATAACAGCTTGGCCACCTGGGGCAACACAGGGCCCACAGGGGCAACACCAGATCACATGATCAGGCCTCCTTCGAGGGGGTTCTGTCCTTCATCTCTGATCACATCACTGATCTAGCTCATAACATCACACTAGCAGAACTGAAAGGATGTAACAGGAATCTCCAGGGCTGAGTTAGTACTAGGGTCAGCTGTACATTACAGCATGCAACATTTCCAGTGGACGTCCTTATTCAATCTTAGATCAATGAGCTTATATTTCACTTTCAGCCCCATGCTCACATCACACAGCTACTTGCCTTTTTGTCTTGGGGGTTTAGCTGGTTCATTAGCATGGTCATATTTTCAGTACTCCAGATCCAAGAATTACTTGTAAAGTATTCTAGTAACATCATGGCCTTATGAAGACGTGTTATTGTTTTCATCATCCTGCAGTCCAAGGCATGGAATGTACAGGTTAGCATGATAAAGATTAGTTCAAAGATGACAAACAGGCAGTAAGACTGCCGTTTTTTTACCCTCCAATCCCACTCCCATATGTTAACATATCCCATCTCTCTCTGTATCCAAAGTATGTTATATTAGACTAACAGGATGCTTCTGCATATCATTAAAGTGGATGTCCAGTCTTTATAAAGAAGTAGAGATTATAAGACTGGTGTTTTTCCTAATCCCATTTCCCACTGCAGTAGTAAGTTTCTTCCCTAAAAAGAAGGGATAGTAAAACGTCATCTGTTGGCAACTCTTATTTTAGGACAGACACAAACCACTTTTCACTTCAGCATACTGAAATATCTAGCTGTACTGATCAACTTTACATGATGAAAGAGTCAAATTGCACAGTGCAGAACATATGCACATGGCAACTTGAAGTAACGAAGTAAGAGCACCTGATCTTCCCACAAACTGTGCAAGACCAGAGCTCTGTAAACAAACCGAATTGGTTTATTACAGTCACTAAGAGATCAAGGCTTATTACAGATCAAGGCTTAAAACAACCAGAAATATTGCTTAGTTCCTTAACCCTACGGCTTCTGCAGCAAAGGGCAGGAATATATTCAAGGGCACAGATAAGCCATAGCAGATCCTGCTACTTAGGTGATGCTGCTTCAAAATACATCAAAATACCTTCCACCATCCCTTAATATAGAAGTAACTCTATAAAATCATCACATTAAGTACAGAGAAATTATGTTATAAGGATCAATTTGGGCAAGTTTCTTTGATCAGACTATCTGAAGTAGATCTAAAATATCCGAGTCATTCAGTCTCTCGGATGCAAAGTTCCCAGAGGTGACATGAAAATTGCTTCAAGTGCTACAGTGTTAGACATGGCCACTCAATTTTAGTATATACTAACTAGTATGACATAATCCAATGCTACTAAATTCCTGCTCTAGGTTTTTGAGGCATTACCACCTTGCAGAACTGCTTCCAATTTGATCCTTATAGCAGGACACACTACCATTTTAAGCACAAGGAGAGGAAGGCAGGCAAAGAAAACCAAACCACACAGTACTACCAGGAAATTGCTTTCTGAAAGTAAGTTTTGTTCAATAAAGTTCATAGATGCAATAAAACCCAATGATTTTTCTCTGAAAGCTGCCTTGATGCATTCATACTTGTAGAAGGGATATAGGACATTGTCCCGGGAGGTCTTCTAAAGGAAGTATTTTAGTGTCCCCTACTGTCACTAATGGCTGGCATCTCAGTATCCAAAGGAATATCAAAATTGCTTCTTTTTCTTCTCAGGAAATGAAGCAATACAAATTGCAAAGACCACTGAAAAAGCAGGGTATCTCTAAAGTACAAAAAGCACAGTTACTTTTCCTTAAACCTCACAGGAACTTATCTACAGAGTATAATTCGGAGTTGTATTCAGATTTTAGATCACCAGCAAGCTAATTTTGTTAAGTAGATATTTCTAAATACTTTCAAACATCCGTTCATAGTTTCATTAGTTTATCAAGGCAGTAACAGTGGGAGTAGAGTTAAACCAGAGTTCCTCCAATTCAAAAAACAGGAACATAGACTGTGCATCCAAAACACATCATGTGTTAACAAGACTGAACTGAACATTAAAAAAGCATTAAGAGTTAAGTAAAAAATTTAGAAAACCCAAAACTTGGAAATCAAAGATCTCACTGGTCAGACAAGCCAGAAAGACCTTGCAGCAAAACGGCCTTAGTGCATAGCCCGTTACCGTTTAAGAAAGCTTGCAAAATACAAAATGGTCCCAGTGAGTATCTGATTCTATAAGTCTAGATTTTCAGCTTGCTACTGGTCACTAATATTAGTTTTCACTCTTCTTTAAAGAAGTAATCCAAATTTAAACTAACATAAAGACTAAAGTCTGCCAGGAATATTGGTGTCTGCAGTTATGAATATGCTTTCAGAGCACAGCTAAGTTGATCAAAAAAAAGAAAAAAAGAAAACGTCAAGTGGCTAAGAGTTCTGCTTCAACTGCAGATGTTTCCTCCTCCCTCCAACTCAAGCTGGATTTAGTGACTGGCCATAGAACTAGCTGACTCAATTCACCAGTGGAAATTTTTTTTCTTTGTAAAGTTAGTTTCTTGATGGACCAGCCAAAAGAATCAAATGGCTCCACACTCAACTGCTAGATCAATTACGAAGTTGGCAACAGTTTGTTACTTTGCACTAAATCAACACAAAACTACCCTTTTTGGGGGGGAAAAAAGAAGTGTGATGACAGTCTTGCATATTCAGAGATGTCAGCAGTGAGTGTCATTTAGCAGACATTTATGTGACTCTGGTAGACTGAGTTTTATTATTTCAATGGCACCATATTCCTACCATATTCCTCCTGCAAATGAGAATACACACACAAATGAAAGAACATGAATACACATAATGGAACTTTAAATCTCAGCCTGAAGTTTTGAAATATACACTTCACAGCTTGTTGCAAAGATAGCCATTGGATACAAGTCACAAATATGAAAGCCATATATAACCAGTCAGTATAACAACAAGCATCAAAATTCATTAGCTCAACACAGAAAAAAAGCAGACCTGCTGATCATCATAAAGATCTGAACATTAGCAGCAGTCAGCAAGTCAGTGTCTCAACACAGAGAGTGCAAGCTATTGACCACTTGACTATTGAAGTCAAGTTAGCACACCATTCAGATTTCCTTGTACTGTTTTTACTACATTTTTACTACACTGCTGAAGTTCTTCTGCTAAATTGTGGTGGAAAAGGTCATGTTTGAGATTAAGTCAGCCCCTTCTCACTCAGAACCACATTACACTGAGTGTAAAACTCTCCAATAACATTTAATGCATTAGAAGTTTCCTATTAGATGCAATCTGGTAATTAAAACCATTCTGTCTACTAGACAGAACAATTACAGCAACGGTAGTACATCCCTATAACATGGCGGTCTCCAGATCAATGGTTTAAGCACTTTTCAAAGTACTTTGAGCCAGAAGGCTAGACAAAAAAGTAGAAAAGATTCGTCTCAAATTTCTTCTATTATTAAACAATATATGAAGCCCATGAGGATTTAATACTGCATGTCTTGCTTGCATCTATAGATTTATTTGCTTCCATCACTCCTATTGCAGGTTCCCATTTTTAAAATGGTTAAAAAGAAAGAGAAGTGCATTATATAATGAAAGCTATATTCATGCAAGTGGGATGGATATCAGATGTAAAAGGTTTTCTTTCAAGTACATTTGAGTAACCTTAGTGATAGGAAAATTCCCTAACCACTGTTACATTAAACTGATTAGGAATACTCACATCAGTAATACTTCATAGGTTTAAAAATATGTATTTAACATTACTGGTCATACTAGTACTGATTAAAGTACTAAATCCCATCTTTGGGCATCAGGAACTCCATGGAAAACAAACCCAACATTCAATATTCCCACTACTATAATGTAAAACTGCTAAGCATGTTCTAAGTAACCTGGTTATTCACAGCCACATTTAATCCCAATTGTCAAATACTTAAGACTAGACACTTTTTAAAGACTGACAAGATTCTAGTAGTACTACTTCCTAACCATTTGAAAGACCGTAGGTTGGCATTTATCACATCTCTATTTTTAGTGAGTGATGAAGTCTTCACATCTGTCAGAATTTCTACCCTTTTTTTATTAATAACAACTTAAAACTGCCAAAGAACCTAAAGGCTACGAACTTGACATTAGATACCTTCTTTCGATCTGAAGGTCTTACATCTTTTTAATGTGGGAAGATTACTGTACAGGCACAGTCTCTTGCCACTGTTGTATTCACTACTGAGTAAGCTTAGAACACAAGGCAAGGCAGTTTAGAAGTGTTCTACAAACCACTTACAAAGCATCTTTCTGCTGATCCAGAGCCATAACTTCCCCTCCTTGTATGACAGACCTAAACTACAGGGTAAGGAATGAATACTCACTTGTGTTAATAAAGTCACCACAGTGGAGATTTTTAGAGAGTCTGGAGACAAATACTTTTGAAAACATAATATATGCAACAAATTAATATCGTATGGCTTGGCAATGTGAAACAAATTGAAGTGACATCTTATATTCCCTCTACATAACTTCAGTTAGCCTATTTAGTAGAGCTATACCATTTTCACCACTTAAGGAGTTAGCCACATAGTGTAAATGTTATAAACTGAATGAAATGTTGAGATGATACAAGATCAAGTTGGATCATCTACAGGAATAAGCCATGATTAACTATGTCTCCCATTTCATTTTCAGTTTATAACAGCAATAACAATCTTGATGCAAGCCACTTCATATTGTTTAATGACTAACTAACTCTTGGATTCTGATCCAAGACTTATCTTGGACAATATAATTGAGCCAGTCATTAATCTCTTAGAAATGCCACCACTGGATTGTTATTGCTTATGTTTAGTAAGTCTAAGTAGTGCCCACGCCATATCTTCTTCACGGTCTCCACCACCTTACCAGCAAGATATTTTTAGCTGTGTCTTTCTTACCGTGGTGCACCACCTGTCAGTACGAGAACAATATCAAGCAAAAATGCCGGTATTGTATGTTTGACTGTAGCACAACATTGATGCAAGATGGGATTGGAATGAAAACTAACTTTAGGGCACCTAATTGCACCTTCTAACGGAACTTTCTTGAAAACCAAGTAAGAAAGGTCTCCTGTAGGAAAAAATAAGGATCAACATATTTTGAATATGCATTATTCAAGAACAAACATCACTTGCTAGACTTGGTAATTCTGTTTACCTTGACTATTCACAACCCCCCAGACTATCCAACAAAAACACTCTCATTTTTGCTAGAAAGTTCAAAGTCACTTTGAATTCAAGAACCTGTTCAAGAATAAAATGCTTAATTTTAGTCACAAAGCATTTGGGGGAAGAGAAAAAAATTAAAATTATTCACCATTCATCATAATGTAAGCACAGCTTTGTTTAAAAGTCAGAGGAACAGACAAGATGGAGCTAGTCACCATTACCTTGGGCTTCTTCCAGTAATCCTGAGGTAGATATCATACAGGAATGCTGGGGCCTTATGGCTTACAGCAATCCAGTAATGATATAAAAGATGATTGGAAGTTAGATTTACATTGGGCCGTCTGAAGGCCTGTTCGAGAGGATTCCTCTTGAAAGTAGAAATTACATGGTATTCTGAGAAAGAAAAGTTGCGTAACAGCTTTGATAATAACCGTGTAAATTGTAATGGTTTGCAAAGTATATTACAGTGTGCAATATTTAACTAGCCACACTAACTCTCCTACAATCCACAGAAACTAAAAAAAAGTTATAAGCTTTTAACCCTAAAATCCTGTTAAACTAGTTCTTACTATAATCAAGAGTGTTTTTATGCCTTCATCTTTAGTAGCAAATTTTATCGTAGCCTCTCTTTCTGTTCCTCTTCCCTACCCTAGAAGGAGAATTCAAAACTCAGTGATTTCAATTTATATAGCATGTAAAGCTATTTAAATAGTCAGCTATATTTCATCAAGAACGTTGTTTTTCAGAATAATTTAAAAACAGACTGAGGACTTTACAAGCATCTGAAGTGCATTTTAAATAAATTTTTTAAACAACTTATCCACATTTAAGTATTAAGCAAAAATGCTATCAGAATGGGACTCCATGAGCAACTCCTGCTGACTCACAAAAATTCTGTACCTGACAGATGTGCGGTATCAGTGTCTTAAAGTTATGTGGAAATTCACCTCATCTTTACCATCATCTCTTGTAACTTTATGCTATTACAGACAATGTTTAAATATCCCGATTCAAACTGGAGTATAAATGAAGCAATTTTCCAAGTCTGGTTGAAGCAATAAGGTTTAAAAATACAGAGGCATATAAAATGGGCAAAAGGCAAGTAAAAAGCATGAGGAAAGTAGTCAAGAGAAATAAAAAGTATTTAAGTTAACTGAAAGAAAAAAAATAACCTGAATTTAAGGATTCTATTTCTAAAGAAATTGAAAGCTATTAAACAGCTTTACCGTGCCACTCATCTTGTAATGCTGTTTAGAACAAAAGCTTTCACAAAGCTTTTGGCATGCTGATTACATTCCAGTCAGGGTATCTAAGAGCTGAAAATAAGTGACCATACTTTCTTACGGATTACTTCTTCCTGTGTATTAATAAGTTCTCATGTAGCTATCCAACGAAAAAAAGCCACCTCAATCAACAATTAACTTAAGTCAAATGAAGAGCTACACACCTGCTAAAAATCATACCTCTCAACCATGCAGATGTACAGAGTATCTACTTGTGAGCTGCTTATCCATATATATTCAGTAAAGTTGGCATTAAACCAAAAATAACTACTGCTTCTCTGAGCAATGCTATTTTTCCACAAATTACCCACTCTTTGAAGATTATGGCAGCAAACAGAAAAATAGGTTCTCCCAAAGTTAAAGTTAAAATGAAATAAGAAACCACAAAACCAACATGGAACAATGCTAATGCAACAAGGGGAGAGAACTAAGAGTATAACAAAAAAGCATAATACACTGCAAAATTGAGAGGTATGTCTATTAAACTAGTTTCAACAATAAAAATGCAACATGACCTACTAATTATAGCCTGTGCTTTTACTATTTAACCTTATTTTTCTATTAAAGTCTATTAAAAATAGAGAAACATGGCATACCAACTTCACCCCAGTGGAAAGGATTGGTGCCACCTGTTGTACAGTTATATACCATAACATTTCTTGGTCTGACAAGAAAAAGATAAAAGAGAAAATTAAAGACAAATAACCTTTTAAAAACACAGACAGAAGACATACCCAAAGCTATCCTTTTCCTCAATAGCATCATTTACATAAAGCAAAGAGTGAGTCCTACATTAGATTTTTTTGCTTCCTATATCATCCTCCTTCTTTAACTATATTTCTTTTCTTTCACAGGAGCCGCCATCTACGTAACTGTAAATTATATTCATTAAAACAAGGCCTAGGAAAGAATTTTCAGTTATGGCTTGTGCACCAGCACCAGTAGGTGAGGTCTTTCTCTTTGGCCTAAGAAAGTCATGCTTTGAGGGACTAATGCTGTTAAAACCTTAGATTCCTTCATCCTGCGGAATAGCAGGACTCTGATTAAAAGTTCAATAGAAGATTGATTTATTAAAATATACAATATCATATCAAAATATACAGGATTCTCTACTGTCACCTGTTATACCTATTAATTCCAGAATACCAGGCTGCAGCCAGTGTAGCATTGATAGCAACATCTACTGGAACAAGGTCTGCTACTGCATTGTTGGAAGCTCTCATTGTTCGAAGAATTCCTTTTCCTGCCTTAAAGAACAAAACAACAACAGAGAAGAGACAGAAGACCCAGCAGTAAGTCATATAAGCTTTGCAGCCTTCCAAAAGGAAGAAAACCAAAATTTAATTATATTCATTACTTACAGCAATGAGGAAACCACTAGGTCCATGGATGCTATCAATCCATCCCTATTACGAACAGAGGGAAGGGAAAGTGTTTTGTTAGAATATACTGAAGTCAACAGTTTCAAGTGAAAATTTGAGAATATTCTAAACATAAGGGGTGGAAGGAAAAGAGAATAAAGAAGAGAAAGATATTAATTTCCATGACTAAATGAAGTTGTTCTATAGCAAAATCCGGTGATTTAACAAGTTGCTATGACTCAGACAAGAGATCTACGTGTAGACTCACTAGTCCTTCAAAGTGAGACACTGGCTTGTTTCTTAGTGAATAAGCTGTAGGTCATCGTCTGTACAAATATATTTATGTTGAAAGTACTCAGGTTTACGAGTACTTTTAGACTACACTGAGAATGCAGATAGGCAGTTTCAATATTGATTATTATTTTTTTCATTTTTCCAACATAAGTTCTCATAGTTTAAAAGTTTTTCATCTGCAAAGGTCACTACATAAACGCACTGTTGCCATGTACTCAGTTTACAGGCAACAACATCAGGTAAAAACTCAAGACTTACAGGGAAAGGCTCCTTCCAGCTAGCACCAACAATAGATGGCCTCATTATGACTGTGTTTAATTTTGCACCTTCTTGTAGTACTACATATTCGGCTAAGGCTTTTGTGAATATGTAAGTATTAGGTCTATCGCCCATCAGTTTAGGAGTAATATCATTCACCAGGCTATCATCCATCCACCTAAAGAAGAAAATCAGAAGTGAAAATTACTGCATGCTGTGTCACTAGGGGAAGAAAAGTATGGGCAAAACCAGTATGTAAAAAGGATAACCTGATAAATCTAAAAATACTTCAGAAAGTAAAACTGAAGTCCAAACTCATCATTCAATGAAAAAAATAAACAAAAAAAACCCCAACCAAGCATTACTGTTCCCCTAGAATGCTACACAAGCAGAGGAACAAGAAATTCTGTGAAGAAATTTAGGAAATATTTAAGAACTCAGTTCTGCATTTCATATTTCTGCAACAACCCCAGTCTCCAAACTAGTACACTTAAAATCTCAGCTTAATTTTCAGAATTTAACACCAACTCTCCCTGAAGTTAGCGTGCCATATACTTCTTTCTACTTAAGCAGTTGAAAGTTGTAAACTATTTCCATAAGCATTTACATATCAAACAAAGTCTGTTGACAGCTCCTATGGTGGTTAACTTAAAAACCTCCTAAAACACCACTCATCAAAATGGAAAAGTTACAAGGTTTTTGCTTATCTGAACTGCAGGCCAATACCAGAGGCCAGAAAAATCAAGTTTAATAGAGCCTGTTTATTACTCATTGTGATTACACACTACTATTTACATTAAGGAGGCAACTGCATATATAGAACCCTTCTGAAAAGGGATCTTAAGGAAGAAGGTAACAATTTGAGATCCTACAGCAGCAGTATAGTTAGTCTGGATTAAGACATTACTACTGACTTAAAGACTGTTTATACTGACTTCATGCTCATTTTGTTACAAATCAGCCATAAAATCTAAACATCTGAATGTAAGTCCCAAGAACCACAACAACCAAAAAAATCACCAAAACACATGCCCAGTTCCAGAAGTATTTCAGAATATTTTACATGGCATATTATATAAAGTATGCAAATCTATGAACTTTCCTAACTATCAAATCTTTTTCTTCTTTTGTCATTTAAGTTACTCTGATTTTTTTTCCCTTTAAATAAAAAGTAATAACAACTGAAACAAAAACAAGTTTCTCTGTAAAAGAGAGGGGGGTTGCATGTTCAGTGACTACTGAAAGCAGCACAATGCTATTCATCTTTTTTCCCGAGTAATTAATTTATTACACACCAACTACAGAACAAGTAGCACATTCTTTTACAATAATCCTAATTCTGTCAACTAAATTCTCAAACACAAAATGTATACACAGCAAATCAGTATCTGGGACACAGGCACACTCATTTTATTTGCTTCAGTCACCCAACACCTTAGCCACACATACGGAATTTAGCCAACATTGTTATTCACTAATATTCTGTTACAATCAAAGCTGACTAACACCAGACTGCCTTCATAATACAAACTGGGGTGGAAAGAGAGGTAGAAAAGCCCAGAAAGAGACCCAAATCTGTTTGTATGTGTCTTAGTAAACCCTCCCTCACTTCCATGAGTTCTAAAATACAGACATCTGCCGAAGCCCAAAACAAGCAGTGTTAAGTTATATTTATCATGCTTGTGAAAAGATAGATAAAAATGACTATTTCAGAATATCTCATTTGAAAGTGTACTTAAAGTCAACAGTATAAAAAAAGGTTGACTCAATGCACATTCTAGGTAGAGGCTCACTTGTTTTTAACGTTATTGCTCTTTCATCTATAATAACAAGTTTAAAAAGATTTTTTTAATCCTTTCTTTTTAGTTTCATTGCAAGGCATGATACTTTGTATGACAGGGAAGAAGAGAGACCCATTTAGAATTATTGCTTTACACTTAACCCACATTTGCCATCTGTTTCAGTTAGGGTCAGCTAACACATACAGAAAATAGAACACAGAACAAGTGATTTCCACAGCCCATAGCCCATCCTCCCCTCAGTAATGGCCAAATCAGGAGCAAACAGACACAGAAACAGAGTTTTAATGTTTGCATTCTCCAAACACCTCATGGAACTACTTCTATAAATGTGCTTCTGAGCAGTTAAGTAATATTATTTCAGTATTTCACACTGATGTTGCTATGGCATTCAGGCTGCTGTTAAGGGATTCTTGTCTTTACCGCTCTTCCTCATTATGCTGGTACTCACATACTCGTAACAGCAGAGCTTTTCTTGTTTTAAAAGCTCCCAGTTCAGCTCGCCACACAGCTGAACAACTGCCACTCTCAGCATATAGAAGGCATCATGGATAGATATGAGCATCCCCCTCCTTCTACACCAAACTCAGCTGAAAGAGACCATAAAACCTCAGTCCACCGCCTTTACAGAAAAAGAACGCGTCAGACTTCTAGGACAGCATAAGTTAATTTTTTAATCTTTCAGGTTCCTAACCATTTTTTTGGTACTCCATCATCAGGAAGACAATGATTGCAGATAACTGAAGTCGCTTCATAAAATATAATACGTACTCAAGACAATCTATCAGTTTCCTGGGATCAACAGGAGGTGGATAAACTACTTCCTCAATCTGTTTTTGATTGCAATATGCAAAGGCAGTTGAAACGTGCATGAACACTTCCAGATTCTTCATTTGCTGTGCCAAGAGGAGGAGCTCTTGCGTGGCCACCACGTTTAACCGAACAGCATCTCTGTTGATTAAACAGAAATTTGATTGTCAGAAAGCAAAACAAGAACAAGCAAAAAAAACCCCCAAAACTAGTCAATTCGCTCCTAAATGTCTCAGTGATGGGCTTACTGATCAGTGCCTATGATTGTTTTATACAATTTAGATATTCTCTCTAGCCTATAAAGCTTATTATGGGCACTCATTTTCTTGTGCACACCATATGAATAGGTTTCAAAAAAACAGACAAATAAAGCTTTATCAAAGTCTTTGCAATAAAGTGTTAAAAAAAATCTTGTTTCCCCACCCCCCAGATAAGCTCTGGGTTTAAGACTGCTTTATCACACATGATTATTGAAGCACTGGGACCACTATCCCACAGCAATTAACATTAACAGGAAATGTAATTTCTCAGTTTCCCCTCAGATAAAAGTATTGTTCTCGGCTTTCACTGTCTCTTTCAGGAAGTAGTTTTCACCCAGAGCTGTACATAGCATTTTAAGATACAGACTGTATAGCAAACACAAATTAGTAAGTGTTCCAAAATAAGCCCAGGTATTTTGCTTTCTTGACTTTGCTTTTACCACTGGCTCAAGCCAAGTATTTTAAATGTTACAAAAGTTATTCCTTCTGTTCTATGTGGTCTTCATATCTGCAAGGTTCCTCTGACCATTTCAGCACATCTGTTAGGAAAGATTTGAGGCCAGAGCACCTAATAAATACTCACATTTTCTGTTTTGCCCAACAACATACTGGGCCCAACAAGAAAGCAGAAACTGACAGTGGCTTTTTGTACCAAGACCACATCCCACCAGTTTCTCAAACTGTTTTTAAGTCCCAGTGGGCTTTTGCCATGTTGACATTCCTTAACATTTCAAGGCCATACAACAGCAATAAACATGGGCTACTTTATGACATTTCAACATACAGTATAGCATTCTTAGAGAGGTAGTGCCAGCCTCTGGAACAACTTAAAAGAAAAGCAGAGTTAAGTGTTTTATCCTAAAGTTGCTTTACCTCTCGTTTCCCAAACTGGAGCTCTTACTCAGTCATGCACCAACATAGATATCCACTCCAGTGTTTCAACACTAAAGCAAACCGTTACTTGTTACAGAAGGCAAATATGATCTTTTCTTTCTTCTGTTACTCTTTTCTCTAGAATTTCCTCAAGATTCAGTTCCCCATGGAAGTTCTCAGCTTTCAGTTTTCACCTTTCTCCCTGTGCATCTAATTTATCCCTGCTCCCTCCAATGCAAACCTCCATTCTTCTTTCTGCAGATAAGGGGAAAACTGAGCAGAACTTAACCTCCTGTTTGTTCATCAGGTAGGGAGCAAGTACTACAACTCTTCCCACCTACAGTTTTGCCAGAAAAAGTCATCCTCTGAAAATGTGTTCCCCTTCTAGCAAGGAAGAAGTTTGTGTTCCCTTTTAAACACTAGCAAAAAAAAGCCAACATTACTAGTACACATATTACATACAGTACATATAGGTACAATCATTCATATCCTTTCTACTCATCCCAGAGATCTGAGCAACACGTGCTGTTAGTCAGGAAGACTCTAAATAGCAATGTCTTTTCAACAGCTTCCATTCAAGAAGGCCTTGAAATTCAGGCACAGGCACTTAGGAAAAACAACCAAACAACAAAAACCATAAAGAAAAAGCACCAAACCAAACACACAAATTCTGAGGGGCCTATAATGAAAGTACCCTATAATAAAAACCCTTTTATTTAGTCTCTAAGCACTAATAATGGATTTGTCTTTTTGTCTAAAGCTTTAAAAAGATAAAAACTTTTCAATGTTGAATAGTGTAATTCTAACCTCTGGCAAAGCAGGTTTAAAAAAATATGCCTCCATCTTTCTAAGAGCAGCAAATGAAAACCCAACAGCTTAAGATAAGTTTTGGGGAAAAGATTACTACCTTAAGGGGCATTATCAAATGGACCAAGCACACAAACATCAGACTACATGAAGCAGCATGACAACATGAATATTTGCAAGATTGTGCGGATCCTCAATTTAGCCCCTCCTTGGAGTACCACTGGTTTACCAGACCAGAGTACAGAGAATTTCAGACTTACCTCAGCGTTTCATTGAATCTGACTGTAGCAGCACAGTGAAATATTATATTAGCACATTCTATAAGTTCTTTCTTGATTGGTTCACTGAGTTCCAGTCCAGGCTGTGTAAGATCACTTGTAACTACTATTATTTTTGTTCTGAAATCTGGCTGCTCTTCTCTCAACTTCTCAAAAAGCTGTCAAAACAACACAATTAAAAATTCACACTAATAGGCAGTGAAGATTGCATGTGTTGTGTAGAAGGTAGTAAGTCTTCAACTTACATTTATATTTTTTTACTACTAGTCTCTGTCCTTAAAAAAATAGATCTCTATCAATATCAGAAGAAAGAAGGAATGGTCTCTATTAGACACCAGGACTCAAAGAAATTTTCAGTACACTCCACATACTGTTATCTCTTCTCTTTTCATAGAATAAAAGGGGGCGGAAAAAAGTCTGCCCCTTCTCAAGTTTGACAATAATCATTCAAATTCTCGCAGACTTGCACGAGTCATGCTTTAACCCAAGGCAGGGTTAAAGGCTATGTACATCCGATAAAATTCTATCAATCTAGTGTTCAACTACTTACTCTCACTGTGAAAAATCGCACCTAAGCGTATATTCCACCACATATTCTCTTCATAATTACTTGGGTTCTAACCACATAGCTTATTGCACACAGATAAAAATTCTTGCCTCATCTTATTTACACTCATTAGTATGCATGTTTTCCTGAGCAAAACAGTACTGTGGGAGTAAAACACACTTGAAAGTTTCACCAGAGCAGAATCCTCTTAATTATACAGAGGCAGATTTCTTAGCAACTGCTTCAACGCAAGTTGATTATAATGTATTAAAATCAGATTGGTCCTTTTTTCCCCCCCTCCAAGCATGCAGTTATACTGAACACAAGTAGTTAAGTGACACTTACAGAATGAAGAAAAGTCAATTCATTTTCAACTAGATATTAAGCCACCTAATGGTACAGTTTCATGACTCTTAAGGCATTATAAGTTTGCACTGCTACCAAACAGAATGGCCCTTCTAACTTCACTTCCATTTTACTTCTCCAGCCCTGGCAAGAGAAGGTAACCTGATGCCTATGTAAGCATACACGCTTGCCAGTCTAGTTAAAAAAAAAAAAAACCAACGCTTTTTTACTAGTTATTTTTTCAGCTCAACTATGAGCTAATGCACCTAATGCAGGCCACCTAAAGTAGTCAGGTAATGCTACAGTGAGAATATAGGACACATCCAGTGATGGGGGTCCTGGACTGATTTCCCAAACATGAAACTCCACATTAAAGAACAAAGCCACCAAGACAGCATTTAAAGCCTCTGCAATTCTTAGTTCACAGGGTACAGCAAACAGTGCTTACCTAAGGGCAGGAAGCCTTTTGCCACTTTGAAAATAAACCTACTATGTTTTTTAGTTGGAATGACAATGCCTGCCTCCAGGGAACTGAAGCAACCACCTTTCAACCATATTAATATGTTAAACATTATAATAGAAAAACAATCCCATGGACAAGCACTTAAATATCTAGTTTGGTACTCTTAGTCTGTACTTTGTATCTGTTCTGCTGCATTTCACATCCACAGCCACGTGTTATTCCTACATATTAGCACTGGCATCACTACAAAGAGGAACAAGAACAAACACCTAGAGTACATGCAATTTTATGCCAAATTGTAACTGAGGAATTGAATATCTGAAATCCAAAGCAAGAAGAAATCACAACAGTTTTTGGCTATTTGCAGCTCCATTTAATTACCACACTTCCTATTTGGATTTTAAACACTCCACAAAACAGAATGTCCAAGGATCTGTAGAACACTTTAGTCCATCCAACTTGTGGTAAGTTACTGGCAGAGCCCTTACAACTGGACAACTTAAGACAAAAGATCCTATTAAAAAATTTCAGTCTTTTGGAGTGATCTTGGTTAATGTCAACTAAATAATACACTTACAATCTAATTTGTCTCACCATGTGATGAAGACGGAACAAATACCTGGCCCCATGAACACCTGCACAGGTGTGCAACACCATTCCTTTATGCTCTCATTCTAGGGACTAAGATGCAGGACTACTGTAGGCAGTAGCCCTGCTTACCGGGATTTCCATTGTGAATCTGTTCCAACAGTAAGTACTCACCAAGACTCACTCCTGCTGAGACTGACTGGGAGCAGAAGATGTGAACTCAAATTTAAAAGCCTTTTACAACACATTAGTTCCCCAAAAGCTTCACTGAGGTTTAAACCTTACTGAAGTCAGTCCACACTACTGCTACTCTCTCCTTTGCCCAGATGTTCCCCATTTTTTATTTGGGTAATAGTATATTAAAAAAAGAGATTGAGAAACTTTTCATTTTTCATCTCAGCTTATCCTAGAGATCTTTTCCTTGTTTCAGAGAAGGAGGAACCAGCAGTTTTACGCAAAGAAAACTTGTGACTCAATTTTAAGACAGAACCCCTCTAACTCATTCTGCTGCATTCTGACATCGCACGGGACTGCAAAGCGGATGCTTCTGAGCAATGAGCTAGAGTTTTGACATGGTTACAGGAAGTTGTAGAAATTCTTTGCCCTTAAACAACTAGCACCTCCTAGCTTAAATGCATTCATACCTTCTTATTGCTCCCTTTAAACATCATCTAAGCACAGACTATATACAGACCACCTGGCATCTCAACATACCTCCTAGGCCTGAAAAATTAAACTGTCAACTCCCATGTCCCATAAGAGAAAGACCTGGATAGAAATAAGCAAACTCTGCTTTAGCAAAGTTCATGCTAGAAACCTCTCCTCTTCCTCTTCATCCTTATCATAGACAGGATGCTCTCTATCAGCAACATGAGCAGCACTGAAGGATGGTTCTTCACGTAGTAAAAGTGCCCAGCATAGCTGGAATATTAAGGTAATGAGACTTTTCAGGAGGAAAATATCCCACCCAGCATGCACAGAAAACCTTTTAGATAGTCACATACCTTACAGCTGATAATTTCTTCTATTCGTGCTTCAGGTGTCTGCCCTGCTTTCTGTCTTACCAATACATACACTGCTTTCACTTTAGGACAAGATCTGAGTAGCTTTTCCAGAAGCACTTTTCCCATGAAGCCTGTAACTCCCGTCAGGAGGATGTTCTTTCCTTCATAGTACTCAGGGATGGAAACCATGATGACCTTAAAAATCAAAACCAGAAGTGTATTAAGGAATTTGTAGAAGAAAAAAAAATGGCACAGATGCAAACATTCAGCCTCATATCCACAATAAATGCTTAACAGCTATTTTTTTTTAAAAAACAACCTATAACCAGTACTTAGAGATGTCTTTTCACCTTTTTTCACCACATTCCAACAGAGTCCCACAGGGTCACTACAGTCATCCCAGATCTTCTTGTAAACTGCCCCTGTTGACAGTGTCTTAAGGAATTAGACAGGCACTCAGTCTAGGAAAACAGTTCAACTTTAACCTATTTTTATCTTTATGTGCATGGTCCTTTACCACGCCAAGTGTCTGTTCCATGTAAATTAAAGGTTGTGTCATTAAAATATAGTCACAAGTAGACACTTCTGATATGCTGACAGAAGACAGGGAGCCAGGCATCTGCCAATCGCTGGCCTTGGTATTTTGCCTGCGTCAGCAAAGTCCCTTGTCAGTGTTAAGATGAGCCTTCCTACAAACATTGCTAGGCCAGAGAGAAGGTATAGGAGATCTGACAAAGAAAACCAAGATGAACCCTGTAGCTCAAGAACCAAGAGTGGGCAAGGAGAGACAAGGAGATTTGTTACAGAACATATCTCACTGACAGGTTAGAACAAGACTCAAGTCAATCACTTCACCCAGTACAAGTAGATGCATGTTCAGATACAGACATTTTCTTATCCTCTGCCAGAAAACATGGGTATGTGCCAGCCCATAACACTTTGTGAAGCAGTTTTTAGTTAAGGAAAACATCACCATACTTGAGCACCTACCCTGTTTGCCCAATCTGGCTCCCTGCAATTTCCACCCCTTCCCAAAGATCAAGTCACTGCTCAGAGGAATCATTTTTTGTTGGTAGAAAATGTGAAAGCAATATCGAAATACTCAACAGCCTTTCAGAAAGTGATCTGTGGAATAGCTTTGAATTTTGTCAGCATCATATGCAGCTGTGTGTCAACTCAGAAGGGAACTATCTTGAAGGTATTCATAGCTGATTTTTCTTAATTTGTCAAATAAAGACTTACAGGCACAGACTTTTATTTTCTATTGCACCTCGTAGTTAGTTCCTTGGCATGAGGCCTGCTGGTTTTACATTGATTACAATACAGTTTCACAGATGACAAGTTTCCAACCTTTTCATCAATTAAGTGTTATTTTTCCCCAAATGAGCTATGAGAATTCTCACACAAACTAAAGGTTTGAGTTATCCACAATCACACATCGGAAGAAAACAAAGGGCAACAAACTGTTACTCAAATCCAGCACAAAGCTCAGAAGTGTTGTAGGTTTTGCTTCAGTTAAAGTTAACTATGAGAATTATTTCTTTCCCCTCCTTTAATCAACCACTTGGATATTATGTCTAATTCTAGATACTGGAAATTGCAAGACTTTAAGGACAATGTATTGCTATTTTGACACTAATGCAGTGTTTGGACCATAACCTTTGTGACCTTTAGAACTCAATCTATAAATTGAAGCCATTCTGTAAAGTCTGATATACCAGCATTTTTACATATAACCCTTATTTATCTTCACCATAACCCCTGAACAGCTTACTTTTACTGTAGAAGACTGTAGTATATGGATACACTTCCACTATGTTATATCAATCCATCCTATTAGACTTGCAACAAGGTGATGTAGGGAAAGTCTACTTGTAGTCTCCTGTAGCAGATTCACAGACAAACCATTACAATCAAAATGCTATCAAAAGGGGGCAGATACCATGCTCTCCTGAATGGAGATAACTTCTTATGCAAGTAAGATTTACAATACTGAATACCTAAACAGGATGAGACCCTTTTTTTACCTACTACCCAAGAATAAAGGAATGTAACTTCTAAACATGCTTAGCTCTCTTGTAACAGTAGGCTACTGCAAGCAGGAACTTACCAGAGAATACATGAGATGCTGTATGTTAGCAGTGAACAAGTACCAGTTTAATTTGCACTTTTTGCCTGAAAAGTAAATATTTTTGAACACATGTCTACATCTCCATACTGTCATATTAAAGCACTTGTGCTGTGCTCTTTAAATGTTGTGTCACAACAAAGCCTGTGAACAAGCTGTAAATAGTTACTTGCCAGAAATGAATTATCACCTGCACAAGTCCCAGTTTCAGTAGTCTGGGTAAAAAGTCTTACATTTTGCTGTCCAACACTCCAAATCTTAATTTTCACTCCCTTTTTTGACACCATTAGGTCTTGCATTTATTAGTGAAGCATCTAAAAAACTGACAGTGGGATACAGTATCAACTTCAGAACAGAATAAGCACTACTATTTCCATTGGTCACAGTCCATCCAAAATTGGTTCTTTAAAGATGAGACAGAGGTGGATGGTGGGAAACATCAAAACACTTTTGCCACATAGTCAAGAGACTTCAATGCAAGCTTCAAAGCCCACCCCCTGCAATAAAGCACGGAGAGCAAGACAGAGCACGTTTATGAGTAATTTTTCCCTTTCCAATGTAAGACACAGGTCTGTTATCTTCATTCTGTGGCTCTTAAATTCACAGTTAATGCTCTCTACTATTGAGCTATCTCCTCATAACTTTCATTTTCCTGGTCTTTGTATACACCATTCGACTCCACCTCCATCTAAAAATCTGCATGCTTGCTGCCATACATAGGATAAGACTTCTATTCTGTCAAAAAGGGAAGAGGAAACTTGTGCAACCACTACCATACCATTTTTGTCACCAAGATTCAGTTTTGTTATGGTTCCCAAATAATCTTTTTACTAATTTATCTGCCTAGCCATAACTCCATATGAAGGGGTGGAACACTTAATGACAGTACTTTAATACCACCAGTTCACTTGCCCTTACTCAACAGAAGGCTTAATACTACTTCTGACATAATGCCCTACCCTCAATCTGTAAACCTGTTCACACGGACATATAAAGTCTTTGGCTATGTAAACACAGGAACCTTTCTACAATACCCATGGGCTACAAGCCAACATCTGTTTCTAAAAGCCAAAACAATGAAAAAGTTTTGCTGCCAGTGGAAATAACAGTGTTGCTACAGTACAATTTTTTAGGTGACTGAAAAATGCTGACAATATTTAGGGCCATATGATAGGAAACTTGGATTTATTCTGGTTTCTAGTTTTCTTTCTATCTCAGTTATTTCTGACCATACTCCTTTGAGTATGAGGTTGACAGCAGATCAGGAACAATTATTTCATCATCTTGAAACTCTCATAGAATACCAGATCTACAAAACATTCAGATCCAAAGCTACAATTAAGTATAGTCAGGAAATGGGTTCACTTAAAAAAACCCCACAAACATACATAAATACTCACATTCACACCTGAAACACAACAAGACCTCTACATTTGCAGGCTAAATTTTTCGGACTGTTTTGTTTTTAAAGGATTGACAGAATTGTTTTAGAAACTCTCAGCATCACTTCCCTTTACCCTGGCCTCTGACAACTACCATCTGGTAGACTTTATTCATACTGATTTTCCACATGAAGTTCATCTTCTAGTTCCATCCCCCTAGGAAGATTCCAGCTAGGAAACAGAATCAGTGACCTTTTCAGAAGTACACACTGCTGTTACAGCAATAAACATGAGGATTGTAAGGGACCTGCCCAAAAGCACCCAATTCCAATTAGGGTTAAAAACCACGTATGGAACCTAGGTGTGAATGAAGAAAGTTTGCAATAAGCACCCCATGTTTTGCCCTCCTAGAAAGACATGTTCTCTCAACTGCAGGAAAGAACGTTCCTATTTTGTACCTTTCCCTGCCTTCTCCAAGAATGCATTCCCACATGCCAGTTAGGATAGCATTGCCAGCAACTCCTAATTTCAAGTTCAGAATGGATTTGTATTACACCTGTGAGACATAACCTATGTCACCTTTTAGAGTTATTTATGGCAGCAAATTACTCAAGAACAACATCATAATTTGGTGTTTGTTTTGTTTTTTTTTAACAAAACCAAACCACAGTTAAGAAGAAAGGTGTAGTCCCCAGCGGAAATGTGGTCTGACCTCTAACACAAAGGCTTGAGCAGGTCCTACTGTGCAAGATAACAAAGCAAAATTGAATTTAGCATTTCAAGGTTGACATTTACCTATTAGCAATCATTTTATTTAGTTTTAGAAATCAACTCCTTGCATGTTTGCAACAAGTAAACTACAGCTATTAATCAATAACACATTTTATCTGATTTTTCAATAACTTGCTAACAGCTACATCTTGACACAGCACACAGACAACTCCTATCAAATGCAAAACCGTCTAATGCATACTTGGGAATATCTGAATCCCTGTATTGTAGCTACTTTTTTCAACCAACAGAAGCCAAGAAAAAGCAAGATCTGTCAGCTGGAACCATTCGTAAGAGTTCAGTGAAGAACGCCTGCTCTAGAACAGGTATGATTAAAATTACTGGATGACTTGTAGGGACAAAGTCCCTGGTAGAAGCAGCATCTGTTAAGTTGCTACAGAGCAACTGCTACAGAGGTGGTGATACTTCTGAATTCACAGGTTGAGTGCTAAGTCACCAGTGACACTTTGGAGATAATGCTCATTTGAAGAGTGCTGTCCTCTGATAAATCAAGGGCTCCTAAGCACTTCAGTAAGAAGCACCCCTACACTCCAGGATCCTAGCCAACATTCCCCATCTTGTAAAAAATTCTAGTGTCCAAGACTGAGAAAGTGCTATTATGGAGCAAACAACAGCAGCTCTGTTTGCCTTCAGAGCTACTGCAGCAATATTTAACTCATTACTTCAGAGGTCTTTATGACTCTCAAAACAAGGACAATTCTGTTTTTAACAGGAAAAAAGATCAATGCTCAGATTTGTCCAAACACAAATCAAGATGCTGAAAGATTTGCTTTCCAAGTGCCAGAAAAGCTTGTGCAGCTCCACTGAATGTTTAAATGCTAAATCCAGCAACTAGAAAGAGTGTGAATCCTAAGATTAAATGGTCCACTTTCTAGTTTATTAACTGACAAACATGAGGTCAACGCCACAGTCCCTCCAAATTCAATCATGTCAAGATTATCACTTTCAGGAAATAGAAAGCATGTATTACCCAACTTCCCAAGCATCAGCAACAAGCCATAAAGTTCTGCCAAAATACAGCCTGATAAACTAATCTCACCCTTTCCCTCCAACAGCTTGAACCTAGCAGTAGCAGCTATAAAAGAAAAAAGGTCTAAAAACAAGGCAGAAGAAGGATTTTATTTACGTATATTCAGGAGCTTAAGTCCATCTAGACATCAAATCTGAATGAAACAAGTGTTTTTAAACATCACACATGCATGTATACACACCAGACAAATATCATTACAAAAGTTCTTCCAATTGCCACATTGCAAGGACACCACAGCAAGTCAAAAACCAAAAAAAAAATTGATTCAGGCAACAAAGGAAGTAATATGTAACTCACCTAAACAAGGTTACTGCCAAAAAGACAGGCCTAGGCCATATCATGATATCATGTCTCATTTCATTTGGTGTTTTGTTTCCACAAAAGTAAATCAATGAAGGCTATCAGCAGACTGTCCACATTTTCAACAACCACCAGGGTCAATGATCTACCCTATTTGGACAATACTTATTCAGCATATCAGTGAACGATGACAGTTTGTTTGCCTTCACCGTCCAAGGTTATATCCATTGAGAAACTTCATCTGTGAAAGATACTGTTTTAGAAGATGAGTAGAGCCTGAAATGATGGAACAGAGCGTTTCCTGTTAACTGCCCTCAGTGTAAGTTAACCTTAAAACATATCTATTCCAAACTTTACAATCATGTGGAAGATTTGGGATTCTTCCCAAAGCTAGAACAAAGACAAACTTATCCATGTTTTATCAACATTCTTATCTACTCTCTGCAAGGCCATTTTCTTCACCATCTGTACACCACCGTTCCCTGCAAGATTAGCCTGCCAAGAAACTTAACACACCTCCAGGAGCTGGAAAACAGACTGTAAGGGTTGAAGTGGACTAGAACAACTACATTTTTAATGATCAAAATGAATCTACTAATTTAAAACAGCAAAGACTGGCTAGCTATTATGACTGGTAGCACATCAGATGGCAAGTGTCTCACTGCACACTTTCCAGACAAGTAACTGGAGTGCATTCAGAGTAACAGCAAGTTCTCTTGTGTATCCTAACATGCCTGTATTGATGATCTCTACATAGAAGTGAAATGCAACAAAACAAAATCAATCCAAAAGATTATAGCCAGCGCATCACAGCTGTAGTACAAATTCCACCAGAAGACACAAAGCTGTATATGGAATATGGCAAACTTGTGGCTGATACTCAGTATATTAGAGAATTTCTGAAAAGCAACAACAGACATTTCAAACTAGGCACATTCTTCAATCTTCAAAGATACTACCAACGAAGAGATTTGTCTACTTTATTTATCTACTGAAAGACTATACCAGTTACAGTAACTAATAAAGATAGGTCAAAGTTTACACAACATAAGCCAGCCTTATTTATGTCCACAAATAAAGTACTCTTGCTTTAAAAAAAAAAAAGCACCAATTCTTCTCCTCACTATTCCTAACCACAGAAATACACTAGACACTGAAAGTTTTTCTTGGGCTGTATGATCCTCAAGTTACATTCCTCTAGGATATAATGCTACCTCTGGCAGTACATATACTCAAGGTAAAGAGCATTATTAAATTGATTCAGCCAAGACTTCACTAATACTGCACACTGTTTAATAGCACTACAGAACTGATACCATAATATAGATTGATACCAGACACTGAAGTAGTTCTGTTACCTCCTTTAAGACAGTGACAAAACCCAAGAAGAGCAGTCACTCAACTGCTTTTGGAAAACAGTGAATTTGAACTAGCTAACTCACAACTGTAAGTTATGAGCAGCATTCAGCCCAATCCACAAACTATTTAATTTGCTATTTGAAGACATACGTGTGAAAGTAAGATTATGAAATTAAGGCTGTGCCCAGAATTCTAGGGTCTTTACCCTCCTTTAATCCTTTGGTCTTCCTGAGAGGAACCCAACCTCAATGTGGGCCTCTGCTGAGCTGATCTCAGCAGAATTTCATCATTAAAGGTACTTGATGCATGTGGTTACACAGATGGTTCTCATGTGCATGTTCATAACCCTTCTTTCACTCAAAATTTTGATTTTACTACAAACTTCCATTCACTTGTGCTTTTACTCAGAGGGACTCTGTACCAGCCGATTTTGAAATCGCTTTCAAGTAGTAAGTACTCTGTTCACAAAGTAAGAGAGCAGTTCCTTCCCTTGCCGTATTTATATTTCCTCCATAGTTAAGTCCCTCCTCTTAAAATGTATTAAAACACAATTTCTTTTAAGTTGCCCAGCTCATGTGGAAACATGTTTAACACAACCAGAAAGCTTTCAAACGAGTTTTATGAAAAGAGACAAGCAGCTGAAAAATTCACTAAGCAAGATCATAGCTCCAATCATTTTATCTAAGTTAATTAGAAATCTGCATTAGAAACCTCCCTTGTGCTTTTGGTTATGAAAGGATTACAAGATAAAGCCTCAATGTTTATCAAGGTAATTGCATAAATTATGTCTCTTACTTTGCGTAAATAACTCTTGAGTTAACCCTGAAAGGAGAAAAAAAAAAACACAACAAAACTTGCCTGAATAACGTACATATAACATAATGAACACATCAGTGCTCACAGCTGACTACTACATAAACTGTTGAAGCTACAGGTTCACTCAATTATTATTCATTGCATTAAGAAAATTTACCCAAGGCATCACATTAGCCTTTGTATGAGTATGTAGATACCTAGTCCAGGTTATCACTAGGAAACACCTTAGCAGCAGCAGCAGGATTATTGCTCCAGTTGTTTCTGTGATACTGCCATTTTACTAGGAGGAGGTTTAGGATTCTTCAAACTTTGGAAAGCCAAAAACCAAGAAGAGGGAAGGGGGCATGATGACAAACAACTCAAGGGGCTCATCAGTTTGCCTAGTTTTACAGGTAAGAGACATATCTAGATAACTAAAACCCAGAGCCATATACTCTTTATATTGATCTGACAGGACAGAGCAGAGAACTACTCAAAAACTGCACTTGCAATTACATTCTGTTCAAAACATCAAAAGGACAAGATAAGCCATCTGTGCCAGTCCTTTATTGAGACTGCCTTGGCATGTATGATTAGATTTATTAACAAAGCACGTACAATCAGAATATATAAATCAAGAACAAAACCTCCAACTTGAGTTAAGAGTTCCCCCCTTGTGTTTTAAATTACACACATTATTACAGAGTTAGAGAGCTTGAGCCACATTTTACAGCAGACATTACACACTGAATTTGAAATCCTAAGAATTAACACTTCCAGACTCCTACCATACTGTCCTGTACCTTTTTCAATTGAAAAATCCCAGATGACCAACCTTACTGATGCTCTCTGCTCCTCTCAACTGAACATTTCACAGAATAACCAGGTTGGAAGAGACCCACTGGATCGTCGAGTCCAATCATTCCCACCAATCCCTAAATCATGCTCCTAAGCACGTCATCTACCCTAACCTTAAACACCTCCAGGGACGGTGACTCAACCACCTCCCTTGGCAGACCGTTCCAATGCCTAACCACCCTCTCCGTGAAGAACTTTTTCCTAATCTCAAGCCTAAATCTCCCCTGGCGGAGCTTGAGGCCATTCCCTCTCGGATAGCATAAGGAAGATTTTGGGGTGAGGACACACAACAACATAACAGACTGTTCTACCAACAGACTGCCTACCTGTCCTAGAAATGAGACAAATAAAAGTGAACACAATAAATGAGATGCATGATGCCTCTCTCTCCCTTATCAGAAGAAGAGAGGTATTTACTCCACTCCTGTAGCTGATACTAATCATGTAGATGCTAACGGCTCCAATCCTTTTTTATATGAACAGATGTGCTACTCAGATCTATCATTTATGCCTACTATGCCACAAGCGCTAAAAAGTTACAAATATCAAGCTGAACAATAACATGGAAAGGATGGCATCATACAGTGAAGGTACAGCTACCAACACCAAACAGCAGCTTAACATGGTCTACTAAGCATAGTTTTTCTAACCACACACAAAGGAACAAAGTAATGGTGTACATAAAGTCTCACACATTCTTTGATAAAAAGCTTAACAAAGGCAAAGAAGAACAGTTAATTTAAAGGGCCTTGCTATAAGCCTGGTTTAAGTACACTCAGAATTAAAAAAAAAAGCAAATAGGAATACCCAGTCTATTCAGAGACAGTATGTTTTAGTACTGTTTGCAACTTCCAAACTTCACAAGTGTTGAAGTGAAACAAAGCACAGCTGGAGGACTATTGACTGCCCAATTGCTGCAAGGCTCAGAATTAGCAACTGGGATAAACACTGCGAACATACAAGAAGCTAGTAACTATGCCCAGCCATTAAAGGACTATATCAGAAGTCGTCCACCTACAAAGTACCAAACTAACCAAGTACAAGTTTTGATTATATTGTTTCCTTTTCAGAAGTTTTTGTTTGTTTGCCTTCTGGTACCCAGCAGCTCTGCTTCCTACAGACAAGTAACAGGCATGCTGTACTGAACACAGATCCTCCTCAAACACATAATATTTTGTGCTAAAACAAACAAAACCCAAAAACCAAATGCACACAGAATACGCACATGCACAGAGAAGGCTGTCTAAAACGGAGAAGCTAACCAAACCTGAAATTACTGCAAATGATACAGCCATGTCTTCAACATCAACTAGTATGTTTTCTAGAAATTGCTTTAACTTTCCAAACTGCTGCATAACCACTTCATTTTGTTATATAATCCTTCCAAACACTGGAAGTACAGTGTCTGTGAGCAAATGAGAGTTCCTACAAGAGCTAGAACTCAAACAGGAAGATGATAGAGGACCTTTTGGTTCATGGCAGTCAAAAGTAGATTCAGCCTGGTCTCTCTGGAGCCAAGAGGATGGACTAATTCTCTATTTGCAAGAGAAATGCTAATTCAAGGTATTCAAAGGCATCTATTACTCTCTATATGACTCTTCTAGGCAGAATCCTGGCATACTGTCAGGAATTGCACTGTAAAACTGATACTTAACAATGTTCTCTGCTGACGTTTGGCTAGAAGATATACCGTACATTTTCAAAGTCCGAGGAACACTAAATACCAAATGAGGAGAAATTCTTTTCTAGTTTAAGTCACAATTTTACCTCAACGCTAACTTTATATTAACAAGAATCACCCCAAGCAGCTGCTAAAGACATTGAGAGACTGGGGGCGGGGGTGTTGTAACTATAGGAAGGAAGAAGTATTTATCATGTCCAAAACATGCCTCTACATTACACAGTCACACTTAAAGGAACACAATTGTCCACTATGCTTTTACTATTAAAATTGTCTCTAGTAATGCTTCATTAGAGCTGCAGCACAGCATAAAGTAAATAACGACTAAGTACTTGCAGTAAAAAGTTACAGATCTAATTTGCATATTACCATATAGTTCTGCAGCAGTTCAGAGGGGAAAAAAACCTACGAAGTCAGTCTTTCATATCCAGTTGTAGGAAGTTCTGGGTAGGGAAAAGCCTGATTTTTAAACCAGCTATATTCAAGAGAAGGGTACAAAATCAGAGTAGAAAAGCTGAAGAATAGAGATCCTAGAGATATATACTCAATACATAATCTCCCAATTGCTGAAATAATGGTAGCTCAGTTATGAGGTACAGACATCATGAGCTGGGGAAGGTACTGTACAGACAGATATCAAAGATAGGAAAACTCCTACATGCTCCATTTCCGGTTTAATTATTATTGAAACAGTTATTAAAATAGCAAAACCTATCAGTTATTAAAGCTGTGAAGTAGGTTAAATGAAATTAAAAGTTTCCGTTTCCATGGGATTCAAGCTGGCTTCAATTACAAGTCCACTACCAACCAGTATATCGCTGCAATTAGCCACAATTTAAACTTCACCCAAGAAAGTCTTTCTGCAGCCCCAAACAGCTCCAGCTCCACAAGGACTCCAATTCTCTACCTGGAGTTAAGGGCTGCTGTGCACTCCAAGAGCTGTGGAACCACTTAACTGTTTCCTGATACGTGGAACCATTGAGCTGGAACTCCTCTTTAAAGAAACAGACCATTTCACAAAATGACAGAATGGGGACCTTAAATAAACCTTAACCTGTTTCAGTTCCTCAACACTCTCACAGGAAAAAATATCTTTCTAATGCCTAATCTAAATCTACATTGTTTCAGTGTAAAACCATTATTCCTCCTTCTATCACTACACTCCCTGAAAAAGAGCCCCTTCCATATACAACATGAAATTCCTCAGAACTAATTTTCTTAAAGTTACATCTGTTTTAGAAATCATAGAAACTTTCATTTCAGAGTACCAAAATTATAGCTTTATATTTTGTGACATTTAAAACAGTATTATGTCAGTAGCAACCAAAATACAGAAATACTCTTCTCCATCTGGAAGTACTTGGAAAATAAAAAAATAAACACATTCAGTGAGTCTTGATGGTTGTTCGTGGATGACATTAAGGTTGACTTAGGATGTAGACTGTCAGTTCGCATGGCCTATCTTGAGACAGTAGAGTGCATGTTTCAGATCATAACATCACTAGGTTGGAAAAGACCTTTGAGATCAAGTCCAACCATACCTGTCCAGTACTAAATCATATCCCTAAGCACTTCATGTACTCATCTTTCAGATACCTCCAGGGACAGTGACTCAACCACCTCGTTGCCTGAAAACCAATAACTAGTCCAGTGCCCAATAACCCTTTTAGTGAAGTTTTTCCTAATCATAGAATCACAGAACAGTTTGGGTTGGAAGGGACCTTAAAGATCATTAGTTCCAACCCTCCTGCCACAGGCAGGGCCACCTCCTACCACACCAAGCTGCCCAAGGCCCCATCCAACCTGGCCCTAAACACCCCGGGAACGAGGCAGCCACAACTTCCCTGAGCAACCTGTGCCAGTGCCTCAACCACCCTCATCATGAAGGATTTCTTCCTTACGTCTAGTCTAATGTCCAGTCTGACCCTCCCCAGCAATATAATATTATATATAATATTATTTTATTATGTATATTATTATAACCATAAGACTACAACCATCTTATTCTTATATTATGATTGTATAATATATAAATATATTATAAGTACTCGATATCAAGTTATTCAAAGCCTCATCCAACTTGTTCTTGAACACCTCCAGGAATGGGGAATTCACTACTTTTCTGGGCAACCCAGGCCAGTGCCTCAGCACCCCTAGAGGAAAAAAAATTCCTCTTAATATCTAATCTAAATCTACGCGGGCTCAGAATGTCATATAATGTCATATAATGTCATATAATGTCATATAATGTCATATAATGTCATATAATGTCATATAATGTCATATAATGTCATATAATGTCATATAATGTCATATAATGTCATATAATGTCATATAATGTCATATAATGTCATATAATGTCATATAATGTCATATATTAGAGAGTGAAAGCGATCTCACCCTCCTCTTGCACAGGCTCCAGCCCCGCCTCGGGTCTCTCCCGCACAAGCCAAGCGGGCTCGGGGCTGCGGCGGCTCCTCGTGGCCGCAGGGCGCCCGGCGGCGGCCGAGGAGGACGATGAGGGGCCGCAGGCCTCGCCCCCCCTTCTTCCCCCTCAGCCGACTCGCGCCTCCGGCCTGGCGGCCCCTTGCGCCCGCCCGCGGGATGCGATGAGGCGGCTCATCTTTCCCCTCAACCCTCTCCGCTACCTACTGCGGGCGGCGCTCCCTCCCCGGACCCAGCGCGTGCCCCCGCCGCTCCGCTCCGCTCCTCTCCTCTCCTCTCCCCGCGCCGTCCGCCGCCGGCTCTGCGAGGGGCTCAGGCTCCAAGCGGTCCCTACAAGAGCCGCTCCCGTTGGCCGCCGCGCACGCGCCGCCCGCCCGTCCTATTGGCTGCCGGCCCCGCGCCGCGCGGAGGGGGCGCGAGGAGGCCGCGGGTTGGGCGGCTCCCGCGAGCCCCGCCCCGCGCCCCCTCCGACTCCCCCTCTTCCCGCTCCCCGCCGCCTCCAGCGGCCGCCATGCTGAGCGCCTGAGGGGGCGCGGAGTGAAGAGTGACTTGGGTTAGAAGGGACCGTGAAGCCCAACCGGTTCCGACCCCGCTTCCCACCTGACCAGGCTTCTCGAAGCCCCGTCCGACCCGGCCTTGGACACCTCCAAGGAGGGGGCAGCCACAAATTCCCTGGGTAACCGGTGCCGGGGCCTCAGCACCCTCAGAGTGAAGAAATTCTTCCTTATGTCTTGTCCAATTCCAGTCTGAACCTCCCCAGCAAAATAAGATTACATATATAATAATAAATAATACTACATATATAATAATAAAAAATAATATAACCATAAAACTACAACCATAAGACTACAGTGATATTATACAATCATCATAAAAGTATAAATACATTCTATATTATGAATACTATAATATACTTGAACACCTCCAGGGACGGGGCAGCCACAAATTCCCTGGGCAACCTGTGCCAGCACCTCAGCACCCTCACAAGAAAACATTTCTTCTTAAGACTTGATCTTCATCTACGCTGTTCCACTGTAAAATCATTACCCCTTCTATTGCTGTGCTCCCTGATAACGAGCCCTTTCCATCGACAACGTGAAATTCCTTAGAACTGATTTTCTTAAACTTGCCTTTGTTTTAGAAATTGTATTTACATGTTAGAAATTGTATTTACATTAAACCAAGGCGCTTTCATTTCTTGGGTACCCAAATTATAGCATTCTAATCTGCGACATTCAAAAATAGACAATATTGTAAAGCCTATGATCAATAGCGACAAAAATATAGAAAATACTTATCCATCTGGAAGTACTTGGAAAATAAATAAGTATATGAGGTGAGCCTTAGCACAATTGTTTGTGGATATCATAAGACGTTAGACCTTTGGACCTCCCAGATGAGCAGCTGGTAGAGATCATAAAATCACAGAATAGTTCGCGTTTGAAGGGACCTTAAAGCTCATCCGGTTCCAACCCCCTGCTGTGGGCAGAGATGCCTCCTACTAGACCAGGCTGCTCCAGGTCCCATCCAACTCAGCCTTGAATGCCTCCAGGGAGGAGGCATGATTGGTGGCTTTCTGGTATTAACCATGTGTGAGCAAGTGGTGTAGGTAGAATCGATGAAATGAGAAGACAGCTTTAAGAAGACAAAAGTGCCCTGAAGACAATATGCATTGGGTATTACATGGTGGTGATGGCAGATAAACACTGTTATCGGTTAGCAGGTGTTGATTGTGTCTCTCAGTATTATTTAGAGGGAAAGAATCCTGCTTTAGAGATGCTTAGTGCCAGCATGATGGCTGAACATTGTCCCTCCACAGGTGAGGAGCCTGCCTCCCCCTGCCTGCCCCGTGCAAATGAGGCACCAGCTGGTCACTCTGTTGTGTGAACCTATGTATGGTGCTTTGTGCTTCCAACACCTGAGACAGATGCCAAACAGCATGATTAATGTTCATTATATTCTATGAAGGATGAACGTCTATAAATGTTAATAGGGAAATGGAGAGTTATGAAATGTTTAACACTGCTGCTACAAGACTTCTTTACCTGAAGGAAGAGACTTTTTACAAGGGCACATAGTAATAGGATGAGAGGGAATGGCTTTATTTTGGAAGGGGGAAGATTTAAGCTAGACGTTAGGAAGAAATTCTTCACTTTGAGGGTGGTGAGGCCTGGGGAAGTTTTGGCTGCCCCATCCCTGAAGGTGTTCAAGGCCAGGCTTGATGAGGCTTTGAGCAGCCTGGTCCAGTGTCCCTGCCTGTGTCAGGGGGGTTGAAACTCAATGATATTTAAGGTCCCTTCCAATCCAAACCATTCTATGATTCTATGAACTCGTCACTTGGTATGGTTGTTTCCTGGCAATAGCACTGCAGAAGTTTCTAGCAGCTTGCACCAACGTTACACATGCAGAGTCTGACCCAGTACCACATTACACGTGCAGAGACCATGTCACCTGTGTGTTATTGGTACACATCATACCTGTGCTACAGAAATCATTGCACTCCACTTACCCCACTGTTTATTACCAAATACTCCTAGGCTACAAAGCAACACACCATTATGCCATGCCTTGTCACTGTACATCCTTCGTTTCACAACCGAATATTGCACACATGGATGTGCATCGGCTTAAAAATGTGAAAACAACTTCAAAAGTTAGGAAACACCCTATATAAGCTTGTACTACCGATATTAATTCTGATTACTGTGCGTATTAGGCATTACGTGGAGTTGTCGTAAACGCAGTCTTTGCTTATGCAACTTCAGGTTACTTTTTTGGGGATGGCTTTTGCCTGATACAGGCCATGAGAATGGGAGCTCACGTAATCCACAGAGTTTAAGTAACGATTTAATCTCTACTGTTAAATGTGTACTCCCACAATTTATCTACTCAATACTCATTAAAACTAGTACTTGAGTACATCATGACATAGTACTTGGAATCACATAACTCTAAACTCTGTATCAGAACTGTTAGTGGACTATTTTTCGAAGACTTTATACCTTGGAAAATACCTGTTCATTGAAGCTAAAGCTTAGCCCCATCATCTGGTCATATAGGAAAATCAATGCAGGCAATGCACAGATTTGATTCCAGATCTCCCACATCCCTGCTGAAAGGTTTTGCCACTTTGTTGTACACTTTTACACCAACGATGTTTCCTGTTTTGTTGTAGTGAGATCCTGATGATGCCTTACTGACTACAGGAATGAAGCTTTGTCATTTCATATTCCCCAGTGTGGAAGAGTCCATTTCAGCAGAGATGCAGATGCAGAAGTGCTGTCAGTGCACATGAACTCTTAGAAAAAATTGATTTTAGAAAAATTTTTCTTCATATATGCAAGTCAAAGTTTCTCGAATTATTACAGATGTTAAATTTGTGTGCATTTTTCAGAATTCACTTTGTAAAATTTGTCTGTGATACCAAATGGAAGAAACATGGAGAATACTAACAATATTTCAGTGTGGGCACACAATTGTATTTTGTCCAGTCTCATTTCTGAAAATAGCTAAAAAATGGCTTAAACCTTGGCAACACAGCAAAGCATCACCAAATACCATGTTGGATGAGACTTTGAGCAACCTAATCTAGTGGAAGGTTTTGCTGCCCACAGCAGGGAGGTTAGAACTAGATGATCTTTAAGGTTCCTCCCAAGCCAAACCATTCTATGACTCTGTAATTCAATGAAAATTATTTCAGATGCCATCAGAACATAAAATAAATACAGAGTAATCAAACTGCACTGTTGTTGGTTTGTGTTAATCATTGGCTCAGTATACAGTTTTGTTCAGTGAATTAAAAAAATTAACATGTTGCAATGTACTATTTTCTCTCTCAATCAGTCTTATACTGCACTAGGACAAAATGCTTTGATAAAGCAGAGTATCGCAAACAATACAGCATGAGTTCACAACGCTAAATGTATTAATGCAATAATGTAATAATATAGTAATGTAATAATATGAAGTTGCTTATCAAAGAACCTACCAACTGGTTATTCAAAGTAGCATTGTGAATTTTTCATCAAACGTAAAACTGAGAAGATACCAACAAAAATATGTTCTGGTCTGGGAACACTGGATAAATTACTTATAAGTAAAACAACATGCACTTGCATTAGGGAGTATTAAAAAAGCTGCTGTTAAAGTAAAAAGTATTTGAAATTCTATTACCCAACACAAGGATGTAGTGTGACGCAATGCTATAGAAATCTATATGTAAATAACAAGTCCCTGCAAGACCAAGTCTTGGTTTGTTATCTGCAAGAGTGTGAGACAAACACCTACATAGTCAGGGTCAGAAGAAAGACAAATCATAAAAAGAGTCCCAGTTCAGGTCTTTAAATAGATTCATGTTTCTAAACAATACTAGCAAGTTGTTTCATTCACAGGAATCCTACAGAGATAACTTCACCACATCTCTCAAACTTTAAGCAAGGCCAACAGTCGTAAGAAATCTGTGCCTCTTATTGTCCAGTTTATACCAATCATTACTTTTGCATCCACATCCTGGACAAGGCTCCCCAGTCTTCCCGCTTTGGAAACTGAAAAAGATGTCACTGGCACAAGTGAGAGAGGTCAAGTGCCAGACCAAAACCATGAATTATCGCTAGAAATTACAGACACACTGCAGGAACACGGTTTTCATACAGAAACTGTTTCTCTGTGCATAGCTTTGTCAATATAGACATCAGAAACAGAATTGTATTTATGCAATCAATGGTCGTGTATATTTATTTCAGTAGGCTGTGGACATATTTGCCCAGGGGGGTAGTGGAGGTTCCATCCCTGGAAACAATCAAGGTCAGGCTAGATAGGGCTCTGAGCAACCTGATCTTGTTAAAGGTGGCCTTGCACCTGCAGGGCGTTGAACTAGATGATTTGTAAAGGTTCATGTGGGAGCAACGCTATGTATATGGGAGATTAATTGGGACTAAGATAAAGCATGAAGCTGGTACCAAGCACATTAAAATAAACATAATTAAAAAGAGCAGGTGTTCCAAGCTAGACAAGCAGGATAACAAATCTTGAATGTGTGAGAAGACCAGGGTTGAAAAAAACTCCTGGGAATAAGTGAATTGGAGGTATGACTGAACACAGTCACGAGAGCGTAGAATAGACAAAACCAAAAACATCTTTTTTGTCTGAAGTTCAGAAGCCAAAGAGCTATATAAAGATCTGCTTGAATGAGAGAAGTACTTTCTTAATTTGATTCCTGTATGCAGGTCTGTTTAAAAGAAAATGCTTAGAGAAGATTACGAGGTCTATGCCTCCTTCATCGACATAGATCTGTTCCAGCCCAAAACATTCTATGATTCTATTATTCTATAATTATGAAGTATGGGGGATTTTTGCATAAACTAGAGCATGTATTTACCACAGGCTAGCTGCTTATGCAAGCTTCATGGATGTTCACTTCTGATTTTTGGTAAATGGAACACATTTATTGAAAGAATGAGTCAACAAAATATGTACTTTCTGTGCTGCCAGAAGTATGCACACAGGCTGTTTCTGTTCAGCAATCTTACACTCATAATATTTGTGCTTATGCTGATAGGAGCTAACAGCAATACCTATGGAAGGTATTTGTAAAGGGTGTATTTATGATATTATGAGCATTAACAGCACTTATCTTTGAGTTACGGTGCACTCCACTCACAGTAATTTAGGCTTGAATTTGCAAACTTACTTCTGTATGTGATGTGGTACAGAAGGTACAGTTCTACAGGAACTCAAAACTAGGGCTTTGCATAAGCAGTAACTAATACAGTTAAAACTATTTGTTTTCTAATTTAAGGTATTATGGTTCAAGGATAAGAGTCCGATCAAAACTAGTTAAACCAGTTTAGGAAAAGCCCAGGAACTTATTTTCAGCTGTGTACTAAAGTTAATCAGAGTATTTAAAGATATCTTTGGATTCAGAACAGAATGAACACCTCGTGAAAAGAAACTTATAATTTTGCTGTCCGAAGAAGTAATACAGGTTTTGATCAAGGGCTGCTTTTTTCTTTTACTAATGAATTAACTGATTGAGGAGACTTATTTAGCATTCTGGGTGTTTTTAAAATTTAGTCCTGAATAAATTTAATGTGTATTAGTTATAGATGTGCAAACTGGATGGGTGAGGAATATGTTGTTTGCAATTGAATGTATTCTGCTACCTTCTGTACGTTTTCCATGCTAATGTGCTAATTATTTGGTTTTCAGTAGCAACTGTTAGGATAGCAATATATATTCAGTAAAGATTACTAAATCACTAAATTGCAGAATGGAAGAGACTTCAGTAGATCATTTAGTCCACCTTCATGCTCAAAGCAGGGCCACCTAGAGCAGATTCATCAAGGCTTTGTCCAGCTGGGTTTTGAGTGTCTGAGGATAAAGACTCTACACCCTCTCTGGTCAACCTCTGCCAGTGTTTGACCACCTTCATAGTGAACTGAGGGTTTTCTTCTGTTTACGTGGAATTCCCTGTATTTCTCTTTGCCGTGTTGCTGAGAAGAGCCTGGGTCTGTCTTCTTCACTCCCTCAGAGTAGGTACTTACACACACTGGTAAGATCCACCTGAGCATTCTCTTCTCTAGACTGAAGAGCCCCAGGTCTCGCAGCCCATCCTTACCTGACAGAAGTTCTAATCAAATGATCATCTTTATGGCCCTTCACTGGAATCACTCCAGCATGTCCTAGTCTCTCTTATATTAGGACCTCAGAAATGTTTCACCAGTGATGAGTAGAGGGGAAGGATCAACACCTTTGACTTACTGGCAATGTTTCTCCTGATATGCTGTCCAGGAGCCTGTTGGCCTTCTCTGCCATGAGGGCACATTGCTGGCTCATGGTCAATGTTCAGCCCACTGGGATCTCCAGGACCTTTTCTACAAAGTTGCTTTCCACTGTTCTGTACCAATGCATTGGGTTACTCCTACCCAGTGCAGGACTTGGCATTTCCCTTTACTGAACTTTATAAGGTTCCTTTTGGCTGATTCTTATCTTTTGCTGCATGACTACACACAAACATGGTTTCTCCTTTTTCATTCTTGCCAAGTCATTTAAAAGCAGCAGAAATACCCGTCCTGAGATTCAAAGTATGGAATCTAATTTCATACTCCTTATTTTGAAAAAACTGACTAAAACATCTCTTAACTGTGCTGGCTACCATGCCAAGCCTAGTCAGCTTGATATTAGTGACAGTTGTGTTTGATATTTTTTATCTCCTTTGTTACTGAAATTTTCTAATGTAAATGCATTTTAGTACCTTGACTGTACCAATAAACCTGTGGGTGACAGGAACATTTCCTAGGAGTGGCTGGTATTTGTGAGGAGTGTTATATGGTGAACTGATCCTTTTAAGAGGAAGGACGGAGGCTTAGTTACAACTTGATCATATGAGGCTTGTATCATGGCATTTAAGAAATGTGGCTGGGTGGGTCATATGACTACAGTAAAACAGCTCAGTAAAGGACAAATTTTGTACTGTACAGAATTATTGAAAGGAATAAAATATTAGACGTGAAAATTTTGCTCAATTAGGAACAGCAGGCTGGCTGAGAAAAAGCTACAAGACAGGTAGCCTGGTTACAAACAGAATTAAATGGAGCCTAATGAGTGCATGGTTGTGGTGCCCAGCTTTCGCACGCACTGGGTCACAGAAGACCCTTTGCAAAATGTTTCTGTTCCATTTTTGACACAGTTGTACCTTGCTTCTTCTAACCTCCTTTCAATTGTCCCTTAATTTGCAGTCTAAAAGCATTTACCAATATATACTTTGGTTTCTCTGTCAGCACTTGCCCTTTTATACAAGAATCCATTCCCACAGTAATAAATTTGTAGAGTGCAGTCTTATCCCATTTCATCTCTCATTTCACTGGGGTAGAATAACCACGTTCTGTAAGTTTTCACTGTACCGAGAATCTTCTCCTAATCATTTCAGGAGCCCATCTTTGCATCTTTTTCAGATTCAGTTCATAATTTTATAAAATATTCCTGATGACATTTCACAAAAATATTTTCATACCTCTATGCAAAATACCTTAATTGTAACTTAAGCTTATATTTGATTTTCTCATAACTGCCTCAGGTCAGCAATTTATAGAAAGATGTGACTTCAATGAGTATATTTTGGTTTCCTCTTCTGTCATGTAAAGCTGAGCAGGTTTTAGCACACGGTGTTGTTATTTGGTCCTGAGTACAAAATTATACAGAATCACAGAATAACCAGGTTGGAAGAGACCCACCGGATCATGGAGTCCAACCATTCCTCTCAAACACTAAACCATGCTCCTTAGCACATCGTCCACCCATCCCTTAAACACCTCCAGGGAAGGTGAATCAAACACCTCCCTGGGCAGACTGTTCCAGTGCCCAATGACCCTTTATGTGAAAAAATTTTTCCTAATGTCCAGCCTAAATCTCCCCTGGTTGAGCTTGAGGCCATTCCCTCTTGTCCTGTCCCCTGTCACTTGGGAGAAGAGGCCAGCACCCTTCTCTCCACAGCCTCCTTTCAGGTAGTTGTAGAGAGCAATGAGGTCTCCCCTCAGCCTCCTCTTCTCCAGGCTGAACAACCCCAGCTCTCTCAGCCGCTCCTCATAAGGCCTGTTCTCCAGCCCCTTCACCAGCTTTGTTGCTCTTCTCTGGACTCGCTCCAGAGCGTCAACATCCTTCTTGTGGTGAGGGGCCCAGAACTGAACACAGGATTCGAGGAGCGGTCTCACCAGTGCCGAGTACAGAGGGAGAATAACCTCCCTGGACCTGCTGGTCACACTGTTTCTGATACAGGCCAGGATGCCATTGGCCTTCTTGGCCACCTGGGCACACTGCTGGCTCATATTCAGTCACTGTCAACCAACACCCCCAGGTCTTTCTCCTCCAGGCAGCTTTCTAGACAGACTTCTCCTAGTCTGTAGCTCTGCTTAGGGTTGTTGTGCCCCAAGTGCAGGACCCGGCATTTGGCCGTGTTAAACCTCATGCTGTTGGTCTCAGCCCAGCAGTCCAGCCTGTTCAGATCCCTTTTCAGAGCCTCCCTACCCTCCAGCAGATCTACATTTCCACCCAGCTTAGTGTCATCCGCAAACTTGCTAAGGGAGGACTCAATGCCTTCATCCAGGTCATTGATAAAGACATTGAACAGGGCTGGACCCATCACTGAGCCCTGGGGAACCCCACTTGTAACTGGCCTCCAGATGGATTTAGCACCATTTCCCACCACTCTCTGGGCCCGGCCATCCAGCCAGTTTTCCACCCAGGAGAGTGTGCACCCGTCCAGGCCAGAGGCTGACAGTTTCTGAAGCAGAATGCTGTGAGAAACTGCGTCAAAGGCTTTACTGAAGTCCAGGAAGATACATCCACAGCCTTTCCCTCGTCCAGCGGCCGAGTCATTTTATCATAAAGGCGATCAAGTTAGTCTGGCAAGACCTGCCTTTTGTGAACCTATGTTGACTGGGCCTGATCACCCAGTTCTCTTGCATGTGCTTCATGATAGCACTCAAGATCACCTGTTCCATAACTTTCCCTGGCCCTGAGGTCAGAGTGACAGGTCTGTAGTTCCCTGGATCCTCCCTGCGACCCTTCTTGTAGATGGGCACAACATCAGCCAGCCTCCGATCCAGTGGAACGTCCCTGGTCTTCCAGGACAGTTGGAAGCTGATGGAAATGGGTTTGGCCAGCACATCCGCCAGCTCCTTCAATGCCCTTGGGTGGATCCCATCTGGCCCCATAGACTTGTGGGTGTCTAGTCGGGCAAGCAAGGCTCTGACCACCTCCTCTTGGGCCATGGGAACCTTGTTTTGCTCCTCTGGCTCCAAGGTTTGTACACAGAGGGAAAATACATTTCTATATAAATGAAATTTCTTCTTATTTCTATTAGTGTAGCCTGTAGGCTCTTTTAGTTTTAATTCTAATTGGTAATCATTAATTATTTGTGTTGATGATGCCTCTACACTTCATCAGTGATTTTCATAGAAGCTATCCACACGTGCGCATTACTTGTAGACATCTCCTTTTGTATCAGCTCATTTCATGCTTCAGTTTTTCTCTACTTATTTAATAGTTTTCCAAATCAAAATGAAAATCTGTGTCCTCCTTTGCTTAGTAATTACATAACATACCCTGAGATATGACACCTTTGAATTCATGGTCAGTTGTCCTTTCTTTTTCATTTTCAGTTGCCCTTTTCTGGCATAATCTTCATAATTTCTCCTCAAGGACTAATTACACACAATGAACATCTAGCTGACATAATTGAGGAGTAATTTACCTATCTACATAATTATATAAACTATAGAGCTTCTTATCTCATTACTCACAATCATTACCTCGTAATTTTTGCTGTTGCTCTATTAAGCAGTTTAGTAATATCCTTTAATATAAGCAGAACACCCTGCCTCACTGCTATTTTCCCCAATGATGTCTTTTTAGCTTAGCATTTCTGATTTTATAGGTTCAAAATAATTAATGTATTTCTCGTTTACTTTGCTCAAAACAAGCCATTTCATGCATTCAGCTGTAAAATAAAATAACATCCCTTCCTCAGTCATATAATTGTTGTTTCATAAGTTTGCTATTTGTTGGTGTTTAATTGGATCTTCTATCCTTTAATTGATATCTTGCATTACATTCATTGCAGCTTGGCATGACAGGGGCAGATTAGAAGCCTAAAACAATCCATGCTGAGGCCTTTCTTCATCAAAGAAATATGCAGGGCTGAGAAAAGCAAGCCTGTCAAATACAGGACATGGTTCTGTTGCCTATGGACCCAGTCCCCACAATGCCCAGGCTCTGAAGAACAGGCTTCAGTATTGGAAGAAATGGCATGGAACTATATTTGCCTTGATTATCAGCTGAGAGGGATAAGTGAAGTTACAAAGATGATGATCCACCTAGTCGTGATGTTACCTCAATGCTATTGCCAGCATGGTGACCTTAGAGATTGTCTCCTATTGATGGCTGTAGCAGGACAATGGAGAATGGTAAGAGGCCTCTGCAAAGGAGCAGAAATAGAGCAGAGAATTATGACTCCTTATCTTTTATAGTGTTCACTGAATGACAAGTGGGTCAAAAAGCCTGTGCTTGTTCAGTTGACCCCAGAGATGGGGTGAGGCCTTTCAGTGTAGACAAGGTGTATCATGACGGCTGGACATCAGTTTGCTCATACAGTGCTACTGCCCATGCAGCCTCTGTGCTTCTGGGATAGCACAGAGAACTGTTGTCTTTGGGATCAGGTCAGCGATGTGTATGGCTTCTGCACAGCTCAGAGCTCATTTGCCATTATTCCACCCAAAGCCCTGTGCTGTCCACCCTAGAGACATGTTTAAAAGGTATTGCAGTTAATTTGGTTTTAATCAGCAATGCTGATACAGGGAACTGCTGTTCCTGGTTGTGGTGGAGAGAAAGAGAAAGACATCTAACTTCCAGAGTTTTCTGGGGGATTAGGAACTGGATATCCAGAGTAATGCTAGGAAGTATGTACTCTTCCACATTTTCCTTTGTAATGACCGTGGGGGTGCATAAGTCCAGATGAGCTGCCGGCTGGGTAGGGCGCTCCCATCTGAGGATCCTTTCAAGCTCTTTGTCTTTGCTGCATCTGTTACGTGGCCCCAGTGGTCTTCAAGAACACTGCCTTTGTTCATTCAGATTTACTGGGGCAACAGTCTTCTCAAACCCAGAAGTTGTTCTGAGGTTAGCAACCCTCTGATACCGCCATTAGGTAAGTCTGCTACCCAAGAAACGCCAGGCTTTGTTTTAACACAGATTCACAAAGAGTATCATTTTCTTAAGGCTCCTGGTTGCACCTCTCTGAAATTTCCATGACCTTGGAAAGATGGCTATTGACATGGCAGAAGCAAATAGATAAAGGGGGGGGGGGGAAGAAAAGTATTAACAGAAAGAAGGACATCAGCAAGGAGGGAATGGCAACAGAAAGTAGGGCAGTAAAAAGCATTTCAAACCTGAAGATGTGTAGGTGGATGAGGAAGAGCTGAAGACCGGCCATCAGTAGTAAATAGAGTTGTTGACATGACATTGAGTCTTGAATGGATTTGTCATGTTTGTGAGTTTTCAGGCAGTGGAGGTGGAGAAAGGTACTTCAAAGAGCTGCCAGGCGTGAAAATGAAGAATCACGGAAACTTTGAGTGCAAATCCTTGAATGGAATCCTATCTCACAGCTGCACTGTCAGCACTCATATGATGTAGTTATGCTACTGAGCAAAGTTTTATTATTCTTCATTAAGGTTTTCAGGCTAGTATAACACAAACAGCCTGTCAGAACAGACTCCACATAGCTTCTTTCTCACCTTCTTCCAGCCTGCAATGGAATGGAGAGGAGAATGAAAAACAAGTAAACCTAACGGGTTAAGATAAAGACAGTTTAATAGGACAGCAAAGGGGACAGATAGTAACAACAATAGAAATAATAATAGAATATACAAAACAAGCGACACACAATGCAATTTCTCAATAACTGATGAATTGCTCCTGTCCCTGAGCAGCAATCGCGGGCCCCTGGCCAACTTCACCAGTTTACATGCTGAGCATGATTGAGTCCCCTCCCAGGTTCCTGTGCACCCCCCACCTTCTCAGTGGCGCGCCAGCACAGGAAGCTGAAAAGTCTTTGATTGCTTAGCAAAAAATAAAACCATCAGTGTGTCAACAGCATTATTTTCATCCCAAATCCAAAACATAGCACTACACCAGCTACCAGGAAGAACATTAACTCTGTCTCAGCCAAAACCAGGACAATGATGCACAGTTGCAAGATGCCACTGATGCTGAGACACCTCTGTTAAGATTAATTTCTCATCAAGCAACAGGCTATTTGAATTCTAACACTGAAAAAAGCTTTGTTCAGGTAAGTTACAGTCAGTTGAGCCACATACTGGAGAGCTGCTTAATCTTCACCATAACATTAGCCATGTAAGCACATAAGATCATTTCTTTGCAACACAGTGAACAGAAACTCCACAAAATGCACAGTTGTAACACTTGCTGCCATGGAATTATTTCTTCTATGACACTTGAATTTATAGTCTATGCTTTAAGGTTGAATTGCAGTTGTGGTGTTATAATATTGCTGAAATCTCCAACAGGACTTGACTTTTAAAGCAGAGTTATCAGGTCTTCAGGTTCCCAAGGATACAGGCTTTTTTTGCAGAAGATTCTGGAGATATTTTGACTGTGCAGAATTTAAGGGTATTGGACATTTGTCAAAATGTTTATGGTTGTTCCACCACTCAGTCTGAAGCACAGAGCAGGATGTTCAGAAATCCCAAACACTGTAACAAACACACACTAGTTATGGCACTTCCCAGAAGATTCAGATCTAATGTTCATGTAGCATAGCAATGGTTCGTAGATGCACAAATCCATCAAACTCCATGTGTGTTGGAGTTTGACCAAATGCCTTTTTGCCCATGAATTATGGTCTATGGGGGCCTGAATGTGTCAGGCTCACTGTGTTAAGTGCTAAATACATGTATATATACATCTATCCAGGTAGAGACAAAAGAGCCCCCAACCTAAGAATAATAGTCTGAGTGCAATAATCCTTACTTGACTTAAGAACTCGGAAGTAATTCTGAGCTGTGATCTCATTTTGGAGAAGTCTAAGGATCCAGTAATCTGGTGATTAAGGCACCCACACTGGTGTTGACAGACCTGATTTCAGCCCTTACTCTGCTTGATTAGTAATTTTAGTGTTAATTCTTTCTCCCATGACCTTGAATAACAACAGGCTGCCCTACACCCTAAGTGTCAGTATTCTGGATTCTCTTTCTTGCTTTATTTTGCTGTATAGAAGAAATTCTTCAGAACAGGGATGTAGATAAGAGGCAGAATGTGGATTAGAAAATACATCCCTCTTCCTGACTAGGATCCTCCTAAGAGAGGAAACTGATCCCACTCTCCTAAGGAGAGAAGCAGCTTTCTGTAATTTAGAGCGTAAATTACATTTATCTCTCTTCTTGGAAGGACCAGTTAGCAGGATTAGACTTGAATGCATTGCTTAGAGAGCCAGGGTTTCCAGTCAGGAGCTGAAGCAGGCAGACGCCTTAAAGTCAGGCATTCTTTCGAAGCCTTATCCAGATTGATTTGGTGAAATCTGAGGCTCAACAGTAGAAGAAATCAAACTGAGTGTTTTTCTTCTGTGTGACATTTTAATAGCTGCTCTTATCTGACAATGGGTCAAGTTCTCCAGTCTTTGGCTGTACTCTGGATCTGACATTCACAGTGCACTTGGAATTGAAATGTTTTTTTTTTTTCTCCTGCTAAATGCAGGTCATTTTTCTTCCAAAGCATGGAATAAAATATTATTTTGTACTGTGAGTTTGTTCCATTAAATCTTGCTTTCCCTGATACTATATCAACTGCATTTAGCTTAATTATTTCCATCAGGTAAATGCCTTCACACTTCTTTATATTTCATGGTAATGAAAACTGCAGCTCCTGGTTCCATTAATTTTGCCTAAAGTACAGCAATTTCCATTTGGTAGATAGAATTTGAAGTTAATCAAGCCTCCATTTTGTCTTAAAGAGGCTAACCTGTTCTTTTATTTCCTCCATTTCCCATTCTTATTCCCTCATTCCCATATCTCTTCCTCGTCTGAGTAGAATGGTTGCCACAATCTCTTGGTATCTCTTGGAATCATAGAATCACAGAAAATTTGTAGTTGTAAGGAACCTCATCTGGTTCAATTCCCCATTCAAAGCAGAGCCAAGCCCAAGGCTTCACCAACTTGAAAGATAAATCTGTCTGCTATGACTGCAACCCCTCCTCCTTCTATTACCCAAATTTACACTGGTTTCATCTCTATCGTTTCTATAAAGGCTTATGCATGATAAAGGAGCTGTAGTTGTTTTGTTATTAACCTAGACACATTGTAAACATAGAGCCTAGGTGTTCCAGTTTGTTCTTTGCCACACAGGATGTAGGTGGTGAGTTCTGCAGTACATCTGTAAACAAATCAAGTACAACTACACCACTGTAGAGCTCTATAATTCCCAGATCCTCAACTACAATGCAGAGAAGTGCACCTAGAAGCAATTTAGGACAAAATATACTATAGAGCTCTTGAAATTAACAGTAAATCCAAGTATTATGAAACAAGTTAAGAACAAAGGTTGCCTTGAAAAGTAAATGAAACCACGTCAGGTTAGAGCAAGGCAGCTCTGGCACAAAGTGGCAGAACCAGGAAGAAATTATGGGAGTGGCAGTTAAATATGTTTTAGGATTCATGAGCTCTGGTTAAATTTCATGTAGTAGCATGAAATGCCTCTGCTTGTATGTTACATCACTGACAAGGGGATGATAAGGATGCAGAGTTCTCAAAGCATAGCAACAGCACTGACCTGATAGCTTTTTAACCAGGATCAGCTGCTTGTCAGTAAGTTAGGAGATTACTAGCTAGCTATGCTGAGACCTACAAGCAGATCAACATCTACTTCTTCCCCTTTAAATAATAGAATCATTAGGTTGGAAAAGACCTTAGAGGTCATCAGTTCCTACTGTACCTGTGTACTACTAAATATTGTCCTCAAGTACCCACCTTTTAAACATCTCCAGGGATGGCAACTCAATCACCTTCCTGGGCAGGTTGCACTTGGCCTTGTTAAACCTCATCCCATTGGTCTCAGCCCATTGATCCAGCTTGTTCAGATCCCTCTGGAGACCCTGCCTACCCTCCAGCAGATCAACACTTCCTCCCAGTTCAGTGTCATCTGCAGATTTGCTAGGGGGAGACTCAATCCCCTCATCCAAGTTGTGAATAAAGATATGGAATAGGACTGGACCCAGCACTGAGCTGTGGGGAGCACCACTTGTGACTGGCCTCAACCTGGATTTAACTCCATTTACCACCACTCCTTGGGTCCGACCGTCAAGCGAGATTTTAACCCAGCAGAGGGTACGTCTGTCCAGGCCAGTGGTAGCAAGTTTCTCAAGTAGGATACTGTGAGAAGATGTGTCAAAGGCTTTACTAAAGTCCAGGTATGCTACATCCACAGCCTTACCCTCATCCAGTAAGCAGGTCACCTTGTCAAAAAAGGCGATTGGGTTAGTTTGGCAGGATCTGCCTTTCATAAACCCACGATGAGTGGGCCTGATCACCCAGGTGTCCTGTATGTGCTGTGAGATGACATGTATGAGATTTCATTAAATGAAGCTGTGCTTCCAGATGAAGGTGCAGGCAACCTTGTGCTCTTCTTGCACTTCCTCTCAGAGGACTTTGGACTTCTTCCATTCCAAGCCCCTACTCGATCATCTAGGGTTGTCTACTCAGGACCTGACTGCACCCCACAGGAGACAGCATGCAAAGTCCCCTAAGCAAACTCCCAGCAGGCTAACAGAGACGCATTTTCTAGTAGCAAGTGGATTGGAGACATTTAGCTTAACCTATAATACGTTAAAAACCACAAAGCAAGCTGAAAAACCTTATCTCTCATCACCCAGTTAATTAGTTTGAGTGTAGTGTTATGAGCATGCAATGATATTGATTCCAGTTCTAGGGTTAGCACAGCCAGCCGGGCTATCTGATATCTCAGTAGTCTGGAATAAGTGTACATATAGGTACCTTATAATGGATGCTGGCCTAATTATCTCCCTTCACAATTTTATACTCAGTCAAAGGTTTACCATTTGTCTGAAATAAACTTTACCCTTTGGCTATCTTTTAATTGTAAAAGCTGCAGTAGAAACAATCGACAATTGTAGTCCCAAGAGCCTATGCTCTGGACAAAGTCACAAATTCTCTTCAATATGACAGAATCTAGAAAAAAAATTAGATGACAGCTGTTTAGTTGTACTGGAACTAAGAAATGCTGCTAGGCTTTCCTCATTGATTAAATTTGCTGCCTTCTGGATGTGCAGAAGGTTTGGCTGACTCTGTCCTTCTGTCTGTAGAAGGATGGTCTGAGAATGTCTTTGGGCTCATAGAGATGTGAGCTCTAGCTCTACCCTGATTCCACAACAGGGTGTGATGACTATACCTCATCACTCCTATCTTTTTCTCTCAAGCCTTGGTTTACAGGGGAATAAAATCAGGGGCTGTGCAGTAGACAAAGTACAGTAGAAAGAGGCTGCAACACTCATGAACTTCTCTGTCTGTGTAGTCATGAGTAGGGACTCTGACATCCACCACAGTGAATATCTTCAATGTAGACTTCTGAAACACTCTCCATGGCTTTTCCTTCACATTTTTTTTAAGGTTTTACTTCCTACAGAGGATCTGCTTGCTAGATTTTTAAAATAATTTCCAGTTTTCCAGAATCGGTATGAAAGCCTGTTTCCAGTCTTTGTGCACCCAGCTGTGGTCCAAAGAAATAAGTGGAAAATCTGCTTTCTTTGTTTATACGTATGAGACCATCTTTTCAATATGAATGAAGTTCTTTTTAGCACTAGTCTAATGCAAGACGTTTAATTTCTGTTACAAGACTTCAGCTTTTTCAGGCTGAGATACTGTTGGAGAGTTTGTTTTCTTTCATTTTGGCTTTCACGTTATATACAACATACAGTTTCACCCATCTTCTTTTTCATCTACCTCTTTCATCTTCTTTTGGGGCAACTCACAGTTAAGCTGTGTTTTAGCCATCACAGTATTTCTTCATGAGTGTTCCTTGTTTCCCTCTGTTCAAAGTTGCTTTTGCTGCTTGTTTTTTTGTTGCTTTTTGGCAAGCCTATCTTGCCTATAACTTAAGTCTGGGAGTATATCCTAATTCTTTATCAAATGCATTTGGTTTCAGGGTTCTGCACAGATTTATTTTACAGCAGGGCATTCATTTTACAAGGACTGCTTTGCTTGTCATGGCTACAAAACCTCCTTCTTGTTAGCCCCTGGGGCATAAGTAGCTAGCATTTTATATTGCAGTTCTCAGTGTAGTTGAGGCTATCATATTTGATTCTTACAGCCTTACCCTTTAGTAGACTTTCTGCTTCACTTTGTAAAATTTACCAGATTATCCAAATTACTTACCCTTACACCTTCATTTATTCCAGTTTTTTAAGGAATCTTGCCATACCCCTTAGCATCCTTTGTCCTTTCCTGAGCTGCTCTTTTCAGTTTCAATGGGATGTTGTATTATTTAGCAGTTCTACCTTTCTGTCTGAATTTCATAGTTTCTTACATACTTTCTTTTAATAAGTGCTGCAGGCTGATTATTCCAGACATAGTCCTCTGGTTCTTCAGACACATTTACCATTCCCTGAAGTTTTCTCCAGAATACTTTATTGTTTATAAAGCATTCATTTGCAGCTCCCAAACCCTTTTTTGATTGTGGTTTGCTTGTGACAGGCAATATGGTGCTTCTGAGATTCAGGGTCTCTCTGTTTTATTCCCAATTTAGACTATTTCTACTGCCTGGCACTGGTGGAAGACTCATGCTCAGCTGAATGCTGAAGAGATCATCTTTCAAGTAATAAAATGTTCATTTGTTCCACTGACATTTTTAAACACATTAAAGAAGCATTTATACTGATTTCCCCATTTGTCTTTGGGAAACTTATGTTTGGATCACATGAATTTGATTGCTTTTCTTAAAACTTTCACAGTGATGGCTCACTGGATGAAATGAACATATCAACAGAAAATACTGTGTTTTGAAAATGATTGTGGTAATGATAATTTCATTTGAAAATATGTGTGTTTTGTTGAAATACATCAAATGGCTGTTTATGTTAAGTAAAGCACTTCTCCCTTGAAATGAAGGATATTGCTCTTTAAGTATGACAGATGTTTCAAAAAAACTGTTACTTATCACACTTTTGGTAAATATTAAAGACAATCTTGTGTGAAATTGGTAATTAATTATAGAAATATCTCATAAAACACAGGAGATCAATGACTGCTGAATGGAGTACTCTAGAAGAAAAACATTTTTCTAGTAATTGTTACAAAAAACAGCTCGATAAAACACTTGATCTAATTTTCTTGTAAAATCCATGAAGCTTTTCATTAAGGAGAGTTAGAAAAATGTCACAGGTCAGTATGTATTTTATTGGTTGTGGCTGTGTAATGGAAATGGCATAGTCCACACTGACAGAAGTATAAAGAGCTGAAGGCTGATTCTAGGTTAAAGGAAGAAAAATTCAACCCCACCACAGAGAAATTCTTAGTGCTTCCCAGTACAAAATGAGGACATACACATGTAACCTTGGCACAGAATACCCTGGAAAGGACAACTGATACAGGAAGCTCGAAACAGTAAAAGAGCTTGGAATGTTGCTGGAACTTATTCTTTTCTTTAAATATTCAAGTTGTTGCCAGAGGATAAGGAGGCTCCTGATTCACAGAATGTTTCCTCTTTAGCTAAAGTTGCATAAATCCTTCTGTGATGGAAGAAGTGACAAAATTAGGCAGGACTCAGATTCTTGTTTTTCTGACTGGCTTAAAATGTAAGAAAATAAGAGTAAGTTGACTACTTCTGCCAGAAGGGGAAAAAAATGTCAAGACTGATTCAGAAAGTATCCTATATGCCATATCCAATGTCATGTTCCAGATTGCAAACTGAAGATAACAGAGAAAGAAAACTCTATATTTGGAACTCCCATGAGTAATATTTGCTTATTGTATGCTAGAACTCAGTAATTATCTTTCTGATATCTGAAAAGCTGTTTTCTTACTAAGAGCTAAAGGCATAATTTCATAACTTCAAGGGTGATGGCATTTGACATTTCAGCTTTCCTCTGGAGAAAGTTGATTAAAGCAACTTCTGTTCAGCTCAACTGTTCGGTTGTTCATGTAGAAGCAGTAGCAGTCATGATGATTTAGGGTGCAGCTACATTAGAATTTTGAAATATTGAAATATTAGTCTGTATTGGTTCTGATGCACAACTGGGATTGTGAGGACATAGTTTGCTTTACATTTATCTTAGTTCTCCTGTATTTGGGGTTAGCACATGCCAAATTACATTCAAGGAGCTCTACTAGCAAAATAGATGCATCTACAGTAATAGCTTTAGACCCTATTTTTTTTGTCATAACTGTCCCTAAAATTATACAAGATTAACATGAAGCAGAGTAACTTAACTGAATATGTTTGTCACACTGAACTTACGCGTATTGAGTGTCCAGTTAAGCATTTTGATAGTATGACTTTAACTCTAAGGACTCTTCTGTAGAAATGATGAAGCATCTTAGTTAGTTCTGCATTGCATGTCCAAAACTGACCCTGCGCGTCCTCTCACACAGATTTGTGCACTTCTTCTGTTGGCCTCAGTCTGAAAGTCTCTTTTTGAAAACATTCACTTTCCCCCAGAAAACATTGAGAGTGCTGGGCAGGGTTTTGTTCAGAGAGCAGAAAAGTAGTTGGAGTGTCAATTTTCTTTAATCCATTTTTTTGTGTTCACTTTATTATTGATAAGAAGTTGTATACTTGGTAGAGCCGTCCACATAAGGGACTATAAGTCACATTCATAAATGTGCTAATCACAAGTAGAACAAAGTGTACATTCTAAATTGTTACTGATGACAAAACTCACTAGTAATGACTATAAAAAAACCCTGGTTGTTCAGCCTGGAGAAGAGAAGGCTCCAGGGAAACCTTATTGTGGCCTTCCAGTATTTACAGGGGGCCTACAAGAATGATGGGGAGATACTTTCTAGCAGGTTGTGTTGCAATAGGACAGGGGCTAATAGTTTTAAACTAAAAAAGTGTACATTCAGACTACACCAAAGGAAGAAATATTTTACAGTGAGGGTGGCGAAACACTAGAACATTCAAAGTCAAGTTGGACTGGGCTCTGAGCAACCTGATATGGTTGAAGATGTCTCTGCTTATTGCAGAGTGGTTGGACTGGATGACTTTTAAGGACCCCTTCCAACCCAAACCAGTCTATGACTATGATGCTATAAATGACATTCTGTACTATGTACTCATGTCAGGAAAATAGAACCCAATGAAACAGCTACCTGAATATCTGTATGAATCACACGATATACTAAGTACTAATATTATCTTTCTTAAAGAAATTGTAGACATCATTCTTAGAAGGAAGAAAATATATTTCTTTCCCTTCACAAAGATGACTGATAAGATGACTAAGCATATCATAAAAGGCATGGTCATACAACTTTTAGCACGGTTTATAGGCCTCAGCCCCTCCTTTCCCATTGACTTTAAATCAATTTGTTAGCCTAGCAGCAATTAACTGCAAGAAAACTGCCATTGACCACATGAACCACACTGCCTTTATCTAGATAAACATGTATTTTACACAATGTGATACCTTAAGGCAAGAAGCTAGAGGAGCAACACTAGCATGAAGTTTACACATTAATGCATTATGTTCATATGTGGGCAGAGAGATGCAGAGGCTCTGCCTTTACTGTAATTTAAACATTTAAGTCATTAATTTGCCTCTGTCCATCTGGCTTATATGTATGAGCTTTACACTTGCTTCAGACCTGTGATTTCTTTTGCAGCTAGGGAGGTGGATTACAGCTATGACCTACCAAATTCAATGCTAAGTGTAAATGCAGCTATACACAGTCAGTCTTCTAGTGCCATTTCACTTCTCACCTCTACTCCCTTTCCTCCCGCTTGCTCCCTCTGCACACAGTCTACTAGATTAGGAATATGTGACTGACATTTAACCCTTTCACGCCATGATGTGAACATATATGTCTATGAGACCTATATATGTCTATATAGACATATATGTCTATGAGAATATATATGTTTATGAGACCTGAAAAGATGCCTGCCAGAGTCCTGAGGGGATTGGCTGATGTGCTTGCTAAACCACTGTCCGAGATACTTGAAAAGTCATGGCAGCCAGGGGAAGTCCCTGGTGGCTGGAGGAAGGGCAACATTGTGCCTGTACTTAAAAAGGGTGGAAAGGAAAATCGTGGGAACTACTGACCTGTCAGCCTCACTTCTGTGCTGAGGAATATCATGGAACAGATCCTCCTAAAAGCCATTCTAAAGCACAAGAAGGACAGAGAGGTGATTTGAGACAGTCAGCATGGTTTGACCAAGGGCAAGTCCTGCCTGACCAACCTAGTAGCTTTCTATGATGAGGTGACCACATCAGCAGACATCAGAAAAGCAACAGATGGGATCTATCAGGACTTCTGCAAAGCCTTTGACACAGTCCCCCACAACATCCTTCTCTCTAAATTTGAGAGATATGGATTTGATGGGTAGACTCTTCAGTGGATAAAGAGTTGGTTGGATGGTCACATTCAGAAAGTAGTGGTCAACCGCTCAATGTCCAGGTGGAAATGCATGACAAGTGGTATCTCTCATGGGTCCATACTGGGACCAGTGCTGTTTAATATTTTCATTGACGATATAGACAGTGAGATCGAGTGCACCCTCAGCAAGTTTGCAGATGATGCCAAGCTGCATGTCATCACATCACACCAGGACAGGATGTCATCCAGATGGACCTGGACAAGCTGGAGAAGTGGGTCTGTGTGAACCTCATGAGGTTCAACAGGGCCAAGTGCAAGGTCCTACACCTGGGTTGGGGCAATCTGCAGTTTCAGTACAGGATAGAAGACAATGTGATTGAGAGCAGCCCTGCAGAGAAGGACTTGGTGGTGCTGATTGATGAGGAGCTTGATGTGAGCTGAAAATGTGTGCTCGCAGCCCAGAAAGCCAACTGTATTCTGGGCTGCATCAAAAGAAGCATGGCCAGCAGGTCAAGGGAGGTGATTCTCTCTGTCTGCTCCACTCTTGTGAGACCCCAACTGAAGTATTGTGTCCATTTCTGGAATCCTCAACATAAGAAGATATGGAACTGCTGGAACAGATCTGGAGGAGTGCTACGAAGGTGATCAGAGGAGTGGAGCACTTCTGCTATGAGGACAGGCTGAGAGAGTTGGGCTTGTTCAGCCTGGAGAAGAGAAGTCTCCAGGGAGACCTTATAGTGACCTTCCAGTACCCGAAGGGGCTAGAATAAAGCAGGGGAGAGACTTTTTACAAAGGCATGGAGTGATAGTACGAGGGGGAATGGCTTTAAATTGGAGAGGAGAAGTTTTAGATTAGACATGAGGAAGAAATTCTTCATGATGAATGTAATAAGACACTGGCACAGGTTGCCGAGGGAAGCTATGGCTGCTCTGTCCCTGGAGGTGTTCAAGGCTGGGTTGGATGGGGCCTTGGGCTGCCTGATCTAGTGGGAGGTGTCACTGCCCATGGCAGAGGGGTTGGAATTGAATGATCTTTAAGGTCCTTTCCAACCCAAACTATTCTATGATTCTCTGCTGCAGCAAGGAAGACAGAAAAGACATGAGGACAGAAAAAAAGAAGTGGGATTAATAGAACAGAAACCACTGTTAGAGAAGCCATAATGCTGGACAAACTCCAGTCTAGACCACAAGAACTGCTATGCCAGAGGATACCCTAGGATAATATTATGAGGGTTAGTTTAGAGGCAAATATTTGTTTTCAGACAAAGAATTCAGGGCAATAGCTCCTCTGACATCAAAGTCACTGCTGAAGGAAATATTAATATTGGAGCATGGACTTTCAGAATTCTGTGTGCACTGACTTCCTAATGTGTTTGAATCCTGACAGATGGAAATTATTTGTCTATGTAGAGTTAAGGAGAAGTCTATCATGCTTGTAAGAATTATATGCTTTTTAATGCACCAGAGACTTTTTTGGAACTTTGCTGGGAATGCTTTTAAAATTTTACTGTTTGAATTATTTAGGATTTTTAAATTCTTGCAGGCAGAAAAACTTAGAGCAAAAGAGACCTGTTTTAAAAGTGTCTAACGGAACAGGTCCTAGAGAACAGAAGCTAAGTTACTCTTACTTAGAAGAAAAAAATCCAATACTAGAACCGCAGTGAACAAAGATTCTTGAGTGTGCTTTCTGTAGAGCTTTATTCACTAAAAGTGTCACATTAAGTTTAGAAAAGCAACTGTTGAGTAATTTCTATCATGAAACAATGCTCCACACATTATTTTCTAGGACTTCTTGTGTTGCAGTCTCCAAGTTTCAGCTTTCTTTTATTTACTAAACAAGGTTAGCACAAAACAGAGTCTCAATTGCTTTTGCTCAATGCACTTGGATATTAAAGGTAAAGGGCATACTAAAAGCCAGCTTCAGACTCTGATCTTGTGCTATCTGAACCTAAATAGATTCCTTACATGCTAGAACACTGACTCTTCTGAAAAAGAATTTGACATTCTGATCTTCATCATGACCTGCTGGGTGGTCCACTTTAGCTAGAACTTGAACAGCTTGTTCTTACAGAAGTTGTTTTTGTTCTCTTTCTTAACTTCAAGGAAAGGAAGGGATAAAGAATGATATGTTGCAGAAGGGCTTACTCTAATGTGAGCCTCGAATGGTTTGAGGCTATAGGAGAGAGAGGACAGAGAAAAAGTTTAGGAGGTATATTAAGTAACTAGAAAAAGTAGGTAAAGTTACCCATTCCTCAAGAGTAAACTTAAGTTTCAGACTTGTCAGCAAGGCAGTGCTGGCTTCCAAAATCATCCTTTGTTTCATTTTTAATCCAAATATTCCCACATGTCACAGCTGCGTGTGGCAAAAGATACAGGAAGAGAATGGTGGGGCCAAGAGAGCCTCTTACCGATGCATACCACCTCAGGCAGAGCTCTCTCTGAGATGGAATATGCATGAGTTTCCTGGTGAAAGTAATAATAAAAAAAAAAGAACGCAAAAGAATGCACGGGATTTATAAATGATGTAAAAACTTGCCTTCTGCTCAAAGATAATGGACATTATCAGAAATCTCTGAGACATAAGAATGACCTCTACCCTCTGCCATAATATTTGCACAAATGTTAAGGAGGATGCTGAGTAGAAATATGCAAATGCCGATCCACAAAAACCACACAGCCAACAGTGTAAATCATTCTTAGAAGAAAATATTGAGCTCTGTTGCTAAAATTCCAGAGTTATGACTCAAGTTTTGTAGTGGTTTGAGACCCTTGAAGATCACACTTGTGCAGATAGCAGTGATGGTAATTGTGAGGGAGTAGTTCCAGTTCCAGAGCAGCTGTAGACACAGACAGAGTGAAGTGTGGACATGTTGTGCAGTTGTATGAGCTGTTATTGCTGAGACAATATCTAGCTCTCCCACTTGCCCAGGAAAAATACGGCTTCTCGAATGGAAGGCCCTTGGCTGTTTTCTTACACCACGCTTATTCCCAGCTACAAAGCAGAGCCTTGTCATACTTCCTCCCTAGAAAGACATTAAGGAAGGACACTACCAACATGGGAAATCAATAGCTGTGGTCTCTGTTTAAAAGAGTGAATGTTAATTCATCTCCACACACATTCTGAGCATAATTTTAAAGACTTCAAGCAAAATAAGTAAAACCTTTGCCTCTACTTTCTAGGTTGTAATGTCATACTACTACCTGTTTGGAACCAATATTACTTAACCATTAAGGTATTATTTAACTAATGCTCATTATTTAACTAATGCTCATTTAATGCTTTAAAGTTTTGTAGAATTTGCATCTTTCTATTGGAGAAGAGTATTACATGTTTTCAGCACTGATTTTCCTAGAATTAAAATAACTTCCTTCTACAATCTGGGGGTATCAGTTATCTGAATCTAACATATGGTATGCTTGTATGCATTCTAGCCAGTTTTTGCCTTGCGCTTTTTTTAGACGGTTTAAGCCGACTTTTAGGGAATGATGAAAGCTGTAATAAAAAGAAAAAAAGCTAATGGAACTCTAATCTCAACGTGAGAGCACCATCTAGAGGCAAATAACGCGCTCTGTATGAGGCAAGCGTGCCGAAGATTGCAATAAACCAACAAACTGCTTTTGAATTTAATTTGAGAGTACTTTGAGAAAGTAATCTCAAACTTATCTGTACTAAGGGATTTTTTTCTCCTGCAAGGTATATTACTTTGAAATGGGATAATCTAATGTGAGCTCTCCAGTGACTTTTGCAGAGAGAATGATGTGACAAATGAACAGCCAAAAAAGTATTATCATTTTATAACACCCATGGCTGAAGAATGATGAAATCTTTCTTCTAGTTCTCTGGAAACATGATTACAGTTGATCTACATACTGAAACACATGATATTTGTGTGCCCCACTCTGAGACAAGTGTTTAGAAGGATTTCTTCAAACAACAGTCCATAATAGAGTACTCCACCATCAGCATCCACCTGAGGGTATTTAGATATCCTTTCAAGTGCAGTAAAAACCATTTCCATTTAGATCATTTGTGAGGTTGTTCTTGATCTAGTTTAGAGCCGATATAGTTAATATCTGATAGAAGGTTATTGGAGTTTCTAGATTACGTAGCTTGACTGTTCTTGTGCATAGGCAAACCAGATGTAATCCCACTGAAATTGTAGAGTACCTTGGTTTAAGCTGCAATGAATCAGAAATAAAGCAAGCCTTCTGTCTCCAGGGTCATAGAATCATAGAATCTCCAGAATCATAGAATAGTTTGGGTTGGAAGGGACCTTAAAGATCATGAGACCCAACCCTCCTGCCATGGGGACACTACATCAGGCTACCCAAGGCCCCATCCAACCCGGCCTTGAACACCTTCAGGGATGGGTCATCCACAACTTCCTTTGGCAACCTGTTCCAGTGCCTCATCACACTCACAGTGAAGAAATTCTTCCTTCTGTCTAGTCTAAATCTGCTTCTCTCCAGTTTATACCCATTGCCACTAGTCCTATCACTACAAGCCTTTGTAAAAAGTTGCCCAGAGAAGTCATGGATACCCCATCCCTGGACGTGTTCTAGGACAGGCTGGATAAGGCTTCAAGCAACTTGATCCAGTGGCAGGTGTCCCTGCCCATGGCGGGGGCGGGGCTGGAACTAATGATCTTTAAGGTCTCTTCCAACCCAAACCATTCGATGATTCTATGATTGTATTACTACATCAGAATACTGATGTAATGGCTGTTGGGTGAATAAGATTGTGTGATTACTCTTACTGCATCTACTTGTTACTGATACTTGATTTATCTCAAATATCTACGAATTTGGGGTTTGTATGGGCCTAGCTTCTCATGGTTTATTCTGGCTAGAAGTCTGACAGTCTTTACTCTGCAGCTGATTAGATATGCTCACATGCATAATCCATGCAGCTCAATATCTGTGACCGTGACATCTAGCTGAGAGCAGTCAACAGTTAGGGTGGTAATATCTTAAAGCATTCTTTCTAAATCTGTAAGTGCTCATCTGTCAGCACTTAAATTGACCATAGAAATTAGCTACATCACAGTCTCGATTCAACACAGATTACAGTTCACTGACCTCATCAGAATTACTGCAAGGTTAACTTGGTCCAGTTTAATTCTGTTAATGCAGGAGTGACTATGGAAAGATTCTGTCATATTCTGTGTTATTTGCACAGCAAATTGTTCAGATAATTTTTCTTAGGACTAGTCCTTTGGGCTATCTGTTTTCTTCTCACAGTTGATAAATTTACTTCTCAATAATATTAATAAGGTCTCCTGTATTTTTGGTTTCAGTAGCAAAAGCAAATCCATTCACTGTGTTCTTGCTGATAATTGCACAGCCAAACCACTAAGTTAAAGAAACCCTTTTCATTCTCTCCACGAGAGGGAAGTGTTGCAAACTTCAGCCTCAGACACAGGGCAGTGCCTGCACTCAGGTACTGGTTTGACTGTCATTGAGGAGTAACTATGCGTTCTACATCTGTTCTGTGTGTAATAGAGAAATGTCTTTAAAACAAAATACAGAGAAAAAAATTTCCTCTTTATAGGTATTTTACAGTCTATTGCGTCCTCTCTAGCACTAAAATCTGGAAAAAATTATGTTTGATACTGTACTAATCAGGCTCTGATATAGAGAGTGGTCTTGCTCAGCTTTCTAATATATGCAAAAATTGAAGAATATGCATGTAAAGATGACAAGCAATTTCCCCCCCAGCTTTTTAGCACTTTTTCACATTTCCCCAGCAAGAAAACCCCTGTCCTTCCTGGTAGCACATCAAGACACTTGAATACTTTGTTGTGGATGTCATCAAAGAAAACAGTCAGAGTAAAGAAGGTCCCCAGCTCAACTATCAGTTAAACCTTAAATTCCATAACTTATCCCTATGTTAGGAGACTCTTAGAAAACCATGTCCTCTCTAAAATTCCAGCAGCTCTGCAGGGGCACAATTTACAGGCCTCTGTTTAATTTAAACTTGCATGTTTCTGAATAAACTCGTAAGTCCATTGATGACATCAATAAACTGACATCATATATCAGAATTTCATATAAAATTGCCTTCACTGAGACTAAGCTTCCTGCTGTGCATCCCTACCTTTACAATGGTAAAAGAACTGTCTTTGCTAAGGAATGCCCAGTCGCCTCTCAGAATGGAAAGCTGGGAGCTAGAGAATTTGTTCTGTAGGCCAAATCCTCCATTTAGGATCACTGGCACAAGTGAAGGGAGCTTTCCCAGTGAGAATGTTAGCCCTGTAAGAGCAGTGTTCTCTGAGGAAACTTACACAAGGTTCTGCGCTTGTGAAACAGTGCCAATTAAAAAAAAACATCCTGGCAGTCCAGTTTCAAGGGCCACTTAAGAAAATCTAGTCCATCTAATTTGCATTGAAGGAAGTCACTGCCACTGAACTCTTAAAAATGTTGTCAGAGCTCTTTTAGGTCAAAAACCCAAATATATTGAACATACTGTACTCTGTGCATACAATGGGAGAATAGAAGAGCATTGTGAAGTGCTGCTTCTCCTTGTTGAACATGTGATTTAGACAGCATGGTAAGTACAAATGACACCTCCTCCCACATAATATTTTGTACCTTTGAATTGTTTTTCTGGTTCTGAGAAAGATCTCTGAAGAAATCAGAGATGACCTGTACAGATGTTAAAGATAACATGAGCCCAGGAAAATGCATGCTAGGCAAAGAATGACCTTTGTGATACATCCATCTCAGCAGATCTGTCCTTGATTACAAACATTCATGACAAATGGAATAATTTTAATTATAATGGAACACTTATTTTTGAGATACTGCAAATACTGAAGCTTCTGTATTTGAATGTTTTGCTAGTATTTGCTGAAACCCCTTGAGAGGCAATAATTTTCTATGTAACTCACCAAACTCAATTTGTAAACTTATAGCCAAGATTTTGCATAATAAAAATCCTCAATAAGGTAAAACACATCATTGATTTAAAAAAAAAAAAAGCACAAGATATTTCCTTTCACACAAATACTTTTTCAGTATCTGTATTCTTTTTCTGATGAAAACAGAAAGTGAGGGGACAAAATCCTTATAGGAAACTCATGCTTCAGTGGATGACATCTCTTGACATGTGGTATTTTTAGAAATGCAGAAATTACTGAATCAGGTCATATTCAAGGTCCATTTTCTCTTCTTCATCTACTTTATTAGCATATTCAAATAATTCTGAGAGATTAGAGGTGGGATCTTCTTTGTTCTTTTTGCAATGTTTTGTTATTCCATTTCAATTGTTAAGGCAACCGATGTACCTAAATAAAGCTTACTAATTTACAATCACCTCAAGGGCTTTTTCATGCTGATACAAGTGGTTCACTGTTAGCAGAGGCAATTTCTATTGAATGGTTTGCTTAGGGTAAACAAAACTAAATATCGAAGACCCTTTAACTACCTTACATAACTTGTTTCTTTCTCTAGTTACACCATTTTCCTTTTAAATTAATGTCACTCAAGATGCCTATTTCAGGTTCCTTTGTAGCACTAAAACTTCATTATTTTCAATCCACTTCTTTATATATCCTTAAATATAATAAATTGTCTTTTTTTCCCCTTGCTTTTTATTTTGCATAAGAAACTGTTCTCTAACTGCCTCTGACTAGAATCCTTTCTGAAAATAATGTTGCAGAGACATGGTCAAAACTGTCATCTAACTAGTCTGCATGTCTTGCATATATTTTCCTTTGCTTCAAGAAGGATGATCCTGGAAATTGCAAGTCAATTAGCCTCATTTTTGTTCCTATACAATCACAGAATGAGTCTTGGAAGTCATTTCTAGGCTCATAAGGGGAAAAGTGCCAGGGAATACCCATCACGGCATTAACCTGCCTGATTGCCTTCTATAAGGAAATGGCTGTGGGATGAGGAGAGAAGGGTGAATGTTGACTGCTTTGACTTGAGCAAAACTTTTCACCCAATCTGCCACAGTATTTCTCTACCAAGATGGGACTCAGTCTAGTCAGGTGGACTACTAGATGGGTAAAGACTGCCTGGATCAAAAAGTTTTATTCCACCTGAGGCCTGATTAAAAGTGGAGTTCCTCAGGGGTCTACTCTGAGACCTATCCTTTTTAATAACTTCATTGATGATCCAGAGAATTAGACGGAGTGTGTCTTCTGCAAACCTGTCAGTGCCGCCAACCTGGGGATTGCAGATTTTTGATAGCTCAAAAACATGCATGCCATTCAGGAGGACCTAACATTAGGTTAGAGGAATGGATTTACAGAAACCTCACGAAATTCAGCAGGGACAAATGTTAAGTCTTGTACCTGGGATGGACTAATATCTGGCAATAGTAAAGGCTGGGGACTGACTGACCACTGCTGAAAAGGACCTCAGGATCTTGGTGGACAGTGAGATAAACACGATTCAGCAGTGGGCCCTGGCAGCAATGAAGGCTAACAGCATACTGGGCTCTATCCACAGCAGCACAGCCAGCAGACTGAGAGAAATTATTATACCCTGTTACTCAACACACCCTAGATTGCACCTGGAGTATTGTGTATTAGGGAGCACTCAGAACAGGAAAGATGATCAAGTTGAGCAAATCCAGCAGAGGACCACCATAATAGTCAGGGACTTGAAGAAGTTGTCATATGAAGGGAAGTTGAGAAAAGCTTATTCATCCTGGAAAAGGCTTAGGACTGACTAATAACAGCCCTTCTGTATCTAAGAGGAGATCACCAAGATGATAGAACCAGGCTTTCTATCAGGGTGCATTGTGAGAGAATGGGAGACAATGTCTACAAATTAAAATACGTGAGATTCCGACTAAAGAAAAAAAGTTTCCTCTTAAAGGCAATTAAACACTGGAAAAGGTTGCCAAGAGAGCTTCTGCATTCTTTGTCTTTGCAGATTTTCAAGACCAAAGTGGATAAAGCCCTGAGTAACCTTGTCTGAATTAATTGTTGATCCTGGTTTGAGGAGGCAGTTGAACTACAAGGTCTCTGAGAATCTAAATTATTCTGTGAAACAGGACATATTTGAAAGCCTCTTCTTTAAAAACATTACATGGACAGAATACTGTAAATTTAAAAAGCCCTTTGTATTGTTTCATAGTCCGTACTCAAATAAAATGCAAGATATTTCTTTAGAAATGCAAGGTATTGATGTGAGATCATCACCTGGTTAGCATAATGCTATTTACAATGCAGCAACACAAGCTGAGTGACTTCTTAACACCTGTGTTGCACTGTCAGAGAAGGACTAGGATGTAAGTAAATGCCTGTAACAAAGTATTTATCATACTTGTGCAGTGAGATAATACAGAGAAGTGTTTTATTACATGGAGGTGGGATTGGAGCTGACTGGCAATAACAGCTGTCACTGTAAGGCTCCCTAGAAATCCAAAAAATTACAATCATTCCATTCAGCGTTCACATTTTTGCAAAGAGCTTTTACTTCATGCTTCAAAAGAACAGAGCTATAAATTAAGCAGAACAATATGTATTTGTATTTCTTCAGAAATTTGGTAGGTAGTATAGTATGTGACTGGTTATAAATGAAGAATAAAAACCCAGGAAAGAACTACAATAGAGATTAATATAATAGTGAGGGAAAGAAAATAAGCATGTCTGGAGATCACAAAACATGAGACACACACAGAGTGAAAATCTAGTATCACCCAAGAAGCTTAAAAAGAACAGTCTGCAGATTTTCTATAATTCCTCTGTGAAGATCCGTACAGGGAAGAAAAGATGAGATTGTAGCCCTAGTAGAGTGGGAAGTACGTGTCTCTTGCAGGTGTTGGGTCACTTGTGGCAAAGAGCTTGTAAACATTACATAATAGAGCAGTAATAGACTTGCAGCCCTGTGGTCTGCACTGCTGCCTGGAACGCAGGTATTCACATACCAAACAAGTTCACCTTTTGGTCTCTGCAACTGTAATGCTACACAGTGGGAACCATTTCTGTGGGAAAGCATGTCCACTTAGACACAGTGATGAAGGGGCCTTTTGGTGATATTTTCTGTCATTCTAGGCTGATTTCAGTTTTGAGATTTGTGGAGACAGTTTTCCCTGTTTCTGTTTCTTATTGGTACAGTGTGTAAAGTAACTCTTTCCCCAAAGCTAGCCTGAGAATTACCATGAGCAAGAGACCTATTCGGGCATTTGTGATAATACAGCTGCAGAGCACACTTTCCTGGAAGGATACTACTCCTATAAGTATATCCTTAATGTGATGAGGTCATATTTGAGCATGCGTATCTTCATATATGCCCATTCCAATGCAATGTCCTGCCTTTACGTTATTAGGCTGCTAGGCCACTGTAGCAGTGACGTATGTAATTGCTCACCTGGAAAAGGCAGTAACTAGACATAAAATTGCATGCCTGAAGGACTCCGGTGGTATTCTCTTTGCACATACTTCCAACACACAACTTCACTATAAAAGGCCCTTGGAGTTTTGGATAGTCAGCATTTGATCCACGAATGGCATTTCCACTTATAATACAATGGGTCCAGATTTGTGTACAGTTTTTCCTTTAAGGACAGATTTCAGTACTCCAGAAAGAGATCTTCCCTTTAGTATATGGTGCTTCGTTGTTTTCCAGAAGAAGAAGTACTTACCCAGGTTCCATTGTAAGGGTCACAGGGAGGATCCAGGGAACTACAGGCCTGTCAGTCTGACCTCAGTGCCAGGGAAAGTCATGGAACAGGTGATCTTGAGCGCTATCATGAAGCACATGCGAGAGAACCAGGTGATCAGGCCCAGTCAACATGGGTTCACAAAAGGCAGATCTTGCCAAACTAACCTGATCGCCTTCTGTGACAAAGTGACTCAGCTGCTGGACGAGGGAAAGCCTGTGGATGTGGTTTTTCTGGACGTCAGTAAAGCCTTTGACGCAGTTTCTCACAGCCTCTGGCCTGGACAGGCGCACACTCTCCTGGTTGGAAAACTGGTTGAATGACTGGGCCCAGAGAGTGGTGGGAAACGGTGCTAAATCCATCTGGAGGCCAGTTACAAGTGGGGTTCCCCAGGGCTCAGTGATGGGTCCAGCCCTGTTCAATGTCTTTATCAATGACCTGGATGAAGGCATCGAGTGCACCCTTAGCAAGTTTGCGGATGACACTAAGCTGGGTGGAAGTGTGGATCTGCTGGAGGGTAGGGAGGCTCTGCAAAGGGATCTGAACAGGCTGGACTGCTGGGCTGAGACCAACAGCATGAGGTTTAACACGGCCAAATGCCGGGTCCTGCACTTGGGGCACAACAACCCTGTGCAGCTACAGACTAGGAGAAGTCTGTCTAGAAAGCTGCCTGGAGGAGAAGGACCTGGGGGTGTTGGTTGACAGCCGACTGAACAGGAGCCAGCAGTGTGCTCAGATGGCCAAGAAGGACAACGGCATCCTGGCTTGTATCAGAAACGGCGTGACCAGCAGGTCCAGGGAGGTTCTTCTCCCTCTGTACTCGGCACTGGTGAGACTGCACCTCGAGTACTGTGTTCAGTTCTGGGCCCCTCACCACAAGAGGGATGTTGTGGCTCTGGAGCGAGTCCAGAGAAGAGCAACAAAGCTGGTGAAGGGGCTGGAGAACAGGCCTTATGAGGAGCGGCTGAGAGAGCTGGGGTTGTTTAGCCTGGAGAAGAGGAGGCTGAGGGGAGACCTTATTACTCTCTACAACTACCTAAAGGGAGGTTGTAGAGAGGAGGGAGTTGGCCTCTTCTCCCAAGTGACAGGGGACAGGACAAGAGGAAATGGCCTCAAGCTCAACCAGGGGAGATTTAGGCTGGACATTAGGAAAATTTTTTCACAGAAATTGGGCACTGGAACAGGCTACCCAGGGAGGTGTTTGATTCACCTTCCCTGGAGGTGTTTAAGGGATGGGTGGACGATGTGCTAAGGGGCATGGTTTAGTTTTCGATAGGAACGGCTGGACTCGATGATCCGGTGGGTCTCTTCCAACCTGGTTATTCTATGATTCTATGGTTAAGTTCAAGGACAGTTTTGCAAATGTACATGATTCAATTTGAATATTTGCTCCCCCTCATATAACTCAGCCATGTGCATCCAACTTAGTGCATCAAAAACATGCCTTTTTGACCATACCTAATTTAACTTTAGATTCAGTGTTACAGTCTGATATTTCAGATCTGCTCTTCTTTTTAAGTGCATTTGCAGCTAAAGTCCAAATCCTCAGAAGCTGAAAATCAGCGTTGCTCCTTTGAGAAGTGTGACTCTGTCAACTGAACTACTGCTCCAGTGGGTATTGAATGTAAGATACAGCAATGTGCTAATTTCTCAGTAGTGCATAAAGAACCCAATTTGCAGAGTGAAGGAGTATGTTTAGAGAATGGAGTTATGTAATTCATCTATTTTGGGGATTAGCCATTCCTGAAGTTCTGAAAAAGGTAACTGGGTTGGACTATTTATAGAGTCTGTTCCTATAGTTACAGCACAGATGCTAGCATGGAACAAAACCAAACTCTTAGCTCTGTGCACCTTGGGAAATTTGTACTCTCACAAATGTTTATAGAATTCTCAGATACAAAGAGCTTTTAGGGTCTAGGATGCTACTATTGCCTCAATATCTATTTGAACATTAGAATGCCCTATTTCCCATTAGATGTTTTTCAGGTCATTTGTGTTACAGAGATATGCAAAGGCTCCTCTTAAAGGAGTTTCCCAGTGTATGAGAGAAGAGAAGGAGCACTAATCTTGAGCAAACTAATGCGGTAACTGCCTAAATTATTCTGATCCTTAATTTCACAAGGCTGCTAGGGATGATGGCTCAGAATCCTTCCTTTTAGATGGTTTTCTGTTTTCTAAGATACATTTGTAGCAAAACTGTAAAACTATGAAATCCATTACCTTGCTACAAGATGATAAATGGGCATAAGAATTACGGAAAAAATACAGTCCATACCCTAAGACTTCACTATCTTGAGGTCAAGCAGAATTAGACAGCTCACAGAGAGGAAAGGAACAGTTTTCAGTGGGATAATGTAGGTTTAGGCTGTTTCTTATAGATCCTTATACAGTCATTGTTACCTTTTCTTAAATATTGAAAAGCAGCAATTGTTTTGGTAGTGGGCAGTAAAAAGGGGGCAAAGGAGCCAAGAGGAGGAAAGTTATCTACCTAATGGAGGAAAGCCTCTTCCTAACACTGGGGCTATCACAAAAGAAATGAAGTTAGGAACAGGAATTTACTGGCATGAACATTTTAATAAGGACTCTGAAGCATGGAAAATTAATGAATTAATGAATTGTGATGAATAGCCAAGGACAGAATTAGTTAATTCTCACGTTCACTTCTCTACCCTGTAAGACAGGGAGGTCACAGTGTAAGACAAAGGATAGCAGAAAATGAAGACAGAAGTATAGGGTTTGGTCCCTCACTACTCAGCATTTTGTATTGTCATTAATGCACAGTGCAAGCTAAGTGAATATTTATTTGTTTGCATCCTCGCCCAGACATGATAGATTAAAATGACATTGTGCAGTGCATGAAAGTGAGGATCAAGGGCTTTCTTAGAAGATTAAGATGAAGAGTCTAAATTTCATACAGAAGGAGAGATGCAGCCTAGGAACAGATTTCAGCAGAGGCTAAGCGGAGAACTCAATGGTTGAAAAAAGAAAAATGGTAAACTGACAGAGTCTGTATAGCTTTATGAGAGAGGAGAAATACCTATAATCAACAAGGAAGATCTAGGATACATACTGACTAGTATAATCTAATTAACTGAAACTAACACCTTTATAGTTGATAATAGCTTACTCCTATACTGCAGATCATAGTAGAAAGGGCCACGGTGATGATCTGTAGAGTCAAACTCCAATTTTTATTTCTTTTGAATCTCACTGGCTCAACATAGAGACTGAAATGTAGAGAAACAAAAGAAAAAAAAAGCAAATAACTGTTCAGCACTGAGACCCATATATCACAGCATAAAGTGCATTTTCTCATAGACTACATTGTCAAATCCCACCACAGAAAAGGACAAAGTAAAAAGCAGAACAGGAAGTGACTGATGCTCAGTATGTATATAAGGTGCTAGATTTCTTGATCAGCTATATTATGAGAGTTACTATAAGAATTTCATGCCAATACTGATATTTCAGAAAGGTCTGAAAAGAAAAAATGAGTTTTGAGAAAATTACTTGTCAAAACAGAAGGACTTGAAATACACATCTAATACAAATAAAATGCATGTATATAAAATGGAGGTTTTTTAGTTCTGCAAATAAAAATTATTCATTAAAGAATTTTATTTTGACAACTATTAATAATCTGGCTAATAGTCTAGTAAAAATTATGGATTAAGTGAAGCAGAGAAAATACAGAAAAAGTATTATCACTTTCAAGAACAGTAGAAATGTATGTACAAATATATTAAGAGAGAATCTTGAAACTTTTGGTCAAAATATTTAACTACTGAGTTAATCTTCAAAAAATCTTGTACATATATCTAGAATTTTTCACTTAAACAAGCTTATTTCTGGGACAAGGTCTTTAATATATAACTAAAATCATTTTATTTGCTGTAATTAACATCTCAAATAACAAAAAGCTTCATATAAAATACAACATTTTTTGTCCATAGGAACACCCTTATTAGACGGTCTGCATCTTCTTGCATATTTGTGCAATTATTTTTGCCATTTCTTTTTGTTTTCCAGCTTTTTGGCTGACTATGGCCTAAGAGTTTTTCAGGACATTGACTAGACTGAAGGAAAGGTCTGAGATGTCATCATTCATTTGCAAATTGTACTTGCCATTCCCATGAGATATCATCAAGCACCAGGTTGCTTACTTGGGTGCTATCTGCTCATCTGCAGTGACGGCAAAAAATATGAGCATATGAACTTGAAATGCCTTTTCATTAGAAAGGACAGAAAAATATGTGGCTACCTGCATAAAACATGCAGACCTTCATTGTTCCATCCTGTATCACCCCAAGTCTTCATGGTTATTTTATGCAGAGCCAGCACATTCGTTCTTGCAACAGTTTTGTTAGGTCAAATCCAATACTTGTAGGTATCTGCTTCTCCCTAACTCCCACTTTCAGGATCAAGTGGACATTAATATTTAATCACTTAAACCTTTTTCAGTAGATGTCTTATTTTCTTTTAAAAGGAAGATTTTATAGAATGTGCATGTATACAGCTGCCTGTGCAGATGTATACTAAAGAGGGGTTTCCTGGATCCCGAAGCCTTAAGACTGGAAAAGGAATGGAGATGGATTTTAGAATTATCCCTGTTTCACTGTTAGATACATTTCCCCCTGGGATTACTTGTGCTCTCAAAACTGGTCTCCATGTATGGCTTTTCAGGGGTGCCACATTGGTTTCAAGGATGACAAAAAAGTACATGAGCTCTCATTAGAGCTCCAACTATGCTGCTTATCATTAAAAGGGAAGTCAAGCCTGCACAAAGGTGTTAGAGCCCATAATAGGCCAATAAACACTCTGGCCTATGATGGCCTAAATCTGATGATCCAACAGCAGTTTTGAGAACTGTACCAGCTTCCTGCCTTCTGAATAGGTCATAAAGTACTGTATTGTTCATTATAGCAATGAATACAGCAAAGCATTAACAACATAGTGTTTCAGTGCCATGAGGGCTAATATCCAACTAAGAAATTATTGACTGCAAATTAATTTACCAGAACTTTTAAATCTGAAGTAAAACCTACATTTTCATGCAGAGTTCTACAAATATTTAAGTATTTATTTTACAATTCACAAACAGTAATTTAAAAATGTGTCAATATGTATGTGTTGAAATTAACCATGGATTTTCTTGTTGTTCATGATGCCCAACAGCATTTCTGTTACTGACCACTGAAGAGTCCAAGAAGTACCTCATCTTCATGACTTCCCTTAACAGCCATTCTAGCATTCCTCCAGGCTGCTCTGGACTGTTTCATCAAGCTTCAGATTCTTCTCATTTGAGAGAGATGAGGTAAGCAGGGGTCTCCATTTAGGCTTCAAAACAGCCATGTAATGCTATGCGAAATTCTATGCAGCCATGGTATAAGATGGCATGCAAAGAGCAAACGCTCAAACATTCGTGATCATATCATCAAAGTCCAGCATGTCCATGATAGGTCAACAGACAAATTCCAGGATAAACTGGATAGATCTGTTAGATAACATGTCTAAGTTACATTAGGAGTAAAAGGGGGCATCTGTTCAGACATTGTATGTGTTTCACTTAATCAGTGAAAACTCTATAAATAATCTAGATCACAATTATCATTACAGTGTCCAGTTTATCTCCCCAGGTAAGCAAGTGTACTTAAAGTCAGGTGACTGGGACTAGAATCTCCCAGCTTCTGTTTTCTTTCTGATCTTTTTCTCAGTGATGTTTGCATTTAATCTGCCTTTGTCTAAATGTCTATAATCTAGAAACAAAGATCAACAGCTTATACTTTCCTCAGAAAGCAATCAGAGAGATTCAGGAACATTGTGATTCTCAGATGAGACTTTACGTAACTGGAGAAAAATACACTGGCAAGCAATTGTTTCCAAACTCACATATGCCGGCAACTGCTAAAATCACATTCTGTGAATCAGATTGGACACAAACTAAAACTGTGACAGGCCACTGTTTGATTTTCAATTAAGTCTCTGTGCTGTTTTTTATCTAATTGGAAACTGGCATGTGGTTGAAGCTTCATCTAGGTGCAAGAACCCCAAAGGCACCTGAAGATAGCCAACATTGCTTACATATATTACCAAACATGCTGCTGTGGTATTTGAAAAGCCACAAATCTTGTCAATCATATGAAGTTCTAAAGAGCTTACTGACTGTCACTTTGGATCTTCATTGTGTCAAGGCAAAAACATTCCTTGGACACATTTAGAAAGGTTGCCTCACCAGTCATCCAGTGTGTCACCCATTATTTTGTTCCCTCGCTCAATGATCTACTGAAATGCTGTTAGCCATAGTTGCAGTAAGGAATCATTTTTATCTGGCACTACCCACCAGAACAAGCAAAGTGGAAAAGGCATGATTTTGTAAACAACACAGAAATAATCTGACTGCAGTATTTAAGCCTTATACCTAGAGGATGAAGAATTCTGTACGAATATTAACACATCAGATTACATAATTGATTGTGAAAATATGCTTTAGTCACTTAAGAGTATAATCCTACAAAGCTTTGTGTCCTTTAACCATATTCCAGTAATGTATCTCAGGATGTGCTTAATTTCAAGATGCGGTATAATATTTTTCCTTGATGAACAGAATATATGAAGTAGATTATAAAGAATTGAGGATTTGTAGAATATGGCCATAGTTCACTCACCTGGCCGTAAAATCTGTCTAATTGCTTTCCACTTGTTTTCAGCCCTGGAATCTGATTACATTCAATGGCACAAATTCAAAGTCAGTGGCACAACACCTACAAAGAAAGCAACATAGATTTTTTTCGTGCACAATTGATTCAAGTATCTCTACAATCTATAAGGGAAGGTCAGAGAAGGGTAGTTCTCTGACTGATCAAGAAAAAGTCTTGTCAGAGGAAAAGGCTGTGGTGAGCTCTTCCCTCACACATTATCATTCTGGCACCTTCACTTCTTCAGACCTCTCCCTTTTCTTCAGAAGTGCCATGCCCTTGTTTGATGTGTATAATGCCTCATGGCATAAGGAAGCCATTACTGTCGTAAACTCTGGAGTATTTGCTGTATTGCCTCATTTCCAGTATAACATTCTATGGTTTTAGGTGATGATGAAAGAGACAATTCAGTTCAATCTTAAATCTTGAGACAATTTGCTAGCAAACATGAAGAAATAACCACAAATCTGAAATATCATCTTCCAAGCATTATCGTATTTCAGTCGAAGTCATAAAAAGTTACCCATTGTCATTCATTCCTCTTCCAAAGGAAAAAAAATCTCAGTATTGACAATTAACATATAGTAATTGTTAGCAATCAGTTTCTCAATGAGTTGCCTTTGTCTGGCAGACACCTGAAATATTTAATGGTTTATAATTTCTTGACTGCTCTGTTCAGTTCTACCACTGTTTCATGCATTGGCTCATTCACAGCCTGCTGTTTTCAGAGTATGGAAACTCAGAATCTACCATGTTTTCCCTTTGCTTACTCAGAGAGAAGCAAAAAGTACTCAGTTGTAGGCACTAGAAATCGATCCTCGCTCGTAGAAGGTAATTTCTTCAGAAGCTTGATGTGTTTTCACCCCTGTTTTGATATTGTATTTATATACACCATCTTATACCCACAAAGGATCTTGAAAAGCTTTATCATTGAGCAGATAATATTTTATTTTTATTTATTTCTGTCTGTTTTTCACCATGGTATCTCTATAACTGGCAGTTTTAAGCCTCCTACTGAGCACCACTTCAGGAGGTGTTAGCCCTGGTTTCTTGGGTTTGGCTCATCCATTAGGAGTGCCAAAAAGAGATCCAATTTTTTTTGAGGAGATGCTTAAGAAAGAGAAAAATTTGAATCTGAACATAAAACTTCATCTTTCTGAAGCATTAGAAGAGCTCTATACCATTTTCAGCTGTTCATTACACAGTGAATATGCTGTGTGCAGACAAAAATGTACACAATTACAGACTTCTGTAAAAGAACTACATTCATTTTTTGCCCATTATCTGTCATTCCCACATTCGATATGCCAAGTTTAGCAAATATAAATGACATGGCATAAGTTAGTAGTAGCTGTATTTTCAAATAACATCATTTCTGGATATCAGGGATAATAATCCTAAACAAGTAAGTTATTTCTCTGCATATACAGATAGAGCTATGCCAATTTTGAACTGTAATTTAACATTTTTTTAATTGCTCTGTTTGTTTACAAACAGTGGGTATTTATTTCATATTTCTATTACCATTTTATATCTTCATTTATGGAGGCAAAAAGTGCAATTCTAATTTATATTCTGTATTTTTTCACGTGTGAATATCTTTAAAGTATCAAGCTTAGCAATCTTTGTTTGAGATTTTAAGTACAATCTATTTAGTACCTCTGAATAAAAATGAAAATGAATAAGAAATCCTCTTTAAGAGTTGTTTTAAAGACTACATATGCAGCATATAAGCCTGCTAATATGAAATCTTGTTTGAAGGCACTTGCACTGACATACTGTAAGTTGTCTGAAGTGAATAAAGTATTTTCAATCACATCATACTCCAGTGTTTTCTCTTCTTCAGTTTTATTCAAAGCTCTGAACAGGGGTCTTTCCCAGATTTACAATTCATGCTGTAAAGAATGCAGCTGCAACTACAAGAATAACATTGGCAACAGAAATCTTTGAATACTCATTTTGCAAATTTTACTAATGTCTTATTGCCAAATTTTGCTATCAGGTTCTGCTAGCTTATATGAAAGTATAATGATATTTTTGATATACAAGCACTAGATTTTCTAATGCCTGCCCTTCAGTTAAGGCTTTGCTGTCATATGTTAGAGGTTCCATATGAACTCCAGGCCTCTCTAAAAATAGTGCCTCAAGTTTTTCTGTTTAAGCTTTTGCATATGTTTGTTATGGTAAAATCTAAAAAAGTGGAGACTTTCACTATCAACTGCGTAGAGATTTTTCTAATCCTTTCCTGCCATGCCATGTTCACTGCATATTTGCAGTCACTGAAGCCTTCAGGATATTATCCCTAGTGGCCACTTCAGCTACAAATCTCCTAACAAAACACATCACACCCCCTTTACCTCTGTACACTTTCTTTTTATGTAAGAAGAAAGATATCTACAACTCGCAGTATAATGTTGGATGCCATCTCTAGCCTGTTTTCTTGAACTTATATAAGTGGATTATTTATTTACTTCTTGGTTTTCCACTAATTGAGGGAACCATGAGATCTCTTTAAAGCTTTTTGAAGTTTCTGTTTCTTCCCTTCTTTCCACCACCTATGCAAATCAATATTATAAAAAATCTTTTTTATCTCTTCTAAAAGGTTTGTTAAAATTTGCAGATGTAAACTTTTTTTTCCTCTTCCCTGGAGAAATATGCTGGAACTCAGAAGCAGCATCTAATGTAGGAAAAACATCTTGCCACCAAAAATAATATTTCTTCATACATGTGGGAAAGTATTGCTAATTTACACGGTTCACTTCTTACAGTTAGGTAAAGAGTTCTACATCTCTCTTACAAAATTTATGAAGTACTAATTTATATTGCAGCCTCTTCAAATGGCTCGATTCTATCTAGTGCATTTGAGAGATTTGGAGATATTCTTACGTATAGGTATAACAGAACAGTGAGGGTCCAACACTGTATTTTAACAACTTTTCAGTATCACCAGCTTCTCATTAAAAATATCATCCTGGAGCTTCTGCTTGTGGGAAATAAGAATGACTATTCTTATTTCCCACAAGTATGATAGATACTAACTTTTCAATATTTTGTTTTAATTTTGCATTTGTAAATCACTATCCTCATTACTCAAGTTTTATCTGCCTGCATTCAACAGCACAAAGTTTTCATTGCAAATCCTCCCAGCAGCTTCAGAGATCATGTTATCTTGGGCACAAATATATAAATGACAGAGAATCTGAATTTAAAAGTCAAACTTCTTCACAGCTACCCAGGATACCTCCTTTTTGCTGAGACCTTCCTTTTCCCTGTAAATGCCAAATTAACAAAAGCATCCGAGGGTGGGTACATGAGGGTCAGGAGGGTGTGTGTTGAGAGTGACATCAACTGACACAATAAAAGGGCTTCTAAGTTGCTTAGAAGCTCTATTTTCAAGCTACATTTAAGGGGTTCACTAAACCAATTCGGTAGTCTTTAAATATACTTGACATCAAGAGACAGTCATCTGCTGACATACCCAAACCAGAAATCTGTTTAAGATACTGTTTGGTAAGTAAACTCTATTTTATTTCCAAGTTCTTTAGAAGACTTACTTTTTTTGATAGTTTACGCATTTATACATTGGCTTCTTTTCAGACTATATTAAAAATGCAATGAATATTAGTAAGATCAAGCTGTTTATCTGAACCAAATCTGTGAAATGAAAAAATCTGACAGTGAGTTAGAAATACCTTGAAGTTAATCTAACTCCTGAATTTATAGCATTGGGTTAGATGGACTGCTAGGATCACCTTCATACTATCATGTAAGATACAAAGGAATAATGCTTTTCTGACTGCAGCTGCAGAAAATATTGCAACGGTCTTAGATTTCTTAAGTTTCAGTTACTTGGTATCAAATTTCCTTAACTGTAACAGAAAGATGCCTTTTCTGGCTGCCAATCCTGAAAATACAAACTGGAAACTGATACTTGAACTGTGTCATTCCTGCCTGTTGCAGCATCACCAATAATAAAGATTTTTCAGCTATATCCCAAGTGGCAGTTCTGCTGATACTGTACAAAGCAGAGTTAATTCCTACTAGCAATACAGGGTTAGCTTTGAAAAAAAGAAGGGTACAATTCCGATTTTTCTTACATAACTGAACAGGGAATGTCAAAACTCAGAACAGTTAGTTAGGCCTCTACGCAAAATTATCAGGAAGTATGTCAGCCTAATAATATGATTAAAACAAAAAGAAAAAGGTACAAAACTTTTCACTTGCTCTATACAAGTATTTCAACATACTTGGGACATATAAAGTACAAACGGATTTTTTTATTATAATAAAAGTATTATTTGAGGAACATGGTGCTTTTCAGCCAATTATGCAAGAGATGGGTACCTAGATGGTGATTGATGGGAATGGTTGGAATCGATGATCCAGTGGGTCTTTTCCAACCTAATGATTCTCTGATTCTGTGATATGATGCAGGGCAACTAAGGGTGGCCAAAGTTCTTACACTTGCCTACAAAGCGACACTGTGTTGCTCACAAAATGAGGATTAGAACTAAATTCTTCATTTGCATTCCATGCATTAAACCATTTCACAAAAAAAATACTTTTCAAAATAATTTCTTTGATGTCTTTCTTCAGCTTTTTAAAAAAAAATTCTTCAAAATTAACAGAAATTACTTGAAATACACATTCATAAATGGGTTTTTTTCTGTCTTTGTAGATAAAATGACTTCTATAAAAAATCTGGCCAGGACTGCAATCATTTTATATGCCATTTGCTTTTTTACAAACTCTGATGGAAGACCAATGATGTAAGTACATTATTATACACTTTGGAGGATGACTTCAGATGTTCTTGAGAACATGGTTGGTTTGCCTGTATGTATGTTTATGTGTATGTGAGTGTTTCCTTCACTGCTTTTGAACCCTTTGGCCAAGCCAGCCAATTCTGTGCTCTAGGTACAGTTGTGGAGATGTTAGATACTCTTGAGTTCTTACACATTTTTTGAAAATAGGCAGCTGAGTAGAGGAAAAAAAAAATCATATATGTGTTCTTTTAGGAATCTGATTGGTTAAGCTGCATCTCTTATTAGATGCTGGGGCATCCTACACAGCACAGAATGTTTTTACAGTGCAAAAATGCATCTGAAACCGACACTGAAACACTAATATCAATCAGCACTGCGACACAAATCCACATGAAGTCATACTTCCATAGCCCTAGTGTTCACAGGAAACTACTACTGAATAAATGACATAGTTTTAATAAGCAGTTATTTATTATTGTATCAGCCCTAAGCTCATCTGCAACAGCTAAAATAAATGATAAGTATATATTGAAACAATATTGACATAAAACTGGACTACTTCCCATTTTTATGCCTTTCCACTAATATATTCATTACCAATAAAAATCCACCATCCACCCTTCTCCAGATGTCGTTCTATTCCTTACAAATTGGAAAGGTAAGTTTTAAGGATTTATATTGTGATTCCATACAAAAGTTCTCAAAACGGGATTTTTGAATGAAGATCTAGAATTCAAGAGGGGCCTCTATGAGTCTCTGCTTTTCTTTCATGCAGGAAAAGATCAGTGAGTGAGATGCAATTAATGCATAATCTTGGAGAGCATCGACACACCGTGGAGAGACAGGACTGGCTTCAGATGAAACTGCAGGACGTTCACAGCGCCCTCGAGGATGCTAGGCCTCGACACAAGGAGGATGTTGTCCTGGGTGAGATAAGAAGTCGTAGGCTGCTCCCTGAGCATTTGTGGGCAGCAATGCAGAAGAAATCCATCAATCAGGACAAAGCTTACATGGATGTACTCTTTAAAACAAAGCCATAATGACAAAAGCCAGATAATTATGTCTGTCCAAGTAAGCACGTGTCTGTATATCATTGATCAAGTAGGGCATTTCACTATTTATTCAAACTGCAATAAGGATTAAAGGCTCTGTTCCAGATTGTAGCCCCATTGAGTCAGACATTTCACAACTAAAAATAAAATGTATTTACAGTCCACCCATGACCATTGCTGCTAATTTTTGGCTATCTTTTAGATGGCTAATGCATCCAGTAAATTTCCAGCAGAAAAAGAAAAAGAAACCCAAACTAGTAAGAAAGTTGAAGAATCATTTAAGACCAATCCTACTACTCTTACCTAGACAGTATTTGTGAGGAATCACTAGGCCTGCTTGTACTGATAACCAACAATGAATAAATACAGTAGAACCTGTCTCCAGAATAGGGTAGCATTTTGCCTAGGATGGTTAAATTGCATTTAACTTTGTACTACTGAAAATATGTAAACTTAAATCCACATTTATTTTCAGAACAAGTCTAAAATCAGATGAACATTAATTACAGAGCAAATGCTGCATGAAAATAAGTTAGGATTAAGGAGTGCAAACATAGAAGAATTAAAGTAGGAATACAAAGCTTAAAATTAAAGTATAAGGGGATAAAATTGAGACAAATTCTGTATGAAATAGAAGAACAAAATTTTGCAAAATGCTGAAATGAAGGTAAAGTTTCATTACCTTCCCTTCCTCCAAAAGATAATAATCTATAATTAACTGCAGAAATAGTGGGAGCAGAGATGGTAGGATGTATCTAAGCACAGCCCTAACTATAGAACTGTGAAATGATTCTATACCAGACAACTACAACCAAAAGAAAAATCTTGCAATATATATATTTCTTGTCCCTTATTTCCTCTGTAAACTATCTATCTCTGAATTTCTGTACGTTATGTTAGGCCTCATGTATTTTCTGTTTATGAGACCAGTGACTCTCATAAATAAAATTACTCATTTTCATATGCATTTTTTTGCCAAATCCCTCAAATAAGAAACACTAACATGCAGAAATCAACCTGGGAGAGGAACCATTAGCTGTAATACATTCAAACTTTAAGCAGGACTCAAAAAGAATTGGACGTAAGCATGGATGGGAAAAAATTAGTTACAATGTCTGCCTTCAAATTTGCCACTGACAGAGCTCAAACCTAGATGAATCACTGCTCTAAGCAAAAGTGTATGTATCTGAGTTCCCATACTGCTTCTTATTTGCTTGTTTGACGTCTAGCACACCCTGGGGAACCTAGTAAAAATCTCATAAATCATTACAAATATAAACTCAGTCTGCTGGAGGCTAGAAAGATACCTGTAACTAGCAAACTGTAGCTCATAATCTTGGCTATACTTTTAGAAATGTAAAGGAGATGATGCTGCAAGCAGGCTGTACATCTGTGAACCTTGATGTGCCCCACACTGGAAAAGGTTCCATGCCACTTGTCTATTTGCAGAATCGAGGCTTTAAAGTGCACTTTCTATTTATTCTTTTTCAGACATCCGTGCTAACTTGAAGATATAAAATTGCATTTTTGTACCTATGTCTCACTTGTGTATTACCAAATAATGTGGACCAAAAGCTCTTGGACATTATTTTAAAGCATAATAACTGACTGCTCTGTAACTATTCTGATATAATATCACATTTGGGGCAACATTATTAAGCCATTTTATTTCATTACAGCAATATAAATACAAAAATAATGATGAAAGCAATTTTGATTTTTCCTTTTGTCTTTCCTGCACACAAAACCATACTGATGGCTAAACAAAAGATGTTCTCTTAGTACAAACATATCGATATTCCCTTATAATGACAAATGCAGAAACTATATCATCTTCAATTGCCAAATTCATAAACTATTTCTTTTTCATTTAAACAAAAAATTCTATTATCTAAACAATTTGTTCTTCCTAATCCTCAGCTACCAGTAGATACATAAATATTTATACTTTCTATACACTTCAAAAAATACTTGTTGCTTACAAAGGGCTTCAGGGTCATGGATAGATGATGCACCACTGAACATCATTTAGAAATATGGCCACAGACAAACCATGCTCAGCACTGTCTCATTTGTGGTTAAAATCATGTTTGCTTTGCCCACTTACAGTACGCCTCCTCAGAAGGACTAAAGACAGCAGAGTGACAGATGACTTAGTGCTGGGTAATGCCTTTTAGAAAAAAAGATGTAATTTGAATGAAATTACTTACTAGTGGCAATTATCTAGAAAACAGATTTGTTACAGCTTTTCAGCTTAAATCTCTTATCAGTGTAGCTGCAGTGTAACAAAATGTTCAGAATGGGGCAGAGGATGTTATAAAAAATATTTTAATACCATGATATATTGCAAAGATTCATCTTCACGTGGACTAACATGTGCAATTTTGGTCACTTCTTTCAGAGATTAAATTGACTAGAAAGAGGATGTTAAGAAATAATAGGGCCACTGAAACACTAATACATGGTAATAAAAGGTAACAACAGCAGTCAGAAATTAAATAAATAAAAAGAGGCATGGTAAAGATACGACAAATAAACAGTACAGAGAGATAAATTGTAGTGCCTACCTTTCTTTCTAAGAGAACAAGGAAAGAAAGATGAAGAATTGAGCTTGTACCTGGCTGAATATAGAGCTTTTAGTTAGTATGAGCCAAAAATCTCATCTCCAGCCAAGGTCACTGGAGGAGACAGTGGCATGACTCTTGGGTACACTCGAGTTTGATTCCCACACATGGAGTAGAACACAAGTCTACACCAGGTTGCATACTTCCACGTAAACAAAGTAAATACTAAGTGAGCTTGCACTTCATGACACTTAGACATGCAACTGCAAGGGATTTCCTATGTCCCCTGTCAGAGTGAGATAAAGTTAGAAAAGTATTAGGTCCACATCCCTTTACATCCACAGGATCAGCCTTCCAAAGATCAAGTGTGCCTACAGGGCTTCCTTCCTCCCTGAAGAATATGATTTCTACACACACACTACTTTTCAAAGCAGAAAACCTTGCTTAATGGTCTGACAAGGGTCTTTTGCTAAAGACCTGTGTCCTCAAAGACCTATCCTGTGCAGATGGATACACACCTGTTCTATTGCACTTCCCCCTCATGACTCACAGAAACAAGAAGCACTAATTTCAACATCCACTCTCAGAGCAAGAGAGTAGCATGTGAAAAAAACCCAAACCCATGAAAAATTAACAAAGCCGAAATTACAAGAGCTCTAATAAAAACTAGATAAAATGTAAGATCTGTAGCAAGACTTAAGTACTGGTGATTTAACTGCTATTGATTTGGCTTACTTAGCTGCCTCCAAGTCTGTCTGCTGTAAATACTGCTATTTAAGATTGCTCAGCTCACTGTTAAACAGCACATCGTAACATCTGACTCCTTGCATTGTTAGCACATTCTAACAGCTTTTGTGCAGGCTGCTTGGCCATCATTGTTCTACTGGTGGATTTCTAGAACTGTGTGGTTTATCTCTGTGGCTATTGTTAAATGATGGAAAAGAGAATTCACTTAACAGATTCATGCTTTGCTGTATATCATAGCAAAGTTACTGTCTTTTATGGGGCATTTTGGTATAGAAAAACCATAAATACTTGCTCTTTCGCCCCTCCTTTCCCTCCTCTCCCCAGTGTGCACAAGGTATACAACTTGTCTATCTAATATTTCCTGCCTGAAGCAGTCAGATCTGCTAATAAATCAGGTAAGTCCAGAGGTGTACACTCATTGAATCTTTAGATAAATACTTAGGTGTCCCTGAAAGAGAAGGATGTTTTCTAAGACAGATAAGAAGCACACAAGGAGCATTGCCTGTGCAGTTCCAGCCTCTGGAATATGACAGCAAATTTGTCAGCTTCCTGCACCAGGGGTTAAATGCTCAAGGCGAACATAGTCATCAGTAGAATACAGATTCATGTTCCTTCTTACCTGCATGCTTTCCCTAGGAGGTCTGGTCCAACAAAGGCTTTACACCAGCATTTTATGAGACTCTGAGAAGACGCCATATATAATGGTTGATCATCACAGTGAGGCTGCTCCAAAATATTCACTGTGCAACCAGACTGGCTTCCCACCGTACACAAGGGAAATAGATAAACTTTCAAAAGTTTGGGCAGAGATTTGCTCTTCTCTTCCTCCTCCCAAATTCTCCACTAAATTCAAATTTGCTTTAAGGTAATAACTGTATAGAGTTCTACAGTCCTTTCATCTGATATGGAAGTCAAGCTCTGCCTGTCTTTAATAATCATAGAACCATAGAATCATTAAGGTTGGAAAAGATCTCTAACACTGTCCAGTCAAACCATCAGCCAACACCACCATGCCCACAAAATCTGTTAAAACCAGGGCAAGCCGATGTGGCATTTAAAGGGGCAAGCCTAAAGAGTTCTAAGGATTCAAAACCATGGAAGGAAGTGTCTAGACAAGGGGAGAGGGCGACTGGGGAGAGATGTGAACAGGAGCGGGAGACATCATAGGCTGTTTAGAAGAGCTGGATAGGCTGTAAACCTTAAAGTACTCAGCCAGTGTGGAAATAAGGGAGGAGACCTCATAGCAACCTTCCAGTACCTGAAGGGAAAGGGGAGGGAGTTTTTACAAGAGCAAGAAGTAATAGGACAAGGGGGGATGGCTTTAAATTAGAAAGGAGAAGATTTAGATTACACATCAGGAAGAAATTCTGATGTGGTGAAGCACTGGCACAGGATGCCCAGGGAACTTGGGCATCGCTGGAGGTGTTCAAGGCCAAGTTGAATGGGACTTGGAGCAACCTGGACTAGTGGAATGCGTTTCTGTCTGTGGCAGGGGGGTTGGAACCAGATGATCTTTACGGTCCCTTCTGACCCAAACCATTGTATGATCCTATGATTCTATGACAATCCAGTCGCATTGCTAGAAACAGTGATGAAGTAAGTGTGCACCAGTGTGTGCTGTGAGGTGCCCACTCATGCAGGGATGCGAATATCGCATGTTCACGAAGGACTTGTGTCTAAGCCTGCTTCCATTGCTCACAAGGACATCACTGAAAGGCAGCTGCTCAGTTATCACAGAATCATAAAATCATTAGGTTGGAAAAGACCTCTTAGATCATTGAGTCCAGCTATTCCTATCTGCCACTACACCATGTCCCTGAGCACCTCGTCTACCCATTTTTTAAACACCTCCAGGGAAGGTGACTCAACCACCTCCCTGGGCAGCCTCTGCCAGCACTCAATGACCCTTTCCGTGAAAAATTTTTTCCTGATATCCAGTCTGAATCTCCCCTGGTGCCGCTTGAGGTTGTTCCCCCTTATCCTGTCCCCTGACGCTTGGGAGAAGAGGCCAACTCCCTCCTCTCTACAACCTCCCTTCAGGTAGTTGTAGACAGCGATAAGGTCTCCCCTCAGCCTCCTCTTCTCCGGGCTAAACAACCCCAGCTCCCTCAGACGCTCCTCATAAGACTTGATCTCCAGCCTCTTCACCAGCTTCCTTGCTCTTCTCTGAACTCGCTCCAGAGCCTCAACATCCTTCTTGTGGTGAGGGGCCCAGAACTGAACACAGTACTCGAAGAGCGGTCTCACCAGTGCCGAGTACAGAGGGAGAATAACCTCCTTGCACCTGCTGGCCACACTGTTTCTGATACAAGCCAAGATGCCATTGTCCTTCTTGGCCACCTGGGCACACTGCTGGCTAATGTTCAGTCGCTGTTAAGCAACAGCCCCAGGTCTTTCTCCTCCAGGCAGCTTTCTAGCCACTCTACTCCTAGTCTGTAGCTCTGCTTAGGGTTGTTGCGTCCTTAGCATGCAACACCTGGCATTTGGCCTTTTTAAACCTCATCCCATTGGTCTCGGTCCAGCCTGTTCAGACCCCCTTGGGGAGCCTCCCCGCCCTCTGGCACATGCACACTCCTTCCCAGCCCAGTGTCGCCTGTGAACTGGCTAAGAGGGCCCTCGTTGCCCCGACCCCTCAACCTCAGCCACGCCAGCCGAGTAGCGCCCCCTCCTGCCACCGGGCGGCGCTGTCCGCCCAGCGCCCCCTCCCCGCGCCGCTGCCCTAGCAACGGCGTCGCCCCGCCCCATCCCGCCCCGCCCCTAGCGACGGCGTCGCCTAGCTCCGCGCCATCCCTCTTCTCCCACCCCGCCCCTCAAGTCTCGCGAGATCTAGGCGCCACCGCCTCGTTTTTCCCCCAGCGCAGCAGGCGGGTCTCGCGAGATCTGGCGGCGGCGGCGGCGGCAGCGGGTGCCGGGCGCGGGGCGGCGGGGGCTCGGCCGCGGCGCCGTGCGGGTGAGTGGCGGCCGGGGGCGGCCTTGGGCGCGGGGGAAGGCGACCACGGGGCTGCAGCTGGGGCTGCCCTCCGCGGGGCTGCCCGTGGCTCCGCTGTGCCGCCGGCCCGGGAGAGCGGCGGCTCCTGTCCCGGGAGGGCCCGGAGCGCGGCCGCAGCCACGGAACCGTAGAATGGTTTGGGTTGGAAGGGACCTTAAAGCCCGTCATGGTTCCGACCCCCGCCGTGAGCAGGTACGCCTCCCGCCAGACTAGGCTGCTTAAGGCCCCGTCTAGCCCGGCCTAGAACACCTCCAGGGATGGGGCAGCCATAGCTTTCCTGGGCAGCCTGTGCCAGCGTCTCAGACCCTCATCGTGAAGAATTTCTCCCTAATGTCTAGACTAAATCTTCCCCTTTCCAATTTAAAGCCATTCCCACTCGTTCTGTCACTCCATACTTGTAAAAAGGCCCTCCCCAGCTTTCCTGTAGCTCCCTTCAGGTACTGGAAGGTCGCTATAAGGTTTCCCTAGAGCCTTCTTCAGGCTGAACAACCTTAACTCTCCCAGCCTGTCCTCATAGCAGAGGTGCTGCAGCCCTCGGATCATTTTTGTGGCCTCCTCTGGACCCCTTACAACAATTCCACATCCTTCTTATGTTGGAGATTCTTGAACTGTTTCGGAATGCTTCAACCAGCCTCCTGAGAGGTGACAGCTGCCCAAGCCTGGCTGCTGGTGTCCCTCTCACCTGAGACAGGTTGCGTGCTGGAGCTTTTACCCTTTTAAAGCAGTGTGGAAAGAGTGTCTTCATCTGGTTGCTGTGCCTTGATAGCTCTGTTTTGTGAGATGCCATGAGCAGGCTGAGTGCAGCCTAAATTATTAGTTCTAATCATATAATGTTTATTGGTAAAACCTGCAGTTGCTGTACAGAAAGTGTTATTATTGAGGACTGCCTGACAGAGATCATGTAATTCCTGAGAATACTTATTTAATATAATCCCTGCACACTGATTTACTTACTCAAATGACTTCATAATGAGTGTTTTCTTTCACGTGACCATATATTATTTGCAGAAAATATTGATTGCTTGTGTGATAAATCTGTCATTGTACAATCATGTGTTGCAGTTGCCTGTCGTAAAGTTTTTTTTTTTCTTTTTAAATCTGCTTTTGTTGCTAGCTATTGCTTCTGCATCTTTTTCCTTTTTTATCTTTACCTCATCAAAAATGTCGCTTCAGAACTCTGTTTTTTTCAGAAATTTGATCCAGTTCCATCATAGATCTCTTCTCGGTTTCTTCCTGTCTGGCTTCTTTGTCCAAAGTAGTGGTCGTGTCTTTTTGCATCTTTTTGTTCTTTGCTGTTGGCCACCTCTTACAAATTCGAGTATGTGCTTGAAACCTGGCTTCTTGGTAGCCTTTTGACTGTCATCTCTGTTCTCCTTATTTTTTGTTTGCCTTTTTTCTTCATGAATCATATTTAGCAATTAATTTAAAGACTACTTATCTCTATTATTACTTTAGTTTCAGTGATCCTTTTCCTGGAAGATGCTGTCTTTCTCTCTTCTATTTGCTGTTGTATTATATAATACAAAAATACAATTCAAATTATCAGCTTCCCACTATTCACTGTTCATAACCTGATAGTTTGTTCTTGTTTTCTTTATCTGAACTAGAAATTTCTCTCCCTGTCATCTTGTGTAGGTTAGCTTGAATTCCTAGAGCTTGAACACAAGTACAGTCAAGAGAAACTGGCAGATCTTTTTTTTAACCCATTTATCTGCAGTTAATGAAAACTGTTCCACTGTATTTTTTTGCAGGTCTGTCAGTGTGGATGTCTTTGACTGGGTCTTTCTTGCAAAACACCACAGAGAATTTTTTTTTTGCCGTTAAGACACACAAATCTCCTGCCAAAAGTCTTTGCATATTACCTCTTGATTTGTTCCATTTCTGTCTCAAAAACTCATTATGGTCTACTACATCCTGTGTGCAGTGATTGTTGCCATCTTCCGATGATGTTGTTTGAGACTGTTTTGATGAGTCTTTCACACATTTGCATTTGTGTTTTTGCCTGGAGTCTTAATGCCAGGGCAGCTGGGGTTTAGGAAAGACAGCAATTTAAAGAAGCTCTTGTATCACACTTCAAATTCCATTTTGAAGCCCAATTTTCATTTTAGGCCCCACTGCATTTCAAAATGTTAATCACCTGATGTTTGGATGACGCTACCTATTAAACTAGTCACAGATGTCATCGTCTTTGGATTTTCTGTCACTTCACTATAAACTGTATGCTTTCACAGATCGTATGCTTGAGGCTGGGGCTGTTCTGTCGTGCACGCACAGACAAAATCCAAAATCTCTGTATGTGCTTATTGCATTAAGTACAGCTTTCCTTTAGCAGTGTTGCTAAAATCTTGGCCCAGTGCTGTTGTTCATCAATAAAAATGTGTATCTCCTTAAAATTCGTATAGAATCAAAAAGTTAATTTAGAATTCATTTAAAATGTGAACAAGTATTTGAGATTTTCTGACTCATTGATATCAGTTGTTACTGCTGGGTACAACTGTGGGCATAGACTTTGCTTGATTGTTTAAGAAACGTACCTGATGCTGTTTCATGCAATTTGTGTTCTCACTGATGCTGAGGGTTATGAAGCCCTGTGTCCATCTGCTTTCCATTTTATACTGGTGGGCCAGAGGGGACGGGGCTAGTAGTAGTGGCAAGGAGTTAGGTTCTGCTCCTTTTTCCTGCATTGATAACCATGATTCTGCTTTTGTGTAGGAGAAGTTGCTCAATCCACTGAGCTTTTCACTGGTACATCTAGGCTCATTTTACACAATGAATCCTAATACAGAGGAGGAGCTGGGAATCATCTGCCTCTTGCTATTTAGGTTGCAGTATCAGATAGATGTTTTATTATCATGTTCCTCTTAGGAATTATGAAGTTAAAGCTTGCAAGATAGTCACTGGATATCCGTTGCTCACAGTGCTATAGAAATAGGAGTTATTATCAGCTTCCTGTGACTGCTTGATGTTTTTTCTTTTTTTTTTTCCTCTTACTCATTAAGAGAAGCTTTAATCCTAACCTATTATGTTAATATTGAGGCTGTATTGCCAAGGATGTTTCTTAGGTACACTTTAATTAGCATCAGTTTGATAACATTTCAATAATGATGATGTATAAAGCTGCTTCATGTGGCTGAATTGTGGTTGCTATCTGGTTTAGTTTGCAAGAAGCTCACTTGGCAGGTATGGATTTCCATGATACACGATGTTTGCATTATAAGCATGTGTACTTTGAACTTTGTTTTTAATTAGGATGTAATGTCACTGTGCTTGAATTGCGAGTAAATCTTGTAAGCTAGTTTTTGCTGTTGCTGCTTTTGTGCTTTGATGACTAGAGGCAGTGAACAGCAGACTGTAGCCCCTTATAGAGAGTCTGAATTATCTGAGTCTTGGAGTTTGTGTCACAACTAATGCCAAGTTCTGTCCTAGCTGGTTAGTTGTTTGTTGGATCTTTCTCATCCTAGTTCACCTTTACAGTGCATTTCAGTGATGGAGCAGGTCAGAGCAAATGAGCTTCTGAAACCTGTTCTACTTTAGGAAATGCTTTTGACCAAGGCTTAAAGCTGAGTAGCTGCCTGAAGTATTTCACGTTAGTTAACTGGATGTTGTCTTCTGTACTGGCAGCTGGAACAATCAATTCTTTGTTCAACCTTGTGAGCTGGTGTCCCGAAGATGACATCTTGGGCCTCTGCCTCAAAACTTCAGCCCTTTTTAATCCTCTTTTTAAGTAAGACTACAGAACTTTACAGACTTAGAAGTATTCTCAGTTACTATAGTGGTTGGCCTGAAATATAATGTTATTGGTTACAATGAGCTTTTCTTCTTTCCCGAAAGATTTCCAAGGAATGTTGAGGTGTTATTTTTTTCTCCCATCTGCAGTACCTTGAAGAGTGCAAGTCCTGCATCTCGCAGAAGCAGGTGTCCACTTCCGTCTTGCTTAGTCTGACATGCATCTTTTGTGCATTATATTTGATCATGGCACAGAACTGAATACACTTTAAGTATTATTTAACATAATCTGTTCTATAACTATCGCAAATTAGCATATGATGCATCCTTTCATGAGCTGTTGAAGTAGTGGTGCAAACATGCTAATTACTGCATTTTGCAATGCCTGAGATGGCTCTGCGACACGGGCTATTAGCTTCCCAACCCCTCTGTGTGTTTGTCTTTACAATTCCCTTGTATTTCAGTAGTCTACAGCTTTCATAAATTAGTGATGATTCTGACTTCAAGTTAAAGTTATCAAATCTGAAGTGTTCCAGCTATCTGTGTTGAAAGCTCTGAAAATTAAAGTTTGCTTCCTGATTTCCTATTTTACACAATTATTCCCTGTGATAATTCTCTGGAGCATTGGCTTTCTGCTGCAGGGTAAGAAATCATTCTTTACATTTGGAGAATTGCTTATTAGCTAGTTAGAATGACACTCAGTTTGGCCAATTTGGCAGTGTTTTGTGATGTACAAAGAATATTTGGATTTGGTGTAGTTTAGTTTGTTTCATGTGCTCCCAGTGCCTTTTTGCCTTTACCAACACTTCAGATGCAGTTCCTTGATTTCATGGGAGGCGTTGAATACTTTATGGGGCCATGTACTCTTGCAGGTTTTTTTGGTTTTATGTGCCAGACCAGAATGTTCTGGAAAAAAAGTTTTCTTTACTGCTCACAGTGTGAACCCTAGGAAAAAAACCAAACAACAAACGATCCCAAATCATTTGAAGACAGCTGAAACATTTTTTCCTATTGCAGAAAAAAGGTAGATTTGCAGATAAATTTAAAAAATTCATCAGGAGGCCTAGTTAGTCACTTCACAGATTTTATACAGCATTTACTAATTGGAAAAGTTTCTGTTTCCAGTAGAGAAGAGCATAAAAAATATTCCCTTCTTATAGTATCACAGGTAAAACCTGAAATAAAATTGATAAATCCATTTGTTTATAACTTGCATAAAAGCACTATAAACAGTGGCAAAGAAGGTAACAAAGAGGCTGCAAATTGTTTCTTAGAGAAGTGTTACTTGTTTAGAACCTGCTGAGTAAAGCATGGAGGAAAGACTGTTCTTGTTCACAAGTTCCTAGTGTGACATGCCTGGAACTGTATTAGGAGTTTCACAAGATGCGCCTATGGACACTTCCAGATTGTTTGCTTATCATATCTGTCCTCTAGTTCTGAGGCATATGCCCATCTGGTACTTCATCAGTGACACTGCTGGGGTTCCACAACTGCTTTAAGATGGGAAGAGGGAATACTGTTGTTCATGGGGAGCTGTCCCATTTATTTCTATCCTTCTGTGTCATCTATTGTTTGAAATGGCTTAAGCTTGTGGCTGCATAGCAAAGCAGGTTGAAGAATGAATCCTAGCAGGTTGAAGAATGAATCCTAGCAGGTTGAAGAACAGATCCTACTTAAAATCATCTTTTTCTTTTAAGTGTATGTGAACCTGTACTCCCCTGTTGACTATATCACTTTCATTAATTGAAAGATGAGCAGAAGGCATTAGGTGTGAGACAGTTTATGGAAGTGATTTTAAATTGTCCTTTCAGTTGCAGTTCTTGTAAAACCAGCTGCTTTTACATGTCGGTGCAAAAGCTAAGTTTCAAATGGAATGATGTGTTTCTGATCAGATTCCTGCTTTGGTCTGTAGCTGGGAGGATGAGGTGTTCACAAGTACTTCAGATAGTTTTAAAGGAAAGAGAGAATTTGTGGAAACAAACAAAAGCTTGAGAAGAACCACGTGGTACTAGATGAGTGTCTCTGTGGTGCTTCAGTGAATATGGGAGTCAAAGCAGGTCCCTGTAGTAGGTGGTAGCTGGGAATCATTGTAGAATTGGAGCAGTGATGTTCTGCCAGGAGGTTGCTAGTCCTCACTTTTTGTTCTAAGCCATGTTGTTGTCACAAGTAGTGAGACTCACTGTATTTTGCTGTAGTGACTCAAACTAATTAACACAATTTGCTTCAATACAGGGTAAAAGTTATCTTTATTTTTCTATTGCTTGTGCCTGAAAGTGGTGTGTCATATTGCAACCGAGTTCTGAATGAGTGCTGCTGAAGTAACTTGCAACTAGATTTATGAACCAACCTTCCCCTTGTCTACTTAGTAATACTTTTTATGTTTTAAAGTAGGTGCTAGTTTTCTCCTTGTTAAGCATCTAAACGTGCTTGATAAATGTGTGTAAATCCTATAACTGTCTATGTTCATGCAGTATCGTCACACACTGACCGTACTTTGATAATCTGAATTTCCAGGTAATATACAATTTTTTTTTTTGACATGAAAAAGTTGTGCATTTCCTGTAATTTTGAAGTGTTTTTTTATTTCCTGACTCTCTGTGGACACCTGACTGTACTAATCTTCCGAAAAACCCCAGCCCTGTGGTAGAGATTGTATACTTGCTATAAAAATCTTTGTTAGAACTAAGCATGAAAGGAAAAGTCATATGCAACTAACGTTTTCAAGAAGCTTGTTTCTCTACCATTCCCCTGTAATAAGATTTTTTGAGTCTAAATTTAGGTGAGAGCATCTAAATTTATCAGAAGAGATTTTTTTTTTTATTTTCCATGGCTGGAGGGGCTTTTTATTTGAAAATCTGCCTTTTTTAAAAGAAGTTTCAATTCCTTTGGGATTCAGTTCAATAATGGCTAAGTTTAATTGACTCAAATAGAAATATAAAGAGATGAGGAGATACAATGTTTCTATGATACTTAGCTTGAAATTTTAGAGAGACATAGTAGGCTTATCTTTCCATTATTCAGTAGGCTTATCTAGCTGTAATTCGCTCAATTTTTTTTTTCCTCAGACGCTGTACAATCATCAGCTGTTCACTTGTGGCTGTTTTTTTGTTTTCTTAACCAGGTCATTCTGAACCGTACAACTCTCTAGACACAAGTGTCACTTATAGGTACGACTGAAACACCAGTCACTTAAGAATGACAGTCACAAGGTTATCTTATCTGAGTGAATTTTAGTGGGAGTTGAATATAATATTGAGTCCCAGTCAAGGAAGAGTAGACTTATAATGTCTGTTTTTCTATTAATTTTTTTTGTCACTTTTCTGCAAAAGACAGTGAAACTGGACTACATTCAGGGTTTCCAAGGATTTCTGCTGATTCTATTTTGGAGTAAAGACTTGGATGTAACTGTTTGTTAATTTTATTTTACTCTTGGGAAGCCATTCAAACAGTAAAACTGTTGCTCTTTTCTACAGTAAGGATCTTTCTTTGAATTAGCTTTGTATGTTTGAAAGAAAAATATGACCTGTTTACCTTGTTTTTTTATAACCAGTGGCTTTTCTGTTTGGACACAGTGAAATGAATTGTGGCAAAAATGAATTTGTCTTCCATTATTTATGGAAATACATTTCTTATAATAAAATACTCTTTTCAGTGCAGGTGTCGTCAAAATGTTTAAAGGATTGTCATGCAATCTAGATGTTGTGCCTCAGTATATCCTATTTTCTGTAATCTGTATTTAAAGAAAAAAGCTAACTACACTAAATTCTGCATGTCTAACTTTTTCTGTGTGGCATTATTTAAAGGTAAACAATGCTTTCTTAATGTAGGTTGTGAGTGCTGCATGTGTGCTTTTCAGAGCAGTAGTGTGAGGAAGCTGACAGTGGAATGGCAGGACGGCCTCATCCTTATGACAGTAACTCCAGTGATCCAGAGAATTGGGATCGGAAATTGCATAATAGACCTCGTAAACTTTGTAAACACTCAAGGTAGGTGCTGTGTACCATCTATTGCATCTCAAATCTACAATAAAGGTCCATCCTAAAGGCTACTGTATCAGGTTGTGGCAGGTCCTGTCATAAATTTTGTAGCTCTTTTAATAAGAAGTGCTTCTTAATTCTTTGAAAAGATATGTCTTAATCTAACGCATTTGTTGGCTTCCTTAATCTGTGCTTCGATTTGTTTTGCCATGGATGGGATTTTAGTCTTTTACTAAAATCTAAATGCCTTGTGTTTATATCAAGACACCAGTTAAGTGGCTGAATAGGTGAATTTTTTGAGAGTGCTTACTAGAAGTTACTTCCTTTTCTTTGACTTTTAGTTACTGGTACACTTCTTGAAGTAGCATACTTAAGATATGTGCAACTTGTTCATAGTGATAAGTAAGAGTTGCTTGCATGCAAGTATTGCTCTCTGTTGCATTTTCTTTATAAAGCTGTGTGTCAGATCTTGCTTTCATCTGCATGCATCACTGTAAGAATATTTTTTAAATACTTCTTGATTTGAAGGTGTTACGAAGTTAATTAGTAGTTTTCCTGCATATAGTGTTCAAAAACAAACTAAGCAAAGCAGTTAGTCACCTAGCAAATGTATGTAAAGAAGCATGTTGCTGGAAATATATGTAAGTATCCAAATAAGTGTGTCTCTTCCAAGTACTTTGCCCTTTAAAAGTACTAAATATAACTAAAACATCTCTGTTAGCTAGCTAAAATTGTTAGTGATTTAAGCTTTCCCATTTGCAAGATGATGGGAAGGGAGCTAAGGAGCACGTTCAATAACAGCAATTGAATTCACACTTTTATTGCATAGTTTCAGATAAACTGGACTCAAGTGTTGCTGAAAGTATTCTATGGGCAATTAAGATTGTGGGTTATTTTCCTGTCATTAAATCTTGGTTAATTGTGAGACATCCAACAGGGCAGGAAAAAAGAATGCACCAATAATTAAAAGTCTCACAGGGAGACCCACATAATTATAGGCCAGTCTGTGATGTGAATAATGGAATGGTTAACGCAAAATCCAAGATGCTGGCTGGTGCTACTGGTCAGTATAGGCTTATGCAATCTAGCTTTATACAGTTGATGTTTTTTATTTAGATGATGATGTCTGGTATGTGGTTAATGTGTGCTGCTTATTTAGGATCAAAATGTGATGTGCTATCAGCAAATGAACAGTGTAGGTGGAGTAGGGCATTGCATGTAAGTTGAGGACTGCTCGCTGTCAGGTCTCAAGCGCAGTTGTAAATGGGTGATTCATTTCAGAGTGCAGTTCATGCAGTCATCTCTGAAACCATGCTATCTCTCTTGACTGAGTTGCAATCAAACCTAAAACTGATACTGATGCAGATGCCCCATAAAACAATGAAAAGGACTTGTTAATACCATGTGATCTGAGTGGTTTGATGAACTGGGTGCAATTAACCATGCATTCCTCATATAACTGAATACAAAGTTAAATGTTTTGAAACAAAGCGCAGGCCATTTTTGTGGACTACATCAACTCCAGCATTGGTACACTGTGAAGACATTGTCTCACTAAGTGGTCAACTGAACATAAAACCTCCGGAAACATCAGATGCCCAAAAGAGCTAATGTAGCCATTGGACGTATAGTGCACTTATTGGAAGTCCTGGTATCAGAAGTTCAGGGAAGATTTGATTAGAGGGGATTCTGACTATATATATATATATTTAGACAAGGAAAACTCAAGGGTTAAATAATGTCTCTGTCAGTCTCTAAAGATCCTTGCAGAAACAGCTTTAGGATGATGAGCTTTAGTCAGCAGGCAAACTTGTAATACACTGGAGTAGGTGATAGCTGAAGCTGGGTAAATCCAGTCCAGAGAAGAACAGTGCACATGTCTTACCATGTGTGGTCTGTTATGGATTATCTATTTTTGGGAAATGTTTAAATAAAAAGCTGTGCAATTTTCTGAAAAGAGTATTTGATGCAGATAGAAATTAACTTGAGGACGTCTATGGCCTATGGCTTTCAGAGAGACTGCTGTTAATCACATTGTAAGATAAAAACTCACATGTTGGAGGGTATAAAATCTATGCATCTAAAATACTTGCAGCTAAGTTGGACGTATTTCGGGAAAAACACAATTTGTGTTTTGAATAAAATACTGGACAGACTGTTTTATGGAAGCTTTTAATGTGTATGGTTGGGGTAAAGTATTCAAGCTAATGCTGTGTCTTCTTTCCCAAATAACACAGAAGCAGTTTGTGAATGAGAATCCAGATGATAGTTTGAGGTTGTAATAAAATAAGGAATAAATTAAGGAAAATATTTTGTAACCTTGTTCCTCTGAGATACTCGACTGCTTCAGTGAATCCAATTATTGGAAAATAGTGTATTTTATTCAAAAGCTGAAACAAAATAATTGCATTTTGAGCAGCTGAATATAGGCATAGTACCAGAATTTCTAACTTAATCGGCATTTTTTCTCCAGACAAGAGAGGGTTTGTGTGAAAAATACAGTTTGAGGGGGGGAAAATGCTTTTGGAGACATAAGTTCTAATGATATAACTTGAACAGAACTGCTTTGTTGAAAGGTTTGAGTACTTCAGTCTTATTTGTCTTGTACTTTCAAAATATGCCTTATTATCATAAGGAAAAAAGTAATTCCAGTCTGAAAAGTATAATGGTGAAATAAGAACTTTATAATAAATCTCAACAAGGGAGTAATATTTAAGATAGATGCTTAGCTTGTCACTTCTGGGTGCTTTGGAGTATTTAATCCTCCAGCCTTAACATTCTTAAAATAGCTTAGATAGTTTTGTAGACTCATAGAAAACAGACCGGGACTGTGAGCCGTCCTCTTGTGTGCAAGGCTTAGGTGGCAGCAAGGGTAGCCGTGGGACTCTGCTCCCTTCACTCTGCTGTCAGTTGGAGGAGAAGGATATGCAGCAGAACGATCTCAGGGCATGTACGTATTGAACAGTTACAGAGGTTAGCATAGTATATTTTTTTTTTTATTCTAGTTTAGGAGCATCCAATTTTTGAAATTTCTGGCAAGTTCTACCATTGTTTTCTCTCCTTTTTCTTACTTGCTTTGAGGTGGGCAATATAATGAGAAAGTCTGAAAGGGGAGATTAAGAAAATAAGGACCAAAAATATAGTGCAAATGATCCCTGGTATAATCATAAGAGTATACAGGATGCATTTATATGATGTTAAAGCTGACTGTAACTAATGTTACAAATGGTCTTGTTTGTCAGGCTGTTACAAAAATTTTGGAGATGCTTTTTATTTAAGTACCGGAATAAGATGGAAGGAAAGTTTCAGGAACTGCATGTTGACTAAACAGTGACTAAGCTTCGAGCAAATGGTCTCTGGATTCATATTTGCAGTATTAGGTATTGCTATTCTGTGTTTTCTATTTAATTTTTCATTGATTAATAGCTTCCCACATATAATTTCTCTACAGTGTTCTAATTTTTGTTGTTGTTGGAAGCCTGTTGTACGAAGTGCTTTCTCTGGAGTTGTGATGAAAAATCTGTGACTTAAATTTGCCTCTTCCTTAAGATTTATCCTGGATTTAATTCTCTAAGTCTGCTTCTGTTTTAGTCCAATTTGTTAGTTCCTTGTTTGTTCATTCTATTTAGATAGTATTAGATGCAGAGTCCTGCCTGTACAAAATGTGGCTCTACTGCAATTTTGTCATCAGTGTTGAACCTCTTGAATCTTCGAAAATCTTAAGCTGCTTTGAAAAATTTTCCACAGATGACAAGTTATTGTGCAGATGCTAAATGCTGGGAATTTTTTTTTCCTAATATTGTTTTTGCATGCTGGGAGGATGCATTCATGGGTTGTGAATGGAAGGGCTACTTGCCTCAGCGTTTTCTACGTAGATGAAGCATCAGAAGGGAATGATATCAGAATTCGTAATCTGTTTTCCACTGCAGGATGGGGTTTATTTCTCTTTTTGTAAATTGGGTTTCTGAAGCTAAACATTTTATAACAGAGGGCAGACCACACAATACATGACATGGAAGGAATTAGGCCTACTTTCAGCAGGGGCTCAGGTCATAGCCTGTGAATTACCATGCATCATCTATTTTAAGTTAACTGTGAATGTGCCTGCCCTTAATTGCAACATGGTATTGATAGATCAGGATCTCTTCACCTAGATTTTATTAGCACCAGGATGTGAAGCCCTCAGAAGAAACTGAGATGAGCTAGGAAGATGTAGTCTTTGACTCTAGAAAAATGGGCTGCGCTCGGTGACTCAACAACATCAATCTAACAATCTTTTGTAAGGTATCTAAGACACAGTGAGTGGTCTTAAACAGTTTTGTGGGGTTTTCCTTCCTTTTTGAAATCCTTAATTTCTGAAATGGCAGCTTGTGAATGCAGCTGAGGAGGAAAACTTAGTGACTTTCTCTGCGAAAGCACACACTAAATCCTCCTGAACTTGTCCAGCATTCCAATGACCTTTTCAAAATATCGTCAGATATTTGTGGTGGACTTGGGCATCATGCAAATCTTGACTTTCAATTAAGACACAAAGCACTTTAGAAGCTCTTATGCTCAAAACTATTATGTCGTAGAATGGTAATGGAACACTCTCTTCTGTGGTGTTGGCGGCTCATTTCTGCTCTGCCAGTAGAAACTGTAATGGCTAGGTACAGGTTCGGTAAGTGTTTGTACCCAGTTCTTTTGAATTTGAACTTCTGGGACTGTGTAATAGATTTGAGGTACTTTGCAGCTCTGAGGAGGAGAATGTGGTTCTGAGTTTCTTAAACATTGATTTTTTTTTATTTTTTTTTACCTAACATCCTGTTTTGAAAGTGGAGTGGGAATTGGTATATATAATAATATATATATATAATAAAAGCAAGCGGAGTTCTTTTATGGGGGTTATGTTTTTGGTAGCTTGACAGAAATCACGGGGTGTAAATGTTTATCTACCTGAAGGTTAGTTTCTTGCTCCTTGAAAAATCCCTTTGGCAACTGAAAGCTTATGGGAATTTCTTTTTTCTTTTGTCATTTCCTTCCTGAAATGGAACTGAATTACTAAGAAATGTGTTAGTCACAGATGAGAGGGCCCGCTGAAGACCAAAATTATGTGAATATTTAAGAATTTTGGAGCAGGAAAGCATTCACGGAGTTGCTATGTTAAGCTGAGGGAAGATCCTGTAGCACTTCTTGATTAAGCAAAAATAATTCCTTCTGAGGGCTTCCTTACTGGAGGTTGAGCCTCAGGTTAGGTGTGACTGCTGGACCACGCTTCTGCAAGATGGATGCATGCATGCCCTGTCCCAAGAGGTAGTTTTGTGGAACTCATGAGCTAATCCATCGATAACTGAAAGAACCTATGTGCACTTATATTTTTCTTGTTGCTGGGGAACTGTTATATTGAAGGCAAAAAAATGCCAGAGAAATGAAGTTTTTCCAGCATGCTTTCTGTACAGCTTATTATAGCAACATCTTCCATGGCTTATTTTGAAGGGAAGAAAAGGCATACAGGACTGTGATGGTTATTCTGCCTCTGGGGCATGAGGAGCATGGTTGTGTGAATCCTCACAAGACCCTAAAACCGGGAGAAAATTCACTGGCTCATGTAACTAAAATTGAGTGAGCAGAAATTTTCCTTCCGTGTCTGAAGAGCTGACTCAAGTCCAGAATATCTGTGCTCTCCTGCATTTCTAATCGTATGTATCTTGTTTTTCTTACAGAGTTCCTATTTATAACAGAAGTCTTTTCCTGAACAACCCCCTTTAAAGTATGATGAAAGCTAAAGAAATAATTTCCACTCTACTGTTTGTAACATCTTGATTTTTATTTATTGTAAGACTTACTTTAAACTGTTCCTCCAGTGTATTGTGGCTCCTTAAAACAGCCTATAGACATTCTAAAAAGAATTATTGGGAAAAAAAAAGATGTAGCATAATGCTTATTTATACTCCCACAAAGAAAAAGAACCTTTAGAAAATTTTATCCTGACACATAATGTGCTTTTTGTGCTCAGTGGGTTTGGCTTGTTGTCAAGCATTAGATGACCTATTGATGTGAGGATGTACTACATCAGGACTCGATGAACTGATTTCTGATCAGTAAATGTACTGATTAGTGTAATTATATACTGTTATTTAGATTGTCACAAACGGTAGCATGTCCTACTTGGTTTAGATTTGCTGGAAAAATGATGTTTGTAGCTCAAATAATGGAGGCTGTGCTGCCCTGTTCTCAAAAGGCTATTGCTGTTACCTGCTTGTGAACTCAGTGAAAGTTGAATTCATTTTAAATATTAATCCAGGCAGACTTTACAGGAACAAATTAACTGTCTCCTGAAACTTGCATGGATTTGCCTGTCTTGAGTGATCATGATCACAAATGAGAGATGTGACGAGAAAGTTAGCAATAACCTTTTCAGATGTGGTGTTTGTGTGCTGAAACCCGACAAGCTGGCAGGACTAGAAATAGCTTCACAGATGGTACTTGGCACGGTACCGAGCAGCTCTCCTCTCGTGTGTTCCCCACCCTGCCTGTCAATTGCGGTACCCAATGGCTGCTTAGAGATGGAGAAACAGCAAGTATGAATTCAGCTCACAGGAGGCTGCGAGGTCAGACGTCAGTGTTGCACTACGCATGGCTGAGTCGGTGACTGTGAGAAATTGAATTGAATTAATATCTAGAGGGGTTTGCGTCTTTGAACACTTAATGGACTGTATAGCTACAAGCTCTTATCCTTGAGGGGAAGATGATGGAGGAAAGAGTCAGGCTCGCTGATGGTGCATTGAACTGCTGAAGAAATGGTGGAAATACCAAATATGCTGAACTTAACAAGTAATGCCAAAGGATGCTGATCTGGCTTTCAAAGCTGCCTTCTTGGAAGGAACAGAATTACTTTCTGCTCTGATTTCAAAATTATTTCCATGCTTTTGTGTTTCCTCCCTGACAGATACAAGAGGAAGGTGCGTATCTGCTAACAGGAATAATCTCTGGGCATTGTTCAGGAGAAGAGTGAGGAAAAGGAAAAGTACTGTCCTTTGTGTGCACTGGTCAATTGAAATGTCTGCTGACAAAGAACAGTCTTGAGGGGGAGGAAGAGAGGCATAAGCGTTGTCATTGTGTGAGTCCTAGCAATATGAGTAGAAGAGATTTCTTCTAAAGTCTTATAGCAATATATCTGTAATTTAGCGTATAGATAACGCGCTGTGTTCTTGTTCTACAAGTGTTGATTATGTGAATCATCATAGGAAAGGATTGGATCCAAGTTTATATTTTAAGAAGAATTAGTTAATATAAGTTTTATAAGGTAAAGGAAGGAAAAAGAGTAAAAGTCTTGGTTAATATTCCACTGCTGTATCCTTTCATTTAGAAGAGGTTTTAGGGTGGGTTTGGGGGTAACATGCATGTTGGTTTAGCACCATAATTCTCTGCAGACAAGAGCTGGTTTTATAAGACAAGTATGTTTATTGGCAGGCAGTATTCAGTAGGATGCACATGAAGTTTTTGTATTGGAATAAATGCTAATTGTTTTGGCAGTAGAGTTATTCAGTTTAATGACTTCTTCTAATCACAAGTAATATATTTGGAGCAATATGTTGTTATGTATAAAGACAAACTGAAGCTCTTTCCACAGATGACTCCAAAGCATCATTAAACTGAAGAGCACTTATATTTTTAAAAAGCAACTCTTCCCCTACTGTGAAAATCCAAACCTTACCAGCATGACAAGTGTGCTGTTTTGATGGTACTTTTTTTCCTCCTTTACATCATATAAATAGGTTTGCTTAAATAAAGCCTTGAGCTTATTTGTTTTTCTTTTAAGGCCACTGCTTTTTAAGAAAATGCCTCGTCCTTTACAAAGGCAAAGCTTCCTTGATCTCTGACTTGAGGGGTGAAAATAAATTCTGTCACTTACCTGAAGTTCTCAAATAGTTGCAGTGCTAGTGTCCCACAGTTCCTTCGGAGACAGGAAGGTCTGTAAATTGAATTTGTCAAGATTGTTGAAATATCCCAATTTTCATACGATTGGGTGTGGTTTTCCCCCATTCCCTCCCTCCCCCCCCCCCCCCCCCCCAAGTACTTGATAAAGCACGAGTCTTACACGAGTTTATAAACAAAAGGTACTAGATGGTCTATGTATACGGCCCTTTTTCCAGCTTTAGTGAATAAGGAAATGAGGCTGTGGGTTTAAAATTTTTTTTCTGACTTACAGTTTTAACTTAAACACAATATATTATTAAGTGTGCAGGAGAAATATCATAGGCTGGTGTTGTACCTCAGTCATTGTACATGGTTTCCATGGCACAGTACACAGCTGGTGGTCATCAGCTGGGAAATTAATTGAAAGTTGACTTTGCATATATTCTCAGAGTGAGATAGGGATCTGAAACCATAATGACTTTCATGGCAGCTTAAAGGAGTGCATTGTGCAGAGCACCATTGACTGTTGTAGGCTGAAATTACAGATTAATACAGGATGGCAGCCAGGTGCTGCATGAGACCAATGTCTTCCTGGCACTTTTGGCTATCAGCAGTTCAGTGCATAATGCTTCCTAACAGTTTGCCTTTTCTTGCTAGAGGGGCAGTTCTGCTTTTATCTGTCACTTTTCCGTGGGTGTAGGTAGGTAGCTGCATCGACATGACTGAGCTCCCTAGTGAGTGCCAGCTTGGCTGTCTGCGTTGCTGGGGACAGGTGTGTATGTAAAGTTCCATTTTCCACAAATGGTAGGACTTCTAGAATAGAAGGCACTGCCAAGTCTTTGTTAGCAACTTCAGAAATCGTTTTTTTAAAATGATGGGCAGAGAGAGAGAGAGTGTTTTCATCTTGGTCATGCGTGAATTAAAGCAACTCCTACCAATTTTTGCATTGTTGGTATGAAGCAAAGGTTTTAGCATTTCCCTGCAGAAACGAAGTCCTGTCCCTATGGCTTTGTTGAGAGGAATGGAAATGATATTAACAAGTCCTTCTATCAAAAAGAATTTTTAAAAATTTTGTAATTATGATGTGGGGGGTTTTTTGGTTTTTTTTGTTTGTTTTGTTTTTAACCCTTAAAATGTCTTCTGAAGCCTCTTTGCAGGAAAATTTAAGCCACAAATTGTCTTTTGTATGTACTGGCCAGAGATGTAGCTACTTTTTCAGGCTAACTGATAGAGTAGCTTAGTGGCACATTTCTGGTCAAATGCTGCAGGGTAAAGCCAGTGAGACTCTTCTGAGGTGCTAGATTCCATCTCTTTATTTTCTTTGTTCATATTTAAATGTATTTGAGGTGACTTGTTTATTGTAGAGCAAAGTTTTATTTCAGTGGTAGGATTTAACTGAGTACACATGCTGTCAAAGAATGGAACTTAAGACTTTGTCAGGTGTATCCAACGAATCTGTGTGCGTGTTCTGTGACTCAACAGTGATGAGATTTAAGATTGACATTTTAGATGGATGTTATTTAGATGAGTGAGGACTCGTGATTCACATGGTGCTGTCTCAAGCCAAACTACTTGAATTCTCAGAAATCTTGCTATTTTGGCTTGCATCTTGCATTTTCTGGCTAATGGATAATGCACCAGTCTCAGTTAGCATCTGTTTTTTAAAGGGAGGAAAGTACAATGTAGAAGCAGAGCGAATGAATGATGTGGCCAGCTGCACTTTGAACAGCTCTTTGAAATTATTTAATCTGTTTCAGAAACAATTCATTTAATATTTAAGGATCCTGTCCTCCTCCAGCTGGCGGCCTCTGCCTCTTTTGTAGTGCAGTGTGCCGAACTGACGGTTCATATGTCTGTGCTCCGAAGGGACGGCCGTGGCTGGCAGCAGGAGGCACGTTAATCTGTACGTGCTGCCCTGCTCCTCCAGGCTTGCTGGCTGTTTGTACCAAGGAAGAAGTAGCCCCAGTACTGATGCTAGGAAGATGGAGCTGTAAGAGTTATGCACTGTATGTTTAGTCCTTGATTCAGACATGACTAAGGAGGAAGCATGATGGTAGCTGAGTCAGTGAGACTTCCTGTAGCACCTGTTTTTCTCAACTATTGTAAAGAGATTATTAACTAGGGTTTGCCCTACTTCAGTGTGAACTCTGAATCACTGTTTAGAGGAGAATGTGGCTTTAGATGGTTTTCTGGATTACGAATCACATTTTAATTACCTTCTCTGTTAAAGGCTAATTCTAAGGGGTAATTCATGTGCGCTTTGCCAAAATGTGTGATAAGCCTGTGTATCTGTACAGTGGTTTAGTTTAATTTTCTAGTGTTTCCCTGATTTAAAGCAACTAGAGCACTTTAGCTGTTGAGCAAATAATGGGTCATACACTTTGATACTATAAAATGTGGCACCCGCAAAACTCTTGGTTTCTCACAGCATGGTTGGAAGTATTATCGGGGCTAGGATCAAAGTGGTGCTTTAACAAAGGCCTAATCACATAGGGCTTTATTAGGATTTGCTGAGATATTTTGTCACAGGACTGCCTTGTATGTGTTTGAGCACTCCACACACATTCCCACGCACCCACCCCCCTTGTGGGGTAGCTGATTATACCATGATGAACAAATATAGATGTGCATATGAGATAGAAGTGGTTCTTGGGTTTTTTGGGTTGGTTTATTTGTTGTGGGTTTTTGCCTTTTTTTTTTTTTTTTTTTTTTTAAAGTTTGACCATTTCCTGGGAAGTTTAGCTGTAGTAGTAGTGGATATCATCATATATAAACAAGGGTTTTAATTACAGGCTGTAATCCGCATATCTGATAATTTGAGGGCATATTTTTAATGTATTAAAACAGTTGTTCTTTTCCATACATATATGCATACAAAAGTGCATATTTTTTCCTAATTTTTTTTATATTCTTCAAAAGGATGTTTGCAGATCTCACTCTTGCTAACTTATGCACGTTTCATTTTCAGAATACAGAATTTACCTTTCTCTAATAGAGATGTACAACAAGTAAGGAGACAAGTTAGCCATGCTTTATGTCTTAATACATTCGGAATTGATTTGGAAGTCCTGAGGAAAATTTCGTTTTCTTTTAATGAAAATGGTTGGATCATCTTTATTCTTGGACTCCAAGTATGAGCATTTCCAGCCATAAGCAAGGCTTGCAGTTCTTTTTCCTTATTCAATAGACCTTTGGCTGACTTCACATCCTAAAGATGCATGTCTTATTGCAGCATATTTTAAGCTTGGCAGGAAGTGGTATTGCAGTAGATCCTCTCTGCACCAAAATTCTGCTTTATGGGATACAAAATCCTTCCCTCATTTATATGTGGTGGGAGAAGCTTGTGTTCCTTAGATGAAAGGTGTGTTTCTTATCCTTAGCATTGAGCTAATGCTCATTTTGTGACAATGTAAACTGCATTAGATCCATCATAACCTATTTGTTCTGTTTTAAGCTACTCATCAGTCACTGAAGCCTGAAGCTGAAACATGTCCTGCGAGATAGTCACTTTTATAAATAATCTTGTTTTTATTTTTTTTTGTCATTACTTCTAGGCAACCTAAAAAGAGGTCATTCTGCTCAGCTCGCTTGTACAGTTCATGCTTTTAAAATTTGTTGTGCTTTGCTTAGCTAGGTCATTATTTTTACCTCTTTGTGTTCTCAAATACTACAGCATTTTTAGCAGTCATATTTAAAATCTCTTGGTAAAAGTCATGGGATTTGCAGGCTGCAAGCAAGTAGGGTAGTGAGGTTCCTGTGGGAAATTATGACCCTTCTTTATTTGTCAGACTTCGTAGTTGTGCAGACATCTGTCTCGGTTATCCAGTACCTGAGGCTTTGGGCAAGTTCTTCAGTAAAACCCATAAATTAAGAACGTTGTCATGCCCACACTTGAAAGGCAAAGAGCAAAGGAACTGATTTAGGAATTCCAGTGGGATGCAAGGATGCAGAAATGTGTTGTCCTGACATAAAAATTTCTGTTAAAGAGTACGAATAAAAGGCATAAGTATTTTTGGTAATATTCAGCAATAGCTGTTGCAAGTTGATATTTAATTTTTAGTTAGTTTCTGAAGGTGCTGTATGTTGAAACTGACTGGTTTTGTTGGTAGGCTTACTATTAATTGTGAAATGTAGGTAGCATCTTAATTTAAGGAATGTAACTTAATTTAATCCCAGTCTAAAAAAACCCTTACACTTTTATATTATAATTGCCAGTTTAGAACAAATGTCTTACTTGTTACTGACAGTGCTGTAGATCTTGGCTTTAGTAATATAGTTCAGATGTTTGCTGTCTGGCTTGTGGCTTAGTATTGTACCTTCTAAGAGTATCTGAAAACTGAAAAAAGAACGTACAGAAATAATCCCTTGTCGGTTGTGTCTTGATGTATCAACTGGTTTAAGGCTGAACATCTTTGTAAAAGGCAAGTTGCAAAAAAAAAAAAAAGTCAATACTAAAAGCCTGTCTCAGAGAAGCGTTTTCCAAAACAAGGCTTCATTTGGAAAAGAAACTCCTAACTTTTAATTTCATGATTTGATTAGAGCATTTAATTTAACAGTAAGAATTAAATTAAAATGCTCAGTTGCATTTGACTTGTTGTGGAAGGCATTTCTGTGAATACAGGTTTCCATGCAGGTTCAACTGATCAGACAATGTCTCTGTAGATCACACAGCAATTCTTGCTGTCTACTTAATTTTCCAAATCGTTGTTCATGTTTGTAAATAGGAATGTGAGTGCAACAAAGTAAATGGAGGGGGATAATATTAATCTTCAGAACATGTACATGGAGTGTGAGTGCCCTTAAAATTTAAATGTATTATGTTTCCACAATCTCAAAATGCTGATTAATTTCCCTTATTTCTATTTTCAGCACCTCATCTCGCATTGCGAAAGGAATAGACTACACAAAAATGAGTCTCCATGGTGCAAGTGGTGGACACGAGAGATCAAGGGACAGACGCAGATCAAGTGACAGATCTCGTGACTCCTCCCATGAAAGAGTGGAATCCCAACTCACTCCATGCATCAGGAATGTTACTTCACCAACAAGACAGTATCATTCTGGTGTGTTCAGAGCTATAGCGTTTCAGGATTAAAATTCTTAAATTTAATTACTATTTTGTTAAAAGACTACATAAAAAGCCATTATTTGTGGATGTCACAACATACAGATTTCTTACCTGTGCCCTGGGCTTGTGAGTATGCTTTTTTGATAGGTCATAACTCTTCAGAGAGTTATTCCTACATAATGCTCATATTTAGTTCAAATCACAAGAAGAACCTCAAGGCAGTTGACTGAACACTCCCCTTTACTTTGTAGGGTTTAGGTACTTAGAAATTTAAGTGACAAAACTTGGTTTGTTTCTTTGAACTACAGCACTAAACAGAAATTTTGATACATATCTTCTATGATGGGCTATATTGACTTGCTATTTCAGTACAAGAATGCTGTATTTTTCTTGTAAAGGCTTTGGGGTGACAAGGTGGCTTTGATGTATGCGGTAGAAACTTCAGGACCTTTAACTAGAATAGATTTAATTGAATGAATTTGTACTTAGCTTAGCGAGCTACTGTATTTCGTGCCTGGAAAGGCATAAACTGCATGCAGCTCATGTAAATCTGATTTCATTTCCTGTTTTTTCTCCTCCTACCTTGTCCCCACTTAAGATCGAGAAAAGGATCACAGTTCATCTCGACCAAGTAGCCCTCGTCCTCAGAAGACTTCTCCTAATGGTTCCATTGTTAGCATGGGAAACAGCAGCAGAAACAGTAGCCAGTCAAGTTCAGACGGGAGCTGCAAGGCTGGTGGGGAAATGGTATTTGTATATGAAAATGGAAAAGAGGGAGCTCGGAATGTAAGAACTTCTGAACGAGTAACACTCATAGTGGACAACACCAGATTTGTTGTAGATCCTTCTATCTTTACTGCACAACCTAATACAATGTTGGGCAGGTTTGTATCTGTTTGTTTTCTTTGAGCTCTAACTGTAGAAGAAAACCATAAATGCTTTATAGGTATTAAAACTGTTTAAATAGTTGTTGAAGTCATATTGCTACGGCTGGTCTGTTAATGTTTAATATTATCAGTTTGCAAAGGTATTTAGGTAAAAATCAGATGTAAGTTTTCTGTATTTGGCAGAGATGCCAATAGATGTCTATTACCTAGAGGCGAAAGAGTTCATAAGCAAATTAACATTTCCTGATGTACTCATTTCCTACTATCTTGCTGTGCACTGCTTCTGTAGGCAATCTGTTTCTTTCCATCTCTTGTTTTTAAAGCTAGTTGTTTCATAAAACAAAGTAGTGAGTCCTTTCAAAACAGCAAGGAGTAATACCTTGAAGGAATATTTTTCTTAATGGGCTTGCCTTGACAACATTCAAGCTCAGCACATTTATTTCTGAAATGCTTTTTGGACAGGGGTATGTCAAATTGTGTAGTCAGTAAAGCAGGTCAGAGCCTCTTGGCAAAGCGACCTACTACTCAAAATGATCTATAGTTAATAAGCCCATAATATGTGTGATATTTTCTGTAGAAACTATAATAAGCAACATATTTAATGTTTACTTGGTGGGAAAAGATTATGTATCTGCTCAAATACTGGTTGCTTTTGCATTGTCCAAATGTAGAGAGCACCACTTAGAAAATTGTGGCAAGAAGTAAATTAAGATTTAGGTCTCTGTCACTTTGGATTTGGCTTTTTTGTTTAAAATAAGACTGTTTCTCAGCCCCAAAGGATATAATTAATAAATATATGTGAAGTTATTTGCAAGGGTACACGTAATGATATGATTAAACAATTTCAGCTTTGTTTAAATCACCACTGCATGGGATATAGTACCTTGGTTCCCTATCTTGTGAAAAGTCGAGGGGAAGAGCTGCAGATAAATCAAAAAAAAAACCAACCCAAAAAACGTCTCTGTGTAAACAGAAATAAATAGAAGTAATCATTAAAAGAAATAAATCATTGATATATTTGTTTGTCTAATACATACACAAACTAACAAACAGGAGGGAGGGTATCAGTGTGAAGTTATGTGGTGAAATAGTTTCCATTTCCATGCCCAGCCTTGAAGTACGTGGTGCTGGCTAGTGCACTAGATTTTTTTGTGTGTTGCTGAGTTATTCTCCCTTTGGGATTGGTTCAAGGAACAAGCTTATTTTATCTTCTGCCAATTCAAAAGTAGGTTAATAAAGATATAGAAATACTGCTCTAAAAGTCAAGTTATTTATAAACCCACTTTCCCCCAATGTCAGTTCACAGGATGCTAAACAGGAACAGCTTAGCTAGTGCATCCTGGGTGGTAAAAGTAACTGTAAGAAGAATGTATTATTTGCCTTAAGCCTATATCCTATTAGACTGCCTTTTTCCTAAATATTGTTTCCTGTCTTGAAGAGTGGTCAGAAAGCACATATCAGATTGTTAAGTGAAAGAAGTGACTTCATTCTCCTTCATAACTGCAGATAGTACACCAACTCTTTATTTGATTTGCATGTATGAAAGCTAAACATTGACGTTGGATGTATTTGTGAATAAAACAAAGAGTAGATGGCAATGCTTTTTGTAAGCAGAGGATGTACTTCTGTATCAGAGGTGTGCTTTCAAGTCACCTTTTTTTCCTGGCAATCTGATGGAATACTGTAGATATTGGTTATGACATGTAGTTTTCTCCTTAGTCGAACTCTCCTTGCATCCTAGCAGGGAGAAGTATGCTGTACGTGCTACCCTTAGTTACGGGTATCTTCTGTCAGGGTGTTATTTACTATTTTGAATTAACTAAACCTTTTAAGTGAAATTGAGGTGATTTGCATGTACTTGAACACTAAGTCTGGTTTCGTAAACTACCTCAAATGTCTTTAAATAATGAGAATTACACCAGAAAATGTTTTTCTGCTACATCACCCCATGAATGCCAAAGATGACTTATTTTGGTTCCCACCACCTTCAGCCCAGGCAGGAAGTCATTTGGTCTACCTTTCGGGTTGATCAAAGGATATTGACAAGTAAAGATTGCAGAATAAGTCTAGACTTCCTTGAGTTACACTGCCCTCCTTTCTGTTTTCCATTAGTCCTGCTAAACATAAACTAAGCTGAATGGTGTTATACACATGAGATAGAATAACCTAGTATTTCCCTGCCATTTCAGTACGGTTTTTGATGTTGTACTTTTCAGACTGACATTAAAAAAATGCTTGTAAAGGATTCTAGCCAAAATACTTTTACTGTTGACAGGATGTTTGGATCAGGCAGAGAACATAACTTTACACGTCCTAATGAAAAAGGAGAGTATGAAGTTGCTGAAGGAATTGGTTCCACTGTGTTTCGTGCTATTCTGGTGAGTTTCTGTGGGCAAGTGCTGTTAGGAGAAGTACTGGGCTTATTACAAGGCGTAACTTCTTTATTCAGCCATACTCACATATCTGGACTTTGTGGATAGAATAAGTACTTCTCTTGTATTGTTCTCTATTATTAATATGAGAATATTCCCCTGGGTTCTCTAGACTTGTGCATTTGACAGCCATGGAGAGAGAAAGCATGCGTGAAATGGACCGAAAAACTACTGTCTGCCAGAAATTTGTTCCCCTTCTCCTGTACATGTAGTTCACCAAGTTCAGATATATTCAGCCCTTCTTGTGCTGAAATTAGATGAGACAGAATACTGACAGGTAGCTTGCTGCAGCTAAGAGAAGAAAAGCAAACTTCAGTCCAAGAAGAAAATAGCACCCTATGTACTTCGTATCTACGCAAAGAAGTAGAGCTGCCGTGCTGCTTTGTCAGCAGAATTGGAATAGCACAAGCTGAGTGAAGTATAGATGAAAGACAATATACACACACCAAAATGATCAATATTAATAATTGTCACTTAAATAACAGTGAACCAGAGCTCAGTGCTGTCAAGGCAGCTCAGAAAATTGGTAAATTTGAGGACAGTAAGATTCACAAAGTTTAGCAAATGTTGCTCTTTCACATTTTGGGGGTTTGCTTATGGAGAAAGCATCATAAATGAAATGATGAAATGTTTCTGTTGGTGAATGTTGAAGTCCATTGTGTTTTTTGTTTGCTGCATTTCTGTAGGATTACTACAAGACTGGAGTGATACGCTGTCCTGATGGGATATCTATCCCTGAACTGAGAGAAGCGTGTGACTATCTCTGTATCTCTTTTGAGTATAGTACTATTAAATGCAGAGATCTCAGTAAGTACAGAATTTATTAAAATAATTTGAATTATACAGACTAACTTAAGCAAATATATCGGGGGTGTTAGTGCCAAAATGTATCCATTATTGAAGTAAGGAACATGGCTTACACTACATGAGCAAAATCCATCCTTTTTTCTCTTGTGTAGTAAAGCTTGTGAAGAAGTGTTTGTGATATTTCAGTATCTGATATTCAGATTTTTTCTTCTGCAGGCAGCTCTATGGAATACTTACACTGATGCATTTGCAGTACAGCTACAGTACCATTGAGTGGTATCTTTTTTGCAGAGGGGGAGGGTAATTTTTCAACTCCTTGCTTAAGAGAATTAGGCTGCGTTGCTAACAAAAGTGGCACGGCTTTGCTAGTGGTGTAAGGCACATTGTTCCCAGCAGACAGTCTCTCTTCAGCTCTTTCTTTCCCTGAGCACAGCCAGAGTTTTGGTCGAAGGTTTAAATGACCTGGCCTGTGTCTTTTGGTTCGTATGATCCCGTAGTGTTTGTGCCCTGCAGAGCCGCGCACAGGGCCAAGCTGTGGCATTCCAGCTGTGAGGACGGTGCAGCGTCTTCGCCAGCACTGCGGTGACCTCACGGCATGTTGCCTGCTGAGTCACAGTCGTGGTGCACTTTGTCCTTAGCAAAAGGATTTAGCAGCTCATGCTGTGAGGATTTTGAGAGGCTTTGTTTTTAAGCTACTGCTTATGAAAACTGGGCTGAGTGCTCTACTCTTTTTGGCAAGTGGCTTAAATAATGTTTCTTTTAAGAAGCCCAAGAGGAGTCTTACACATGATTACCAAGTGTTTAGCAGTAGTGGAACACAAAGTAGGTCTCCTCAAAGTCACTCCATTGCCTACCCAACATAATGTTAGTATCTGCAGGACAGTCCTATTAGTTTGAATTTCTGATGTGGCTTCTGGTAAACTTGGAAAGAGTTCTGATAGACTGTGTCTTTACAGCTGTCTGCAGGAAATACTGCAAAATAAACAGAACTGCTCTGTTTCTTATTCCTGCTTTCTTTCCTTTACCAAGCCCTGAAATGTGCCTATGCTTAAAATTTTGTTCTAGGTGCTCTCATGCATGAATTGTCAAATGATGGTGCTCGCAAACAATTTGAGTTCTATCTAGAAGAAATGATTCTCCCATTAATGGTTGCTAGTGCACAAAGTGGAGAGAGGGAGTGCCACATTGTTGTGCTGACAGATGATGATGTTGTTGACTGGGATGAAGAGTATCCTCCACAAATGGGAGAGGAGTATTCACAAAGTAAGTTTATTTTCTTCGTTTACACCAAGCCATGTTAAGGTAGAGGTAGCAGTAAATGTGCTGTTTTAAGATATTTGTACATAAGTGCTGCTAGCAAAACCTTTACAACATCCCTAATGCCTCACAAACTTAAGTTGTGATAGTTCTGCTTAATGTTTTGTTTCATGGAAGCATATGTTACATATTATGTTCAAATCTGATTAAAAAGAGAAGCTAATTTTTGTTATTAAGCTGTTATCACTCAATGAGGGTGAAGGAAATAATTTTCCAGAAAGGGCTTGAGAAAAATGGATGGGAGCCATTTTTACTGTGGGAGAAAACTAGAGAATTTTTTTTGCGGGGAGTGGGAAGTCTTTTTAACGCTTTGGAAGTGTAATGGTTTGGTGTATAGAGGAGTTCAAAGGACCTGTGAGTAGAGTGCCCTTCCTTGTCAGTGCTGTGCTTGTGGCTGAAAATGTTCCTTCAGTGTGAAAACTTGAAATTTGGGGGTTTGTGGGGCATATAGGAGCTTGAGAATACTCTTTGTACTCCAGTGGTATAAAATCTTAGAAGTCTCTTCAAAGTATTACAGAGTTTTTTTGTTTTGGTTTTCTTAAATAAAAAACCGGAACACCAACACCAACAAAAAATTACATTTTTGGAGGATGCAAACCTGCAGCTTTCCTTAAGAAAGGAGTTTCGGTGTGATTATAGATCAGATGTGGCTGTTCTACTGTAGTAACATAAGTGGCTCAGGTTTTTAGGACCTTAATGTCCCTAAACCATGTTAATTAAAAATACTCCCTACCCTAAGTAATCGGTTACATCTGTACTTTTCATAAACAGTTGATTTGGATCTCTATAGCTGTATGGGTTTGATGGCCCTGCTCCCTTATTTAAAGGTGTTATAATTGAAATGTCAAAGGTGCTCCTCTTCTGCTTCATAAGTCTGGGTTTTCTGAAACTGATTTGGAGATCTCCCTTACACTATGGCAAGCAGAACGGGAGCATTTTAAATGTCTGCAGGAATTCCATCAAAAAGGGGGAGAAAAAATTGATGTTTCTCTTTTACAGAGGTAGAGTTGGGAGTGCATAATGTGGCTCGTGCTGTGAGTTACCATATTGCATTCCCAAATCCAACAAAAAAACTCAAGTATCTTAACCAGACTAAGTTGATAGGGGGAAAGACTAGTGCAGCCAGCTCATTTCACAGTTCCTTCAGCTGTTTTTCTCTGACTTCTCTTCTGGGGATGTCTTGAGGAGTCTTTGAGTCTCTCCTGCTATTATGGAACAAATTTTAGAGTAAATCAAAACAGTGAAAAAAGATCATTGTGTTTTAAGACTGGAAGTTTAATCTTTGAATGCAGTTTTTACTTATTAAAATGTACTTTTAGTTATTTACAGTACAAAGTTGTATAGATTCTTCAAATACATTGAAAATCGAGATGTGGCCAAATCTGTTCTGAAGGAAAGGGGGCTCAAGAAGATCCGTCTGGGCATTGAAGGTAAGAGAAGCATTGCTAATTCTGGGGTGGGGGGGAAAGTCTGTTGCACCTACCTGCTTTATGATCATCTCTGCAGCTGAACAGTGAAGGGTTGGTATTTTGTTTCCTGTCAAGGTTAGATGGTAAAACAATCAGAGGAGGAGTGGTACTCGATAAACAATGGGTCCAGCTAGAAAAACTGACAGGCTCATGAGTGGTCTGCAAGTTGTGTGGAGCTGCTGGACTGTTCACAGAGTAACTTAGGCGGTTTCTGCTGACTGACAATTTGCATCTCATGCCATTTGCCCTTTAGTTTTCACACCAAATCTCTGTACTTTATTTGAAGCATATATGCATTTTTACAGCTTTGTATATTCTGTTCTTGGTCTGGTGTCCTTTTGGGGGCTTGAAAAATTCTGTTAAGTAAATATTTTCTTTCAGGAAATCATAGAATCATAGAAGCACCAGGTTGGAAGAGACCCACTGGATCATGGAGACCAACCATTCCTATCAAACACTAACCCATGCTCCTTAGCACCTTGTCCATCTGTGCCTTAAACACCTCCAGGGAAGGTGAATCAACCACCTCCCTGGGCAGCCTCTGCCAGTGCCCAATGACCCTTTCTGGGAAAAATTTTTTCCTGATGTCAAGTCTCCCCTGGTGGAGCTTGAGGCCATTCCCTCTCGTCCTGTCTCCTGTCACTTGGGAGAAGAGGCCAGCACCCTCCTCTCTACACCCTCTCCTCAGGTAGTTGTAGAGAGCAATGAGGTCTCCTCTCAGCCTCCTCTTCTCCAGGCTAAACACCCCCAGCTCTCTCAGCCGCTCCTCATAAGGCCTGTTCTCCAGCCCCTTCACCAGCTGTAAAGCTATCAAATGGATCATTGACATGCAAATAAATATTAATCTGAAATCAGCCTCCTGAACTACAAGATGTTCATCTGTAAAATCTCACCTCTGGCTTTGCAAGACAACTACATTAAGTAGTCTTAGATTTTTATTGTGAATGTAACAACTGGCTTTCTTCACATTTAATTTTCCTTCTCATTGTCAACCCAAATATTTAAAAATCCAGCCTTTGTGATTTGCAGGATTTCTCATTCACTCCCCATGTTGTCATAGTAACATGTAATTTGCCAACTAAAAGCAAATGCTTTTAACTGCTCGTGATCTCTGAAGTAAGTAAATAAGTTGAGCTGAACAGGGTGTGAGCCTTCAGGCTGACACACTCTTCAACTGAAGAACTGGTTTTGTGCGTTTCGCTGGGCAGCAACAGGTTACTGCTGCTGGCATGACTAGGTTTAGACAAAGAACAACTGCTTGACTAAATTTTAATGCTAGTGCACCATAATAATAGGTAACTTTAGTAATGAAAACTATTCCTTCAGTGGAGGTGAGAGATGACTTTGAACACAGCACAACCAGAACTGATAATTTGCCTAAGCCAATGTATTTTCATCATCTTGGGGAGCTGTGAGGAATGTGCTGATTCCACTGAGGAAGTTAAACCACAGATCAGATCAGTGCTATATTCTCTGCTTTTGAGGTCTCATTTCCCGCTTTCCAGGTCAGAGTGTTTTAGAAACAGCCAGCTGCTTTTGGCTCAAGAAAGGAGCAGCTGGCTTTGCCTGTAGTTACATTCACTATCAACAGCACCGTAGTCTCTTTCCTTGCAATTTGGTTGGTAGTTAAACTGCTGCTTGCATAGATAACATGGTGAAGAACAGGATGGCATCTGTTTCCAGGCAAGATGTTGATGATGACAGCTGCTGATCTTCTCTCTGCCTTTTTGTAAAGGAAAACCCTGAACTAAACAGTACAGGAAATGTTCACTTCTGCCGTACTCTGTTTCTTAGGTTACCCTACGTACAAAGAGAAAGTGAAAAAGCGACCGGGCGGAAGGCCGGAGGTCATTTACAACTACGTCCAAAGACCATTTATTCGGATGTCATGGGAGAAGGAAGAAGGAAAGAGTCGGCATGTCGACTTTCAGTGTGTGAAAAGTAAATCCATAACAAATCTAGCGGCAGCGGCAGCAGATATACCCCAGGACCAGCTTGTGGTGATGCATCCTACCCCCCAAGTAGATGAGCTGGATATTCTGCCTATTCATCCTCCACCTAATAACAGCGAGATGGATACCGAGGGACAAAACCCACCACTCTGATCTAGACTTTTACTAAAATAAAAGCATGCTCCTTCTAAAGTGACTCTGTACTCAGCTCATCCTATGCTGCAATTCCAGTTTTTTCCATTGTGTAACAGTGTTTAGGATATTGCAGTACGGACCTTTGAAAAGACCACAGGGAGTACCTGATTGTTTTTGACAAAGTACAGATCAAATGTCCTGGGGTTACAGTTACATGTATGTGTTTGCCAGTAGGTTTGTGACATTGGTGATTTGTATGCAGGACTGTCCTCACTCTGAAGCCCATCAAAAACACCGGGGTGCTGGTGGCTAATGTACAGCAGCATCGTTACACGGGAGTTAGAATGCAGAATTGGAATTGATAGTAGCACTTTATAAATGGTTGATAAATGGAATTTGAAGCCATTTTTTATAAATGTGTTGCACAATACTAACAAAGTGCTTCTATCAAAAGTATTAACTGTAAATAGTTTTGCTCTGAATAGACTGACCCTTTTAAAATTATTGTATATGGTTGAGCACAAAACTACTTACTACTGGGTTTTTGGATTGAGGACATGATTCAATTACCCATGTAACATCTTGTTTAACTCGGAAGTTCTTCAGTGAATTTTTTCACTTGTTTGCAGTGTGAGCCATGTTCAAAAAGTGTGAATGATGGAGAGGGGCTTTATCTTAAATTTTGCCTTACTGTAAGCTGTTCACAAATATTTATTTAATACATTTTTCATAAGTGTCATGAAATAGGAAAATGCAAATGGTTCATTCTTCATTTATTAATGATTGTAAACAAGTTTTTCATGCAAATAAAGTTTCCATTATTTTAATGGGTTTGAATTATCTGTGCATGAGATTATCTCTGGCAGTGAATTTTTGTAAGTAGTTGCTTTTCTCTCCTCTGGGAAGGACAGTTAATACCGAGTCGAAAACAAGTATTTCTTAAGGTGTAGGCTAAGAGTCTGACATCACATTTCTCTTACTGTTGCTTATTTCCTTAGTATAAACTTGAATCTAAGGGTAGGTAGTAATAATAATAGCTGCTCTAGAAATTTGTTGTAGTGACAGCACCGTGTAGGTGTACATAAGGCATTGCGTTTTCTCCCTAAGGCTAAAGAAATGATAAATAGGCATCTGCTTCTAGCATGCACCGTCAGCAGGGTTTTATCAAATTTATTTATCAAAGTAAATGCTCCATCTTAGAACAAGGGAAACATTTATTTTAAAAATATGTAACTGTCTAATACATTACACTTTAACAATATTTATAGTAAAGGATTCTTACAAGAAAGAATAAACAGCTTTATGGTACAATTAGTATAAGAAATATCCACATGGGGACTGTTTTGCAGTGTAAAAACACACCATACATCTGAAATGGTCATTTGCATATAAAAGCTACCACTGATGCCAGTGAGTTGCACAGTGATTTAAAAAAAATTTCAAACAACAGAATTCAAAATATACAAGTATTGCAAGCTATACACAGCTAACCAAATCAACACAGAACACTGTAGCAGGTTATTCCACTTTGTCTGAATTACACATGGTAGGATGAGTTGCGTTCTGATACAGCTTTTATGAAATTCATCCATAAAAGCTTCTCAGTCCAACAAGTTTCACAGACTGTAGAACTCCACCAATAAATGCACTTCGATAGTTGGATGCTGACACCAGGTGTGTCGCTTACAAGGGCCACGGCAAATCACTGAAGTCTACGGGGCCACCAAGACCTGCATCTGCTTCCAGAAGGCTCATGATTACTGCCATGGCTGCTTCGTCATTGCTAGGACTGCTTGATCCCTGGTCGTTGTCAATCATATCGATGCCTATATGAGAGTTCTCCCCTGGAGGAGGAAATACAGTAACTTATCACAAGTTCGGTTCCCTTCAGTTTGCTTTCCTTGCTCTGGGCACTTGCGGTATGACTTGAGGTAGAATATCTGAACAGGCTCAATACTTTCAGGAGTATTAATCTGATAACCAGGTTGCCCCAGTTCTGGGGATCTCATCAACAGGTGGGTGTCAGAAAACAAAGATTAGGTCACTCCTCGGAAATAACCGGTGTGACTAAAAAGGAGAACCTCACGTGTGTACCTCAAAAATAAGACTAGAGCAACAGCTAAGGGTCAGCCTCTCCTCCTTGTCTTCAGTTGTTTAAAAGCATTCACAAAAAGCAGGTGATCTCAGCTACTTCACACTGATCCAGCAAGAGAAGAGAGGCTTCCAAGTACCATCTAAACCAAAATGTGATATCAAGTAAGCTAGCAAAGGGCTGCCAGGCTGCTCTTTAGGCAAACAGTGTTAGGTTTTGGGCTTTGTGTCTCAGTCATGGCCTGCAGGTGGTGGAAGCAAGTTCTTGCCGAAAACAACTTGTTAAAGTTGGCTGTTTGTGTTTCTCTGGTATTAAAACATGTTAACGTGTGACTTCACTTACCAAGAATAGAGGAGTTGTCAGAATATGGGTAACCAGAGTTATCTTGGATCTGCCCAGACAGTAACCCGGCTGAAGAAATGTCCGGAGTGCCACCATTCAAGATCTTGAAAGAAAAAACAGAAGCCACAAACCAGCATGAAATGTTGCATTAGGTATTACTGGCCTATATTGGGATTTTTAATATAGGGAAGATGGGCTTCCTGAAAAGAAAACCCCATCACCTAAACACTGACTAATGACACCAGTTGTAAGCTAGGAGCTACAGCCCCTGTTACAGCCATCACGCAGCTGGTGGATGGACAGAATAACACCCCATGGGAAGAGAGCAAGTCAGTGATACCTGCTGAACTTCTGAAAAGCTACTGGAAAAAGGCCTCAGGGGATTTTTGCAAGTCAGCTTTCCAAGTACAGCAAGTGACAGATATTACAACTAACTCCAGAATGCTTTGGAATTCACAAATACAGTACAGGTACAGTACTGTCAGCCAAGATCCTTAATTTTAGGAGTTTGATACTCCCAGGCAGAGCCAGACTCTGAGCCAAGCACTGCTCCTGGCTTGTACCTCTAACCATCTCCTCGTACAGAGCAGCACAGCAGTGCAGTGCCTGCCAGAGCTCACTACAACTGAAGAACCTTCTCTCAGATTCTTAAATAGTGAGGGAATAACAGAACTTGAGCCATATCTTTGAACTGCTCAGATAAGCATATACTGAAAGGTAAGTACTTGTGAGCTCCCTTCTGAGGAGAGTCTCAGCTGGAACTTTTGTTTCTAGCAAATGCAGTCGAACAAGAAATATTAAGGGGGTTCCCTATTAGAAATACACAACTCTCCGTGTGTATTTTCATTTATTCTATTACAATGGCTCCCACCATAGGCAGGTGTCTAATTACTGTAGGGCAGAAGGATCAAGAATAACTATCCTAAAATTCTAACTGAGTTTCTTCCAACTTCAAGCTTTATTTCCAGAGCAGAGACGGGAATAGACAGAGGTATTTGCTGTCAGCTATCTGCTCCCGTACAAGCAATTCTTATGTACAGTCATCATAATATCAGGTAGAAAAGCTACAATATCGATTTGGGTAAGTGCTCTTCCTGCCTTGAATATAACTACCATAAACTGCAATTTACTAGACGACTTTAATGCAGGCAGTACAAGTGTTCCAGTAGTTAAGTGTTGATCATGGTATGTGAGTGCTACTCAAGCAACCTTAGAATGAGGCATGGTACACAGTATTGATTTAAAAATAAACTGTCAGTGCACAGTAAAGTATCTGGTTCTTACATTTTGTGCTAAAGCAGAAGTAAAACTGCTGTGATTCATTTGAGTGCAGTCAGTGCTCAAACGAGAGCAACTCCAGTGTTCACCAGTATGTGGTGTTAAAGTGTTTCTGTGGGCTCAAAAGAGATGAGGAGAGCCTGGAGCTCTGTTAAAAGAAAGTGTAACTCTAAAGAGCAGGTGGATTTCAAAAACTGCAAGCGTTAAGACCTACCAGTCTCTGCACTTCAAGGACTATCGTAAGGGGATTCTGGCCACCAAAATGCTTTCACTTGCAGTCAGGCCTTTTCAGCCAAGCAGCCAGGAGTTTGATATCACGTTATTCTCTAAGCATGATCTCACATTAGTTGCCACTGCTGCTACAAGGCTGATGTAAAGCTTGTTCTTACCTTCTTGCCTCCTGGGGAGGATGTGTCAGGTGGGGGCGTGCTGGTAATGTTCAGTGGACTTGACCCACAGCTAGAAGGTGATGATCCTCTTATCCTAAAATATGGATAAAACAGGGAACACATTTCCAGGCAACTTCAAGACTTAGGTGCCAGAGACTTGGAGTTTCAAATGCTCACTTTAATATTAGGTGGCACAAGGTGTTAAAAGCATGAATTTTGGTTTTGTAGCTTCCTTTTTCAGTGTTACTCAAATCAGCAGTAGCAACATTTTCATCTGATGAATAGCTGTGTATAAATTGTCCAGCCTGCTCAGCCTACAAGCTTTACCTCCTCCCCTCTTTTTTTGTTTCTGTACAGCCTTCACAGAGTCAGAAGGAAAAGGTCTTAGATACTGAGGAAAGCCTCATTTCTTGTATTTTACTTCAATTTCGACCAGCTAAGAATCTGATCCACCTCAGTCACTGCAACCTGGACTCCTTAAGAGAGCTGCTGCTCCACTGGACGGCTGAGACAGTTAATGCTATTTCTTTTAACTGTCAGGAGCAGCATTTTTCACTTCAATTTTCCATAGCTTGATTTTTTTTATTAATGAATAATGTATTAGCAGTAGAACCAACAGACTAAAGGGAGGAGAGGGGTAATTACAGAAAAAAGCAATGGAAATGGGAATCTTATCCTTGGCAGAGTTCCTCTGGGAAAGCTGAACAGAAGGCAGCTTTGGAAAATAGTAACAGCTGCTGAAAAAGGACTGGAACTAACCCAGGATCTGGAAATGAAATTCAAACACGGGTGGTAAGCTACACTACTATACTCACTGAGGCTAATTAAGTGTTTCACAGCTACTAAAAGGCACAGTTAAGTTTTAAAGTATTGGGTCAGCCGTGGTGAGGCTTTTTTTTCTTTTTTTCTTTTCTTCCCCCCCCCCCCCCTTCCTTCTTCCTATTCTTATAGGTAGGAAAGAAACCTGATGTAATAGGTGTGCTGCTTCCTTAAACAATGATAGAAGTAATCTCTGGCCTGATGCAGAAACAAAACTGTGCAAAATGGACTGCATGTTTTCTTGAATTGCAGCTCATTATGGTTAAATTACTGCCACTAAATTTCTGCTGGATGAGACCACGTCTGTGGGAGGGTGAAGAACTCCCAAGAGGAAATTCATGCAGAACGGGGATTCTTAACCAGTAGAAACTGAGCGATACCTATTGGAAGTAACTGCTCATAATGGTAAGACACAATGTGTTACTCCAGTCCCTTACGGCAGGGTGCTGCAAGACTTCGTGTTTAAACCTGAGATCTGCATCCTGACCTTGAGACAGGCTGCCCCGGGAAGGTGGAGCTGGCTTAATTATTGTGTCCTCACGCAAAAAGCTGTGGGAGAACTGCACAAGCTGAACTTACGTATCTAACAAATCTAAAGGCATCTCAGCAAAGTGGATCACATGAAAACAAATGTTGCTCTTTTGGCATGTACTCAATAGCTGTGGCATCTGGAGGTTGTGCCACTTGCAGCCTTCAGTCACTGGAAAAAGAATAGTCTGGAAATGGATTTGTTTCTAGCTAGCTGTTCTTTTTCACTAATTATCTGTTTACTAGAAATAGTATCACCATCCCAAAAAAAGTTCCAGTATTTGTCTTTTACAGGAGAAAGCTGGAAGACTGCAACTTTTTCATTTTTCCACCACGGGCTTTGACTGCCTCAGGTGTTCTGGGTAGGTATCTGCAGCTGTCTACTCATAAAATTCTATCATTCTGTATTCAGCTTGAAGAAAGACTTCCTTAATTTCCTCTTACAGAACAATAGTCATTTTCCTCTAAACTTTATACCATTTTCTCTCACCTGTGAATCTCCATGATTTCTTCAGCGATCATCCTCCCTATTTTACCTGCCCCCGCTCTTGTTCCACCTGGAATTCCAGGCACAGTAGGATGCGTCCTTTTTGGGCCACCTGAAATAAGTTGATGACTTTAAGGACAGATAATAGCTTACAAACCTGTTCCAAAAAGCATTTTTATTTAGGCAAGTTTTGACAAGCTGCAGGACCTTCTAAGCTGTTTATTTACAATTCCACCAACTGGTGACAGTACCTTCAAAGCTCTCACTTGCACTGAGCTATGCAATGTCTCTTAGACATCCCTCTGTACCAGCAGGTACACAACATGTCCTGACTCTTATCAGAATCTGGCTGTTTCAAGCATCTGGTAGTACCTCTTGTCCCAACTTGGTAAAGAACAGCTTGTCAGACCTAATTATTCTGTTACTGAACAGGCACATCTCCAGACATGTTGGCTCTTTGCTTTGTGGGAAGGACTTGCCACAGCATATTCCATTCAATACTGGATAAGCCCAAGTTTACCTGATGAACATAAATTAAAATCCCCGTAGGTAACTGCAAGTACCTAAGAAAGGAGGAAAAAGTAAGGTCTGAACAGCTGACAGCTTGCTGTTACTTTAGTGTGATTTGACACTCGCATGACACTCGAGAGGTAAGCAAGAAGGAGCCCGATATACTTGAAGGCAGCATAGAGAAGAAAAGATCATACTGAAAGAGCAAGAACGCCCTTAGCATTGCTTATGCATAACTGATAGCTGCCTTCTTTCAGAAATTCAAATTTAACAATAGCAACCCTCTGTTTCTATGGCTCAGACCCATCGGGGGTGAGAAGGTTCAGCTAAAAGGTCATCAGAACCTCTTGAAATTAGGGTTCTTAATTTAACTTTCTTTTCTTGGGACAAGAACTGTCAGTATGACAATATCATACATCTGTTTTCTTTGCAAAGGCTGCGTTGTAGCAAGAACAAGCTTGTGCCATTAGACAACAGTTTGTTCTACGTGTTTTCAGAAGGGCTGAACACCAAATTAATGCCATTACTCTACCTTTGTTACTAACCACTGTGCCTAAATGGCAATTTCTCTTCCTACCACCATCAGCTGTCCCATGCTTTGCCACCCTCTCTCCTCCACAGTTTCACTTGCTGAACTGCATTTTTCAAAGCAGAGATCAGCAAAGCTGGGCTTTTCTGTTAAGTCTTGCACTATTCTGCTAAGTGTATTGTCTACAACTTACAAAGTAATTCCAGACATGTGCAATATCCTTGATCTACAGCTGTAAAAGCAGATCTGCTAGAAGTAGCATCTAGTAAATAGGGTCTCTAAAAGCAACGTTTCTCAGCTCTTCAGAAAGAGCCTCAGTATTATCACCATCTATCTTTCCCTACCTTTCATCCACAGGATGTCACTGCATCCTTCTATTCTACCTCATATCTACCCCACTCCAGTAATGCTTCATTATTAAATTCAGCTCTGCTCTGCATTGTGCTGTGTGCCACCCGTCACAAGAGACTGTTCGGTGATGTGCAGCACTCATAGCAAGCCCAGGGTGATCACCAGAGGTCAGTCTTTACGTCTGGACAAAAGGTCAGTCACAGCAAGGGCAGGCAAGAGGCAATAAGCCCAATGGCCCAACTATATTTATGCACCATCCACCCCGAGGGACCACAGGATGTGAATTCACCCTAGGACAATGTACAAATAGCACCATGCATGAAGACAAACATTTCTCCTCTCTTCCACTTCTCCAATACTGTTTATACCTGTTCCTTTTAACTGCCTCATTCGCTTTTTTTGACCAGCTTATATCCTACATCGGTATTTAAGTTCAACAGGGCAAGAACTGCAGTAGTACTTTTTTGCCTCTAAACTTATTTATCTTAAGTCTATTAAATTCTCAATGCCAGAGTGCAACCACTTTGTGCGTGCAAGATTAGCTGCTAATATGGCATGAATGCCAATAATTTCCTCCCAGTACAGCGTTACCTTCTCCAGCCTGAAGCACACTGTCCATGCTGTGGGGAGAAGTCGCAAGCTGTGGAAAGGCTGTGTCTCCACTATCGAGTACGTTGGTGCTGTGGATTTCAAGAATTAGAAGAATCAGTGATAGAAAACTCTGTGTAACACTCACTCGGCCCATACGTCAGAATGGAGTCCCTCAGGATTTACGCAGTCTGTGAGTCACTGTCACCTCTGTGAAAGAAGCCCTGTGACTGACACCAGGGCTAGAAAAATAACAGAAATAAACCACCAAGTCACAACTCAGTGTGCAACACAGAGCCCAACGAGAATTCCTCTACGGCAGTTATTCTACTCTGAAGTCACTGCACCTATACAGAAACCTCAAGGAAAAAGAAAAGGATGGGGCAAAGTACTTACAGAAGCAAAGAAATGCATCCCCTGTACGCTCCTACAAAGACTGGAACCTCAAGCTTTCTCAAAGAAGGAAGATATTTATAGTTGTGCAGGCTTTAATAAACAGATGGAAAACTACTGCAGTTATTAGACTACTTCCCCTCTCCCCAGGTATGCAGTTCTGGGTGTTACCTGGAGAAGATGCCTATTGTCATATAGAAGAAATTTAGAACAAATCCCATCTGAAAAGAGGGCAAAGCAATTGGCATTTACATGCATTTGCTAAGAGAAAAATACTTACGAAACGACTGTATTTGTTGAGACAATGTATTCAACTTCTTTGGTCCAAGGGTTCATGAAACTGAACCAGCGACTCCGCAATGTAATAAAAGAGCCATCTTTTATTTTAAACTTGTAGCAGTTAGTTGTGATTTTTTCTCTTGTCTGCAAAACTAAAGACCGACAGAAAGCAAGTAGCCTTGTGGCAAACAGGCACCGTAACTAGAGAAGCAGAGAACTTATCAGGGAAAATTTAGTTAATTCCTCCCTTCACCCCTGAAGAAAAAAGCTGTTTCTGCAGTCACTCCACACCTCTCTCCACCACCACCCCCACCCCCCCGACCTTAACCTCAAAAATTGACTGAAAATCCATGGAAGTCTAAGCCAATCACTGTTTGGCAAACGCAGCACAATGTTCTTGACTAAATTTGAGAACAGAGAAATACCCAAATCTTTTCACGTTTGTTTGGTTTTCTTAATACAGAACCATTCCCAGTATTTTTACAAGACTTCTTTACTGAATTATTATTAACCATACCTTGTCTATGACATTCTGCAAGATGTCCTATATCATCTTGATGAAAATATTCATAACACGAAGTACCTAGAAGTTCCTGGGGTAGGTATGCCAGAATGGCTGTTGCCCTTGGGGAAGGGAGGTAGAGGGGAAAAAAAATAAGAGAAAAAATTCGTTTCAAGTTGAAGCATTAGTAACGGATTGCTAAGACTCACACTGAAGTTGGGTAAGGCTCGAGTAATGCGGAAAGGTATTTTCAGCTTAGAAGGTAAGAAAAAAAAATCATTAAGAATGCTCTTTTTAATTATCAGGTAATTAAAAAAATACATAACACTAACAGCCCTATCCCCACTGGAGGAGATGTAAGACTTCCTAAATAGCTTGGGAAGTATATTGTAATTTTGAGAATTTAAACCTGAAAAAAGCTGCCTTACGAGCAGCCACAAGATAATACAAACTTTTCTGCATAAAACGCATTGAAAAGTAGACATCAAAGGTTTGAAAAACTGTGTTCCTTTGTGTATCCACAGTGCTGATGCTGCACAGAGACCAAACTATATATAACAAGTGTTTCAGGACCATGTTCTCGCCTCAAGTCATAAGCATGAAGGGTAGGACAAAAGTCACCCCACCGACCCCTGCACCTACACCCATAAAAAATGAAAAATTAACAAATAGATTTTTCTGAATAAGCACTAAAGAGACTGGCTCTGTGTCTCTGCTTTAAATCAGGCAGGAGCATGAAGGAAATAAATCAACTCTTCCGTTTCACCAGAACCAGCCACAGACTCAACTCATTTTCTTTCTCATCAGAAAACTTCAGAACAAAATACACTTGGTGATAAGCAACATGAGAAAGACAGGGATTCTTGATTTGACTCTTGGGTAGTGCTCAAGGAACTGTAGGTGAGGATGGAGGACAACTCAAGAAAAAAAGGGAAAAAAGGACTTTGTGCATCAACTTGGTAACCCAAGCTTTAGAGGAAAAGGGAAAGCAACACTGCAGGTAAGTGACAATGAGCTACACAACAGCACAACACAAGGTGACAGAGTCGTTTTTGACAAGGAAGAAGCTAGTGGGCCAGTCTGCTAAACACACTAGAGATCTGTATGTTAAAACAAGATGACGAGAGTTATTTCTAGAACTGTTAAAGTTGTTACAGCTTCTAAATCGTTATTAGGATAACTCATCTTACCTAGACCAACATGAAAACAACAGATAGGGGCAGGGAAGAATTGCTGTCACCTTGTACATTAGGGATGTGTACGCTTGCCTCCAGAGGACAGCGCAAAGATAGACTTGAGGGTATCGGAGATGGATGGCACATTACTGCTGTGTGCACAGAACGCAGCCACCACCTGGGAAATCGTTTTAACACTTCCCAGTGAAGGAAGAAACAGTTGAGAAAGGAACAAAGCAGGAAGACCCTGAAATGTGCACCATTTAGAAGATGGAGAAGATGATCAGAATTAAATCTGCAGGAGCCCTAGACAAAAGGCTCAAGCACATCAGGACAGAAAGCAACTTGTCTGAATGACTCCAGGGTAAGAGTTTGAGATCCTCACTAGAAGAACAGAGAACAAAAAACTACTAAACAACAGCAAACTTTGATTTTGTACATTTCTTAGAAGAAAGTTTACTGAAAAAAATTATAGTTCCTTGAAGAAATCAGTTGAAGATTCTTCCAGTTTCTTCCAGAAACTTCTAGAAGAAGTTTCAAACTATCCCAATACAAATTAAATACGAAGGGTAATAAGGAACAAGCCTAGGCAAATCAATCACCTCTTCTGCAACCTAAAAAAAGCCCAAATGAAGTATTATAACATACAGAAATCAGTACGTATTCATAAATATGAATAAGAACAGCAGGAACAGCATTGAAGCACAAAAAAAAGAGTGCTGCTGACTAAAACATGGCTTTTAAACACAAGGCATTTTTGTATTTTCCACACAGACACTAATAGTGTTCAGCACCAAACAGATGCTTTACAGTTGAAGTCCTCACCGACAGGAAGCTCAAAGACCTCAGCCCTGGAGAAGGAAACATTACAGGTATTCACAAGGTAACTTTTTGAACTAGTTTTTGTGTGGTGAATCCTATCCCAGGACGCTTAACCTGCTGACAGCTTCAAGATGGCTTTGAGGATTTTTCTGAAAGCCTCTGGAGAATCACAAAGTAGCAAAATGCAGAGTCCATCTTTAAAAAGGAAGAGCCAGGAACCAAATCAACCTTATTTGAGTATCCTTCCAAGAACTGAAGTAACCAAGCCTTTTAACAGCACTGCAGTGGTGGGAAACCTGACATAGGTCTTTAACAACCAATATGAGCAACAGTAGGCAACCTTCCAGCCTTTTACATTTACTTTCATAGCAGGATAAACAGACTTTTTGGACAGAAGATGCATCAAATTACAGCAGATGTCAAAAGACTTAATGAATTCAAGATCTGACCATAGTCTACTACACAAGGACGGAAATTGTTGTTCCCCTTTTTCAAATTCATCCTTTGTTTCCTTAGTTTGCTTCTCCAACTTAAAGCAACTTTGAATTCTGAAGCTGTATATAATGTCAACTGCATGTATAATAAACTTAGTCTTACCCTAGAATTCACCAGAGTCATTAGAAGTACTGAGAAAGTAAGAGGTAGGATGGTTCTCTTTAAAGTCTGTTCAGTGCAGCCTGCAGCTTTGACAGAGACCTGATCAGTAGTTCTCTGACCATGGTGGGCCAGCTAGTCAGTAGCTAATGGACAGCAGTTGTTCTTCTGGGACCATGCAACCCACAAGGGCAAAAAGTTAAGATCACAGAGCGTTTTAAGTTTTTCTTTGCTGGATTCACTTAGGTAAATGGCAAAGCAGTCATGCAAGTCTATATATACAAAAAACCCCCCAGAAATAAATTGATAGTTTTCAACTTCTACAGGTGCCTAAATATTCTCCACTGGAAGCATGGATCACAGGATGCCAAGTTCAAGCGTACAGATGAAACCTGCTTCTTAAAAATTCCTTTTCAAAGAACCCTTTGAAGTAGAATACACATTCCAAGGTCTGCAAACAACAGATGCCAAATGACTAAATAAGAGTATATGTGTTTAAATCCAACAGGTCAACATTTTCTGAGTCGTATTATTTTACTTCAAAATTACCAGCAGGGGAATAGGTCTGGGTATTTGAAAACAAAACTCCTTCATAAATTACCAAGCACTGGCTTGCCAGAATGGCACATACTCTGAGTAACAGAAAGGCTACAAATGCTCTCATAGCTTCCAGAGTGACCACCAGCTCTACGCACCACAGCAGAAGAGGTGGTGGTTTTTTAAACTTTCCATTAAATTAAAAAGAAAAAACAAACAACTCAACAAACAAACCAAAACAAAACCCAAACTGAAAAACCTCAACCGGCTCAAGTGGATAGATAATGTTAAAAAAAAAAGAGATTCTCCTTCCCACACTTCCTGCAAGAGTATCAGCTCTTTTTCCTATCAAAGTCCACTAAAGATCAGCTGACACAGCAGACACACCCCTGAAACAAGTTCCAGCAGGCAGACTCTGGCAGAGCTTAGAGCTTGGGTTTTTCTACAATGTAAGTAACCAAGACTAAGGCAGGTAACCTGAAACAGCCTCATTTAGGCAGTCTCAACTCAACTTGAATGGAAAGGGAAACAAACTCTCTCCAACCAACCCAAAGTGACCCCTCTAACATTCTTCAACCACCCTTTTTCCCTTGACAATGCCAGTTATTTTGAAGGCAGACCCAGGTCATGTTTCTCTGATACTTAAGAAAATTCAAACAATTTCATTTAAGAACGATAAGAATTAGCCTTTTCGATAATAAATAAAATTGATGTTTGAAAGAAGAAAACCCATTGGTCAAAGTTCTCCAACTTTCTAAGAAGCAAAGCTTATGAAAAGCTTGCTTTCTTTCTGTCTTATAAACACATAAGATCACATACAGAAGTATTAATTCGTCAGAATGTGTCCAAGTATATGGCTAAATAAATGTATATTCTATCAAAGCATTATGCAGCCTGTGCACTAACGTAATTACGTAGCGCTTACAAAAGTTTTCAAACAACAAAAGAGGTTGTAATTAGTAAATCAAGTTTAAAACCAGGACTGGATATTCTTCTGAGGTTTACACATACACATCCCCTTAACAAAGGCACAGAAGTGATCCCTGGACTATTCTGCCTTGTAAACCATAATTTTGGGCATTTGAGATTGGTGCGTGCTTGTTTGATTTAAAATTTAATCAGTAACACTGAAGAAATATTCAGTAATGGCTTTGAGCTGGGTCTCAAAAACCAAAATAACTTGCAGTCAGGATGCAGTAAAAAGGTGAAAAGAACGGTCATTTCTTTTTTCAGTATCATTTATAGCAGTCAGTAAAGCAGTGTTGGACAGTGACTTACAGTGGAAGTTATTACAAGTATTCTTACCTCTGATCTACAAAAACAAATTTCCCATCTATTGCATGTCGAGAAACATATTCTGTAGGTTTCACCCTGATCTCACCATTGACTGGCTGTGGTACTACATGAGGATGCAGCCGTCCAATTGCAACAAGACAACTTAAATTACAACCCTCGTTATCTGGTTCATTATCTTCATCTAGTCCCATTTTTGTTGGCGGCCAGCTTTTTAAATATCCTGTACTATGAATAGTGCAAAAGCTTTTGCGGTCTGCTGTAAAAACAAAAAAAGAAAAACAAAAACCAAAAAAGCAGTTAGGTCATGGCTGTTGTTTTGGAGAACTTCATCTCAGTTCTGTTAACGATGCATCTCCTCTGTCATCCAGGAAATTGTGGATACGGGTCACTAAGGGATTTTTCAGCACTCCTGCTTCAAATGCAGCTAACTGAGATAGTTCAATAAACATTTTTCTCTGCAAAACCATTGTTTACACTGCAACACCACACAGTTCAAAACAAGGTCACTTATGATAATCTTTACATAGAAACTGCATCACATTTTCATCATTTCAGCAAAGGATGGAAATACTTTAAGGGATCAAAAAAATTGATATAGTAATAAATAAATAAGATGCAATTTTCAACATAACATGAGGCTCCTATAGAAACAGGAACAATTTGTTTGACAGATTGTTTGGGGTGTAGAGGGGATTACTACATAGCAGGAGGATGAAGATTCACAATGACCAGCAATAGTCAGCATCCTAAAAGAGAACTCTTATTCCTCAGTGCTGAGCAGGCCTTGAAACTGCAAAGATGACTTTCACAAAGAGGCAGAGTAAAAGGCTTATGCTTAATTGCACAAACTAATTTCTTCAGGGATGAGCCCTAAAGCATAATCCAAGGTGTCTGAACCTAGCAGGAAGTACTTGGGGCAGCTGTCACATCCAGAGACAAAACACTGAAGTTGCCTTCTCTTCACTGGTTGACGCTTTCCACTAACGAATACCAAATCATTATCCAAAGTACTCAAAGAAGAAAGTTTCAACTTTGGACTAAATATATATTCCAATATGTCTAGAATAATATTCTGCAGAGGAGAAAAATATTACCAACTTTGATAATGTTATAATCAAATACTTCTGGTGTTTCTAGTATTCAAAATGAACCAAAAAATACCAACAAACTCAGAATACATTCATTTTTATATCCATCCAAATATCACTTGTCAAATATGGTGCAGAGAAATAGAATGGGTTTCAGCTCCTCTTTGTGGGAAACATTGGCTAGAAGGTCAAAGCTGAAGGTGATATGATCAATATCTCAAGAAGATGCAATAACCACAGAACTGTCAGCATAAACTGCCTGCAAATATTTCAAGAAAGCGGAGAGGAGAATTTGGCTTTATATATGCTAACAGAGTAGGTAAGAGCTACTATCTTGGGGAGTGGGAGGAGGAATTACAAAGAAGTAACAGACCTAGACATAGTTCAGTATCTTATTAAGAAATACTGACTGCGTGCAATGTACGTAAAAAATGTAAACACTGCAAATGAGCAACTGTTTTGAAAAAAAAAAAAAAAAAAAAAAAAGCCTGACAGCCACTACCTTTGGTAAGAAAATGCATAATTGTTACCTTTCTTCTTTGAACAAGTTGAAGGAAAATCCTTGTCTTCTACTTTCACTGAAGGTCTATTGCACTTCATCCTACAAAAGAAGGACCGTCTAGCTCCAGAACACAGTCGTGATGGCCCAGGCGTTATATCCGTTTTAACTGGCAGTCCAGCTGTAGCGAACAGAGGAAGTAAGGAAGCCTTCTTCATCAGGTAAAAAGTTAACCATACAAATGATTACAGCACACAATGTTTCAGCTTTGCTGAGGCTTGCATAGAGGTCCTTTTGTATCTTTTCCTTCAGAAGCAGAAGTCCTATTTTGGAGCTTTTCATGCAAGTGAATTCGTGCAGGACTCAACTGACCATATCAATGTTAGAATTTCAGATTATCCTTTCTAGCATGAAAACATTGACCTAAGTTTGAGAACGACAGGTTCTAAACACAAAGATTAACAAAGGATTGTAAAAATCCACACAAGTTTTGCAATAAACGTTGTGACATCTTTGAACACTAATCAGCAGATTAAAACCAGAGAGATTACTTACAATCAGAGTAGTACTTCATACACAGAGTCACTCAACCCTTCAGACTGGAAGAATTTTTTATCACAACACCCACCCAGAGAGCACTTATGCATGCGTATAGCAGAAGAGGCCCAGGGACATTCCAGGTCCATCTCAACTACTGTCTTCCTAAATATCAGACTTCTTTCATTGTTCTGATGGAAGGGGGGGCAGAAAATGGTAGCAGTGACAAACACAAGGACTGCAAATCCCCAAGAACTCTGGTTCTGTGTAAGAAATCTCCAGCCTCAAAGAAATAAGTGCATATGAACATGCCCTAATAAGAAGTCCTGACCTTTACAATATTCTTGCGGAAGATACTTAGATTCTTTCCTGTGGAAAATAACTGGAGAAACTAGCAGAACACACAAACTCTGGGAGCCAACAGCAGAGTGCTGATACATACAGGGCTCCAGGAGGATGCCTGGCATGCATCAGGAGCACAGGTATTACCAACACCAGGGATGCAGCTGGAGCTTCAGGGGACAGTGCTCTGAGAGCTAATGGAGGATTTAATCACACAGCAACTTTCCCACATCTTGCTATCCACTTCAACCTGCATGAGGATATGTATAAATGAACAGCTATAAACATATAACAAAAATTTCCAGGGCCCTGTAGGTTTAAACTTAAGGAGAAAACCAATGATGCCAATGTTTTAGTGTAAAGTGTGCCTGCCTTAAAATTAGAATTGAGTGAGGTCACCTCAAGGAGGTCAAATTGTCCCGCACCACATGCACTCTAAACTGCTGTTCAGTCATGAGAGTACAAGCTGAGCCTGAGCCACTCATGCCAAAATAAAAATAAATACATACCGGTACTCTTAAGAACATGAGTTCTTGAAATTCTACCAATCAGTCTATCATAGCAGATGGGAAGACTGTAATTCAGAGTATTTATTTTTGCCCTGACTTTGTCAGAAGCATACAAAATAGTAGCTAACACTGGATATACGTGCTTGACAACCAGACAAAACCAGGAGCTGGAAAAACTTCAGTTGATCCAGCTGGAGCCTCAAGGCTCACTGCCTTGGAATGATCTCTCTCAATCTGAGTTTATGGTGGCTTCCTTGCAAGAGATCCTAGATATTTCTGCTCCTGACAAGCAGGCAACTTAATGACCTGGAAATCTGCAGGTGTAAGATAACATCTTCTACTTAAACAATGCAGACTCCTATTATGAGAGTGAATTAAACACCCACTCACCTCAAAAGCAGCACAGAACTACTTTAAAACGTCAGAGTGGAATAGAGCTAAAAGACACAGTAGGAAATTATTCCAATGACAGATTAAAAACCTTGTAAGAGAAAGGTTAGGTCATTGATGGAAGTGGCAGTAATATAATTAAATAAATACATTCCTGTATCTTGACTGACAGCTAAGGCTGAGTGTATTCTGATCATTGAGAATGACAGATCAGAACAAATGCTTCAAATGGGGAAAATTAAACTTTTGATGCCTGGAAGAGGAGGAATACATCACAGGGTGAAGCCAGGTAAAACACATCTATGCTGCAGTGCACACCACGGCTGCCAGCTTCTGTTTCTTTTATTTCAAGAGTATTTTCCTTTTTTTTTTTTTCTTTAAGCTGAAACTTCCTCGCCTTGACACAATCCAAACCGCACTCACCCACCACTTTTGATATTAGGCAAATATTCAGGCTACATGACACTCCTAAAAAAGGTGCTAATACTTACTTTTTGCATCTATAAGCCTTTCCCGTGGCGCAGTGTCAGAAGAGGAGAGCTGCTCCTTCACTTTGGCAATGTCTTTAGGATGAAGGTAATCAAATAAACTTTGACCAATCAAATCATTCTGCAGAGATTGAATATTCAGTCAAAAATTAAGACAGTTATTCAGTGTATTTTTGCAACTTTAGCATCCGTTATGAACAATCCTTTTACACACAGGTCTAACCAAAGAACATCAAAGATCTGAGGTCCTGGGTTTAATGGAATTATGTTTTCTCCGTATGTTTTGAAGATAAGACTACATTATATAGTAATTTATTTCATTAATTTTAGTACGAGTTTCTCAAAAATAGCATGATCAATCCACCAGCAACAAACATTCCGGTTTATCTTCAGTCTCACTCCATTTGCTCACTTCATTTGATGGAAAAAATCATAATTGCACGCGTTCTCTTTCAATATTTACAAGATGAGCAGATATTTAGAATATACCTAACTACAAGCTGGCCAAGGAAAACTTTGGAAGCTAATACAGTTTTTTAAATTGATCAGGAGGATAAATGACCAAAAGCATGAAGAATACATGTTAAGCCTCATGTTAAGCATATATTAAACACCTGGCTTTGGTATGATTGCTTCCCAGTTTCCACTAGCAAGTATGCTAGCAAAGCCAGAATAGATAGAAAAATCAGTTTTCAAGACAGATTAACCACATAAATACTCCTCCACATAAATAACTTAAAAAGCTTTCATGGAATCATGGAATGGTTTGGGTTGGAAAGAATCTTAAAAATCACGCAGTTCCAACATCCCTGCCATGAGCAGTGACCCTCCCACTGGACAAGGTTGCCCAAGGCCCCATCCAACCCAGCCTTGGATGGAAATCTGTCAGGCATGATTTGCAATTAGAGAAGCCATTTTAGTTGTCCACCACAATCTCCTTATTTTCCATGTGCCTTAGCATGGGATATACTCCATGACCTTCCTGGGCAGAGAGGTGAGACTGACTGGCCCGTAGTTCCCCAGGTCTTCTTTTCTTCCTTTTTAAAAATGAGGATTATGTTTCCCTTTTTCTGGTCAGTGAGAATTTCACTGCACTGCCATGACTTCTGAAGTATGATGGATGGTGGTTTAGCAATTTTATCCACTAGTTCCCTCAGCACCCACAGATGAATCTCATCAAGCCCCATGCACTTGTGCACCTTCAGGTTCCTTAGATGGTCTCAAACCTGATGATGTCCTAAAGTGGACGACTCTTCAATCTCCCAGTCCCTGCTTTTGCCTTCTGCAACTTGGGTGGTGTGGCCGTTGCCAGTGAAGATTAGGCAAAAAAAGTCATTGAGTACCTCAGCCTTCTCCATATCCCAGGTAACATATTTAAGATAGGCCCCAAATTAAATTTACTTAATGAGTGGAGCGGCTGGAATTCCTTTGTGCTTTTCTTCAACTGCTCTCCTCCTGACCTGTGATCCTTCTGCAGGCTCTGGGCACCTACTGCTGACACTGGAATCAAACTGGTAGGAGTGGGAGGGACTGAGGTTCCTCTCCCCCAGTAATTTTAGTGTAAAGCCCTCTTTACCAGCTTGATGAGTCTACAACCAAAGCTGCTTTTCCCCTTCTCTGACAGATGGATCCCATCAGCCCCTAGAAGACCAAGTTTCTCAAAGCAAGTCCCATAGTCCAAGTAGCCAAACCCCTGGCTGTGCTGTAAGCATTTGTTGATTTGCCAGGCTTGACTGGCCCTTTCAAACCCCTCCCTTTGACCAGGGGGATTGATTAAAATACCACCTATGCTCCAGAGTCCCTTAGAAGACTCCTCACCCAGGGCTCTGTAATCCTTGATACTCCTCAGACCAGCTGTATCACTGGTGCCCATGTGAAACAGCAGCAGTAGATAGTGGGCTGTATGAGGCTTGGTAGTCTCTCAGAAAACATTCCTGATATGAGTCCTCAATAAGTAGTCTACCTCTCTAGAGAGTGGGTCAGGTTGGCAAATGATTGCTTCCATACCTCTCAGAAGAGAGTCGCCTGCTACCATCACATGTTGCCATTTCTTAGTTGTGCTAGTTGTTATCCAGGGAATGGACTGGGCTGCCTTACTCAGCTCCAGTATATCCTAATGTAAAAGGTCTTTCCTCTTCAGCCTGCAGAGCAGCGAAGCAGTCCTGCAAAGGCAGCTCAGGCTTTGGACGAAGGTCTCTTCCTCCTGCTGGTCCATGCCCTTGCAGGCTTCCATTCTTGTGCATTATTGGCCCCCTCCCTTCTGCGTGTTCCAGTGGGGGAGTTTTCAACTGACTGGCCAGGGGCTGTGGGTTCACTACAGACTGTGCTCGGAACCAGCTAACTCCTCTTCAGCCTCCCTGACACTATGCAGCCTCCTCACTGCTCCTGCAGCTCAGTCACCAGCTGCAGGAGCTACTCCACCTGGGCACACCTTTTGCAGGCAGCTCTGCTGCCTGTCCCTGCTCCAGGAGAAAGGCCCACACACTGGAGCTGCAGGTTTTACTCTCAGATGAGTGCTCACTGTTCTGCGTTAAGGGTCAGGTACGATGAGTACCCTTGACCTGCACAGGTCGTCACAGAATGGTGTCCAGTTGCCAGGTTTATAATCTTTTAAGATCTAACTTAACTTAAAGTGTAAAAGAATACCTGACTGTAGTTGAGGATCTTGAAGACGGATTCTGAAACAAACAATATCTTCCCTCTGTCACAGCCCACAACAAAAAGAAATCCATCTGCTGCCTAATTAGGGGAATAAAAAAAGTTACTAAGTTGTACTTCCTCATTGCATCATTATAACATTTTAGAGGGCTTTGTATACAGTAGAATTTCTACACTAAGAGGGCTGTCTTAACATTTAGAGATAACTGAGTCAACAGGCAAGACATAAAATTACAATAAAGGGCTTTTTTGAATCTGCAAACATTTTTGGCATCATGCCCAGAATTTAAGATCACTTGTACAGGAAGAAAGAATCTACATCTCATCCAATAATATTATGATTATGTTAAGAAATGCCATCAAATTAAAATATTGTTTTAACTGTATTTATTCCATAGTTCCTCCTTTAGAAACCAAACAATCTGGATATTAATTTATAAGCATGTAGGCAAGTAATTCCCATTTCAATAGTATTTACTTTCAGTCACATACAAGCATGCAGGATTAGGCCCTAATTTTATAGCTTTAGAGTCACAATGTGAAGAAATTATATTCTGCATATGGTGCCCCCGGACACTGCAGAGCTTTACCAATTACACAAGCTACTAGAAGAGTGTAATAACTGACAAGTGATATATACTCTCCACACTAGAAAAGGTGGATAAATTAAGCAGCCAAACATACTAATTCATGTTACATCAGTGACCTCAAAAAAGGTGTTTATTATATCATTGTACGCTGAAAACCAAGTCAAGGCAGCCTATGGCAGAAACTCTACAAAAAAACAAATCTATGTAATTTTGGCTCATTCCACAAAATTACTGGAGATTCTGATGGCAATCATCAAAATATCAAGTTTCCTCAGATCTCGCACTCAAATCTTTCTGCTTAAATTAAGAGACGCTACTCATTGTTAAAACCCATCAACTTTATACAGTAGTCTTGCAGATTTCCGCATCATCCATAATCAGAACATACTTAAACTGAGATACAAGGCAGAAAAATACTAGTGTTTTTACCTTGGGGGTATATTACATTCACGGCCATTAATATCTCTTAATTAAAAGCTGAAACATACCCTGAGAATAAGATGTTTTAATTCATCATCTGATAGAAAAGCAGGCTTATAGTTTGCTTCTGTATATGGGTTTGTAGCACCTAAAGGAAACAAAGAAAAAATCCCCATGTCACCAACTTAACAATACACACTTAAATGGGTAATTTTCCTCTGGCTCCTTCTTACACTGTTATTCAATGCAGCTGTTCTTTAAAATGAAAGTTGCTTTCTGGATTGGCTTTACAAACAATATGAGCTCAGTTGGTATATGTCAAAGCACTTTTTTTTACTAACACAAAAATACAGCATTACAGAGTAATGACAACTATGTGCCTTCTGAAATATAAAAGTATTCCTTTACATATTTTAACCCAAATGCTGTGCCTGATTTATAGTCTATTGTCAGAATTAGAAATGAAAAACAAGATATTAAAGCATAAAAACCTCAAACTACTACTTCTCTTTATAACTTAGTAAAATGTGACACGGTCACATAAACAGATTGTCAGTAGGAACTTACAAATCAGCTCTCTCATTCCATGCCAAAGACAAACTGCAACATTACAATGACATCTCACAATGCCAAAAGCCCAAAATTAGTAACAAATGAGGCAGCTATTTATTAAAGAGTAATTCTTCTCATTCTGTTCCCTTCATAAAGGCAAAACCAAGTCAAACTAGTAATCACTGAAGTATGAAGTACTAACCTCATTAAATGACAGTGGCAGAAAAACTTAAAGCCTTTCAAAAACACTAGAATAAGTATGATTGGAAGACATCAGGTCTCCTAGAAACTAGAACGCTGACTCTTTATTTAAATTAGCTGCATCACTACCTTTTCTCAGGGACATATTTCTTGACGGCTTAAGCTTTTGCCATCACCACTGATTGTACCCAAGCACTGATTCAATACTTTATGAAGTTTTAGGACACAGAAATTTGCAACAGCCCCATCCTTCCAAACCCACATATTTTCTTTTAGGTGCCTGTAACAGTATGCTCCATTCTTTCACAAAGAGATAAGGTATGAATACAAAACCTGTAGAAAAGTCTTGTAGAAGTATTACTTGCACCTAAAATTAAACCTCTTTATCCAACAAGTTTTGCACATCGCCCTTTTTGGAGCTACAGAAGATTCAACCGTGCACTGCCACTGAAGCCTTATGTTCCCTCTCCCCACAATTCTCAGCTGACTTGGTTTTGTTGAATCTAGTGATGGTGATCAATCAAGTGAGAGGATGGAAAATTGTTTTTTCACACCCAAATTTCCTAGTTATATCAGGATACCAGACCACAAATCAGTAAATAAATGAACTTGCAGCATCAGATGCTCAGAAAAGAGAAGTCCTCCTAAAATGTATAAACTTACTCCTTTTGGGCAAAAGCGCAAGAAGAGAGAAGCAGCATGGCTTTGGGGAACCCCATTTTTCCATCCTTCTCCAGTTCTGCCCCATGCACCCCCTCCTCCATCCACAATAACTTACCACGTAATGTTTTCATGTGCTGGACAGCCATTCTCAAGACAGTCAGTTTATCTAGCTTCCGAGACATAGCGTTGCACGTTGGTACCAAAGATGCCAGTTCATCAATAAAACTGTTCATTTTATCTCTACGCCTTTTTTCAATTTGACTATGAGCCTCCCTAAACAATCAACGAGAAACCAGAAAACTCATAAGAAAATAAATCATATAAAAAAATCCCCAAATCTAGTACAACAAAGCCACAAAAATAACCCTTCTGCTAATAATTAAGTTACTCTCTCATCCTTGCAAAAAGGACATCGACACAGAGAATCCTTCAGACATTTTATTTTCATTATCTGGGTAACATTTATCAGCAATAGGCAAGGCTGCAGCACATGACTCTTATTTACCAGAAAGCACATACGATGTTGGTCATACAGCGCACTGAACCCTCAATTCTGAGCAGCACAAAGCTATCTAGAGATTTCTACTACTGTATAAACTTTGTTCTTAGCATGTTCACTGAAACATAACTGGAATCATAAAGGTCACAGATAAGCAAATTCCAGCCTATATAAATACTGAATAAAACATTCATTTAAGAATTTGTAAGCAGGAAACTGTATGAATGTGAAAGTGTGGAAAACTATCTTTTTCAAAGTCTTTTACTCATACTTCAGCTTTCCATTTGAAGTATTTGATATACCTCTGAACTAAACTCTTCTTAACCAGGAAAAATTATAATAAACACTAAGTTATTTTATTTTTGGTTTATATTTTGCCATATTAAAGAGTCACTATTAACAATTTTCCAATCCACTACTGAATTTGAAAGAAACAAGATTAAGAACTTAACATTACTAGAAACACACACTGACTTCAATTTCAATGTTAATATTAACAAAAGTGACTAAACCCAAGTTACCTACCAAGTTAACATTTTCACAAAACTATACACAGTTTATACATTAAAAATATTAACAGTATGAAGATATGGAAAAATAAAAGAAAGTCAAAGCTAGAAAAAACAATTTCAGGGTAAGAAACACATGCAAATATTTCATATAAGGCAAAGGTAAGAGATCATTAATTTTCAATATAATGGTTTATAGTACTACCTTGCGTTTTTTATTCTGCCTTGTTGGTCGGTATATTCCAATCTGTTGAAAAATTGGTATCACCAAGTTAGAGTGCTGAAAACACTGAAAATAATTCTTTTAATGCATCGTACTACCGATCCTCATTAAAATAGTTTCTTTCATTTTCAGTATTTATTTAACCTTTCTTCAGAAAATAGTCATTATTTATAATACTGCAGCTCAAATTGTTGGTGTTTTTTGTCTTTTTCTTCAACAGTCTTAACCCTTTGTCCCACCCAGAAACAATTTCATAGAACCATAGAATGGTTTGGGTCCGAATGGTCCTTAAAGAACAGTCCTTTGGGTGGAGTATAGGGAGGAGGTGAGAATGTGCAGGGAAAAAGTCAGGAGGGCTAAGGCCCAACTAGAAATGCGACTGGCCAAGACTGTGAAAGACAACAAAAAGTCTTTCTACAAATACATCAACAGCAAAAGGAGGGCTAGGGAGAATCTCCAGTCCCTAGTAGATGCAGAGGGAACAACAGTAACAGGGGACGAAGACAAGGCTGAAGTGCTCAATGCCTACTTTGCCTCAGTCTTTAACAGTAAGGAAAATTGTTCCCTCTGTGCACAACCTCAAGGGTTGGATGAGAAGTATGAGATACCCAAGGTCCAAGAGGAGGTGGTTAGAGACTTGCTTGCCCAGCTAGACGCCCACAAGTCTATGGGGCCGGATGGAGTCCACCCAAGAGTTTTGAGGGAACTGGCGGATGTGCTGGTCAAACCCCTATCCATCATCTTCCAGCAGTCCTGGATGACTGGGGAGGTTCCACTGGACTGGAGGCTGGCTGATGTCGTGCCCATCTATAGAAAGGGGCGCAGGGAGGATCCGGGGAACTACAGGCCTGTCAGCCTGACCTCGGTACCGGGGAAAGTCATGGAGCGGGTGATCTTGAGTGCGATCATGAAGCACTTGCAAGAGAACTGGGTGATCAGGCCCAGTCAACACGGGTTCATGAAAGGCAGGTCTTGCCAGAGTAATCTGATCACCTTCTATGACCAAGTGACTAAACTCTTGGACGAGGGAAAGGCTGTGGATGTGGTCTTCCTGGACTTCAGTAAAGCCTTTGATACAGTTTCTCACAGCATTCTGCTTCGGAAACTGTCAGCCTCTGGCCTGGACGGGTGCACACTCTTCTGGGTGAAAAACTGGTTGAATGACCGGGCCCAGAGGGTGGTGGTAAATGGAGTTAAATCCAGCTGGAGGCCAGTGACAAGTGGGGTTCCCCAGGGCTCAGTCCTGGGTCCAGTCCTGTTTAATGTCTTTATCAACGACCTGGATGAAGGCATTGAGTCCTCCCTTAGCAAGTTTGCAGATGACACCAAGCTGGGTGGAAGTGTCGATCTGCTGGAGGGTCGGGAGGCTCTGCAAAGGGACCTGAACAGGCTGGACCGCTGGGCTGAGACCAACGGCATGAGGTTTAACAAGGCCAAATGCCGGGTCCTGCACTTGGGGCACAACAACCCTAAGCAGAGGTACAAACTAGGAGAAGTCTGTCTAGAAAGCTGCCTGGAGGAGAAGGACCTGGGGGTGTTGGTTGACAACTGACTGAACATGAGCCAGCAGTGTGCTCAGATGGCCAAAAAGGCCAATGGCATCTTGGCTTGTATCAGGAACGGCGTAACCAGCAGGTCCAGGGAGGTTATTCTCCCCCTGTACTCGGCACTGGTGAGATCGCACCTCGAGTACTGTGTTCAGTTCTGGGCCCCTCACCACAAGAGGGATGTTGTGGCTCTGGAGCGAGTCCAGAGAAGGGCAACAAAGCTGGTGAAGGGGCTGGAGAACAAATCTTATGAGGAGCGGCTGAGAGAGCTGGGGCTGTTTAGCCTGGAGAAGAGGAGGCTGAGGGGAGACCTTATTACTCTCTACAACTACCTGAAGGGAGGTTGTGGAGAGGAGGGAGCTGGCCTCTTCTCCCAAGTGACAGGGGACAGGACGAGAGGGAATGGCCTCAAGCTCCGCCAGGGGAGATTTAGGCTTGAGATTAGGAAAAAGTTCTTCATGGAGAGGGTGGTTAGGCATTGGAACGGTCTGCCAAGGGAGGTGGTTGAGTCACCATCCCTGGAGGTGTTTAAGGTTAGGGTAGACGAGGTGCTTGGGAGCATGATTTAGGGATTGGTGGGAATGGTTGGACTTGACGATCCAGTGGGTCTCTTCCAACCTGGTTATTCTGTGATTCTGTGATTAAAGATCATCCCATTTCAATCCCCCTGCCATTGGCGGGGACACCTCCCATGGGATCAGGCTGCTCCAAGCCCCATCCAATCTGGCCTTGAACACCTCCAAGGATCGGGCAGCCACAGCTTCCCTGGGCAATCCATGCCAGTGCCTCACCATCCTCACAGGAAAAAATGTCTTCCTAATAACTAATCTAAATCCAGTTGCAAGACCTGACCATAGTGATGCTGAAAACAGATAGCTACACACAGGATCCTATGTCAGTACCATGGAATTAACATTTTAGTGACTTTATCAACAGTACCTTCCGTGTTGATCATCTTTATCTGTATCCATACCTTCCCTGCAGAAACAAAATAAAGCAATACATCAAAAATTATGCAGAATTAGCAAAACTGTTATCAAACTATCATAAAATTAGAAAAAAATTATTCCCATCATCTTTAAATTCTAAATACAAAAATAATAATATAGAAGTCCAGAAGGACTAATGAAGCTGTGTGATTTTTTTACTGTGTTTCCTTTGGAGCTAACAAAATGGCACAGTTTGATGTGTTTGACAGTAAAACATGCTGCAGTTCAAAGATATCATCTGTTATAAGAGTGTTTTTCAGTTAACTAGAGAAGGGAAAAAAAGGACATATCAAAGCAGATATTTTTCATGCCTTCATCAGTAATAGGGCTATTAACTTACATTTACTATAGTTAAAAGTTCGTCCAGAGGCCTCGCATAAAATTCAAAAATTGCCCTGAATTACTTGGTACAAACACCTACACTTGACTTTGCCTTATGGTAGTTAATCTTAGGGTAGGAAATGGTAATAACTTCGGCCAAAGAACTATGGGAAATGGCAAAATGCACGGACAGATTGAGAGACTGTATGAAACCAGCCAGGCACATTTTAAATTACTACAATTTTCAGTGTAAGTATATGGCTTACTTCTGCCCTAACATAGAAAAAAGTAAGGAAGGAAGCCTGAAGAATAAAAAAGATCCTCCTTTCTAGTTGTTCATATTGTAATCATATGTACAGCAATAAGGAGAGGAAAGGGTACACTTTCATAGCCATATCTAGTTAAAAAAGTTGAATGCCCAAGACTATAGAACTGTTAGACAAAAGAATTAGGAAGAGAATGTTTATAGGTATATATAAATCCATACAACCGTGCTTAAACAGATATAACCTAGCTTATTCTGGTTTAATTTTTATCTGCAAATTTTAGGTGAAGGGGAGGGAAAGGCAAGGAAAAACCCTAAGCATCTTTTTCAAGTGAAACTGATTATTAAAATATTTATACTTACTCAAAAGGAAAGCCATCAAGTCTGAAAAGAAAGAAAAATAAAGTACACCATATATAGGAAATAAGAATAATGTCTTAGATTTTCTGTTGAGATTCTTAAGCTAATTTATATTCTATTTGAAATGAAAACCACAATGAAAACAAGACAATAGCAGTGAATATATGCTTAGGAGACAAGCATGTTCAAATAAATCTACTTACTGAAAGAACGATTATGTGTTTTAAGGAAAGATAGCACACTTCATTTCACTTAATGTGAAAAACTAGCCTAAACTACGTTATGCATATCATTACGATACAGTGTCATCTTCAGGAATCAAATGTGCTTTAATGTGTGTTGCGCTTGTGGTGAGATAAATGGGATTTCAAACAACTCTAATACCAGAAACTAAAACAGAAAAAAAAGTATCCCAGGTTTCCCAGTATTCGATTCTGCCCAGCAGGACAGATGAACATTTTTTTTTTAATCAGTATTAAAGTCCTAATTCTGAACTTTATACAGACTTTATCATATCATAAAGAAATTAAACAGAATTTCTACATGCAAGATAAATGCTGGCATCACTTCAAGACTGTGAAGTGATCTGAAATAGCACTGAGCCTTAATATGTTAAGAGTTTACATTTGTTAAGGGGCTCATAAAAAATCTTCTCATATTAACCACTAACATTTTAGTTATTCCTGTTCAATGCTGGACGTTAGCATTCTTAGACACAATAGTCTTTCATATTATTCGCTGTAGTTTTAAATCAATTATCTGTGATTTTAAAAGGAGTTTGAACAACGCATAAAGTTTTCTTCATATCTTAATCTGTACATCTGAGTCAATGGCTCAAAGCCCTTCTGATGCTCACAGTAAATAATATGCAGGTCTGGAACAGGACACAGAAAGAGAAATCGGGCAGCAGTTTTCCACTTGTGATGCTACCTTTACCTAAATGATGCTTGTTGTGAAAATGCTCATTTTAGCCTTAGAAAAAAAACTAGAAAGGAAAACCTAAAACAGGTACAGAGAAAAGTTACAAATGCTTCAGGATAGCTTGTTTTCTATCATTATTTCAACTGAAAACGCTAGCCCCAAGCAAAGACATTAAGTGTTTTAGACCTATGCATAAAGTTGGATTCCAGCATTTGACTAAGAGATCATAGTGGAGAATGGAGAACATTTGCTGAATTGACAGCAACAGACTGGACAGGAATTTTCCTGGAGGAGTAGCAGGAATAAAAATTGAATATAAGCTGGTGTGGAGAGCTGAAAGTGCCTTTGGTCAATATGCTTGCTTGTACCCGCCAGGTGAATGAAGAACCGCACTAAAGTGGTCAGGTTCTTCCTTCTTTATTCCCCAACTTCACTGGTAGATAAAGCATAAAACTGGACACTTAGACAATTTATGTAAGAACATAAATTGTTTAACAGGCAGCAAAAGCTGAACAACATTTACTGATACATACACATAGAAGAAGGGATCAAGGAAGCCTGCCTTCATTTCTGTTTTAAAACTGAAGTATTTACTAGCCAACATTTCCTTTGCAACACAACACGACCTGTGGTTTGGTAAGAGCTGTTATAAACTGACTTTACTTAGGATTCAAGAAAACAGTGTTTTCACATATTTAAATCAAATGCACACACGACCTAAAGCACAGAATTATAACTTACAAGAGCAAGCCATCTTTTGGAAAAGAGGACTTGAGCAATGCTTCCTAGCCAGTAGAATAAAGATGGAGAATCCTTTCTAGAGGAGAGGAAGTTGGTAAGATTGAGGCTGTTCACTGGGTTTTGTGGTAGTCAATTCAACTAGAGGCAGTCAGGTATTTTTCAGGAAGACTAAAGGCATATTAGAGAAGGTACACATGCCATATGTTTGTGGTCTTTAACCTGTGCACAGGGAATCCAATTCTTAATTTTCATGCTTACTACAGATTAAAAATTCTACCCTTCCCTGTAAAAAGAACTGCTAATGATCCAGAAGCTCACAGTTATATTCGTGCTATATTACATGAAAATGGACTAAGTAGCTGTATTAATGGATGAGACCCATTTGTAAGCTAGCCTGCAGTTAGACTTTGTAAAATTACAATACACACAAGGCTTGCACAGTGACTTAGAGGAAGCAAGTTGGTCTTGGTGTACCTAGCGCAGAAAATATTACTCATTTAGAAATCTGACAAACTTTACCATAGTCTTCGCTATTCTATGGCAGAATTGGTGTGACTTCTTTCTATTTAAAATACCCACCCAAGAGAGAAGCTATGGCTTGGACAGTGCTTCTAAGCACTGCTATTAGCAAGCTTCCCTTAAAGAGAAGCAACTTTCTCAAAACGAAACCGTGTTCTACCACTGTTTCAGAAGAAGCCAAGTTTTTATTTTGTCAGGAAGAACAGCCTACCGTTGAGGATCAACATAAGATTAAATCAGCTGATTAAATGAAAGGCAGTTCTAATGCCACAAACCAGAGACTACTCAGGTATATTCAACGAGGAAGACCAAAACACATGAGGCAAAAGTTGGCAGCACAATGATAGGAAATTACTAAATAAGAAAAAAAAATAGGTGAAGAAAAGGAAATATTCCTAGTTTTGCTTCTACTTTTTAATGAATTTACCTTTCCTCTCACTAAACAGACATTCTATTTCTTATGTAAACGGTCAATGCAATGAACCTCCACAGTGTGCATTTCATCAATCTTATTTATTTCCTCTTCATTAGCCAAAGGTTTCCTTCCTCCCTCAGCCTTGTCCTATTTGATAGCCCCCAAATGTAGCTGCACCAGGATGGAGGCTTTATTTTTATTATCAAATAATGTTCTTAATGCATAGTAGCTTTTTTTCTTTATTAAAACCTTTACAGCAGGCTGTCAAGAAAAGGTTATTTAAAAATCACTATAAATACTTCTATTGTTTCCCCCACTGTATTGTTTTGTTTCAACTTCTTTTTAGCAGTTTTAAATCAAGAGAAATTCAACTTACTGATAATCAGTAGAGCTTCCCTTTCTTTTCCTATTACAATCCATTCCTGAAGTGCTAAGGGAACTGGAGATCAAGTCAGCAGGGTCTGGTGACATGAAGTCACTAATCGTAGAAGATATGTCCATCCTTTGGTCTGCCATTGGATTGTCTAATATTGGGGAAAAAAAACCCAAAAAACAAACAAATCACCACCAAAAAAATCACTGAATTAATAAGAGCAGAAACTTACATAAACTTAACCAAAAAAACCCCAAATCTCAAAGAGCATTCATAAAACCTACAAAAATAAAAAATTCTATTATTTCCTTTTGCCATAAAACAGATAACAAGCAATTTCTCCTCTTCCAGCTACTCATGTATTGAATATTGCATACAAACCATGATCATTCTCAAAATACAGTACTTGGAAACAAAAAAAATCATTAGAGTGATCTTTAACACCTCATCACAGCAGACCCCACAAATAAAAACCTAAAAAACCAATGATGGTCTAAGACAACTAGTTAAGGGTGCAAATGAATCTAATTAGCTTTTTCATCCAAAACATATATTCTCTAGATCACAATTTATTATACTGTTGGAAGAACCCTGTGCAAAGCCTATTTATTTTAAATGGCATCAGCTGGGAAATAGAATACTTTTTACCTGAAAGGCTGTCTTGGAAGCCTAGATCAACTTGGAGAAAGATGATGATGCTCAGCCTGAAGCAGGTGATCACCTTAAAACTCTTCTGTGCCTCATATTCTATTAGTCAAGTACTTTCAAAAACCTGAATGTGAAGAAAACCAGCAAGCTTAAAAAACACATTCAGAACAAGTGTGTTTGGAACAATTGTTTTAGACACAGTTCACAACAGCAAACAGATGTCCTCTACTCAAGGATCAAATATTAATTTACTTCTAAGGTGTAGAATCTTTATCCATCAACAAAAGGGTTAAACATTGAGATGTGGATCTTCAACGGACCAAGGTTTGGAACAGAAGGATCACTTCAGCATCACTTGCTGTTGGGCCCTGCTTATATTTTTTGGTCTTTGCATAAATCCCCCCCACTGGCCAATAATGATCAGATCTGAGCACATTTGTTGTCAGATGCTACCAGAATGAGTCAAACTGCTATTACAGCGCAAAGGACAGACTTCCCTTCACTCCTGCCTGCCTCACTTTTAAGGTGGCCATAGCAGCACAATAGTTTGGGCTAGGCTTACTATTTTATTTTCCCTTGTTACAGCAGTTGGCATTTTCAAAAGAAGGGGGATTAAACATTGTTCTGCTTTGCAGGCTTCAAGTTCCAAAGAAAAGCCACACCCCATACTGTAACTCCACTCCTCAGCTGCGTCTCCCGACTAGACTGGCTGGTCTGCAGGCGGATGTCCTTCCCTTCCAAATTTCTGTCACAAAACAAGTTTCTTAGAAAAACTTACTATGCAAGACCTAAAAACTGTTCTGAATCTGCCTCTTGCAAAAAGAAAAAAACAAACAAACCCAAAACCCGAAAAAAACCCCAAAAAGCCAACTTTCAAAGTCTTCTGGATTCACTGCTTTCTGGTAAATACAGCTGTGAACATTGTGACTGCTTTTCCAACACACCATGACAGAAAAGCTTCCCAATTACACAGATCAGCAAGCTCCCATGACACTCTCACAAGTCTGCAAGTCAAACAACCAGTATTCTGTCAACATGACCACATTATAATAGATTCTACTGAATTGCATATGGAGACATGTTAAGACTTATAAGCCAACCGAAACCTCAGAAAATCCAGAATCAATGGTAGAATTTTCTTTAGCAATTCTAGAACAGAAAATTCAGAATTTAATTCAAATTATCTAAATGGCTCATTCTGTTATAATAATAACAGTCAGGATCACAGCTCTTAAATCTGAGGTCAAGTGAGTCATTGCCTTAATGCCAGCAACTTGTGAACAGAGGATCATTGTCATTCCAGACACAGAGCTGAAGGTGCACTGTCCATCTCACTTGACTTCCCTTTGTGGTCCTTTCTCAAAAATGAAAAAGGGGTCAGGTATCTGTGAATGTGTGGACTTATTGGTGCAGGCAAGTTAAGAGGTCAGCTGACAAAAGTCAAATTATAAACTGCCATTGAATCCATAACCATTGTTTATCTTACAAGGCTTTTATTCACACTAATACAGTTACTTGTAGATCAGGCCTTACCTCATTCCTATATCAGCTTCTTACTAGTTCTCTTCTTTGTGTCCCCTACACAGTCATCCAACAACTATAAGCTTGGTCATATTACTGTGGTTTATGAGATTACTGCAATTTAATTTACAAGCCACCAGTTAAACCACAGTCACAGACCATTTCTCTGTGCTTCACCCAGATGCAAAAATATTACCTTCAACATGCAGAAGTTGGTTATAGCTAAACTTAATGTGGCCTGTGGCTAAGTCCTGTGAATCCAGTGGAGAAAGCTACCATCACCAAACTACCTAGAACGCCACTTTTTACTGTAATTACTGTGCAGCCATGATTCAGTCTTGGAATACAATAGAAAACCCAAGCACTGTATAATGCATGTAGTAGAAACAAGTAGTTCCTAAAGTTTTTGGCCCAACTACTCACAATTAAGTTTTAAGAGCTTCTTAACATCTCTGTATGTGAGTGTATTTGTTGAACTCATTTTACTACCTAGTATAACTTCATGGACCACTTATGATAACCTCATATCTGAGGTTGGGATAAGCTGAAATTAAAAAAGAAAAAAGGGGAAAAAAGGATCTGTAAGTTTAAAACAGCCCTCTTCCTTTAGCAGTGCCTGCAAAAGTCATCATTTTACCTTAATAATTAGAATACTGCATAACTCACTGGTGTGCTTTAATGCGAAAAAAAAAAAAAAAAGCTTTGTTCCTATTAAAACAAAAATTGCAAAGCAGTCAGAGACAATTTCTTGAAATCAAGGATCCATTCAAAGGTGGTGCTATTTTAAATTATAATCAAGTGTCTATATTTGATAGTTTCAAATCAGCTATTTTAAGCATCTTGACCATTTAGGCAGAACAAAATTACATAATAACCAAAATTCCCAACTTCTTGTCCAGTCAGCCCTTTCTCTACCATGCCCCAAATGCTCATCTCAGGTCTAACAACCACAATCCTACATTTTAACATTACAGGAGTTAGGGGTCACGCATGTCTCTTGAAATGAGGTTTAAAGCTAAGGAAATGTCGAAGCAATGATCAGAGCAAAAATCAGCATGCCCCACTCTAACAACAGAGAACACCTGAGAGAAATGTTTTGTTGCAAGGCTTTCTTCAAATTCTGAAAATATGTATCTTCTATCTTTTCAGCCTCCAGTTGCTAGTTGTTCAATGGCTCAAAAAGTCCTCTATGAAAATAAGCACATTATCCATATATAAAAAGCAAAGTTCGATCTTCCATTTATGATGCCCAGCCTGTTGCCAAAGCACTCCAAGGACCTACTTGAAAAAATGCCATGTAGTCCACTTCCTGATTAAATTCTCCTGTAGATGAGAATCAGATGATATTTTGTCATTGTATCGCATGACAGTGTTTCTCCACAGTCTGTTTGGGACTACTTCCTTCAGGATTCCCCTGCCTTGCATTCAGTCTTTCTCCAACCCCTTTAACAAGGCTAATGAGACAGTAAAAACAAATCTTACTGTTCATCCCTTAAAAAAAAAAAAAGTTATATGACACGTGACTAGCTTAATCACGCAGCAAAGCTGATCACGAGTACATAAACACCTCTGAGCAAATCAAGGTCAGAGCTAAAGTAGGTCAACTACATCTGCCAAGCACCCATCTGGGAGTCAAGACCTCTTTACACAAGCACCACCAGTTTCTGTCACCCCTAGGCAAAAGTCAACTATCTCCAACACAAGTACGTATTTATTCTAAAAGAAACGCAATTCATAACTTTATGAATCACAAGTGTCTCATATCTTAAAAACACTATTTCACAAGGACAGAGGAAACGGTGGTGTGGTTTCCTTAAGAAGCAATTGAGAAGATGCTCATTGTCCCTACGTGGAACGACTGAACCAAAAACAGCTATAGAAAGGAAATCCCTATGTGGAACGACTGAACCAAAAACAGCTATAGAAAGGAAATCATCTGCTTCCTTTTGCAGAAATATTCCACCTCCGAAGTTAATTCCCACAGCATGAACTAGTAAGAGAGGGAGGAATAGGATTATTTATCTTCACTATCTGTATCTCTTCAAGAAGTTTTGTAGATGTACGCACATTCCAGATATGCACACATTCAGGAATGGTGGGAGATTCCTGTTCAGCAGCACAAGGACTGCAAGCATCCCTATGTTGATTTCTAGATGCTTCCCAGAACACGAAGATATAGCTGTTGTAGGTAACAAGCAGTTCCTATATCAGAACCTTTATTATTAGATACGCTGTAGGAATCAAAAGAAGATCCTTGAACTAAAGCAGTGGTATCTTCCTCTTCCTTCAGTACTTAAAAAGCAGCCATCAGAATACTTCATATTTGCCCAATATATTGATACTGTTTTGTTCTAATCACACATTTGTGTTCCTTGAACACTCTAATATTCACAAGAACACTCTGTACTCCCAGAAGATTAAAAGCTCTGTGGCGTCCTCTCACGTGCAGACACATCTCACCAGAGTCTCTGGAGCAAAGAAGTGATTTTACCCTGGTTTGCTTGTTGAGGACATCCTTTTACCACTCACTCATCAGCACGTTCGCCAACCACAGCAGCCTGCAGTCTGAGATTTGGAACTCTTCCCAACTCAAACTCTTTGCGACACCAGCAGTTTGTGTTTCAACCCTATCCTTAACCTCACATGCAGGGCAGCAGGGATCCAACAGCCTCCTGCACCTCTCCCGTTAGCAGCTGCTGCAACCCAGACCCTCACAACATGGGTCACACAAGTATCCCCAGCTCTGTGGAAGGCAGAGGCACAGCCATCAGAAGCTCAAGCAACTTACTGTCCAAACAGCTGCTCCTCGTCTTTCCTAAGGGAAAAGTTGCAGGCTGGAGGGAAGCATCTCATGTATTTAAACCAGCCACAAAGCTAACAGATGAATCATTTTGACTTAGGGGAAAAAAAAAGATCCAACAAACAACTCCTCCACAGGCAAAATGAACAATGAACATCTTTCAGCTCTAGGGTGTTAATGTGAAGGTAGTTTCTCAATATACTGTACACATGCACCCAACCACCAAAACCAGGTCTGTTCATCACTAGGGTCTCTGAGAAAAGACAGAATGAGCCATATCACAGCACCAACCACAAGAATTTTCTAGACTGTCCTAGTGGTAACAGAGCCAAAGGACAATATTCTGAATTTTTTCTTGTTCACAGAGCACTTGGACTTCCAGTTCAAGAGGGGCATCAGATCCTACCTCTCCCTGCTTAGAAGTGGAAGCACTTAAACCTTTTATGTCCAACTATTTTAATAAAGGCCTTCTCTGTTGCTCCAAAACCAAGGATAAGTGGTAACTGAAATAATTTTATCTTGGGGAGCTCAGAACCAGATCCAGGACCCCAGCAGTGTCTAACCAGTGCTTAACTAAAAGTCAACCACCACTTCCCTCAGTCTGCTGGCAACATTACTCCCAGAAGGCTGCTGGCCAACTCTGCTATGAGGACACCGTTGCTGACTCACTGACCCCCAAAATCTTTTCAGTCAAACTGTTTTCCAGTCCACATGGGAGCTTTTCCTCTCTGGGTGCTGGACTTGGCATTTCCCTTTGCTGAACTTTGTAAGGTTCTTTAGAATGTTCTTGGCAACCCTTTTCTCTGGCCTGTCGAGATCCCTCCGATCAGTAGCAAACCCCTGTGGTGTATCAGTCATTCCTCCTCGTTTTGTATTGTCTGCATCTCTAAGCATAAAGCCTCAGGCAGCAAAGAAAAAATGGAAAAGAGGTTGATTCTCAAAAGAGAACCAAATAGATTTAACAACCCCCAAAAAATCCTAACACATGCCATTCTCTTAGTGAAGCAGACAAATGTTTTCTTCAAGGCTAGTGCAGTCCCAGGGCAGTTATGGACCATCTTCACAGCACAAAATGGAAACTGGAACAAAACCAAAGCCAATCCATGCTACTTCCAGGAATCAAATCCATTTACACCAAAAGGGGTCTGTCTGCATAATGGATGACCTATTTCCCTCCCCCGTAGGGGACGGGTACGTCCCTCTACTGATATAGCTAAAAGTCTGGCATACAATTCTACAGAACAGTCACTGGGTCTGGAGACTGCGTCATCATCAGAGACAGCATCCTGACTAACTGCTTGACCCCTAGACACAGGAGATTTCATTGCCTCTCATGTCTCAAAATCATTTGCCTCTCTATCTATTCAGTGAACCCCAGCTAAAAGACTGCTTCAACAAAGCTTGCTGGTTTGCAATCATTTTTGAAAGCTTTATCTAGTATAAGCTTCTCATCAGCCAAGACTAGACCTTTTGAGCTCTTATTCTTTGAAGCAAGGTTACATTGACCTATTCAGATATTTCATTTTGGGCCATGAAGAGGAAACATCACCCTGGAACTAATCAAGCCCCTGTGAAAAGGTGGTGATGTACCCTCCTGGAAATCAGTACTGTTACTAAAGAACTTGGCATGCTTCAATAATCAAACCTCCAGTAAATGTATTCCACAAGTTTCCAGAAACTGCTTCCACAGGGAAAATAGACCTGCCTTTCTTGGAAGACCAGGTTTCAAAGGATTTCAGCAGCACATCTACCAAACACAGCTATTATGAACACACAAAGCAAACTATAGCTGTCCTATAGGTTTCTCGAAGCAACAAATACTGGTCCTCACATCACCAGATACTGCGTGTAACTATATCAGTGCTGAAGTTAAGCTCAGCCACAGTGGCCAGAATGAGAGCAACCAGTTCAGGTGTTTCTACTCGAAGCAGGAACCAGAACTTCGTCACAACTGTGCAGACATGTTACTGGGTGCTTTATGACATTTTGCAGACACACCAAGATCCCCACAGGTGTTCTAAGAACATATTTTCAGATTCCATCTCAAATGTCAAGGAGATGGATATTTTTAGGAGGCTTTTACAAAGAAAAGTATAGCTGTCATACAAAATCTGTAAGATAACAGACAATCTCCTACCAATAGTAAGAAAAATTAGACTAAGAATTACACCAAGGTATAACTATCAACACAAGATCCACTCTCAAATAGCATACTCTGTCATGCTTTTGGATGTCTTATTTCAATAAGTCCTCCTGGTCAAAAACCTCCAGTTTGATTTTACTGGAAATGGTTACAAACAAAGTTGAATAAGAATCAGTTATTCTGAGAATGAATTGTAGGAAAAGGACTGAGCTCAATGTCTTAAGCATCTTAGTTATTTAAAAACAGAAAACAAATCCAAACCAACTTAAAGACAATGCTACAGAAATTTTTTGTTAGCACAGCATCTCAGAATTTCTGTGATGTTGTTATAAAACAAAATAATTATATTTTAACATTTAAAAACAGGGTTCCCTCATGTTAAATGCTGGTAAAGTAAGTTCACAAAATCTATGTTAAGATGCAGTATTTAATATTCATTTGTTCCAGTCCTTCAGAGGACTTTGTGCATGTGTGGGAGGGAATAAAGTATTATATTTTCAGCACTGGGCAGGGGGGAAATTTAAAATTAATAGACATCAGAAACTTTAAGTCCCTTGGGCCAGATATCTAATTCTGCTCTTTTAACACCAAAATCAATTATTCTTTTATTAATGACAGATATATACAGAGTTAAGGTGAAAAAAACCAGATCTACTCCCTCTATTAACAAAACATAAACTTAGTTGAAGTTATCAAACTGAGTTTCCAAGCCAGGTCCAGCCTCCAATATGTGAACGGTATAGTTTCACAACCTCCTAAGACAATCTTTGTTCATCAACCCTAAAGCATCCCAAGGATTTGGAAGGGGGTGTGGAGCGTGCGAAAGACCGAGGGAAATCCATCCAACCATGTAAATCAATTATCCAGCATTAATATGCTTTAGGCAAAAACCTAATGAAAGTTATTGTTAATCTCTACAGCAGCCCATGTACTTCCAATGTGCTTTGATCAGAAACCTGAAAAAAAAAACAAATCAAAACCACAAAACAACAAAAATCCTTCCAGTTGAGGCAGCAGTGGTTCTGTGAAGCCTCCCAAGTTGTACACACTGCTTCTGATCTGACAACAAAATAAGATATCTTATCTTGTGCTGTAATGTAGAGTCTACTTCAAAGCAATGTTTTTTAGAAAAACTAGCATTTTTTCTTTATGAGACTGTACCCAACCTGGACTGACATTTCCAGAGCAGAAGCACACAAGATAGCAAATAGGTAAGCTATTAACTCAACTCCTCATGTTTACACAAACAGTGGGAGTTTACAAATCAGTGCATCTTTATCTCATATCTCCAAAAGATGCAGCTTTCTGTTCCAAGACTTCATCTGACTCCTAAATACGAGGCTTAGTTTACAGTGGACAAATGCTTTAGATAGTAGTTTTAAGGATATCTTCACCCTTCAATTATCCAAACTGAACAAGCTAAGTTTCATGCATTTAAACATATATCTTCTAACTTAGAGCTTACAAATAAATGTCCCAAAACCTAACTGTTCATTTTAAGTATTACTATGACCATGATATGCTCTGGGCAGATTTAATTTCCTTGCTGTAGCTAAGTGAAGCTTCTGTATCCTCAACATTTTGGCAAATATTCTGTAGTCCATAATCTCCAGAGACGTCTTTCAATGGCAAGAAGGCAAAATCCTCTTGCAAAAAGTTCTAAGAAATGTGTCTTCTCAAAGGTGTCTGAACAAAACAGGGATGTCATCCAGAGGGATCTGGAAAGGCTGGAGAAGAGGGCCTCTGAGAGCCTCAGAAGGTTCAACAGAGTCAAGTGCAAAGTCCTGCACCTGGGTTGGGGCAATCCCTGTTTTCACTACACGATGGGGGATGACGAGATTGAGAGCTGCCCTGGAGAGAAGGACTTGGGGGTGCTGGTTGACAAAAAGCTTGACATGAGCCGGCAACGTGCGCTCGCAGCACAGAAGGCCAACCGTATACTGGACTGCATTAAAAGAAGCATGGACAGCATGGCTGTCATGGAAGCATGACTGAGGAGGTTCCGCTGGACTGGAGGCTGGCTGATGTCGTGCCCATCTATAGAAAGGGGCGCAGGGAGGATCCGGGGAACTACAGGCCTGTCAGCCTGACCTCGGTACCGGGGAAAGTCATGGAGCGGGTGATCTTGAGTGCGATCATGAAGCACTTGCAAGAGAACCGGGTGATCAGGCCCAGTCAACACGGGTTCATGAAAGGCAGGTCTTGCCAGAGTAATCTGATCACCTTCTATGACCAAGTGACTAAACTCTTGGACGAGGGAAAGGCTGTGGATGTGGTCTTCCTGGACTTCAGTAAAGCCTTTGATACAGTTTCTCATAGCATTCTGCTTCGGAAACTGTCAGCCTCTGGCCTGGACAGGCGCACACTCTCCTGGGTGAAAAACTGGTTGAATGACCGGGCCCAGAGGGTGATGGTAAATGGAGTTAAATCCAGCTGGAGGCCAGTGACAAGTGGGGTTCCCCAGGGCTCAGTCCTGGGTCCAGTCCTGTTTAATGTCTTTATCAACGATCTGAATGAAGGCATTGAGTCCTCCCTTAGCAAGTTTGCAGATGACACCAAGCTGGGTGGAAGTGTCGATCTGCTGGAGGGTCGGGAGGCTCTGCAAAGGGATCTGAACAGGCTGGACTACTGGGCTGAGACCAACGGCATGAGGTTTAACAAGGCCAAATGCCGGGTCCTGCACGTGGGGCACAACAACCCTAAGCAGAGCTACAGACTAGGAGAAACCTGGCTGGAAAGCTGCCAGGAAGAGAAGGACTTGGGGGTGTTGGTTGACAACCGACTGAACAGGAGCCAGCAGTGTGCCCAGGTGGCCAAGAAGGCCAATGGCATCTTGGCTTGTATCAGAAATGGCGTGACCAGCAGGTCCAGGGAGGTTATTCTCCCTCTGTACTCGGCACTGGTGAGACCGCACCTCGAGTACTGTGTTCAGTTCTGGGCCCCTCACCACAAGAGGGATGTTGTGGCTCTGGAGCGAGTCCAGAGAAGAGCAACAAAGCTGGTGAAGGGGCTGGAGAACAAATCTTATGAGGAGCGACTGAGAGAGCTGGGGTTGTTCAGCCTGGAGAAGAGGAGGCTGAGGGGAGACCTAATTGCTCTCTACAACTACCTGAAGGGAGGTTGTGGAGAGGAGGGTGCTGGCCTCTTCTCCCAAGTGACAGGAGACAGGACAAGAGGGAATGGCCTCAAGCTCTGCCAGGGGAGATTTAGGCTTGAGATTAGGAAAAAGTTCTTCACGGAGAGGGTGGTTAGGCATTGGAACGGTCTGCCCAGGGAGGTGGTTGAGTCACCGTCCCTGGAGGTGTTTAAGGTTAGGGTAGATGAGGTGCTTAGGAGCATGATTTAGGGATTGGTGGGAATGGTTGGACTCGACGATCCGGTGGGTCTCTTCCAACCTGGTTATTCTGTGATTCTGTGTGATTCTGTGACAGCAGGTCAAGAGATGCCATTCTGTCCCTTTATTCCTCCCTTGTGAGACCTCATCTGGAGTACTGTGACCAGTTCTGAAATCCTCAGCATATGAAGGAGCTGTTGGAATGGGTCCAGAGGAGGGCTACAACAATCTGATGGCTGGAGCACTTTACTTATGAGGACAGGCTGAGAGAGTTGGGCTTGTTCAGCCTGGAGAAGAGACAGCTCCGAGGAGACCTTATATCAACCTTCCAGTGCCTGAAGTGGGCTGTAAGAAAGCTGGAGAGGGACTATTCATAAAGGCTTGTGGTAATAGGATGAGGGGGAATGGGTATATACTGGAGAAGGGCAGGCATAGACTAGATGTTAGGAAGAATTTCTTCACTGTGAGAGTGTTGAGACATTGGAACAGTGTCAAGGGAAGGCCAAGGAAAAGCAGGGGCAGGGAGGTGCCAAGGGAAGTCTTGGACCCTCCATCCCTGGAGGTGTTCAAGGCCAGGTTGGATGGGGCTTTCAGTAACCCGATCCAGTGGGATGTCCCTGCCCATGGCAGGGGGATTGGAACTAGATGATCTTTAAGGTCCCTTTCAACCCTAACTATTCCACGAGTCTATGAGTCTATGAAATACCAGTCTAGCAAAACACTTCCATTTACTTTGCAGGTAGAAGACCCCATTCTAATACATATCCAGTTGGATGGGTGATTTGGCACAGCACAGAACCCATTCTATGATTTCTTAAGCTTATAACTACTTCTTGTGCTTCGATATAACTTGCAAAAGGATGTCGTGAGATTTCAAGCAAGAATATGCTCTAACTCAATCCCTTCTTCTCACTGGCAAAGCACTATTTTAGTCACCAAGTCCTTGTGTGCTTCCGTCAGGTTTGCATTCTCTCCTCCACTCCTCACACTGAAGTGTTGTAGGCATCAAAACTAGACAATTCATTTAAGTTCTGACATGACTAATAGCCATTTTTCAGTTTAATAGGTTGAAGCACCACCCACTTGTTTTAGTCTCTGAAGTGCATTTCATTAAGGTCACAAACCTACTTTCCTGTATTGTCCTTTGGGATGAACCACCTGGTCTAAATACCAATAGACATACTGCATACAGTTGATTCTGTTTTCTAGTCGTATTATTACTACAACAAGCACAAATGTATTTGGCATGTGTGAAATATTTCATTCAGAGATCCACTGCTAAACAAGCTGCAATTAGAAACATTATATTGTCAGGGAACCAAGCATAGAAACAAAGGGGGAAAACATCACAAAAAGAAGTGTATTCACAAGAGGTTATATTGTACTTTCATTTCCAGTTTTGCATACTCCCTCTGGTCCTGCTAAATTCCATCTCTAGCCATCCCTGCTCTCAGCATTCTGCCAGCCTGACAGAGAAAAGTTGACAGCATGTCAGTTCCCCTTCAGTTCTAAAGTAAGCCTTGGGAAAAGGAAGATATTCTCAGTCTGCCTGGAACCAAGCTGGGGTATCCCCCATTCGGTTCCCTTCTACTGTATCCTGAAGAATACGCATCCCTGACAGGTTCGATTTCCCCCACTAGTTTCTTAAAAGCTATTTTTTACTTAATTCTACACAAAATCAGCTGCCAGACATGTATGTATCACATCCATATGAACATGAACTTCAAACTATCTCAGTACTATATTAGAGGCTCAGCTTCATTTTTGACACTGTAAATATACTGTACCTTTGAGGGTTTTTTTAATAGGAAAAGATCACAGCTTTTTATTAAGTAGATAAGTAGGTAATCTGCTAAAAGGAAAAAAAAAGCTGCAGAAGAAGATACAATGATGGCATAGCTACTGTATGTGTTAACGTTTATGTGTGGAAATGGACAAATATACAACAGACAATTATTTATAAACTTCCAGTTTTAAGAAAATAACCCATACACACATACACACTCTCATGCAAATGGCTTCAGCTACTTGTAGGGAGCCTCTGATTTATGTGGAGCAACAATAAACACGAACTTAAATAAGCTCAGCAGTCTGGTTTCTTGAAGTCTCACTATTTGCTAGTTAAATCCAAATCAAACTAGTGAAAAGTGACACTAACAATTTAGACACAAACATCAAAAAAAATACCTGTGCCATTTTCAGCCTTGTTCAGTGCTTCAGAAATAATAACCTTCCCCATTCCTGAAATCCTGTTTTTTAAATGAACAATCTGCTGTTATAACAGGGAAAGGCAGCGCTTCAGAGTTATGACAGCTCATACTGTGGCATTATCCAATATTCTCCTCTCCTGAGAGATTCACATAAAGCAGTTAGGAACTGCAGCAATAGTGAGCACTGAGAAGTAGGGCAAGTTCCCAACACCCAGCCAGGGCCAGCACGAATACTGATACAGTGCATTAGGAGCACAATTGCTAGAGCTGAAAACTGTCCATTCAACAGCCCAGCCAAGAGTTATGCTCAGTACTGCCACAGGACAGGGCAAGGATCGCTGCAGGATGGCTTCTACCACTCTCACATCACATGTTCATCTATTTCAAGTGACTATGAAATCAAAATGAAAATTAAACAAAGTCCTTCAACAAGACATTAAAAGCAAAGTTAGATATGTCATTGTGCCACATACTGAACACAGAAGTGATGCACTCTTGGCTGCTTCTGCTATAGCACTAGGTACGTTTTATGTTTCCTTATCTCTTACACAGATAAACTAGAATTTCTGTGCAATGTGACACATATCCAAGGTGAGCCCCAAATACCCTACAATGCACACTTTGCTAAAGCAAATAGCTAGGAAATTTTTGCTTCCGAGGCCTTGTAAATCACAGCACGCAGACCAAGACTTAGTGGAGCAAATCAAGTGATAATTCAGGGAGAAACCAGGCAGAATATTTCCTTGTACATTCACGTCCAGAGAGATAAGTATCTCAATATCAGCTACATGGCTTGGAAAAAAAGTCATATTTATCTAGCTCAGAATAAGCATGAGACACTGTTGAAAACCTCACAGCTAAGTTCCACAGAACAGCCCATATAATATCTTAATGCCATCAAAGGGGTGGCTTCACTCCCTTATTTCTTCTCTTCCTTCTCACTCATTCCCCCAGATTTCCCTTCCAGTCCCCCAGCTCAGACTTCATACAGTCCCCAGTGCCTGTCTGTACAGTGTGTTGCATCAATGGGCGCACGAGGTTGAAAACTAATAACATGACAGAAAGCATAGTCTTCTAGGGGGTTAGCAAGCTCAACCATCCTACTGAAAGGCGAGATGGTATCCAGTACCAGAGCAAAGCAAGGGGACAAGACATGCCAGAAGAGGGGAAGGATAGCGAGTGATTAAAACATCCCTTTTACATCTCTTAATCTCTAATCTCTGCATGGTTTGAGCAAGTCAAGGTGTGCCAAAACCTTTTTACTGATCCATACCCGCACTGTGACATTTTCTCTGCTCAGGAGTTCAGCCTTTTGTGAATGACAAGTTATGAACACAGGCACATTAGAGGAGCATCCCTATCCACTGTGCATTCACTGCTTCAGTGTGGAGTATAGGCGTTATTGTCTGGAGAAAGCCATACAGCAATAGGAAAGCCCTTTACAGAAATGGCTGATGAAACATACTTCTTTTTTTTGTATGTCTGTACATTAAATGTTGACATCAAGCCACAAAATTCCAAACCTGTGTCATTCAGCTGCCAGAGATGTATCTGGTTGCACGCATTTTTCCAGGCAGGTTTTAAATATATGATTTCTGATTTAAATCGCAGTAAAGATTGAATACATACTTTTGCATTACAAGTGCAACAGAAGGAATGTTCCAAAATTGCTGTTGTATTCATAAAAATGGCTCACATTAGCAAATCAAGTCAGCCATTAATAAAGGCAGAGTAATGATCAGGGAACACCAGCAATTCACCTAGTAGGGTGTTTATGGTATGCAGATGTCTTGACCGTTACAAAAAAAAATAAAAAATGAAAACAAAAAAAAAAAAAGAGAAAGAAGAAAGGAAGAAAAAAATGCAACAAGTGGGGAACAACTGTGTCATCCACAGGAAAAAAAAAAAAACACAAACCAACCCAGATAAAAAATCCTGCCACCACCAAACATGCGTAAAAAGATAAAGAAAACTTGCTTAAAACCAAACCCAAAACGAAACACAGCCACACACATGACAGAGACTCTTGGTAAAACTGAATGTTGATTTTATATTTTTAATAATAGGTTTTGCTTGGATCAAAGATCCACCCATGCAACAACTCCCTTCCCCTCCAGATGAGGGGGGGGGATACACAACAGAGCTAAGGGACATCTGACTAACAGTTGAAAATAGAAGTTTTTCCAACCCATTGTTTTATTCCAAAAGAGAACATTCCTCAACCTACGCAGTCTGATCCCAAAGGATGTAGAAAGGATCACTAGACAGTTCACATTCCTCCATAAAAAGTTTAAGTAGGTTTAGATGATCTTATTTCCGCAAGTAGCAGGCTCGCGCCAAATATTAATAATGCAGTCCCTTAGTTACCACTTACAAATGCTGTAATTATTTACAGCTCCTGAACAGTACAGAGGCCTTGGATATCAACCAAAAAATCCACTGCAATTAGATTTATTAGAAAATGGAAAAGCTTCCGGTTTCACTCGCTGGAACAAGACAGGCAATGAGTTTTGCATAAGAAACTATAAAGTAAGCTAGTACTCTTTAGCTTAGAAAATTTACAGGATCAAGGTCTATAAAATCATCAAATGTCAGAGAGACATCAAACAAAGCTTGGTTGAAAGGTTAAAAACAACACAGCTCTTCACCCATGAGGTGGCAGGCTGTGAAAACTCTCTGCCAAATAACAGGCAGGCCAGAAGTTCATGGGGCTTCCAACGAGAGGTAAAACCAGTTCATAGAAAGAGATTCTCCTCAGAGTTACCACCACATATGGCTTGTGAAGTCCTTGAACTGAAAATAATGGTGGCCCATTATGAAAGGATATATGCTTGCCCTAATCTTGCTTTTGACCAGGCAAACACTCAAAGCCACTGCTCAAGACAGGACTCTATAGGAATACTGAATCTTCATTCTGGCATGCTAAGAGTCACTCCTACCACCTTTCAGTATTAGCAAAAGAACGTCATCCCAATTTTTAAGTATTTGGACAAAGCTTCTACTTAAAAGAATGACATAAATGGAAGAAGTGAGACTGTGCCCGGCAAGATGGAGCAAATCCTCCTGGAAACTATGCTGAAGCACACAGAAAATAAGGAAGTAACTGGTGACAGCCAATATGGCTTCACTAATAGCAAATCACACCTGACAAATCTGATGGCCTTCTAGGATACGGCTACAACCCTGGTAGATAATGGAAGAGTAATCAACATCATCTACCTGGACTTGTGTAAAGCACTCTATGCTGCCCTGTATGACATTATTGTCTCTAAATTGGAGAGATAGGGATCTGGAAAATGGACCACTCGGTGGATAAGGAATTGGCTGGATGGCCACACTCAACAGTTGTGGTCAATGACTCAATGTCCAAGTGGAGACCAGAAATAAGTGGTGTTACGCAGATGTCAGTATTGTGATTAGCACTGTTTAACATCTTTGTTGGTGATACAGACAGTAGAACTGAGGGCACTCTCAGCAAGTCTGGCAATGACACCAAGCTGTGTGACACGGTCAACATGCTGGAGGGAAGGGATCCCACCTAAAGGGACCTGGAGAGACTTGAGAGGTGGCCCTGGGCAAACCTCAAAGTTCAACAAGGCCAAGTCCAATGTCCTGCACCTGAGTCAGGGCAATCCCAAGCAAAATACAGGCTGGGTGGAAAATGGATTGAGAGTAGCCCTGAAGAGAAGGAATTGAGGGTGCTCTCAGATGTGAAGCTCAACATGAGCCAGCAATGTGCGCTTGCAGTCCAGAAAGACAACTGTATCCTGGGCAGCACCAAAAGAAGTGTGGCCAGCAGGTTCAGGGAGTGATTCTGCTCCTTTGCTCTGCTCTTATGAGACCTCACTTGGAGTCCTGCATTCAGTTCTGGAGTCCTTATCACAGGAATTACGTGGACCTGTTGGAGCAAGTCCATGAAGATGATGATAACTTTTCCTATGAAGAAAAGCTGAGACAGTTGGGCTTGGTCAGCCTAGAGAAGATGAGGCTCCAGGGAGATTCCACTGTTTAAATGAGGCCTACAGGAAAGATAGGAACGGGCTCTTTGTCAGGGAGTACAGAGATAGGATGAGGGGTAACTGTTCTAAGCCAAAAGAGGCTTAGAGGTTTAGATTAGATGTTAGGAAGGCATTTTTTCCTGTGAGAGTAATGAGGCACTGGAACAGGTTATCCAGAGAAGTTGTGGATGGCCCCATCCCTGGCAGTGCTCAAGGCCAGGCTGGTTGGGGCTTTGAGCAGCCGGATCCAGTGGAAGGTGTCCCTGCACATGTCAGGGGGGGTTGGAACTGGATGATCTTTATGTTCCCTACCAAACCAAATCATTCTATGATTTTATGATTCTATGAATACTCATAGTGGAAGTGTAAAACATACAACATCCTTAGAAAATCTCTCTAGGTTATTTCTGGTAATTGCCCTGCACTCATCACCATAGCATCACCTTAACACCAGGTGGAAGATTTAAATCCAGTCAATACACACGGGGTTTAGCAAGGCAAATGTAAAAGCTTAGCTTATCAGAAAAGCTAGTCTAATACAGGAAACAAGATTTATGTCAGGTATCTACTTTCATAAGTGGAATTTCAAAGCCAGTTTAAACAACTAAATCCCTATGCAGTGCCTAGAAATAGTAGCACTGAGCAGGGAACCATGTAAAAGCCAGTAGGCACCACTCACCCAAAATCAACACTCAGGACAACCACCCCCTAACTTCATTTCGCTAAGCACTTCAGTTAATACAAACAGTTCTCCACTCACCTGAAGTCTTGCCTACGTTATGAAATTGAATTCCAAATCATTGAGTAAATCTCATAATTCTCATCTAAATAGGCTAAAGGAGCCAGCAAAGCAGAAAAAGTGTTACTGATAATACATGAGGAAAATCCCAAGCAAACATCCTTAGAATAGAACAGAAAATCGCATATTTCAGGGGATTGTATACTAAATACTAGATATAAATATTTCTGGCTTTTTTCAGAGTCCTATTTTTCTGCAATGTTCACTTTAGAAGATGATCTAGAGTCTCAAGGACTATTATGCCCTGATTTTACTAGAGAAATAAACACTCTTTTTGTACGTGGTTTTGCCTCAGTCATTCATCTGGTACGCAATTGAAATGTTTTTAAAGGATATCCACTAAAGCCCCTTCAAATGCCTTCTAGGGTTCCATCTCCTCTTCCATATGTGTTGAATTTATTCTTTGTCCCTAGAGGTACAAGCTTAAGATTATATTCAATAAATTCTGAGATAAAAATATCTATCTTCAGTAACTTAACCAAGGTATGTTAAACATCCCTTCACTACCTTCATGTTAAATCACTACATCTTTTTTTCCTAAATATGGACATCAACACATCAGATTTCTCTCCCTCTTTTGCCTCCATCAAACATCAGTTCTTGAAACATTCTTATACAAGTTATTGGTATTAAAACTTGATGTTCTTATTTCAAAATACAAAAGTTGTAATTTGCCCCCCTTAATTAGTAAGATTGCAGCTCAAAGGTGAGGTTTGTTTTGCTTTTCAGTACTGCTGAACAAAACTCTTCGTTATTACATTTTTTCCTATGCCTTAAAGAATAACAATAACATAATCCCCAGTAGTATTTGTTAAAAATACTTTTGAGTTGTGTTAAGGAAAGGTTGCAAAACTCTATATATGGTCCCCTCCTCTCTGCTACAAGTTTTTCTGGCCCTCCTGTTCCCTGACAGTCTGATTAAAGGCGTGTGTCCTTCAGTTTCCTTCTACTCAGGCACATTGCAGTTAGAGAAAAGTACGTGCGTTTAATCTTAATGCTGATATTCAATTCATTCAGATTTGTTCCCTGCTGTGATCATGTTTTCTGATCTCCTCTGCAACAGGAGGAAAACTCAGCTATTTTATACAACAAACTGATATGCTGCAATTCAGGCCAAAGTTTATTTTACAAAGATATCCTGGAAGAACTGATAGGTTGCAAGAATCTGTTACCCTCCTCCTACCTTTTCTCTTCCAAAGCTTAGTTCCTCTTGTTCAAAATTCCCACCTTTTCTAATGTGGATTTAAATAGGGCCTTTATCAGCTATTAAACCTCATTTTCTCTTTCCAGGTAACCTCACCAGGTTATTAACTGAAAGGGAATTGCTTTTTCCTCCTTTAACTAAGTTTAGCTGCATTTGTTTTATCTCCCACTACGAGGTTGTGCTTGCAAAACACAGTTCATCCTCTGAACTTTTCTGAGCTTTCTATAAACACTTTATGAAGTACAAGAAACATACTAAAACTATGACATAATTAACATCATACATAGCTCAAACTACTCTTGCATTCAGCTAGATTTCCATGTTTACCAAACAAAAAAAAAAAAAAAAAAAAAAACCACAAAAAATTTGTCCAGGTCTCTAACACTGCACTGGGAGCTGCCAATCAGTAACATCCTCCCACTCTCAGCCCCTTCACACATTCGTCTTATCAGTGCGATATACAGATGTGTGACCGTTCAGTAGCAACTTAGAAAGGCATGTTTTCCTTAAGCAAGATCTTGCTAAGCCACATAGGCTTTTGGAGTGACTACTAAACAAACCAACCTGTACCACTTGGCTTCCTCACCAGTAAAGGTCTCCTCTGCCATCATATAATTGATCCTGATCCCAACCAGCATAACAGCAGGGACAATGCCAAGTGGAAATTGCCAGAAACAATACTACTGACTAATCCTTGCTTAGGTCACAAACAGTAATGTATGAATCAGTTAGCTAGTTTATTTAATATGGAGCTACAGGGATTTTTGCAGTGCAGCACAGACCTCTCTTTGGGAGACTCACATGACAGAAATATTAAACTTTTTCTAATTAGATGAGAAGTTGAAAATCTAAATGTTTAACCCTTTGTAACTGAAGTGTGACTGCAAGAGTTGTTAACCTCCTAGCTTCATCTTTCAGCTGTGTACTCCAATATATCACTGGCACCCACCTAAACCCACAGTGAACTGTTCAGAGATCCAAAACAGATTGATACTGCCAAAAAAATACTTTAAAAAAACTACAAGTCAAAGTAGATCATGTTACAGTGATTCAGGGGGTTAAACAAGTACCAGCATTGTACAAAGGAGAGGAAGAGATGGTGAGCTCAGCACTAAGTGTACATATAACTCACCTAGCAAACACACAGATTAACTTCCATGGGGAAATTATAGCAAGAATAAGCCCACAAAACTTCCAGTGCAACAGAAGTATTCAAGAAGTCATCTGAAAAGTGGTACTTTTTTTCTGAGTTGCTGCTAAATAAATTTACTCATTTTATAGAATGCTCTTTTATTGACACCTGAGTTTAAACAAATCAATCTCCAATACACAGGAACATAGTCAAGGAAGAACCTGTACGAATGCTATTCAACATCCAAGTAATTTAGGTTTAAGAAACCTTGTTCTGTATTTGAACAGCACATAAAAACATCAAAAATACAGTTGCACTGAGATGACTGATGTTTATAGACTGAGCAGTAGGGATGTAATGACTGAAAAGATAAACAGAACACAAGAATAGAGAGCCACCAGGAACTGACTGACTGCCCCTCTTAAGAGTGGAAGACAATGATTAGTTCACATGTGGAAATGATTGTGATGAGTACACTTTTGGAAGGATATGTGGAAAATATAGAACTATGCCATGAAGAATGACTGAAGAGAAACTTGCACACTGCTGCCAAACAAAGACTCAGACAAATTACATCATAGGGAGGAGTTAAAAGGATATGTTTTGTGGTATTTGAAAGTGGAAAACTATACTACTTCACTACAACGTGCAATTAGATTTGCTAGAAAGGGACATTAAAATTAACTCTCTTTATCCCTAATGTTTCTTCTTTAACTAGAAATCTGCTAATACATTAAGGTTATTCCAGGTATTGGAAGTCCAGGAAAATTCCTTTACCTGCTTCCTGAAATCATCTGAAATTCACCCTTCAGTCCCTTCTAAAGACAAACCTCAGAAGCTGTACCAATATTAATCTCCAATCTGGTTGCCAACACAGTATCATTCCAATACCTCACCACCACCACAAAACACAGACACACACAAAAGCAAACAAAGCACTCACAGAACTGAGATAAAAGGATAACAAAACTCCCACAAACAGGCTTTAAGGGAGAGGGTGGAATTAATAAATTTTGGGGGGTAAAGAAAGACCAGCTGGGAAACCAGTTACCAGGTTTTCCAAAGTTGCAAAACAAAGTTCAGCAGAAAAACGTAAAAACAAGTTTCACAGACAAATAACAGAAACCAGTACTTTTCCAGGTTTGTCAAGGCACAACCATCATTCCACTATGTTTGTGGCTACAGGAACTAGCAAGCCACAGAAATATCCTAAAACTAGGAGACGAGTCAGATGACTGACAAAATATTTATTTTAAAAAGCAAGAAGTATGCATCTGAAAGCCATGCCAAAGAAAGTAGATTACACAAGTTTTACAGCACACCATGAATGAATCTGTAAAGGCTCAACTACTCGCCTGAGAAAATCCTGTTGTGTTGCTTTTTGGGGTTTTTTTGCCAAAACAATGCTCAGAATTCCACTAGAATAACTTAAGCATTTCAAGTAACCTCAAAAGTCTTGTAAGGCTGAATAATGATCATTTAACTGAAGGTTAGCGATATGCTAAAACGCTAGGACTCTCATGAGATACCAACAGAACTTACTTTTTTATTGTTTGGAGGTTTGTTTGGTTGGGTTTTTTTTTTTGCTGCTTCTGAGTGGTGCAGCTATTTGGTGCTTGCTGCTGTTCATATGCTCTAGGAAAAAAAAAAGCCATTAATTCATTTAACTAGAAGGCATAGACTCTCCTTTCATCTGCTCACTTAGACCTTTCCTTACTCTCTATTTTGTATTCCAAATTAAGTTTAAAAGTTTTCATCAATCTTCCTGAAATGTGTAAGTCATAGCCATACAGAAAACAGATTTTCATGTCACTGAACACAAGGACAATTCTCCTGAACAGCTATTCAAAAAAACCAAACTAAGGTGCCAATATTTCTCTAGAGGGAAGCCTGAGTAGGTTTTAGACACTTTTTTTTGCAGAAAACAGAATATATAGATAAACCGACAACAATATGAGAACTATGCCAAGTTAGAGACTCATTCTTGAACTGAAGTTCAAGATTCTTCTAAACAGACAGTTCCCCTCCCCAAAAGTGAACAGAGGTGTGCACAATTAATGGACTGAAGTCCGAACCATGTATTGCCTTGGTGGAAAAGAATATTTTCTTCCTTTTAGTCTCCTTCCTCCAGGAAATTCCTTTTCCTCCAGATTTCCTGGCAAACCTAACTGGAGATGTTGCTGGGTCCCTGCCATCTTCAGATACATTATCAGTTTGACAACAACATGGACGTGTGAGCGTTCAGCTCCAGTAAAGTCAAGTAATCATAGTGAACGAGCTCCTGAGAGATTTGTGTATCTGAAACACTTCTATATTTCTTCATCTGGAAACCCAGAAGCACATGGGCCAGTAAGGGGAAAGGGAAGACAGTCAGAGGTCTGGGCAAGTAACTCTTTCTTGTTATGGAAAAGATTTGCAATAACGGCACAAAAAATAGCAAAAAGCTCCACTGTGTAGCTCCAGAAGGGAAAGTAAAAAATTGATTATTTTTCTGGCTTCTGGGTATCAGTATAAAAACCAGATATTTGTTTTGTTTTTTTTTTAAATTATGTAATTATGTAGATTTATGAAAGAAATGACCCAACATGGCTTAATCCAAAAACATTCTGCCATCAATTCCCTTATTCTACATCAAGGTTGCAATGATATCAGCACCCTTCACACTTATTCCCTCTCTCACTTCTCCTTCAGGACTATACAATTTGGAACTGTGCTATAAAAGAGCTAACCTATAAAAGAGCAAATATTTATAAAGGCACAAGGTGCATGGTATCAATGAACTGAGTAATCCTAAATCATTGTCTGGGGGGAACAGTTATCCTTGAGCCACAGCAGATTACCCAATCCTCTACCTTTGTTCAAACACATATGCCATCATTACGGAGCAAAGGGACAGGATCCATTGATGGAAATGGTTAGCCAGGAAGGAGGTGGAGATTCACAGAATCATCTAGGTTGGAAAAGACCCCCAAGATCATCAAGTCCAACCACCAAGCTCACACTGACAAGTCCGCTACTAAACCATATCCCCAAGCACCACATCCACAGTGCTCTAAAATCCCTTCAGGGATGGTGACTCCACCACTCCCCTACAGTTCACTGCATTTTATAATTATAATTTCATATTTCTGGGTATAAGGAATTTAAACATAACTTGCGACTAGAATTTGAAGAAAATTCTTCTTTTTTTGTAAAAAATAATTTGGAGAAGTGAAGCAGCAGACGTATTAAAAGATCAAGTCATCATTATCATAGAACTGATGAAACTTTTCATGATTCCATTTCCCATTCGGTGGCCGCTACTTTGTCCACAGCAATCCAATTCAAATGATCATAAAACTACTGTCCAAGTATATCCGTCTGCCAAAGGACATTGCAAAGGATTCATACATACATCACTACAGGACAAACTGCTGGGCACCAAAACCAGAGAGTTATTCTTGGCCATAGGTTTTTGCTTTTTGTCATGTCCAAATACCTGAGCAAAGCCCTGGTGATACTGCCCTGAACACCAGCGTTTCCCACACATGTCCTGGAAAGTCTCCAGAACATCATCAGTCAGACTAGAATTCTTGAGAGGAACATATACATAAAGGACAGGGTCAGAAAACATGCACAGTGGCATCAGTCATATACAGTTGTTGAAATTCACTCTGAGCTGTGAAGTTGATAATCTCTACCAGGAATAGGGAAGTAGAAATATCTGTTTCCACAACAGCCAACTGCTGTAATGTTCTCCTATTATTTTTTTTTCCTCTCATCATCTTATTCTTGATGATGACAACAGCATTAGAGAAAGATGAATAAAGAGCTACTCCAGCTAAGAAAACAAATCAGGCATTTACCACAGAAAAGTCCCATGGTCAAATCAGATAAATTAGGACAGGAGTTACTTCATTCAGCAAATAATGCCAAATACAGTAATTGAGAACTCTCAGAAAACCTGATCAGAGAACCTGATCACATCACGTGTGTCTCAGTCATTGCGGGAAAAAAAGTCATCATTTACAGCCCTAGAATGTGTAAGAGAGGTGAAACAGAAATTTTCAGCACAAACACAAACTTGCATAAACTCATTGCTCTCATTTCTCTCTTCCTATTAAAAACAGGAATATCCAACTGTTTGTCTTACATTTCTAAAATACAAATAACTTCTGGAACTTCTAGAATTTGGACCCAAACTACATGGCAAGGATTTGACAACATTTTGAACAGATAATTTTTTTTAATGGTTGGAGAGCACCTCAGGCAACTCTGCTTTTACGTGACAAGTCCCTCTAAGAAATTACTGAACTGACTTGACAGGTTTCCAAAATAAACTCTAATATTCATTGGCTACTTTGGTCATTGCAGTAAAAGAGTAACTTAAAATAAGAGAAATAGGATAAATTCTAAAAAAAATAAAATATTTTTATACAGAGAAACTACAATATTTTCCAAGCTACCGTATAGCTTCTCTTCATGCATGATTCTTTACTAAACATGGCACTGTAAAAATGAAGGGCTGACATTTAAAATTTTCTAATTTCACATAAGATCACTAGAAATTAAGTACTATGTAAAAAGTATTAATCAAAATAGAAGTTCCCTCAATGCAAATTTTTTACAGCTTCTAACATCATAAACTTAACTTAGACTTTAAAATTTAAGGTGATAAAAACTTTACAAAACTCACAAACTATAGATCAAACCTACAGTATAATATTACTTTACGATAGCAAGTTTGCCAAGTGTTCTGAAGCTTTATCAGCTCATTAAGGAAAAAATAACAAGAATCTAGACACCAGAGCCTCCCAAGGTCAAACTTAAGTACGTTTCTGGATTTATGAATTTGGGCCATATCCCAAGCATAACACCAAAATATTCTTAAGTACATTCACAACACAGTGCTAACATTCCCTTTTTTTATATTAACTCGGTAAATTAATTTAACGTATAACAAGCCAATCTGTAAACACAAATTCAAAGATTACATGAAATGGCTTGGCAAAAAAACATACTGGGAAAGGGAACAGAGGAATAAATAGGTGTCCTGTTTGCCAGTCAAGAATTCTAGAACTGCAAACTGGCAAATCCAACACAGTCAAGACAAGGTCAGAAAACACTCTAACAAACCCTAAAGACCAACATCTGCGTTTTTTTGCAGTATGTTCCCAGAATTTAGCCCTGAAAAATTACTAGGCCGTTCAAGTCTACAGGCAAAAGAGTACTATTTTAAAAGGTTATATTAAAACTAATATGCTGGTAGCCAGACGGCAGCATGAAGTCCAAATCTCAGGGGGATTTAAAATACAATTACCAGAAGTCCCCAAGAGAAGTATAGAAATGAAAGCCAAAGTCAAACCAAAGCTATTTTGCTGTTACACTCTCAGTACAAATACAATGCATTTTATTACTTCTTACTACATAGTTTTGCTTCAAATTGGAACAGAAGTCCTAAATTTCATAATGCTCCAAGATAAACGTATAGAGAACAAAAATCCATTCATAACAATTCAATAGAAAAACCAACTAAATCAGTTCAAGGCAACTACAAAATAAACAGATTTAAAGACAGAAAAAACACTCTTAAAAATTAAAATAAAAGCACTTTAGTTTTATTTTCTCCTGGTTTTTTTCTAGCAAGTAACTTTTCCTTCTCCTTTCATTCAATTAATATTCTGCAATACAGCATTATTTAGCATTTTCTATCTCACTCTTTTTGATCTTATCTTTTTTTTTTGTGTGTCATACAAACGAGAAAAGGCAAAGGCACTCTAAAGAAGTTTCCAAGATAAAAAGAACTTCAGATCAAGAATAATACTAATTTCTGAGTCCTCAGATAGTTTTATTTTACTCTCCCTCCAATAGCTACATCAATCCCAAGTAGATAAGACTAACTTTAGAGATTTCTGAGTATTCTTGCATCAAGACCACATGAATCTTCAAAATACATGGATTCTATGAACTTAATTTAGCTTACACAGAAAGGAATTAGAGCAAACTGCTGCAATTGAATAAGCAGATATGACTTATTATAAAATGCTTTCCTATTAAAGTGGTTTCAGAGAAATGGAGCAAATAGACACTGCTTAGGAACTGCCAAACATAACCTTCCCAGTGCGACAGCAACTGCATATTGGAAGATGTATTTCCATCCCAACCACACCAAGTAGGGACCGTTACAGATTTAGCAATACGTTTGCTACTTCCTTTACACAAGGTGCCACTAAATTGCCTTGTACCTGTGGAAAATAGAGCCTACTAACTTTTACAAGCCAAAAACTGTCAAAAACCCCATGAAAACTACAACCATCTTCCTCAACTGCTTACATTCATATGAATGGGTTTCTTTAACTTAGTGGAGAACATCAGCATCTTAGACTACAAGAAATGTGGCTAGTTATTTCAGCATTCTAAAATCCTGCCAACGATACTGCTTGCTCTATAAGTAGCCTACTGGCACTATTCCTACAGAAGACCAACCTACTAAACTACAGCACAGCTTCAGCTCAGGGTCACAAGTTGTTCTGACACCAGCAGCTGACCTAGAAGTGTGTCTGACATCAGAGACATTGAATAACAGCTTCTCAAATGGCAGGAGACCGAAAAGGTTACAAATTCTGTATGCGTTGACTAAGAAATACCTTTTTGCAGCTGCAAAGGAGAAAAGATAACCTGAACGCAGAGAAGAAAGGTGAGTCCTTGCAGGCAAGGAAGGGGCAGGAAACACAGTCAGTCCTGCACTGTACACACAAAGAAGACATTATCAGCCAATTCTTGAATTGAATTAAACGATACAATCACTACAGAAATAGAAACAGCTACAATAAATTTGAAATAATATCAAATGCAACAGAAACCATCAATCTTCTTTGGGACGAAGGCTGAAATGTCAGACTATTTTCTTAGTTAATGAGTATTCCAGACTACCAAAGCCTGAAGATGCTGTTTTGATCAGCATTCTTCTGCTGAATGGATTAAAAAAGAAATTACATTTCTCAACATCTGGTGAAAGATCATGTTTCCAAGGAGATGAAGTCTGGGCCTTGGATAAGTAGCCTGACTGCATTTTTCCAACAAAGTGAGGTAAAGAAAGGCAGGTGCAATATGTAGATCATGCCAGTGAGCTATTCATCTTGATAGCCACACCATAGATGTATGCAGATAAAAAAACAATTTGATAATTACAACTGGGATCTCTTCCTCCCACAAAAAAAGTAAAATCAACTCAGAAATAAAACTGAAATAGGCTTTTTAAATAACTTAGTACACTAACTCTTAAAAAGAAAAGCACTCTTATTTTTCAAGTGAATCATTTTGTGTTCTATTTCAGTGTCCTGAGTTTCACCTACACAACACCACAGGAGTATGCAAAAGTCGTATGTACAGATCGCTGGGTTTGGTTTGCTGTTGTTGTTTGAACCATACAAATGATGAATTTGCATTTGATCTAACTAAAACTGGAACAGATTTACTATTGCAATGCGAATCTACCACATACATACATATATATACATGCATCCATGCATATATACACACACATACCAGGAGGAGTATACCTCTGCTTTACTTTTCTCCATTATTTCTCCATTATCTAAAATCTACAGTAACTCTTAAAAAGACTGAAAGACAGATCGAAAGCTCTTTCACTGTTTTTCTAAACGCCACAAAACACCTCTAAACCATAGACACGAGTTTCTACAGGCTGATCAAGCAGAGCTTTCAACACCCGGGAGCAAAAGTTGATTGCTGAGTTCCAGAAAGAATCATCTCAGCTACTACATTAATCAAACCAAACTATTTTAGACTGAAGTTTTTCAAGTACGGTAACAGCCAACAATGAAAGTTTCAAACTGTGCTTAATGTACTAAAGTAAATAGAGTAACCTGAAGTATTCTTTGTGTTCTGTAAACTTACTGAGAACAAGGAAGCAACGCAAGCTTAAAAATATGTATTTATTTTAGGCTCCTCTTTGCAGTCATTTGCATATTGTATGCCTTTACATATTTTTAATGAAGACAAACTTCAGAGTACTTTACATTTTCAAATACTTGAGAACATAGGTACCTGCTCTTTACTATTTGGTGCCTTCTTTCAAAAGCAGAACTATGCAGAAAACCAACGATAAAGGTTTAAAATGAAAAGCATACATGTTATAGAAATAAAAAGGAAAACCACTAAGGGATGTACCAAATTCACTTTGTTTTCCTGAACATTGTATTCCTTCAGGTTTTCCTGTACCTCCTATCAAAGTGTAACCACACAGACAATTGTCTCTGTGCTGAAAACTGCTTTAAGATATTGAATTTAAGCATGAAAACAGAGCTTCTTTATACATCTAAACTAATCAACCTACATGTCTCATGATATTTCCAGCATGTTTGATATCAATTCCCTTTGAAAAACTGTCTTACTCATATGCAGCACCCAGGCTGCAGCTATGACATGAGTTCTCAGCTTTGTCATCATAGTCTTGCAAAGTTCTAAGGAGCTGTGTATAGCTTCAAGTTCTGCCAAGCAAGTTCAGTCGCTGTTCCTACTCCTGGTTTCCCAAAAGAATGTCAGAGAGCAGGTATTTGAAGGGGGAAAAATAATCTCCAATAAACTCCTCCTAAAAATATCACCTTCCTAATACATCCTCAATAATGGTCCCCAAATACAGCAGGTCTCTCGGTAGCAGGTGGTAACAGTGACATGGAGGCAGTCCCCAACTTCAGCACTGGCTTATGGAATTCCATGTACAGTTAAGTTAGTTTACTGACACCCCTGTGTCACCCCAAAGCGCCCTGTAGGTGCACAGCTATCCCATCTGTGGTACTTCCTTTTTGTCCAGGCAGTCTCCTAATATACTTCTTTTACAGATCTTGAGTCTACACAGCATCATCCACCACGACTGTCACACAGACAGACAATAAAAATGCACAGTGTGGAAGAGAATATGGGATAATACAGCGTATTATCTGTGTTATTACTGTGCATTACTCTATAACCACAATATTTTATTGGGTTACTTTACAGTCCATTTCTAGAAGGAGGCATGAAAAAATAGGAATGGTCATGAGAAACACAAACCCACAAAACTGAGAAGCAGTAAAGACTTTCCCTTTAATAGGCAACTGTGGTTTAAAATATTCAGATGAGAAGCCTATAGTTTCTGACACTTCAAATAGCTATTTACATTTGCATATTCCTAGAGCACACAAAACACACATTCTTTCGAGGGCAGAGCTTAACCTCAGCCTTCTGCAAGACCACATACAAAGACAGTTAGATAGTATTAATAGTTAATTAAAACAACCTTTCTTTTTTTTCCCCCTATAAACTTAGTTGTCATCTCTGCATTATCTGTTCCTCCCATTTTAAAAGTCTTTTTGACAAAAGAAGAGATATACTAAGCAGGCAGGCATTTAAACGCTAACCTATTAAAAAACTACATTTTAAATTGTGGGTTTTTTTTATTTTGAACATTCAAGGATCAATGTTTTCAAGAAATTCCTACTTAGAGATTGACTGAGTTTCTTAAAAGATATTCAAAATGGCTTAAAAAGCTGATCACTCTCTGCAGTTGTGCCCTTCTACCTCCAAGAATAAGAAGATTCTTAGAAATTACTGTATGCACATCTGCTTCTAAAGCAAGAAAACATACCCACTCATTTTTTCACCGCTATTTTCAAGTATGAAAACCTTTCAAAAACAGTTATAATTGATGCACTGAAGTAACAGAAACCTCAACAATTAAAAATGCAAACTGATTCCTCTGCCTCTCCAAGCACAAAACTCCCAGTCTTGGGAAGCCACCTTAACATTCCTAGTATTTTATATTCACTGTCGGAGAAAACATCCTCCTGTTGACAAGTCAGGATGCACATCCAGCTGTAGGAAACAGCCTTAGGAGCAACAGCACCAGGGATCACTGACTCAGGACCCTTGGGCTCACCACCAAACATCTGGGAGGTAACCTAGGTGCACCGTTAGGAAGCAAGGAACCCACAGCTGTGGGAATGGCTCTGGCTGCCCGCAGGTAGGGCTGGCCTTGGCACAACAGTCACAACTCATAGAGATTTCCAACCACAACCATCATTTTGGTGTTTGACACACACAGTCCCGGGCCTCACCTAAAGCAGACTTTATCCCAAGGCACCTGAAGGTCCATGGGATCGGCTACAGGACGGAGGTCAACAGGACCTATTCCTGCTGCAGGGGAAGGGGCACCGACACCTCTGCTCAGGGACTTACTTCAGCGTCCACACCCCAAACCCAGGAGCAGGAACAAGCCTGGCATGGCCCCCACAGACCCATACAGCTACTCCTGCCCCTTTCCTCCCCATACTTGACAGGGGATGCTCGGGCAGCGGGACCCCGGCCCTAGCTCTGCCCCTGTCCCCTCCTTGCCCACAGGGGATGGATGCACAGGCAGCAGGACCCAGCTGTGTCCCCGTCCTCCCCTTGCCCCAAAGCGATCTACAGGCATCGGGACCCCAGACCCAGCTCTCCCCCCCGTCCTCCCCTCGCCCCAAAGGGGTGGGCGGGCAGAGAGACCCCAGCCCCAGCTCTGCTCCAGCTTTGCTCCTGTTCCCCCCTCGCCCACAGGGGATGCCGGGCAGAGAGACCCCAGCCCCAGCTCTGCTCCAGGTTTTTCCCTGTCCTCCCCTCGCCCACAGGGGAATCGCAGGCAGCGAGACCCCAGCCCCAGCTCTGCTCCAGCTCTGCCCCCGTCCTCCTCTCGCCCACAGGGGATGCCAGGCAGCGGGACCCCGGCCCCAGCTCTGCCCCTGTCCCCTCGTCACCACCGGGCACGCTCGGGAGCGAGACCCCGGCCCCACCGGGAGCTGCGTCCCCGGGGCCGCCCGCGGAGCTGCCGCCCCGCCGCGAGGGCCGCCGCCCGGCGGAGCGCAGCCCGACACCGCCGCGCCCCCCGCGGCTCGGAGCCCCCCGGGCCTGCCGGGGGACGCAGCCCCGCCGCACCGCGCCGCCCCCCGGTCCCCCCGTTCCCCGGTTACCGGCTCAGCGCTAGCCCCGCGCCCGCGGCGAGGAAGGAGGGGGTCGCGGTGCCTCGGCCACGCGAGCGGCGCCCGGCGCAGGCAGCCCCCGTCCCTGACCTACTTTCCGCCTGGCTTGCCACCCAACGGCGCACCACTAACCTACTTTCCAGCCAATGGCGCCCTCCTCCGCACCCAGACCGGACGCGCCCGCCCGCCAACGGGCGAGCGGCTCCGCGGCGCCATCGCCCAATGGGCGGTGGCCGAGCGGGCAACGCCCGCCCTCCCGCGCCGCAGCGAATCGCCGGCGCCCCCCTGCGGAGGCGGCCAATCGGGAAGGAGGGGGGCAGGTTTGGTCCCGCCCCCCTCGGCAGAGGGCGGAGCTGATTGGCGGAATGATGGAGGCGGGGAGTGTCCGCGCGAGACCCGGATGTGGCGGAGCTGGGCCGGGGGGCGCCCCTGGGGCTCGCGTGACGTCAGCCCGCGCCGTGACGTCACTCATTAGGGGCCGCGCGGCCGGTGCCTGGGGCGGGGGGTTTAAGGTTGGGCCTCACCTCCCTCTGAGTGGGTTCCTGTTACAACAAGTGGAGTGTTTTTTATTTAAGCTAAGTTTCATGTAAGTAATGCTTTTTTTGAAAGTTAGACAGAAGATCCCTCACGTTTTCTTTCTTTCAGTGTTTTGCCAGACGCCGTTCGCTCTCTGGAGGTGATAACGCCTTATGTTGGGTGTGATCTGTGCTGAACAGATGTCTCTTCTGCAATCGCCTCTCTTTGCAGCCTTTCCCTGTCTCAAATGCAAGGTCAGGCAGAGCTGGCTCCAAAGCTCCAAACCAGCAAGAGATGTGATGGTTGTGAACATAGTAGTAACATTAAGATTAGACCTTGGAAAGTAATAGAATATGCATAAGGTTTCTGGGAAGAATTATGCATATGCTTGTAAGTGGGAAATACGTTAAATCATGGAATCATAGAATATTTTGGGTTGGATGGGACTTCAAAGACCATCCAGCTCCAACCCCCTGCCGTGAGCAGGGACACCTCCCATCAGACCAGGCTGCCCAGAGCCCCATCCAGCCTGGCCTTTAACACTGCCAGGGATGGGGCAGCCACAACTGGGCAACCTGTGCTAGGGCCTCGCCACTCTCAAAGTGAAGAAATTCCTCTTTATGTCTAGTCTAAATCTGCCTCTCTCCAGTTTATAGCCACTCCCCCTTGTCTTGTCTCTTCAGGCCTTTGTAAACAGTCACTCTCCAGCTTTCCTGTAGGTCCCCTTCAGGTACTGGAAGGTTGCCATAAGGTCTCCTCTGATCCTTCTCTTCTCCAGGCTGAACAACCCCAACTCTCTCAGCCTGTCCTTGTATTGGAGGTGCTCCAGCTTTCTGATCATCTTTGTAGCCTCCTCTGGACCCATCCCAAGAGCTCCATATCCTTCTTATGTTGAGGATTCTGTAACCAGTTCTTGGATTGATGGAGATCACTCCCTCATGTTGCCTAGGTCTGATAAAGGGTGCTTGTTTTCTAAAACTCCAAAACGAGTCTTGGAGAGTTTATTTGCTGGCATTTTTTGGTATCACCTCAGTGAAAAAGACAGGGTGCCAGAGCTTCCCTGCCATGGGGTCACCATCATCACCTTGTCATGGTGCATATCTTTTAGCCCAGCATCCCCTCAGCTGCATCCATGGACTGCAGTGTTGTGCTCGATGTTGGTGACCTGCCTTGGAAAATCCTGGCTTTGTGTCTACCTTGCAAGAGGAGACTGAGGGTAGACCTCATTGCAGTGTACTGCTTCCTCACAAGGGAAGGAGGAGGGGCAGGCACTGATCTTTTCTCTAGTGACCAATTATAGGACCTGAGGGAATCACAGGAAGATGTGCCAGGTTTAGGTTGGATATTGGGAAAAGATTCTTCACCCAGAGGGTGGTGGAGCACTGGCACAGCTCTCAAGGGAAGTAGTCATGGTGCCAAGCCTGACAATAATGAAGAAGCTTTTGGACAATGCTCTCAGACATGCGGTGTGAATTTTGGGGTTGTCTTATATAGGGACAGGAGGTGGACTAGATGATTCTTGTGGGTCCCTTCCAACTCAGTTCGTTCTATGATTCTGTGTGTGCCTGTACACAATCTGATGTGGCATTGCACACTGTACTTTGGGAGACTTCACACAAGAGCCTCACAGCACCCTTCATGATATCTCAGAAGCACATGTGTGATGCTGCCATCAGTTACACTACCATAAATGCTCCATCATCCCCTAAAGTGAACGTATAATGCCAATGCTGTTTGCAGCAGTAATTTTATTCAGCATGTGAAAAAGGCCAGTGATGGAATATAGTAAAGCCACCTACTACACAATGTTATGGTCTAAATTTAGCTAACACATGCAGCAGTGCCGGCATGTAAAGGGGATGTGTTGCAAGGACATAATCACAGCGTAGATGCTTTCAAATGCAAACATTTGCTAAATGTGCTTATATTATTGCTACATCAGATTACCATTGCAACATGATAATTGTCTTAACATTTCCTGTTCTGTGATGCCACCTCACAAATGTTTGGTTTACATTTACTAGTATAGCATCACCAGGGAAGCTTGGATTGCAGCACGATCATATCACAGCATGGCTGTGGTTGTTCCCATCTACTATCACAGAACACGAACTCATCCTATGGCAGCATTAAGGTTTGGCTTCCACCTAATTGAATTGGATCTCAGTACAGGCAACAAGTGGCCCCTGGTGGATGCAAACTTCCTGTTCACATCAGGATATCCCTACTCCAGGGAGAACAAGTTAAATAAGATGTGTTGCCATGAAGAAAAAGGAGAAAATGCAGCTTGCTTTCTTTTTTTTATTTTAGCAACTAACTGTTCTAGTGGTGCTGCTTTGATTTGTTTAAGTGCACAGAAGTTATGGAGGTGGAGAAATCTCCTTGACTACTTCTATCTCACAAGTCTTTGTAGTTTTCAACATTCTTTCTACCCACCTGTGGAAATAATATTCCTTATGGACTCAATAACATACTGCCTGTTTTAATGAGCCCAATGACTGTTGTAGGGAATGATGCCAAGAGTAATGATCTTTAGCTATTTCTGTAGGAAAGCAGCTTAGCAGGCCATATGTCATATTTCCCAGTAACTGAATGTTTTGAATTGTTTTTATACTGCAGTTTCTATTCATGAGATATTAAAGAAAATAACGGCATCTGGTTAATCACATTCAGATTTTCAGCATATGAGGGTCTATATCAATCTTTTCTTTAAAATAGATTTTAAGTTCGGTGCAGGGAATTTCTCTCTGTAGGTCAGTAAGACTATTATACCTTAAAATTTCAAGGGTGCAAAGTTTATCAGTGAAGAGCTAAGAAATGACAATTTGAAGTTAGGTCTCAACCTGAGTTCAGCTATTGTTGCCAGAAAAGGTTTGCATCACCCTTATGCTATGCATTACTAAACACAAAAAGCAGATGAAGAGGTAAGGCTTGAGCAAAGGTAGAATGCTTTTTCCTTAAAGGGCAGTACCTGAAGGAGCTCTTGAAATTGAGATCACACTGCAAACTGTGGAATCCAGTAGAATGAACGGCATATTTGGGTGCTCTGCTCAGGGTACTGTGCACTGGTGTGTCTGCTGCAATAGGAGAAGCATTTCCTCATTCAATCAACTCTGACCTGATCATTTTCTGATTTTATGCCTTTTTTTAATTAGACAGTAAATTAGGTCTTAAGTTGAAATTTAGGTGCCTCATTGACTTGTGTTAATGGTTACACCATGTTTAAACACTCCTTTCTGGCTTAAAATTATGTTTTTAAAACAGGAAAAGAGAGTGCTGTGTGGTGATTGTTCTGAAAATTGTCTTTTATTAATAGAATGGTAGAAGAACTGCCCTATGTTCCAACTAGTTAGTTTCCTTTACTGTATTCACATTTGAGAGCTACAATAACAACTTTCCTGGTCTTAGGGTTTTGACTTTGTGTCAAGAGTAGAGGGTATAATCTTCATTTAATGCAGCCTACCTAAGATATAATAAGGCTATATATCAGTGGTTTCACTTTAAAATCCACAATATTTAATTAGTTTTTTGAAGCCAGATATCTAGTTGCATGCACCAAAGAGTCTAGTTTTTTGAATGATAACCCAAAAACTGTTAATTTTTTTTTGATTGGTTGGTTTTTGTTTTTTTTTTTTTAGGAGTTTCCTTCAAACAGACCCTGATGTATCTCTGGAACAACAGATGTTCAGAAGTAACCTGCCAAGATACTCCTTTGATGTTTTCATTTTGTTTTCTCTGAAGCATGAATCATGACCCCAGTTAGAGATAGGAAGGAGCACAAATCTGTGAGTCTTTGTAGTACAAGTTTTTGTAAAATAGTTTTGAGATAGTGTTATGTGTTTGTCTTTTAATGTCTTCCAGAATATGTCTAAGATGTGCTATAACATTTCAGCACCTAATTACGGATACATCCACTTTACAGCATTTTATGCAGGTTTTTGTTTATAGATTTTCAGGCATGCAATATTAACTTTCCTGCCTTACCATTTTAGCCGATCTCTTCCTTTGACTCTTGACATACAGGCTATGATCTTACCTGCAGCAGGAGAAGTTATAGTTCATAGAAAATTAGCAAGACTTGAAAACTTGAATACCTGTCTTTCTTGTTCCATTTATACTTCAAAAATCCCAGAGATGTAATGAGCCATATTTCTCACTGTTACACAAAGCTGGTGTGACAGAAGAAACTGGAAACTATGGCTTAGAACTGTTTGCAGACTGATGCAAAAGCCCTCGCAATGATGGTCTATTTGCTATAGTCTGTCACAGCTCATGTGTGGCTGGCTCAATCCTCTTCAAAACAAAAATTTTATCTTAGTGAGCTATTGCTTACTCATTTTTTTCAGGATTCTTCAAGTTCTTGAGATATTACAACACCTAAGCCAAGGGAATATTAGGGTTTTCTGCTTTTGTTTGTATAAGCGCCTGTTACTTTAAAGAGTGTATACTCACTGCTACCACTATTTTTCAAAATCTAAGCATTAAAACATAAATATAAAGCAAGAAATGTTGGCTTTTCCATGTGCCTGCTTCCTTCTGAACTTTTTAAAATACATTCTTTGTCCTCACCTTTGTCATAATTTCAAGGGCTAAAAGCTTGTTTCAGAAAAAGAGAAGATTCTTATATAATCCATTGATTTCAGCCCCGTGGTCTCTAAAAACACCAATTAATATTCTGAAACTCAACAGAAATTCAAAAAAGTTGGAAATCCAATATCTGGCAGCATAACAAGAACAAGAAGAAGAATCTAATGAGGAAAATGAGGCTGAAGCCAGGGAGTTAAGAAATTCTAAGTACTTCTCTGCAATATATTTTCAGTCTTTATGGAAAGCTCAGGAGAAAGAATTTCTTTCTTTATCTGGATTCAAACTTAATGGAGGTCAAAGCACTTTCAGAGTTTTTGCTTCATTAAAAATATATGGAATTTAATTAGGTTTTCAGAGACTAGAAGACTAAACTTGAAAGATGGTAAATTTTAAATATGTTAATAAAATTCTGTTGAATTAAATATTTTAAATGAAATATTTTAAAGGTTAAAGTCTTTAATAATAGCAATATTTTTCCATTAGAGGCTTGTCTTCCTATTGTTATTTGTGTTTTTCTAAAATTTCATGGAAATATTTATTATAGTTTTATGTACTATTTTTGTTGATTAAAAAATCAGTATCCATTCTTGGAGTAATTTTGATTCAACGCCCTATTACTTTCTGGGTTTTTTACTCATCATATATAAACCTAGAGTTAGCTGGTATGAGATTCTTGCCTCATCCCACAAAAAAAAATTCTAGAAGTCATTTTCCTAGGAAAGAATTATATGAAAGACACTATTGAAATACTTGGCTGCATTTTGTTAGGATCTGGTGCAGGCACTGAGATCTTCATGAGAGGGGGATGTAACAATTTTGCATGGTCTTTGACTAATCTGTTTGTTACTAGCAAGAAAAACGATAGCTTTTTTTTTTTCCCCTTATCTGTCTGGCACCCCTATAAGAGTGGTAGTAGCTTCACTTGAACAGATAATCTTTGTCTTAGAACACCGAAAAAAAATCTGTTGGGCATTAGTTGCTGCATTTCAGGGGCATAACAACATTCCTTTGGCAAGGTAAAGGTTGATTTATGGTTGGAATAAAGCTTCATTTAAGAATAACAAAATCTCTCAAATCTGTAAGCTGAATTTCACAGAACAGACAGAGCAAAACAACAGATATGCAGCTTTGACTTGAAATGAGTATAAGAATCAGTGAGGGAAAAAAGCAAAAAGACTTTCCTAATGGAAATGAACAGTGAAAACTTTTCAACCAGCCTTGTTTTGTTTGTTTTAAGGGGTAAAGAAGAAGCAGAATCAGTTGAACAGAAAGGGATTGCTGGAACTCTAAATGTCATTTAAATATTTGAAGAGCAATTTTTTTTTAATGAATTAACAGTCACAGACTCTATTAATTAAGTAAGTATAATATCTCCGCATTTGCAGATTGGAAAAACAGGCCTAGAGATAAATGAGTTGGCCAGGGTTACACCCACATATTAAGTCAGACACAAAGCTACAATTAGAACTGGAGTACCTTGCTGGAAGCCTTCTACAGAGTTTGGTAAGCCACTCGGCACCTCTGCTTACTTTTTCGTATCAGTTACACAAAGCATTTTAGCTGTTTCCTAAATACAAGGAAAGTATGATTCTTAGGACATTATGAAATATTTAACAACTAGGGGCTTGATTCTGTTTTCAGTTAGTGCTGACAGCTCTAATACAGTCATAAGATGGTTTGAGTTGGAAGGGCCCTTAAAGACCATCTAATTCCACACCCCCTGCAGCAACAACTCCCTATAGACCAGGCTGCTCAAAGCCTCATCCAGCCTGGCCTTGAACACCTCCAGGGATGGGGCATCCACAACTTCCCTGGGCAACCTCTTCCAGTGCAGGTTGTTTACAAATCCACTATTTTATTAGAGGATGTTATAATGTGAATCCATTCCTTTGGGATTTCCAGGTTGACACGCTAAAATATGACAGTGGGACAATGATTTTTTTTGCTTGTTTGTGTCGTATTGTAATTATACTAGACCTTATTCTGAAGTTTTTACTTAATTCTTACATAGTCAAAATTTGGCGTTGTTTTCATACTGATGCCATGTGGCATTTGGAGTAAGGCGTACAAGGTTAAGGACATGATGTGGCATGTTCCCTCAGCATTACATGTTTCTATACCCCTGACAGTGTTTTAAGGTAACATGCACTCAATGTTGCGATTAGCTGGAGACAGCAACCATCTTTTAAAAAGAAAGAGCAACGGATCTTTTATGTTCACAATCAGCCATGATTTCTCTATGGTATCCTGACAATTATTTAAGTAGTCTGTTAATATTGCTTTGATGCTCACTGTTAAAGAAGCAGCATTTTCGTTGCCAGAGAAAACGCATGCTATTTTAAAGACAGCAAAAGCAGACTGTTTCTGAGGCTTATGGGTATATCAACCAGTAGGTGTGCCTGGAGTGTTTTAAATGGGAAAGGTGGGAGGACTCCAGCTTGTTATTAGTAGATGTAGAAAGACAGGAAGTACTTAGGGAAGGTTTCCCTCTTGTTCTGTGTTCCAGGGAAGTTATTCAGCCAAACACATGAATCACAAAGCAGACTAAAAGGGAGTTTCTGTGTGACATGAAAACAACAACGGCTTTTTAAAGCCTGAAAAGTCAAACAATTTAGTGCTTATGTTCTGCTGCATATTTTTCATGGGGAAGTAGAAATCCCAGGAATATTTGACAATGAAAAGTCTTAGTGCATGAAATGTGAAGTTTATATAAGAGATAGCATCTTACTCATCAGCTGCTCTATTTTAAGCTCTGCTTAGCTTGGGGACTTTAATTTTGTGATCTCTTTGGACAGCAGCTGGTACATAAGACTTTTACATTGGCTGACATCTTTACAATCTAAAAGATAGTTAAAATAATCCTGTAAAATCTATTCTCACACTCATGCTCATATTCCATCTCACACTCATATTCCATCTTAGTGTATTATTTTCTCCCACACACATTTTCTGTCCATTTCATGTTGAAAAAAAAAAGGTCAGTGTATCAGTGTCAACAGCATTCACGTTAGTCCACGGTAATGTTTTCCTGTGATGTAATCTAAATATATATATACAGCATATGCCATAAAATGGATGTGCTATTTCAGTGACTGAAAAAGGCAACAAAAAGGAATCCATAGTAACGTATATTGGGAATAAATTCCTGAGACTAGCACAAATAACAGAAAAGACACTATGTCTTAATTAATTAGATACAAAGACAAGCTACATATATGATTTAGATTCATTTGAAAATCTTTACATGGCACAAGTGTGAAATGGGTGCCAAGTTACAACCTAATTCCAAAATCTTAGAATTATCAAGCACTTCGCCTATTGTTGCAAAGTCCTAGGACTTTGTCTGTCTGTTCAGGCAAAGAGGAAAATCTTTTCCACTTGTGTGGATTTTGGATACCTGTCAGCACTAAACAAATGATACAATAATCATGACAGAAGCTGAGGACACCTGTACCTGAGGATGCTTGGGAAAAAGACTGATGAGAAGGAAGGACAAAATACAGGACATTATTGAGGTATGGCAGGCATTGAATCCTTGTACACAGTATGAAGTTGAGCTGCTTGTCCAGCCAGCCCGCAGTGTTTTTTTCCTGTCTTCCCCATCTCCATATACCATTCCTGGTCCCCACCAGCACTTGAACCCTGATAATATTTGCTTGACTTGCATGCTCAGGGAGCTATATGCTAGGGGATGTGAAGAGTGGGAACTGAAGCTGGGAAGCAGAAGAATGTCACACTGATGACTGCAGGTGCTGGGTGCTGTAAGGGTAATCTGACTCTTTTCTCAACAGAAAAACTTGGCTAGGAAAGGTAGAAAGCTACTTTTCTTTGCACATTTTATTTCATGCATGAGTGAACTGGCTTGCATTGTGTTTTGCATGTTCAGCTCACCATGGTTGTTGAAATCTTAAGCACCAATGTTGTACTAAATGGATTCTCACCAGAACTATTGCTACAATGTCTTGGGTTTTAATGGAAGGAATTTAATGATGGAAAATGAGGGTCTTTAGTCTCCACCTCTTCACCTGGCTAGTGGTAGCCAAGAGACAGACTCAGTTCAATTCCTTTTTCATGCTGGAACTTTATCAGCCACTTGTTTCTCTTGCAGCTGACCAAACAGCTGTAGCCCCAGAACAATCTGGACTGACTGATCTTGAAGAGTGTGCTCCGGCTTCCAGCCTGGTTCTCACTGTGTGCAGTGCATGCTTCTGAGTCTGCAAGTCACATGAAGTGAAGTTTCACAGAATCACAGAATCACTAGGTTGGAAAAGACCCCCAGGATCATTGAGTCCAACCATTCCTATCAACCACTAAACCATGCCCCTCAGCACCTCGTCTACCTGTCTTTTAAATACCTCCAGGGAGGGTGACTCAACCACCAACCTGAGCAGCCTCTGCCAGTGTCCAATGTCCTTTTCCGTGAAAAATTTTTTTCTGATGTCCAGCCTGAACCTCCCCCTGGTGGAGCTTAAGGCCATTCACTCTTGTCCTGTCCCCTGTCCCTTAGGAGAAGAGGCCAGCTCTCTCCTCTCTACAACTTCCTTTCGGGTAGTTGTAGAAAGCAATAAGGTCTTTCCTCAGCCTTCTCTTCTCCAGGCTAAATAACTCCAGCTCCCTCAGCCACTCCTCATAAGACTTGTTCTCTAGCCCCTTCACCATCTTTGTTGTTCTTCTCTGGACACACTCTAGAGCCTTAACATCCTCCATGTGGTGAGGGGCCCAGAACTGAACACAGGATTCAAGGAGCAGTCTCACCAGTGCTGAGTACAGAGGGAGAATAACCTCCCTGGAACTGCTGGCCAAGCCATTTCTGATACAAGCCAAGATGCCATTGGCCTTCTTGGCCATCTGAGCATGCTCCTGGCTCATGTTCAGTTGCTGTCAACCAACACCCCCAAGTCCTTCTCCTCCTGGCAACTTTCTAGCCACTCTTCCCCTAGTCTGTAGCACTGCAAGGGGTTGTTGTGCCCCAAGTGCAGGACCTGGCATTTGGCCTCGTTAAACCTCATCCCATTGGACTCTTCCCAGCAGTCCATCCTGTTCAGATCCCTTTGCAGAGCCTCCCTGCCGTCCAGCAGATCCACACTTCCACCCAGCCAGCCTAGTGTCATCTGCAAACTTGCTAAGGGTGCACTCAGTGCTTTCATCCAGGTCATTGATAAAGACATTGAACAAGGCTGGACCCAGCACTGAGCCCTGGGGAACCTCACTTGTAACTGGCCTCCAACTGGAGTTAACTCCATTTCCCACCACTCTCTGGGTCCGGCCATCCAACCAGTCTTCCACCTAATTTGCTGTGAGTCTTGACCTTATTGCATTGCAGTAACTTTGTACTTGAAGCAAAGCTGCCTCATGTGAATCAGGTCCCACCCTCTCCACACCCACTGCAGTGACTTCAGAAATCTGAATGTTAATTATGTGCACGTCACTGGGAGCGGCATAAACTTTAACTATTACTGTATATTGCACTTCTTTCATATTGATCTGATGTTTATATTTCATAGAAACAGAATGGTTTTAGTTGGAAAAGACCTTTAAGATCATCGAGTCCAACCATCAATCCAGCCCTAGTAAGATCACCACTAGGTCATATGCCTAAGTGCCACATCTACTCATCTTCTAAGCACTTCGTGGAATGGTGACTCAGCCATCTCCCTGGGCAGCCTATTCCAGTGCTTGACAACTGTTTCAGTGAAGAAATTCCTCCTAATATTCGACCTAAGTCTCTCCTAGTGCATCTTAAGGCCATTTCCCCTTGTCCTGTCACCAGCTATGAGGGAGAAGAGACCAAGACTCGCCTCGTAACAGCCTCCTTTTTAGGTAGTTGTAGAGGGCAGTAAGGTCTTCCCTCAGTGTCCTTTTCTCCAGACTGAACAACCCTAGCTCCTTCAGCCACTCTCCAAAAGGCTTGTGCTCTAAACCCTTCACCATATTTGTTGCCATACTCTGGACACACTCCAGCATCTCAATGATGATCTGATTCAGGCCACAAATCTTAAATTTATGGCTTTTATGGAATGATTTCTACCAAAAGAAATTATTTTTCTTTTAACTTCTGAAAAAAATAACTAGTTCTCAGAGAGCATGAGGAGCAAAAAGATATTCTTCAACACTGTGGAATGAGAAAGAGTATGAAAGTGACCTGTTACACTGTTCATCTTAGACATGGCATAAATCTCTCCATAAATGTGTTTAGAGACAAGCAAAGAAGGAAATACAAGGACTAGCCTGGATAATATTCATGCTGTTCTTAAGTCAGTCCTGTTGAAGTTTCTCAAAACTGTGATAATGCTGTTTGAACATGGAGTCAGTCAGAGTGAGTGGAAGGAGCATAACTAAAATGTTTATTGTTGCCAGGAGGATGCCTCACATGCCCAGGGCAGTATAGGTGGTGCAGTCTAAACAGGTGGTTATGGCCTGCTTTGAGGGCTACAGATTTCTTGAGGATATGTTAATCAACCAATTTTAATAAACAAACAAAAACCTGCCATTTTTTAATCAAAATACGCCAGTGGTCAGTTGAACTTCTCATCCTGTATTACTCTGATGATTTTCACATAAAGCTAATGAAATTTAAGATACTCTGCATATTCATTTACAGTGTTTATTTCCCTTGCCATTTCTTGGCTTGCTCAGTTGTGTGGGAGGTTGTCTATACTTATTTAAAAATATCATTTTCAGATGTCGTATGGACCAACCTATGGAAAAAAAGATTGAGAAGTAACACGTGAGATGACAGGGACAAACTTGCAACACTCAACAAAATAAAATCCTACTCAGTGGTTCTTCACATGCTCCTCCTGCACACTGTCTTGATCAGAGAGCTGAACCAAGCTGAACCTGCCTTCATGTCAAATTGCATATGATATCTACAACTCTTTTCCATCTATGAAAAGAAATTCTATGCTAAAAGTCTTCTCTGACTTTTTAGGAGAGTAATCATCCTTTTAGGGATGTGGTTTTCTACAGTTATTTTAGACTTGATCTTCTAATTAATTCGAAGTCCAAGTTGGAAGTAGCAGCTTGGGGTAGCCAATTATTTTGAATTTCCTTGGATTTGCTCCCATAATACTTATGTTGTGTCATACTTTAATTATGTTGATGGCACAAAGTAGTGTACAGTTTTTTCCTATATAACTCTTTTAATTTTGTCTTGGAAACTGCTAAGCCTGTCATGAGTAAGGCCTATATCATGCCTAGGCTAATTCTAATTAAATATAAAATAACCGCTAAAAGTACAGTTTCATCCAGCTCCTTTTACTCCAGATTTTAATGACTGTTCTCAAATGTGGTTTTTATGGTTTAATATCAGCTATTGGTTACATAACTACAAAATCTATTAAAAAAATTAGAAGATATACAGCATGAATAAATTCCAGGCATGAAAGGTTTAGTAAAAACAGATAAATATATTCATTACAGCATACACTTTGCTGCAGTCATGGACCAAATGTCTGCTTTTCAGAAATCTGATCTACATCTCATTAAGTCCATTGAAAGACTTCCCTAAGTGATCTTTGGATCAGATTTTTGGTAAAAGAAGGACATATTCTTGTGTATTTCTTTCAGGGGTTTATGTGTTGAATTGGGAACTGGATGCAAAGCTGTTCAAGCCAAAGACAGTATCTCTAAGTACACAGATGAAATTATTAGTAAGTAATGAAATGCAGTCCATAAAAAGAGCTGAAAGATTGGCAGTGCTCCTAGCTTCTCAATGCACACTTAGGCTGCTTTTGTATTTTAGTAGCAGATACCTATTTAGTACAAAAGTATTCCTAAAAATTATAGGGCAATGTCATGCATGGAAACAGAAGAGATCCACAGGCTCACAAAATTGCTTCAGACCAAAACCTTTCTTTCTAAGTGAATTATTTACTTAAACATTTCAGTATCAGGCTCTCTGTCCTTTTGTTGATTTCTACCTAAATGAGGATAATGTCACTTTACTTTGAGTAGTGCTTCAAAGCATCCTTTTTAATATTTTTAAATCTCTCAGAATTCTCCACTGAAATACAAGATAAAATTGAAAATCATCATCACACTCTTTTTGCCAGTGTTCTGTTGTGGCACACCTTATTCTTCTTTTATGTTGTCTTTTTTTATGATAGTAGGTACTAGCTTGAAGTTCAGAGGATAAAAGTTTAAAATGGTACAAATAATAATATCAGATAAACATTAATTATATTAATTAGCCAATATGGAGGTTTTGCCATTAATGAAAAAACAGACAACTATTACTCGACCTCTATTCAGACATTTCTACCTATTGCATTTCATTTTTCTCATGGACGTGGAATAAGTGAGTTCCCAAATATGACTCAGAAAAAAAGTAATCTCACACAAAATGCTGATGTGAATGGGAAAGGCAGTGGATGTAGTCTTCTTGGACTTCAATAAAACCTTTGACACAGTTTCTCACAGCATTCTGCTTCAGAAACTGTCAGCCTCTGGCCTGGATGGGTGCACACTCTCCTGGGTGGAAAACTGGTTGGATGGCCGGGCCCAGAGAGTGGTGGGAAATGGAGTTAAATCCATCTGGAGGCCAGTGACAAGTGGGGTTCCCCAGGGCTCACAACTGGGTCCAGCCCTGTTCAATGTCTTTATCAATGACGTGGATGAAGGCATCGAGTGCTCCCTTAGCAAGTTTGCAGATGACACCAAGCTGGGTGTAAGTTTTGAACTGTTGGAGGGTCGGGAGGCTCTGCAAAGGGATCTGAACAGGCTGGACTGCTGGGAAGAGTCCAATGGCATGAGGTTTAACAAGGCCAAATGCCGGGTCCTACACTTGGGGCACAACAACCCTACACAGAGCTACAGCCTAGGAGAAGTCTGTCTAGAAAGCTGCCAGGAGGAGAGGGACCTGGGGGTGTTGGTTGACAGCCGACTGAACAGGAGCCAGCAGTGTGCTCAGATGGCCAAGAAGGCCAATGGCATCTTGGCTTGTATCAGAAATGGCTTGGCCAGCAGTTCCAGGGAGGTTATTCTCCCTCTGTACTCAGCACTGGTGAGACTGCTCCTTGAATCCTGTGTTCAGTTCTGGGCCCCTCACCACAAGGAGGATGTTAAGGCTCTAGAGTGTGTCCAGAGAAGAACAACAAAGATGGTGAAGGGGCTAGAGAACAAGTCTTATGAGGAGCGGCTGAGGGAGCTGGGGTTGTTTAGCCTGGAGAAGAGAAGGCTGAGGAGAGACCTTATTGCTTTCTACAACTACCTGAAAGGAGGTTGTAGAGAGGAGGGTGCTGGCCTCTTCTAACGGACAGGGGACAGGATGAGAAGAGTTGGCCTCAAGCTCCACCAGGGGGAGGTTCAGGCTGGACATCAGAAAAAAATTTTCACGGGAAGGGTCATTGGACACTGGCAGAGGCTGCCCAGAGAGGTGGTTGAGTCACCTTCCCTGGAGGTGTTTAAGGGATGTGTGGGCAAGGTGCTGAGGGGCATGGTTTAGTGGTTGATAGCAATGGTTGGACTCGATGATCCTGGGGGTCTTTTCCAACCTAGTGGTGCTGTGATTTTGTGAAAATGGAAATATGAAATGTAGCTAAGATTCTGTTGTAACACTAGAAATGCATTCTCTATAAGTTACATCTTATGTAAGCCTATGAAATCCATTTCGATTTTGTAATAAATTATATTCTAGTATAGTATTTAACATAAAACATATTACTGCTATTGCAGTAATTAGTATAGTGCAGTAGTGATTCCCATTAGGAGGGAGTTCTAGTATGCCAGATACTGTACCAGCAAAAAAGCTAGAGAGGTAATATTTTGGAAAGTGTTTAAGTGCATGGGAACCTATTCCAATTTTTTTTTAAAAATTAGGCCCTTGGAAAGCACTATTTTATTGAAAGCCTATAAAGCTAATATTTCATCTATATAATTCATTTCAAGAATGACGCTATGGAATATCTTCAAAATTATCCTTGTTAAAAGGTTACAGTTTAACTATAGGATTTGGAGATTTCCATAGGCATTATAATGACATTTCAAATAGTTACTGTAATTGATGTACCCTTCACTGAGCATCTCTGCAAAGGTGTGCAATGTAGCTCTGAAACTGAAGATTCCAATAAGGTGACAAAGTAACAGCAAGAAAATGTTCTCCAGAGAGTATCATCATTTTTCATAGCATTAACCTGAAACTGAATTTAAAATTTTATGAAGACTTGAAAATCAATTGTGGTAAATGGGGGAGACAGATGGTAGCATAGTGAAACAGCAGATCGTGCATGTGAGAAACAGTGAATGTGTATTACATTCAGATCACATGGGCCCGGCCAGGAAGTTTGGGTTTTTTTGGCGTACAGTTAGTCCTAAGCATGTATTAGTTATAACAGTGTCTGGGAATCCTAGCATCTTGTCTAAGGAATTCCATTAATTTTTTTTGCAAGTACAACTGCCAGTAGAATTTTATTTAAATGATGTCTGAACTATTTACAACTCTGGTCAGCACAGTTGTGCTGACAGAAATTTGCAATATATTTATGATCTAAGTGTCTGTGTTTTGCTTCTGCAGAAAAGAAGTAGACAAATGGACAAAGAAGACAAGAAAATGATGTTTGTCATAAAAGTCTGCAGAATTAATCTGTCATTCTTTTATAGTCCCTGGGAAGGTAAAGCTGACAAATCTTACATGCTATATAGAATTCTATGGACCTACAGAAAAGAAAGGGCAAACCAAGTTTTCCTTAAGAATGTTAAGCCTTGTGGATCCATATGCCTTCACTGCATGATTTTAAAGCTTGTATACAAGTCTGTGATGAGCTCATTTTAGGATGTGTAGAATTCTCATTTGGATCATCTAGGCATATAAATTGCTCTGCCTCAGAAAGAGTGCTGACTTGGAGGTGAACTTGGCCTTTCTGAAGCCAGGAGGAGAACTGGAAGAGAGTTCTAATTGGGCTAAAGAAAAGCAGAAGGACAAAGAGGGAAGTCTGATCAGTTTGTCTAATGATGCTAATGCTCCAAGAGTGGGAGAATATCTGATCGTGCTGACACATTTTGGCTCTTTTTGACTCATCGCACACCTGTGTAATGTAAGTAACATGCATTTATGTTGTCGTTTTTCACTGTGTATATATTTGTCATTTTATTTTTCAAAAGGATGTAATTTGTTGAGATGTCTTAGTGAAAAGATTTTTCTCCTGGTGGTCGTTTTAGATACTTTTTACAGCAAGGAATATATGTTTTCCATATTTCCAAAGTTGTCTCTTTTTGAGGATGGCTGTGTTTAAAGGTCTGTAATTGTGGTTGGTTAAATGATGTATTGTGGTTTTGGCCTGTCAGAGACAAGACAGTTAAAGATGCACATACCTTGTTATTATAGTTACTATAGGCAGATAGTTTGGTCAGTAAATCATCAGCAGATTGATTGCTTCTCTTGAATATTTCTGTGTCTATTACATTTGGGGTTTTCTCCAGATGATGAGAAAACGTCCTTGGCAATGTTTGGTACAAGCTAACACAGATGTCCCTGGCCATTTCATAATCTCTATAACTACAAACTTAGTCTAAGAGAACCCTTCAACGGGGCCTTTTTTAGTTTTTTCATGCATATTGTTATTGTTCCTATTCACATAGTAAGCATTTTTATCTCGTTTTGTCTCTGCTTTTCAACTAATTCAGATGCACTCAGTGCTTTAAAACCAAATCTTTATAGACATTTCCCTTTTTTTCAGTGAGAAGCCACGTGCATTTAAGCATTCAAAAGGCTGTGTGGACTTTGCTTTCTATGTTGTTAATGCATTTGGTACAGATTCAGCTGGCTTTCATGTATAGCAAATTCATCATATATCTATTTTCTGTCTCTCAGCACCTCTGCTAGTTTGGTCTTGGGCTTTTATATTTCCATGGTTACAAGTAGTTAGAAAGGTTCTGTTAACACCAAAGGCAGAGTGATTGTCTCTTTTTCTGCTACAAGAAGCATAAAATTAACAAAATATACTATATATATATATGAAAAGACTATTTTTAACATTACAATAAAACTTCCAAAGTTAATTTTCATTCACAGAAAAAGTGTTTGAGTTTTTTGCCACCATTATAAATGTCACTTTTTTAAAAAGCTGAGTTCCTGAAGGCAGTGGATTTAAAGCAAACAATGCAGGTTGAGACCTATCCTATAATTAAATAATCACCAATGAGCATTAATTATTAGTACGTGTACTATTTTTTGTTTTCAAAGAGGTATGAAGCTTGCTGACTTGCTGAAGAGCACAGATGTAAACTCATCAAATCAGACTAAGAATTTCAGATCTCAAAATGCTGCATGTCTTTCTAACAAAAGCCTAACAGTAAGCCCTTTCTGATTTTCAGGTGTCATCTCTGGTCAAAGCCTAGTTTCTTCCTGATAAATTAAGGGCAGAAAGTTGCACCTTCTGCGAGCGGATAAGAGATGTTGCAGACCCTTAATAGAAGAAGGCAGCTGGAGGGAACAGTGTTTTTCTGAGAGGCTTTCTTCAGGTAAGTTTTAACCAGTAGAAGGTTTGAGGATTTTTATAAGGAATAGGCTTAATGTAGCCGTGATTTGCTATAGTGTCTCACAATGAAAAGCTCTACACCGAGGAGAGTTTTTTGAATCTTCCCTAATCAGAACAGGTAGCGAGATTCTGAGGGCAGAGAGGTGAGAGGGAGTCATAAAAGGAAGCTAGAGAAAAATCTGTAATATGAAGAGAAAATCTTGCATACTAAGAAGGTTTTGTACAGTTGATAGAAGCATTGACTGGAACTGCAGAAAGCGATCCTACTAAATAGTGAAATAAAGCTCTGCCAGGGTAAGAGTGTGAGACTGTTTGTCATCACCTATATAGAGTTGCTGCATCAATGCATGCAGCAAAAGCACTAAAATCTTCCTAACTGAAGAGGAGAGAACTGCTCCTTTTCCTTTCTCTTTGACAATTTTCTTTTAAGCTGGAGACACTAAAATCGCTGAATTTCCAGATCAGTAGAAGTTTAAGTAGCTCATATGGTAAAATACCTAGTAACACTGTAAAACAACTAGTTGTTCAAATAGGACAGCCCCTGGAGAAGGAATTATATTAATGGAGGAAATGTGTCAGAAGCATGTCTTTATTCTCAAAGTGTACTATGAATGTTAATGAATGTTCAGCGTCCCAGGGGAGTGCATGGGCACACTTGTTATATTCAGTAATAATGTATGAGAGATGATAACTGTATTATTATACAATGTACCTAAATGATTCTGAGCAGAAACATAGTCCAAGTACTCATATGAACAATTACTGAACAATGGAATGATAGAACTCCAGCATGACAGTTGTACTGGTTACTCCCCACTGATCAAGAGTGTAACTACCCTATACTCACAGATGTTAGATTGTCAGATAACGTGTGCATGTCTGTGATGTTTTACATAGCAATGATGATTTCTTACATGTGTAGAACAATAAATTATGTATAGCAAATGTCAAGACCATGCTTCCAATCTAAATGTCAGTTCTGGTGTGAGTCCAGGGAGTGGGATTTGTGGATCTGAACCTGGCAGCTAGGTTGTGGCAAGGTGCCGCAAATGCCACCAAGTGGAAAAGATTCAAAATAGGGAGCATAATAGTAACAAAGAATAAAATGGGCTGGCATGACTTTCTGACAGCCTATTTCAGATACAACTATGGTTTTAGCAGCTAGTTCTGCTGAATTGGGTGCCAAGAAATACCATCTCTAGAGCCTCTGGATTTTCTGTCTGCCAGATTCAAAGTTCTTACAACCGTGGATGCATTAAGTTGCTCCCAGGAATGTCTGATTTTTTTTAACCGAGGGTTAAATTTCCCAGAGTTGGTGGCTACCACTGCCTTCATTGTAGAGTTTTCTCCTAGCAGTGCTCTTAGAGAGATGAAAGTGTTCTCCGAGTGTTCTGTGACTGTATTTTTATTGAAATATGAGCAATCTGATTTAAACCTCTTCAGAGTACATCTGTAAGAACAGCAGTGCTCTTAGAGAGATGAAAGTGTTCCCCGAGTGTTCTGTGACTGTCTTTTTATTCAAATATGAGCAATCTGATTTAAACCTCTTCGGAGTACATCTATAAGAACAGCAGTGCAGGACATTCCAAATGTTCCAGGCAGTAATTGCCTGAATAAAACAGCTAGAAAAGGAAAGTGGTTGGTAGCAGTGTAATTAGTTAGTGTGGAATCATTCTGATATCCTGTAAATTGGTATGATAAGCTCAAATTATGAGTACGATCAAACCAATCCTTATTGTCTTGAGAGTGGGAAAATTATACCACTTTGGAATGTAAATGGAACTTGGAAATTAATTCATTCTAAACTTACTGTGCAGGAAATCATAATACACTGGTTTATTAAAATATTCTAATATTTTCTACTATTTCATTACTTAAGTGTGAAGTGCTTCTAAAATTATTAGTATCATTCAGTCCTATGGCTGACAGCAGCAGAACTTGTAAGTAGCTTGTGAATCTATATGTATAAACATAAATTCCATCCCTCAGAGTGGTAGCTTTGTTATTTGGCTGGAAAAAAAGATATTGGCCTCTACAAATGGCAAAAAAGCACTTTCTAATAGCATAGTTCTCCAGGAAATGAAAGAGGCAATACCTCTCCTTATTTCCATCATAGCTTATGGAACTCCTGACAAAGATAAGATGAAGACTGTTTACTTTAAAAGCAAACACATATATTGTTCTTGGGGATGGGAGGTAAGAGCTGATCCTTTTCTCAGTGCTTCAGATAATAGTGAGATTTGGAATTTCCGACTCTGGTCACGGTTTGGGGTAAGTCCCTCTTTGGCATAATTCCCGACCATACTGTAAATATGACTATGTGAAGAGCTCTTTAGTTGTTTATAGGCCATTTACTAGAATATTGACAGTTTAAATTGGGAGAATATTTGTCTGCAGTGCCCACGGGAACATCTGTTTATTCTAACTTGCTTTGATATATGCTCTCACTTGTCCAACTATTCTCGGCGTTCGGAAAGCAAACCTTTCAGGATGTAGCTGTTTATTTTATCAGGAACTTTTATTAAGGTTCTAAACTCAGCTGCAACCCTCTGATTGCTATGAGAGGCCAAGGCTCAAAGATGATCCCTCTCTACGGTTGTTTTCAGAGGATCAGGAAGAGAAAACAAGGAAATCTTTTTTGCTACAGAAAAAAAAATCAAGTAAGCTTTCTTGTTATTCTGCAATATATTTACAAGTTTCCATTATCATTTTTCAGTCTGCACAGATATCTTAAAACCACTTAAAGCAGATTACTTTCCATGTTGCCTGTATACCTTAGCAGTGCTTATCCTAGAGTTTCACTGTGGCTGTTGTGTTTGCTAAAGTAGTTTCTGGTCTTGCTAGGACCTCATTGTGCAAAGCAATTTACAGGAGTCACTTGTTCATGCAGTCAGGTTCTGATGGTAAAGGTGCAAAGGCTATTATGGAAGCCAGGAGGGATGCATTTAACAAATTCTATTAATTTTTCTCACTCACGAAGGAGTGTTTAATATTTATATGTTTATATTTTTGTTCTGTGTAACAAGCCTAGAGTTTATGAATTACACACAAGAATCACCTTAAAGGAAGAGGCATGGCAAGGTGGTATCATAATGCTGGGAAAACAGAAAATATCAGATGAAGCCAAACTTCAGATTTTTAACTTACTAAGCAGGAAATACTACTCAGATATCCAAGCATGGAGTTATCTCTCAAAACTCTCATTACCTGAATGTTTATTGAGGTTACACCGAGAAACTTAGATCAGATTAAGAGTAATGAAATATTTATCAAGTATAAAATAAAGCATTATTGAAGATCTTTCTGCAAATAAAGCAATAGCAAACATAGAACTGCAGTTCACTTTTGTTGTGTAAGTGTATGATTGTTTCTCTTGTGTTTAGAAAGAAAGATCAGTTTCTACCCATAAACACTTAATAAGTGATAGATCAGGTTGCAGTTCAGTGCCCTGCAACCTCCAGCAATTTAGCCTGTGGTCACCGTGATTATTCTGTTGCTGCTGTGCTCAAAGCTACTTGTTGAATGCTTTGAAACGTCTCTTGCATAAGTTGAATAGACCAGGAGGGGGCAGAGCTGCCTAAGTGTAGTCACTTCCATGGGCTTTAACGGGCATCGATATTGCACGGTTAAATGGAAATAATTGGAAGACTGATCTAGAAAAAGATTTGGTGATAATTGTAGCTTAATATTCACCTAATATGAATCACTTTAATATTCAGAAACTGCTTATGCATATTTTCTACACAGGTCTTTCATTGCTGCTGTGCTATCAACAAATGCTTTCTGGGTTTTAATAGCCCTACTAAGAGAACTCAAGCATTAAACTGGATTATTCAGTGTACACTTGAAACAGAGTTGTCATTGTCACTATTGAGGGTTGCTGTGAATCTAGTTTATTGTCACCCTTTTTTTTTGCTTCTAACTGTACTCTGGTTTCTCTATGGTTTCTAAAGCGGTTACTCTGGGAGTTATTTTTTGTCTTTGGATTAAACTGGTTCAAACAAAAATGCTTATTTTTAATACATAGTAAAATATTAGCCACATCAGCTATAAAACAGATTAAAATCAGTATTTATCTTGAAAACTTGAATGGAATGGAATGCAACAGTTATTTTTATTTTCTGTGAAGAACCTGATTTGAAGGCCATTCACTCAAGTGATTTAAATCAATCGAAGTGCTTTGGGTAAACTAGGCTGTTGATACAGTGGGTGGTATTTTTTTCAGAACAGAGGCTGAGCTTCTTCCCAAACTGTTTGCAGCTTGAGTAAAGGGAAGGGGCGACAGTGACAGAATACGTCTTTGGGTACAGGGAATGAGTTTGTGAAGAAAGCTGGGAAGACAGCGAGGTTCACTGTTTCCTTTGATACTGTTCTTTATTATTCTAGGCTCTTTATAGGAGCCCTTTATAAAATTTTCTTCCTGGGAATTATATTGAAACATGTAATCAAAGAATACTAATATTTATCCTCCAATACAAATTATTCATAGTAATGGTAATCAGCTTCTGCTGTAGTGAACCTTATTTTACTAGAAAGCCAGAAGTACTAGATTTGAGCCTTTTGGTGACTGTGTATTTTAAAAAAATTGGCAGGAATGTACTTAAGCAAGTTCTTGAGATCTGCAGAGTAACATAGTTGGCTTACTACATTAACAAAATGGAATAGCTAAAACGGTGTCATCAGCTTCGTAGTCTGCAGGTAGAGTATGCAGAAGGATTCTGGAGATTTTTAGATCACTACAGTAAAGGCAAACGAGTCTTTTGGAGGCAGCTAATACCTACATTATGCTAAATTGACGAAGTGCTATTTTAGGAATTATAAATAGTCAATATTGACCTCTGTCTAAACTAAAAGAGAATGATTTAGGGGTTGTTTAAAATTGTGTTTTGATATGAAACATGCTTTGCAGATCATATGGGGGCTGTCTAAACCTAACAGCTGTCTCTTCAGCAAGCTGGAAGATAGATTGGTCTACCAGACTGTTCCAAAGATGTTGTCAGTTCAGATCCATGCATCTGGACTTATTGGACCGGTATTATGTCATCTGTATGAGCAATTTTGACTGCATTGCTGTTTTACTAGATACCATCTACTAATTTGGAATGATATGACTGTCGTAATTCCTTGAAGTTATTTTTTCATGAGCAATAAAAACATTCCTAGCATTGTGCCTTATTTCCTTCTAAGAGCAAATGATTGCTTATGGGTTGTGACCTCTGTTCTTGAAATTCATGTGATCAACACACGTATTATTTTGATACCAACCCCATTACAGTAAATCTGTATCTGCAAGATAAAAAACCCAGCATGTATCTGATGTACAAGAATTAGGATCCTTAATATATTGTGGGCACAGAATGCTAATTTTCCCATATAGCCATGCATCAGGATCCATCTGGTCATTGTAATGCTGTTATTAGAATGAATCTGGAAAACATGAACTGAGTGTAAGCTGATACAGTTTGTGTTCGTGCATTTGCAAGCCAAACATTTTGAAAGGGCATCCTTCTTTGGTTCTCAGCATGTGGACTTGAAAACCCAAACTTGAATATTCCCATGCTCACATTCATTTCCACTTCAAATCACTTTAGCAAAAGCATCCTGCTAAAGTATAAAAATGCTCCTAATATGAACTCTGTTCTTTGGCAGATTCCCTGTCAGAACTTTCAACTTCCTGCGTAACATTTTCAACAAGAACTTGTATTCTGAAGGCCAAAATAGCATGGCATTAATATCATTAAATAAATATAGAATCTTGAGATATTTTTAATTGCTTGAAATGCAAATAAAACCAAGCTTTACATGTAAACTTGCTGGATGATTTAGATGAACAGATGAGGCCCAGGCTGTAATTCTCTGGAAACGTTATTTTCAGAACTAGTGGGAAGTGTCCCTGCCCATGGCATGGGGGTTAGAATTAGATCATCTTTAAAGTCCCTTCCAACTCAAACCATTCTATGATTCTATGAACTGAATCTCATAAATTTTTAAAAGCTTTTTCTTCTACAGACATAGGACAATAGATCTGATTTTTTTAATGTAGTCATTGCAAGGATCTTAACAGGTTTAGGTAAAAAATGCAGTATTAAACATTTTTAAGCAAACAAAATGCTAAAATTAATATTTTCAAACCTCAAAAGTGAATGCTTATATTGCAGTCATATTCACTGGTTGCTCTTAATACTAGAGGTATGGTTCCTGGTTTTGTGATGTGTGTTTGCATCAAAAAAGTTAAACAGACTGTAACTGTCAGTTCTGAAGGCTTGCATTTCCCCCCTGAATTAAAATTACAGCTTATTTTGCAAGTCATCTATATAGTGAAATAGTACTTAGATTTACCAAAATGGTGGTTTCATATCAGCTATTACATAGAGAAAAACTCTTGAGTAATGATTTCTGCTCAAATTTATCTGCTTTCAGAATCTATCACTTCTTGCATATGAGGTGCCACAAACTTATCAAGTGACTATATCATTATTACTTTATCTTACATCATGATAGAAGTGGTCAATATTATCAGAATAACAGTAAGAAGATGAGCAGAGTTGAGCTAAACTTTAGTAAATCTGGTGGAACTGGTGGCTTCCTAGGAGCTTTGGCTTCTTCAGAGAAACAAGATCATTTCTGCTCTTACTGAGTCTTGCGTAGTCTCATAATGATGAGATCATAATAATTTTTTTCCATAATTATCTTTCTTACTTTGTTTCTGAGTCTCAAAACTTCAATGACAATGACAAGTTCTCATTATTTCAGACTAGGTGATCATGATTCGTATTCTGCTTCAATAGAAGCAGGTGTTCTTTCCTTAGTGAGAAAATCACAAGATATGAGTTTTATTTTGGTTTTTAGTTTGCCTCCTCCAGTCTGACTATAAATTTAGTAGCATAATAAGTAAGTAAAGATTTCTTGATGTAAATACTTTTTTTGGTTCATGACTTTAATTCAAAATGTTCTTCTAATGTAAATGTTAATGAATGAAAAATGTTTGAAGCCACAAATAATTATGGTTGATTTATTCAACTTACTTTCACCTGTAATCTGGCATATTTTGTATTACCTGTCTGGAATTTTAAAACTTTATGAGCTGCCTCAGGCATTTCCTCTCATGTTCTCCTTCTCTGTCAGATACATTGCCATATAAACTAATGAACTTTAGAGAAATTAGCTTGCTGACACCCTGGGGTTTTTTTTCACAATTCCTAAGATTTGTACTAGAATAAGTACAATTCATTTGGTGTCTTCACAAGGGTAAAAACTACTTAGCCACTATCAATGCCCTAGACAATTTTCAGTCACTTCTTCAAATCAGCTTAGTCTGGAAATGCTTCTTGAGTGGAAGTTTTAGGATCTATTCTCAAATACAGTGATTTCTTCTTGTACTGCATCAAACCTAAGACAAGTTATACTTTGAGTGGATTTTCTTATTGAATTTTCATCAGTGACTTCTTAAGAGCTTATTTAAAGATGTGAACAATGGACAGTAGCTGTTAGTCCTTTGTCATATAAAAATGACAACTATCTTCTTCTTTTGGAAGATGAATGTTTCTGTAATGGGACTCTGTTCTTGTATCTTGAAAACAAATAGATGTCCTGTTGCTAAAAATTTATATGATTGGATGTCACTGTTTTAGAACTTCTAGTATCTTTAGGAAAGAGCAAAATTCTACCTGAATATTTCTGCTGTTTCTAGAAACAATAATTCTGTTCCCTTAGGGTTATAGAACATACTTGTTTTATTCTGTAAGTTTCTCCTAAGAGATTTTTTTTTTTTTTTGGCTGGCTAGCTTTTACTGGAGTTGAATTTCTGAAGCTGTGAAATGTATGGAGCTTCATACTTTGCTTCTTCAAGTCTTATGTTTTTGACATGAGGTGAGAAATTATTTTCACCTTAATTTTGTGGGTGCTACTTAGCTTTGCCTCTTACAGATGCCCTGTGCAGCTTCCAGCTTGTCAAAAGCTGCAAGGATAGAAATTTTCTAAGAGTTTTAACAAACTAGAAAACCCATGGGTGCTTCACAGTATTAGCTGTCATCCTTTGTACATGACTATCTGTAATTCTGCCTACTGAAATATCATTTCACACAATTTCTACTCAGCCGGACCTTCTCCCTATTCCAGATCAGATACTCTGCTTCCTAAGTTGGCATTGTTTTCATCTTGAGACAGTATCGATGAGGTCCATTTTTGAGTGGTATGCTGCTTAGTTTGCTGGGTTTGGGGCAGCTGTGGTTTTGTGTATGTTCAGGAACATACATGAAGCTTTTGTAGGGAAATGATACTGTCATGTTTGTTATGAAACATGAGGGAATGTTTGTGGCCAACTGGCAATGCTTTACCAGCTGAAAAGAAAAAGCAAAGAACTTTTTGGAGTTTCCAGGTTAATTTGCATTAAGGAGGTGAAGTCCATGATGGAGAATTCTGTTGGTCTGCAGAGGTATAAGAAGGTTGTTCATTCTATTTCCTTCCTCATTTAGCCTTTGCTCCAGATTTCTCCATTCTTGCTGACTCCTTCTCTTTTATTGTTACTTGAGCACTCTCCTCTGTTTTGTAGGATTTGTCCATTTCTGGGCAAGTCCAAAATTTTCTGCTGTGCAAGAGCCTATGGGTAGGATGAGATATGAACCTAAAATGGACCAGTTCTGTTACAGTGCACTTTGTGTTATTTGATGAAAAAGAAGGTGAAAGTTAAGTTGGTCAATTCTCCTTTGAAATTATTTCTTCTGCTGTTACATCAGTGTGTTGGGAATACTGCATGAAGCCAGATAACAAATGGATAATGACAAAATGAATTTTGCATGAGTGAAATGAAAACTTATAGGGAGAATATTGCCTTATGCGAAATATTCCCGCTTCAGGGAAAAGGACTGGCTGCTTGACTCATCCGCTTGTTTATTCACTGAAGAAGTAACTTATGACTGTGCAATCTGCCTAATGTGCTCAGTTTAGAACAGTATCTAAATACTTGTAAATTAAATCTTGATTTCAATTTTTAAAAAACGTGAACTGTTGGTCTTTTTCTAAGCAACAGACGGATGCTAGTTATTTTTTTAATCTAGTTGTTTCTGTGATTAATATTTGTGCTGGCTGTTTACTTGTAGTATGTCTTAATTTGGCCTCTGTCCACTTGAACACTGGGTAGTTACTTTTGTTTTCAAACAAAATGTTTTCAAGCACTGTATAGCAATGCTGAAGTCTATCTGCAATTGGCACTGTAGCATTGTATATTAATTTCTCCAGTGCTGAATAATTTTTCCTCCTCTTCTTTTCCTTTTGGTCTTCTAATTTTTGTACTATTATGTTATAGTGATTTAACTTCTAATTTCCTTTCTTTGTGATACATACTACCCCTGGGCTTGTGTGTGTGTATGTACCCACTGCCTTTCCTGGGGAGAAGTGATAGAAACTTGTCCAGCTTCCCTGGAGTCTGTTTTCAGACTGATAAACTGAAATAAAAGGTGATCTTTGTGTCTTACACAGATGCAGGAGGTTAGAATTTAGTTTCACATCTAAGTTGTTTGAAGTAGTATTGTAGAATTGTATGAAAACATGTAATTTTCTATCCTTCAAATCCAACTTACCTCATTCATGGTGGAGTTTTTTCCTCCTAAGTCACTCAATTTGTACTGAAAATCCCACCTACCAATATTTGGAGAATAAATAGTTTTATATAGCTGCTTTCAAGTTGTTCTTCTCTGTATTGTAAGGGAAGTTCATTGAGGCAATTCTTAATCTTTGTACATACAGGCATTCACACTAGGAGTAAAATGATAGAATCAGATTGTGTCATCATTGCACTAGGTATTGCCAAACTTCACAAATCATTATATAATTTTTTTGGTTATTTAGACGATTGTGAATCATGCAGTTCATATTTACTGTAATGTTTAACTGTACTATTGAAGGCCATGAAGAAAAGAAAAACTGGAACTTAGTTATATGTTATATACAATATGTAATATATATCTATCTCCTATAAACAGGAAATAACTCTTCTGATTTTAATATTTTTATAAAGACAAATAATTCCATCAGTTGTTTATGAGAAATTTTTATCTGAGTAGTCTAACATTTCTATTCCAGTTGACATCTACATTTCAGAAAGTCAGATGTAAGCATTTATTTTAGTGTGGCTTGTGTCAGTTTTACTCATTCAAATATGATTGAAAAATTAATAAACTTGCTTTTGCATTTTGATGATTTTCATTTTTAAAAAGTTGATTAAGTATTATATACATTGCAATTTTTATATTTGATCTTGCAAGGTTATAGTCGGTGATGATCAGAATATAATGAATTTTTTTAACGTTGGGTATGGTCAGGTCTTTTTAGTCTGATGACTAGAGGGAAATATTCAATTGCCTTTAATAGTTTCTGAATGTAAGCATTTTATATGAAGCTTTGTTATGCTGAAGGGTCTATGTTTGCATGTACAATTATTTAATGTTTGATTTTATGTCAAGAAATGTGAATAGCAGATTCTTCATTGGGTTTGTGAAATCATGAGTTTCTAGTTGGCCTTTACATCTGACTTTACTGCCAGATGCAATACTTTTAAAGGCAGTAAATTTGCTAAGTCTAAAACTTTTTTATATCATTACTATGAAATATAGTGCTTTGGTGTCAGGAAAAAAGAATTAGTCGGATCTGGAATATTGGCACACACGTTCCTGATTAGTTATATTTACTGAAAATGCTTATTTGAAATTATTCTAGAACATTTCACTAGAGAGGTATTGTTCCAGACTTTTTTTTTACAGAAAGTTAAAAGTATGAATCAGAATAAAGTAATTTAGGTTTTGCCATAATTATTTACATATGTGCATAATTATTTATATATATCCAGAGTTATTTATATATGTTATGCTTGAAATCTGTTCGTATCTTATTTTCTTCCTCAGTTTACTACCTGTGGTATTTCCATTTTTTTCCCTTTTCACTTGAATATATTCATCAGCTAGTAAGATGTTTACTAAATTTTACTGTGTTCCATGGGTACAGCTGGCATCATGTTAGATGTCCTATGTAGCTATGCGATATCTTCAGTTTTACAGTATTTACAGAATCACAGTAGCGTGATTAGTAATTACACGGTTCTAAAGACAAATGCAGGCTCTGGAGTTTCAGGTGTGGTCTTATTTCACAAGAACTTGTAGATTTTAGGTGCCTTCTGTGGGAAGTTTGCCTCAGCAAGCTAACAGTCATAAAAACAAGTGCAGCACAGATCTGCCATTGTGCCCTGTGAATGGCACCGTGCCCACCACAGCGTCAGCTGTGGCAAACCCCCCCTCTGCTCTGCTTGTGTGCAGCCCAGAACTTCTGTCACTAATGTCCTTGACAATTTTGCCATATGTTTTGCTCACTTTCTCATGTTATATGTGCCCAGAAGCCGGCTTGAGTTGTACTTCAGTTCCAAACATACCGAGGGCCCCCCTTTCCTGGTTCTGTAAGCTGGGAAGTGTCACTAGGCTTTTCCAGGTACCAGGCATGGCTCTGTGCCACCGCATCATTGTGCAAATTTAGGGCTTAGAGCAATCTTGACAAATAGTATGTTTTGTACATATAAATAGTTAGCAGTTCTATTTCCTCTTCTTGCTTTTCAGATGTAAGTCCCTTGTGAGTATCCCAGAGATGGCAGGTATCCAGCAGGTTCCTGATACTTTCAAGCAATACTTTATATTCAGTCAATTAGATCCTTAATTTAATAGCTTCTGACAATAAACCATTTTAGAACCCCTTTCAAAACAGGTAGAAATACATGCTATTTTTAATAGTGTCAGGCTGTCAGCTGTGCCAAGAAATTCTCTGGCGAACAACTAATTACATCCACAGATAGAGCCTGACAAAAAATTTGCTTCAAGCCACAAGTCAGAGGCTTAACTATTGTTTGTGTCAAGTTACTTTACAGCTTGTGATTTTGGTGAGTTGGGTGGGAATGTGGCTGTGAAGCAGGGTTCTTTGTTTGAGACATAGACCCCCGCTTTACCCAGCTTATGGAACCATATGTAAAATGGCCTCTTTGCTTTCACTTAACAGGATGCATTCACCTTTCTGCTCTGCTGAGCACCATTTCATGACTTCACAGCCCAGGAATTAAACCCTACACACAAAGCAGCTTTACCAGTAATTGTCTGCAGATTAAATTAAATGCCTGTTCTCAAACAGTGTATCTGAATTGAATCAAGCTCACTTCTCCCTTTATGTGCTTGTTCCCGTCAGTAAGAGGCAGCTACTGAAAAATGTTTCAGTCCTTGGGAGCTTGTCTCTCAATGATTCGATGAAAGTACAGGGCATTTTGTGTGTTCAACATGATGTTAATTCTATTGTGTTGCATAATGAAAAAAATAGCTTAATCTGCTAATATAGCATCAATGTGTTTTACTGATGGTAACTACTGCCACTAGCTCTGCTTTGTGCTGCGACCACTGAATTCCCACTGTCATAGTGTTTGGCAGTTTGAAATGTTGGTTTTATTCTTGTAAATGAGTAAAATTCAGATTTTTTTAAATTAGATAAACTGACGTCAAATAATATTGACTAGTTTAATTAAGTTGTGCCTCTTCCCTTTCACTTTTGTGTGTTACATTTTCATATGTGGAGAGTATAAAGCTATTAATTTCGGGAAGAAAACATTTAAACATAAGAAAATTAAAGAACTCAATCAGTTTCTGCTGAAGTGGATTTATGTATGTATTCCTTCTATTTTTATTTTGTCATGATTGTTTACAGTATTGCTGAATTGTGCAACTGTTCCACAAATTCTTGACTCAGAATGTGCTGCAACCTGCTTTTTACTTAAAAATTTTATCTCACCGCTGACTGTCCAGCTGGTGTAGCTGATGAATAAGTTTGGGGCTCATCATAGTTTTTAAAATTTCACAACCCCTGATTTCTCATTAACTGTACACTTCATGGTTGCCAAACTTATCCCACCAATCTTTCAAAGACAAGCATATTATCACATTACTCAATATAATCTTTGCATAGTTTCTGTAATGATGTTATGTGTGAAAGTCACCTCAAAACTTGAGTTTGGGGCTGTATTCAGTAAAGATGCAAAAAGAATATGGACTTACCTTAACATTTCTTAATGTAGGGAGGTCTGGTGCAAAGTTGACCCTAACTCATTCAGTCTCAGTCAGATTTTACAAATGCCCCTGAACTGTGGTGGTACTATTTATGACAAATTCCTAAGATTACTCCTTTCAGAAGAACAGAGCTGTCTTTAATAACCAGACAGATTCACTTTGGAGTGAGTTGGTTTTTAACATTAAGGTTTTAATTCCTCCAAGTTTTAACATGTTCTTAGGAAACAGTTAATCAATGGGACAACACTGAGTCATTTTAAGAGTGGGTCAAGAATTAACGTACTTTTTTTTGAGAACAGCATACTGCTTTCTACAGGCTTTTGAAAATGAAATGCAGGTTAATTGTTTAATATTTTTATATTTTTTAAAAATTAAGCTTTTTTAGTTGCATAGAGTATGAAACTACTTGCTGAGGAAAAAAACAATTTTTTTCTCTTAAAATTGATGGAAAAAATCATGTATATCATACTAGCTATCTTGTGTGCTAGCAGTAAAAAGAAAACAGTTAATGAAGTGTTTTATTTACTGCTGTACAGTCATCTTCCAACTACTTTTCTTGACTTTACTTTAACTGATACTTCTGGAAGTGGCAGGTGCGTAGGTGGGAACACAGGGTCCTCTCTGAGGGGTGCTGCACTTAAATATTTCAACAGGACTTTCATCCATTCCAAAATCATGGAAAGTTTTTACAAAACCGTTCAAAAATGAGGGAATATTGATATATCCTTTCCTGAACAGAATACCACGATCTATTATATGAGTATCAACACACTTTAAAGTCATGGCTTTTTTAGAATTTGAGAGGGAGATTTCAATATTGAACTGAGAGTCTCCATCAACGTAATGATGAACATAGTTTTATCGGCAACACAAGAAAGACTTCAAGAAAGAAAAGGAAAAGATGAAGATTATATTTCTACCAGAACTGTGATATTGAAGTGCCTTGTGTCTATAGAAACAGCTGCACAGCCTCCTTCCACCACATAGTTTGTATTCTCAGCCCGGCTTTGCCAAAGGTATCTAGTTAGAAAGCTGAAAGTAACAGCAAAATGAGAACTTAGTCTAAAATCTTACTTTAAATGCCATGCTCTCAGGGCATCATATGTACTATTCCATGCTAGACTTCATTGCCTTTTATGGTTTTCTGCTATTGCTAACTTTGTAGATTTATTTCTTTGTACTCAATCTCAGTCTGATTCAACCTTTGTTTTCCTTTCACATGACCAGAACTCTCACTCAGGCCTTTCTCATTTCATGTTTTGACAAATCCAGTCATCTTCATTCTAGTCTCAACAAATACTGGCTTGCAACATGTGTATATTTTATAATATTTTTTCCACTTGTTATTTTGATGTTTGATTGTTCTTTTTCTTGCACTGTGGGATTATTTGCTTCAACTTTTTAGGCCACACCTTACCATCTCTCATATGCTTGAACTGCTGACTGTATGGCATCTGCAATACCAGCCTTTATTGACCTAGCAAGTGTTTCCAACAAGCATCTTTAAATTTCCCCTTATGCACCATGCTGCCATATGGGTTTTAATACAGTGTTCACTTATCTCCCTCCCTCCTGGTAGAGTTCTGTCTGACAACACAATGGATGGTGACTTTTAAGGCTGATGTGCTACACACTGTCCTCGTGCTGTTCTTGCTCTGTTTAGGTTTTCCTTTGAGTTTTGAAACTGAGGAAAGGATTGACTTGGTTCAGGTTCCTGGTGCAAGAGAGGCTTCTCATTTCAGAGCTGGATTTGAACGGTCAAGTTATCTTCTGTATTTTTTCTAATGAATGGCAGAGTGTGCTTCTTCACTTGCTGTTCTTGAGGATCTCGGTAAGGTGCTTCACTTCACCCAGGCATATTGTACAGATCCAGGATGCCCATCTCAGAGTGCTGTTTTCCATTGCATTACTGGACACTTAAAATTACGTATTGCAGTGTCAAATGGAACAATGTCAAGGGACTTTTGTGGATTCTGGCATAAAACTTTTCTGAGAATGAGAATAAGAGTCATATTTACAAGGATCTAGATGTGTCTAGTGATGAAGATGATCAACTAATAGTATTTTTGAAGAGGTATAAACAGCTCATAGTGTTTTTAAATAATTTGTTAATTTTGCCATTTTCTAGGTCCCTCTCTCCAGTTACTGGCTGACTTTGGAATCTCACAGTTTCATAAGAGGCAAAATACTAGGGTGCTGAGCAAGTGGAGGGGAAATGTATCTACGGTTATCTACTTATGTATTGCAGTGGCTTTGAAGTACTTCATTACATGTTCATTAGTTCATGTTACAGTTGATACCAAGTTAATCCTATTAGAATTTAGTATTTTACACAGCTTTGGAAGAGATAATATGGGAGGCTTCTGGAAGGAAGTAGTTCGTAGCCTTAGATTCCTATCAAAGATTTCTTATTTTCATTCCAAGCTGGGAGAGGGAAACCATGAGTGAAGATTTAGGGATAATGAAATAGATTACATTATCACAGAAAACAATGGTATTTTTGTTAGAAGCAAAAGTAAAAGAGTAACCTATTGAACTACTGTAAGTAAATTTCCCAAACAGGGCAACCACAGCGTCATGATTACTTATTTCTCTTCCTAATCAGTCACAGCATGATCCAAGAAACTATTTCCCAGATGCAATAAATCTTAGTTTTCACTTCTAAATTGTATTGAACTTCTCTTAAGCAATTTAGTTGAAATTCTGGTGGGTCTCTTCCAACCTGGTTATTCTATGATTCTATGATTCTCTTTAGCCTTGGTAAGATAATCATAGAAATAATAGTTTAGAATAGTGATTAATCACTAATGTGGCAAAGGGGAAGAAAAAAGTAGAATTTTTAAGTCAGTAAATTTTAATGTGTTTAATTTATAAGTGTCTAACAGTGCTGTATGTCAGTAATTTCTGATAACTTTTAATTGTGAAAAGTCATATGAAATTTGCACATGCAGATAAATATTGAACCATGAATAACTGTAGGATTGTATGAAATGTAGAAAGTACAGGAACATGGCAATAAAAAAATGATGGGATAAAGGCTGTCTATAAACATTCCCCATGTCTGCAATCATTAACAAATGCAGTCTATGAATAGTCTATGAAGTTTTTATTGCATTCTGAGACTTGGCAAACCTGTATTAGAAAACATTTAGCTATAAATTTAAATATATTTTAGCATATTTAAAGAAGCGTTCCTTATTGAGTATTTGGGACTGAAAACTACTTTTGTAGACAATGTGATAAGTGCAAGAGGGATGTCTTGTGAAATGGACTTTTATTAAGCTTAATCACTGCAAAATAAAAATCCAATTAAGGCATTGAAAAGATAAAGAAAGACCATCTGTGAGGGAATTTGCTACTGATCTAATGATAAGCTAATTTTTCAGATAATGTCAGTACTGTACTTTGCAGGTGATGAAGTAGACAAGTTAGAAATCATTATAGATTGAATTTTTGCCAGGTTTGTTAACAGATTGGATAAAATCAGTGGAAACAATGCTTGTAGGGTAGTTAAACACAAGGTTATAAAGATATTCTTTCTTTCTGGATGGTGACATTGCATTCCACTGTGTTTCTGAAAACACTGCAAGCAATGTAGTGGGAAATGTATTTCCTACCCTACAAAATCTTACCAGATTTCTAAAAGCCAGCAGTGACCATATGCACTCAACTTCATTTTGTCCTAGAGATTATGTTAGTGTGCATGTGACAATGAGTTACATGTAATGGAAATTTTTTATTACTTAACTGAAAATTGCTTTCCACTAAAAAAACTAATTCTTCCTTGATTTTGTACTATTGGGGGAAGATAAAGACTGTTTTGTTAATTTTTTTTATCAGTAAGTTTTCAGCTTCTTGTAAATAAATTCCTTAACCAAGAAAAAAAGTTTATCTATGTTTAACTTCATGGAGAACTAACTAGGAAAAAAGGTTGAGTGGTGATTAGGGTGCTTCACATGGCCTGGTCCAAGGTTAGTACAACAATAAATCATCATGACCTGCTTTGTTACTCTAGCTGCACAAATGCGATACTGAGAAAAACTGAGACATTTGCTTAAAGCTTAGCCTAGGTGAGATGAAGGTAGTATTATAGGTGCTTTCTCGACTGCTAAACTTTGCCTGTGCAGATTGATAAGTTATGTATATGAGAGTTTGATTTGTAGATGAAAACTCCCAAAATTGTCCTGTTAGTAAGAGCAGGAGATTTTTTCACTACGGTACCTGTCAAAGAATCATTGGTCTTTTGCAATGTAGGCCTAATTTACTCAATTGCCAGCTATTTCGTACCTAGCAAGTATGCTTTGAAGTCAAAACATTATTTAAAAACTCTTTCGACCCCTATATGTAGTTCTAGTACACAGAAATCTTGATTCTGTGCATTTTGCATGAGCAACTGTGCTCAGCGTGAGCAGAACCAGTAACTCTTCTGAAATGCTGTTTAGATCTTGTCTGTCAGGAGGTGAGAAGGAAAATTAAGGGTATTGGAACTATGTGTGTGACTGAAGAATTTTATGTTTCATGTCTTATTTGCCATATATCCCCTTCTCTTCAGTAAGCTTTACTAAAGATCTTTAACTGTTTGACTTACATTAATACTGTGTATTTGAGTAGCAAATAGCTTGCTGTGTAGTTATATATTCTCTAATTAAGATCAGGACTTCAAAAGAGCAAGCAGAAGGACCTTGTTATGGGATATTGGAAGATAATATATATTCTACAAGGATCTTGAGTATGATAGTAAACAGTGAGATATATCTTTAATCTCTGTATATAAAATCAGCACCTTTCTGATCACATCATTCTAGTTTCTAATAATGTTACGCCTGCATATAAAACATTCCTGTACTTCTACAGTGCTCAAAGGTGGCTCTAAGTTTGTCCCAGTTTTTGTAATTGATTTCTTCATCTTATCTAGGCTTTTTAGGTATAATTAAATACGTTTCCTATGACAGTCAGAACTACAGGTGCCACGTGCCATGGCAGTATTTGCTGGCCAAGTGAAAAAATTTAGTATTACTGTAAAGTAAGCTGCTTAAGTACTTTGTTGCATCCATCTGCTCTTTTTTTTTCCTTTTCTTTTCAAAATAACAGGCACATCCAAACCATTGCTGCTTTTGATCCTGTCAGCTATTGTTCACAAGAGAGAGGTATGTTACATGAATAACACTTCAAGTTTGATTTTATTAGCCAAAAGGATAGCTCTTTATTTTAGTATGGATTGTCTTGGTTTGAATTTCTGTTCTTGGGACCATGGCAAAAACTTTTATTGCAGTGTCTCTGCTCGAGTTAGTGAAATCAAGAGGCAGTGCAGGAGACTCAGTCATTCAGATAAAGCTTGCAAAACTAGCATCTGAAGCTTTTTCTCCCATGAATGTTTTGCTTGAAGCTGGTTTTAGGTGTGAAGCCTCAGTTCTGACTTTAGTGAGGAAATAATGAATGGTAGACAGTTAAAGGCCAGATGCTAACTGTATTTGATTCCTTTTGCAATACTGCTCAAGTAAATTAAGTTTGTGAGAGCCCTGAAATAGCACTTAATCCAGAGGTGGCTGTATACAGAAATTGCATCATCTTTCATAGCAATTTTGGTTTGTGGTTGGCTGACCTATGAGCCACAGCGGTCAAACTGAATCCCAAAGGGTTGCTGTGGATTAGGTTAATGTCACTAAGGTCAGAGGCTGGACTTGAATTACATATATGCATGTATCACTGTTTTTTGTACTTTACAGTTTTTCTATATAAAATTCTACCCGAATACATTCACCTGTTTTCTGCCTTTTTCCAGTCCTCAGTGATGGTAAGAGCTATGCAGGCCTTAATATACACTGAATAACACACACATTATTATTTGTTCTGTTATTAACAGACATGATTCATTTTATGTCAACCTATTGGCCTGCGTCTACCAAAGCACTTACAGGATTCTATAATATAAAAACTGTGGACACTTTGTTGGCATTTATCAATACTGGATCTGTGTAAAACTAAAACTGCAAAGTTAAAATGTATTTTGGGCTGTGCATACATAGTTTTGATAGCCCAACAAATCCTCTCCCTTAGGAACTATTGTCTTATACACAACAAACGAGATATATTTTTCTGCTGCGACACAAGTTCTTAGTCATTGAAGAGAAAATGGAAGGAGTTTGCTGATTACTGCTCCTATCAAAAGAGAATTCAAAATATAGAAACTACATTTCTGCGCTAATAGAAAATAGTATAAGATCCAGTCTGTTTTATAGAAGCTTCTCAGATTATTCTGTGTTTATCTCAAAGATGCCTATCAGTAAGCCTATTGGCATTTTACAAGCAAAGATGATCCCTACCAATTTCAGATAATGTGCTTAAATCTATAGTCCCAAAGAAAGACTTTTTTTTTAATAGCAGTAATCCTTTAATTGACTGGGTGTGGAAACACCACAGGGCCTCTTCTGGGTTCCCTGGTGAGAGGCTTTCTGTATGTAATCTGTTACAGATGTTTAAAATAAACCCTGTTATAAAGCTCAGTAAGTTTTTAATCTTTTCTTCAAATATTTTCAAAGCTCTTACGTTCAATATGTTTAATGATGCAAATGCACTTTATGCAATGGATTTAAGATGTAGAGTAAGTACTAGATGAAATAAAAGAGTTAAACAGAAGCTAGCAGAAATTTTTGTCCATTAGGGGAAACAGTATTCAGAAATGTATTTAAAAAAATATTAATTATTTTAGAAAGAAGAATAGAAGATAAGAATATAGGCATCTTCATTTTTAGTTACATTTGTCACCTAAGAAGAAGTTTAGAGAAGTTCTAATATTGTTTGCTATGATGCCTGTTTGAGCACCTTACAGTTCAAGTAGCCTAAGAATAACCAGCAACATTTTTTTGAGACACAGCAAGTTGAATCAACATAATGGAAAAATTATCCTGCTATCAAAAGCTAAAAAATTATATTCTCTTAGGAAATCATATGCAATATCTGCCAAGTGTGTGATCATATTAAGTACATGAAAGTGCACTAAATTGTACCTTTTAATAATAAAGTACACTGAATTCCTTCCTTAGAACTTTTTTTTTTGGCAAAGTAAGCTATCTACAGGTAGTGAAAGTATTCTTTCTTCATATTCCTGGAGTTTTAAAGCTCATTTTACATGACAATCGTTTATTTCAACTGGGACTTCCATAGCAAGTTCATAGTAGGACTGGTTCATTTTAAAACTGAAAAGAGGCACTTTAAACACTGAAAAGAATGTTGGTAAATTAAGGCAAACATTTAAGAAGAAAGGCTACCGTCAACATTTTAATTTGAGTTACCTTTTGTAACTAAATTTCTACATTTGTAACCAAGTCCTCCCTTGTGGAAAAAATAAGTAAAAAAAATGATCTCTCTTTCTTTCTCCTGATCTTTGCAAATATATTTTAAATAGATAAAGTACAGTAATTTCTTTCAATGTAAATCAAGAAAATGTATAAGTTCAAAAGCAACAAACATCTGGTGCTTCTTACCTGTCTCTCTTTACTCCTTTTCACTCACTTAGGTTTTCTTTTCCTAAACCTCACAATTTTCCTTTATTTCTTCTTCTTCCTTTTTTTTTTTTTTTATTTGTCCCATGATGAAGACTATTTTTCCTTTGCCAAGCAAGGAATAATAAAGAATAACTTAAAGAAGTTCCACCTACTGTAGATGGCTGGCTGAATCATTAATTTATTAAATAACCATAATACCTTTTAACAACTGAAATCTTTGACACAAAGAATAATTTTAAACTTCTTTGGTTTTTTTTGTTGTGATATTTGATGATCTTTTTTTTTTTTTGCCAAATACTATATATAATTCTGTGCTAATACCCTTATTCTGGAATTAGAGATTCATTCACTGTTTACCACTCCCTTACCTGTTCAAGGCCAGGTTGGATGGGGCCTTGGGCAACCTGATCGAGTGTGAAATGTCCCTTCCCATCGCAGGGGGGTTGGAACTACATGATCTTTAAGGTCCCTTCCAACCCAAACTATGATTCTAAGATACTCCTGCCAAGATGAGATGTTTCAAGAGAGAAGAGAATATAATTTCATCTTCAGTTTTTATATACTACACAGCTGCCAGTAGACAAGATTTTTATACTGTAATATATATGTGAGATGCACATCTTTCATAATCTATTGATACTATAGAAATATACTGGATTTACAAGTCTGATTTGGGGAAAACCTACAATCAGGTCAAAGAACTAGGAGGAAACTCCTTATATGAATGCTATCTGCATTTCAAACAACATTTTTCCCTAGTTATCACTGAAGCTGATGTTAGCAAAGACTAACAGCTTGCCATGATGGAAAAGAAAATGTAATTTATTGCTCCATGCCAGTATTCATTGCTGTAGTAAGCATTTGAAAGACACTGAAGTCTGTCCAGGACAGTGTTCTGCTTTCAAAACAACTGAAAAAATTGACATGCAGTAATTTGAATCCTGCTTGGGGCTATATTAATGACTTCCTACTTCCTCTAAAAATTATTAAAGATAACACTAAAAAAATTTAATTAAACTAAATGCCCGATTACAGTTATATTAAAAGTAGCACATGAAGTGGAAGTTCCCTGATGACATTCAGTGACATAACTGAAAATGATTAGGAATATCATGCTGTGTTCTTTCCTTTTACACTTTTGAGAAGTTTAAATAATTTCTTAATTGATTTAGAATTTAAGCAGAAGCAAGGAGCAGGGGTTTTTTTCTGCTGCTTGGTGAACATAAAATCTGTGGGATTCTCTGTTCAGCTTCCTGATTGGTGGAATCACAATAATACCATGCTGGAAATATTTTTTTAGTTAAATTTTTTGAGAAGGTTTGAAGATTAAGTACAAAGTTTTACTATTCATTAGTTTTGAATGCTCAGCCATGAACGAAAAAGAGGAGTAAGGCATGCCTGAAGGGGAAAATTCTTCTGTTGGGGGCACAGAAGATACAAACAGCTCTTTCTGTAATGGGCATTATTCTTGATTTTGTTACAGAATAGAGTGCAGGACATAAGAGTTACAAGTGAAATAGTTTGGTATTTGGGCTCCAGGATAAATGAAGTCCAGGATTGTGACTGCATTTTGGTGTCTCTGTCACTGAAGAAAACCAAAACATCTTAAATTTTTCCCTCTTCTGTTTCTGTCCCCTAGACTGCTGTTTGTCTCATAGGGATTTAGCTGAAGTGGATATACAAGTATAAAGATGTTGGGCATAGCCCTTCCAAGTTCTCACATCCCTCAAGTTATCCTCTGAGAGCAGTTGTTCTGTGGCATGCTGTCTGCATGCTGACAGACTCTGGTTGCCCTAAGCAGTCAGTAGCCTATCATTTTCATCTGCAACCTCTTTTCACCATCCCAAGAGTTTAGGTGCCAGGTTTGAAGTCAGCTCTGGTGCAGCCCAGCTGTGTAATCTTTCATCAGAGTGCTGCAAAGCAGTCAAGTTGTAGGAAAGAGCTGTGGCAAGTGGAAGCAACCAAACAGTGAGAAAGAGCTTTGAGAAGCCTCACCTGGGGCCTCCAACCTTACACCTCTGCCCACTGACTCAGGACATGCATTGAAACTCAGGGTCTTGGTTTACTTTGGCAATCTGGACTTTCGCCCTACCCTGTTACCATCACTGGATCTGCTTTGCTGATCTTGTTTGCGCAGTCGGGTACTGTGCACTGTGTTGGTGAGGTCACTGCCCTGCCCTCGATGCCTGGCTTCCCTTCCCTTATGGGGCAAGTACAACTGGAAATGTGAAATCATCATTTGTTTTGGATCTGAGAAAATATTAGAAACATTTCTGACTCCTTGTATCTTTAAACCACCTTGTTTATTTAGAAAGCATGCTAGTTTGCCTATTGTTCTGTGCGCTGCTTAGGGAGAGTAATAATACTCAACATATTCTATTTCTTTCTAATCATGGAGGAAGAGACAGTCCTGGTCTTCTGCATTTTTTTGTAAACAAACCGGCAAATATACAAATAACTAGATGGGCATGGATTTTGTAATTTAAGTAGAAGGCCATCTGATATACAGGTGGACATTGAAAAGAAAAGCATAAAGCCAAAAGTTATATACCATAAGTTATATAGAAAATCTTAAATTTGATGTAGAGAGTAGCTATTCCTCTTTTGAGCTTCCTTAGAGTAATGACCTTAGAAGCCTAAGTGAACAGGAACTACTACTTTGGATGTTTTTCATTCCTAGTGACTGGGTTTTGGGGAAATTCCATGTAAGTCAGCATTTTAATAAAAGTGTTAAGGTAAATCTTTCTAATATAAGCATAGCTAATTTAATATAGATGTATATCTGTGCATGTATTTTCAGATTAATCATAAATCTATTTTCTGAAAGATGGAATTCTACACGTTGCAACATGAACTTCTGTTTGCATGCCGGAAAAGTGAATTTTTTTAACTACTTTGCCGTTTGTAGCTGTTAGAGAAGCAAAGGAACAATGTAGACACGTGCATGTTTATGAATGTACTTCTTGCTTTGAGGAAATGCCTGTATTAATCTAAAATTGTTTGTGAAATATTTCTGCGATTGGTACCATGGTTCTACCCTGTATTTAGTTCTTCTATTCTTGTTTTATTATTAAACATTGGAACCTGCCATAATTAGCCACACCAATAGTGAAGGTAATTTTATTTGACTGGATATTTAACTGCTCTGTTTAACCTTAAACAGAGTAATGTCATAAAGTAGACTTACTTCACAAGACACACAAGATGAATGACCTGGTCTCGCTTAGCTATCACACTGACATTTGTTAATCTCAGGAAAAGAGAATGTCCATGCTTAGCAGGAAAATGTCATGCCATATCTTACATGTCTCAAAGCAAATCATTATTTGTCCTGTTTCCATCTTTTTGCCTTTGTTTTGATTTATCTTGTTAACAACTCCAGTTGTACTTTTGCATTTGGTGAACCAGCACAGGGGATTTTAGGCTGGACATTAAGAAAAAATTTTTCACAGAAAGGATCATTGGGCACTGGAACAGGCTGCCCAGGGAGGTGGTTGATTCACCTTCCCTGGAGGTGTTTAAGGCACGGGTGGACTAGGTGCTAAGGGGCATGGTTTAGTGTTTGATAGGAAGGGTTGGACTCGATGATCCAGTGGGTCTCTTCCAACCTGGTTATTCTATGGTTCTATGATTATGCAAAGAAGTTTAATGAAGTTTAGTTTAATTTGCTTCTCTAGAGTCTCAGTAGCTGTCTTTACTCCTGTCAGTACTGCACACTGAGTACTTCTTAGCGCTAAGTCCTTTCCCACCTCAGCACTATCGCTATCTGATGGTTTTTCTGTTGATCAGCCTTTTTGGCTGACTAGTCTAATGCTTTCCGTCTTAACTCTACTGTGACTCTTTAACTAACTACCCTGCTAGGCCTTCAGCTCTAGATTTCATCCCATCTTCAAGTTGCAGTACAGCTCCTATTTCAGGTTAATGCACTGCTTCTGTGCTGACCTGTGCGTTCTGTTATCATCTGTTCACCACATTTCACTCCCACTCTTGGCTTGAGTCACAAGGCTGCATTGATTTTATCACACTTTTTCACTTGCTTTTCTGCTTCCATGCCTCACTAATCCCTCTTCTGCTCCCTTCTTTCTGTCTCAACTTTTCATCTCTAACTGTATCTGTCTTCCTGTCATCAGGAATATATTCTTGTTACTAGCTCATTGTCCATTGCCAACCAATCTCCCTTATTTCTTTCTCCTCTAAGTAATTTCTGGCCAATATGCCATATCAAACTGCCCTTTTTCTTTCCTAATTTCACTGATCACATCGAATTGTGCCTTATCTTAAATTCATGAATTGAAAGGTGAGAAATTTGGAACCAGCATGGTACATTATTTGGGGGTGGTCCATTGTTTGTGGAACATCAATATGACCCAGAGTTTATTTCCTTTTGGTCAACAATAAATAATCTGCTGATGTGGATAGGAGCAGCTGTGTGCTTTGTATTACTCTAAACCATGTATTTATATCATGCACTGTTCAGCTGTGGGGCTTTTTCTCTGGATTAGACACAGAAAAGCGAGACTTGATCTGCAGTCCTGCATCTTGAGAGGAACACATCTGTTCTGATGTTTAATAACTTCTGTCATATACTCCATAGTTCATAAATATTTTCCAAGACATGAATCAATTACCTTTCAAAGAAGATATGAATAGATTACAGAATATGTGTTCCTATGGATTCCTGACATTCTGATAAAGCATACGTACCCAGTAAAATTGCTCTGTGTTACTGTAAATGTTAAGGCAAAATTTATAATCCTGGTCATAAGTTTACATTAAGTTTGAAATACTTCAGAAGAGATAACAAGTAAACTAGTTCTATGAACAACTACAGAAAACCCTCAGTTTGTGCTCTTGGGTGTAATTAATGTTATGTAGGCCATGCAATAAAAACAGCAGATAGCTGGTATGTTGTGGTTTACTCATATGCATATACCTTTTGTAGTGCTTTTGTGACTCATAGCCTTATTCTAGGATAAGTTCCCAGGGAACTATTCCTTTTCACTTAAATATTTGGTAGCCCAGATTCTATTTTAGAAAAGTGACTTTTTTTAAGGCCTCCTGTCAATGCGGCGTGTTGATTTCAGACCACAATTTTCGTAAACTTGTTCTGATTATTTGGAATCAAGGCTGTGCAGCCTTCAGGAATAAAGATACATCAGATAGAATGTAGGTACCAGTCAGAGGAATTATTTACACTGTTTGCAGATTTGGGACACTAATTAACAGGTCTGTTAATGATACGTTAGGCAAAGGAACTATGTAAATAGAGGAAACTGAATGCACAGAGTGAAAAAGTTTATGGTAGAAATTTTAGTATTTTTATAGAAGTACTTCTCTTTTGAACACATAGCACGAGTCAATATCGATAGGGGCCTTAAGTCTCCTGATCCTTCTACTCCAGGTAACTGCACTCCTAAAGCGTATGTACAACTGCAAGTCAGAAGATATTTTCCTGTTGAAGAAGAGGAAAGAAAAATCTGCTGGGCTTTACTCAGAGCCATATTAAAAGGAGGAAATCTTGCTTTCTCATGACATTATTGCCACTGTCTAAGCATGTTGTCCTTAGCGTATGCTAAATCATTTGCTTTCTATGCATCATGGCTCTTGAGCATGGGAAATAATATGGACACTGGTGTTAAAATCTTAAAGTAAGATGAGAGTTTCTGACTATTAGCTGAATTGGCATGGAGTTCTTTTTCTAGCAGAGAGCATCACCATGGTCTAAAAACAGTTAGGCAAAAATAGGATCACAGTTTATTTTTCTTGCATTTTTGTAACAGGTAATGTAGCTTAGCTGATGCATTTCATTAATCAGTGTACTTTGGCAGAAGCATTTGTCTCTTATATAGACTGTCCTGTATAGGGTCCCAGCTACTGTAACTTTGGAAGATACTCATAACACTTACTCACCCACAGACTATTGACACATCTCATTTTACACCTGTCAGTGCGCTTGAAAATAAAGTATAATATTTCCCCAAACATTTCTGGGTTGTTGAAGGAGTATAATGCCCATTTGAAAAACATTGAAGATGTTACAAATAGACCTACTGTTTACGTGGCAGCTGGTTAGGGAAGGGCTGCTGCACGTCTGCCATCTGCCAAAGAGGATAATGTGTTTTGTAACTGGCGTTCTTGTTAAAATTGTAGGCAGCAAACAGGAATAGAACTGATGGACCGATCCTGACTCTGATGGTGGTTTTTGCATCCCTGGAAAACTGGCTTAATCTGTCTGGCCTACCGGTTTCTTATGTTGTATAATCAGAACCTTTTTGTGCTGTTTTGTTATTCTCTTGTGGGAAAAAGAAAAGCTATATGTCTTTACATAAAACATTTTGTGGTGAAAAGCTCCCTAGGAAAATTTAACTACATTTTGAAAATAAAGTGAGCCTCACTTATGATAAGGGAAGAAGGGGATCTTGATGACATTCCTGCTTATCTTTTAGTTCTTATCATAATTAGCAACAAAGTTGACTGTGATCCTCAGCCTGCTTTTATGGTCAGTCAGTATTGCCAAGATCTATAGACTAACAAAGGGCGAAACAAAACTTTGGTCACTGCCTTCTAAGTGGACTCTCCAAAACCATTTTAACTGTCTTTCTTCCCTCAAACAGCAATGTTTTCCCACAGAAATCTGCAGAGAGCAGAGAATTACTGGTTAGTGTTTAGACTGCAGTTCAAGGCTTTGAGTTTTTTCATCTAATGCTGATGATATCACTCTTTAGCTCATTAAGCTCTGTAACCCAAATGAAAGACGCCAAAGGACTTGTCTGTGAAGCAAAAGCACACTTGCTTCTTGCTGCGAAGTTAAGCTGCACATAATGCTGGGTGGTTATCTTGAATGATAACATTTTGGCAACAAGAAGAAAATATGTCTGTGGAGATCGCAAAGAGAGGGTTTTTTAGTGTGAACTCATGTCACCCTCCTTTTTGTGGCCTATTGTCTGTCGATGAATTTTAAAGAAGCCCTTAAGGGTTTGGCACAGAATAAAAGCATTGTGCTAGCTTCTTAAGTCAGACTATCCCTTCACCTTGCTGCACAACCAAACCTGGTTTGTTCCTTGTTTTTCTCTCGGCTGGACTGAAGAAGGAACCCACATAAAGAACAGTGAACTGGAAATTGTTAGTAGCATTCCAAGAGTCATTTTTTTCTGACATTCTGATGTAAGATATTTCTGTAAAACTCTCTCCACCCACTACAGGTGACTAAGATTTTGAAATTGGTGCCACAAGAAGCTTAAGTGGTTGTCCAGCATTACAGTACCTTATGCAGACTGATCTGCAGAAGACATCAGTTGTTCTGCTAGAATTAGACATACCTGTAATGAGTGGGATGCAGACTGGATGTAGCTACTTGTTTCAGTCTTAACATTGCTAAAGTTTTCTTGGTCAAAATGATAGCTTTCTGCCTCTTTTCCAAGTGCCATGTTTAATGAGCACATAATATGTGCAAGGGGATGCTGTTATTTGAAAATCAGAAGTTAATTTATGTTATCAACTTATAAGAGAAAACTTTGCATATATTTTTCTTCTATGTTTTATGTTCCACTATAGCAAAGTCTGTTTCCTTTCAGTACATAATCCTGCAAGTACCTGTCTTATTTGTTTTTCCACAGCCAATAATTTTACTGTTCCTAGTTATGCTCCATTTTTATCAGAAAACATATTGTGAGAAATACTCACTAACAATTTAACAGCAACCATAGCAGATTTACAGTAGCTGTAGTTTCAGCAGTGTCCTCAATACATTTTCATTTTTTTGTCATATGTTAAATCTTTGGTAGCTGCCTTTGATAGTTGTGATGTGGAACATTACATAGTAGAGAGGGGGTAAAAACACCTAGAGTAAGGAGAATGAATGGAAAGTGGGATTCCTACTTAGAACAGGCACCTCATGCTGTGCAGACTTTAAAGCTACTATTAACAAAAATTTCGTATCTCTAGTGCAGACAGTAACTAGATAACTCAGTAGCACCATTTGTACAATTCTTTCCCATTTTCCTTTCCAGCTCTGAGCCCTTATGGCTCCCTGGCCAGGGAAAGCCCCTCTCTTGCTCTCACAGCTGAGGCTGATAATTACAACTGATTCTTTATGCAAGGCAGGTGGGTATTTAGTGGAAGTTTCTCTTCCTTCAGCCTCTGTGGAAGTTTAGACTGGTGTCTTTTGATATAATGCTTAGTCTCCATTGTTAGTTGTACTAGAAATGCAGATATTTATTGGAATTTACAGAGACATCACAGTAGAGCCCTTTCAGGTAAGGATGGATTGACTGTGCTCTTACCCTTTTCTTTAGCTACTAGGTAAGGAATGTAGCTGAAAGCAACTGCATGTGGTAGGGTCTCAATCTTTGTAAGTATGAATTGATAAGCAGATACTTTTAGTATCTTAAGTATATATATTTAATTGTTCAGTGTTCTTTAATGTTCTCAGTTTTGTCTGCTTTTGAGAATGCCTGAAGGTATTCAATATGTTAGGGAAGTGTTGAGGCATTTTGGGACTAGTCCTTGATATCTGTTGGTATATCTGCTGGTGTATCTCCCTTTACTCTGTTAAAACGGCCTTCTTGTTTGTATAAACTATGGCAGTTTAGGCACGTGTTGTGATGTTAACTGTTAATGGGCTGATTGGTCTCTTCAGGTCTATCTGTATTAGGTAATCTTTTGGAATAAGTATTTGCACTGTGTTAAAATAAGGAATGGCTCAGAGAATAAAACAGTTTGTGATAGATGAGTAACTGATCTGTAAGAGAGCTATGGGTGTTCAAGAAAATTTTAGAAGAACCTCTAAGCTCTAATGAGTTCAAATCAATCTCTAAAAGCTCCTGTGCAGGAAACAGTAGTGCTAAAATGTTTATATGGTCATGACCTTTTTTTTTTCCAGAGATTTTTTGCAGGGTTTTATTCATATGTCATTGAAGTGTAAATCTCTGCAGAATTTACCATCTTAGGTGTGTGATAACTTATTCTTAGTGACTCTGACATTTCTTTTTGCGGTGATAGCTGGAAGCTGGGGACCTCTTTGTGTTGATGTTATGACTTTGCTTCATAACCAGTAGCATTACTGCTAAGCTTTGGGAAGTGCATTGTTTTCTGGAGGACTGACCTCCCCTTTACACATCAAAATAAAGCACTCTACGCAACTTTTTGCATCCTTTGGCTTTAGAGACCTGCTTACAACTGGGAGGGCCTGAATTGCTGGTTTACTTGTTCTTGTTCTGATGTGGTGCAGGGGTTATGTTTGTGGAAAAACTGCGATGATGTGCCTGTGTTTCAAATCTACGCTGTAATCTGTAGCTGATTTTTATTAATCTTTTTGTGGAAGGAGAAAGAAAGGGAAAAGATTGGAATTCTAAGGGCTATCTGAGTTTGTCTTCACTTGATGGGCAACGATGAATGTGCTTTGATTCATTATTACTTCTTGAGCAACATTATGCTCCCAAAATTCTTTCAAGCATAGAAAGATTCTCTGATGAATAAGCTCTGGGAAAACTTTTCCAGAAATGCAAAACTTCAAGTATTCCACAGAGCGCACACAAACACTACATTTACCCATTCACTCTGTAGACTTTTGTATCTCTCAAATCCCTGAAGTCTGAAAAAAACAAAACCAAACCCCAAGCCTATTTTCCTTGTCCACAGTGAGTTGTGTTATGTTTTGTTGTATGTGCCTGCTTTGGTGTGTGGTTTTTTTTTTTAAGGGGCAGTAAAGCTATAAAATTTTTTCCTACTTCACATTTTTCATGTGACAAAGTTTAACATGAAATTCTGGTTTGCTTTACCCTTTGATAGCCCATCTTGAGTGATTTATAAAAACTTTGACAGAGGCACCACCATCTTTGGTGCTTTGTTAGGAAGCCAAATCCCTCCAGGTGGCTTGGACAGATGCTAGCGCCTTGACTACACCCCAGTTTGTATACTGTTTTAATAGTTACTAATTACCTATTCAGTGTCATTACAGTGTTTCTGGTTTTGGCACAGAATTACAGAGCAAGTTACAACAGTCACACAGAAAGATCACTGTGTATTCTGCCAACAGTAGAAACTAAGAATTGTTAGGGTGCTTGCAAGGTATGTTGAGAAGTTAGTGTGTGTACTTTGCTAATAGAATGTGTATTTTCTGCATTCTTTATGATTTATTCCTTGACTAGAACTGAAAATCCTGAACAATTATTTCTAAGTGCTAGAGCACAGATCTACCTTAGAGAAACAGTGTGGTTTTTTTAGAGTTTGAGATCATTCTGTGAACAAAATAAAATCTCCTTAGTTATTGTTTAGAAATCTGTGAATTTTCAAAAGATGCAGTGCTGAATATTATTTCAAGATCAAAATTTTTAAGAAAAAAATCCTAGTCACTTATATCCTGTGTAGTAAATGAAATTGGTTTTTACTGTGTAAGAAAATGATCCTTAATGAGATATAAAGGGGAATAAGAAGTTGGGTTTTTCTTTACATCTAGTCCCCCCAAGACCCTGCTGTGTATGCAGGACTCATTTCATAGCAGGGTTTTTAAATCCTGTTAATTGCCTTGTTTGCATCCCTTCCTGAAAACTCTTTCCTAGGTAATGCCCTGGAAAGTGAGATGATTTCAGCAGGGCTGACACTCTGGGGCAGGGCACCATCTTTTTAGCACTACCTTACAAGACACTGCCCTGTGGGTTTGTGCCAGTGCTACACTGCGCAGGGTAACTGCACTTGAAATACCTTTCATTGCACACTGGGGAGAACTTCTGATCTGATTAATTGCACATCTACAGGAGGAAATTTTCCTGGAGTAATATGATTAGTGGTGTCACTTGTTTGGGGAGAACTGCTGTGCTGATAACACTTCTATTTTTATAAAAAACAAGAGTGGTAATACTAAAAGGGTTTTGGCTGATTTAGCTAAACAGAGGAAAAGTTATAGTGAGAAATGAACCAACCCCTCTCGAGTAAAATCTTATCTAGAGTGGAATACTTAATTTTTATTTTTCTCTTTAGTTTTTAAGAGTTCCCTTTCACATGAAAGATGCAATTAATAATTACTAAAGCTATTGTCTGGATTGTCTTTGAGGCAACACCTCTTGCGCTTGAATTTATTGACTCATAGCCAAGTCACATTTTGAGATGTAGCTTTTGCGTTTGTGTGATCTTAGTTACTCTTTAGTTCCTTTGTGCTTCTTGGTTTACAAATAATCCCTGGAAGAATGAAAGTAGTGCTCAGTGTGAATAAGAGTAAAGGAGTTGAGACCATTGTCTATAAAAGACTGTACAAGCTCTGGATCACAGGACTTGAACCCAACGCTTTCCCTTTACTGCTGCTAGTGGGGGGTAATCCACCCTTCAGCTGGCTTTCGGGGCTGAAGGACGCTTTCCCCATCAAGATTTTTCTGTTGCCCATCATGCTACTCATTTTTATGAATTGTTGCTTCTTATTTCTAATGATGCTTTGTCTGAATTTTCAGCTGAAAAATGGTTAAAAGCTTGCAAAAATGACAAGACATCTTGTGCTACTGTCTCTATCTCATGGTATGTTTACACTGCAGGCTTGATTTGAGACACAGCTTGCCATGAGTTTAGGGTAGGCTTCTTTTAGTGATGAGTGGGGATTAAAAGTTTGCTTAGTCCCATGAATGCTTTGCTTTTTGCTTCCTTATCAGTTTTCCATGTGTTTTCTGAAGCTGCCTTGTAAGTTGAACTAGTGTAATAATTATCCCAGAGAGCTCCAGCTGGAGGTTGTGGGGCAAAAATCTATGGGAGACACCAGAGTGCTCTAAGCTGGCTCCTCCACATGGTGGGAGGTGTGTGGAGCTGTACTTTGCAGAATTAATTGCCAAGATAGCCCCATCCTACGTCTTATGCATCGCTTTGGAGAGATTTATTTGAATTATTGTGTCCTCAGTTGTATATCATTGGTGTTTCTGGAAATTCTTTTTGCATAGGAGAAAGAAAAGAGAACTACTTTGTTTTTTTCACAATGAATTGTAGAGAAAGTTTGTCTCCTTGTAGGTTCATTGGGGAAATTACGTGGGAGGTCAAGTAACTACAATGTTTAGCCTTAGGCTTACAGTCCTTTTAAATGTGAAAGGAAAAATTTTTTATTTGTGGGTGAGAAAGGGCAACAGCCAAATGGGAGCCTAGGGTAACTCCGCAGTGAAAGCGTATCCTCAGGGGGTCAACACTGCCAAGAACACAGGATACTGTTCTCTATTGTGCTTATTTTTGGACAGCATCTTTTGATTTATGGACTAGTATTCACTGTAGGACTAAATCGGAATGGAAAGTTAAAGTACTCTGAAATGAGAGTTTATGCAATTCACCTTGCAGGCTAAATAACAAAGTGTACTGACTTTGTCTTAAAAAAATAATTTTTTTTTTTTGGCTCTCTTAGAATAAAGTTACCTGCTTAAAATTTCACTTCAAAACTTTATTTTTCTAATGATTGTTGAAGCAGTGTTCATTTCTTGGCTGAATTAAGGCTGTGCAGAGGTATGTAGCATGCTCCCTGGCTTTAATGAAAGTAGGAATTGAAAGTACTTGGTCCTGGTACATTTGTTGGTTTTCCAGTTAAGGAAGCTGGCAAATGATATTACAACTTTTTGGAAGATTTGTGTCTTAACAGACAATGAAAGCAGTATGTAGAGCAACACAATGTCTCTACAGTATTGCTGAGGACATATAATTGGTTTTCAGTTGCATAACTAATAAGTAATATGAAAACCTCAAATTATAATCACAGGATGATATAACAAACAGCCCTCAAATCTGACAATCACAACATCAAAAAGGCTATATGACATCTTGCATATTTCTTTTTTTAAAGAAACTGTTCTGTGACATAGTAGCTATAGGCACTGCATCATCTAGGCAAACTAACTAGCTGGTTTAGAAGTAACAGTTTGCAATGTGAGCTCTGAAAATCTGACAGAGTTGACTGCTTGTTTAAGAAGCTGGCATTTGAAGTTTATTAGTTTCTATAATGAACCACACTTTTTTTTTAAAAAAAAGGTTATCTTTTTAATTATTTATATCCCCAGATAGCCATGTGAGTGCCTTGCAATTATTTTATATGCTAAGATGTCTTGGATGTCTATAATGACCAAAATCAGCTGGCTTTACTTTGCAGTTATATTACAACCAAGTGTTTTGGGGGTAAAATGATCCTTCCCTGTTTTGTTTTTTTTCTACATGAAGGGTTACTTGCAATTTTTCTTGTACAGGATTTGCTTATTTTGTTAACTGGAAGCTAGAAGTGCTCTGAGGATTGAACTCAGATTTTTATTGAAAGATGTTATACCTACTGGGAACTTTTGTGTTACTTTGATTACTATGGATGAAAGCAAAAAAAAAAATAAAAATTGATACTTGCTTTCTATACACCTGTGTTTAGAAATTACAATAATAGGTTCTAGGATTTATATTTCTAGAGAGGCACGACAACGTAAGACAGCAATCTTTTCTCTTCGTTTGTAGTACATGCAAACACTAAGAAGCAGTTATCCTGACCTACTTATGGATAAAAATTTGTTTTGCTTGTAACTGTACAAGTAAAAAAAACTTGAGTGGATGGGGGGAATGTGCATGTAGAAAACTTGGAAAATAGGAAACCCCTGCCAAGTTTGGGCTTTCTGGATTATGAGCTGATGGAAGGGTGTTTTGGCTTTTGTTGATGTCTTTTATTTAAAAACAAACCAAAATACACTGGTATTTATACTTCTGAAATACTCTTATAGATAAAATCAAAGGTCTAAGGCAGTACAGAATAGTATAATCTTAAATTTTTAAGTGTAATGTTTAGCTAATTTGTCTGCTTTCCAGTTCATGATGTGAGATAGGTAAATGATGTAAGTGTATTTGCACATTTCTGTTTCGATGATAACATCTAGGCTGAATTTGGGTATAGAAAGAAAGTAATCTAACCTTTTCTGAATATTGATTTCTAAAATCTTATTTTGGTTGCTCTAAGTCTGGAAGAGTTCCCGCTGAGAAACCACACAGGTGACTCTTAAAGATGACTACTATCTCTCCTTTATTAGTTACTGCTAATGTATTGTTTCTTAAGAATTTGAAGCACAGTAGGACATTACTCTGTAATAGATGGTAGATTTAATTTTTCAAAATAAGTATTCCCTCTTCAATATATTTTGCCCAGGCAAACTGTACCTGCTAGCATATTCAAGTGTCTGCAGGAGGCCTTTTTGTAATGTATCGGGCACAGATCTGTGATCTGTACTTACCCTATAGTTGATCAGCCTGTTGTAAAATAGGCATGTTCCCAACAAATGAGAAGCTGGGGAAAAGGGTCATGAGCATTTGTATGTCTTCATAACTAGCATAAAAACTACAGATTCTCTTGTGCTTGTAAGAGCAGAGGAATGCTCACAGTGCTTGCAGGAAATTCAAATTATCACAAGGTTAACCATTTTTCATACAAGTTTAGCGTAAAGAGGCTTTATTTTTCCAGTTCATGAAATTAAGTAGTCCCAAATAATAATGAAAACTACTTCAGAAACTCAAGTTTTGAGTTCTTCAATGGTGTCATTTGGATTCGAAGGATGGTAGGCGACTTTAGAGGCCCTGACTTTATTTGGTGTTTCAGTCATTTTCAATTTGAATGTTTCTTGACTTTTATCTTGTGTTTCTAAGGCTTATTTCCATGTAAAATTCCTAGTTTTTATACACATAAACTTCAGTTTACAGTTAATTTGTGTAAGTGTCCTTCATCGTGTGTATTATGCCAACATCTACTTGTCCCCTTAGTTATACCTGTGTGAAGCACACAAGCGGAAAGTAGACTATAATGCAGTAATAAAAACTCACAGCTAATAATGTCACTTGTGGTGGGGAAGGGGTTAATTCGTGGCAGGAATGCATTCTTAATGTTCAGGAATGAAGGAAAATGTTGGGTCTTAACAGCTGGCCAAGAGTACTCGGGAAAGGCTTGCAAGCTTCTACAGCAATTAATCCAGATCAAGAGGGGATTAACTTTGAAGTTTAAAATATCCACCATGCCTGAGGAGAGGGACCAGTTTAAAGTGCTCATGAATGGGAGAGAAACTGATTTGTAAGAGTGGGAGTTAATTTATGGATATGAAAGCTGCTTTTTGACTTTGCAGTCTGGACTTTTAGATCTTAATCTTTTGTAGTAGATCAGTAGCCTGGGTGAAAACTATCATAGATCATCTGAGATAGTATAGGCAGTAAGAAATATAAATAACTTGCTGTATTTGTTGCCAGAGCCAGGAGTTTGAGTTTTCCAACTTCTGATAATCAAGACTTCTAAGTAGACTAATAGTAAATTTAAAAAACTTAAAATTCATTTGGTGTTCTTTTACAATGTCATTCTATTATAGCTTGAAAAAAGGGTTTATTTTTTTCAAAGAAACTTTATTGGGAGAGTGGGTATGAGGGGGAATATCTATAATTACCAGAATAACCTGCTCATGATAAAATAAATCTTAGAGTAACTGGGAAGTGTATGAGTAAACCTCCTGCTCATTTCTGAAGAATTTGTTTGCAAATAAAATGACAGTGTTTTAAATAAAAAAAGCTCATTAGGATGATGATGATGATAAGAAAGTAATCATCACATCAACCAGAGTAAGTTGTCAGCGACATTGACCAGTCTAACACAGCCGCAGGCAACCCAAGAGACATCAAGGATGACTTCTTAAGCCAGGTAAGAGAAAGCCTTACCAGAGGGGATGTGATAATTAGACCTGGTAGTGATCAATACAAGCGAGCTAATAGGTGATGCCAAGACTGGAGGTAACCTGGGCTGCAGTGATCATGCACTGGTGGAGTTCGCAGTCCTGTGAGATGGATCAGGCAAAGAATAAAGTCAGGACCCTGAATTCTGGGAAAGAAAGCTTCCATCTCTTGAAAGGCTTAGGCAACAGACACCCTGGGAAACTGCCCTCAGGGGCAAGGAAGAACAGAGCTGGCAGACCTTTAAGGAAGCTTTCCACAGAGAGCTCACCAACACGAAGTGTAAGAAATTGGGAAAGTAAAGCAAGAGACCAGCATGGCTGAGTCAAGACCTACTGGTTAAAGTAAAGAGGAAAAAGGAAATGGAGGCAGTGGAAGCAGGGACAGGTATCCTAGGAAGAGTGTAAGGATGCTATCCGGTTGTAGGGATGGCGTTAAGTAGGCTGAGGTGTGACTGGACCTGAACTTAGAAATGGATGCAAAGAATGAGTCACCTTCCCTGGCAGTGTTTAAGGCACAGATGGACAAGGTGCTAAGGGGCATGGTTTAGTGTTTGATAGGAATGATTGGACTCAGTGATCCGGTGGGTCTCTTCCAACCTGGTTATTCTATGATTCTATGAATAATAAGGGCTTCTACAGATACGTCAGCCAGAAAAGGAAGGTCGAAGAAAGCATACCTCCCCAGTAAACAAGACTGGCAAACTGGTAATGACAGATGAGGAGGAGGCGGCTAGGGTATTCGATTTCTTTTTGCCTCAGACTTCTCTGGCAATCTTGCTTCCCACGCATCTTGAGTGGATGGATGGAAAGACAGGGACAGGAGGAGCAAAAGCCCTCCCATTTTAAGAGAAGATAAGGCTCGTGACCACCCGAGGAATCTGAATATATGGGACTTAACAAGATGCATCCAAGAGCTCTGAGGGAATTGGGTGATGTAGTTGCCAAGCCCCTCACTGTGGTATTTGAAAAGTCATGGCATTCAGGTGAAGTCCCTGGTGACTGGAAACAGGGAAACATTGCACCCATTTTTTAAGAAGAGTAGAAAAGAGGACCCTAGGAACTACCAGACTGTCAAATTTGCCTCTCTTCCTGGGAAGATTGTGGAACAGATCCTCCTAGAAGCTACGTACTTGGGGGACAGGGAAGTGATTTGAGATGGTCAATATGGTTTCACCAAGGGCAGGTCCTGCCTGATCAACTCCGTGGCTTTCTATGATCTAGTGACCACACCAGTGGACAAAGGGGGGAAAAAAACGATGACTGTTAACTGTCTGGACTTCTATAAGGCCTTTGATACTGTCCCTCACAACATCCTTATCTCTGGCGAGATACAAATTTGATGGATGGACTGTTCAGCGCATAAGGAATTGTCTGAATGGTTGTATCCAGAAAGTAGTGGTCAATGACTCAATGTCCAGATGGACATGAGTGATGAGTGGTGTCCCTTGGGGATCTGTACCAGTATAACTACTGTTTAATATATTTATCAATGACATAGTGGGATCGAGTACATCCTCAGCAAATTTGCAGATGACACCAAGCTGAGTGGTGAGGTTGATAGGCCTGAGAGACAAGTTGCAATTCTTAGGCAAGTTTGTAGTAGGCCCCTGTAAACTTCATGAAGTTCAGTAAGGTCAAGTGCAAGGTCCTGCACCTGGGTTGGGGCAGCTTCTAGTATCAATACAGGCTGGGTAATGAAAAGGTTGAGGGCAGCCCTGAGGAGGCGGAGTTCTGGGTACTCCTGGGTGAAAAGCTGGGCATGAATCAACATTGTGCGCTCGTAGCTTAGAAAGCCAACCATATGCTGGGCTGCATAAAAAGAAGTGTGAACAGTATGTTTAGGGAAGCAATTCTGGTCATCCACTGTCTAGAGTAGTATGTCCAGCTCTGGAGCACTCAGCTCAGGAAAAATGGACCTGATGGAGCAGGTCCAGTGGAGGGCCATGAAAATGAGTAGAAGGATGGAACACTTCTACAAGGACTGGGTGAGAAAGTTTGGGGTTTTCCATCTGGAGAAGAAAAGGCTCTGGGGAGGCCTTATTGTGCCCTTTCAGTGCTTAGAGGGGGTTATAAGAATGATGGGAACCAGTTTCTTAGCAGGCCCTGTTGCAATACGACAAGGGGTAATGGCTTTAAACTGCAAAAGAGATGAATTTGGACCAAATAAAAGGAAAGATTTTTGACCATGAAGGTGGTGAAACACTGGAACAGGTTACCCAGAGAGATGGTGGATGCCCCATCCCTGGAAATATTCAAGGTCAGAGGTTTCTTGATGGGACTCTGAGCAACACGTTGTAGTTGAAGATGTCTCTGCTCATTGCAGGATGATTGGACTAGATGACCTTTAAGGGTCCCTTCCAACCCCAACTATTCTATGAATTTTGAAGATTACAGTGAGACTTTCACATGTTGAGCAGGAAGCTTTTCCCCACCCACTATTCCTGTTACAGCTTTGCATTTGGATGGGAGTATTCTGTTCTCAATCTGTGCCAGTGTATGTAAGAGGCTCTTTGACTTTTCTATGATTATTTTCTGTTTTAAAACAATGAAACACCTACTTGTGTCTTTGTTCTTTTCACCATGTGCCTTTCTTCCCACAAAAGCAGAAAGTGAAGCTATTAAGCAACAGCTGTCTTGTAAGCAGAGGGAATGAAATCCTCTAACGGCTTTCCTCTGCAGACTGGAAGTCCCCATTTTTGTCTTCTGACACAAACTTCAGGTATCCTTTTTTGACATGGATGTGCTTTTGTAAAACTCTCCTTTGTGTACTTTGAAATCATGCCCACTATTGTCTATAACGTAAAGAGACTGTAATGACAATGGAAAATTGAGGAAAGGTAGTTTGGAGATTAACACTTGAGCTAATGAACAAAACTGATGTGATTACTTCAGAGGCAATGACTCTATGTGTATGTATCTATATACTTATGTGTATGTAGTTGTAGGCACATGGAAATGATTGTAAACTGCAATGAATTTAGGAATTTCAAAGTTAATAGAAGGTTAGAGAAGTGACAATCTTCAGAGCTGGCATTCCTCTGCAGCGCTGCTCAGTCAGAAGTTGGGATGAGGGCTGAGCTCAGGATGGGTCTGCTGCTTGATGTATTCTTGCAGCTGAACTCACCTTTCTGAGCTTCAATGTAGGCTTTAGGCTTAGGGAGACAAGGTCTTCTAGGCAGGATTTCCAGTGGAATCCTGCTCTGCCTGGAGAGCAGGGCTGGGGGCTTGGCTAAGGGTAATGCTATAGGTCAGAGCTTATTTGGAGCTGGACAAGCTCTGTGCTCTGCTCTGGAGTAAGGATGTGATCTTTCAGAGGCAGAATTACATTGGAGTCTTGCCCAGCCCAGATTGCTGATAGTGCAGTGTGGAGCTTAAGGGGTGATATTGCTGAAAATCATGTCATAGGAAAAAATCTTCCTGTGTGCTTGTAAATGAACTCCTTGCTGTAAGAGACTGAGCAAATAGTTCTTGCTTCTGGCAAGATCCAAACTCAGACTTAAACACTTACTGTGTCTCATTTTAAAGGTATTTTCTTTTCAAATTTGCAAGGCAAGATGATTGAAGACTTTATGCAACTCTAGATTATTTTTTTAATGTTGACTTTTAGTTTGTTGAGTGATATATCATTATTACCTACTTAAGCCTAAAATTCTGCATTTATTTTTCATGTTATTTATTTTGGAAAACATAGTAAAGTGCTCTTCTCTCACTTACTTTAATAAATGAGAACAACTTGGCATTTGTAATAATCAAACCAACTGAGTTAGGGTGTAGTAATAATTCATTCAGCAAAACCTAAACCAGGAGATTGCAAAAAAAAGTGTCACCATGTAATGAGAGAAACTATGCCAATTCATGAATGAAAGTCATCTTTTAAAAGAAAGTTCTGCAAAACTTGTGCTCCATCATGTATTAGCCCCTGGCTGGTTGAATTTCTGGCACATACTCCACTGTTACAGTAGCTGATGATATTGCTCAAAGGGCAGGGAGGCAGGTGGGCATCAAGACCCACTGTGAGCTCAGCCCCCATCCTAACTCCTCTGGCTGAGCAGAGGTGCTGAGAAATTCCAGCTCTGAAGACTCGCTTCTCTAACCCTGTCCTAAGTATGAAATTCCTAAATTTGTGTCATGTTCTGCACCACTGTTTTCATGTATATGCCCCTTCTATGTCATATAAAAATACACTGACAGATGGTACTTAGTCACCTGTTATGTCAGTTGATTATATGCTTTGATCTGAAATTTATTTTGCTCTTTCTTTTATCCATTGATGAAACCTGCTTAATAAGCACTTAAAAAGACCTTGATATCGCCAGAAGATGACTGTGTTGGTGAAATCATGACGTGATGCCTGTAAATGCAAAAGAAGCCTTGAATAAAATGCTTGAAGCAAAATAGGATTTTTGAGAAATAAGTAACAAGTAGTTTTAATCTTGCTTGCATAAAGTCTGATCCTTCCTTGCATTTTTTCAAAGGTAGCAACAGGGAGACAACGGTTCAAATAGCTGTTTTCTTATAAGGATATCATATCTTGGTAAGCTAGAAGCTGTTTTTTTCCCTGTGTGTTAAGGCTATCTGAAACATTACTTGATCTCTGTAGTTACGTGTGCAAATATTATTTTGTTGTCAGGAAAGAGCTATAAGAAACCTGTCTTAGGGTGACTTGTCAGCAGAGCTGACAGTTGGCTGTAATATATTTGGGTAGCTAAATCATAGCTTTTTTGGTTTTGTTTGCAATTTTATTTCATTTTGTTGGCACTCTCTGCAAACTAAAACTTTCTAGGTTTTTAGTTTGAGGGTCCTGTCACTCATTAAATTCCTTAGTAATGACAATGTGACTACTAAGAACCAGTTACAATAATCTTTAATATTAAAACTTGGCAGAGGGGCACTGTAAATTTTTGATACCTTGAGGACTTCATTTCATTAGCATTTTAGAAAAATCAAGCCTTTCCTCTTAAGCATCATGACTGTCTCTGGCCAACTTGTGCTGTCACCAAGCTTCACTAACGGTCATGCAGTGCAGTTTCACTTGCCATCAGTTTGCTGGCAAGTCCCCTTCATCTAATTATCAGGGCATATTTTGTCAGCATGTAAGCAGTGTCTTCTGCCAACTTTGGGAGCTTTCCAGTCTGAGACCTGCATGGCAGCAATGTAGGAAAATTAACTTTTGTTCTCTTTCCCTGGATGGCTTTCCTGATCTCCTTTGAAAGAGCATTAGAGAGTGCCTAGATAATTAATTTAAACTAATTGGGTAAAGCTACATGACATGATACGATAAGAAATCACCTCCTCTTAAATGATCCATCTCAAAAATATTGGAGTTTTCCCATAAAAGCCATTAAATATCTTTTCCCTGTATGGAATCTATTTTAATACCAGAAACACAAATTGATGGAGATGATTGTGGACAGAACTCTGGAATATTTAGTTCTGAGTCGGGCAGTGATAATACATGGAGAGTTGCAGCTCAAATTCTCATTGAATTGTGTTCAGAATAGCTCTTCTGTCTCTTAAACTAAAAAGAAAAGCATTTTAGTATTTATTTTTTATTTATTGCCCCTGTGACTGTTCACCTCTAAAATAGAGGCAAAGTATTTTTATAAATTTTGTCCTATGTTATTATGTAAGTGAAATACTTAGAAGTATCTAAGTTCTTGTGGTATTTTTTTCTTTCATAAAGCAGACTATTAATTCTTCAAATTCCTAAGTAGATGTTGAAAGTGAGTTCAAAATTTAAAAAAAAAGTATCTCTTTCCTTTTCGGTTTGGCAGAGGGAAGGCTGATTTTTAAAATACAGGCAGGAGGACTACTCGCTAAACTGTAAAATACTGAGAAGCATGTTAAGGCATGATGCTGCTGCACAGTTAACGATCATTCTTTTTTTTGGCATGTTGCTTCTAGAGATGCACTAAAAAGGGGAGGAGAGGAGGGCAAAACAACAGGTTTAAGACTTATACTTAAATACAGATATATATACAAAAGAAAACAAAACCCCACAACCCCCCAGAAACTCCCCAGCACCTGGAAATCCATAACAAAAATACTCCCCAATGCTGTTTTTCCTCAAACAATTTTTCCTGTCAGGCTTGGGGACATGTAAACTATGAGACATACCATCTGTCACACAGCCCTTTTGGTGTTTGATGCTGCCAGGAATGTTTGTACAGCTCAGAGGGTACAGCAAGGGATGGATGAATGCAAGCATGGAATAATGCTTGCTTGAAAATTATCTTTTCTGGGCAGAGAAAATGGAATTTATGTGTATGCATGAGGGGAAAAGATACTTTTATCTTGGGAAGTACTTCAATTGAAGAAAGAAAATGGATTTTATGACATTTTTTTCTTTCATCTTGGGAAGGCTTTGGTCTTCCACAAGAGATGATGTATGTTTAAATTGCCTTTTCATTACACTTTGGTGTGTTAGTCATGATAAATCCTCTCTGTAGCGAAATCTGTAAATGTCCATTAGTTTGGATATGATATAATTTTATATTTAGTTTGGATATGATATAATTTTATATTTAGTTTGGATATGATATAATTTTATATTTAACTTCTGGCTAAGGAATGCACACATTTACGTAGTATAGGAAAGTTAACATATTCAGTAAGCATTTAATAGTTTCATTTAATTTTGTCTCCTTGCTTTAATTGTGAAAGTATCCCAAGAAAGAGTAGGCTAGAGGAAGAATGTCCTCCCCCCTCTGTGGCACTGCTTCCACCAACATTTGAACTCTTTCTTCTGACTCCTTTCTGATAGGAGCCTTCTCCTACTTTCACCCAGGTACTTCCCCCACCCTTGGACACTAGGATCATCAGTCATATCTGTCCTTCCTCTCATGTGCAAGAAATGATCAGTTACTACTTCTCCCTTTTTCCCGCAGATCAAAAAGCCTAATGAGAGAGTCCTTTTGCTTACTGTTTCAAGAGATCTCTCTTGTTTATTGTGACACTGCCCATGTCTACTCTGCTTCGCTGGTGGTAGTGCAACAGTGAATTTTGCCACGGTTAGTATAGGTTGCAAAATTAAATTGTCTGTATTAACACGAGCTAGTTCCATGTGTAGCAGAATGCAGGTCAGCTCTGGTATTGCTGTAATTCCATACCCATGAAGTTAACATCATCACTTAAAAGCATGTGAAGAAAGCCCCTGCAGTGAGCCAATCCCCAGATCACAGGCAAGAACTTACAGATTTTTAGGACCTCAGATAAAGGCAACTATGCAGTAGTCTTACAGGAAGGTTCTTAATGAGATGATGCTGTGGTAAATAAAGCAGTAAATGGAGTAATTCTAAAAATGTTTTTTTCTTGATGATGTTACCATATTTATGGAGTTCTAAATGCTTTTATTTTAATGTTCTGTAAATAAGTTGTCCTGGTTCATGTGCTGCATCTAAAAAGATGGGGGGGTGGAAGGAAATAGTGATCATGATATAAACGGGATTATTCGCTAAACATTACTGTGAGTATTTTTACACTGAATTTATCTTGGACTGTACCACTGGCAGTCATCTGAGATGACTGAGCCACTTCACTTTTCCAGAGTGTCTGCAGACTTAAAAATAGAATATCTTGTCTACTGTCTTCTGATTAGAAAATGTTGTTCTGCAGCTAAAAGAACTTTAAAATTCAGATTGGAAGCACATGTTTATCTGGAAAGAACCCGAGGACAAATTTAACAGCTGTGGATTTCCCATATATATATAACTGTTACCATAAAAACTTGAAATACTCTTCCTGGTCTTTTTGGTCTGGTTTGGGGGGGAGGAGGTAATCCTCATCGATAAGCAGATTTCAATAAAAGCTTTTGTTTGCAGGTGGTTTTCCTCTCTTTACAGCAACAATGATAAATGTGACATATTAACAGGAGAACCGGTTGAAATGCGCATGCTGAAGAGGGGGGCCTAGGCCAGGAGTCAAACATTCCACATCAATCTGCAAGATTAAAATGTTTGTAGTTTAGCATTTTACAGTTTTTATTGGAGCCTATCCAGATATTTGCATGCAAAGAATTATTGCTCAATGACAAATTGTGTTGATACAATCTAGTATGTCGGGAAATTTCCACTCTAGTCTGGTCATGTGCCAGGTATGATACCTTTTGGGAATAATAAAATAAATGACGTAGTCTGGCCTCAAAAGATAAGACAGCAACAGCAATTTTCTATAATTTTGGAAACACCACAGTTTCTGTATCCTTACTTGGAGATTAGCTTTTCCTAGATTTTGCTAAGATTGTAGTATGAAAGACTGAAACCATCCTTCAGTGTCTGAAATATTCCTTCTCTTAGGATGAGTCTCTATGTATGTGCGTAATCGGATAAACCATACTCCAAAGTGTGATTCTGCACATGTGCTAAGCAGCACTTTCTCCCTAAGCAGTTAGGTAACCACTGAGAGATTTACTTTGTGGATGTTGCCTGCAAAATTGGTCTGGCAACATGGCAAGTCCAGTGTGAAAGCTAAGGACTAGATTATTTCACCGTGTTCATCTCTGTATGCTGGAACCAGTTTCTTTTCAGAGCAAGGACTGCTTTTTCTTTCATATTCAAGAACAACTGGGTGTACCCAGTTTCTACTGAGCTGCAAACTGAATAACCCCTGGTTTACACAGTATTTCTAAAAGTGCTCTGGCATGTTGTTGTTATTATATTCAAAGCTACATTGAATTGGAATACTTTATTTGATAACTAACTAAAGCCAGCATCAGTTGACAAGAAAAATTTGTACCTGTTATATAGCATCTAGTGTGCTCTGGTAGCTTAGAGATTCCATTTTACATTTGCTCTTCTCCCATTGGTCTTGTGTATTTTCACAGAATCACAGAATGACCAGGTTGAAAGAGACCCACTGGATCATCGAGTCCAACCAATCCCTAATTCATGCTCCTAAGCACCTCGTCTACCCTAACCTTAATCACCTCCAGGGATGGCGACTCAACCACCTCCCCTGGCAGACTGTTCCAATGCCTAACCACCCTTTCCGTGAAGAATTTTTTCCTAATGTCCAGCCTAAATCTCCCCTGGCGGAGCTTGTGGCCATTCCTTCTCGTCCTCTCCCCTGTCACTTGGGAGAAGAGGCCAGCTCCCTCCTCTCCACAACCTCCCTTCAGGTAGTTGTAGAGAGTAATAAGGTCTCCCCTCAGCCTCCTCTTCTCCAGGCTAAACAACCCCAGCTCTCTCAGCTGCTCCTCATAAGGCCTGTTCTCCAGCCTCCTCACCATCTTTGTTGCTCTTCTCTGGACTCGCTCCGGAGCCTCAACATCCTTCTTGTGGTGAGGGGCCCAGAACTGAACACAGTACTCGAGGTGCGGTCTCACCAGTGCCGAGTACAGAGGGAGAATAACCTCCCTGGACCTGCTGGTCACGCCGTTCCTGATACAAGCCAAGATGCCATTGGCCTTCTTGGCCACCTGGGCACACTGCTGGCTCATATTCAGTCGGCTGTCAACCAGCACCCCCAGGTCCTTCTCCTCCTGGCAGCTTTCCAGCCAGGCTTCTCCTAGTTTGTACCTCTGCTTAGGGTTGTTGTGCCCCAAGTGCAGGACCCGGCATTTGGCCTTGTTAAACCTCATGCCATTGGTCTCAGCCCAGCAGTCCAGCCTGTTCAGGTCCCTTTGCAGAGCCTCCCGACCCTCCAGCAGATCCACACTTCCTCCCAGCTTGGTGTCATCTGCAAACTTGCTAAGGGAGGACTCAATGCCTTCATCCAGGTCGTTGATAAAGACATTTCTGCTGTATAAATACTATTTTGGTGTTTGTCAGTGGATGCTTGTCTCTGTCTCATTAATCTCTGAGCTCTATGCAGCAGAGCTCTGCTTCTAGTAATGACAAAGCTGCTGAAACTTTTTGGTGACAGTAACCCACTCCTACACCAAGTGCAGAATGTCTGGTAGTACAGCAAATATTTCACAAAGTCTCACCTAAACCTTTGGGCAAACTTCAGTACTGCAGGGAACAATCTTATGCTGAGGTGGAGATATAGAAATGTTCTGCTTTAGAAAGCCTGAGCTGTCTGGGTTGATGTGCACTTGACAATTGTTTGAAGGAATGCAGATCTGTTTCTGTGACTAGTGCAGGAATGTGAATGCGTCTTAGACACGGTGGATGCTGGATGAGGCTTCTTTGTTTCAGTCTTCCCTGTTTCTGATGGGTTTCAGGCAAGGCTTGATGGTCTTTGCACATGTCCTCAACAATGAGAACTAGAAGAAATGACTGTTCTGGATTTTAGAACCAGGTATCAGACACACAAGATCAGTCAGGATGCTTTTGCTTTAAAGTACTTCAGAGATATTCAGTGATCTAGCCTTGGATGTCATAGTGAAGAGAAACCTAAGCCCAAGAGATATGTGAAAAAGTATATTGTATATTTGCCAAAATGAAGTAATTTGTCCATACAGTGGCATTCTTTTGCATTTTTGGTAATATAAACTTGCCAGTGACAAACCCAGGTTTTGAGCTGATTAAGAGAGGAGAGGTCTTAAAATTTCTCAAATGAAGTTTTGAGAATGTAAAATTCAATTTTCTTAAATGGATATGTGATAACTGGAATTTAAGTGTTAGCTTCCATGGGGACCTTTCAGATAACTTAATTCCTTTGTACACTTCATAAATGTTTTTATTTGGTAGTAAAACAATTGCAAGAAAAAGAATTAGTTCGTGTTTTGTGAAGAGCGTACAGTTTCATGTTTATGTTGGAGTAATGCTAATGTTACGAAATAAGTCAAAAAGATTTAACTTTTAAAATGACAGCTGAAGTCTTCACACTGAAAGCTCTTTGATTAGAAGAAATCTCTTGAGGAAGAGTGATATGGGAAAAGAAGAAAGTGCTAGTGGCATTCAGATCTCTGTCAACGCTGTAATTGCACTGCTCTTGGTTTTTAGTCACTCTAAGTCTTGCTTTGCACAAGGCTTTTATTTACTCCTGTTTGCAGTACTTTGTAGTTTTTTCTTACTGGTAACTGGGCAATGCCACATTAATACAGTAAATGATGTTGGTACTTTAGAAGAGAAGGGTTTGTGGGGGGTATTTTGCTTCTAGTTTGTTGGTTGTTTTGTGGGTTTTTTTGGACACAGTGAAGAAAAAAGTTTTCAAGGTCAGTTCTTAGTACTTGATGGGCACATGACTGGAAATGTTTTCAAGTCTTATGTAGATTGTTACTTCACCTATTCTGTTCTGATGTGATGAGTTTTATTTTGTGCACCAGTTCAAATGCTGATAGTTCTGTGTGTGACTGGTATCATGGTTGCATTTGTTGACATAAAATATTGGCTCACAGGCCTTGTGAGGAAAAGATAAGTGTCTCTGGTTTCAAGGGCTAGCTCTGTTTGTATGGAGCTGGTGATAACACTACTTAACCCATTCAACACCTTTCTTAAAACGATCCTCCACCATACAGGTAGCTTCTCTACTTAACATGAAGTACTTGGGCTTTCACAAGAATCCCAGAAATGACCAACAGAAAGCTAATCTACCCATGTATTGGGATGCTGTTTTTGAGCTGGGGTACTTGTCAATCCCACCTGCTTCATGTCTTTTACAGTTCTGAAAGTCTCAAAATAACCACATTTAAGCCCAGTAAATACATTACCATTATGAGTAACAACTACAGTTTTAGTAGCATACTAACAGTTCATCCTAGTTTATTTACATAGTGAACTTTACAAACACTTTTATGAATATATGAACAGGATATAGTCACTGTTGCACAAGTCTTTCCAAGAGCGGTGGTAATTGGTCAAAACTTGGAAGAAAAGGAGAATAATGACACTTCACAATGTTTAGCAATTTTTGATAAGTCAATCTTGTCATTGTGATGACATGGGTGTATGACTTTCACAGGCTTGCCAGGGTTTCTTGTAGAACAATGCATTTTCTAATTCATACTATCCTTTGAACTATGTATTTATTTTATTGTTGCTCTTAATTTTAGTCTTTCCTCTGTTTCTTGATATTTTTAATGCCCTTTCTCCAAATCTTTCTGCCCACTTCTTTCTCCCCTAACTCTCACTTTCACTTTTTATTCCTCTATTTCTAATTTCACATACTAAAGTGTTGCTAGAATAATGCAGAATTCCCAGAATATTAAAGCTGATTTCTATTAGTCTATTTCATGAATGTAATTATATCAAGATTCTTTTAAGGATATGGTGTACCATTCAAGTAACAAGGACCTGGAGACTGGTTCACATCAGGAACATCTAATCTATTTCCATTTTGTGATAAGTTGATGAATTTACACTGTATTTAAATATTTGTGATGCATTTACCCAAGGAAAACAGTTGTGTAGAGAAAGGGACCTCTTTGCCATAGCAAAAGCATTGTGGTCCCACTGCGTTGTCTGTGCCAGGGCCTTGGAAAATTAGCTGCTGCTGTGAGAGGGTCAGTGTACAGGCAAAGGTAGCCCAAAAGCCGTGCTTGGTGCCCAAAACTTGCCATCCATATACCTCTTCAGCTGGCTCATTGTTGCTTTCCATTTCCTTTCCTCTTCCCATTCCTACCAATCAGGCTGCCTCTGGTCCAGTTTTCTCATGCAGGCTTGCTTCTGCTGAAGAGAAGCCCTGAGATTGATTCTGTTTGTGTTGGTTGCTCAGTGGTTTATGTGAAATGAGTTACTGACCTTTCTGCTTCCTTAGAGGCAGTGATTACTTCACAGCTGACATTAAATTCTGTAAATAATACAGCTGAGAGCTGCAGGAACTGAATGAGTGAGCAGGAAAAATCAGTGAGCTTTCAGTTCAGCCCAGGGTGATACAGCCAGTGTGTGGGAACATTTCTTTTGCCTTTCCTTCTATTCAGTGCAGAACAGAGGGTTTCTGCTGTAGGGATGGATGACCAGTCTCATACTTTCTTCTCTAGAGCATGTAGTCGATACCTGTATAATGAAATATAGCATTCAACCTCCTTGGTCTATAGACAGTGGTGGCAATACTGTTTGACACAAAGGATATTTTCATGTGATATTATGTCATAGACTTTGTAGGATATTTTGGTAAGAGGGATAATTATTGGTTTGGGCTGAGTGTTCCAGTATCATTTTTTGTTATAGAATGAATCACAGAATACCAGGTTGGAAGGGACTTCCAACGGTGATCTAGTTCAGCCTTTCTCTCTAAAAGCACAATCTAGACAAGATGACCCAGCACCTTGTCCTGCTGATTCTTAAGTGCCCAGTGTTGTTGGGGAATCCACTGCTTCCCTGGGGAGATTATTCCAATGGTCACTTTTTCTCTTTGCAAAACTTTCCTCTTGTCCAATTAGAATATCTCCAGGAGTGGGTTGTACCTGTTACCTCTTGTCTTTTCCATATGACTCCTTTTAAAAAGGGATTCTCCATGCTATTTGTAGCCACCCTTTAAATACTGGAACATGGCAATAAGGTCTCCTCTAAGCTTTTTTTTCTCAAGGCTGAACAAACCCAGTTCTCTCAGCTTTTCCTCATATGACAGGATTCCCAGTCCTTTTATCATTTTTGTGGCCCTTCTCTGGACCTTCCTCAGCCTGTCTACATCTTTTTTTTTGTGTAGCAGGGATGAAACCAGAATGCAATATTCCAGATGTGGCCTCGCAAGCACTGAGTAGAGTCAGGTAATAACTTCTTTATCTCTGCTGGTGATATTCTTGTTTATGCAACCCAGCATCTAATCTTTAGCCTGTGTGGCGCTCTCGGACTATATTTTCCCAGGTGCAAGACCTTACAGTTGTCCTTGTTGGTCTAACAAGAACTTTATGAAGTTCATTCTCACAGACTCTCCCAAGCCTCCCTGCAGGGCAGTTGTCTTCTGAATTGTTAATTTCCCCACTCAGTTTGGTATCATCAGCAAACTTTATCAGAGTACACTTGATCCTCTTATCAAGATCACTTATGGAGATATTAATCAGAATTGGGTCTGGGCCCAGTACTAGTCCCTGGGGGACCCTACTTGTGACAGGTTGCCAGTTTGAAATGGAGATATTTACCACCACCCTCTGGGTGAGGCTTTCCAGTCATTTCCCCACTCACCACTTAAGACCATGATGCATCAGTTTCTCTGGGAGGAGACTGTGGCAAATGGTGTCAAAAACTTTGAAGAAATCTAGGTAGACGATGTCCACTGCTCCCCCTGCAGCAACCAAGCAGGTTACTTTGTCATAGATGATGTGTGATAGCCCTGAGGAAGTGCTTCCATAACTTTCCCAGGGACTGAAGTGAAGTAAGACTAGTTGGCCTGTAATTTCCTGGATCCTCCTTTAAGCCATTCTTGTAGATGGGGGTGACATTAGCCTTCTTCCAATGCTCTGGGACATCCCCTGATCTCCATGACTTCTCAGAGATTATAGAGATTGGCTTTGTGACAATGGTAGCCAGCTCTCAACGTCCTCAGATGGTTATTGTCAGGGCCTGCCAATTTAGAGGGGTCAAGCTCCTGTAATAGTTCTCATATCAACTCTTCCTTCATTGATGGTGGGTCTGTTTGCATCAACCTGGGTTTGTGTTCACAAGGCCTGGGACCCAACTGCGCTGACAAAGACAGAGCTGAAGGAAGCAGTGCCTAATTGACCCTTCCTGGGACAGTATTTTACCTGTTTCTGATTCTTTACAAGAAAGAATTCTGCAGGTGTGTAGTTCTTGACATCTCGGGCCAGTTTCAATTGAAGCTGAGCTTTCAGTTTTCTAAATACATCTCTGTGCACCCTGGCAATGCTCTTGTTCTCAACAGGTGTTCATCCCCCTTTCCACTTCTGGTATGCTTCTTCTCTGGTTTTGAGCAAATTCAGAAGCTTCCAATTAAGCCAAGGGGATCTCTTGCTCTGCTTGCTTCCCCTACTTTTAAAGGGGCGAAACTGGTTCTGTACTTCCAGGAGAGCATTCTTGAACAACTCCCAGCATTCACTAGCTCCTTTATCTTTCATGGAAACTTCCTATGGAATCCTTCCTAACTGAGCTCTGAGTGAACTGAAGTTTGCCCTTCTGCAATTTAAAACCTATGTCTTTAAAACCTTTCGTGTGCTCAGCAGGATCCTGAACTCCACGGTATTGTGGCCACTGCAGCCAAGGCTATCACTGAGAAAACTTGCTATTACAAAGCAAGTTTTCTTGGTCTGCAAGTCACAAGCCCAGCAGTTCCCATTCTTGGTATGTAGTATTTGTATGAGGAAGTAGTCCTATATGCGTTCCTGGAACTTGATGGATGGCATGACCTGCTGTGTTGTTCTTCCAACAAATGTAAGGGAAGTTGAAGTCTCCTATAAGAACCAGCTTCTGTTGACCCAGATACTGCTTCATTGCCCTGACTGACTTGCGTTGGAGATCAGCAGCAGATGCCTGCTGGAGATGACCCTTCCAATTTTGACCCAGAGGCTAAGAATGAACAGCTATGACTTCCTGCCATTACTTGTAGTTTCCCTTGGACTTATGCAAGCTCTTTTCAATTAGCCTGCTTTCTGAAGACTTTTCATCTGTCTACACACAAGAATAAGCCAAATCTATGTGAAACTGAAAACTAAGAAAAGCTCCATGCTAGAAACAACAATAATGCAACAGGCAGTGTAATGCAAAACACTGCTGCTGCCACCTGTTACTAAATAATTTGGATGGATGCTGAAGGGGGTACATAAACCACATTTGGTTTGTTTTCAGGAGTAGATCTCATACTGTTTTTGTTGGTTATCATATGATCTGAAAGACCAGGATGCATCCTTTCATGTCTTAGATAAATATTTGCTGCTTCAATGTAGTCACTTACTTAGTGGGCTCTTGTAGTAGGAGTTAGCAAGTCTTGCTGCTAGTTGGTAACAGTATTAAAACATCCCTCAGTTCCTTGCTTTTATGAAAAAGGGTTGCTCTATTTTTCTTCCTACTATGAGGTTTTTCTATGATTCATTTCTCTTTTAAACTATATTTGGGGTTGATCTCATACTTAATTTGGTTTGCATTTCTCATAAGCATGCTGGTTTCAGAAATGTGCTAGTATCAGGTTTGCATTTGAATTGATCATGTTTACAAGCCAAATGCTAACAAGAAGGCACAAGAGCCTCACTTTTTTATTTTTTGCAAAGAACATGGATTTTTACGATGGTGTTTAAGGGTATAGTGACACCAGGCCTATCTGTGTCCACAGCTAAATTTACACAAATGAGACGGGACAAGAACTTCATGCAGTTATAAGGCCTTTTGAGAAAGGTTTCCAGCTCCTTTTTGGCTTTGAGAAAGTTGCTTATCTACAAAAGTCTTACTAGTAGAAACTTCTTGAAAAGAAAGCGGATTCAGGTGGCTATTGTTTAAATGTGGGGAGACCTTGTATGAAAGGTTGTTAAAGGGGAGAAAATTAGGAGAGGGAAAATAGATGTTTTGGCTTGTCCTCGGTTCTGGAGCTGCTCATACAGAATTGTCTGTGAGAAACTGAATACTAAGATAATGTCACACCTGTGACTAAATGAATATAAATTTATTTATTGCTCTTTAGTGTCATTCCCACATATACATAATCAGTATCTCTGTGTGGCTGTTAAAAGGTCACTGGTGAGATAAAAGCATATATTTTACTCCCTTGACCACTGGGAAAAAAATGGCTAGAATTAACAAAAATACCAGGGTTTGGATGTGCTCCAAACCATTGTGAATGTTGATGGGGAAATGGTTTCAACTTGTAGCTGTGGTAAGAGTGGTGAAGCGTTGCAACAGGCTGCTTAAGGGGGTGGTGGAGTCGCCTTCCCTGGAGGTGTTCAAAAAAAAAAAAAAGGGTAGACATGTCGCTTTGGGCCATGGTTTAGTAGGCATGGTGGTGTTGGGCTGAGAGTTGGACTCAAATTTAGAGGTCTGTTCCAACCTGATTTAATTCTATGATTTTATTTGTTGGCTGTAGTCCTTGTGTATCAGTTCATTTTGACAATAGATGTTTTGAAGGAGTGTTTTTTAGTATGTTTTTAGGATTTGTTGGAGAGATATGTACTCTTTTGTAATTTCTTTTTTAAAAAATGCCTAATTTCATCAGCCAATAATATTCTCTTCCACCCAGTGGCCTTAGTTTCTTTTTGAACAAAATATGGATTGCTATTTTGACCTATTCAAGGAACTGTTTGTGTCAATGTCACATCAAACACACACCTCTGTCAGTCTTAAGGCAGAATATTGGGCCTTTGCAGAATCTTAGAATTAGATAGGATACTCCTTCAGCCCCACTCACAAAGCTAAATGATTTAAAAATTTGCATTACATCTGTATTGTCGACAATTATTCCCCACCCCACCCCCTGCAATATGGAGAATAAGAATTAAGAGTTTTCATTTCTGTAACAGGTGAATTTTGTATCTGTTTGATTTTGAGGAAACAAAACTTCAGTGAATGAAAAGATAGAAGAAATAAGTGTATTATGGTAAAACTTCTAAATATATTCAGAGGTACAAACAGGATGATTTAACCTGGGTTTGTCACTGTATTGTGAACTGATAGTGAGAGAATACCTGGAAGTTTACCTTTTTTATATGTATACATTCTGAAAGTAGAGTTCAGTCAACGTCTTCTAGTAGTGAAGTAGCTTCATCCTTTCTTCAAGTACAATTCCCTTTTGCTGGATTGTTGAGTAGTCTTTTTGTGGAGTTACCTTCAGACAGCTGTAAACTGTAAATGCCTGGTTACCATTCTTGGATTTAAGTACACTTCTTTCATAGATTTAGTCTCGCTTTTTCTTTCTGCTTATCTTGCATGTTTTGTATGTGGCAGGTGGTTGGGAAAAGGAGGAACATCTTAAAGTTTGCTCAGTATCAATTGAATTAACAAAAGATACCCCTATCACTTAGATGAGTACAATTAAAGCACGTTACCCTGCTTAGATTTCAACTGGTTTGGGTTGAGCTGTGTGATACATAGCTGCAACTGTACAGAACTGTAGATACAACGTTCCCTGAGAATTCTAGTTTCAGGTCAATAACCTTGATTCTGTATAGAATATAAGAATTACAATGCATGCTATTTCATTAGTCCTTGGCAAACTGAAATCAATATGAGTTCTTGCACTTTTAGGTAATATACTGTATAAGAAACCATGCAAGGCAATCTCCTGGGGAGTTTCTTTTTTGTTGCTAATTGAACTATATGTAACAAGAACCACAGGAAAAAACCCAGCTCTTCAAAGAACATATTCACTAAAGTGTTCAGTGTGAGTCAGCATTACCTTGAAGGCCTGGGCAAAAATAGTCTTTAAAGTACAGGTGGAAAGAGGGATGTACACAGAAGCATGATTGTACACAGTCATTTGAAACGAACATCAACAGCTTTACACTACACAAGTCAGGTATTTATTGCCATAATGTTACATGAGAGAAAAATAAGTGTTTTCTTTAAGGATGAGGCTGTATGCAAGGTATAGAAGGATTTGATTACTGTCTGCATTTGCTATTAAAAAAATAAATGTGGCAAGTACAATGTGAAGGACTGCACTATCTTATTGTTTTGTAACCCATGGACAAATGTACTTTTATCTGTTGGTAAATAATGTTGATCAATAATGTATTTTGATTTATAGAAGCAAGGTGAATTTCAACAAAAACTATTGTTATTGAGCACTTCAATAAAAGTGAAAGAAAAGAGAATGCTGATTGAGTCTGCAGATGTATGCTTCTGACTGCATCTGTGATTCTGTATCTGAAGTCACTGTCTCATTGCTGCAACACTTTCGTATTTATTACTCTCCCGAGAAAAAGTTTTCTGGAATTAACGCATCAGATCAAATCTGGAATAGACATTACATTTTCTTTCAGTCAATAAGAAGTCACTTGATATTTCAAAACTTATTCTGGGAGTTCAGGGAGTAAAAAACTTAATTTGAACTTGCAGATTTTATTTTGTGAAAGGTTAGAATATAATCAGTAGAAGCTGGTACTGTCCTGGTTGGAAAAGCTCTGGTTTTTATCTGGGCAGGACTTTGGTTTGTCCCTATGAATGCTTTTCTGTTTCTCTTCTACAGCAACTTTAACCTAATATCTCTATATATTTAAAGATGAGGTTGATTCACCATCGTCTTTCCTTTGAAGTTACAAATAGTCTAGGTATCTACTCTCGAAAATACTTTTAGTTCTTCTCAAGTAGTAAATTATATTTGTATAGGCATTCAGATCATACTTTTTGGTGTTTGTCAGCAGATGGGAAAATATGGCATCCCTAAACTGTTAACTTTGAAAATGGAAAATTAATTAGTTGTCAGTTCTGTAACATCAGTGCTTTCCCTATTTTGAGAAGAAGGATCCATATGACTTGAAAGGAGATTCATGTGGGTTGTCAGTGACAAAAGTGCCTCACATCAGCACAAACACACGCAAGCTTGTGGTAATAAGATAATATAGCAAAAAGCAAAGATCTGCAAATGCAGTTGATCAGAAAATATAAACTTGTCAATCCTTTCTATTTAGCTTCATGAATAATTTATCAGAAAGTCCTTGCATGTTTTTGTATTTGGGTTATTTCATTCATGCAAGTTAATTGTACAAATTACTAATGTGTTTTTTAAGAAAGGTATTGGATTTACACAAAATAGCATGCATAAATGCCTTGCGATGGAACCGGTACCTTCATTGTACTTGGCAAATAGAGTGATTTTTCCCTGCATGCAATCTTGAATGTAGAAGCTATAAAATTGTGAATTCTCATAGCGATCCACTTACTATTAATATTCTTCTGTGCAGGTATGTTTAGAAGCAAACTTATGTGTTAGGCAATAATGACAAAAAACTAAAATGTTCAAAATCAACTCGAGTATGTCAAGACAGGTCAGTTTTTAGAAAGAAACTGGTAAATTTTGGTTAGATTGGAAAATTAAAAGCAATGTGTGTGTGCATGGTGCATCTTTTGGGTTTTTGTTTGACTTCTTTCTCCTCATTCATCAGACTCTGGATCTAAGCATTAGTTATGTTTATCCTTTAATCCTGCTGTCTAGGATTGTTTATGTAAGATTTATTATATGACCAGAGTGGGTAGTTAAATTAAATACAAAACTGACCCTCAGCCAGTGCAAGAAGACCTAAGGCCAGATTACTTGACATAGACAAGTTAAATTTATTCTCAATTCCTTATGTAAGAGATGGGCTTCATGTTTTCTGAGTCAACATTAGACTAAAATTGTATCTGCCTTTTCGCACTTGGCTCTCTAATGTATGAACAGCAGAGCAAGGAGGAAGGGCAGCTGTGCACTTTTTCTGTAATTATTACCATAAAAGAAACTCACTTAATCACAATATTTCATTGTTCTATTAATTTCAACACTGTTATAATTGCATGTATTTACTGCTAGCTGTGTACAAATCTTACCCAGTAGAGTTTTTGTTGATCCTTGGCAACATTGGCTTTACAGAAAATAAATAGTAGATAGTAGCAGCATAGGGCCCGGGTGAGCAAACATGAAAACTATGATGTGAGTGTTCGTATCTTTTTTAGGAAATGAAAGCAATTTTAGAAGCTATAAATTATATTAGGAATCAAATGTATTTACCTTGAAAATGATTGTTGATATTACAGCTCAGTCTGTTAGGGCCCTGTAGTTTGAGGCTGGGTACCTGGTACTTCTTGTTGTTTATTTCCTTTACTTGATGAATGTGTCAAAGCAGACTAGAAATAGGCAGCTTACTTCAGTCAATGTCCAGACAATGAGGCAATAGTTGTGGAAATCGCAAATGTTTTCACTCGGTGTGGATTTTGTACTCTCTACTCATAGGGCAAGTAGAGAAAAATTGTCAACTCATCATTTGCTGCTAGGAGCTGCAAGTTAAACTCATCCTAGTTTAAGGCATACATGAAGTTTGGCCATGTTTAAAATCCCCCTTAAATCGTATTTTAAATGTCTTAAGTAGGATTTAAATGCTGTATGGTATAAGCTGTTTGCAGAGAGGAGCGGAGAAATGTAACTTAATTGACTAGAAACTTAGTGTTTTGCAATTTCATCACACCATATGTAACAATTTCAGGGCCACTGATGGGGTAACCTGTTGTGAATTACTGTTTATTTGAGGTAATATTGGTTTGACTTCATCAAATATACTAAAGGAGCTTAAATGTATGAGTGACTTAGCCTAGAGTCTTAAATAGTGGCTACTGCCAGCTGCTTTTAGCCTAGTGTCTCCCTACACATTTATTTAATTTTAAAATGGTTGGGGGAGGAAAGGGTATTTATTTTTTTTTTATTATTTATTGCTATATGTGAAACCCATGCAGCCAAATGGCTGTAGGAGAAATGCTGAAATCAAAGCTGTATGAAGTTACTCTTGTAGAAAATGAAGTGGGAATCCTCTTGCTACAACTCACTTCCTTTGCCTCTATCATTGATTGCAATTTTTTTTTTTTTTTTTTTTTTTTTGCGGAAAGTCTGGGTGGAAATGTCAGTTTTCCATTATTACATTTTACTAGTGATGTGAAGAGGTTAAAAGTCCTAGTGGTGACTCTGTAAATCTGAGCTCAGAGATGTAGTGGAGTTGTGGGCTGCAGTATTAGTCATACAGAGGAGATGTAAGCTTATCCTGAAAATATGTTTTCATTAAAGATGTGTTTCTTTGCTCTTAATGCATCATGTTTATGGGGTGATGTGGGTGTGTTGTTCTGTGGTTAGGACAGGAGACTGCAGGAGCTTTAACACTGCAAACGGTGCTGCCATTAACTCTGTGCGATCCCGTGCAAGTCACAATGTCTGCTGTCCCTTTTGTCCATTCATGCTGATTTCAGAATAGGCCAAAAACCATAATTAGTACGTAGTTGATTTGCTTGAGGTTCTCAGAAGACTTGACATGGAAATTTAAAAAAATACAATTGTTGACCTAAACTACAAAGTCTTGATAATATCCCAGCACAGCCGCAGGATGACAGATAATGCATTCTCTTACTATGTCAGAAGTAGGTGGGTTTGGCTTTCAAAGGCCACAACAGTGTTTAGTCTACAGTTTTTAAAAAAATGAAATACTAAGTCACACATGTTATTTGTATTATTACTCTGAACTGTACTTAGGACAATATTTATTTTTTGTCAACTCACTGTTGGTTTATTACAAAGTAAGTCTAAATCTAATTCATTGCTGTCACAAGCAAGGTGTGGTATGAATGCCGGTTTTGCTTAATTTCCTACTTAGGTTCAATATTTATGTTACTTAATTATGTATAATAACTTTCTGTCTTTTTGAATCATCATCTTGGGAATGCTAGCAAACAAATCAGAACATACGTTCGTCAAAAGCACAGACTCGCACAAGAACCACAAGAACAGCAAATCAGTGGGTGGGGGCATGCAGGAAATATTCTTTTAGGCTTTGTATTCCGAGATTTGAATTGCAAGGCTGACTTTCTGCACCTGAAACAACGGCTGAAGTAATGAATTGAGTTTGAGGCGTAATTTAAGGGAAGGTAGTTTGAATGCAATGTACCTATTAGGAAAACTGGGATTTGGGGTTCTCCAAAATAAGTACTCTGTTGGAGTACATGGAATTTTTTTTTCTCAGTGAAGTAGGCTGCTAAAGTGGAAAAAATACATTTAACTGAATGCTTATTTAAGACATTATTGTGGTCAAAGTATAAAATAAGAGGGAGAATAAGTCACTACATCAGTACAGAGTGGATTAAATTTTGGGTTGTTCTAAATACAAATGCTGAGTGCATAGGGAAAGAGTTATTGATACAGATTATTAAAAAGCAATTGTAGTACGCTTTTTCTCCATTATTGTCTGTTTGCTTAGTTAATAAGTGTGTTGCTGATTGTCTTATTAAATTGAATTTTATGTCCTTAAATTTATAAATTCACAGGATGTTTGGCTTCCTTATCTGCTACCATTTGTAATATGTTTGCCCTATATCTAGGATTGAAAGCAACTGGGATTTAGAAAGATTGTTCTCCATTACCACTGCGACAATAGGAAGTTACAGCTTCAATTAGTGGTCAAGCCACTATAGGAGGCATAGCATATTACTGAGTAAGAGGAGGATAGTGTACAGTCTTTAGCCTTCATGAGCTTAAAAGTGAAAGATAGACTGACAAACCATAGGCAAGATAACCTCTTACCTGCAGCACCATATTGATATAAAATGCAGATGTGTTTGCAACAATAAAATTGGTTTTATTTTCTGTTTTTATCTTTTCAAGGACAGTTGTTCTGTTGAGACTCAGGAGTTCTAAAGCAGGATAAGAGGAGGATGAGAACAGGGATGCCAGGAAAAGCAAATATTAAGAGTGGTAGTATTTCATGAGCTCTTGTTGCCTCATATAGCCAGCAGGATCTTTTGCATTCTCAGTCTAAATTAGTTAGACCAAAATCAGCTCCTCAAAAGTTCTAAGAGCAGCCCTAGGGTAGGAAGGAGATCTGTGATTGTCCAGACAGACTTGTCCAAAACTAAACACTTGAAACAAACTTGACTTTCCCTGGGAAAATTTACCAGGTGGGATGGGTAACAGAGATCCAACCAATATTATGTAAGGTTTCTCATCTCATCTTGTGTGCTCGCATTAGGTAGCATTATATTTTTTTTATGTGGACTTGCTGAGACTATTCTGCATACTAATTGGCTGGTGAAGCATATCTGAAATTATTGTCAGTGATCTGCTATCAAATTAGAAGGCTGTTATAACAGCATTTCCACAGGATTTGCACTTTTGGGTTGAGTTAAGGTTCCATGCTTTCCTTGCTGACAGGGATGGTAAAGTAGGAATGGTGTATATTGTGTTGCCAAGTAACACTAGGTTATAACCACTTTGAAAAATGGGAATAGCTTTGAAAACTATGTAGCAAATAAGTATTGAGAAAACATGAGAACTAATTAAGAAAAAAATATCAAATTATGCAGTAAAAGAAGAATACTTAGGTGGTCATTCAGCCGGAAAAAAAATGCATTAAAATATGCTAGAACTTCTGGTGAATTATAATGTTGACTACTACATGCATGACGTTTTGTAAAAATGACAAATGGAATTGTTAAAGTATGTTTATCAATTGTAGCCCATAAGTAAAGTCATCTTCCACCCCATACATTTTCTTCTGATCTAATGTTTCCTGTTATTAACATGAATTTGAGGAGTAGATTAACTATGTGCCTTGGACAGCGTATAAATTTAGCACTCTACATTTTACAAGTTGAATGTATTTAATAGATGGCTTGGTTCATTATGGTATGCCAAGTTCATTAATGTTGTTATGTCTGTGAACTTCTAAGGGGCTTCTCCATGGCTCCAATCCATTGACAATCACAGCTTTTCTAAAGTGTGGTGTTTGTTTGGGACAAATTGGAAGTGAACCAGCTTTAATTTTTCTAACTGAAACCATAATGGGTTGTTATGTAAAGCCAGGCATTCCCACTTCTAGCGTAACTGGAAATACAACTGGTACGCAGCTCTACAGCAAGAGAGAAAACAAAACCTAATTGCTTAAATAATGCTTAAGTTATGTTTAGAAATATACAAAACATTTCTAAACCACTGGACTGTTTCCCTTTTCATTTTCATTATGAAATTTGAAGATTTGAGTGGGTTTGTTTCTTTTATGTATTAAATATTACAAAAGTAAATGGATACTTAAAATGTCAAATTTAAGCATCTTTTATAACTGTTGAAATTTTGGTAAACCTGAGCAAATGAACATATTGTGAACAAAGCTGCTTTTTGACCCAAGTTGTCATTAGCTGTGGTCCCTGGATGTTAACAAAAATAAACTTAATTCACAGGTAGTTTTAATATTCCATCCTGGTTCAGAATTCAAAGACTTGCTTATTGTTGCCCAAAAATCAGTAGATAAAAGCACCTTTTGAAGTTGTTTTCCTCCTCCTCTTTTAGCCTGGGTCTTGTGTGAGTTTTGTAGGATGTTGGATTTGTGTCCTGGTGGAGCTCAGTTAAGGCCTGTAATGGTACAACGGGTAGTAGGAACTACCGCTTCCTTCTGGTTGCAGTTTGTGCTCTCATAATAGAAAGGGACACTCACGTGGGACCAAAAATCTATACCTGAGAGTGCTCTTGCTTGTGGTTGCATTTAGTATGTCTTCCCACTAGTGCTGGAACAACTCCCGTCTGAGGACAGGCTGAGAGTTGGGATTGCTCAGCCTGGAGAAGAGAAGACTCCAGGGGGACCTTATAGTGACCTTCCAGTGCCTGAAGGGGGCCTACACAACAGATGGGGTGGAGCTCCTAATCAGGGAGTGCAGTGATAAGATGAGGGGTGATTGTTTTAAACTGAAAGTACAGAGATTTGGATTAGATAGTAGAAAAATTTTTTTTTTCCTGTGAGGGTGGTGAGGCACTGGCACAGGTTACCCAGAGAGGCTTTGGATGCCCCATCCCTGGAGGTGTTCAAGGCCAGGTTGGATGAAGCTTTGAGAAACCTGACCTAGTGGGAGGTGTCCCTACCCACATCAGGGGAGCTGAAACTAGGTGATCTTTAAGGTCCCTTCCAAAGCATTCAGTGATTCTAGGACACTAGAAGATTCTCAGACGCAAGGCCAGGTTGGATGGAGCCTTGGGTAGCCTGACCTAGCAGGGTGTCCCTGCCCACGGCAGGGGGTTCGGAACTAGATGAACTTTAAGGTCTGTTCCAACCCTAACTATTCCATGATTCTGAGACTGTACAGCTTGGTGGCTGGAATGGGACAATGGAATCCTGTGGTTATAGTTGGTACCACACAGTGGTAACCTCAGTTTCCAGTTTGGAAAGGCAAGCAGGGGAAAATCGATGAAGAAAACCTTTGTAGTTTATTGAGGCCTGTTAAAGGGTACAAAGCACAGGAAGCTTATGTCACTTCCTGTGAAGTTAATTTCTAATGGGGGAGAAAACCAACAGAAGTTGACAGACATGATATTGGAGTTAATTATAACTTTAGTTCATTTGGCCAGCAAAAAAGTCTAGATCAACTAATGTAGCTTTCAAAGCAAGTATTTAATGGATTTATTTTTTTATACATACAAAACACGATGGTTCTGGTCACTAGCTCTAGAGGTGACATATCCAATCAAAAGTTAGGACAAATGAATTAGCAAATTTTTATGAATATGTAGATGGAGAGTGGCAGTGAAGAGCTGGATACAAGAAACAGTTTTTAGAATAAGCAGGTCTGAAGCCACAAAAGTCACAGCTGATGAAAGTAATAGTTTACACCCATGTGGATGTTGCCTTATACTGAGGGAACATTGTGTGCTGCTAATGACTGCTGCAAGAGAAATTTCCTTCCTGAGAAGTGGGGCTTGGCAGACCTCTGAAACAAATTTGATGTTAGGACCTCTTGTTATACCACATAGTCTGCTACTCCAGTGGGCTTTCTTTTACTCTGCTTAGAGCCCTGATATTGATAGTGTAATTTGGATGTTGTAGGCCATATATCTATGGTTTTGATGCTTGTGGCATTAGTACAAAATGTTCCTCCCTACAAAAGTGGACACTAGGGGTGGTGATGAATCTTCCAAAATAGTTTTCTATGACACAAAATACCAGGCAGGGAAAGAGAGGTTTAAGTGAAGTCAGGACTAGAAAGGGATGGGCAGATATTCTTGTCATGCTGAGGAAGGGACAGCATGACAGCTTGAAAAGCATTGCTATTGACAGTTGGACTGGATGGTCTTAGAGGTCTTTTCCAACCTTAATGATTCTGATTCAGCTAACCTCTCCACTCAGCAATGAAGGCACCAAGCCAAAGGGTTTTTTACAGTTAAGTATTTTTCAGTGGTAAAAGCTAACCTGAGATTCCAGGCAGACGTAATTCAAATATAATATTAAACCATGCTAGAATATCTATTCCAGACTGCACCACTGCCGAGTTTAAATAACTACTGAAGGAACATACCAGAATGCCTACACTGCAGAAGTACTGATGATTTTTCAACAAATAGTATTTAATTTGGCTGAGTAGTTTTCACCAAACTGCCCCAGAGAAGTCTTTTTTAGCAATTAAAATAACAATACTTCATGCTAGCAGAGATGTTTTCAAGTATCAAGAAGTTACTTAACTATCAATTATGCTTCATTAAGTGGTTCTTGATGAATTAATCAACTAAATTAAGCTTCATTAAGTGAATCTTGCAGCATCCTTCAGTAATGTTATAATTATTTCTCTTTTAGATACAGAGAAGCAGAGGTAGACAACTCAGGTGATTTGCTAACGAGCATGTACAAATTGAAGGCTAGGTTCCCAGGACTTCTCTTCTGGTATTAAAACCACTAGCCCTGATTTGATACCACACAACAAAAAACCCACCCACAACAAATGAATGAAAACCAAACACATACACAGTGAAAGAAAAATAGCTTCCATCCTGTTTTAAAAAAATCTGCAGATTGACTGTACTGGCTACCCAAATAGTGTCTGAAAATTATTCCATTCATGTAAATGTATCTTAGAATAGCCTTTGATACCTGGTAGAAATTGAAATAAGAAATTTGCGGTTCTCAGATCAAGTTTTATTTGTCATTGTTTACCATTTGCAGGCTTTATACTATATTTTACAACTGTTTCTTAGGCTAGACATACAACATCCTCTTTTTATATCAAGAACATTGCTGTAAATTATACATTTTGACCTTTCACAATTAGTCACAGTAATGCATCCACCTCATTTGAAAATTTTCAGAATCTTGGTAGCCAGATAAAAGCACCCACCCCAGAATTTGTCTCCACTTTGAATGACATGCAGAACTGGTAGTGCAAAATAGCTGAAGAATAGTATCCTAAATTTGATTCCCCTAGTGCCCCTTTCAGATCTTCCAATCGCTGTAAAAAGTAGCAGGATTGAACTTGTGCAAACAGGCTGAGTGTGGCTGAAAGGTGCTGGGATGGGGATGAACAAAGTGTTTCTCTAGCTCTTGCATAACTGCCTCAGACACAATGGTATGTGCTTCCCTTGGTTCCTGAGCAAACTGGGGCAGAGACACAAAGCTGTGTTTCTCACCACTCAGCCAGCAGTGTTAGTATTGCCTTCTATTTATGACTTTCTTAGAGTCTTCAAACACAAAGAAATGTACTCATTGTTGAGAATGTATTTAAACATAATGTAACCTGTAAATGAAGGCTAATTCTGTCCTTATCTAGTGAGTAACATTGTTCTCTGGAGCAGGGGGAGGACGCCAAGTAATTTCATCTCGGACTTTATTAAAAGTGTATAGGAACCTACTTCTTACTACTGTCATCTAGTTATCACAGCTTGGAGGACACCACAATTGCAAGCAAGCAGTGCCAGCTCAGGATGTGTCAGGGATTTTCTTCCCTGTGTTGGTGGGTTTCATTGCTGTGACAAGATGACAAGCTGCAGTGAGTGCAGAAAACTTGTGCCTTAGTATATATAACAAATGAATTTACATACAATTATTACTTTATGTAGGAGGCTAATATTGGATACTGTTTAGGAAACAATCTACAAGATTGCCATGTGGTGCAGTACAAATGGATGAACATGAGGGCTGGAGTCTACTTTAGTTTAAGTGAAGGCTGTGGTGATATTCAGATAATACATAACCATGATAGTCATGACTTGGTTTTGAAGAACAGAAAACCAGTAGATTTTATTTATAACAAACTTCCTTAAACTCTTAATCTATTGTGTATCTGATAATGTAACATATTGTGCTAATTCTGCCCTTTCACGATACATAGGTTAGAACCTGTTACTCTGTAGGCTGTGTTCTTTACTTTCCTAAGAGCTCTCTATTGATAGAATAATGGCTTCCTCTTTAGCAGGTCACAGGTTGCAGTTTTCTTCACAGGGAATCTGTCTCTGAGTATTCTTGCATATATATATGCATGTATATATTCCACTGCTTGCTATAATAGGTGACAAACCAAAGGTCTCTAAATGGGTATCTATGGAGTAAACCTTGCAGGGGCAGCATGTACAGCCCTTTCCGCTTACATGTGCAGGAGCAGTAGGGCTCCACCCTTTTTTCTTCTCATGACCTGTTGAATCTTCCCATGCTGCCTGAAGCTGAAATCATTCTTGCTCCAATTGTTTACATGAAAACAACTTATACACTTCATTAATTAATGGAGTTGGTGTAAGAAGGGAAAAACCAAAACTCTTGTTTTCTTCTGAGTGGGAAGGAATTTTATTCCTCTTGGAGCCTTAGGGTGTTTTAGTTCATACTCTCCAGTGTTGATTATCTCCATATTTGCAACATTGCCCTTCTTGATGAAATAAAGTGTATTTGGAGAAGCGTATCAATTTGAGACAAAGATAACTGGAAGAAATGACATATTAGCAGGTTTTGTAGGTGGACTGGTGGAAGATCTTGATGGCTGAAGACCCTGCTGCAAAGCATGTGCCCTGTGTTTCAAAGATGGGGTTTTTAGAAGGAGATTGTCACCTGTGCATAATCTGAGGAGAGATGTGCATCTCCTTCTTGATGGGATGCTTAGGCTGTTTGGTACCAAAGATCCTAAGTAAGCATTCAGAATGACAGCTTGTTGTTCTTAAGACTGGGGGGAGAGAGGGAATTGGAGAAATTGTCCTAAAAGTTCTCAGATGTTGAATCAATGACTAAGCTGCACACAGACCCCTCAGCTGCCAGTAGCAGTCAGTTTTTCAGGCACAGCTCATGGTAGGGTGATTCTTGTCACTGCAGGACAAGACTGCAGCCACTCCAGTGCCCATCTGTCCCTGGGCTGTGGTCACCTCTATAGCTTTGCCTCCTGCTGCATCTGGATCCTAGCAGGAGCACGTATTCTGTGAAGTAGCATGTCTTAATGTTTGTGGGTTTTTTCATCTTTTATTTCATTCTTGGCTCGAACAGAATCAGTATGGCTATAATTTAAGAGACTGATCCTAGGTCTAAGCAACAATGTGGAGCCTGGTGACCGCAAGTTCTAATATGTACCTTCTATGGTCCTAACAGAGATACTTCTCATTCCACGGCATCTTTATCAGCACTCCTTTTCAATAAAGAGAAGGACAAGCTGAAATACTACAGAAAAACATATATAATACTACTATCCTTCTGCATTAAGCTATTCCAGATATGATGCTTTTATATTAATATGACCTCCTCCTTAAGCCCTGTAAAAAGGCATTTAGCAGACCACAGGTCCTCTGACTGCTATACCTCAGAATGAAAAAAGAATGCTAAATACTTGAGGTGTTCCTTTGCGTCTGATGTCAAACATTATAATTATTACTACAGCAAGTAAAAAGTCAAGATGTATGCATCTTTCGTATTTGAAAAGAGTATAATGTTTCCAGACGCAAATGACAAGGTGTTACACTTCATTTATTGTTTTTTCTTAATGCTCTAGGAAGCATTATATGCTCCTAGAAAGTTGATGTGAACTTCTGCAACAGAGCCATCAGGACCGAGCCAGAAATATTGAAATCTCTAAGGATCATCAGAGTTCTGGAAAAAGCAAAGTAAATGGTACTTGTTCAGCTACACTGCTGCTTTAGTTGAGCAATATTGAGAAACAACCTAAAGATGATTTATTTATTTATTCTCTGTGCTTCCACAGTATCTGACACTTGATCCATTCAAGGCTGTTGGATGTCAAGTGCTCTGATGTTAGGTGAAATTGCACTGCTTTCATCTTCTATATTTCTACCATATGGAAGGATCCCTCTTACAAGCCTCTATGGTTTTAATTACTTATGTATGCTTGAGCTAGAAGCTATGAAAGATGTTTCATAAGCTTCAAGAAGAGGGTGTTTTGCCTCCAAGAGACAAAATGGTTTTAGTTTACTGACATAACCATGTTATTAGAAATGGGATATCTAAATGTTAAAATGAAGTTTCAATTGGTTTCCCTAGCATCCTTTCCTTGAGTAAATGATATATCAAATTGATGATGTTGAGCTATATTGCTGTGAACAAGGACTATGGAGAGAACTTGGCAGAGATCCTAGTTTCTTTCCATTTTCTTCCTATTTTAAAAGGAATTAAGCAGCTGATGTTTTCCCTATGACTTAAACTAGGCTTTTATATATTTACAGTGTCATTTTGACTTTATGAAAAGTGAGTAAATTATTGTTGACATGATTCTGGTTTCTGCTGCTAAAGCCAGGCTTGGAGGACCAATCTGAATCAAAACAACTTTATCTTCTTTTTGAGTAACTGCTTGAAAGTCCAGGTTATGGACTGGTATGCGGTGTCATTTTAAGTGTCCCAAAAATACTTGCAGATGTTGCAAGAGCTGATTCAGATGCCATTAAGTCTGACAGGTTGAGTTTGCTCTATTGGAGGCCCTGAAGAAATGTCAGTCCCCTTAAGCATGATTGGATTGGCCTTGGGAGGCTGTGAAGTTGATTGTGAGGAGGAAAATAAGCAGGAAGTCTGTTGTGGTTGAACTCTAGATCCATTGAAGCAATTCATCCGTAGTTACAAATGCAGGTTCCTTCTTCCTCCTTCAGTTTGAAGTTTGTAGATCTGAGCAGTTGGAGACCAAGAGCAAAGCCTGTATTTTTCTCCTGGATGGCTGTGGGCATTTTTTATGGCTCATGTATGGCATCTGAACTCTTTCTTAATTATTTGAGAGTAAGATTGGAGGATGCTGCTTGCATGGAGCTGTAACTTACCTAGTCATAGAATCACAGAATAACCAGGTTGGAAGAGACCCACTGGATCATCGAGTCCAACCATTCCTATCAAACACTGAACCATGTCCCCCAGCACCTCATCCACCTGTGCCTTGAACACCTCCAGGGAAGGTGAACCAACCACCTCCCTGGGTAGCCTGTTCCAGTGCCCAATGACCCTTTCTGTGAATATTTTTTCCTAATGTCCAGTCTAAATCTCCCCTGGAGGAGCTTGAGGCCATTCCCTCTTGTCCTGTCCCCTGTCATTTGGGGGAAGAGGCCAGCTCCCTCCTCTCTACAACCTCCTTTCAGGTAGTTGTAGAGAGCAATGAGGTCTCCCCTCAGTCTCCTCTTCTCCAGGCTGAACAACCCCAGCTCTCTCAGCTGCTCCTCATAAGGCCTGTTCTCCAGCCCCTTCACCAGCTTTGTTGCTCTTCTCTAGTCATCATTGCATGTTTTAAGAATAGGAATTCTTTCAGTGCCTTAATTTCTGAGGAGCCATAAGTAGCAAAGGCAGGATAATAAATGATGTCTGCTCCAAGTTTATGTACAGCTGAATGTATATTGGAAGTACTAAACTGAAGAGGGATTACGGTGGTGTGGTTTTATGACATGCTAAACTCAGAAGTACGACACACTTAAAAACCCAGGTTCAGAGGAGCAGTAAGGCTTTGCAACTGTTTACGATGTGGGATGTTACTCTGCACTCTCCATTTAAGCATTAAGTGCCCACTTACAAAATAATGTCAATACGCTTCTGCCCTTGTGAGTGTGCAGGCTTTGTTATCTTATTACATGACTTTTTCACATGTTCTTTTGCATCCTTAAGCCTTTTCAGTGCATCCCTAATGATCTTTTGTAGCTTCATAACTTTTCAAGGACAGGCAAACAAAAGTGTCCCTCCTGCCATTGTGCCTGCACTCAGTTAGGAAGCACTGGCAGACCTGCCACCTTCTGAGAGAGACCTCAAGTCTGACCCTCGAATCCAAGGGGACAGAGAGATAAACCACCAGAAATGTCAGTCTGGAAAAAATGACTGATGCCTTCTCTGTGGACAGGTGTGCACACAGAGGTGTGTTGGGTGCTATCTGTTGTAAATTAGGCTTTGGCATCATTGAATCTATTTTAATTAACTTACTATTACTTACTATTTTTAATTAAAATACTATAAATACCATCTACTTGTCTTAAAAGCATGTTCTAGTCTTTAGGATTAAAGGTATTTTGCATCTTTGAGGTACATGTGTGTTGTTATCCCTCCACCTCAACTTTAGTTTTGGTAGTATTTTTTTGTAAGATGTCTGTAAAATACCTTACAGAGGTTATCAGTTCCTACCTTTAGTAGATGGGATCAGAAACATGAAAATGCTTGTTTCATTGTCTAAAGTGAATGAAGTACAAAAGTAAGCAAGGAGATTATGGAAAAATGGAGGAGTCTTAATACTAAAAAGTATTTTCATTTTAATAAGCCCATGTTAATAAAAATATTGAGAACTTTATGCAGCTAAGGTTCTGATTTGGTTCTATTAACAGACTAAGATGTTCTAAGCCGGAAGATTCAACATAGTTTTTATCATTTTGTTTACTTCTGCATTTCAGAAAATAACTTTCCTGAAATTCATAGCAATTATCAAATTCACTCTTTTTCTTCGTCAACATCAATATATGCAAGGATTGTTTTGTGGACTGAGAGGGTCTGGCCAGAGACATTTTCTACATCTGAAGCTTTCCTGTTCTTCACTTTTTTGAATTAAGTTAAGAGCAGAGATGCCTATGCTGTGAATTCTATTTGATTGTGGACCCAATGTGACCTCTGTCACCTCTTTGGATTCTTTTAGAATCAGTGTGGAAAACACAATATAACTTTAAAAACTCTAAATTAAATGCTGCTCCTATGTTTCTGTGAGATTAATATATCCTTCACATTCTAAGAGATATGAACCAATTTTAAGATTGCTCAATTATTTTTAAACTTTGGCTATTACTGTTATTTCAAATGTGGCCTTTATGAAATTAGGGTCAGTATCACACTGTAAAACTTGTCCTGTCAGGCAATAAAAAGACCCAAGCCAAGTGCAATGTAGCTTCAAGACACATTTGTCATTAGCAGAAATTGGCATAGTTATGGAAGGATCTAGCAAATAAATATGCCTGCCTTTCTTGTTTCTCCTTTACAGAAAGGTACAGTGCTTGTTAGCTGGGTGGCGTTCATTGAACTAGGAGTGTCAGATAGAGAGTGTGCATATCTTAAAAGCAATCTCTTCAAGTAGGTTGTTGAATACCATGGTGGTGATGAACTATGTTCTGTTAGAATGGTAAAAGCTAGCCCATCCTCACCTCCTACGTGCTGCCTTCAGAGTGTTTTGCCTTGCAGCTTCTTAGAAATTATTGTAAATACATGCATCTGAGGGGGAGGGGTCACCAGAGGAAAGCCAGTTTTGATATCTTCCAGTTTTTCAGCTGGATTTCATGCAGTCACTGCCTCCTCAGGAGGTAAATGGGTTCTATTCCTTCTGTGCAGCAAAAGATGCTAGGCAAAGAATAATGCTAGGTACCTCCTTGTTCTGTTCTTTCCGCTATAAAAAAGGGAAGGAAGAATCTGACAGTGGTGGAATCTTTTGTCATGTTGTGCTGAAAGAAACTGAGAAGAATCATTAGTCATTATTTTAATGACTAATGCAGTAGTGGATGTTATTTTTGTCTGAACGGGACCCAAGGTATACTGAGGAGTGTCTTGGAGCAGTATATTCACGTGAAATTGTGAACATAATGTTCCATGATATTTTTCTTGAAATAAGAATGGTAGTGCCATGAGGTGACTATTATCCTCTTAGTGCATGAGCTCACAGAGGAATAAATTGGAAGTTAAACCCATTTCTTCTAGCCTTCTGTGTGGTTGGTTGCTCTTGCCTCCATGAAGCAGGGAAGCAGATGATGCTGTATCTGCTGCTGTATTCCTGCCACAAGCAAGCACAGGGGAGGAATTGCCTTCAGGGGTTGGCAACATTGGACAGAGGGCAGCTTGCAAGCATATACTGAGGGACAAAAGTGCAGCTTTATTTTTACCAGCATAAAATTTTGCTCTCTGAAGCTCAGTTCACTTCCTTAGCCCTTCCTTTAGTGGGATGGCTGTAGGCCCTTGGCTACTGTAGAGTGATAAGTAGAAATATATTTACTTGCATACCTGCTCTTTGCAGTGTTACCAAGTAAACTTTCTAAAACATGAAAGGCTTAAGACCTGCACAAGACTCTGTAAGTTAATCTTCATTCTGATGTGTTAATCATAGTAACTGATTTTAACAACATTGAGCTTCAAACGTTCTCTTCCATAGGCTACATGAGGATAAGTGCAATAGCAGTTCTTGGTTTATCTTACTATTAGCTCATATTTTTCCTGTCTGACTGAAGTATTAGTGGCAGAGATTTTGTCCATCTCTTCCAATTCCCAAGTCACACAGCCTACTGCCAGTAATCCTTTGCTAGAAATGAAAGTATCTATGACAATGCATTATTGTTCTGCATGCGAAGATGTGCAACAATTGTTCTTCAGTGTTTAATGTTCCAAATTGTATGATATGAAACTCTCAACTTAGTTACCTTCAGAGATGAAGACAATATACGCTGCTACAGAGATACTTATTAGTCTTAAGTATGTTTTCTTAAATTGTTTGTTAGCAGATGATTGATTGTGATGCTTTGTGACCTTCCTTTAGATAGAGTCAACAAGTACTTCATACTGCTGTTTATTACATCCTTGCTGGCCTACAACAAATGTGCCATTCATTCTCTTCAGTTAGTCATGGCTAGCTGACAGCAGAGGGCTTTCACTCCTGTTTGTGTGAGCATCCCTTGTATGCGACTGCTAAACAATGGTGCACCAACTGCAGTAAATGATGTGATCAATTCATGGTCTCAGAGCCACCATGCGTAAATTATACAGTTAATGTTGTTAGTGTCTAAGATTCAAAATTTCCTGTTTCACACTGACCTTTTGATGCATCTCTATATTTATGTGTGCCATTTAATGCTCTATTGAGCAATATTAAAATACCAGAATCATCCAATAATACAAATCATTCAGCAGCCTGTTCACAGTTCACTGAAACCAGGCATTTCCTGGCTTGTTTGTGTTACCAGCTGTTGTATGTGATGCTTTCAACTACTAGATTATAACTCCTGACATTTGTATTCAAGTGATACCTAAGAGAACACCAAACTTGGCAAGCATGGAAGAAAAGTTTCAGAAAAGTAGTGATGAAAATCATCTTATCTCATTTTCAGTTCTTGAGGTATTTGCACATTTCTTGGTGGTTTTGCTTATTGCCTTTTCCCATGCTCCTCCAGATTCATAGTTTATTTCGTACAGAACTAATAGGATTATAATATCAAAATGAGCTGCTACTTCTGATTTTATTATGGTTTCTTGGGTGTGAATCTGTAAAACGTGTGCTTTATCCATCTCTTGAAGCTATTGAAATTCAAAGAAAACTAATATCTACAGGATATATGTGTCTTTCAAGTATTTAAACAAAATGTTTGGGACAGCCTGTGAAAACTTCTCGCAGCAATTAAAATGAGTCATGACCTAATTAAATTATTTCCTGCTTTGTTTCACACAGTCATGACCCTTATGACATCTTCTACTGTGACATCTCCATCATTATTTCCATTTAACTGCAGCCAAGAATTTGGGACATTTTTCATAAATGCTACTTTAGCCATTCTGTTATCTGTGTGATTCTTACAATAATCAAGTGTGATAGTGTCACGTTCCTGGTATGCCTAGAGGCAGTTGATGTAAAGTGGATCTTTTATAATAATTAGGACAGCAGAAGAACAATATACATACTGTGGTCTTACAAAGACTCCTTTCATTGAACTGTAATGTTGTCCATTTCACTATGCCCAGAAGGTTAAAAGTAGCTGTTTTCTACCCCAATAAGAAATAATATTCTAAGAAGTTGCTTAGAGATCATTTTAGTGTGAGAGTTCTTAAAAACAAAAGGGGGAGGAAAAAAAACATACAAAAAAAACCCCCAGAACTAGTACTTTGTCAAGCAAGGTTTTGCTTTGTTTTTCAAATAGAATATTTTTATCAGACTTCGCAATATTAACAGACCAAATGTTTCAGAATTTGCATTCATACTTTGCATGTAATGGAATTGTTTTCTTTTGTGTGTAACTTGGCATTCTCTCTTATTCATTCCTTTTGTTTTTCCCATTTTTTTCATTAGTTATAGCAGTTTGTCTCCTGTTTCCAGAATATGCAGAAATTCTAGGCCAAAATTTTTTTTTTTTGCTGATGTCCATGTATTGTACAAGCATTTATTCCTACATATCCATTTTTCTCACGCTCAAGGTTAAAAGTTTTTTGTTTGTGCTTGATGCATTAAAATGCTTCAGTCAGAGGGTTTAATGGAACTTTGGACATACTACGGAGGAAGATTATGCAGCGCTGACTGAATTAATTTTGCGAGAATTTAGGAGCCTTGTGCTGGAAGTTAGAGATGCGTTTGGAGGATGTTTCCCCTTGGGTTCTGTTTAGCTGCCCTTTCTATTTTTTTCTTTCTGGGGGCTGACAACTAACACTTTAAGAGTAGCAAATTTTTTGGTCTGAGAGTGTACCATTTGTCTCCTGACTTTTCCTTAAATTATGAAACCTTCTCTTTTCTCTCTCCACTTCAAATTATTGTGGAATTGTTTGACTTTTTCCCTCCAGTTACAAAATTTGAATGCTGTGCTACTGTACCAGACGATCAGCTTACTTGCATCCATCTGGAAATCCAAATTATTCTAGTGAAGCTCATTATCTGTTTAGTGATGTTTTACTTAATATAAAGTACTTTAGGGAAGAATGTTGATTTTGTGTACCTGATAATGCAGCAGATGCAAACCCCAAGAAGAAAGAAGTTTTTTTTTTAATTAGCCTGGAACTGCTTTTTGTGGGAAGGAGTTTGTTCAATACAAAGAAGAAATTTCTGCTGCTGTTCTATAACCACAGAAAGACTGAGTGATGAGGAAAAAGAACTATGGATCCAGTAAGGAATCTGAGACACTGTCTGCTGGTCTAAAATTACCTCAGTAAACAGTCATTTCTGTTCTATGTTGTCCTCCCTATGGACAGCTCTCTACTCATTCAAGAAACTGTATTATGGCAGGGTTCCATTTAACTTCTATTACAAGGTTTATTGCTTCTCTGCAAGTATCTTAAGTAGATTAAAAATATGATTATAAGCAGGCAATGTTGTTTGAAAATAATTTGATGTGAACAGGCTTAAGATACCACACATCAGTGTGTTGGTGTCAATGACTTCTGAGGCATTACAAACAAGCTTTTTTGTGACAAAGATGTAAATGCAAATAAATGCATCCTACAGGTCAGAGGAGAGCTTACATGTAGAATGCTTTGCTCTTGCCCCTTCGGTTATCCTGCACCTTTTCCCCAACGTTTTGGTTACATGGTGTTTATATGGCAAGGCTTTGCAAAACCAAGGACTTGTACAAGATGGAGCAGGGATGTCTGCGTGCACCCAGGCTGCTGCGCATGTGTACATGAATGCAAACCCTTCTTCCCTTATGAAAGGGAGCTTGGTGCTTAGGAGTGTTTTAAAAGATTTGCTTTATAATTTGGAAACCTTCATTTACAAATTGCTTTGTTTTAGAAAATGAGCAGTGTTAAATCTGGATGCGTAATATCTAAAATGCTTTGTAATTAACATTCAGTGATATAATTAGTCAAAGCTATTTAAAAGTAGGATAAAACCAAGTGCCCTATGACAAAACATTGATCTCCAGATGAGTTATTTCATGCTCCTGGTTTTGTAAGATTTTAAAATGGAGCTGGGGATTGAAGGGAGCAAATTGTAAGTGTTTTAGATCTCTTCTGGAAGTAATTTTTTCAAGCAAGCCTGATTTTTGAATGCTAACCACTGGAAGGTGATCCTTATGATACTGCTCCTTTATTATACAGATTGTTCAAGGATTGAATGTCAACTTAGTGTCTTGTGCAAGATATTCCTGTGTCTCTGTACTTGTTTTATTGTAGTAGTTGAAAGGACGGTTGTCTGCTTAAAATCCTTTCCACTGCTCCTCTATTCAGAATCATCTTGTCCTTCTGCCATGTCAGATGGTAAGATTACTGTTCCTGGCTATTACCAAATGAAAGGTATTCATACAAGTTGGGAACAGCCACTAAACAGGAGAACAATGAAATATCTGTTCCCTGGGTGGGAGCAAAGGGATTCATCTTTTCTTTTGTCAACTGGTGGAACACACTAAGCTCTTGCAATTCAGATTTTCTGTTTTCTCCTTTGTTACTAATCTTTTAAGTACAGCAAGAAAGCAGCTTGCTAGAGAATTCATCTACTGACTGTCATTCTAAGAGTGACTAACAAATCTTTTGAGCCTGTTAACGTATTTGTTTATGGGCATTAAAAAAGTACTAATAAGTATTAAAAAAAATCCCTTCTAATTTCCAGAGTATAAATCCTTGGAAGGAAAGACACTGAAGCTACTGCAGGAAATTGGGTTTTATTGGAAGTATGATATAGCTGATTAAAAATGTAGTATTTTTTAAAAAAATCTTTTTGTATTCTTATGGGCCTGAATGTGTCCTCAGTAAAAACTGATATTTTTGCCATTAACTTCAATGGGAACAGATTGGTACCAGTAAATGTCAGGGCGTTTATGTAGGTTTTGAGTCACTGAACTGAAAGATGTTCAGCAAGTGGAATGTATTTCTGAAGTTTTCAAAAGCTTATTCTTTGTTTGTAAAAAGTTGTTAAATGGGTATATTTTATTATGGTTGTTAAGCAGAGCTAAAGGATAAGCACTGAATGCATCAGTAGCATTTAATTCTTCACCAGAATTTTTCTGAACAAGTTGGAGAAAAGAAATGTCATATATTCAAATCATGCTTTTCTGTTTTAAGTGGAACACTTTCTTGTCTGAGCAGTTTGTGGGCTCCTTCTTTGCAGTCATATCACTTAAATAGATTATGGCTAATGTAATACTGAACTTAGAGTAATTAACTGTCTTAGTTTTACATTCAGCAAAGCTTATTGGTACAGAGAATAATCAGTCCATGCAATTCGGTGCCCTCAGAGTTGCTCCAAAGAGCCTCTGAGTAACCCAAGAGGTGCTGTTCTTTTTCTCCTACAGAATCTATGTAAGACTCAATGCCATTAACTCCACGGGCTCAGGGCACTTGTAGGAGTGGAGCTCCAAGGTTTCTTTAGCATGTAGACAAACCTCTTCTGGACACCTTGCTCAGAGCTACAGTGTAGTTCAGAAGTGTCATAAGAGGCACTGAGGGTTCTTGTGTCTTTCAGCCCATTAGTCTTACAAATATTATCTGTTTTCATGCTCTGGTAGCTTAATTTTAATGTACTATATCTTCAGAAAACCCCAATGAGTTGGTAAAGTGCTGTTAGTTTTTATTAGAGGAGCTGATAAACCAAGAAAGGGCCAATGGTGTGAGTTGCAGAATCCCTGACAACAGCTCCTCATGTCAGGTAGAGAGCATTGAGGGGACCTGGAGCTCAGCAAAAGAAGCCCTCCTACTGACCGGCTGGTGTGAGCAGATTTTGAGAGCACCATTAGGAAGCACTGTGCTGGAGTGTGTGTAAAACCACACCTCCAGGCGTGTGAGTGGGAGAGGACAAGTAGTCTCAGCTTTGAAGTCTCATCCAGAAAGCAGGTTACCCAGGTTTAGGTCCCTCCTTTGCCTAAAGGGATCCAAACCCACTGCTCCCACCTCCTTTTGGAGCTCCTTAATCTTTGTGGCTCTTGGGTGGCAGTTACCTCCACCCTTCCTGCTGAAGTTTTCCCTGCACAAGGTGTTCGCAAAAACATCCTAATCTTTCCCTTCTCTCATACCTCCAGGGAGTACCAGAAACTGCCTTGTGCACCCAATCCTTGTAGTAGGCTGACCATGTCCTGCTCTAACGGAGGTGGTGGTTAAAGGTGGCCTGAACAAGCAGGTAGCCAGCCTGTAAGGAGATGTGTGGCAGCTGGGCATATACATGTTGGGGGAGGGGAAAAAACCTGTTTACTAGCAGGCCAATATTGGAGGAGGTCTTTCAAGCATCTTTTTTGCATTGAAAAGGATCTGAAACAAATGGAACTACCCCCTAAGGTTAAAAAGATGAAACACTTGCTGGGAAGCATCTATGTGCAAAGCCTCTTGAGTTTTGGAAAATTTATACATACATGGATGTGGCTTTGATTACTGTGTGTTCCATATTTTTCAAGTGAAACCCTACAATCTAAGGCTAATTAATGCCAGTATGAGAAAGAAAAGGCATCTAGGACTTTGATTGCGTAATTAATGTAGGTCTTAATATTGGATGCTTCGGATGGTAAAGCGGATGAAAACTAATACCAGTACAACTTGCTAAACTATGACACTTAACTCAGCATGTCTACATAATATCACAGCCATTCTGGCTGGTACTATACACTCAAGGTTTTAATCTGGTGATCTAAGAGTGGTATACAAGCAGCAATTTATTTTAATGTTCCTATGTCCTGAGAAATTTCAAATTGCAGCCTTTTAAGAAATAAAAGTAAGAATGTGGGTTTTTTCTTCAGCAAGTAGTTTGGACATCTAGCCTTCATGATACTCTATTCAAGTTCTATTTTTGTTCATATCAAAGGAATTAAATATACACAAAAAATACGTAGTTAGGGAAAGGGCTTTTCTTCCTTCATAACAATCCTCTTAACATCAGAAGTTAGCTGTTAATTGTGGAATACACTCTCATTTGTGTTAGCAAGAGCCACATTTTTCCATAAGTTGCATCTTATTCAATACTGGACCGAGGAACATGTATCCCAACCTTTTCCTCAAGGTTCAGAGAGTGCAGAGTAACACAAACTGCTTAATAAAGAGTTGTAATGCCTTCTTGAGCTTTCCTGGCTATTACTTTTAACAGCTGCTAAGGACTACTGTATAAAACTAAGTGATGTTTTGCATAGTCCTACAAGCACAGCCTGTTTTTTGACTAGAGCTCATGTGTATAGCATAGATGCAAATGTTTATAATGAAAATACATTTTGATCATAAGATCAAAGTATGTCTGGTGTAGAGCAACTCAAGTAGCTGATATGCAAACTTAACCATCACATACGTGATGACTAATGGCCAAAGACTGATCCACTTAGTGACTGGGGAGTGAGAAGGCAGGGCTTGTTTTATAGAAAACTGTAGAGAAGGGAGAAACTCCTTATTCCTTCTTAGAGTCAAGTTTGCTAATATTCTTTGTGTTAAAAGGATGTACAGATTTCTTTAATTGCTAAGTATAGCAGGATAGGCTACTGTGAAAAGACTAACCTACACACGTGGCTTGCATGTCCACCTGTCCTTTAACTCTGCTTTTGTGGGTCACAAAATAGCATGCCCCAAAGGTACTAATTCACGATGTATTAGGTGGAGGAAGGAAGCCAGTTCCAGAGTCCAGCATATATCCAGCCACTAGCAACTGCTGTTTAAGCTATGCAAATACTTAATGGAGTTACTGTGTGAAATCAAAGTATCTAGAACTATAGCTTGGTTTTATGGACAATAAATTCTACCTTGGATATAACCTTGAGATTGCTTTGGAGCAGTACCAGGAATGGCACTATATTAGAGAGTTATTTTTTCTTTTTAGGTAAATCTTCATGGTTGCTATAAGAACTGCCACCATCATGTGTTATAGGAAGTCACTATAGTAAGTTTATAGTTTTACAGGAGATGGAAAGGCCTAGTTTTGGCTAATAGCATAATCTCTCAATATCTGGAATCATTAGAAGATTCAATAACGCTTCTAAGCCTTGCTTATACCAAGGTAGTGTATTTGAAAAATGCTCACCAAGACACATGATATCATCCTCAGTTTCCTGTAGTTTCTTTCTCAACCTTTGTAGGAATGAAGTTGTGAGACTAAGTTGCAAATAGCACAACTCTGGGTCTGTAGCTCAATTAAGCGCCTGATAAATTGCGCAGTTGCGTACTCTGTTCCTGGTTTAACAGCAACAAAGCAGAGCTAAAAAGCATCTGGATGAATAATTAACATAGTCCTATAAATGTGGAATCTACTAGGGAGAGTCTCTATTCAAAAGAAGGAAATATTGAGCCCAGTTATTACTATGAGGTTCATTCTATGCTGTTCCAAGGCCTTGAATTCCTGGAGCAATGTGGTATTTTGGTCAAAGCTGTTTTTCCCCCTCCTCCTGCTCACCTTTCCCCAGGACCTGGCTTCCTGCTTTCTTTCCCCCCTGCTCCCAGCCCTGCCTCCTCTCCACCTCAGCTCACTGGCATCCATTGGAGTTTGAGCAAGAGGAGTGCCGAGGGCACTAGTTCCTTGTGCTAAAGGCTAAAAAAAGCAGAGGGCAAAGGGAGAAAGAGAATATACGTAGCAGGAGGAGAGAATGCGTGCAAACACAATTGTGTAGAGAAGATGTAGCCATGTAAAGACAGCAGATGTTATCACTGCTGGCATGGATAGTGGATGAGCGGATTGTGAGTTGTTAAGTATAGATTATATCTTGTAGCAATTCTCACGACTCTGAAAACACGTCAAAATTGCCTGCAACACGCTGGATGATTTATATAAAAGATTAATATATTTTGTTTCCCTAATAAGAACCCTTGCCAAGACACTGCAGGTCCTTTGTCTTGCTTTGGCTTCCTTTCTGAAAGAAGATGAGGAGAAGAGTAACTGTCATTGCAGTGTGCTTATGATGAAATGGTTGGCCTGTTTGGCGGCTCCGTGCTGGGAGGGGAGGCAAAGTCTTTGGGCAAGCTGTGTCGGATGCTAGTTAGCAACAGCTCTCTTTTTTTTTTTTTTTTTTTTTTTGTCAGAAAAACCAGGACTTTTTTTCAAGCACTACAACTATTAGCTAACAAGGTGCCTAATAAGGAAGAAATACTTTGAAACATGTTAAACTGTTGCTGTAAATCCCATTCTGTAGTGTTCATTTTGCATATTTCTTTGCTTGAATGATGTTGTCCAGTTACATAGAAAGAAAGCAATAGGTGCCACAGTTAACTGTTTGCTACTTCTTGTTTTGCTGCTATTCAAACCCATTCTATCTCTCATGGCTCTTCTTCAGAGTAACAGGGCTTCTGTTTGCTTTCCAGAAAAAAAGTTATTCCTCCACTCAACCTCAGTTCTCTCAGCCAGAGAGAATGAAACAAAGTCTGGATTTGGGCATGTCTACAATGTAGTTTCGCCTTGAGTTAATTGTTTGCTGTTTAGAAAGGCTAGTCTGGACTCTCCCTGAATGTTTGTTTTCAGGCTATAAGTGTTTGAAGCTCATGCTGAAGACTATGTATGAATTTCCTGTATATCCAAAAATTGACTAGATTTTTGTGTATAAAATACGTGGCAATACAGTCTTGCCACTTTTAACTTGCTGACATAAACCTTTGGCAGTTTTTTGTCCATGAATTAATCACTGGGCTAAGAGGTTGTTTTTAATGTTTCTAGCAAAATCAGTTTTGGCTGAATGTTCAACAAACAGTAAAGACTAAGATTCTTCTCTTCCCTTTGCCAAATAATATAAATCTCCCTTTTTTCCTGTCAATGCCTTACACTTGTGTAAGAGCTTTTCTTTCTTCTAGATTGCTTTACTGGGATAAGATTAATGTTAAACATCTGTAATTATTAAAGATTAATATTCTGTAAACATCTGTATTCATACACTTTTGCTCCATAAACATCTCAAAACTATCTATGTAACGCATCTTGGGGATCTACACGTGCATCTCTTTCCCATTTTTATGCAGTGTAGAATGTCAGGATAGGAAAAAATTACAAAAGGAAAACCAGCACACTACATGGCATGATTCTCCAAAGTAAAATTACTGTTCAAGTTCACTTGGTGTGAATGCATTTTTTTCTCACTTATGAATATTAAACCTGATGAAGTCAATGGAGCTATGGGTTTATCTTTTTCACAGGGTACACTTGCAGCAGAAAATAATAAATACGTAATAATTATTCACTCCTGTGACCAGTATATAAAATATGAACCTTGAGTATGAGTTTGGTCTAGCCTGTGTTACAGTTACCGATGAGTTCTTTTTATTCAGTGAAACCGTACTTGATTAGTTTGTCAGCAGGAAAAAAAATAGGCCAGACAGCAGAAAAATGGCCTGTATTAGGTGGCTGAAACTGTGTTCTTGGGTCCACCAGCAGCAGATCTGTGAGTTAGTGTCAGGAGCGCATGAACTTGGGTGGTGGCCTTGTTTGTGTTTTCTGCTCCTCTATTTGTCAGCAAAGTCGGGCTGTCAAGGGGATTTGGTAGTGATCTCATTTGTTCAGAATGGATGGATCTGGCCATGCTGTCAAAGCAATTCTGCTGCCAGTGCTGGCATTCTGTAGTATTAATTGCAGTAGGTTAAAACTCTTGCAATCCTGAATGTAAGATTGCAGTGCTGAGGTGTTTTTATCTTGATCAAATCCATTGATAGGGTTCCAAATCTTAGGGAACTAGAGACTGAGTGTTGTGCAGTGCTGTTTCTTCCAGCTGCCTTTGAGTATGTCTTGTTCTTAGCTGATGTCAAATTAGCAGAAAGGAAAAAAACCCTACAATTGTCCCAGCTCCTGACCTCTTTCTAAGAAGTACTCCCACATCCAATTTACTTTCACAGACTGAAACCCAAGTCAAGAGCCACCAATACTAAAGGCATAAGCAGCTTAGCTCTAGCACTCCACCAGAGTGCTAGGTCAGGCAGCTGGATTTGTGGAAACCTAGGCTTTCACAACAAATTGTTGAGATTTTCTTGCGTAGATACTCTGTAGATCTTGTTAGATCTTGCACTGAGATGCATATACTTCACAAAGAGAATATTAGTGTTACGGATGTGAGCTTTTAAAAAGCAGTTCAGTGGGACAGTACTGACTTAATTCACTTCCTGCTCATATATTACTGTGACCTAGAAAAGCTAGGATTCTGAATATTTTCATGTTTGTCCTCAGTCTGTATTTTAATGAGAACCGGACACAGGTCTTCAGAGTTGCAAGACCGTTCCAGTGGTAACTCTAGACTTGTTTCAATGTATGAAATTGCAGAAATTCTCTACACTGAAGTCTAGAACAATGTTTCCCTTCTCACTAATTTACAACTTCTCAGCATCAAAAGCCTTGAATTATGTAGCATCATTGAATTACTTGAATTATGTAGCAAGGCTAAAATTTTCAAAAAGAGTCAGTGATTTTTTTTTTTTTTTTGACTGCTTTCTCATGTGATTTTCAAAAGCAGCAACCTTTTGGAGGACAGATCTCACTGGAATTCAAAGGTGCTTAAACTTGTGCCTCTTCTGAAGGTGGGACTTGGGTCTCTAAGCTGAGAGGTGGCTTTCAATGTCTTACCCACACCTGCCCTCCCCCTCAGCAAATCTCCCAAAGGAAGCCCCTCAGGCATACTCTGGGATGGAGGTGTTTGATTTGAAGTCAGTGACTGTCAGTCCTGCCAGACTGGTTGGCTTGCGCTAATCCTTTTTCAGAAACATGGCCAAGCTTAGGCATGATAGTCCAAATGGCGTCATGTTTGCTTAGCATCAAGAAAGATGTTTGAATGCAGTCACTTGGGGACTACTGTTCTATTATTTTTTTGAAGTAAGTAATTGCTTCAGAGCAGTGGGTATGGAGGATAATGCTATTTGCTGAAAATCAAATAAGGCATGGGTGTGGCCAAGTGACAAGTGAGCAACAGACTTCTCAAGCCGCATTGGAGAATGTGCCTCGTTGTAGGCTTGTATTTGTTTATGGATAGACTGCAATCCAATGTGAATGTATGACACATGAATGTCATGGAAATTTTAACAATTGTACCTCAGGCTGGAATTTGACCCTTATTACTCCTACTGAAACATGCATTTGATTGTTCAGCTGCATTTCATACCCTTAAGGATTTATTTAAAAAATAATCAAAAAAAAAAACCCAGACAAAAATACATTTTTGGCCACTGTTAATGTGCTAAAAGTTCTTTATATCTGAACGCTGAATGCAGTTGGATCTTTTAGCTTTTGCGCTTGTACAAGTTTAGGCTCGATTTGCTAGGGAACATAATAAAAGATTATTTAATTCAGAGTCATTTAAACTGAAGGCTGATTACACACACTGTTTACAAACATTCCACACTGAAATTAACTTAATTTTTCTCCTTAGTAATTAGAATTTGTATTTGTCCTTCATTGACATACTTTTTAATCTACTGACGTCTAAGTGTACTTTTTAATCTACTGACGTCTAAGTGATATTCATACTTCAAATATGGGATCAGGAAGGAAAATTATATCAACCAAAGTCATGCTGTGTTTACTTTATGTACAGGAGCTCTGAAATTTTGCAAACATTATAGGAAGAATTTGTAAGGTATCTTTGAAGCTTGTTTCATCACTTTGAAGTATACATTAACATTAAGAGAAGTCTTGACTACCTGGCAACTTTAAAGCAAAGGATATAAGTAAGACCTTTTTATCATTACGTGACCTCATTTTCTCAAAACTGAGCAGGGTTTTAGTTATTTTGTTCAATAATTGACTGCATCTTGGTTAATATGTATAATTATATTAATAGTCATGTTCAGTTAATCAACATTCAAATACATTGTATCAGAAACAGCATGACCAGCAGGTCCACGGAGGTTATTCTCCCTCTGTACTCGGCACTGGTGAGACTGCTCTGTGAATACTGTGTTCAGTTCTGGGCCCCTCACCACAAGAAGGATGTTGAGGCTCTGGAGCGAGTCCAGAGAAGAGCAAGGAAGCCAGTGAAGGGGCTGGAGAACAGGCCTTATGAGGAGGGGCTGAGAGAGCTGGGGTTGTTTAGCCTGGAGAAGAGGAGGCTGAGGGGAGACCTCATTGCTCTCTACAACTACCTGAGAGGAGGGTGCTGGCCTCTTCTCCCAAGTGACAGGGGACAGGATGAGAGGGAATGGCCTCAAGCTCTGCCAGGGGAGATTTAGGCTGGACATTAGGAAAAAAAATTTTCACAGAAAGGGTCATTGGGCACTGGAACAGGCTGCCCAGGGAGGTGGTTGATCCACCTTCCCTGGAGGTGTTTAAGGCACAGGTGGATGAGGTGCTGAGGGACATGGTTTAGTGTTTGATAGGAATGGTTGGACTTGATCATCCAGTGGGTCTCTTCCAACCTGGTGATTCTATGATTCTATGATTTACAGTTGATTTTAAGAAATATTCTGCAAGGCTTTAATCTGTTTGAGCTAGCATTTCAGTCTGCCATAAGAGGGGCAAGCAATCCAAAACACTAAGCAGTAGGAAAAGAGCATATGCATGTCATACTAAAAATATAGAAAAGCATATGAAATACTGAAAACAAGTTCCAACTGCACCATTTTCCCCATGACTTCCACTATTTGTGTTTTCCTGTGTGGTAACTAAATATTCAGGGCCTGCTTCTAGTAAAGATTGTAGTTCAACATCTAAAACACTTGCAGACTTGGACACTGGGTTTGGTACTTGTCCGATATTATTTTGCTCATTAGCAATTTGAGTAACAATGGAAATGTCTTGGTTAATTATACTGTGTAGCATGGCTGCCTCCCCACATATAAGCTTTTGGTGAGAGGCCAAACTCATAGCGCAATAATCACAGTGGGTTCCTAGACAACAGAACCAGTCATAATGTTCCCTTGTATTATATAATAATTAGGGCTTTCATCTAGACAGATCAAAAGATACATGATAAAATGTTTGGAGTTGTTCCTTTTGAGCCCTAGTGAAAGATAGTCTTGCTTAATATTGAATATTTGTGTTAATAACGCCTCTAGTGGCAATACAGATCTCCATTGCAGTGCTCTTCAGTGACTTAGCAATATTCTGTTTATGGGAGGTTTTTTGAGTAAAGCTGAGAACCTCAGGACTGAGCTCAGTTTTAATGACTGCACTTGCAATAGTCTGTCTGGAGGAAAGCATCTTCCTTTATGTGCCATAGCTGCTAATACCGTTTCTGATACTGCTCTTCACCTGAAATTGCCAGGTATGGGTGACAGAATAGGAGAAAATTTAATTTTGGCAGCCACATCATAGGCAGAAGAGCAATAGCTAGAGAGCTCATCTGAGAGGAAGCCGAGCAGGGTTCGGGATGTAATATCAGAGCACTTAGTGAACCTTTGACAGAGTCAGTCTTCAGTTTTGCTTTTTCTGGACTGGCAGATTAAAATACAGCAGCCTTGTTTGAAGTTTCCTAACCAACTCGGTTCTCCACTGTACATGGTATGAGAATCAATCGCTTTTCATTGAGGTATATTTCAGTACCCCCATTTGGCTGTTTTGATTAACAATGGAAGTGCCTTGGTATCTGATATCCAGTGATAGGTATTGCAAACTTCAGGCTGAACTTCTGGTTTTGTTCCCATGGAGCTAGTGAAAACTTGTTGGTTTCATTTTTGAATTTGTTGATTTGTTCATTTCAAATCATAACAAAGTTTGGGCTTTCATGATCAACAAATCTGAGAACTTTCCAGATTCATGATTTTGAGTAGCAGTAACAGTAGTACAGAGAGAAAAAGATGAATGGTAGAGTTGAGGCCTTAAGTGAAACACAAACACCATTTGTGTTTTGTTTCTTTTTTTTTTTTTTTTTTTTTTTGAGTCCCAAAACTATAGGTTTGCAAAGTATGTATTGCTAAGAATACTGGGAAAAATAAATTAGTTGGAATATTTACTTATGGGCAGATCTCTACAGTATGTGTAGTTCTCCTTGTTGTTGAAAGAAATACAGATACCTAGGAGATGAGAATGAAAGATGTTTGTAGAAAGAGCAGCTCTTTGTGCCACTAACCTGTAAATGATTCAAAGATCTTCCTCAAACCATAAATTCTCAGACTGCAAAATTATAGGCTTGAGACTACTAAGAAATGTGGTTATGAAATGTAGTCTAGTACAATGCTTTTCTAATACTCTTTGACCTCCTATATTTCTTCAATAGCTTGAATAAGCCTCCACAAGTTGCCTGGTATACAGCTCCCATGGTAGTAAGGACTGGACATTAATTCATACAGTCTCTTGTCTGTACCACATCACAGGCTGGAAGTGTAGGTCTAGTAGGGAGAAAAATGAATGGGGAGAATTGGCTTCTGTTTCCATTTTTGTAACTAACCTCCTGCAAACCTAATTCAAGTTTCTGTAGCTCCTGTGCCTGCCGTCTCAGTGGATGTCAGGCTTGTCTGTACTGCGATCTCATCAGAGCAAGGGCTGCCTCATCCTGTGCCTTTTAAAAATACATAGTACAATAACTTTCGATCTTGTGTGGTCCTATTGCTATTATTTATCTCTAGTTGAAAATGTTGTACAAATTAGTCACTGGGTTAACTGGCGATATCGTCAGGGTTTCTAACTTGTCTCCTATTACAAGCAGATTCTGCTATCCTGGGTGAAGCAGTGGATCTTGTGCCCTTATGTGTAAGCTGGCTGTCTGGTTATCCATCTTTGAACTAGGAAAATGGTTCTTCAGTTTCATTTATAAAAGGAATCCCAGAATACTGATGGGAAAGAAACTTGGTTTGAATGACTGCAATGTGGCAGTTATGAGCCTAGAGTTGAAAGTGTGGGGAAAATGACTTCTGAACAGACAGGTATCTCTCACCCTTGTTATTTGCAGAAATGAAGCCTAATTGCTAATGACTGGAGAAGAAAAACGCTTGGAAACTTTGTAGGGAAAAACATTGGAAGGAGGGGGCAACATGAGAGAAATAAAAAATTAAATGTTTTCTAGAAAGGTCAACTCTTCCTTTAGGCATACTAAAGCCATAGGAGATGATAATTATGAAGGCGGTTATGAAGGTGAAATGCAGAAAGGACTGTAAGTACAGGTCCAATTAATATTGTCAAAACATGGTAATTGTGTTTATTAACTAGATCAAGTGACTACGTGTGAATCACTTCACTGACACATGACGAGAGACTTGAAATAACTGAAATTTAAATCTGGCTCAGTTGACTTGTCTTACACAAACTAGTTTGCAAAACATACTTAGAAATACTATTGCATGTGCTCTGCAAGCTGGCTTGTATAAACTGGGGTAATAGATCTGGATTTGCTTTTGCCCTAAGCTTGCCTATTAAATTGAGCTGAATACCCTGTTTATTCTGTGCCACTATGTGACAAATCAGAGGTAAACACTTACAGCAACATAACAACATCCTGGATCATAAAAAGTGGGTAGGATTTAACTTTCTAGGAAATTAGTGTACTTGGGAGAGACCCTGATGGTATAAATTATATATCATCTAGGAAACACTCTCCTCTGTATTTACCAAGTATAAGTTAAAAGTGAAGGACAAAAACATCTTGAGTGATATTTCATCCTCCAATTCTTAGTGTGCTGCCCTGCTGCAAATTCTGCAGTCAGTGCCTTTAGGGTTGAGTTAACTGAAACTCAGAAAAAATCACGAGATTTTCACTGATTTCTTGTTTTCCTCTTGATCTACCTGCCTACAGTGTTGATGCACTGGGAAAATACTGTGGCATAGACTTCTGTCCCCCCAAGACTGTTGTTTGTCAGACAGCTGGAAGTTGAGTTGTGCTGTGGTTATCAAGGACTGGATTTTCTCCCTTATTACAATGCAAGGCTTGATTAATGCTCCTGCTACTTTCCTATTGTCCAGGCTTCTTGCTGGGTTTTGTCCTTTCTTGTTTGTTCCCTTCAGCTACCTCCTCTGTGGTTCGTTTCTTGGGCTCAATTCTGTTTTCTTCTGATGCACTTTCATTCTCTACGCTCTTGTCTCTGTCCGTCCTCAATTCATTCAGTGCAGAAGCAGGGAAGTTTTCCTTCCCCACCAGAAGAGAAATCAGCAAGATACATGTTCATTACTACCCTGACTCATTTATAGGTCTCTCTAAGCTAGAATACCATTTTCTTACTGAACTGCAACCTTGACAGGGAGCAGGGGACACTGCATTTAACAATTCACATCCTAAAGTCAGTAAATATGTAAAACTGAATTTAAAATAATCAGATTGTTCTGTTTCACATTCGAATGAGCTGCTGAAGATCATTAGTTTCCCCTGTCAGGGCCAAATGTAATTTACAAAATACTGGCTTCAAATCTGCTTTGTTGTGTATTGGCCAAGGAAAAATATTTCTAATCGGCTCACTTCATGGATGGTACACAGCTGTATAGACCATTCTGTGTGCAACAGATACAGGACACCTGGAGCTGTGGCTGCTGTATCTTTTGTTTTGAAGGTTGGAAAATTTTGAATTCCTGACCCTCTATTATCTGGTCAGCATAATATCTTTTGAGACCAAGCAGGGAAAATGTGCAGGGACAGGATTATAAAAAAGATTACAATCCTGGCTTTAAGCTTTTAATCTCCTGATGATTCATGAGTCATCTGGTCACTTTAAAAAGGAAACCTGTAGTGGAATAATGGAGAGACCTTACGGTGAGAAAGTGAAGAGCAACTGTGAAAGAAAAGGAAACAAAAAAGCCTGGATTTTGCAGCTGAAAACAAGTAATTTGTTTCTATGCTAGCTTTAAGAACAAGCAACAACATTTTCAAAAGATGATCCGTGTCTCTCCACTTCCAAAGATACTTTTCAGCCATTCTTAAGATATGTCTGTCTGTCAAGTAGAGATTCAGTGGAAGGCAGGAAAAAAATATTAGCCTACAATGATAATTAAATGCATAAACTAATAGCCTGATTACATGTGAAAAAATACTCTGTAAGAGATTAAAACAAGTGGATTACATTACACCAAAACAGGGATTAGACATTTTTCCTAAGGGCTTTTAACACATTTTCTGAAGACCTGCTTATGGGCACAATTTAACTGATGAAAATTATTTTTTGAGATAATAGACTAAATCACATAATTAAGCCATGTGAAGTGCAGTGTTAGTAAGCTGATGATAGTATGTTTCAGATACATAAAAGCTCTTCGTATGAGTCATAGATTTTTTTTCTTCCTTGTTTGTTGGTTTTTTTTTTTTCCTTTGGTAAACTGCAAAATCCCAAAACTAAGTTACCAGGATTGTGTTTAGAGATGACTCTGCAATAGTTTTTCCAAGCTATTAAATGGGAAAGATGACTTGTAATCATTTAGAAAAGGGAAGCATATGTGCTTCAATGTTAGAGGAACTGAGGAACAGATGAGTTAAATTGTTTAACAACTTCATGATAACAGTACCTAGAAGACCTCCAGTAGATGAGGCCTCCTCCTGCCAGATGGTGTGCAATCACACAGTAAATATGTTCATTGAAAGGTTACATTCCAAGGGAAATAAGATATCACTCATTACTTGTGTTATTATTCAAACTGGGATTACAAACTGTTTCCCTACCCCAACCCTCTACATTAATGTTCCTCCTAGAATAAGATCTGAGGAGATATATTCCCTCCTTGTGTGAGAAGTACTCACTTCAAATTAGGAGAAGAGGAAAATTCAGAAGATAACTTGGAGACATGCTTAAGGAATAGAAAAAAAGAGGGGTGGGGGGATGGGAGGGCAAGGGAGTTGAGCAACAGAGGCATGAAACAGCTGGTAAGTGTATGTACTTAATCTGTATTGACATGTTATTACATAAAGAACTACAAAAAATGCTGCTGAGATTGTCTCATACTACATAAATAACATGTATTTGCAAAGGCACAGAAAGCAACTTGCTTTCTTCATTTTATTACCAAGTATGGCCCTAATACTGAGTCCACGGAGTCCCACCAAACTGAAAGAGATTTTTCATTAAATTCAGAGCAGATCCTGATGAACAGGGGGAAGCAGGCTGGCAGGAAGAAGGAAAAAAGTTATTGGGAGGGTAACTATTTTGAACATGGAATGTCAGTGGGGTTTTGGAACACCTCCAAAACTAAGCGAAGGGGATTTTAGTAAAACTTCTCAAATAAAGCCTAAAGTATAAACAAGCTGATATGTAGGTAGTGTGTAGAGCCTATTAGATTTTAAAGGTATATTCTAATGCCTTGATAGAGTTAGTACTGCACACTATTAAGAAATCAATGTAGTGTTATTCAGCTTGTGAAAGGGTGTGACAATCCACCCTCCATGGAAGGTTCTGCTCTGCTGCACTTACACAACTATGTATTAAATTATGCAAATAGTATCTTTTAAAATACTATTTGACAGTTCTGCTTGAAGATATTTGGCAAATTTGCATATGGAGCCCAATTTTGCTTTTGAGTTTATTAAATTTTCCCTTTCTGTTTAGCTTCCAAGTTCATTTAGCAATGTGAGTTTGTATAAAAGAGGCAACATCTGTGTAGACTCCCTCCACTTTGCCATGCTCATTTCTTTAAACCTTGTATGCCAGCTCAGGAGCAATAATATCAAGTGACTTCAAAGGACAACTGCTTCCAACAATCCACAGTGGCTTGTATTTCAACTCTGTAACCAGCATAGCTCACCAGACCTGTTATTTTGTTTCAAGGCCTGTGCTGCTCTTTTCATGTATTGAGCTACAGACCTAGTTCAGTGCAAATGAAAGGGGGGAGCAGTAGGAAAGCTCTAAGTAGCATAGTATTTGAGAAAGAGGAGATGTCTGTGAACATGCCTCTCCAGAGGCACACAGACTATTTTAAAAGTAAACCTGGAAAATGTTTCATGCAAGCAGTCAATAATAAAGCTTCATGACATGTTTTCTTTCTCTCACACCCACTTAGTTGCTCACTTCTTCAACTGTATCATGTCTGAAACCAAGACTGTAGGTTCTTTGGGAAAGGATCTGTCACTGTAAATCAACCAGACTCTGATTTGACTAGCTATGTGCTGCTTTAGAATAAATGGCAATAATTAATAGGTCAGTAATTTTGCATGTCAGGGGTGTTCATTACAGTAAATGCATTTGCCTCCCCTCTTCCCTCCTGGTTTAAGGCTTCAAAAGATATCCCTTCAAAATGCTTATTCAAACTGGCAGATCTCTTACGTGTGGTAAGCACTAGGAATATATTGATTTTGACGGTCTTCAATCTGATAATATTGCTTGATAGTGGCTTTCTGAAGCAAGGTCAAGGCTAAAAGCTGGGCTTAGAGGTTTAATACAGGTGAGCGCAATTCATAGAATCATTAAGGTGTGAAAAGCCCTCTAAGATCTAGCCTAACTGTCAGCCCAACACCACCATGCCTACTAAACCACGTCCCCAAGTGCCACATCTATATGTTTTTTTGAACACCTCCAGGGATGGAGAATCCACCACTTCCCTGAGCAGCCTGAGTCAATGCTTGATCACTCTTTTGGTAGAGGAGTTTTTTTTCTAATATCTGGTCTAAACCTCTCCCGGCACAAATTGAGGCCGTGTGATACCAATGAATTTCTTCAGCTGGAACCTTTCTCTTTATCTGGGGCGAGGGTGGAAGATATTTACAATCTGAACTAAGATTTTGCAAACAAGCAAGTCAGTGTAAGACAGTGCCAATTGCTGAAAGAATAGGTTCCACCTTTCAGAATGCCTTTGATTTTCTTTTTACTGCTGCACCTGGTCACAGGTGGAAGCATTTGTGTGACTGTACATTGAGCCTCATAAGAGTTTCACTTAAATTAAAGCTCATCAATTTTTTTTTCTGACCTTGTTTGCTCGCTCTCCTCACAAACTCCTGTGTAGACACAAAGGAAAGTGCCATGTGGGGTCAGAAAATATGGGCAAGGGCAGCAAACAGACAAGACTTGTGTAGTAGTGCTTGATAATGCTTGTTTAAAGGGTGCCTGAAACTAAGGCCTGATTCTACTCTGATTATGTCTCCCAGACAAAACTTCTTTTGATTTCTGTAGGTATTGTGTCTGAGAGGCCTGGCAGCCTGAGTCCTTAACCATTCCTTTGAGAAGCAGATAAGGTACTGAATAAATAGGGCTATGTAGTACTAAGCACATGTTTATCTTAAATAGCTCATGATGCTGTTCATGTATCTCATGGCTATCTATATCTGCTTGTTTGGTCTTAGGATGAGAGAAAGATTAGACTGGACTTGACTCTGTTAGATAGAGAATGGTATTAAAAACAATAAAAATCAAAAATCAGGTGTTGGTTGGAGCTTTCATCTCTCTCTTGGTGGTGCCGGAAGGTAGATTTCTGTCATTGATGTTGGTTGGGGTTTTTCTGTCATCTCTTTTTCCCATTCTCTCAGAGCTGGAAAGAGATAAAAATTGTGCCCTTCTACCTGTAATTCTGAATCAGCTCTCCTAACCTTTGGCAATGTGCCCAGCAAAACCTCAGAGCCAAATTCCCTGTCAACGCCAAGCATCCTGTGGCTTGTCTCTGTTATTTAAGTGAGGATGTACAAGTCCAGAAGAGAATGGGAAGGGAGAAGTACCTGGTCCAATGCAAACAGTGATTTCCTCTTGTATACTAATGTCTTAATAATGATTTGAGAGAGACAGGGATTCGTGAACATGTTTGAATTCCATCTGCATGCAGGAACAAAAATGGAGCCCGTTGCAATTGCATTTGTAATTGTTTAAATGTAAAATAAATATACTAAATCTCACCAGCATGATATGGGAGCACATTCGAATATGTGCTCCTAGGAAGTCACTGCAACTCCTGAAATCTTGAGACTGCAGTGCCACCTGCAGTGTTCTCATTCCTGTCCTCATGGGACAGAGGCCAGCAGATCAGCAGGGTCACAATCTACTGCATCACTATCTGGAGTACTAACAGGCCAAGAGCAACTGCTCCGTGGTGCCCTACTACGGTGTCACTCAGCAACCTAGAGCAAGAGTGGTTTTGTCCTGTTTCAAAGGCTTTTCCTGGCTGAGGATGAGTCGGCAGACTTTGCTTTAAAACTTTTGAATTTCCTGGCTTCCTTCACCCTGTGCTTTACAAAATACCTGACGTCTATATCAATAGCGTAACAATGTGCAGCCTGTTGTGGCTTATTTCTATAATGTGCTTGCTTTTTTTATTTGCTTGGTGTGGCTAATGGGAGAACTTACGTAAAGCAATTTCAGGTTTATTGCTTACATCAGTCACTGGAGAAGCTATCAACAGGTACTTGCATCACCCACCCATTACAGCTGCACTGGTTAATACAACCGTAGTGCAAAAACGTGACTCCTCCAGCCCCCAACTTATTCTTCAGCTCTATTTCAATATAAATGTTTTTAAGTGCAGTGTTGGGTGAAATTCCTCACTCTGGACATCTGCCACCACTTCTAACTGCCGCTACCCTACCTTTGCGGTGACTGATCTGAGGAACACAGTCGGTTACTTGTACCTGAGGGAACCCCTTGTGCCATCAGAAAGTGAAGGGACAGTGCAGGCCTGAGACAGGCTGGAGAGGTCTGACTTGGTGTATCTTTCTTGTTGCTTCAACGGGGGGGGCAAATGACGCCTCAAGATAACACAACAAAATCCCAGATCTGAGATACAGATATATATACACACACGTATATATTTAATCACACTTAATTTGGAATACTTCTTTAGTGTTAAGAGTTTTATTAGCCCTAAAAATAGATTCTTAAATATTTTCCAAGGTTGACTAAAATATGAAAAAGTTATATAATCAGTGTTTAAAATAAACCAGTTTGTTTTAACTGAGACCTATTCAGTGGAATAACATTTATCAAGAATGATACCATATAGGGGATTGTGCAGTCTCAACAAATCCACAGACTGCATATCTCCGATTGCTTTCAAAGTGACCGGTTGCATAGTCTATTTTTCTGTTGTCTAACATAACTCCTACCAGCAAGAACACTGCTAAAGACCAGAACTTGGTCTTTGGGTGAGGAACCTGCGAGTTTTTATTGAAAAAGAACTAGTCTATTGGTGTATTATGTTCATACTGTCTTATTGTTAAATGGAAACTTTCATAAATAGGCTTACATAAATAATAATCTCAGAAGTTTTAAAGTTCACACTGTCAGTCAGACCTGAGTAAACATCCTCTGGTCTCTCACTGCCTAAATGGTTCCTACAGTTATTCTGGAATACAAGAATCCTTAATGACTCTTATTGTAAGAGCAGATTGCATATTTTTGGTAAGAGTTAAGCTGCAGAGGAAGATCTGGCATTAAATGAAATGCATGTTACAGCTGATGCTTTTTTTATTGGAATAACTAAAAGATTAAGCTGTAGTGCAGGCAGGGCTTGAGTCATGCTTTTATCATTGTATCTCTTGGCCTGATTATTAAAAACAGTAGCTCAAGCTGATTCTGTACTTTGTTTATCTAAAACCAAGCTCAGCCAACTACCAGCTAGCCTAGTGAAAAAAAAAAAAAAAAAAAAAAGTAGTTGAAGGCTGTGTACTTACAGGCACTGCTAATTGCTTTCAATGACTGTCAAATGAGCATTGATATTAATAATTTCTTAGTATGCCTTTTAAACAAAGCACTCTTATCTATGCATAAGAAAAAGCACTACGAGCAAAGTTAATACAACATGTTAATTTGACTTTTGATTTACTTCGTTCTCTTTTCTTTCTTGTTTAAAAGAAAAGGTGATTTATCACTCTTTTTGGTTGCCAAAAGGAACGGCAGTACCTTCCAAAAGCCCTGGGAGCTCCCAGTGTTGGTGTCAGCAATATCGACACCTCTTTCACTCCGTAGTTATTAAATGACCAGCAGCTTTAGTCTCGGTGACTAAACCCGAGCCTGAGTCTAACGGAGCTGGGTCTGTAAATGACAACCAGCATCCCCCCCGCCCTTGCAGTGATGAGGAGCCGCTCAGGAGGTAACTCGGTCACCCTCCGAAGCGCTCGTCCCGGCGTTTTACTCGCAGAGGGAGTATGCTGAGCAGCCTCCGCTACAGTGGGAATATCGCGGGGAACCGCAGGATTAAAGGGCTCGGCAGGAAAACCTTCGGAGGGAAGCGGGCGGCAGCGTTTAAGGAGCGAGCGATCCCAGACGTGAACGAAACGCAAACACGCCGTGGGTTCCTCGGATAAAAGCACCGGCGACCCAGCCTCGGCGCTGCCCGCGGGTGACTAGTTAGAACAAGTCTAAACTCAGGAGCTAAAATTAAAAAGGTTTCCTGCGTGGGACTGCCTCCCGCACCGGGAGCGGGGGGGGGGGGGGGGGAGTTCTCCCCCGCCGCGACGCCCGGTGCCTCCGCTCGGTCCCCGGCGGGGCGGGCGCTAGACGAGGGACTCGCAGACGGGCACCGAGTCCGAGTCCTGGCTGTGCATGGAGCTCAGCCCCGTGTCCGAGTCCTCGTCGTTGTCGGCGCGGTCCTTGCGCGCCGCCCCGCCGCCCGCCGCCCCGCGCGGCTCCTCGCCCAGGGCCAGGGCGCCCAGCGCCTCCAGCAGCCGCTGCAGCTCCCGCTCCTTGTCCTCCCACGCCCGCTGTGTGCAGTCCAGGTCGTTCTTGACGGCCTCCAGGTCCGTGCTCAGCTTGAGGCCGATGTAGAGGCTGGTGCTCAGCTGGGTCTTGACCCGCTCGTGCTCCAGGCGCAGCTCGCCGCCGCCGCTCAGCTCCGTCGTGTCGCGGTCCGTCTCGCTCAGCCCGCTCCCCGCCGCCAGCTCCAGCTCCTCCCGCCGCCGCTTCATCCAGCGCTCGTTGAGCTCCTCCTGGATCTCGGCGGCCAGGTGCTCCAGCAGCTCCTCCTGCTGCGCCCGCTGCTCCTGCAGCCGCCGCACCTCCTCGCACCGCCTGGCGAGGTCCTTCTCCCCCCCCACCTCCTCCTCCTCCTCCTCCTTGGGGCGGCCGGCGGCGGGCGTGCTCGCCTCCGCCTCGCCGCTGCCCACCAGGTAGGTGTCCTGCACGTAGTTGACTCCGTGCCGCTTCATGCGGTCCAGGTGGATCTTGGCCTCGTACCTGTCGATCTCCCGGTCCAGCTCGCGGAGCCGCTGGAGCTGCTGCCGGATGGTGTGGTCCTGCGAAAGCACCAGGTGCACCAGCGTCTCCATCCTCTCCGCCGCCGACGCCTCCCGGGCCGGCGCTCGCTGCCGCTTCTTGTTGATCTTGGCCAGCTTGCGGAAGGCTTTCCTCACCACCCGCCGCTGCCGCTCCTGCGTGAGCGCCAGCCCGGCCCGGGCCGACCCCAGACCGTGCCCCGGCCGCTCCTTGCTCGGCACCACCCGCGCCTCGGCGCTGCGCGGCCCCGCGTTGGGCAGCGAGGCTTCGCTGCGCACCAGCACGAAGCGCACGTTCTCCTGCTCGTCCCCCCACGCCACCCAGAGCCGCAGGATCCTCGTCTTGTTGGGCAGGATCCGCTCGAAGCCGCGCCACTTCTCCACGATGCAGTAGGAGTGCGGCGGCCCCGAGAGCATCCCCCCGCCGTCCTCGGGCTGCGCCGGGCGCCGCCGCCGGTGGTGACTGTCCTCCAGCAGCACCCGCACCACGTCCGAGCAGGTGGTTCGCCGCGACAGCCCGGAGATCAGCTTCTCCTCTTGGCAGATCCACACCGAGATCTTCCTCTCGTCGGGCTCCATCGGGGACACCCGCGGGCTCGGGGCCGCCCGGGCAGCCGCTCCGCGGGGCGCCTCCCGCCGCCTCCCCGCCCGGGATGCCTCCCCGTGGCCGCTCCCCGCGGCCGCTCCACCCCTTCCTGCCCGCTCCCCGAGGGGTTTTCCTCTCCCACCACGTGGGCAGCGCCCAAATCCGCCGGCGAGGAAGCTTCCAGGCGCGTCGCCGTCTCCTCGGTGCTTCCCTCGGTGCCTCCGCCGCGAAGGAGCCGCGTCGAGAGACCTTCCAGCCTGCCCAGCGAAGCCCGGAGCTTCAAAGCGAGAGCCAGAAGTAGTGAGGGATTTCCAGTTTTAGGAAATCGTCTGCCTCTAATTAGGGAATTCGTGTCTGTGAAGCGCTTCGCGGATGAAATATGCAAAGGACGGGAATACCTGAGTGTTATTAAAATACTAGCAGAGCCAGATTTTAATGGGCGCTTGCTGTGTGCTTTGGGAACAGGATCGGTCTCCGAGTGCAGATTAAAATGAAGAGATGTAAAAACTGGTAATAAAAGGCAGGGTTGTGGCACTGATTTTCATGAGGCGATTGCTTTGTTAGGTGTTCGTGGACCTGTGCTATTTTGCGTGGCTAGGAAGCATGATGACGGGAAAGGGGGTAAATCTCTAAAACCTGAAGACCAATCTGTATCTTCTGTGGGATTTTTAGAGCCAATAAAGTTGGTGTGCTGTCTAAAAAGGACTTTTCTGAGGATAAGACTCATGTCAAAGTCTGTGAAATGGAACAGATTTGGGGTATTATGGCCTGGCTACTGTAAATCTGTTGTTTTGAAGCAGTGAAGTTGGGGCACGTAAAAAGTGAGTGAACAGTTGTGCAGCCTGATGTCCTCCTTTCCCCTGAAGGACACAGGCTCAGTGTGGGAAGCTGCTGGGCTACCTTTTCCCATATTCCTGGAAGGAAGATGGCCTGCGTCCTGCTTTGGCTGCGTAAGGCGGCTAATTATGATCGTGGTTTCTGCCGTGCAGCCTCTTGTCCCATGAGGAAGTGGCTGAGGGACCACCGACTGCCAGCATTCCTGGGGCTGAAGGTTGCACGGATCAGGTGCCTGCTGCTCACATCCCTTTCCTGTATTACCGCAGGTTAAACAATTCCAAATCAGGGTGGCTACTGCATGTTGCAGTAAGGGCACACAGGGTATACAAGGTAGAGGTGTTGGTAACAGGCTGAATTTTGCTTCCTGATCCCAGCTGCCGTATGTTAGAGTTGCATATTCCTGTCTAATGGTAAAGCCAGTTACTGACAAAGTCATTTTACTCACATGTGTCACATGTGAGTAAATGTGACATGATGTGTCAAAAGTGCCCTTTTTTTTTATGTATAGAGGGAAGCATTTTAGTGATGGAAGGTTATTCCTGAGATGAGCAGCCTTTTTTGTTCCATGTGTTGATTATGCCTGAAAGCACCATTTACTGCAGGGCAGAGGAAGGTGGACCTAGCAATAGCAGTCCTGGAAGACAACAAAGTGGCCTTGGAAAAGGGGGTTGTAAATACTCTGGGACAAACCTGACAGCTCACGCTGCCACAGAACAATATGATGGTGAACAAGAATGGAATGTAAAAGGAAACTGCAATTTGGCTTTGCTTCTGAAAGGCCTATTTTAACAAAGTTCTAGGAGAGCAGGAAAAAAAACCCCACCACTTTGCTCTCATTAGACTGGCAGAAACTTGGAAAGAAGGACCGTTCCTTGTTGTCTTCTGTAGAATCAGATACAGCAAAAGGGTTAACAAGGCAGTAAGAAATTCTTAACTCCTTTACTGGTGTTTCCTCTTCTTTCTCATTTAGTTTTGATATAATTTTTCATGTGTTTCCTATGGGAATGTCTGTACCTATTTTGTTCTGTCAAAGAACAGTACAGGAAGGGTGTGATGTGAAGACACATCTTATGCTCCCCACAGGTCAAGCTGCTCCAACTTGTTTGACTGCCTGTATCTATCCAGCATCCAACCCTGTCTTTGTGCGATGAAATTGGAAGGTGATTGTTCCATCTTTCCTTGACCACATCTCTGTGTATGAAAAACTGGCTTTGCCTCTCCAGTGGAGTCCCCAAGGCAGCACTGCCAGAGAGAGAATGAATATGTTGGCAATTTGGTTGGAGAGAGTAAGATTAAGTGGAAAAACACTTGACTTTGGGATAAGCCTATCAGATGAGCACATTTATAATCTGTGGTTTAAAAGCCAGTATTGGAAACATGCACTGTTAGATCTCAAGTTTAGCTCTCAATAATTTTGTTTTAGGCTGTCTGCAAACTCAGAAAAAAATGTTACCAAAGCTCCAGAAGTTTCAGACTTAAGCACATAAGCACCTTTCTGGAGCAAAGTTTAGGGCCTATCTTGTTGAACCCTGACAGGCAACTGAATGCAGGCAACCCTTTGGCTTTTCTCCAAGGATTTTAAAGCATCTTACAGGGGAAGGTGGTGCTATGATCTCTTTTTTTTTTTTACAGATAAGAATGCTGTGGCATAAAGGAGTCAAGTGCCTCACCTAAGGTTATATAGCAAGGCAGTATCAGTGTCATGAAGCAAATCAGGTTCCTTTGCACCAGTGCCATTAGTCACTGAACTTGACTGTCCAGTGCTCTGTCTCCTTACCCTCCTTCTCTCCCTCTTTTAATTATTTTATGAGAAAGGGTGATGAGGAATTATGCATTAGTTCAACAGCTACAGAAGGTGATAAAATGAAAGTGCAAACTCAGCAGGCAATATATTCTATATAGCCGGTGATGCAATAGGAGGCAGTGGCATACAGGCCACTTCTGACATCTGCCTGGTGAAGGCAAATTTCCTTCAACTGACTCTGCCTGCAGACCTGCAAGACTCAACAGTGATGTGCAGAGACTCTGTGTCATTAAAATACCAAATTGTTCCTCCCTTCGTTCCTTTCCCCGCAGAGCAGTGACATATGAGGTTTTCTATAATTTCTGAAACAGGTGTATGGCACAGTTTAAAGCTTAAAGTGTAATAAACATGATTATCTGTAATTGAGAGGCTGTTTCTGTACCGCTGTATCAGTTCACAGCTGTCAGCAGGCTCTGCTACTGAGCACAAACTTCCTTGACTGAATGCTATCCAGAAAGCCACTCTCTTTGGTTTGTTTTATTAATTATGAAAATATAAAGTACTCTTCTAACCCCCAAAAGGAAGTTTATAAGCTTACAATTTTAGACTGTGTTGCAAATTCCGAGCCCAAGTATAGACCAGTTTATTTTAACTCGCTGCAGAAGAATTTCAAAACCGAGCAAAGGGAGATCAGTTTATTCTGGCAATTCATGTGAAGGCTTTTATCTTTCCTTTTCATTGAGGAGTGCAGGTAAATTACTAAGTCTTTTGAGACAAGAACAGCATTTCCCATTACAGGGGTAGATAGCGAGGTGTCTGTTTCTTTTCTAATTCCTTTTTATTTTTAAGTTATCAGAATGGAATTGCAGCCCTGTTATTTTTAAATAAACAAAATAATGCAACATTTTATCTTGAATACTTGGAAAATAAAACAAATAAAGATGTATTTCCTGCTTCCATAGCAGAAAAGTAGAAGAAGTCTTAGAAAACTGTATTTGAGAGACAGAATTAATTTATTTCAAAAGCATTTAAATGGAAAAAGTGTAGGGATTCAGATTCAGGGTGTTTTTCTTCTTTTTTCTACACTGAAGTTGCTTTTACTTTTGAGATCACTCTCAGGACAATTTACTTATTTTTCCTGAGGTTACAGTTCAAAAGAATACTGTCTAAGTGAGATGAGTAAAGGCAGGCCACAACTGGTAATCTATTGAGCCATCACTGTCTGGGGAAGTTATTCTTTGTTGTGATGCTGAACAGCAATGCTGCTTTCCTGGCTCCTCTTCTTATGTCCTATTAATCTCATTTTGTGAGATTTAGTTGTTGGTCCCTTATACTTGTTGTTTTCTAGCATTTTGCTTCAACAAACATTGATGAGGTCCTAGGATATGATTTGACTGTTAATATTAGTCTTCTTCAATCCTTGATTACCTTTACAGATATATTAACAGTGGGAGGGGCTACTTGAGTTTACAAGGCACTCTCTCACAGATGCTTTTTAATTTTATACCTAGTTTTCCCTGAAACTATAATGCTGAATAACCAAATCATGTTGTGAATAACCAAATCATCCCTAGTTAACATGCAGAGAATGAAGTTCTTGAAGAACTACCTCTCTATTAGCCGGAGCATTCAGACTTCAGTCAAAACAGATTGTAGGCTTAGACTTCCATTTGGGAGAAAGTTATTCAGTTTGTATCCGAACAGTTTTAGACATGAGATAAAGCTTCTTACTTTCAGGTTTTCTGTTGAAGCCACTGAAGGAACTGGCACTTTTGATAAGAATTACTTGTAAGAGGGGTAATGAACTCTTGATCTGTTTCTGTAAGCTGTAAGTTGTGTGAACTCTTGATCTGCAATCACTGACTTCAGTTTCTTGTAACTGATGTGTACTGTTCTGCTTCTGAATGCCCCCTGTGCAACCAGTGCAGTTCACACATACAGTCTGGAATAATTCTTTGCTTCATGTCACTGGAAATACTTGCATAGATCTGTTTGGAAAGACTGTGGCCTGCTTGGATAACAGCTGCCGATGCTGGATTATACTGCTTTGACTACTTCATCCAACTTCTTCTTTTTTAATGTGCACACACCCAAACTACAAACAGGTATGTCAGGAGGAAACAGTCTTCCAGCGAGATCAGTAAATCCCTCTGCAGTGCTTTGAAAATGCAGGTTTGTCTATAGACTGCCATTAAAGAAAATGGTGATGGTGTATATTTATATTATGGCACAGCCTGGAAGTCTTGATGTGCTAGACGTAATGTAAATGCATGGGAAGAGACTATCCCTGCCTTGAAGGCTTAACCAATGTCACAAAGCAAGTCAGGGGCACAGCAAAGATCAGTAAGAAGAATACCAGTTTCCAACTTCTCATTTTTGAACCAAGTCTTAAACAACTTGGATTTGTTTGTTTGTTATATGCCTACAACCTAGTGTGGAAAAAAAAATCCCTCTCCTTTACTCCTTATGTTTCAGATTTTCAAATGCTATTTAGTGTAAATGAAGAACAAAAATCATTGAACTGAATGGATTTTTTTTTCCTTAAAATATATATGTAATAGGTATACAAAGCTTTGAATCTAAGTGAGTCAGTGGAGGTACTTTGGAGAAAATTGTGAGAAAGATCAGACTCAAATGATGGCTATAACCTTCCTTCTCCGAAGAATGTGAAGTATATTTGAAAACAGTTTAATACTGCTCTAATAGCTTAGCCTTAGATTGAATACTTAATTTTCATTGATCAAAAAAGGAAACAAGAATTGGGTATGGTGACATTTCTTTCCTCAGCAGACATCCTCAGTGCAAATATGAAAATTTTAATTTTTAAGCACTTGTAGCTTCTTTGCTTTTACATTAAGCAGTTCTCTTATCCCTTGAGAAAATGCATGAGGTTCTCATGGTGATTGTTCAGTTTTGACTATTAAGCTCAAAACGTGTTCTAGGTCATTCATTCTCATTGAGATTTATCAGGAGAGCTTTTAACTATTTTAGGGCCAAAATATTCTTACTGTTTTTTTTCTTCCCCCTACTTGCTTGTGAATATCCTTTAGAGCAGACCTTTTCTTCTTTCTGGGCAGGTAAGCCCTGTGGCCTCAGTAACACAGGATGCAGTTTCGCATACAGGTGCTGAGATGACCTCTTTTGCAGGGTAGTTTTATGTGTGGAAGGGACTTGAGCTTTCTGACCTTACTGTGAGTGGTAGTTAGTGAAAAGTTCTGTTGTTTTTTATGTACAGGCTGGGTAGAGGAGCTGCTCGCTGTCTGCTGTGATCAATGACAAAACTCTTGACAGGTTTCGCTGGGGGATGATCCTAGAGTGCTGATAGTTGGAAACATTAGTTAGGCATGAAGCAAACACTCGTTTTCAAGCTGGCAATGTGAGTAACATGGTTCCTTAACACAAGTGCTGTGAAGAGAGAGGCCCCAGATCAACCTTGGCATTGTGTTTTGGCAAGCACATCTGACTTGCATGTGCCCACAGGTATCCTGTATGCGCTACACTTCTGTAAGGTGATTCTTGCAGGTACAAAGAGAAGGTTTGAATTTAATTATATATTATTTGAGCTGCAGAACAGTTAGTGACGTACGTTCCTGTCTGTGGCTATGAAGTGTGTGTTCTCATTCTAACACCCTACAAACACATTCACTCAGAAATCTGTAAGAATCAAAAGTTTTGTGTGCAAACATAGATATTGTCAATATATTGTGTATGGATCTCTTTTGTGTTTAGATTTATTGACATCCTTTTCTCTGGTGCAATACGTTGCAGGGAGCTTTCCAAAAATGTCAGAAACCATTCTGAAGTGACAAATGACGAAGTCAGGATGTATTATTGCAGTAAGACATTTTGGCAGATTAGAATGAGGACAATGGAATTCTCAGTGTTGAAATGAACAGAACTTTCAGTATTTCCAGTATCGCTGTGAAATTGATTGTGAAGTCTGTCCTATAAAAGTACCTAACAAGCAGTCCATTTTACCTGTTCTGTTTGTAGGACCAATAGTCGATTTCAGCTTCTATAGCACAGACTTCAGATAAGGATTTGAATATGTAGCTATGAACCAGTACACAAGAACTGTAATTTACTTTTCAAGTATAATTAAATCTTTACCGAACTAAGATTGTGAGATTATTGCATTCTCCAGCCTCATTCTGTCTAGTGATCTTTCTAACTCTTTGCAGAAAACATTTCCAAAGCCTTACTTCTAAACTTCTGAGGTATTATTACCTCAAGACGTTTGTATCCTTGGCCCATTACTAACCGTTTTTCTTTTGTATACTTGGTAGATCATCATAATGGTAGCCTAATTCAAACCAAGCCTTTGTGAGTAGTTCAAGTGACAAATAAAATTCATAGATGAATAAACAAGGATGCTTTACAAATTATTTCAACAAAAAATAATGTAAAAGGTCTTAAAGAGAATATGAAGCTGGATATAGACAGTTTATATTCACATGAGCCCCAACCCCATTCTGACATTAACAGTAGCAGCTGGATTAGGTCCAGAAGCCAGAGGTCTCTTTAGAAAGTAAGATGATTTCAATGATGCTGCTCTTTCCCTTGAGCAGATGTGTCTTGGATGGGTTCCATAGGCAGAAAATAAAATGAGACGCATCTTAAGCTGGTGGAAAAAATTCAGTGGTAATATGCAATGTGCAACAGAAACCTAGGCTAAAGTAATGTGGAAAAAAATGTGGAGTTGGGTCTGTGCAGGAGGGGGATTGGATGTTATTCTTTGAAGTGTGGCTTTCCTGACAGTACCAGGAAGGTGGCATGATTTAAGAAAATGATCAGTTCCCCTCAGGATAGCCGATCATAGGCCTGAAAAACAGCAGTGTAGGAGACACCTGAATGGTTTAGCACCTGTTACATTGGTATAAAAATAATGATTTTGCTTTATCCTTTTCCTCAGCTTAATGAGAGAGCATGATCCATAGCTAAGCATTAAGTACTAAATCATTATGAAAGCATTGGAGAGATGACAGCAAGTGCAGTGCGAGGGAAATAAGAGAAAAAAAATTCAGGGGATGTCAAGAAAATCAGTTGGGTCTGGCAGCTTCTAGAGTTTTGTTTTAAAGGAAACGACAGCAATATTGGTAAAAATAAGAATTGACACAGCACTGTAAAATACAGTGAATGATCCTGGCAGAGATGAGGACTGTACCTAGAGCCTGAATTCATGTAGTGGCAACCAAGTTTTTGGAAGGCCTAAATCTTTGCAAACCCATGCAGGTATTGCATACAACAAGCAAAAAGACTGATTTTTTTTTTTTTAGTGTGCCTGCCCTTTTGCACAATGCTGTGCTTGTCACTCAAGGAATTTTTCAGGTTAGCTTACAAATTGACAACTGAATTAAAAGTGAGATTGTGTCTACCTCATTTACTTGTCACTTAGGAAAGAATGATACTCCATCCATCATCTGCTCCCTGTGCTGCAGTGGGATGGCGCATTATAATTCTCTTGTTATGTAAAAAGCTTCCAGTCTTATCCTTTACTTTATAAAGAATTCTTGGGGAATCTCATGGGGCTTCTGCAGTGGGTGTAAGGTCTGCTGGCAGCTGATTGCTCTGGATGCCTTACATGCATTTCTACTGAGTGCTTGTAGTGTGACTATTCAGTGGGAAAAATAACATCAACAGGACACATTTACAATGTTTCCTGTTGACTGGCCATTAATGACTTAAGAGTCATAGTTTTTTAATGATTTAATGAATTTACTGACTGAAAAGGCTGCTGTTGTAATAGAACATATATTTTACATCTAGTGAGGGATTGAGATTTATGTATCACTAATTAGAATATATAATAACAAAGTTAATTTGCATGGGTTTTTTGCAGAAAACAGATCTGTCTGTTATTTCTACTAGGAATATTTATCATCAATCAGATTTTTAGAAGCTTAAAGTCAATTCAGTTCTTATAGCTATGATGACTTAGGTCAACCTAAGATTTGGTCCAGATACCTTTTTGAAGCTGTATTACCTACAACTTCTTGTTGTTGTAATTTGTGGCAACCTTTGAATCCTATGTCCTTTGTTTTAGCAAGGGAATCTAACTTTATTTTATCACTATAAAACCAACTGTTAAGTCTAAAAGTTTCAGCTATTTGTTTTTAAGTAGAAGACATTGCGTAAACTGATAACTACGTGAACTGAAAAAAATCTTAACTACAGATTTTAAATCCCACATTGTTATGACAAGTCCTCTATTCTTTTCAGTCTTTTATTCCTCCATTTTATTTCTATCCTGCTTGTACCAGCATTAGTCCCTGGTTTTGGCAGTGTTTCTTAACATAGATACGAGGAAGAAAAGACAACCTTTAAGCATGGAAAAGTTAAGTGAATTTTCTCTGTCCTAGAGTTTTAGCACTTTTGACAGCTAGAGGTCTGTTTTTCCCAAGGAAGTTGTCAGTGATGAATGTACGATTCATAGACAAAGCCTCAGATTTGTCAAGCTGGTTGCTGCTTATAGCTCTGTGCTTTGGATATCCAGCCTCCTAACATGCTTCTTGGCTGCTGCTATGCATGTTGTAGCTCCGCTGAATCACTCCTGCTCTGGACTACAAAAGGTACTACATAAAAATAACACATCAAACTAATCAATTAAAAAAAAAAGGGAGGGGATGTGGAATTGAATCCATCGCTGTGGCTTGGGGTTTTTTTTTATTTTTAAAGGAAAAAAAGGACTTAAAGAGGACTGGAAGGGAACCCTGATGTATTTGGCAGAAACTCTAACATTAGTAGCATAGAAGCAGTGTCAAGAGTGAAAAATAGAGCTTATTGAAAAATCCCAGGAGAATTACCTTCTGAGTGAGTGAAGGCTTGATCCAGAGAGATCTTGGGTGGCTGCCACAGGCTTCAAGGAAAGCTGGAGGTGCTCAGAGGTATATGGCACAATCTTCATAGCCTAGAAGAAGTTCACGTCTCATCTTTCCCTCATTAGAATACATGCTTACTCATACTACGTCCCAAGCTAGTGATATGAAGCCTTTTGGTTAAAAGTTGAAAGGAAGCTGAAGTCCTTTGTTGAGGTGTTTGACAGCGAGGTTCATAAAATACACCAGACTAAATCCTGAGAAGTGGAGCCTACCTGCAGCTTGCAATGATATGTGTGTTAGAAATGTCTAGATACCTCTCACCACCTTTAATGAGAGTGGATTTTTATGAAAACTTTCAACCGAAGGATTGAAATGAAACCTAACTGTGATATTTCTTAAGTTCCCCAGACTTTGTTATATATAGTGCTCCCTGCTCATAGGGTTAATCGTGGTTTCCAAATGGCAGGTTGGAGGCCTTCAGGTAAATGGAGCTCTAGAAGGGTCACAGGCAGGGCCAGGGTCCTGTCAGGCTGGTTACTGCAGCTGGAGGTGTGGATACCCTTTAGGGGAGGGGCTAGCTGAAGGGGTGCTGCAGGAGGAAAGAGACTACGCTTTTGCATTACAGAGGGGGAGAACAAGAATGCAGAAGTAGACCAGGCAAGCTTGTGTTCAATTCTGGGCCCCTCACCACAAGAAGGATATTGGGAGTCTGGAGTGAGTCCAGAGAAGAGCAACAAAGCTGGTGAAGGGGCTGGAGAACAGGCCTTATGAGGAGCGGCTGAGAGAGCTGGGGGTGTTTAGCCTGGAGAAGAGGAGGCTGAGGGGAGACCTCATTGCTCTCTATAACTACCTGAAGGGAGGTTGTGGAGAGGAGGGTGCTGGCCTCTTCTCCCAAGTGACGGGGATCAAGACGAGAGAGAATGGCCTCAAGCTCTGCCAGGGGAGATTTAGGCTGGACATTAGGAAAAAATATTCACAGAAAGGGTCACTGGGCACTGGGACAGGCTGCCCAGGGAGGGGGTTGATTCACCTTCCCTGGAGATATTTAAGGCACGGGTGGACGAGGTGCTGAGGGGCATGGTTTAGTGATTGATAGGAATGGTTGGACTCCATGATCTGGTGGGTCTTTTCCAACCTGGTGATTCTATGATTGCAGCGACCATCGAGTGGGATTCTGCTTCCCACACTTGAAAATGGTCCCAGTTCAGCCAAATACTTGAGAATGTGCTTGAGAGTTAAGCATTAACTTCAGCAGCTTGCCGAAGGGCTGGCTCAGGTCTCATGCTGGTCTGGAAGGCTGCTGTAAATCTCACAACTGTTCTTATATTATGTTTGCTTGGGTGAGCATGGACAGCAATATTGGTGTGCTTCCTGTGCTTGTGAAATACAATCATCATTCTCTTATAAAATGCGACGAAAAAAACTTATTATGTGGCTGTATTGCTGGAGACGTGTCTGTGTGTCTATGTGTGTGTGTGTGTGTGTGTGACATCCACTGATGTGGTGGTGGTGACCTGGAGTGAGTTGGACCAGATTCATGCTTGCTCAAAGGTCACTGGTTTTGAGTTACGATGTTGCTGTGTGCATGGCATGAGGGACAAAGATGACACAGATCAATAAAGTTATGTTAGCCAGCTTATCTGTGTCCCTTTAAGGAAGGACAGCCAAATCAAAAGATGATGATGATTATTCAGGATTGTATAATGCTCTTGATTTTCTATGCCGCTGTCTGAGGCTTGTAATGTGTGACTAGTCCAAAGCCTGCTAGGCAGTCTGCTGTAGGGATGATACACCTTAGTCATGATGTCTTACCTTGAACAGGCTGAGATGTGGTATTACTGTGCTGGATTTTGGATATTATCATAATTACTCCTCCCTCCCATGTTGTTTGATAGTGTTTTTCAAAAGAAAAGGCGCTAAATCCATCTCAACATCTCGACGACTAACTGATATCTTGGAAAGCTAGTTACTGCGGTGGATAGGAAGCTGGTGATGGTTGTGGTCTGTGCAGCTGTAGGGTAGGAGACTGCAGCCTATTGAGCACAGCTATGCTGACTCGGGTTTTCATACAGATTGCTGGGAGATCAGATTCACTGTGCATGTTTATTCATCTTTCACTGCCTCTCCAGTTTTATTTGGTAGAATGCAAACAGGTTGAAAGCTTTGAAGTGTTTTTTTCTTTTCTTTTAAAAAAAAAAAAAGTATCTATCCAGTGCTCCCCTAACCCTCTTGTCCCAAAAAACCTTTCCAGGATTTGAAGTTTTGTAGAAAGTTGCCTGTTGGGTCACACAGTGAGGTGTGCAGGAATAAGATCTTTGCATCAATAATAACCAAATGAGTGGGGTGTAGCTGGCATCTCTGCTGCCTGCTTTTCAGACAGCCTGTTATTTGACTGCTTTGTTACAGCAATAAAAACTGGGCAGATTAGCAGATTACTGAGCAGTGCTCTCTGTATTGAAATGACTGTATGCTCTGGGTCTGCTTTGGAGCCTGGTGACTGGTAGAGTGTTTGCATTTTTGTGGATACATTAATGGCAGGAACTATCTTCAGCCTTGAAGTGTCTGTGGACAGTGTCTTATTGGTCATTTCAGCACCTGATTAGCAGGTGCAAACCCGTACTTGGGTGTCTAAAACTTTGGCTAATGGCAGGCATAAACTGTGACTTCGAACTAGATGCTACTCACTTAATGAGGCAGCCTGTATTCAGTGGGTGTTGTTCTTTGTAGAGAGGGTTACCTTGCATTACCTTAAGGTTCCAGTGTTAACCTTGTATTGCCTGATATGTGTTTCATAGAATCATAGAATAACCAGGTTGGAAGAGACCCACTGGATGATCGAGTCCAACCATTCCTATCAAACTCTAAACCATACCCCTTAGCACCTCATCCACCCATGCCCTAAACATCTCCAGGGAAGGTGAATCAACCACCCTCCCGGGCAGCCCGTTCCAGTGCCCAATGACCCTTTCTGTGAAAAATTTTTTCCTAATGTCCAGTCTCAACCTCCCTTGGCAGAGCTTGGCCATTTCCTTTTGTCCTGTCACCTGGGAGAAGAGGCCAGCTCTCTCCTCTCTACACCCTCCTTTCAGGTAGTTATAGAGAGCAATGAGGTCTCCTCTCAGCCTCCTCTTCTCCAGGCTAAACAACTCCAGCTCTCTCAGCCGCTCCTGTTTGTTTGGTTTCAAAATACTTAGAGGGTGTTAGTTGTTTCATCAGTGGTCTGAGTCTGCAGGTAGCAGTCCCGGCTTTATGGGCATCACGAGATTGTGTCACCTACAAATGGAAACAGTCTGGCTTATTAATAATGACTTCACAGAATCACTAGGTTGGAAAAGACCCACTGGATCATTGACCAAGAAGCTGCCTTTTTGTTTGAGGTAGTGGTTATTCTAAACACAGTGAGTACATTTGAATTGTCCTGAATGGTTACTTGGGCTCAGAAGAAGAGAGTGTGCGGCTGTGCCCAGACTGGATGTAAAACCCACTGTCTTGGGTGCTCCCAGTACAGAGGAGGGGGAGCAAGGACCACGGGCTGTCTTGCTGGGTAAGGCAGGGACTCCTCTGAGCTGGGGAGCATTGTTGCCCTTCTCTGGACATGGTCCAGCACATAATGTGGAGCATGGTGATGCACAGGTTACATGTGTTAGAAAGAATTGCAAGTGTAGGAAAGCCAGCAAAGTCCAGCTTAGCAAAGCTCGGCTTTTCTTCCAAACCCCACAAACCACCTCACATTGCAGGGAATAATATTTATTTTCTTTTAAGCAAACAAACAAGCAAACAGAGAATTATTCACAGGTTTGGGATTTAAAATTATGAATCTGGGAAAAACTGAGTATCTTCTGGTTTGGCTGCACCTGTCATTGATGGGCTGGTGGAGCTGTGGTTCTAGCAGAGGTTACTCCAGGTCTGTGTCCTCTTTGAGTTTGTAGAGTGCCCTGAATTTCTGCATGTATTTCTCAATGTGTTCCTTTGCTTTGCATTTCACGTTCTTGTTGCATTCCAGATGACGTGGGTTGTTGCCGTATTTCAGCTTCTTGTTCATGACACCGTAAGTCAGCATGCGTGGTAGGTGTTTGGAGTCTCCAGTGGAGGTTATCAGCCCTACCTTGCAGTGGGGTTTGTGTTAGAGTTCAGGCAATGCACAATGAAATGTGATATTTCTTTCCTGAACCACCTCCATGCTACTCTTGGCTAACTGGCTCCACAAATCCACTTCTGCCATCTTGAGCTTCTTGGAAGACATTATGGGATTTTTTTTCTTGTATGTTGAAATCCCAAGGTCCTTTTTAGCTTTGGGTTGAAGGCTGGAGTCATCCGCTGTGCTGTCAGAGGTAAGTGTGTCCCACTGGAATTGCCATGTTCTTACCTTGTGGTAGTAGGTCTTTTCCTCTATATCTTGGCCTGTTTCCTAGTTGAGTGGGAGGACGATGGGTTTGCTTTTTAGAGGAGGTGTTGGAGGCTAGTTCAGGAGATAATTGCTTCTCTCAGGCTGTGGCTGCTGGACAGACTGCAGCTACCTGGCTGTGAGAGTCACTGTCACCACTGTTGGTGGCTGCTTGGTGTCTCCCTGTGGATAATCCATGTCAATTTGTTGGCCTTGGATGGTCTGGGGACCTGGGTGGCTGTAGGTCTCTACAGTGGGTGGGGTCATTTGCAAGCAGGGTAATAGTTCTGTGGTTCTTAATGCCAGGCTGGTTGGCACTGGGCTGGCACGTAATGCTGTTGTGGGTCTACAGTCTGTTGGCTGCAGTCCCAGACCCCAGAGCTCTGTCTCTGCACCCAAGTCTGCGGGTGCTCATCTGCTGCCGGCAAGCACATGGAACCCATGTTGGGTGTTGGCAGCAGCGTGTTGGCAGCATTGAGGTTACTGGGGTCTGTGTGGGCTTGTGTCGAGTAGCCACAGGTATGGCCATTGAAGCTGTTTTGAGGCGCGCCGTAGCCCATGGAGCTGTAAAGCAGAGTGTGCGCCATCTCCCCGTTTTGCCTTTGCTGTTTCTGGGCCTGTTGCTGGATGAACTGCCGCTCAAAGAGCTTCCTGCGTTCTGCTAGGGACAGCCCGTGGTGGCGCTCAAATCGGACACTCTTCTTCCAAGGTGTTGGAGTGTCGTATGTGTCTGCTGGCCTCTTCCTTCCTCGCTCGTATGCTGAGGGCAGTGGCGATGACTCTCTCCGTCTCTTTCCCCAGCTCTGCCTCTTGAGTTCCTGCTGTCCACTGAGGACATGGTGTTTGGGAGCAGGTCTCTCATCCCTGTGGCTGATGGTTGTTCTGTCACAGCTGGCGCTGTTGTCCTTTTCTGCTGGCCTCTTCTTTGGGATCCGATACACGTGCTTAAGCTGCTTCCAGGTGTTGAGCAGCCTGGTGGCTAGGTTGGTCACATCCCGTATTTTGTCTGTTTGATTTTGGCTTTCCTTGGTCTGCACCCAGCGCTCAATGATGGGGATCACTTTGCTGTCTTCCAGGATGTTCTTGGTGGTTATGGGCAGGAGCTCTAGTGTCTTCAGAATCTCCAGTTGCAGCTGCAGGTTGTTAGCCATGCTTCCTTTCCCATAATCTATCTCCATCTCCTTCATCCAAATCCAGAGGAGAGATAGGCCATCATGCTTGAGGAGGGATTTCAGGCCAGATTGTGAGCGCATGTTCTGTATGATTCTGAGGCAGGTGAGCTTCTGCTCCAGAGTTCTAATTCGAAGCATCAGCCAGGTTAACCTGAGACCTTGATTCTCATTGCTGTCAGCCTCTCCATTGTCCAGCAGCACTTGCAGCTCCCTGTCCACCAAATGCTTCTTACGGGAGCGTGCCGTTTCCATTATTCTTTTGGCAGGTCTGATGATGACCCTCTTCTCTCCTCCCAGGTAACCCTGGCAGTTAGCTGAGCGGCAGAAGCATTTCTGAGCCTCTTTGCCGTAGTGCTGGAAGTGATAATCAAATGTCAGCTCTGAGCCCGATGGGACTAGTTTGGTGGTGAAAAGTCCAACTCGGAGCTGCCCATTCACCATCCACTTTTGTGCCTTACAGTTTGGTTCGCAGCTGTGGTTCATGAACCGAGAGCAGTTTCCTTTCTGGGTAGCATCAATGATCTCCTTTTCCTTCATGGCCATGAAATAAGAATGAATGTTCTTGTTGCGGGCATATTCCTTGCAGCGAGCCTTGAACTCCTTGTGATCCAGCACTTCTCCACAGTACTCCAAGATGAAGGTGTCTGGTGGCAAATCTTTGGCAGCCCTCAGCCCCCAGCCTTTGTCTTCCGTGAGGATCACTTCAACGTCTGCGTACTGTTTCTTCTGGATGCGCCTGTTGGAGCAGTAGTTGCCATTTGGGCACTGGGAAGAACACTCTATGAGGAGCAGGCGATTGAGACAGCGTTCTCCGCAAGCAACCGCTCCCTGAGCTCGCTGCTCTTTGGAGAGAGGAGGGCATTGGCACACTATGTGCTTGATATCCTGGTGAGATGTTTTGTTCTTCCTTTCTGTCAAGTAGAGGTTCTCGTCAATCAGGTCAAAGTAAGGGGGCATCTTTCCTAGCTTAGCTAACTCCTTCCAGCGCTGGGTGTCTTTGAAGTCATCCGTGACACACAATGGACTGACCCCAGGGGAGTTCTGCCGTGTTGCCTCCACTTGCCTCCCTTCCAGTTTTGCCGCCTTCTTCTCCCTTGAGTCCACGTTACCCGCAGAGTTACTCTCCAACTCTGGGTGTCTTCTTTTTGGTTGACCTCGCTCTTGTGCATTGTTTTTTCCCAGAATGTTCACTACCTCCTTCTCCCTGCCGGGCAGCAGCTCCTTGTGTGAATTGCTGCTAATTTTTGGTGCTTGCACTGAGCCTTTTGCTTTCTGGCTGAGCACCTGGCGTTTTCTGGAGGGGCTGGGAAAATGAAGGTGGCAGTTATCATCCTCTTCATAGTCCTTGTAATCACCTGCGAGAGAATCCAGTATTTGCCCTTGAATTGGTTTGTAAGTAGCTGCAGAAGGTTTGCCACCAGACCTCGCATGCCCCTAATCATTGTCTTGCTGTACACCCCCAAGCCTGGCTGGTAACCATAGCCCGAGTAGACCCTGATGCTGCTGTCTGGGTGCTGGTAGTTGCTACTTGGTTTCCCCAGCTGAGAAAACTTGGTCCCTTCCCAAATCACCCATGTGCCCCATCATGTGAAAACCATCCAGGCTGGAGAAATCTCCGAGGCCGGACTGGTTGAAGCCACCCTTCCCTTGCCTACCTTTTGGCTTGAAAAACTTTGTCTGATGCTGAGCTACATCAGCGCTTTTGAAAGTCCCTGGCAGATCAGATGGCCGCTTGGTGCTCTGAGGCTGGCCTGGATCAGGCTGCAGCTTCTCTGTCTCCTTCTTGTTGAGATCAGTAGAAGTTGCCACACTATCTTCCATGCCTCTAAGAGAACACCTGCTCTCTCTCTGTGCGCCACTTTTGCCTGCCATATTCTCCAATCTCTCTTCGTAGTAGGACCCACTAGACGAGTGGTCAGAGAAACACCTCTTCCTTCTGGCTGCTCCAGGAGGAGTGAGTGCTGCTCTGTCCCGCTGCTGTGGTCAAGTCTGTGGTGATGCAACAACGAAATGGAACCGTTTCCATGGGACACCGTCATCGCACCCCTATGTCCTCTGTGTCACTGTCCTCACTGCCTGCCTTACTGTCCCTCTGCCCTGTGTCAGAGGAATTGTTGTGGCCAATGGGACTTTTTGGGGATAGGAAAGTAATGGACAGGTGGAAGATGCAGGACAAGCAAGGCCCGCGTAGAATCATAGAATCACTGTGTTGGAAAGGACCCACTGGATCATCAAGTCCAACCATTCCTATCAACCACTAAACCATGGTCTTTTAAACACCTCCAGGGATGATGACTTAACCACCATCCTGGGCAGCCTGTTCCAGTGCCCAATGACCCTTTCTGTGAAATTTTTTTTCCTGACGTCAAGTCTGAACCTCCCCTGGTGGAGCTTGAGGCCATTCCTTCTTGTCCTGTCCCCTGTCACTTGGGAGAAGAGGGCAGCTCCCTCCTCTCCACACCCTCCTTTCTGGTAGTTGTAGGAAGCAATGAGGTCTCCCCTCAGCCTCCTCTTTTCTGCTGGTCACGACGTTTCTGATACAAGCATGGATGCCATTGGCCTTCTTGGCCACCTGGGCACACTGCTGGCTCCTGTTCAGTCACTGTCAACCAACACCCCCAGGTCTTTCTCCTCCAGGCAGCTTTCTAGACAGACTTCTCCTAGTCTGTAGCTCTGCTTAGGGTTGTTGTACCCCAGGTGCAGGACCCGGCATTTGGCCTTGTTAAACCTCATGCCATTGGACTCTGCTCAGCGGTCCAGCCTGTTCATATCTCATATTTCTTGATGATAATCCATGAATAAGGCAAACAAGTGTTATAATACTGCACTGAGATTTTGATTTAACTTTGGGTGGGTTGGTGGTACCATGGAGCGAGTCCAGAGAAGAGCAGTGAAGCTGGTGAAGGGGCCTTATGAGGAGCGGCTGAGAGATCTGGGGTTGTTTAGCCTGGAGAAGAGGAGGCTGAGGGGAGACCTCATTGCTCTCTACAACTACCTGAAAGAAGGGTGTGGAGAGGAGAGTGCTGATCTCTTCTCCCCAATGACAGGGGACAGGACGAGAGGAAATAGCCTCAAGCTCTGCCAGGGGAGGTTTAGACTGAACATTAGGAAAAAATTATTCACAGAAAGGGTCATTGGGTGCTGGAACAGGCTGCCCAGGGAGGTGGTTGAGTCACCTTCCCTGGAGGTGTTTAAGGCACCAGTGGATGAGGTGCTGAGGGGGCATGGTTTAGTTTAGTGTTTGATAGTAATGGTTGAACTTGATGGTCCTGTGGGTCTTTTCACGCTGATCCTATGATTCTATGAAAATGTACTGACTCTGGATTTTGATCACCTGTGCGTTTGAAAGCACAGCTTTTCAGTGATGAGCTTGCCTCAACTCATGGGGTGTTGAGCTGGCAGCCCCAGCCCAGGGCACAGAGGGTCAGCTTTGTGCCCTGATGCCAAAGGTTCCATTGCCTTCCTCACTGCTCCCCTCACTGCACCACTGCTGGCCATGACAAGCTGGTGATTCCCACCTTTGGGGACTTGCCCTTTAGCAGCCTATTTCTACGGCATTGTAGCATCTTCCATAACTTACACGCTGCAGTTGTCCAGCCCGCAGCCAGGTGTTTGAAACCTGAGTTTGTTTGATGATTGGAGGGTGATGTGAGCAGGATGCAGAATCAATATGGAGGTGTAATGGAACTGACATGAATTCTCTCTAGCGTTACTTGGCTCCTGCCTCTCTTTTCCTTTTCAGTCAGTACAGTAGAAAACTCTTTTGAAGGGAGATAATTTTACAAAGTGCTGAGTTCAGTGTTCCAGAGCCTCTGGCATTCAGCAGGAGACTTGCATGCTTTTAATCTATCTCTTGTGTTCCTATATTAAAGGAAATGTTTTCAAAGTGATTCGAGCAAGTTACTTGTGTGAAACCTGTTAACAAATAATAAGATATATGTGTGTAACAGTTATTTCACTTGCAAAGTTTGCCCTTAGGAGCAGAAAGGATTTCTCATTGCTAGAAATACTTTAGAAATACTTTTTTCTTTAAAAAAAAAAAAAAAAAAAGGAAGAAAAATAAAAGAAAGGCTCTTGTATGTTATTTTTCATTCCTGATGCTTTTCTGCTGGCTTTAATCACTCAAACCTTCCACTAAATTCAAGAGTTCTGTCTGATTTACAGACTGCAGGAACTGGATAGTTGATGCAGATTTAGTGGATGTCTTCGTAGGACTGAGTAACACAGTTGGAGGCAAGAAGAAAACCCTCAAAACCAGGAACCTCCTCAATTATTTCACCAATAATTCTCTCCCTGAGAGAGAAGATTCCCACTATTTGAAGAGAGAATTTTTTGAGGGAATGATGACAGCGTTTTCCTGTCAAAGAACTGATCTTGTAACCATGTGTTTGGGCTAGTGGATGCTCTTATTTCCCAGTGGGATGGAAAATGCTGAAGTGATTGAGTCCCAGTACAGGCTGTAGTCAAGGTGTAAAGTATGTCGTAAATATGAATGTACGCTGTTGCTTCTTACAATTTCAGCTTTGTTAAGAAATGAGTTTTCTTCAACATTTCGTGTCTATTGAAAATAGACAAAACTGCAGCTGTGTCAGATTGTAAACCCAGCTGTGGAATAGTATCTATCCACACAGTGTGTTGTGGCAAACCCAAGGTTAATACCCCTTTCACAGACAGGTTAGCCACCTCCTATTACTGAAGAGCAACTGACATGCACTAATTTGTTCTCATGTGAAGCAGCAGTTCACAGCTTCCATTGTCTGTAGTGTCCAAGGTAATAGTAGGATCTGTATTTCCAAGTGGGAATGCAGGGCACGAGTGGGCCACGGTATCTGGGAGAGGAAAATGAAAGATGGACTGGGAGTAATGTGGGTAGCATGAATTTTGAGAGGAAAGGATTACTGGCTTGGAATACTAGGTGAAGTGAGAATCTTGGTACGTAGTGTGAGGTAAGAAGTAAGAAAATGTGGGACGGTTGTGGGCAGGGAGTGGCAGTCATATGTGGTGGAGTGTAGAGCATATGTGATGAGACAGTTATGGAGCAGCAGCCTTATTTGTGTCCATAAAATGCATGACCCACCAATGACCACTGGAATAAAACATGGAATTATTTGTTTTCATTTATCGTTACTTCCCATTGGGAGTAATTAGGCAAAAATACCCTTTTTTTTTTTGTGGTGACTGCCACACTGCATTCTTAAGAGTCAGTGTTTGTTGAGCTGACATTTGGTGTAGACCAAATAAGTCTAGCCTGGTACTTGAAACCTTGCTCTTCTGTGCTCATTCAGTGCATTTTGGGGACCAAGTGCCTTAGAACTTTTCAGGCAGTTGTAGCTTTTAGCTAAGACTTTACTGGTACTCGGTACTTGGCGGGATCTCGTTTGTTCTGTATAGTATAAATCTGCAAACCATGACCAGTCTTAAAACACCGTAAAGTTTAAGTCATCTTTAATTTCCTTAAGCAGGTGGAAGCCTCTCTAGAGATGCAGTTGCAGGGAACAAGTGATCAAGTGGATCGGAGTGTGTTTTAACAGTGTTTGATCACTGTTGCTCTCTGCAATTCTGTCTTACTCTCCTGCTCTGAGAAACACCATCTGCTTCCCTTATCTCAGTGTACAAGCTCCGCTCTGGGCTTGTCTCGCGATACAGCAGGAGAGGCTGAGGCCAGAAATTAGCTGTATCAAGAGCCAATGTGGCCGTACTTAGAAGGGAACAAACAGCTGCCTTTTTCAGCACAGTGTGATGCTGGTTCTATGATTTTGGTATAATCATAAGAGGAAAAGTTAAGGGTCCACAAAGGAAAAAACCTAGGAGAGAAGGGGATGTTGCTGGTAACATTCTTCCTCGGGAATTCAGAGTCTGGTCTTTGCTGAGTGGGGTGTATCCACTGTTGTTTAACTACTTTTGCATTAGTTTTTCCAGTTGGATTTGCCCAAATATATCTCTGGTCATAAAATGTGGCAATGTAACTTAGCCAGTCCTCCCTCCTAGTAAGAAAATCCCATTGCCGAATTTGTTCCATCAGTGCCTCTGCTACGGTCCTGTTTTGTGTAGAAGCACTTTTTCTACAAGTCTTCTCCATCATTAGAGCTTCTTCTAATTTGATCAGCTGCTCAGAGTGGTTGGGCTAAGATTTAGGCCTGCAGTGAAAGAATAGATTCTCCTTCCTAACAGGTATTGTACTAGGGGGAAAGATTTCCTCCTTCCTCACTTCCACTCTGACCTAGCACCCGTGTCCCACCTTACTCTACTCTGCATTGTTCATCTCCTTCTGCAATATACCAATGCATGTGCCATTGTTTTATTATTTTTTTTTTTTTATCGTTGGCTTATTATGGGTTAAAAACAGGCAGAGACCTGTTCCATTTCAGGTATCAAAACAAGTTCAGGCTGTGTGGGAGGGAACAATGTTGCTCTGTAACTTCTAGATGATATTGACCTCTCCGTGAGCCTGCTCCAAAGCGCAATGCAGTCACTGGGAGCCTGGTGGTGGTTTGCCCCAATCCATAATCCTCCGCCCACTATGGAATTAACATGTCAATTCTGAGGTCTGTGTTTCAAAGTGTGTTAAATGTTTTGAATTGTATATCACAGACTGTTTTGGAACATACCTTACTCCCACTAATTTTCTATCTGTCTCCCCGATGGGCTTTGGGCAAGCTCCTACCACCACGCCAGCATGGGTGGCATCAGCACATCTCCTCCCTGTGGCAGCAGGCACCAACTTTGGCTGCTGCTGTTCTCCAGCTGCTTCTACCACCACTTGCCAACAGGTACTCCTGACTTGCTGCTCAGAGGGAATTCCACTAACCTGGTGAAATACAGTCCTCGCAGAGGTGTTTGGGAGCTGCCTTCCCACAAGATGTAGGACGTGGTGCCCCTCAAAGCTTCAGCTCGGTCACTGTCCTTTTGATACTATTGATTTCCTCAGCAGTGCCTGCTGTAGATTGTAGGATGTGTACAGTACAGCATCTCTAATTCCCAATTCCCAACAGGGTTTTGTGTCTCCAGTCTTTAGCCGCTTGCCTAGTCTCCATACAGTCACTAACAGACCCTGTCTGCCCCCGCAGCTGCTGGCAGAGCGGGAAGAAGGCTCTAAAGCCCTGGCGAAGCTGCTGCATGCAGACCATGGAGTCCCACCTGCCGCACTTGTGTCTGTCTGCGCTCTCTTTATTATTATTATTGTTTCATTGAAGCTGTTTTAGTTTCTTTTTCCAACCCACAGGTCTCTTATTTCGCTTGCCCTGGGAGGTGTGTGTGTAGGGGAAATTGTGATCCACAACTGCTCGCATTTAGCTGCTGACCAAGGCAGGCCTGGGTTAAACCATGACATGTATTTAAAATCAAGGATGCGATCAAGGATTTTGGCAGGAAGCCAAGTTTTTCTTCAGCATCAGTGGACATTTTCAATATATTGAAACTGAACTCTATGCTTCTTATAGCTTACGATATTTAAAGAAAGTGATTTTATTCTCCTAATCAAATCTCTTACTTCTGAAGGTGCTATGATGATTTCCCTGCGTTAGCCATCAAAAAAGTTCGTGATGGGAGCTAGATGGTAAGAGTCAGCTTGCAGTCAATGCCAGTGTTTTAGAAAAGAGGAGTGTCTCGAATACTATGTTCAATTTTGGGCCCCTTGCTACAAGAAAGATGTTGAGGTCCCACAGTGTGTCCAGAGAAGAGCAACAAAGCTGGTGAGGGGTCTCGAGCACTAGTCTTACAAGAAGCGGCTCAGGGAACTGGGGTTATTCAGTCTGGAGAAGAAAAGGTTGAGGAGAGATATTATCATTTTCCTCAACTACTTGGAAGGAAGGTGTGGTGATATGGGTTTTGATCTCTTCTCCCAAGTAACAAGTGATAGGGCAAGAGGAAATGGCCTAAAGTTGTACCGAGGAGGTTTAGACTGGACATCAGAAAAAACTATTCACCAAAAGGGTCATTGGGCACTGGAACAGGCTGCCCAGGGGAGTGGTTGAGTCGGCATCCCTGGAGCTATTTTAAAAGATGTATAGACATGGTGCTTAGGGACATGGTGTAGTGCAGGACTTGGCACCGTTAGATTTATGGTGATCTTAAAGGTCTTTTCCAGCATAAATAATTCTATGGTTCTTAAAAATTGTCCATAGTAGCTAATTAAGGCTAGAGATGGACTTTAACTATGGTAGCAATCAACAGTACTAACATCAGAATGTAAAGGAGTGCTATTATTCATACTTCTTCACCTGCCTGGCATCTAACAGAGTCAATCATTTTTCATGTAGCTCTAGGATCAGTGTCCCTGGGGAGACTTATGTAATAGGATTCAAAAGAAGTTTTAAGATTTTTCTGTCATACAGTATATATGTTAAAGGTGAATGTAGCACAGTGCTGTTACGATGCTTCTTAGAATCATTTAATGGAGAAGCATTAGAAAAAAATCTTTATTTTGTTACAGAGTAGATGAGGTTTTCCACCATTCCCTACTCCTCCTTCAAATCAAATTATAGCTTTCTAAATACCCCTCTTTAGGGTTTTAGCTTAGTAAGTGACACTTATTGAGACCTGCAAAGATGTTTCAAGTGACTTATTGTTTGCAATCAAAGACTTGTACTGTAGTACCCTTCCCAAATACTGGATTTGCTTTCATGGTCTTTGGTGTAGAGTGTTTCCTTCAGGCACATAGACTTTCATCTACCTCCAAATCCATCTTATTTTGTGGCAGTATATAACACTTGCCCATGGACTCCTTGTCAAATAAAATTTACTTCTCATATTTCATATGTAGTTGTGAAGAAACAGAGAACTTAGCTAATTTTGTGGTTACTAGTTGTAGTACTCCATGTGAGCAGGGAGTGCCCCTTCCTTTAACCAGCCCTTCTACTGCTTGGTACTTGATGTTCTAAATGAGACGGGCGCTAGCAGGCCCTGCAGGGCTCCATTAGGCTCTTTCACCTCCTCTAATGCTTTGCTGCTGATCATTATCTTTTGTTTATAGAGGAGCTGCCAGTTTTCCATCCTGTGACTGCTTATGTCTGAGGCAGTTTGAACCGAGTATGACAGGAAGCTTCTGTAGCAAATGCCTGAATGAAACTCCCAAGGCAAAAACCTGTTGTACTCTTTGCATCCACTAATTTTGCAGTCCGGTAGAAGTGAAGTTTGTGCAACAAGATTTCTTTGTAAGTACACATTGTTTATTGCTCAGAGCTGAAGTCTTTGCTAGATGATTTGTAAATTTTAGCTCTAGGTATTGTTAATATTTGACAGGTGTTTGAAGCAATTGTGGGGACTACTGGTGCTATACTTGCTTTATCTCTTTGTGGCACATACTGCAGCACTGGTAAATTCTTGAGTGAATATTCTACTGAGTTTCACAGTGATGGTGGAGATGGAGATTTTAGGAACTGACGTTAATATGAGGTCAGAATTTCATGTCCCAATGCTTAAAAATTTATTTCCTGTATCTTTTGTAGTATATTTGATGTGAAAGAGCTTTGTGTTTGTGGGAGAACTCCCACACTGTTGTGCATATAGCCTTATCAGCAGTTCTGATTCACTGGTCTTGTTGGTTACTCTCTTGGGTGGTTTTTTATGACTATTTCACAAATGATCAGAAATAAGCAAAAGAAACTTAGTAATTAGAAGTGTGGACAACAAAAATCCCTGCTGTTATTCCATGATCCCCTCACTTGGAGAGCTTTAATTATTTTATAGTATTTAGGCTCATGTACTGCTTTTCATCTCAGAGTGCTTCTTAAACATTAACAAATTAATTCCTACTACTGGCAAGCAGTCGATTCTTTTTTTTCTTATTTTTTTTTTCTTATTCTTATTTCTCTTATTTCTCTCAACCCACCAAGACTCAATCAGTCTCCAGACCTGACAACTGGAGCTGGAGTGACTAAGCAGTCAAAATATTTGCATCATAGGTTTACTGATCTGCTCTGCCAAAATAGCCACCTACCCTTTTCTTGGTATGCAATGTACAAAGGTTACAGGACTGAGGATTTACATTGTCTCAGTGTCACTAGAGAAAAGCCTAACAAGCGCAGCCCTTGAGGTCTTGTTCTTTCTCTTTAATGACAAAGAAGCAAGAGATTTCAGCACTGGTTTTGAAAGTTAGAGCTGCCATTAATAATGTGTGTATTTTAAAATGCTGGGAAATGTATCGGTCAAGAACACACACGGAGTCATCCTGCAAAAGGCTGATCACCTTCTGTTACATTGGATAAGTTATTTGTTTGAGGTGTTTGTTTCGGGAAAACTTTGATATTTGGATATATTCTATCCCTGTATCAAATACACCTGTATGAAATCCACACGTGCATCATCTCTTTAGTTCTCTGCATTAGGTGGTACAGAGGAAGAACTTCCCTTTGCGAAGCAATCCCATCTTTGGTTTCAACTCAGGTAACAGCTGGTGGCATGACCAGCAGCAGGAGGATGACTGAATGTGTGAGGCCTCCAGGTACCAGCTTGGTGTCTTTGGTCTCAGTGTAGTGGTTGTTCACAGACTTCCATTAGATATAGACATCATACTAGTTAAGAATAACAGCACATAGAATGTTGCGCGTTACTAAGAACTGAATAGTGCTATGCAGTGTATGTTTAAGTGTCATTACTATGCAACATGTATTTGATCACGGAGTAAATTATACTATAGAAAGGAGAATTAGATTAAACTTTATTTAAAAAGATCTTAATGCAGTGAAATATTGGCTTGAATATTGAATTCTGCCTTCCTGCAAGCAGTCATAATTTCATGCAAGTGAACGGCTCAGGCTGTGTCTTAATGCAGATGCCGTTTCCTTGAGACCACTGCACATCAGGTCTCTTTTCTGGTGGTTTTTTTTGGTGTTTTGGTTTTGTTTAGGTTTTATTTAAGCAGAAATTTGGCATTGCTAAATTAAACTTGTATAACCATAACATCTTTCTTTAAAAATTTTGTTTTTCATAAAGGCGCTAACTCTTGTAAAGGAAAAATATTACTGATGTGTTTGTTCTGACATTATGCCTTTTCAGAGCTGGAGTTGGGGATTCTTGTTTCCCGCACTCTCTGTAAGGTTTCAACAGTAGTATGTCCTAGCTAGGGATGCCTGTGATACAACTGCTTCTGTGCAGAGAGCAGTCACTTGGGTGGTGCAGCTTAGGGAAGAAAATGGAAGTACCATTGCTACGAGATGCAATGGAAGTGTTTCCTAAACGGAATACTTAAGAATTCTCTTTTTTATACTCAACAAGGTAAAACAAGCAAACTTTTTCATGGTGCCAGCATTTGCCTTAAAACACTGTTAACCTGCTATGCCTAAGACTAAATTGAAAATCCCGATTTAAATCCCAGTAATGCAGTGGTATTTTTGAATGACACTTCCTGTATGAGAGAAAGCATTTTGGGTGTCTAAAATGGGAGGGGAGGGCTACTGTATTATGGTTATCACCTGTACTGTGCAAGATCAGATATAACTTGGTGTTGAGACTGAAATTAATAAGACAGCCTTTGCCCTTGCCTGCTATGCAGTGCCAATGTGTTCTGTAAATGTTTGACGGTAAGATTATTTTATGTCATTTAAACCATTAAGGCAGCAATGAGTGGCGTTTAACTGGTCCTCATGTAAGGCTTGATGCAAAACCTAGCAGTGGCTGGACTGTGGCTTTTCCCACGAGGAAGGAGTGAAACACAGCTGTGGCGGTTGTGCTCTAGCCATGTCCTGAGAGGCAGCACTAAACGTCCATGTAACATCCAGAGCAGGGCTATGACTGAGAGCCCTTTCAGTTGTTCCTTCTGCATTTAACCGTGTGTTGGTGTGAAAAGCCATAAGCAACATGATACTTCTATCCCTTCATTCAAAACTGTCCAGCCAGCAAAAGATTCTCAAGAGGCTGTCCAGGTTGCAGCACTATCAAGACCCTTCAGGCAGCAAAAGCAGCGAAGCAGGCAGTTACTAAACCTGCTCTGGAATTTGGAGCTCTGTCTTGTAGCTGCCCTCAAATTATGAGTGGGGATCCAAGACTGCAGAGGAATCTTTGCCCTTTGCACGATCAGCCTCTGCTCTGCTCTGCTCTGCTCTCCCACCGGCTGCCTTCCAACCAGTCAGCTTCTTACCGGATCTCTCTTTCCTGGCAGCATTCACTGCCCTGGCTGATAGGATGTTGCAGTTTATTTGGGCAAATCACCTTTATTCTTCTTTCTCTTGAGGTACAGACAACCTGAGAGACGTGATCTCCTTGTGGCACCATCTTATATCCTGTTGCAGTCCAAGTGAGAAATCAAACCAGTGAAATGGATCCAATTGAGCAGTCCTGACTAAATTAGGGAAGGGATTAGTGAGCTAAGTTATTGAATGAGGCTTTTGGGGGGATTAAAGGATACCCTCTCTGGAAGTGGGTACTGTTACTTTTTTTGTCAGAGACACTGCTAGTAATCTCTGCACTATTTGGAGACTCACCTTGTTCACATCTGAAAAACATATAATTAGGAGAGGAGGGTTCCAAACACAAAAAAGGCTGTGTTCATAGATCAGACCAGAAGAAACAATTTTAACCATAGATTTCAGCTTCCCATTTAACCAGGTCTTCAGAGCTCAATACTTTAATTTATTTGAACTAGAGCATTTCTTTTAGAAACACAACCAATCATGAATTTAAAATTTGGAATGTGGTAAATTCCATCATAAATCTTGGTATGTTTTATCGAAAGATTTATACTTTTGAAAAACAACATATTTCCAGTGTGGATATAGTAGGGGTTTTGTTCTCATCATTGGATCTCTTTGTGTTTCTTGTTACATTCGTATGAAAAACTAAAGCACTTCTTCTCAGCCCTTTTAATTGTTCTCACAGCTTTCCACTGTCTTTTCTTCTGTATATCAGCTGATCTTTCTTCACTTCTTAGCGCTAGAACTAGGTACCATGTAGTTGCTGTAGTAATACCAAATGCAGTAATGCTCTTCTAGGCAAGGCTTCTTTTCAATGCCCAGGCGTTGCATTCCCTCTTTTGCCCCACTATAACAGCTTGTATTTAACTAACTGCCTGCCCCACACCAGTTCATTTTCAATTTCACTGCTTCTCAGAACAAAATGTTCTTTTTGTAACACTTGGACTCAATCAGTAAAGTCATAGGTGGTACAACCATGGTGCAACACCTAATACTTAGATTGAATTCCTAGCCAAATTTTTGTCTATAATACCTCAGCCATTCTAACTGCAAAGTTTTGGAAGCCCTGTGTGCAGCAATTCTACCATCCCAGGCAGGCAAATCACTCATGTGCAGAGCTGTTCAGGTGAGCCATAAGCCCTGGACAGACATTATCTGATCAGCCTGTCTGTGCACTTTATCTCTGCCTCTGTGTGTTTGCAGTGGCCACTTTGCCAGGTGCTTGTCAAGCCAGGAAACTAAATATCCAGAAAAACACACCATTGCTGTGAAAACAAAAGAGGAATGTGTTCTGTTTGACATTTCAGGTCAGATTTAGGATTTCACATTAGAGTAATAAAATACAATATCATATGAGATGTCCAGCAAACCATACAGTGGACAATACAGTCGTTTTAAATTATGGGTCCTGTGTGCAGAATATGCATGTCGTGCACGCTGCTTCTTGTTACGGACTGTAATTATCACTACCTCAGAAATAAATAGCACTGCATCACAGTCATTCAGCAAGAGCTCCTGTTGACACGGTTTTTTTAAAAACTATTAATTGCAGGAACAGAGCAATGACTAACTAATATATTCTTTCAACGCCCCCCCTCGACAAGCTGGAGTAATTTCCACTTTAAAAACAAAGACTGAGGTACACCGGCTGCAGCACGTCGAAGGATGCCACCCACTGAAAACCTGCAACATCTCAGTGTTAGATACCAGGAGTGTCCTTTTAACCCTTCTCTTTATGTTCTCCCCAGGCAATTTGTAGAGGGAACAGTGTATTTTAATTTTTAATTGCAGACATGTGATACAAATATGCTTAAGAGTGTTGCTGGAGAGGTCTGAGAGGGGAGCAGCACCAGAGTCCAGCAGGACTGAACACAGTGTTGTGCAGACCTTTGATGGTATTTTAGTGGGCTTTCTGTTCCATACTTGATCGATTCCTGTGTGCATAAACAGTGACTGGACAGCCAACCTCAGGAATTTGGAGAGTTTAGTAAAGTAAATTCTTAAATTTTTTCATTTTGTGTTGAACATTAGGCATGGCTGTATGTGGGTGTTGGGAGGTTTTTGTGACTTCTTAACTCCATTGAAGTTTTCTGTGTCAGTCTGTTTTAGTCAGCTCAGTCAACTTCCTATCTTTCAGCACAGAGAAAAAGGTGGAAAACTCTTCCCTGAAAAAACATTGAAACACCATCTTGAGACAGTGCCTTCATCAAGTCTTGAAGCAACCATGGGGCTCAGTTGACTTGTTCCTGTCCCTTCCATGTATAGTTCAAGGCTTTTCATGGCCCTTACTGTATCAGAAATACTGCTGGAGGTAGGAGGGGAGAGTTCTCAGTTCCAGCACTTTGTCTGAAAAGCCTCCAAAGAGTTTTTGGAGGATGACAGTTAATAAGCCAAACTTTGAACCTAAATGCAGACACTGACCACACGGCTCCCACTGAGCACAGACTCTGGAATTTGGCATTGCAGCCTTGGGCTCTCCAGGATTTCAACAGATGTACTGCATTGATTTACTGTTTAAAAGGGAACCCTGCTGTGGCTTCCCCAGCTTGTTTCATCACTTTAGAAATCAAGCAGTAACATACAAACAATACAAGCAATTTTGTGTTATAAACAACATCCAATGTTTAGGGAATTGGGATTAAAATAAAATGTATTCAAGACTTTTGGCATTCTCCTGTCCTCCATCCGGAGATAATTTTCCTTTTCCAGACTCTTCCCATTTTGTCTATTTCTGAATTTTCAGTATTTTCCTTGTAAATTAGAGTAAATTGAAGATATTTCCTTTTTTTTTTTTTTAAACACACACTTACCTTGACTGGGCTTGTGGTTCATTCCAGATAATTCAGAGCTAATAAAAAGGCTAACTTCATACATAATGACAGTACAGTGTTTGTGCACTGAGAACTCCATAGTGCTCACTATGTTGTACGTTGCTCATATGCAACAGGACACAGAGCCCACCACAAGATCATTTCTATGTTAACATCTGTGCTTTTGTTTATACGTCCTTGGGGCCTGATGCTTATGTAGGCTCTCTCAGTGTGTGCGTAGTATGGGGAGAGAGTCAGTATGCTTCTGAAAATACTTCTAGAAACACAAAAGCATGGAGATTTGGTAAATCTTCTATCATTGTCTTTCAAGGAGTTGCTTCCAGAAACATTCAAAGGAATTTACAGAAATAAATCCAGTTTCTCAACCTCTACTACTGTCATTGGCATAATCACACCTCCAAAGTAAAAGAGCTAGAAAAGATAAAGGCAAATAGTGTAGTAAAAGACATGGGACACCTGTGTTGGGCATGAAATGAGGTTTTGTTGAGCAGAAAAAGACAGCTGAGTTGAAATGAGATAGAAAAGTGCAGAAATTATGTATGGAGTAGAGAACATGACTATGAAAGCACTATGTACGATTTCCTATAGTTCAAGAAATAGGTGGCAAATTTGAGAGAAATTAAGAGGTGCTTCTTCAAATAGAACGTAGATACACTGTGAGCCTTACTGCCAGAGGCTGGTGTTGATGCCAAAACTTTACCTGGATTCAGACTAGACCTATTCTCAGAATTAAGCTCTACTAAAAGCCATTAAACACAAATGATACCATCTCTGGTTCTGGAAATTATTAGCCTATGTAATAAGCTGAAAACTGAAAGAGTTTGTCAGGGGAAAAGCACTACATGCTTCTTCCATTCTCTTACTCTTCTATCTGCCATTCAGATATCCTGCTGTGAAGTCCAGCAGTTCTTATGTTTCTAATCTAAAACTTAATTTCCTTCAACTTAGCTTCTTCTCTGTTGCCTGCTGTTTCTGTCACTTCAGTTTTTCCATCTACCAAGCCATGTTTTTTGCCTCCTTTACTAACTCTGTTATTTCCTACTTTGTTTAGGTCATCCTCTGAGATTAACTTGTTTGACCACCAGCAGATCTTTTAGCTTGAGACCTAGAGAACAGTTGAGCAGCTTGACACCCACCTACATTTTCTAGTTACCAATGATTTGAGGGTCTTAGAAAGAAGTACCCGAAAAAAAGCAGCTGGGGTATTCCCTTCCTGGAAAAGTAGGTTTGTTTAAGGTGTCTCTATCCAATTACCAAAGAACTGTAACTGCAAGAATTATTTTGTTGCTAGTATTTTATTTGTTCAAATGCTTGTTAAATTTTTATGCCTTTAGCTGGGGAGTGGTTTTTAAAAAGCACGATGTTGTGACTGCAATATTGGGCACAGTGGGATCATGAAAAATGCCAGATGGAACCAAATTATTCTGATTTTTGATCCACAACAAGCCTAACTGTCAGTCATGCTGAGTATCCAGCAGCTTCCATTGAAATCAGTGGCCCCAGGCCAATCTGGTAGAACTGCTTAGTTTAGTTCACTGGATTGATGTTGCTGCTGAACCTGCCTCACACCGCAGCTGAGGTTTAAGAATAAAGAAAGAGATGATAGTGTCAATAAAACAGGGAGATGCAAAGAAGCCCTGGGGAAAGGCAAGAGACTGATGTCCTACTGTTTCTTCCTTTTGTTTTGAAGCTCTTTTGCACTTTTCATTCAAGTGCTGAGTGTCTTTTTGTTTACCACTGCTCTACTCCGTCAGCTCTATTTTGATTTAGTAGGACCTGGCAGGAGACAGAACTGATTTGGAAATATAAATTTGTGTCTCAGGTAGTAGTCTGAAGTCACACTTGCTGAATCCTTTGTCTGTTTTGTAGCACATTCTCATGTCAGATTGTGGGGGGAAAAATCCTCATAATCATACTTGCTTGTTATACACTGGAGGACATAGCTACAAGCAGCATAGCTGTTTCTAAAAATACACTTAGGATTCACTCATGAAGTTTATTCAGGACATAGTTTAGTCTTCTGTTTTGTTTTAGAGTATTTTTCAGTGGGCAGTTCAGTTTTACTCGCAAGCACATCAAAACTTCAAATCAAAACACACCTGAAACTGAAATAGCAAACTTCAGACCCAATTGTAAGATTATTTGGGTGTTGGTAGCCCACTCTTGAGAACAGCAGAGCTGTGGTGCTGATTCAAAGCCCAAACCTAATGATTTTATCTGAATCTAGCACTGTATTAAAATAGCAAAGTAATTACTGATATGTTTAGAAGAATAAGTATACGTATTCTGCTGAAGGTGGTCTGTTGGTCTGTCTGCACAAAGATAAACTGTTTGCAAAACAGAAGGATCCCTTTAAAAGATTCAGATGCAATAGAGGATACGTAAACGTCAAAGATTGAGGCTGGGATAATAAAGATGAAGGGAACAAGGAAAATTACAAGGGACCTCAAAACTTTATTCAGTGCATCTTCTGGATATAATTATTTCTGTATTTCTCAGATACATTCCAAAATATTAACAGGTTCAGATCCCTGTTAACAAAAATGTAATCATACGCTTACTTGTGAACAGGGAGGGACATAAATCTACAATTCACTTGAAGCCCTCATGAACAAAATAATTTCTTTGAAGAAGTCTTTTAGCATAAGCTGGTTTGAACTCTGCCATCGATGTGTTTAAGTCCCTTACCAGTGATAATACCATGGAAATTTTGTGAAAGCGCTGAAGTGGTAGATTACTTTTTCATAATGTTAGATTGTGCCTTTCCATATATAACTTTCTCACAAAGATGCTGTTTAAGCTTCTAGCAACACCTTTCAGTCTGAACCACAATGCATTTAAGCTTGTGATGTGTTAGTCTCCTATTCCATGTTGCCTATAATGATGATAGCTGGGAGAAAACAAAAAGTACAGCAGAAGTAGGAGTGGGATACTGGAAGTGAGCACTAGGGAGGTTGCAGGTGTTTTCCTATGTAGAGTTTATATTAGTCTGCAGAAAAGGCCAAGGCTGTTAATAATGATTGTGGGTGGTTATTGTCAAAATATACAATTAAACTGCTTGGACTGGCCAGCATCTCAGCCCCATATATGCACAGCATTGGAGGTCTAAGAGGTTGCTGCTTTGCACTATATTCACAAATGTCGGTTACATGCCTCCTGCCGTATGGCAGAGCTGCAGGGTAGCACACAAGATTCACAAATGCACTGCCAGCCCAGGTGCATGTTTTCTGTGTGCTAGACATGAGGCAGTGGAGGTAGAAGGCTGGCCACTGAAGCCACCAGATGGGCTTGTCCTTGGAGCAAATCAAGCAATGAAGCCAGGTGGCTGATAATTCCAGCTGGCCACCTTGTAGCTAGGGATGGTCCATCTGGAGGAGCCAAACTTAAAGCTTTATCCCTAAGTTTTTAGAGGCTCATATGCAAGAGACAAAGGGAAGACAAATGGGAATTAGCATGATAGCAGGCTAACATTTTGCAAGACTGTTTGCTTTGCTTTGCTTTGCTTTTCAATGTCACAGTGTCATGAACAGTTTCTCCAGATGATCAGGCCTCCTTCCAGCTGCCTTTTGGGAGTGGACTGCAGGAGAATGGGATCTTCTGGCAAGTAGTTCCAACATAGGAAGCCTATATTGGAATCTCCTAACTGTCCATTTGCAGTTTTTAGCTGCCAGACTTGGACAGGCTATTTGGAGTCTGCTTGTACCAGTTTGCAGTTGGTGGCCAAGTTCAGATTGGTCTCTAGCCAGTGGTTACTCTAGGATAACTGTTTATGTTACCCTTTAGTCAGTCATTCCATGTGCTTGGAAAAGATAGTCTGGGTGAACTGTTGTTGTCATAGTGTTGTCAATAAGCTTTTAGTCCAGTAGGAAGCACTGGAAAGGTCTGTTTTCACCTAGCTTTAACAAGTGCATCTACAGATGAAAGACAGATAACAGGAGATCTATGTGAGGGAATGAGGTGTGGTTGCTTAAGTCAATTTGCCATACTGATAGCTGGCAGCAGAATAAGAAGTGATGTGTTTAGGACTAGTCTTTGTATTATACCAGTCTAGATGTTATTTTTCTACAGCAAACAAGCAATTTATGCTACCAGGTAGGTTTTTCTTTTGTGGGAGACATGATGGAGCCTATTCACTAAGCGAAATGTGTTTTGAACATTCAGAACAAATACTCAGGTTTTTTTTCTGACTCTTGGCTAGCTAAAAGTTTCTATATATAATAATGATCCATTCGTACAGCCTGCAGGAGTGGCTATTGACATATCTAGGCACAATCCCTGAAAAGAGTAAGCCAAGAAAAAAAGCTGCCTATATTGTGTGCATATATGAGCACTGAGCTCTTCACACAGACAAGTAAATGTGCTACCTCCTTTTAAATGCTATAGCTGTATTGGTTGCATTGACGTACTATACTTTGACTACTGTTCTGGGCTGATGCTTGCTCTGGCTCTCAGCACTGAGTCTAGACCTTGGAAGAGGCACTCACCAATAAACTGGCTGCTGTCCAGAAAAGAAAGGAGGTTATTTGTGTCTACCTGCATTGGGTTATTTGTCTCTGTAAATGTGCAGTCTGTTCAGTGCTGACAATTCCCACGGTTTTATGATATGGCTCAATATTTAAGGCCAGACCTGAGATATTGTGTGAGATGCATAGGGGTCTTATAATTATAAATATAAGAAGGGATGTTTCCCGTTCTCATGAGTACAGCAGATTGGAAATACCAAAATGTAAGAAACAAAATTCCTTGAATTTTTGTCACGATATTTGAGAGTGTGACGTTGTTTCTGGCTGGCTGATGTTGACAATACTGCATTCATCTGTTTTCAGTAAAACTGTGGTAAAGTCAGAGTCTGCCTTTACCTGCAGCTCTGAGCTCCATTACACACTGATGCATCACAGATTTAGCAGGACAATGTTACTTTATGGAACTAGATGATCTTTAAGGTCCCTTCCAACACAAACTATTCTATGATTCTACGTTTCTTTCTGCTTGCTGGTTTGGCAAATGGCTTGCGCTAACCTGAATTTACGCTCAACACAAATGATGCTGCTGGATGTGATGAGATTTGGGGCAGCAGGTCACTTGACCCGGGGAGATGCCTTCCACCTGTTGACCTGGCTGATGAAGCACAAGCACACTCCTAGGGAGTTTGTTAACCACCTCTCCTAGCGGTGTAATTTGTACCAGGTGCCAGGCAGATGAGAACTGAGGAAGGTGGCCAGCGGGAGCAGTGTCTTATGTAATAAAGATAGCGAGCACTTAAAAACAGGTCTGGCAGCCGTGCAGGGAGGTTTTTACTCTCACGAGGGGAGATAGAGAAGCTATTAACCTGCCAGTGGATTCACAACTTTAAGCCCTGAAGGATCCACAGTGATAATCTGATCTGATTTCCAGCATAATATAAATTGTGGAATTTCCCCAGCTTAATTCCTGCTTCCTGCTCGCCCTCAGTGTACATCAGAACGTGTTTATTAGAGCAGCGTACCCTTACGGGGTGAAAAAAAAAAGGCAGCTCCCTCGCAGACCTCGAGGGGTGGGCAGGAGGGGATGGAGAGAGGGGACACCCGTCCCTCTTCGCCGGGGTTTGGAGCGAGGGGACACCCGCCGGGGCCACCGGGTGTCGCTGCGGAGCCGCGGTCGCTACCCCCGCTCAGAATCATAGAATCGCCACCAGGTTGGAAGAGACCCACCGGATCATGGAGTCCAACCGTTCCTATCAAACACTAAACCATGCTCCTCAGCGCTTCGTCCACCTGTGCCTTAAACGCCTTCAGGGAAGGTGAATCAACCACCTCCCAGGGCAGCCTGTTCCAGTGCCCAATGACCCTTTCTGTGAAATTTTTTTTCCTGATGTCCAGCCTAAATCTCCCCTGGCGGAACTTGAGGCCATTCTCTCTCATCTTGTCCTCTGTCACTTGGGAGAAGAGGCCAGCACCCTCCTCTCTACAACCTCCTTTCAGGTAGTTATAGAGAGCAATGAGGTCTCCCCTCAGCCTCCTCTTCTCCAGGCTAAACACCCCCAGCTCTCTCAGCCGCTCCTCATAAGGCCTGTTCTCCAGCCCCTTCACTGGCTTCCTTGCTCTTCTCTGGACTCGCTCCAGAGCCTCAACATCCTTCTTGTGGTGAGGGGCCCAGAACTGAACACAGGATTCCAGATGCAGTCTCACCAGTGCCGAGTACAGAGGGAGAATAACCTCCCTGGACCTGCTGGTCACGCCGTTTCTGATGCAGGCCAGGATGCCATTGGCCTTCTTGGCCACCTGGGCACACTGCTGGCTCCTGTTCAGTCGGCTGTCAACCAACACCCCCAGGTCTTTCTCCTCCAAGCATCTTTCCAGCCAGACTTCTCCTGGTCTGTTGCACTGCACAGGGTTGTTGTGCCCCAAGTGCAGGACCCGGCATTTGACTGTGTTAAACCTCATGCCTCGGCCTTGGGCTGCGGTTTGTCCCTGCTGGTTGGGGCAGGATTCTGCTCTGTGTCACTCCAGGAAATTCAGAAATGACATCTTCATTTACCACGTTTCTTCCAGTGGCATGCTTTTAAATTAAAAATCCAACTAGCTTTTCAGTCTGGGTCGCCGGGGGAGTTATCCGCCATCCCCCTGATACTGGAAAGCGTGAGGCAAGCCAACCGTGTTTTTCAGGCTGACTCCATTCATTCCTGGAAGATTTTTCCAGCATGTGACAACCAATGCTTGTCTAAAATGATGTGTCCTGTCCTGGATGTTGAAAATCAAGCTGCAGAGGGAGCTCGTCTCAAGGTAAAACCTTCTCTATACGCCCTTTCCCTGTCAGCTGATATGATCCCTTCAGGTTGTTCTCAGTCATAGAATCACAGAACCACTAGGTTGGAAAGGACCCACTGGATCATTGAGTCCAACCATTCCCATCAATCACTAAACTATGTCCCTGAGCACCTCATCCACCCATCCTTTAAATACCTCCAGGGAGGGTGACTCAACTACCTCCCTGGGCAGCTTGTTCTAGTGCCCAATGACCCTTTCTGTGAAGTATTTTTTCCTGATGTCAAGCCTGAACCTCCCCTGGTGGAGCTTGAGGCCATTCGCTCTTGTTCTGTCCAAATGCCCAGAAAGAGGACTACTGAAAGTACAATTTCCTCTTCTGTTGTCCCCCAAACACAGCCGTTTTCCAGGCCAGATTTGAGGACTGAGGCTGTTTGTCCAGGATGTCATTACAACAGAGTGGGTGAAACAGAAGTTTTGAGTGATAAGCCAGTCAGCCAGAGGTATGGGTGAGCACTGCAAATGTGTGCAAAACACCACAGCACAAGGTCCAGAGGGTCTGATGCAGCCTTGGGTGTGCTGGACATTTGCCGCATCAGTGCTCGGAGAATAAATACGATGCAGTTAGAACTAGTTAGACTTACCAAATGTGCCTGTATTTCTGCATGAAAATATAACAACTCAGGGGTCCACTGGGGGCTAAGGAGACAAATTACTTTGAGGATCCTAGAGATAGTGTAACTCAGCCCTCTGTTGATCTCTGGGCAACCTAGGTAGAACAGAGATTTGCAGTTGTAAAGCCAGCTATACACAGAGTGGTCAGGTTGTTGCTTTTCCTCCTGCTCCTGCGATGCTGTAGCAGCAACTAATGTTACTTCCCGTTGACTGAGAGTATGGCTACTCTGCTGTTCCTCTTTGAAGCAACATGTTTCCTTTACTAGCTCTTAGAAAACCCAAAAGGAGCATAAAGCAAAGAAAACTGCTCTCAGCTAGGCGACTCTTAAGCTGCTTTCTTATGGGAGCTGGTGGTAGCTGTTGACTCCATGTTCTAGTCTGGGTCTGTATCTTAAGGTCTGATCAAGGGGAAATACGGGGACAACACTCTGTATTAACTCCCATCCCATTGCAAGGGATGGCGTTATTTTTCAGCTGGCTTTGGTTGTTTGACCCCTTACTGTGTGTCTGTATACAAAGTTTTAAATCTTTAGATTTGGATTCCTCTTTATCATGGAAACACCTAAAAAGGCAAGTGAGCAAAGGCTGATGATGCCAGCAATATGGCAAAGATTCTGATCCCCGTGTCCTCAGCCTGGTGGATGCTGTAACTGCCTGATGAGTCTTCTGTGGCCCATGTGAAATGATTCAATGTTGCAAAGTCATCTTTTACCTTGTCTTCCAATCTGCAGCCAACAGGTAATCATAAAGCAATGTACTGGGATGAATATTGTGCGTTTATTTCTAGGTATGTTGAGCAGCAGTGATTTGCCAGTAGACACAGGTGACCAGTGGCAGAGATGAGAGTAAATCCCTCTGTCTTAGCCTTAGTCTGGTGCTGTAGTTATCACACTGTGCTTGTCTCGTGGCTATGCATGGGTGAGCACAGCTATGGCCTCTGCTAGGATTTCAGAATTTTCCTCCATATTTTCCCTGCATATGCAAGCTGGTAGAACCTCTTTTCCAGTTCTATGGCCAGAAAAAGCCATAATTTTACATTATTCTCTTTGACCTATATTTAAACTTTCGTTTGTCAGAATTGAAAAAATATCTGTCACTCTTTATCATAATCATCTGTTTATGTCATTAATTGAGAGAAACTATTGAAAACAAATATTGTAATGACAAAGTAAACACTTTTAGAAATAGTTTTTGAGCTGTGATCTTATATCTATGTGAATAGAAACCTAAATGGGAAGGGCACAAGGAGTTGAAATGGGAGTCTATCTCTGTCATGTTTTTAAATTAAACATATTTCTCAGCATGCCCCAGGCTTTGGCTGGTGGGTAGGGTTTCAGTAAGAGAAAGTCTGCTTGGCACAGCTAGAAGTACTCACAGCACCAGGAATCCTTGGCGCCTGGAGGTGGTCGGGGAGCACTGCTGGCACTTGGACTGCTCCCCACCAAAGGGGAGGACGCTGTACTGGATCCGCACCCTGCACTGTACCAAAACAAAGCCTTTCAGCATCTGTGGCAGGAAAGTCACCAATTGCCATATGTCGCTCTGCTGTGCATATGTTATGTGGGCCCAACCAACCGCATTTGCACATTCTCTGTGTGACTTGTTGTCGCACACAATGAGTGCCCTGTTGTCACCAGTGCTAATGCTCTGCAATCTGCTTTGCCGTAGTGCAGCAGGCAGCTTGCCTCTTCGCATCGTAGCGCATTTTGCCACACAAGTGTGGCCCCAGTACTGCCGGATGCTTTGCAATCTGTTGCTGTGCTGAGTGCAAGCCCTGCTGTCACGTTTGCTGCAGCCTGTTGGGCCACAAAGGAGCAGGCAGGCTGTGGGCAGGGACATGCTCTGCTCAGCTGCTGTCTCAGAGCTGTGTGGCCCCTGCACCGACCCCGGGCGGCTGGGCAGGAATCAGTCACATAGCAGGAGTGATGGGTGCTAGTAAGACTCACAGCTCTGTTGTCCAAAACTAATCATTCCCATCCCTTAATGATTTATGGAGGCCAGTTACAAGTGGAGTTCCCCAGGGCTCAGTCCTGGGTCCAGTCCTGTTTAATGTCTTTATCAACGACCTGGATGAAGGCATTGAGTCCTCCCTTAGCAAGTTTGCAGATGACACCAAGCTGGGAGGAAGTGTGGATCTACTGGATGGTCGGGAGGCTCTGCAAAGGGACCTGAACAGGCTGGACTGCTGGGCTGAGACCAACGGCATGAGGTTTAACATGGCCAAATGCCGGGTCCTGCACTTGGGGCACAACAACCCTAAGCAGAGGTACAAACTAGGAGAAACCTGGCTGGAAAGCTGCCAGGAGGAGAAGGACCTGGGGGTGTTGGTTGACAACCGACTGAACAGGAGCCAGCGGTGGCCCAGGTGGCCAAGAAGGCCAATGGCATCTTGGCTTGTATCAGAAACGGCATAACCAGCAGGTCCAGGGAGGTTATTCTCCCCTTGTACTCGGCACTGGTGAGACCGCACCTCGACTCCTGTGTTCAGTTCTGGGCCCCTCACCACAAGAGGGATGTTGAGGCTCTGGAGTGAGTCCAGAGAAGAGCAACAAAGCTGGTGAAGGGGCTGGAGAACAAATCTTATGAGGAGCGGCTGAGAGAGCTGGGGTTGTTTAGCCTGGAGAAGAGGAGACTGAGGGGAGACCTCATTGCTCTCTATAACTACCTGAAGGGAGGTTGTGGAGAGGAGGGTGCTGGCCTCTTCTCCCAAGGGACAGGGGACAGGACAAGAGGGAATGGCCTCAAGCTCCGCCAGGGGAGATTTAGGCTTGAGATTAGGAAAAAGTTCTTCATGGAGAGGGTGGTTAGGCATTGGAACGGTCTGCCAAGGGAGGTGGTTGAGTCACTGTCCCTGGAGGTGTTTAAGGTTAGGGTAGATGAGGTCCTTAGGAGCATGATTTAGGGATTGGTGGGAATGGTTGGACTCGACAATCCAGTGGGTCTCTTCCAACCTGGTTATTCTGTGATTCTGTGATTATTTGCTTTTGCTTCATGCATAACAAGCACATCTCAGACTGTGAGTCAGTCTGACTAGCACAAGGGAAAGAAATGGGATCCTTTCTTTCATTACTTGCAGCACTTATTACACAGCTGATATTGGCAAGGTAGTGGCCCAATACTTTACTAAGAAACAGAGCTCTCTGCAAGAGTTTCTTCAGAAACTCTTTATGCATGACCCTTTAACTCAAGTCTAGGAGATGTATAAGGCTTTTGGACAGTGACATGCACTGAAACAAACCTTTGAGTGGCACAGACTTGCTGAGGATTGAAGGCTGAATTTCTTCTCAGAGGAGCCCTGGGAAAATAAATACGTGCTTCGGAAGTATTTACATACCACGAAAGTCATCTCTGGGATATAGTTAATGATGCTAGGGCCACCTGTTCACCCCTGGAGATGTGACAAGTATGGAAAAGCTTGTGCTTTCAGATGTAACACCAAATCCACCCTCCTTCTTTGGAAGATTGTGTTCTATGAAATAATGTGTATGTACCTGAAACCTAAATTAGGACTGGGAGGAGAGTTTTAATTTAGGCATGCCCTGAGACTAGGTGCTTGATTCCTGGACTATAATTCCTTATTATATCCTTTCTCAATGCACAGAAGTTGGCTCTCCTGCACTAAGTGTCTTTTGACACAAGGATAAAATCAGGAAAAAACCCTGATTTAGCAATGTAATTTTGTAACATTCACACATCTGTTTCCACTAAGAGCTTTGAAGCTGAGTGAAATGGGTAAGATAGAAAAGGGAAAAAAGAGACTAAGAAAAAATATCTGCGTATAGGAATATGACTAATGCCCAGACCTGCCTGTACTTGTTAAAATGTGCTAGAATTACAGTGTTAATAGCTTGGCCAAACATCAGAAAATCACTCCTTCATCAGATGCTATTAGCTGAGTTATTCGGTAAAGGCAGACCTGGAAAAATAGTGATGCCTTCCCGGGCCTGAGGGTGCAGTGGCAGAGAGAGCTCACACACCTGACTGGGAGGTGCTTTTGAGTCTGGCCCCTTGAGCAAGGTGCCCCGTGCAGCTGCCACTGCCTTGAGTAGCCTGATAGCACTGGGCAGCTTTCTGTATCTGACCAGCCAGCAATTTGGAAGGTGTGTAACTTGGGTGGGCCCCCACCCCCCACCCCGGGCAGCACTGCAGAATGGGACAAAAAAATGCTATTTTATATTTCACTTCATAAGGCTCTGCTCAGACTGCAGGACAAGTGCCCGTGGCGATTCACCAGCCAACCCGAGAATGACCTCTAAGCGTGGTCATCACTTCCAAGTATCCCACTTCCCTGAGGGTGGAGTTTTTTTAACAGAAGCACAAATTTTGTGGTATAATATAGGTATAACAGATATGTTTCTGCAGCATTGGTACCAACAGCAGGCTCTGTCTCTTTGGTGTTTATCAATGTCTGTTCAAAGGCACACCTTGGGGAGGTGAAGGAGCTGCTCTTTGGATTTGTGCCTCATGATTCCCCTAAAACGCTGTGCGCTGCCTTCAGGTTACAGGCCCCGTCTTGTCTGCCTTCAAGGGAGGCACAACTCTCACCTGCCTGGCTGAGAGAGAGGGAGATCTGCTGGGTTGCGGTTGTGCTAAATCCTGTCTAGCCAATTGTCATTCCCTCAATAAAAAGTGGCGCAGAAGAGGGAGTCTATGATAAAGCCAGAGGTGTTTTTACCACAACTTCTCCTCTCCTGGGAATGTCTCTAGGAATAAAGGACAGGGCTTTAAACAGCAGTTGCTGTAGGCATGTACTTCTTTTTGTTTTCCATGCAAGGACACATTGAAATGCAGTTCCAAGAGAGAAAGAAAACCATTTTGCAGTAACCAGAGATCAGATTATTTGGTAAGCACAAAAGCCTTCTGAATAATAACTTTTCTGTGGAAAGTCAGATGGTTTCTGTGTGTTTAGTAGTTTTGGTTTTCCTTGATCTGTGTAATTTGATTGAGGTGCCTCACTCAGCTTTTAAACCATCTCATGCCAATGTATCAGCGCAGCTGTATTTCTAGACTGCCAAAGCCACCGAGCATCTCTTAGAAGGCCAGTTAACTGCGGCCTTTGGCCCTGATCTTCTTTGAGGGGTACAAGGACAGTTGTGAGTGACTAAAATCCAACCCTGTCTCCTCCAGTGACCTACATTCAACAGCAGTTGGAAGCAAGGCTGGAAGTAAATTGGTGCTTTAAATTTCTGTTTGTACTACTACAGCTGTACACAGAGGTCTCCAGGAGAGACAGAGCCTCTGTTATTTTATGTGTCACGTGACATAAGGTATCACATAAGCCAGACGATAGAGAATTTGGATCCAAACCAAGAGACTACATGGCTTACTGTATAGGCAGTGATGTGAAAAAATACAGAGAAAGAAGCAATTGACCTGAAATAGAAATAAAAATAAGGGAGTTTTTAAAAAAAGCCAAGAAGCCAACATGTTATGGTAACTGATAGAGTTTTCCTTCTTTTCAGCAGAGCTGAATGTTTAATTGGTTTAGCAACTGAAGGTGACAGGCAGGATGCTGCTGGTGTATGGGAGAGCTGTGGAAAAGATGATGTATTCCATTTACTTATACATCAGTAGCTCCCTAAAAATACATATAGACTGAGGTAAAAGACACAAGTTATTCCCAAGTGCTAAACTATATGGCTGAACTAGACTGTAGCAACAAAGGGGAGGAGGATAAATGGATTTTTTTTGTAGTAGTAGTTGTTCAGGAGAGTCAAATCTTTTCAGCCTTGGTGCCTGGTTTATGCTGCTGGATAACTTTCTGCATTGTGTTCGGACTGTGTGCTACAGAAGACTGAGAAAGCCAAATATCTTGCCAAATCCTGCTCATCTTGTTCTGAGACTCCTATTCAATATTCTGTTAATTAGGCAGGAAAGGATCAGCCCATGTCCAAAAGAGACTCAGAAGGAGTTGCTGTTCATAGTTACTCATGATGAATGCTGCAGCTGTTCTTTCTGAACTCAGATCCAGAAAGTAGAAGATGACAACTTTCAAGATTTACAGCAGGTCAAGGGAAGGTCACTAGCTGGCAAGGGTATGGGAGGGAGTATGAAAGATGAGAAGATTCTGTTAAAAAACAACAGTGACTCCCTCTGCCTGCAGGTCACCACCATCTTCAAATTGGTAGTTCTTTTCTCTTGTGCTAATTAGTAGGGGCTACAGTGGAAGTGCATATTCTGTCAGATTAAATTGTTAGTCAAGAGTGTACACTGTGCCTTTTAGGTATTCTTTTAGGATGAACTCTTGCTATTAGGCACAACATATTTTCTGGGGATCCATCCTTCGCTCACTTGAGAGTGTGGAAAATTTCTTTTGTCCCAGCTGGGATTACAAGTGCATCCGGAAAGGTAAAGAACAGAGTCTTATTGCTTTCCAGGATATCCCAGCATCGTGCAGACATAAACAGAGCACACTGGACAGATAAGTCATGATTTGTTTTTACTACCTGTATGTCCTGTATTTCTATGTTTCTTATTTATCTTTATATTTATTAATTCAAAGACCATTTACAACAATTCCTTTATTTAAACATCCTCTAGATTCTATCTCCTTGTTTGTGCCTCCAGGAAAATCCATCTGTGTGTGGTACTGAGCACAACTGTAATAAAGGAGAAAGAAATACAAAAGACAGTTAAATACGACATGCTTTCTCCAGAAGGGAAAGTAGATGCCTCAAGCCAAAGTCCAAAGGTTACGTATCGTGGTAATGGTCTTATCTAACCTGGTTATATGTAGTACTTGCAGGTAAACGGATTGAGACATGCTGCAATCATGAAATGACTACAGCAAAGCTTGATGAGACTCACTGCCACCCGATGCTCTACATTACATTAGACTGCGTTGCAACAGCAAGCACCAGAGTCCTTCCTTCTGTTTTCTTGGGGCCATATCATTCTCTTGGGCATGCCCAAAGATTTGGGACACTTTGGGGGGGGGGGAGGGTTGAGGAGAAAATATGGGGTATGCATGATGAGCCTCCCAGATTCCTGGCTGAGGAACTTTGTCAGATGTTCAGATCACAAAGTGATATTTCATATACGTGTGAACCCCAATCTTGTTATCATATGGAGGCTTCAATCCAGTTACTGTAGGCATTGATACAATCTTGAAATGAAAGGGAGTAAGAATCGGTGTTTCTTTTAAAGACATTTTGGGTTGTATCTTGGTCAGGCTTCCACCCCTTTTTGTTCCCATGCTGTCAGAGGAATTTCTACTCTTTTGCCTCTTAATATGGTCTCTTTGTAAGCCTAATATTTCCTTTATGGTGTGGGGCTGTGCACGCCGTCAATACTGAGGCTGTTCCGTAGTTTTCTGCAGAGCCAGGAAGTGCATACTCTGAGCCCAGAGTCCTAACTTCTCATCAGGTACTTTTCTACTTGCTGAATAATATCTTTGTGTTTAACTTTTGAACAGAAAGCTTATATAGTATACAGATTTTTTTTCTATTTGTTAAAGAAACTGGATGTGGCCCCCATTACATGATTACATGTCTGTTGTTTGGGGACTACGAGGGTAACAAACCATCCACAGTGTACAAATCTCTGAAATTTGTATTAGTATCCCTAGAACTCCTTTGTAATCGTGACCATCCCTTACACATAAATATTTGTCTGTCTTGTCAACAGGCATCCAAAAAAGAGTTCCAGATGAAGTACTGTTTTTTCAGCCTTGAGTGTGTGTACTTCCCTGTTCCTCCTGTTTTGCCATCACAAGCACACCCCACTGCCTCCTACGACCAGACACACTTCTAGTAAGGAAGTGCTGGTTGCTGGTGCTGACAGACCACTATACAGGTCCATACCGTGCAGCTCTAACTCCATGGCTTTTATCTCTTTGCTCCCCTCATGCTCCCATCTGCCTCCCTCGCAGGGAACCTGTGGAAAGCACTGATCTTGAACTCTCCAACCTCTCCCAGGTCTTTCTTATCTGTAAATCTGTCTACTGCTGCATCCACAGCTTTCCCATGCCTCTCACAGGCACACCCGAGAAAGCCTAATCTGCGCAGTAACTTCTGGTGTCAGTGGTAACTCTCAACTATCAGCCACTTGAACACACAGAGCTCTGCACCTGTTCTTTCAGTATTTCAAGGCTTGCCTAATGTTCTTCCAACTCAGTCCTTTCAGTGGTTCTCTACCATGTTATTGGCCATATTCATATTAGCAAGCACCCTATACTTTTTCCTCACTATGGTCTTTTGGGTTCATTTATTTTTCTTAGATATTTTTCCAGCTGCCTCCAGTTTGTTAACACTGACTTTAGCCTTTGCTCTTCTATGTGTCTGACCATAGTGGAAAAGCCTTCTCCTCAGCAGTTCTCTGAAATGGCCTTTACTCTATCTCCTCCTTTATCAGCTTCATCTTCAAATCATGGCTAATTCCCATGGATAATGCTTCCTTTATATTAGTATTCAGGTGCCTTCAAGCTAACTTTCTCGACAGTGCTTGTACCTATTGCCTTGGTGCTAGAGTTTGCAGGGGCAGACAGTTGTCTTCCCACCTCTTTCCAAGCAGAGAAACCACCCCAGTCTAGAGCAGAGCACTTGGAGAGAGCCTCCCTGACCACCCCCGTCTGCCCTGCTTGTCTCCTTCTAGGGGCTGCTGAGAATTGCTCTTTCACAGTGGCCATTACCTTTATACCACTTGCACCACTGATGTCCTTAATAGGAAAATGTTTAGTTTGCATGGAAAAAAATACTCAGCTGATGCCATAGTTGTGTCTGAGCGCTTTGCATTGCTTCACGCAGAGTGAAGAGGAATTGTGAGCCTGATGCTCCCAGTCTTAAAACAGCCTTTCAGAGAAGGAGGCAGTCAGAGAAAAATTCTGCATAAATGGGGTGTCTCAGATCTTGAGGCCTCCCTCATTCATGTGTTAGTTCATTGCCCACATGACGTTGTGTCCTTCTTTTGGCTGGGAGGTGGATGAAAGTGGGCAGGAAAGTGAAAAGCTTTTGACTTTTCCTGTTACTGCACCACACCTACTCGCTCCTTCGGGCTTATCCAGAGCCTATCACTGAAGAGTCTTGGGGCACCTCCCAAACATTACTCACCACCACCTCCCTCTACCAGGAGATCACAGGAGGAGATAGGTTAGCACAAACCCTGCTGAGACTAGTGTTCTGTCTCCTATGTTACTGCTGTAAACTCTAGAGGTGAACCACAGTGTCGAGTTTTCACTGATTGCAGTGCTCTGATGATAAAGGTTAGATTGAACCCCATTAAAATTACAATATAGTCATAGTAAACCCAATACATACACTTTACAATGAAGCCATCAAATTCTCTGTGCTGTGGAATGGTGTGATGTACATGCAGTGTGGTTGAATGTAATACTTCATTGCCAAAGTTTGTGGGTTCAGTTTAAAACTAATGGAAAGGCCAAACATCATGACGACACAGATATTCCCTCCCCTCCATTCCCTGCAATTAATGTAGAACTGCATCAAAAAGGAAGTGTTTTCCTAGTGTGCTGAAGGGAACAATTATAAGCTGAATGCTGTTCTTGTACAGTCTGCCAAGTGTAATGCTCACTAGGAAGTTCAACATCACAGGTGAAAGGATAAGAAAAGACAAGTATCTTGGAAAAAAATAAATTCTCTGATAACACTGCAAAGACCATATGATCTTAGCAGAAAGGAATTTTTAAAAGTCTGGAAACAATCCTTATTCTTTGGACTCCACCAACAGAAAAAAAGAAAGAGAAGGATCTTTAAATATGGCTAATAAACTTACATGCTTGGGGCAGGAAATAAAAAATCAGTTTGTTGTTTGCTAATCCTCTGGCAAAGTTAGCTGCGCATACAGCTCAGTGCCCTGCTCAAACAGTCAGTCTGAAAGCTGCTGCCATATTCTGTCTTTACTGGAGGTCCAGAAAGCAAAGCGTTAAGGTGTATTGCAAGGTAAGAATGACTAGTGAACTGATTCCCTCTTTGAACTCTGTAAGTAAGAGGAATGGAAAGGGCATCTTAGTCACAGCTCCTACACCATTTGCAGTGACAACCCTGACCACCATGCTTAGTGGGGCACTGACTGTACCAGAGTTAGGGAAAAAGCTGTAATGCCTAATGCTTCAAAACCACTCCCTATGTGGACATCTCTAACAGCTGATAAAGATGTTTGGAAGTAGACTGATCAAAAAAACACAGTATTTTTTGGCTCTCACCTGCAATATAATAACATCAAGGTTAGCTATTTATGCTCTTGCTTCCAGGATAGAGTGACATGGAAAACTACATTTTTTAAGTTAATTAAGCTAAACTTTTAATAGGCTTTGCTCCCAAGCCACACATATATCGAAGGAATGCCGCTTAAGGAATCACCAGTGCTGGATAAATTGAGACCAGTCACTTGCACTCAAGTGTCTTTGCTCAGCTGATTGTTTCAGATACTCTTCTGGCTATTGGTCATGCGCTCTCTCTCTCTCATGCATACACTCTCCTTTTATCTTTTCCAACTGAAACCAAGCTGACAGCTCTTCATCTATCAGAGAGGCTACAGGCTGCCTTGCTGCTCAGAGTTCTGGGGCTTTCTCAATTCACCACAGTTGGGCACACAAGAATGGAGGCCCTTCCCCTTAAAGGGTGTGCCCCCAAACTGGAAAATGCAATACAGCAGGGAAGGTCAATGTTTTCCTGTTTTGTTGTAGCCTTTGTCTTGATCTTAGTTCTCCCTCCTTTCGGTCGATTTTGTTATTTGTCTTCAAATGACCCTTTTCTTCCTTTTTTCTTATTTTCTCCTGTCCTCGATTTCTAATTTTCTTCAAAAATCAATGCCTTGCTACTCATTTTTCCAGCCACTTGCATTCTGAGGTTTCTACTATTTTCCTTTTCCTTCCATACCAATGGTTTCTCTGCCCACTCCCTCCTGCCTTTCCCACCTTCATCAAGTTTCTGGAGTCTCCAGCACAGCTCTGGCTTTCATAAAACAACAATCATAAGACAATTTGCAAGTGTTAAGCAATCAAATGTCACATCTCTCTACAAGGTAAACAATTACTTATGAAAACAAATCTTATGAGGAGCAACTGAAAGAGCTGGGGTTGTTTAGCCTGGAGGAGGCTGAGGGGAGACCTTATTACTCTCTACAACTACCTGAGAATGGCCTCAAGCTCCGCCAGGGGAGATTTAGGCTTGAGATTAGGAAAAAATTCTTCACGGAAAGGGTGGTTAGGCATTGGAACAGGCTGCCCAGGGAGGTGGTTGAGTCGCCGTCCCTGGAGGTGTTTAAGGTTAGGGTGGATGAGGTACTTAGGAGCATAATTTAGGGAGTGGTGGGAATGGTTGGACTCGACGATCCAGTGGGTCTCTTCCAACCTGGTTATTCTGTGATTCTGTGTGATTCTGTGAAAAGCGCTAAGCTACTGCTGTTTGGTGTAACAGATTGTTCAGCTGTTTCTCCTCAAAAGGGCCCCAGACAACAATAGTGAGTCTGCAAAAGGCCAGGTTTGAGATGAACAGCTAGAGCTGTATGGGGGAGCTATAGACATCTGCTAACACACTGAACCCTCCTTTTACTCTTTGGGTTTGTGAGCATTAGGTGTGTTCTCTGTTTGTCATGTCATATAGGCCACAGAAAAGTCTACGGCCCACTTAGAGTTATCCGTTCTACACTTCATGTGTGGAGTAACTGGTCTGTCTTCTTCACGTGCTGCCATGTTCACATGAACCAAACTCTGCTTAGTCAGGGAGAGACTCTTGCTTCTGCTGAAGGCAGCTCGTTAATAAACTAATGGTGTGACGTTACTCGGGGACTCCCAACCTGAAATACTGCGTGATGTTTTCCCCAAAGGTAGAAGATTTATGATTTTTAACCTAAATTAATTAAGAAGCAGACCCTTAATTAAGAAGCAGGTTGCTTCTGAAACAGCTGACCCACTTCAAAGGACTGAAGCTGTATACTTAATAGGGAACAAAGAAAAGAGAACAAGGTCAAAGCAGACCAGATCTGTATTTTTTTCTCAACCCATTCATCTTGCACATGGGGGGTGCTCTGCTGGAATTTTGAAAATTGCAGTGGAACATCTGCCACCCAAAAGGAGACCTGGGGTGTGTAGGACGGCCATGTGGTTTATTCAAAAGCCACTGCTCCCCTTTTGAAGAAGATGATGAGCCAGATGTGTATTTTTTTTTCTCTACCAATTCCCATTCATTTCAGTGATCCAGGCTATACCTCTTAGTCGGTTTTTCTTTTCTCTTTCCCCACCCCAAGCTAGGTGGTTTCTCTTCATGAATGTGGTAGGCAAGTCGATTCTATTCACCTCCTCATCATACCAGTGCAGCTGCCAGCTAGGGGGCTAGAAAAACAAGAAACCAGCCTCTTGAAAAATGTCACATGGTTAGGACTTTGGTTCCCACAGAGCTCAGTGTCTCTCTGGGAGAAACACCTCAACCTCAGATCACTACTGTGTTCCTCAGTCAGTTCTGGCTGCCAAGTTAGTGATGTATTTGATGATACATTTTGTTCCATAAGATTTTGAATAGGTCATTCCTGCTTCTGGAATAAAGGGGGATGGGTGGCTTTTTCCATGAAAACAGCATGATTAAAATGATGTTTCAAAAAAATCCACCACCGTTTCTTTGGGAAGACATTCAAGCTACAGGTTGTCACCTTTCCTGCTGGCAAAATGCATACGGGCTCGTTGCTGGACCCAGCTTGCAGGTGGGCCAGTCACTGAGTGCCATCCCTACAGGCGTTGTAAATCCTGCTGGATGCGCGCTGCACCTATAGGTAAGCACAACGATACTGCTGCAAGGCTGGCCTTGTGCGACTTTGGAAAGTGCTTTTGAAAGCTGCACCCAATATGAAAAAGAGATTGATGTAAGAGATTAAGATAAATGCACAAACCACTTTCATTTTCTTTATTTTCAATCGATACTGTATGAATACAAAGTTTCTAGAAAGCTACAAAAATTCTACCACTTTATCAAGAAGGCATCAAAATGTGTCACTTTGCAAAGACATGAAAACACCTGCAGTAACCGACACAAAAATAGCATTTTTAGAGTGATGAAATAATTGCACTTAACTGTCATGGATATTAAAGTTATCACACATATGTACCGCGAAAGCTAGAATACATTTTTTTTTTTACAAAGCACTTTATAAAAAAATTCTCTGCACACAAAACCTATAATTTTCATATTACTATCATACTAAAAGATAAATTCACTTTAAAGCCAACACTTAAAACATTTTAAACAAAAAAAGGTACCAGTACCTACACACAGACAATAACAAATACAAGAATACTGTACTGCCAAGAGGTTTGACCGAAACTCCTTTTGAAAGCTTCTGCAAATATGTTAAGAAAACATTGGAGAACATTCACTTTTTCTCAAAGAGCCTTCCCTCCCTGTCTAACCTAGAGGTACTTTATCATCAAAAGGCGAGTTCTACATCAAAAGTTACCAGCAGCAGTACAATATTAAAGTAACCACTGACCATATATGAATATGCTTAAGTCACAAACCCATTTTATACACATTACACAAATAAACATAAAGTGAGAATTCCATTAAGTCATTTACAAATGTGAACAAATGCACATGGCAAAAAAACCCCAAAACAAAACAAAAACCCAACCTGTTTTACATAAAATGTACTGAAGAATTAAAGGCTATTAAGGTTTTCAATGTTATAAAATTCTCTTGTCTTTTTTTTTCAGGCACATATTGTATTTTTTGTCTGCAGTCATGAGCCTGAATCAGAGGCCCATAAAACAAAACAAAAAACAAAAACACATATTCTGTAAGGAGGTAACAGGGATCCATCTCCTTTTAGTCAACTGAGTGCATTTAAGATTTAATTTACACACTAAAACTAATTACATGATCTCTGCAAGAATGACCCTGACAAGTTAAAAGATGAAGATGACCAAAGTGTTTCTTGTACTTTGACTTAACTCCAGCCTCAATCTTATTTTTTTCTCGGGGGGGGGAGAGACGGGAGGAGGGGACACACACGAAACATCCCGTTATGAAAGATAAGAGGGGGGGAAGAGATCATCCTGAGAAAAGTACAAAACCGGACACTATTACACACATCTGCTGTGTCACTGGGTACATGGATCAGTACAGGTCAAGTAACGGGGAAAGAAAAGGTTTCTCAGTATGACTGAGTGATCCAGGGGAACTGCTTCAGACAGCAAGTTCACCCTAGGACTTGCAGTGGAAAAATAAATAGATACGGATTAGTACGTCGAATGTTGTATCTGCCTTGAACTGGCCAGTTACTTACATTCAACATAAATGTACACCCTTCATTATTTCAAAGAGCCTATGCCGTGGAGGTTTTAACGGAAGAAGCTACTGCCAAATGTAGTGAGCTGTAGCTGTGGTAGAAAGGCAAAGTGAGAAAGAGGCGTTATATCTGCAATTCCTTCAAAATAGTGGTGCAGTACCTAAATAAAATCATTTTGGAATTCAAGTAAGTAAAACTACATTTGTTAATAGTAATCTTTAAGAGCCCCAAATGGTACCATTATGCTGCTTGTAATATTTTTATGAGACAGAAGTGTAGTTTATCACAAATATCAACTAGTACAGCTGAAAAGTTTGGTTGAAACTCTATGTTCTACTTGTGGGGCAAAAGTGTCTTTGCCCTACCTCAGTCTCATTGAGTTCAACAAGATTGTGTCCCCTATAGAGGTAAGTGAGATTTAGACCTTGAAGGAATAACAAAAATAATATTTTAGAGACAGGGAACTTGAATTATCACAATATTTACCACACAGTGTCAGGATATTTCTATATATAAAAAATTAATCTTAGTTTTCATCAAATACTTTAAAAATCAAGTTAAAATTGTATTCACAGCTATATAATCCTTCTGACAGCTTTTGGTTTTGCTGATATTTGTTCTTTCTAACATCGCTTTCTTGAAATCTTGCTCCTTTTCCCATCAATTTTACTTGTAGTGTACAGTATGGCCCCTGTTCACAGAAGGTATCAAATACAGACATATTTTTAAGAGGAGCTAATTTTTTTTTCAAGACATCATCTGGGAATAAAACAAAACAAAACAACTCTGTGTTTTGAATCGCGCTGGCCAGAGTATCTCTAACAGCACCTTCACTCACAATGCTCACACTCAACATTTTCAGTGCTTAAAAACACACAATTGCAATTACCCTAGCTATTCTTTGTTTTCCATTTTCATCTTGTTTTATGCATCTGACTGCCAGCATGCACAACTTTGTAAACAAATCTTCTGCCGAAACAAAAAATCTTCACAGATACTGAAATAGTATTAGAGAGCAATAAAGTCATTTGCCCACTGTCTGAAATTCTGAAGTATACGATCTCTCATTATGCAGCTGCACGACTGGATGAAGAGAATATAAACATGAATCATTTTTATATCACAGGCAAATCAGTTGCTGGTTTGCGATGCTGTCAGAAACGGCAAACAGTAGATTATTGTTCAGAAGGTTGATCATTAGCAAAATTACTTTGCTATAAATGGTGCTCTTTTGTGAATGGAGGCCTGTAGATTCAACTCATTCCAATAAACCAAAGGCATTACGGTGATAACAAAATATTTTTGGTCTCTCTACAAATTGTCATTATTATGGCAGCACTTTTCTAAGCTGGAATTTCAAACCAAAGGCACTTTCATGCTAGAGTGCAGAAGAGTCACAATTAATTATTTGGTCATGAAATTTAAAAAGGCAGCATTTCTTAATACAATTCACTTTTCACGGAGAACTAAGAATCTGTAACCTTTCCTTTTGGTATAGACATTTAACTGCGTAGCAATGGGACTGACTGGTACAGAAGGTATGAAGGTTGGTTTAGACCAAGCAGTCAAAGAGTGTTTCTGTGGGGAAAAAAATACAGATATTTCTAAAAATGGAACCAATTAATAAAACAATATAGAAAATTTATGTTAAGAGGCTATAGGTACTTCTAATATAATGCTAAGGCACTGCATATTGTAATGCTTTGGCAGCTCTCAATTAAAAGGTTCCTACAAAAAAGTAACAGTAACGAGATAAGTACTTCCAGCTTACAAAAGAGCTCACAGTTTACAGGCAGCCTGTTGGACTACACACCCCACACCAAACAGTTGAAGGATTAAGGCTTTTAAGAATTAACATATACAGGGTATGGATCATTTACAGAAATGTAAAGAAAAGACAATGGAAGTAGTTTCCCTAATATTACATATGTGAACACCAATAAACATTGTGACTTTTTATACCCTATAGTTACGGCATATGTAATGTGCCAGATTCTATGAAAAAAACTGTACCTGGTTTTGCAAATCAACTTACATACTTTATATGCCTCAAAGAGTTTGCTTGTTATTAAAAAAAAAAAACAAACCACCAAAACCACAATTCAAACCCTAAATAAAAGACGACTTTAGAACATAATTAAACAAAAAAAGTAGTTTTTGACTTGTAACACCAAGTGCTTAGAAAAAAGGGCTACCATTAGGCTGTTACAATGCAGTGCTTTTTCCTGACGTGATTGTTAGTGTTAAAAATGAGTACTAAAAGAGACCTTACCATGGACATTTTTCTCCGTTCGGTTCACAGAATATAAACCAAAAGATCATCAGCCCTAATATCCACAAGCCAGTAACAGTTAGACATCACAGCGATCACCCACCTAGTAGAGTTAGATCAGAGGCAGGCTAAGGAATTTAAGCAGTCTCCTTTCCCCTCGGTGATGTTTGTATCGTCCTCTAACCCAAGTCCTCACCGCCGTTAAGGACAAACCTGGTCTGACACAGACTTACAGCAACTCGCTACCATCTCTAGGCTGTATTCTTCTCCAGGTAATTCTAACAGAGGGTACTATGCAGAAATACAGTGTCCAAAAACCAAGACTGTCTTTTCTGAAGCCTATGGCACTGTGCCTGGAAGTAAATTCCAGACTTAAACTGCGCATGGACACGTGTTGGGAAAGGACAGGGAGGAGGGAGCTGCTAAATGTTAACTTTGTTGATTCAGGTCTGCAGAAGACCTTCCTAAGAAGACGCTTTGCCAATACCTCATGGCTGATCTTTAAGGTGGCTTGTGCTTGGCCGGGCAGCCCTCAGCCTTTTAGACAAATGTTTCACACAAGAACCTGTTGCTGGCCCAGCACCTGGTGGAACAACTGCTGCTTGGGCAATGACAGGGAAGCGTTGGGTGTGCAGCAGCAGAAGTGAAACTGAGCAACACCGGTGCAGGCAGGAGGAATGACACTACTTCTCTCACGTGTGTGTACCTCAGTCACTCACACCCACATCCATGGTTTGAATCCTTACAGTATTAAAATATCTCCAGCTGTACTTCACTTCCTGGAGTCTTCCCTGAATAGATCAGAAGGATGAATGCTACCACATCTGGAGGCAAAAGGATGTCAGACCCCACGTGGTATGTATGTGATTGTTTCGGATAAAGGTCTTTGCCAGTCTGAACTGGAGAGACAACTGGGAGAGGTGTAAGAGCACCATGAGAAAGAGGAAAAGGAGAAACAAAAAAAAAAGTCTCCACTTTCCAGTCTTCTTTGCCTGATGATGTTGTGGTTTTCTAGTGTCTCATAGATATTAAAGCTGTTGATCCTTTCAGAGGTGTATGTATTCATCTATCAAACACATTAGTGTTTTGCTTTCAGTTTACAAATTACTCAGTGCTGTCACAATGTCAGTTTTTTCTGTTCATCTCTTAATTTCAGAGTTGCAAGTTTTCTGCTCAACTTATTAGAAAACATAGTTGTCCATATAAAATATAACCTCACACACAAGACTACATATAATGCGAGTCTAAATCTTCAGTATTTACCTACTTATTGCAAAATGAGCCATCTTTTTCATTAAATAATCAAATTTTCATATTAGTACAATACAACTTTATATTCTTTTAAAATACACTAGATATGTTAGGGGTAAGGGATGATGTTTTCTTTCTTTGCTGTTTGAAAGTTTAATGGATTAGAAGATTAGTTTTAGCGTTGAGAAAAAAATACAAAATTTGCCTAATTTTAGGACCTGTCTGTATCAGGCATTTCTTAAGGCTATGTTTTTTTCATTTGGTTTCAAACAGAAAAATGTTTCATTTTAAAAAATAATTTAGTGAATTACATTCGTCCATATCTCCCTAATTAGTTACAAAGATAATTCTATAAAGATTATTAACTTCGTGTACTCATTTACAGTTATAGCTAAAGATTCATTTCAATTTCACTTGCATCGTAAAACAAGTATTTCATGTTGGAAAAAAACCCAAAATAAATTCTTATAAATGCTGTCAGGTTTTCCCCATGGCAAATGCTCTGTCATACATTTTTTCTATCAGAATTAAAAACAGGCCTCCACAGACAGAGGCGTTAGGTTCTTAAATACAGTCTTCCAAAAGAACTGTGGTTTACAAATTTGAAGAACACTTAGTTTTAGAAATAATTTTTACAACTGTACCAGAATTTCACAGCTACAATTATATATGAACACATTAAAAATGACTTCACTGAAACAGCATTTAGAAAAATGTGGGTGAAAGTTGGGCCAGAGGCACTGCCACTTAGTGTTGAGGTTTACAGTCTGTGTTTTGATAAAGAAGTGAAATGAAGTGTATATATAAATAACTGCTCAGTCCTTTACAAGCCTGTAGATATGATGCTGTGCTCCATGTTCGCTGTTCGACACTTCAAATACACAAGCCATGCAGAGCAGGGTTTCTTGCGTATCCCTGTTTGTTACAACCTGTTTGGGGGGAAAGAAGAGGTAGACAGTTTATTACAGACGTGGAAATACCAGGGTCAACCCAAGAAATGACTGGCTTCATTAAATCCAGCCTTTCAATGTGGCTGTTTGAACTGTGACTGCGCTCACACGCTGCTCTGGGGCTGCCACTCCCAGCAGAGGGCACTGACATTCAGATCTCCTTGGTTGCTTGACCATGAGCCACCACGGTGGTCTTGGCTCAGCCATCCTCCACCTGATCCCCACACTTCAGCAAAGGGAAACCAGCGCGTCCTTGTCACCTTGTATGTTTGTTTGCCAAAGGGCAGCTGCGTGGGGAGCACACGGCTCTGTGCTCACGGCCCTCGTGCTGCCAGCCCTCGGTCCTGCCTGAGTCCTCTGGTGGCAGCAGCAGCGCGTGGCTGAGGTGCCAGCGCAACGCCACAACGAAGCAAGCTGGATAATTGGATGAAACTGGCTTAAAGGCCACAATGTGAACTGCTATCATGCTTTAGATCACCTGTTGGGTGTATCCATTACTGCAAGCTCTCCTGGCCCAAGAACTAATTAGCATCACTGACATTTGCAGTATTATAACTGACATCTCCGTAAGAACGTGAGACGAATGGGGTGGTTCAAAGTTACTGCCCTGGGCTCTCTCCAAACACCAAATAAAGACTTGTATGAAAATCAAGAGAGAAGTAAGCTGAATTTTTGGAAAGCAACAAAGATGTTTGTTCATGTTCTCAGCCAGCTGAGTCTTTTCATCCTTAGCGTCTAGTTGACTCTGAAGTCCATGGGATGATTTGTTTAGTAAGGAACATGACTAAGGGATTTGGAAACTGGTTCTAAACGCTACAAGTTAAACAAGCCATATAAAGCCGGAGGGTATTTTAGAAATGGAAAAATAAAAAGTGATTCCATACCAATAAAATTGTAAAATTTTCCAACACGCTGTTCATCATATATTTCTCTGGTAAATGCTTCAGCTTGTGTATGAAGTTGATCATATATTCACACATTGGAGAGCGATTTATTCTGTACACGAATCGGCCATTCTCAAACCTTGCATATTCAGTCTGAAAGAAAAAAAAAGAGAGCATTTAGAATAAGATAATTCAGGAACTGCTAAAAGGTGGATACTAAATCTGTTTTTCTTCTTTCTTTGTCTAGTTAGAAAAAAGAGAATGTGGCTCCCAGCCACCTTGCCCCCCCTTCTTTCTAATTCCCTACCTGAGCTATGCTGTACCTTGCTAAAAATTCAATGGCCCTTAATTATTAAAAGTTATAATATCACTGCTTCCTCTCTAATCAGTGAGTTAAAAACCTGAACAGATGAGGATTACATAAGGGAAGTCCAAGTCAAGTAAAAATTAAATAAGCAGAAAACTTTAAGGTAAGATGAATTTACAGTAGTTTCAAAGCAACTGTGTGCAAAGGGAACAGCAAATATAAGCTTAGATGTTTATGCGTAAATATACACACATAAACATAGCTATAATGTTGCATGATTTAATAGGCAATTTATGAATTACAGAAAGATGCAAGAATACAGTCGGAAGAAAACCAGACTGATTTAGATTGCAGGAGCTCACAGGCTGCAGGAGGGAACAGCTGTGATGCTCGGACACCTGCTGCCCAGCTACCAATTGCTCAGATGAGCTACTCAGTGGCTTGTGGGTTTTTTTCGCTTTCTCTAAGCTTGAAATAATAGAAATTACGGACAACTGTTTTAAGGTCACCATACAAAGAAAACGTATTTAGTATAAGAAGGATATGAATAAAGACTCAACCTGCAGCTCTAGGCTAAAATTCTCATACAAAAACTATACGACAGATGTGGGTGTGGGGCGTTAACACAAGTTAAATAGCTGCAGTACCATCGTACAATAAACCAGCTACCTGACTATGCCACACAGTTCTGTGCTCAGAAAGAAAAGGTAAAACATAAATAAAGGCCCTGGTACATTAAGAAAATACCCAACTTTGTATTCAAAATCTGCTTGTGCCTGAGGAAAGCAGGCCTTTCTGTGCATAAAGCTAGCACGGCTATAGAGGAAGCATTGCGCATCATCCATGGCTTTACATCTAGATGACAGAGGGTAACTTGTTGCTGAGGTTCGGTTCCAAAGAAGCTACAGCCTTGGCCAAGTCTTTGGAAATAGGAGCAAAAGCATTTTCCTGCCAGGTGATGGAGGAGGTGGCACTGATGTCAGCTGTGGGGTCCCCAGTGAAGGGTGCAACGGGCAGGGCAGTGGAGGATCTCCAACGCAACGGGTAACTAGGATTTACTTAACTGCGGTGCCATCATTCACACAGTGATTTAACTGAACCCAAACACTGCTGGGGAAGAAAATAGTCTTTTAGGCAGGATTAAAGAAAGGAAGGAAGGAAAAGCTCAATAACAGCAAAGTAAAGATGAGAGAGAAAGCCTCAGCAAAATGAAAGGGAACCAGAGAAGCACCCCACATATCCCATCACAACACCCACCTCTACTTTTTCTACTACTTGCTTTCCAAACGAGCAGACTTTGGTGGAACAGGTGATTGTCATGTTTTCTGAGCTCTCATACTGACTGGTGACTCCATAAAAGGCTCCTGTGTCATCTTGAATGTTGCAGTTTAAGTCAGCCTGTTGGGAAAAAATAACAATGCTGAAAATTTTACTTTCCCTTCCACAGTATCGACAGCATAAGCTGTAATTAGCTCACTGTTTCATAGTGACAACAATTACAGTCTGTCAGGAAAGGACCTATCTAATTGTTGCAGTAAAAACCTTAGGGAAGTGGCAACTTTTTCAAACTTTGAACAACAAAAGATGACCCAGTATTTCTCTGGGCTACAGGTGATGTCTTTGTCTGGCAAATTACTGATGAAGTCCCTGGAGCAAAGGGAGTGTGCAGCTATGAGGAGCCTGGTCCCAGAGCTGACTCCTCCAGAAGGAATCTGCTCTGTGGCCTTGAATTCAACTGAGCTGTCCTGCTCCTCAGGGGCCATAGTACACTCTCTCCTTTCCTACCTTAAAGCAGTGAAATACTCATGGCAAAGGGAGTTAGCTGCACAACATGGGAATCAATCTCTGATAAGACTCAGTCAAGCCATATGGCCCCAATTCAGTGAAATATTTGACTTCATGGAGCTGAATGACGCAACTCAGAGGCTTCCCATTCGCCGTGTGTGCACAGAGCTGTGCCCGCAGCACCAATAAAACGTTACTGGAAGTATTTGATTTCTTTCACTATCTCTCTGCAGCCTGAATAACTATCCAGCTGCCTTTGATATCTAGCAACAGAGACTGAGACTTGCAGGATCAAATGAGGGACAGCGCTACTTTTAATTATTTATGTCCAAATCCAAGTCCTGTGCACAGCATGATTAATCTGGCTACAAAGCAACAGCACAGGTCACACGCTGAATCTGGTCTCCCCAAGCCTGCAGCAGCACTGAAGCTGTGCTGCCACTGTGCTCTTTGTCATCATGAATCCATTTTCAAAAGCCCTCAACTTAAAAGAGCGCTAATATGGACACAGGCGGAGTCTAGGGATAGCCACAGCTGGATTTGTTGATTCAGGCATTAACTCTGCTGACATATTTGGTGCCCAAGGAAAGAGTAGGCAGGGTTTTCTTTTTATGTGGAAATAGCTGATCAGCTACTGCAGCGTTAACATCTACGAATCAACTGAATTTTTAACTTACTCTGAGACAAGCATTTTAGCAGGGCAATGTGCTACCGCAGCTGTTTGACTCGCAAGTCTAGCTCTGCTTGTTCTTATTGCTGATACAGAAATGTAACAGAAAAAAATTTGACAGATACTTTCATGTCTACCCTGAGACTTTTTAAAACCCTGTTTACAGGTATGTTTATTTACTAGTTAGTGTGGAACATTTATAATCCTGCCTTCACTACAGTTCAGGCCATTTGTAATTCCTATTTAATTTTTAACTAGGCAACAACTCATTAATTCTACTCAGTGTCTGCAGTCCTTATTTGTGGTACAACATTCTGAGGCAATATGCTGGTAATAGCACATACTGAGCTAGTTTGTGGTATGGAGAAGACATAGGTCTAAGATTACTTCAGGCTGGCTTTGGCAAATTAATCAGTGAAGCCTCTTGAGGATTACACACAGTAACACAAACAGCCCTATAGTCACGTATTTTGCATAACAGAAAGAAATCCTATCGTAATTACACCTTGTTTCTTGCACATTTTGCATGAGGTCAGCAGTTAATGTTTAATGTACATCTAAAGAGGTGTGTTCACAGTGAGCTGTAAGAAACTGTTCTGAGCTAATAGTAAATAAGCAATTTGCCATCACAGCTGGTTTGCAATCAAAACATGACTAACATCTAAACACGACAAACATCTAAGCATGACAAACACCTAAACATGACAAACACCTAAACATGACAAACATAGCAGCCATCAGCCATATCACTGGAATTTCTGAAGAGTAGGGATTTGTTGTAAATAATAATAATAACAACAACAGTAGTAATCTCTTTAAAAGTGGTTATTCCTGCTGCTACCACAACTGCAATTTTACAATCAAAACATTTTCTTTTTTTTGCCTTTCAGATATGGGCAAAATACTTCAGAAATCATAACATCGTGCTCTTCACAATTTCATGTTGTTAAGAGTCAACCACATAGCCCTTACATAGCTGCAATAACAACTGTTTACAGAGTTAAAAAAATTAATAACTTTTTAATCTACTGCCATGTGAGTTTGAGCCCACTGAAAACCTATCTAATTGCTGTATTTACATGCTGACATTTAACCTGGAAAAGTAACCCATGTGGCCATCTGGCACCCTGTTGATCACTCCCACAGCTCTTCCATCTCTTGCTGAAATCACCAGGAGTCCTGTGTACACAAACAATACAGGCTGGGGCCCTGATGTTTGCATGAGGAACACTTGAAATTATCACTCATCTGTGATGATTTACTCTTATGCAATCACGACATCGTTGCAAAAGTCCCATCATAATATAGACATGAATTATCTTTATTTGCTCTTTAATTATTTGGTTTTTGTCTAGCATACAATAAAGAAGTATTCAAGGAAGGACAGAATTTTCTTTTTAAACAACAGTTTTCATGCTCAACTAATTATAGACTGCTGTGAGCTGAAGCTTTAAGACTCCTCCAAAAATTGTACCACTAACAAAAAACCATGAGAGTTGGCAATAGCAAATACTCTTAAATGAAGGCTTCATCAAAGCCTCTTTTAATACTGAAAGAATTCTGTCTGTTCTCATATTCTAAAACAAATCTTTCCTCTCAGTCTGGATTTAAACTTTTTCACTAGAGGCCGAGTACATGTAGGTAGAAGAGTGTATCGTGAAAAGGTGATTGTCACATCAGGGAGGTATTCTGAACCAGGTGTCAAAAGCTTTTGTACATGCTAAAAAACCTTAGAAAACCGCTGGCAAGATGCAAAACTTTGGTTAAAAAATTATGGTGAAAAACCTGCTAATTATATTGTTACAGTTTACATAGTAAGTAATAGTTTTTCTAAACACATAGATCTGAAAGCAAAATTGTACATCTTGAACTGATAAAAGTAAGTCACAATTAAAATTCAGGTTCCCCCTGCACTCCTGCCCCCCAAAGTTATGAGAATATAAAAAAAAAAACCCACTGCTGTGCTAAAAACGGGCATTATTGAGGCTATGAGAATAGTAGATGTAGCTTTGAGCAGGAATAAGGTGATGTGGTATTGAGTTTCAGCATGCTCCTTCCTACAGTATTGATTCCAATATTTGTGTCTACATTTTAGAAAGGATGTTGGAAAATTGGAAAGTATTCAGAAAAGACTTACAAGAATGATTTCAGTTCTGGAAAACATCCTTTGTAGTGAATGACTAATGAAACTCCATCTACTTACTTTTTCCAAGGGAAGTTTTTCCACCACTTTGTCATAGCCTACAAGTTGCTACATGGGGAAGAGTCTTCTGATAGATTAAATCTCGCAGAAAAGGACATTAAAAGACCGAAAGCTAAAGCTATGCAAAAGCTAAATGAGAAACAAGGCTGGTAACCCTGATGGCAATGAAATGCTGGCATAATTTTCAAATGTGGTGGAATCATCATTATTTGTTTTGTTTTGTTTTTTTACCAAGCTAAATACCTAACTAACAGGGATGCTCCAGTCCAAGCAGGCTTATTGTCGGGAGGCAGACATTACTTAGTGAGCTTCATTGCCCGTATTACAGAAAAAGCAAGACTAGATAAATATTATAATAGCAAAATTGAAAAATAGGAATTTATCTTATTAACTCCAATTACCCTCTGCTTATAATTTCCTTCTTTCAATGATCCCTGTGAAAAATGTGACAACAGTCAAGCTTCTGCAGCCTCTCATGTTGCAACCAGCCCTGTCTCATTATTTCCTTGGTACTTGGTCTCTAGCTGTTCTCTTGCATTTCAGGCTCAGATTGCAAGTCTTCCTGGGCTGTAAACTAACATTCCCTTCCGTATAGTTTCTCATGCAACTAACTCTGCTCTGACCCATGGCTCCAGAAATTAGGACTGGTGAATACTATTGTAGCATATACAGACAAATAACCTTTTGGATGGTGATTTTAAATACATCGGAGTGATTTCAAATATTACAGTGTGATCACACATGATGAACAGAAGCCCGTTTACTCGTGGCATTTTAAAAGACAAGATCAACACAATTTAGGAATAAAATCCCCAACAACTTAAAAACAGAAATGGAACTATTTTTTTTTTTACTTTCGAGAGTAAAATTCTAATTTTGATTTATTTCTTAGAGCTGAGATTTATATTAGCTGAATGCATTTGGAGGCAGGAGAGGCACTCAGCCTTCTAGCACCCTGTCTACAGTGGATGTGTAGGAGCATGATTAGTTCATTAATAAAGCATAACTTGTCAATGGGTAGCACTGAAAATATTACATATTAAGAGCAACAAGCATTTGCCACGCTGCACGGAGAAGCCTCTGCCAGTGTGCCAGAGCAAGCACCCAAACAAAGCTGGCTGCGACCAAAATAAAAAGTAAAAATAATTTTAAAAAACTTCACATTCACTTCAGAAGAGCTGTCAGACTCTGTGCTAAAGGTAGGGGGCAGAGGGTAGAGTGCTTGTGTAATAATAACAGCTTTGGCTAACAAAAAAGCAACTCCAGCAAAAATTGCTGAGAAGATTCTAAATCCTTCCTGCTGAGCAGAAGGAAAACAGCACCTACTGGAAACAGCGGGACCTGGGGAGGGCCAGAACAATTTACACTGGCATTCAGTAGTTAACATTAAGCACATAAGGTCACTTATTAACAACATATAGGCTTTAACAACTGCTGACTGCAGGAAGGTGTTTTACTCATATGACCACACCATGCCTCCCCTCCTCCTCTCCAAAGAGCGATCAAAGAGCAGAGATTCCAAATTGTGAAGCAATTTTTTCCAACGGGAGCATCTGGGTCGTTGGCACATTTCACTGCGTGTTACACCGCAGCTCAGGAATTGCGTCCAGGTCTGCCACATGGTTGGGCTTGTGATGGACAGGCCAAGCTGCTCTGGCTTCCCAGCTGCTCAGCCCCTTCCACTCATTATCCAGCCTCAAGCGCTAATGCCCTTGCATCAGTTTGCGAAGGGGTCCTCCACACTCACCATGTGAGCTCCCTATGCCAAGGTTTGTGATGGGGAAAAGAAATTGTATGTCTGCTTTCTTCCATATCTAATTTGTTTTGCATACATTTGCATGCTGACCATCGACTCAGTCACATTACGGATCCCATTTGTGAGTTGCAGATCATTTGCCAGTCAAAGCTGGCGAGTGTGCATGTGTGTGTGCACAGGGAAATCCAAGATTCTAGATTGTGCAATATAGATTACATAAAAAAAAAAGCAGTAGCTACAATTGTGTGCGTGTGAATGAAGGGCACCTTTTAAGACGGCTGGAGGCACATGAGAATAAATTCAGGAGGGGGTGGGAGGAGACCACAGGCGCAAGCCATTTCTGAACACTGATTACATGGGTAAATTGTTTGTTCCAGTGTATCACAAAGAGAAGGAGCATTATTTTTCATGCCACAGCTGTTTAGAATAAGAATAGGAATAAACTTAACCATCCTCCTCATGTTACTTACCACTAATTATGGCATATATTTACATCTATAAAACAGCGAAATTTTGGGGGACATAATTTAATGCCCCTTTATTGTGTAGATTCCTTTATTTCTATCCCACATTTGAATTTCAAAAATGTTTAGGACTTCAAAGCATCTTTAAAGGCTTGCCCTAATTATAATATGTATTACTTTCTAAAACTCCTAGTTTGCATTGCAGATTCCTGCAAATGGAGGCATTCATTTTAAACGTCAATTAATATCATCCATGCGTCTTCAGATGAGTTTGGGTCTTTATTTCAGAGCTGCAGTGAGCTCTGACTAAGCTTTCCTCGGCTTGAAGAATAGTTCAAGCTACTACAAACATCTAAAATTAAGCCAGTGGATCAGATCAGCAGAAAGCCTGACAGCCCAATATTAATTTACATCAGCTGTTTTTCTCCTGTGTCACTAGATATAAAACATCCCCTCCTCTTTTCAAATACAGTTGCTTCCCATATCTGTTCCTGTAGCCAAAGTCAGAGTTCAGGTTGGCAGAGCATCTGACAGTGTCAGACACACAAAATCCACGGCCACACTATTGCAATGTGTGTTTCCACCAGCACTAAGGATTCCAACAGAGCTGTGGACCCCCTGTACGATACTGCAGGTTGCATAGAGAAGTTATGCAAAAAGAGAATCTCTGCCTCAGATTTGCTATAGGTGGCCAAGGCAAAACAAGAGAGAGTAATAAATAGCTGAGTCAGAAGAAGTTCGTCTAGGCTACAGTGTACTGTTACGCACTGCTGAATTAACGCTAAAGGTGCCTCTCGCAGTGACAAGTGTTTGCCAGATTAACTGGCGCTAAATAGGGGCAAGCTACAGAATTAAAGGGAGGTAATAAATTGTGCCTTCCTGGAGGAATTCCCTTGCCACAGTCAATGGGGATGCACCAGCATCACAACAGCAGAGACAAAATGAAGGTGTTTGTTGGAGATGTGGCTGAGCGATACTGCCTTCAAAAGAGAGGTTGTGGGACTGGGATAGTCATACCATTTGCTTCCTGCAAGAGAAAGTGGAGAGCCAGGGGAGGCAGAGCGCTGCACAAGCAACACTGGGGGCTAAAAAGGCAAGGCCAACAATAATGTTTGAGATGAACATTTTGGGGTAAAGCAGGAGGTGTGATCTATGATTCAGCTTGAACTCTTTCAGGAGGTGTAGGTCTATTATTTAGTATTAGATCATTTAAGAATAAATAATGGTGACTAATCCGTGGGGAAAGCATTAGATATCAATGAGTAGAACTTCAACCAATAAAATAAACTAAATAAAGCAGCATGTGTTGACTAAGCTTTTAGATAGGGGAACTTCAAAGACCAGAAAACCTTGAGGTTTTTCTCAAGTCACAAGAACAGTTCAAGTACAAACTAACCAACAGGTATGTTGCCTATACTCAGATAACAATTAGATGGCATGAATCAACCCCAAATGTTTTACATAGATTTGGCTTATTTTGTTGGAGACTAAGCTAACAGAAGCAGGATTCTCCACTCAACTTGCACCCAGGGAAAGGTTTTGTTTGCAGAGATTCTACAGTCTTGTCTGAATTCCTCATCAGTGCTCTAGGAAATAACTTCTACATTTATTTAAGAACACTTATTTTTGTTTTCATTTTATATCTTTGTAATCTCCAGTTTCGTATCACTGTCACACAAACTTCCTGTGTCATATAATTAGGACATTGTTCCTTTTTTTAACTCATTGTAGTTAGTACATAACATACCAAGTAAAGCTCCTTCTACCTATTACTGGGAAAGCCTGTCTTTGGGGCGACTTCTCTGAACATTCTGGTTCCAAGCATCTACCTGGAACAACCAGAAGAAAAGAGTCACTGCATTCAAGGTGCAAGACAAGGACCTGGAAATAGCTTTGCAAGGCTGTAAGGTTGGCTGGTTGAGGTAGTGTAAAAGAAGCCTCTTCTCCTTATACGTCCTGCACTGTTAGGTAGGAAGAGGCCCAAAAGTGTGATAATCAGATGTGTCACCAGAACTGCAGCCAGACGCTCGTCTATTCCCAGCATCAGGCTGTATTTCACAGGAGATACAATCTCTGTGAACCAATAAACCTCTGCAAAGCAAAGCCACGCTTTTCTTTGTACTCATAGCTGTACTGCTTTGCAAAGTCAACTCCACAACTGCCAAATGTCTTCTTGCAAGATCTCAGACGTTTCCCTCCCTCTTTGTTGTAATCCAACCTTATTACCTTTATCACAGGGAAAACCATGCTCCCAGAAAGCCTCAAGCAGAACTAACTGGGAAAGAGCTGGAGGAGTACTCTTTCCAGCTACAAGAGCTCAGTCATTTTCTGCCTTAGTCATCCTCAATGAGACTTCTCATCTCTGGTCTTCCCATTCCCCATCTTTCCTTTCCACAATAAATTTAATGTCTAAACAAAATAGCCTTTGTGCTGCCTCCAGTAGCACGCTGACTTCTCTTTAAATCCACTTGCAGGCTCACCATCCCTTCTGGCATCAAATCCTCACCTTCACTTTCAAGCTTCCACATGCAATGACACCCACCTGCTTTCCTTCTCTGCTTTCCGTCAACTCCTTTCACTCACTGTCCCTGTTCTATTTTTTAAATTTTCCTTACAGTGCCTTCTCACTTGTACCTATTTGCCCAACACAAATTCATATTCCTCTTTTACTCATGTTACGATTAACTTCCACCAAAATGGGGACAGTGATGTTAGGGTGCACTCAGTAGCTTACAGCACTGAGCAAACTACCAATGGTTAAATGATAATGAAGGGAGAAGACGACAGAAAGGACAGGAGAAGGAAATGGTTAAATAAAGGGTGAGAGAAAGTACTACGAGTACGCAATAACCATGCAGTATTAACAGAACCTGGGAGAAGCTGAACTTTCAGAGTAGAAGGAGGCAGCAGATGATAAGGAGAGTGGATACTGATTCAGAAGTGGATATTTAATTTTAAAGAAAGGGACAAGAACATAAAAATTAAACTATTTTCATATGAATTAACTTGAAGTTACTCATACAGTCAAAAAGATTGTTGGCAACCTTTGCCATCTTTACAGTGGTAATTTATGACTGTTTAGAACAGCTTCCCAACAATGCCCATAGAAACGGGAACAGCGTCTCTTCCTGAAATGTTCTATAGGAGTGAAAGAAATTAAGGACTTAGTATCTAATTCTCATGACTAATTATACAGTGCCTCCTTTTTCTTTTCTATACATAGTTCTAGCTGGAGGGCACTGGTGAGAAGTTTATTCCTAGAAGAGCATTTATCATGGCTCTTGCTACCCCCAAACATTGCCCCTTGCACCTTCTCTCTGCCTCACTCACTCAATGAGAACGAAAATCCACTGGCCTATTTAAGATCATGGGTCAGGAAGGTGTTCTTACCACATTTTTAATGTATAACTCAGAAGAATGTTACCACTGTATGTTTTTCAATCTCTAAGTTAATACAGTGCAAAATTGTATTAAAAGACTATTATGTTGGAAGGCACAGTGAGGTTAGGAAATGTTGGATTGAACTTGCCTGCACATCTTGACTGCTGAACTGCATCATAGTACAGTCTTTAGATACAAAACTGCACACTCGCCCTCTGAGCATCTATAGAATATTTCTCATCATTAGTGAGCATGGCCCAGTCCCTATATCCTGCACACTACTCAAAACCTGTGCTGAACACAGATTTATTAATTTTATAATTTTTTTTCAAGGCATTATCTTGATTTTTCATAAACGGACATGAGTTTGATTCACCAATGAGCACGTGAGGTGAGGGATGGTATCACCCTCATATTACCAATGGGCAACTGAGGCAGGAGTATGAAAGGTCCTACTGCTTGTAGGACATCAAGCAGAGAAGGGTAACATTCAAATTTTCAAAAACATGAGTACATCACAGACCTTAGTGATCCAGAGAAGGTCTCTACTTGCTTTAGATACATCTTTGAGCATTCAGCATGCCTGACAATCAGTTTCCATATGGAAAAAAGCAGAATACACAATACATCAATGACCGTATCACAAATCTCTGCTGCTTCCATGTCTAATATAAAGTTTGAGGCTTGTAATGCTCTGTGGGAACTGAAAACAGGCAAGTGAGGCCACATTCATTTTGCCAGTGGGTTTTGTGTTTATGATGCAAAGTGGATTGGTGAGATGATGGTCCTCAGTTCACACCCAAGTTTTGCAAGGAGTGTATTTTGTGGCCACAGATCATTAAGCTCCAAGCCCTATTCCTCTGCCGTCAGATTTCTTCTACCCTTACACTTGTCCTATTCCCATCTCTCACATACCTACTGCTGCTCTGTGTCTTCATCCCTACATTTCCTCAAAGGCTCCTTATCTCAAATGCTTACCCTCAAATGCTCCTTATCTCGTGGGTCTCTTCCAACCTGGTTATTCTAGGATTCTATGATTCTACTACCTCCCTCTTTTTTCACCCTACACTCTCACCTGCCTGTTCCAGGTTCCTGTTGGGTATCAGCTCCCAGTTCTCTGCTGCCTCCTGTTCCTGGCCTCTTTGCTCAGCTCAAATATTTGGTCTACAGCTCCCATGCCCAGTTTTAAGCCCCATGAATTTCTCAATGGATTTCTTCTGCAGTCCAGCATAGGTTTTTCTCAGTGGTTTATCTCTTCTAGAACCAGATTTGAGAAAAGAAAGTCTCCCTTATCCCAATTTTCCAGTTCCAAATCTGGTGCCACAGAAACTTTTGACAAGATATGAAGTCTGGGGTATGTACAAGGTGGAAAATGTTTGAGAACACACAGATGAACTTTAACTGAAAGCAAAAAACACCAAGAAATTTGATTATAAGCTGTGATTCCAAATCAATCTCTTCTGATTTCGGCAGCGATTTCATCAGGTTCTGTTAATTAGAATCAGAATATGCCCCTTTCACTGAGGTTTTAAAGACAAATTTTAAATGTTTAGATGATAACTGTTGTTATGAAAAGGAACATACCACAAAAAATATCCCAAAAAATTAACAAGTAGAAAATCTTTAGCTTAAGCGCAATCTCCAGGTTTGATGATCCTTTGGATGAACCTATAGCATTGCTAAAACGAGATTTTGTAAATGCACTATGAAAAATCTGATCTATCATTGACATTTATCAAAACTAGATCAGCGTTCAACATCTCAGCCTTCCATTCAGTTTTTGACTTTTTCACTCTTGTTCACAACTGATATGAACAGATATAACTTCTGGAGCAGAGTCCCATGGCTGACTAACGAAAAGGCAAGGGGAAAGCAGATGCGCTCTAGCAACCAAAAAAGACATTTAAGAAAAACCCTGGAACCCTCCCAGGCTCACAGCTGTCCTGCTGCACACTTGGTTCAAATCCTCCTTACTCCTATCTGCATAAGTGTGGACTGATTGCAGGACTGATACTTGCACTATTTGCATTTGGCAAGACTTCAACATTTGAAACACTAAAAAGCAGCCTCCTTTTCTGTGGCTTCCCCATTTTTTCTTGGACCACTAGATGGCAGTTCCCCATTTACAAACGAGGGCTCTCGTTACCTGTTTGCTCCTGCCCAGCAGCTGTGTCAAGCACAGTTGAGACATGCGTCTGCCTTTGCATGTTGTCTGCAACACAGACTTCTTGTGGAGCTGTCAGCAAGAGTGGCTCTGGGCCAGCATCCTACCTGAAGGATATACAGCTTTGCGCTTTTAAATGGCAACACAAGACATTTCCACAAGCACCCTGCAGGGCGCTAAATACTAAACACAGGCCTTATTGACAACAGAGGTTCTCCACATCATGTCTTACTCACCCAGAATTTTACGAGGAAGAAAGCATTTTGGGGCCCCTTCCCAAATAGTTCCTTTAGACCGCCCTTCTTTTCAGGAAATTTGTCATAGATCTGACGAATGTCCACCGATTCAAGCAGTGGGTCACTGTAAGAATGGTTAGCGTGTCCAATGTGTACGAAGAGGTGTTTATTGTACTGCAAGAAAGAAACAGGAAAATCAGTGCTGTACAAAAAGAACAGAGGTTTCTTAAGGCACAGATCTGCGTGTGCTCCTGCAGAGGGTAGTGTGCTTTGATGGATTAAATGACTCGCACATTACTCCTGGGACTATGATTTTCTGCAGTATGATTTCCATGAACAACTTAGGGATTGTGCTGTACCCTCTTGTGAATAAGGGTCAACATCAAAAAAACTGTGTCCCTGCTGCAAACCACAAAACATGATCATCTTCAAGGGAATAATTTACACTGAAAGACCCAGCAGCAGCACGGTGATAAAGAGCCCTTTGCGGAGCATAATAAGATGAATATGCTCACAAGGAAAGCCTATTTCTGCCTCTTTAAACCATACCTTTTAATGTCCCATGTCCTCAGAGCCTGAATTTCTTTCTGCTAGTGCCACAGAGCCCAAACACACACACCTTCTGTTTGTTAAAAACCCCCATACCACTATCTACAGCATACGCTAATAACCGTTAACTAAAAGAGATGTAAGGGATTTTCTTTTAACTCCAGAATGACAATAACACAAAAGCCAGTTACTCTCTGTTTCTGTAATTATAGGAGGGATCCTCGTTGTATGTCCTCCAGTATCTTGAGTCACATAATAATAAAGAGCCAAACTTTTAGTACCTCCCTTGGGAACTAGTTCTATAGAAGACCACCTCTGCCAAAACATATTCCACTTAAATTTCCTATTTCTTAACTTCATCCCATCAAACATCATTATAATCATTGGAATCCCCTCAGCAACCTCTTTCCTGCCTAGAGGAAATCCTTGGCCCAGTGAGGCTCACAGCAGCCCCCTACGGGGTCTTTCAGGGGCTGCCATTTCTCCAAGACAAGAGCATCTTTCAGCACCTGAAATGAAAGTGGAAGGACAAACCCCAAAGACTCTCCACTAGTCAATCAGCAGCTCACAGAGTTATGTGAGCAGAGTGAAGGAGTTTGAGAGTGGCAGAATTAAATATTGGGGGTTTCGACCACGCAGATCACAAAATATTTTGCTAACTCAGTTAAAGGAAAGCTGATATGGAGTCAATGAACACTACAAAATACTGCATATTGAACAGACATAGTCCATAAGGGACAATTCCCAAAAGCTAAGCACAAATAAAATACTTAAAACCCCAAAGCAGATCTCATTTTTAATATTTTGTTTACAATTTACCTGCTGAATAAACAAACTGAAATGACAAATCTAAATTAATTGGACATCTACTCAGAGCCTTCCTTGGTGTAAGCAGTCTCTTCTCTAGCAGATGTCCAAAACTCTGGGGAAAAGGAAATGGACTGGCTAGATTTCTGCACTTAGGAAATTAAATTGAAATCTATTTAAAAATCATCTACCACAATGAAACCTGAATTTAGAATCACTCATTGGTGTATGAAGCCAAAAATGAGACATGGTCCATGCTTTTTACAGGGTTGTATTTCTTCTTTTTAATTCTGTGGAAGGAAAATGGAAAGCATAACATTCCATTAAGGTGCATGCACAAGCAAGTTCTAGCCTAAGAGCACTGGTTCCACAGATTTTCCTTGCATCCCTCTTTCAAAATAATGCCATCCCAGCTTCTTCTGTGCACAAACGGAAAACTCGTCCCACCTTTAGTTAGTGCCTATGGAGGCCAAACCAAGCAGAGATGATGCAAAGAACCTATTTCTGTAAAAACTTGAAGAGGAAAACGGACATGGTAGAAAAATAAATGGGCAGTGGGGAGCTGAATGCATGCATGCAGGAGTGAGTGTGCCCACGACGTGTGCCAGCCAGCCCTCACCCAGCACTGGTTTAGCCTGCATGCTGATCATATACACACGAGGCAGGAAATCATTGTACTGGCTGACAACCATGAGTGACTACTGTTAACAGTGTCCACAGTCAGATTTACTGTGTTACTTCATGCAGCAGCGGCAAAAGTGGACTAAGGAGACATTTTAACATGACAAAATAAACAAAACAAAAAATGCGTTGTAATATAAGAAATTGTGGTTCCAACTTTTGGGTTTTTTTTATACTGTTGTCACATATTTAGCTTGCTGTACTGTAAATAACTAACTAAAAGCCAAGCAGAATATTTCTTGCAAATCTTCTTGTCTGCTGAAAAACTTAGAACTGGGAACTGCCAGGAACACAAGAAAGGGAGTCCAGAAACCTGCTCCTCTTGCCTTTCTAAGCTACCAGGGGTGAAGTGCAGGAGGACAGAGCATGAGCTGTGTCACCAAACACGGCTATTGACAGAAGTCTGTCTGTGATCAGGCAAGTATCTCCATTTTGAAAGTAGAAGGATGAGAATTCCCTCGTAGAAGTTACTACTTCAGTCTTCTCTGAAAAACCGAAGTGATACATTTCCCTTCTCCCAGCACCTTTATAGCCTGCCTAGAAGTGCCCAGCAATTTTGCTCTCCCTGAGGATGTGAGATGCCCCAAAGTATCGCTCTGCCCTCCCTCGCTCAGAGTAAGGGCTTGAAAAACCACCCCCACTGTTAGTGACCAGGCTATTATTTATATGGGGACTGTTTCCTCTCAGTCTTGCCTGCTGGATTTGTTCCAGGTTGTACATCCAACCGCATTTTTACAGGAAAAGAACTAAGAGCTCAGGTTCTCCTGCACCCAGGAAAATGTCCTCCTCAAAAAGGGGGTGTCTCTCTCCCAGGCCCAAGGGTGACTGTGGAGTGAAGGAGGAATGGCAAACTGTATTTATTTTATAGTTTGGCAACTACAAATTCCCAAGACAATTCACACACCGTACGTTATTCTGCAAACCAGGGAAATATACAAATTGCTCAGTATCCAAACTTTAGTAAAAGCAAACACATTTATAAGAACATAGACCATGAAGCCTTAATACCATTTAAATTTAAAAGCAAAGTAAAAAGCAGCTGTAAAGCTACCACAGTTGTCTGCAGAGCTCGCCAAAGTACCAGATGCTGCTGCAGCAAAATGTCTGAGCGGGTACAGTAGGACAGATGGTATGACATCACCTGACAACATTCTTAGGACATAAATGTTTATTTTGATATTGTAATGTGTGATTATTTTCTCCTTATGTTGCTGCAATTCCTATGCTAAGTACAATCATTACTAACCTAATTAGACATGGCATATTTCTACAAACTAACAAATGATAATATAATATTAAGAGCAGAGTAAATGGATACTTAAATGATTCCTATCATTTTTTTATACAACACACTTCATGACAGGAATTTATGTGTAAATAAAAGCAAAGAGGCTAAATTCTATGGCTTTATTTTTGAGCCCATTAGTGTCTAAAAAGCTTAAAAACACCCTCATTCTATTGAGAATTCACTGTTCTTTTAGACTGAGTATTTCAGAGACACTGAGGCACATTAGATGCCAAGGAATTTACTCATTTAAAGGATTTGCATCTGGCATTGTGTTAATAATGTGCTTTAACTGCTGTGAACCATCATAGGTCAAATGCTGCATTTTCTGAGGAAAAAAACTACAGAAAAATACAAAGAACATTTTCAGCTCTGTCTTCAGCATCTGCATTACACAACATGCCCTGGAGATGGCTGCCTCTTACTGAGCTCCTTTCCTTAAAAAATTTTAACTATCCAAAGAATGCAGTAAAGCCATGAAATATGACTGTTGTCAAATAATACCACGAGAAAAATTATAATCCACTTAGGAATTTAAAAGAACCAAGACAAATTGCCAATGTCAGGGGATGCAAGCATTTAAGCTGGTGCAGAACAGAGACAAATCACCTACATTTGTTTTATCAGCCAGCATATATGTAACAGTTCCTCACCAATTCGGCGCTAATATTCTAAGGCAACAGCCTTTCTGGCACATGAAAGACAGGTTTGAAAATTCCTGTAGCGCTCTCTGCCACATCCCTGTGCTTCCTCACACCTGTGGAGCTAACGCCAAGCCCTGACAAGTCTGTATAGGACCAAGTTTTTTATTAAGCAGTGGTGGCCAAGATGCAGAAGGCAGTGAATCCAACCTTCTCATGTTCTTGGTGCAGTCTAACTGGGCATGCGGAACTGCTGGGGTACCTGCTCCTTCACTTCTCCTGTCCATTTGGGCCCTACAAAACCATAGTGAGCAGCACGCAGGGGATGTGTGGCTCCCTGGGCCCTGCTGAGGCAGGGTGACATGGATGTGGAGGTGGAAGGCAGGTGGACTAAGCGAGAGCCCTCAATAGTCACTTCTGTGCTTCACAGCATCCTGACTGCAAGGGCACTGTGCCCTCCCCACTGCCCCCAGGGCACCAGCTGTGATTCCACACCCCTGAATCACACTTGCATACCTAGGCGTCATCTCCACACCAGTGCAGGCAGTAGCTCCACTGCAAACACCCCTGGCCCTGGAGCAGGACAGCGAGCTGGTGGCTTGCTGGACCTCACACACCCATGGGATGGCTGAGCAGGGCAGGGAGGTGGCAGCATGTCACTTCCTTGTCTGCCCTGTATGGCCTAATACCACCACTTGGCTAGCTGGGCTGCTTCATGAGATTGGTAGGTTCCTGCAAGTTTCAAGCATAAGAACCATAAGGATGAGGCCATCTATATATCATGACTTGCAGCAACAAATCCCTATGACAAAATATCATGGGGAGAGGCTGGCAATTTGAAACAAACCATAGTCTTTTGTGTCCAAACAAAATCCACCATCCAAAGGAGAAGCACAACATAAAGGCTTTGCTGCAGGTCTTCTCTCTCCCTGACACAGAGGGACAGCCTCATGTCTTTCTTTGGACTGAATATATTCTGTAGTGGAAGTCACAAGGATTACCACTGCATTTCAGAAGGCCAGGTGAGTGGCAGGTGGGACAACCTGGGCTTTCATGGAAATGAGAGAAAATAGTACTGCTCAAGTGCCTGGCACCAAGCAGATTCCCTCTGTACTTCCATAGACCAGTCCAACCCATTAGATGTTTTAAAAATATACCACTGCCTGTGCAGCAATGGTACTTTTGGAGAAAAAAGGAGTCGGGTGAGGTGCACTGATTAAAAAATAAACACTAATATATCAACAGTCTGCCTGCAGCTCTAACCTGTACCCTTCCCAGCCTCAGCTCTGCTGTCTCACTATATCTTGTAAATCTGACACACTTTAATTTCCTGCTGATGTAAGAAAATCACTTGGCCTGCCAACTATTTTTCTTATTTCTACCAAAACATTACTAACTGAATATTTCATTTCTGTTGCTGTTGTCTTCCACTGAAACTGACTGGCAGTTATATTTGTAACATTTTAATGCTATAACTGGAGTCTGTATCAACTCCTGTTATTAAGGTTTTTACTACTTCCCTGTGAAATGCTAATTGAACTTTCTGTGCTTGTACACTATGATACAACTGAGTGGTCAACCATGTCTTTCAAGGTTGTCCACCCATTAAGACTCCTGTCTGGATCTGCTCAGGGACTGAATCAGGAATGTGAAGTAAAATGAGGTCTTTGGCTACTTTACAGTTGCAGAAATGGGGAGGCAGGTGATGAGCAAGGGCCCTAACCAGTGTGAAACTGGGACTTGCTGATTGGTCAAGTGCTCACATCACATTTTCATCAGCTTTCCTTCAACAGAGAAGATGCATCCTTCAGTTCTGACCTATCTAATTCAAGACCCTGCAGTACCAATTCCAGAAGTGCTGAGTGCTCAGATGGGAAAATTATGCCTGAATATAGGAAGCCCTCAATAATGCTAAGTATTCTGCAAAATCAGGCTCGCAACAAATCAAAGTGGACCCTCAAAATCAGTGGCCCATTCATTCTTTTGCACCTGAACTTCCTGGTTTGTCAAATGTGAGTAATAATGCTCCTTCATCTAAAAAATGACTGCATGAATACATCTGTGAAATGCAAATGGGGGAATTATTAATTCCACTTCGAGGAGAGGTTAGACAGTGCACAGCCAGCAAGGCACGGGGCCACTCATTTTAGCAACAGAAGAAAACAAACTATTGAATAGTTGCTTATCAAAGAAGGGCCATCTACATCGAATGAAGCAGGAACAAATAAACATGTGAGCATGTAATTAACTGCTGCATCGTCGAGCAGACACACAAGGACATTTCCTAACTTTTGAGTGCATCCTTGAGCAGACACACAAGGACATTTCCTAACTTTTGAGTAATTTTGGGGTGGGTGCAGGGGTGGGGAAAGCTGCAGTGGAACAAGGTAGGAAAATGCGGAACAGAGGCAGAGCCAGGTGCAAAGCCCCTCAAGGTGAGACGAGGGCAGATGCTTGGGGTTTAGCACACAAGCAGGGCAGGCAGTGGAGGAGATGCACGGCCCCGGCCCACTGCACTGGCAATGGCAGCCCAACCCACACGTCCCCCTACTCCTCCTCCCCGCAGGAAGAGCACAGTGCAAAGCTGTGGGAGGCAGAGGGCCCCCCACAGTGATGACGCCCTGATTTAATGGCTCTCCTGGGCTCATCGCAGGGGCGGTGTGCCTGGGCTCTGCTCCAGCTACCTCACAACCTCACTCACTCCTTCCTCCCCAGTTTCTCACTTCCCTGGTCAGACCTGGTACCTCTCAGGTAGATGCCCCTACCCTGGCCATTTTCATTTCATGCTTTGTGAGAGCACAGGCTGGGACACAGGCAGGGCTGGGGCACCAGCCACGGTGTGAGGCCTGGGAGACTGAGCTCCCATGGCTGCCTGCACCTGCAATTGTCTACAGTTATGCAAAAGCAGCACTTTTAATTTTGCTGGGAAATTTCCAGCAGCAACAGGGGGTTTGAGAAAAGGGAGAGAGTGTTCGTGAAGGCAGCAGTGAGAGCAGAGTCAGGCCCCAGCACTCTTTCCACCCCGCCTTAATACCTAACGTGGGCTGACTTTGAGGAACAAATTATGCTCGGTCTTATCTATCCACCCTACTGTGTTTTCACCCCAGTACCTTCCCCTTGAAGAGCCCCTCTCCTGATTCTGCACCTGGGCTAGGGGAGCTGGCCTCGGCTCCTGCCACATCTCTGTCGAGTCCCCTAGGAACGCTGCTAGCCAGGAGGTTGCTGTGACGCTGCAGTTTCAAGATAGGAGCATGTGTCAATACTGGACCCCCTTAAAGTGGTTTCCTGGTGCTTCTAACTATGTTTGCCTCAATATGAACATTTTACAGAGTATGACATTCATTTCCCAGGGCCAACACTTACCTCTCCAGCACTGTGAAATAAATGACTGTGCATTTAGTTAAACTTTGTCTGATTTTAGATTAAAATTACCTCGAATCCCAAGTCTGTCATTCCAAGACATTCATCCTAACATGAGTTTGCTTCCTCGTCCTTTTGCATCACAAAGATGCTAAACCAAGGACTTGATTCCTCACGAGTGAAATGTTGAACTGTTTTTTATACAGGGAATACAGAAAGGATAAACAATGCTTGTAACAATGGATATTATTCAAAGATGGAGGGCTCCTTTTGAAAAGACCTCATTTATTTTTCATCATTTAGGTGGTGTGATTAACTCTGGTGAATTTTACTAGATTTGGCTAATGATGGCAGGCTGGTTTTATGGCCCTTGAGCAATAGCTTTCACTTTCTGGTTCTCACGCACAATTCTCCCTGAGCTTACAAAGCCCTTTTACAACAACAATAAAATCTGAATTAAAACATAAAGAATATTTTATCTCTTCAGCACTTTTTAAAATATATTTTGAAATATGGAACTAACACAACCTGGCAGTTTGGATAGGTGGATTAATACTGAGAAAAGACCATCAGCCATGTTCTTTATAGCCCTGAATAGTTATTTTAGATGTAAAGCTGTATAAAGTGCCCACAGTCAAAATGAGTGTGGCAGCAAGAGTAAGAAACCTCAGAAAGAAAGAGATGAAAGGGTTTTTTTTTTAGTGGCAGTTTTTTTTTTTTCTGATGGGAAAGCAGGTTTGAATATATATAAAATAAAATAATTGGAATTATTATGATTTCAGTATTCTAGCCTTTGAGTTTTATAGCTACTTGTGTAACAGTCAACTGCTTAGATGCCTTCTAATCTGCTTGCATACTCAGTTTCTATTTGTAAGGGAACGTGGATTACTTAGTTTAAGCATTTGTCCTGAAGTTTCACAGAAACACCACAGGAAAAATGGAAAGACTCCCATTAAGGAAAACCTGTCTTGAAAGCAAGAGATGAGTACATAAACTTGTTAATGTATTGAGTATGTAGTTATATTGGGTAGGCAATAATTAAAGATAACTAAAACTGTGGTGCTTGGCAGCTTCAACGCACCATTTAGGATTTACTCTTGAGCTCAAAATGCCACAGAAGGAAAGTACAGTTTGACATTTGTAAACTGAATTGATTTTCATGTAAAAGGAGTAGTAATTTTACCTATCCTTAGCTGCAGAGTCAGTATTCCAAGATTTTGCAACTGTGCCATCTTACATCTTGCAGACTACCTTCTGCCATGCAGAGTTACAGTGAGGACTGTTTATTGTTTCCTTTCTGTATTTTTTTTCTTTTGTAAATGGAACAATTTCGTGGCTAGGCAAGGGGAAAAAGTCAACAGCCCTCCACAAGTGACAGGACTCTACAGAGCACATTTCCAACCCACCAGAATGCCTACTCTAAATTAACATAACTGCCTGACATTGAGGGGCTTTTGTACTTCTAAACACCAATTGCCATTGGAAGAACCCCAGAAATGTTTAAGGCCCCACTTCTACAATGAATTCCCTGTGGGTGGACCTTTGTGCCCATGCACAGCCCCACTGAAGTTGCCAGGAGTCATTATGGGCAAACAGACCTAAATTTCTAATTGCTGAACAGGAACATAGATAGCAAGGGGCCTCCCAGGATCATTCAGTCCTGGCCCCAGGTGCTATGTCAAATAAGACCACTCCATAAACTTCCAGGTTACATTTTAAGGTGGAATTGTCCTATTTGCCCCTACTGCCATAAGGCTTTCTTGGCCTGGTTTGGGGTTGGGAGGGAGAAAGGGCCATCTTTTTTAATAAAATTGTAAACTCATTTGATCAAAATAATACTTCATGTCCTTTTCTGTAAAAATCAGAAGTGTAATGTACATACAACTATCCTTTTTTGGAAGATATGTGAGAAATATAACATGGCTCTCACGTAGCAGCATAGACATGCACTGATTTCTGAGGTCAGCAAAGGCGCAGAGGCATAAAGGAGACACTGCAACCACAGCACATGCCTACATATGCACATTGCGCTAAACACATCTTGTTTAGCTTGCTGATTTTTTTTATTTCTATGCTGCACAAACCATATCTGCAATAAAATGCCATGCTGACACAAAGGTGTGTAAAAACACAGGCAGAATTAATTTTTTCTTCAATAGCTCTAAATGAGGCTGGGGCTTGGCTCTCATATCCAAGGAGAACTTCTGGAGCACTGGGAGGAGGCAGTACGCCTTAGAGCACACAGGCATGCATCACCAATGCTGCCCAGTGCCCACTCCCAGCAAGTGCCGATCTGCTTTTGCCCTGGGAAGTGGTCATGCTGCCATGACTTTCAGTTTTTGGGTTTTTTTTCCCATGCCCTTGTTTAAGATTTGAATAATTAAATGTACTTAATTTTATCTAAACAACTGGGATTCACATATGACCAGGAACTGACTTTTCTTCATGTCTTATTTTTGCAGTGTTACAGCACGTGAGGAACTGTTTTTTTAAGAACAAGTCTAGCTAGTTTGATGCTCTTCCCTCTCTAGTAACACTCTTGCATAAAGGCTCTGCATTTAAAAGGTGGGTTTCTCGGTAATACGCTTGCAAGCTGAGACAAGTGCAGGTGGGCCTCTCTATGCATTCAAGAATTCCAAATAATGTTATTTTACTCCAAAAAAACGCTTTGCTGTATTTACAGGGCCATCTTGGGTAACCTTTTATTCAGGCCTCCACTCTTTCCCTGCAATGCAAGTGGCTGTGTTGCATTTCCCAGAGCCTGCAGCTGCCTGAAAAATGAGCACCCGAACATGTCCCCAAGCTGCTGGCCCACACAGTGAGTAAGCACAACCAGCTCCAAGTTGTGCCACCACAGCAGAGCAGGACCTGTGGCTCCTTCCAATGTCAAAGCAGCATCTTCTCCTTTTCAGTCTGTCAGTCGTGTTGCTAATATATTCACATCAGTCAGCTGATGTCATGTCGCAGACATCAGCAGTTTGATGGGCAGCCACGTTATCTGTGTAGAGCGTACTTGGTCTGAGAAAGATTTTTTTTTAGAGGGAAAACCAGAAAAGTTACTTGGATGCTGAACTCTGGTTCACTGTTATACATAAAGCCACACAGATATACAGAGGCTCCATACCATACATGCCCATGGGCTTTACAAATGATTTTGTGAAATAAAAACCTATAGAAAAAGGATTATTAGACTGCGTGCTGGTATAGCAGTAAATCAAAATACACTGAAATGCCATTTCATTCATACTCAGCACAATAATGCTGAGCATAGCATAGCTACATCCTGTGTTCCTGATAGCCTTGAAGCATATGCATAACACCTTGGCATGCAGAAATCTGGATAAGGCAGAGCCCACAGATCAGGAGGACATGTTACATGGGGTCACCGAGCCAAGGACTCTGAAAGTTGCATATCGATAACGCTGCCTGATGAGAAAACCTGTATGTTGCATTTCTGCATCAGAAGCACGAAACACTGCCTGGATGAACTGGATGTCTGGGGATAGAGAAGTTGTTCCAGCTGTGGATTAGTCTGGAGGACACTAAAATGAAGCTTTAGCCCACCAGAGCCAGGACTGCTGGGAAAGCGTGGCAATTAGGGACACACAAAGGGAATCCCAGGGAAACCACGCAGTATCTAACACTCAGGTAAGTATTGAGATAATTGTACCTGCTGCAAAACATTTCCTCCCTCAAATTTAATTCAACCTGGCAAAACATGATATTTAGCAAACCAACAAACTGCCACATATTTAGTATATGAATAGTTGAGATATGGTATATTTTCATTGGGATGTTTCTCTGCCAAGAGCATTCCTCTGTTGTACAGTTTCTGGGCTATGTCTCCAATCTCCATTATGCAAGGTAAACACTCCCTGGAAAACAACCTTGGCCACAGCCTGTAAATGCTATGGTTTCCACTGCTGAATTATAAAAAGCAAGCGATAGCTTCTCACTGCCCCAAGCTACTGTATTTTACTAGGAATTTGAACAAGAATGGCCTGTCTGCATCACCCATTCATGACGGTATTTGCTTTTCACAAATTATCTCAGTAAAAACTCTCAGGTTTGAGCTGAAAGAAGCTCTTTTGATTTACTTGTGATGTAGTGCTAGGCTACTAACAAATGTTCACGGTAAATATATGATGATAAATATCAAGGTTCAAGGCTAACTGGAGTAGATGAAACATTGCAGTCAACTTCATAAACTACTCTTGCAGATATAGCGTGGAGATTAAAATCAAAACAAAACAAAAGCCTTCCTTTGAAAAATAACTAAAAAAAAAATCCAGACTTTGGATTGGACCCTAAGACAGAATTAGAGAACAAGGAAGGCTGAACAACTGGGCATCTAGGCCGGTGATTACACAGTGATACAGTTCAATGGTACGTGCCTGGGGTGCTTGAAACCAAAAAGGACAATGCTGACACTCGGAGGCTATCCCAAAAGTCAGGTATTTAAAATAATACGCATAGTTTCTACGCAAGTCACAGAATCACAGAAAAAACAGGTTGGAAGAGACCCACTGGATCATCGAGTCCAACCATTCCTATCAAACACTAAACCATGCAAGTCGTTTGTTTTGTTTCTGTTAGGAAATAGATTAGGCTTTAGCTTGAAGTTTTAAGTACTGAATTATTGCCAAAAACATGATGCAATTTGGTACAACTGCTAAACTAGGTCAAGAGTGAGAGAGGCGCCATAGCAAACCCCGCCTGCTTTCAGAGAGGCCTCTTACTTTTGCAAATGGGGAAAAAGAGGGCAAGAAAGGAAAACATGGCACTAAAGTGAAAGGAATATGATATCAAGCAGTAGCAAATGCAGAAATACCAGGTGTGTTTGATCAAGCTTATCCCTGGGAAGCATTCTCAGAGGGTGGGGAGCAATGGAAATGCTGAAGATTAGCAGACACAAGGGCAACACTTACTGATTCAGGATCCCTCTGCTGTTCAAGGAAAGCCGAAAACTCCACCAGCCTGAGCTTGGTTGTACCAATCGACCGGCCCTGCCATGCAGGGACTGAGGGAGCTGGAGCTGACGTAGGCTCAAATCCTAAAACAAGGGAATAATTTTCATGAAGAAGTTGATAATTCCTCAGTTTATATTTTCTGAATTAAATATAATCAGGAATTATGCTTGTGGCCCTTGGACTTTTATATTAATTGTAGTAAATAATGAATTCAGAATGAATTAAAATTGGAAAAACACAGCACAATATGTAGAAAAGAGGTTCAAATCCAGCAAGCTAATAACAGTGCAAATAAAAGACCTACTTCTTTGTTTCCTTGAGGCCGTAACTCACTGTAGAATTTTTGTTTAAACTATATACTAGATTATAGGGATTTGTAGAGACTTCATGTAGACTTACAGCTGACCCTTCCTCAGAAACTGGTAGCAAGACTCATAGAAGATATTAATGCCTTGGGAGTCAAGTGAACTGGTCTCCATTTCTGGCTCCTAATGTGCCACACGTTACAAGTAAATCACCTCTTTTTTTCCTATTTCTTCTGCTATTTTCAATTTCTCTCTCCTATTTAGAGTATAAGGTTTCCAAGGCAAGGACTGTCTCTTACTATGTATTTGCACATTGGGTCTTTGACATCTTTTGGAGCTTTTAGGCAGCATTATATTACAGATAATAATAAATAATTACTGTAGAGAGCTGAATCATACCCTAAAAAGAAAAAGAAGGTTTTAAATTGATAATAAAGAGGGAATGACATGATCTAGAGAGAGAAGAGATGTTAACCACCACCTCTAATTCACCTCAAGAGAAAGAATAAATGCTATCTCTTGCTGCTCATCATGGAAAATTAGATGAGAAGGAAACAAAAGTGTAAAGGAAGAAGGGAAGGGCAGCAGCTCAAAAGCAAAACTGATCTTGGGAGAGATGCAGGCACAAGGAAGGCAGTGGAGAGGCACCAGAAGTTAGAAATCAAAGATAATCCTGAACTAGTTTGAGAATCAGAAAGAGGTTACAAGTACTGTGTTGTCCACATCCCATAACGAGAGTATTACAGTATCTTGACTTCAACCCTCAAATTTAGGCAATGAAGGTACAAAATTTGTATGAAATAGGGAATTATAAACATGATTGGTTAGACCTGAACTAATTCTAATGAAGCAAAAACTCATGCATGAGTTTTGACTGGTTTGGAAATACTAATAATCCTATTCTGAGAGAAAACGTGGAAGAATAAAAGATGATTCAAAATGTCTGCCTTAGAAAACAATGTCATAAATTGGGAATATCGAGAAAAAGGAAATAATCAGGGATGCAGAAAGGCAACCTTAGTTTTAAGCATTAAATAGCAGTAAGTTAGAAAATCGTATGAAAACCTGGGTGAAGAGTCAGAAAACTGCTGTTCAAATAGGATAAGGAGTATGGTGTCATTTGGCAAGGGAGATGTAAAGTTAGTTATCATCTGCAAAGAAATAACAATCTTTCCTGAAATTAGCTATGAAATCAACTTGGGAAAAGGAGTAGGGAAGAAGCTGTGGAAAAGCTTGATCTATTTGAGTGATGGAAGTCTGAACAAACACAGGATACTTATCAAAGTGCTACCAGGCAGAGCAGGACCTTCAGGAGGGGAAGAGTTACCAACAACCAGATATACAGAGATATTTTATACTTAAGGCTAAACGGATATGCTTTTGGAATTTTTTAGCCTCAGTTTGAAGTAAATTATGGCTTATTCTTATTATGGATGCAAGTGAGATTTAGCTATTAAAAAAGAAACATATGTCCTATTACTTATTTAATACAAAGTATTTTCCTACAATGTTGGCTGGAGGTCACATACTACAACTCCTTGCATACATATTAGTGTTTCCTACCTAAAATGCAGAAACAAACAAAAACCCCCAAACCCAATGACTTTCCCTCATATGTAATCAGATAATAGGACATTGGGACTGGTGTCTGGTTTGGCTACATGGAGCACTAGATATGGAACAGTGACTTTGCCCATCTCAGGAATTAATACATCCCACTTAGTACACAACGGAAGTCTTTTTAAAGGAGAGTATAAATCGAAGAATTACCTGAAATGGGAGCTGTGACTGATGGCTGTATAGGATAGGCCTGCTGAACGAATGGCTTTACACTGGAACAGAGAGTTACAAAAAAAAAAATTATACACCATGCCATCCACAGGAAATTCCATTAGAGTCACACAGTATTAAGAAAATACATGGTTAATGATCTTTACCCACAAACATATCTCTTCCTTGTGTAGCATATTTAACAGACAAGATAGTAAAGAGGTAATAGAAAGAGAAGGGGATGAGAATTACACCCAACATCTTAAGGCAAGGAGCTGATTTTCACTCAGCCATGCAGAAAGAAACCTGATCCACCCATTGCAATAGTTGCAGCAGGCATGGACGGTGATTGCTTTGACTCCCACTAAATCCAGAAGACACTGAACTAGAGGGGCACAAAGACTTTCATGGACCTCAAGGGAATAAGGTGGGGAGGAGCTGATAAGTCTGGGAAACATTGCTCCAGAGACCACTGCAGGGCTGAAATCATAACAGAGGTGTGAAGCTTTCCTTCTCCTCATGGTGCTGTTGCTGCCATGGTGCCAAAGGGTGGTAGCCCCAGTAACCCATAATGGATCTCATGTGGTCATCTCCTGCCCTGCAGCAAAATACATCCCCCTCACCTCCAATACAGCTCACATATTTAAAAAAGGATGGAAATGTTTGTGCTGGAAACTTATTCGCAGGCAAGACCTTACCAGCTGCTTCCCTGACACTATCACTGCATCTCACCATCCAACGGGAGAAAAGGCAGTGTGCATATTACATATTCAGCCTCAGCTGTGAGGTCTGAGATCCTTTCTAACCTTTCAAATGTGCATTCACATCACTGTAAAGGCTCTTCCTTTCCTACAACTCCTTTTTAGAAAAATTTGCAAGTTCTTGCTTCACTGATGTCCTCTGGTAGCAAAGTGCAGTGCATGAGCCAACTCCACAATGCATATAGAAGCGTATTTTAATTTTCAGACTTACTCTTGCGAGGATCCAGGCTGCCCCGTTTGAATCATGCCTGGCCAAAACTGAAAGAGGAAAAACAAACAAACAAACAGATCCACAATTGTTTTCTTTGTTGAAAGATTTTAGATACTTCTGAACAAGTGTGATTCCTTTTGGAAACACAACTGAAAGTATTAATCCATTCAGTCAGCCTTAGTTTTCGACTGAACACTGTTAGAGAAAACAGGGATTTTTTGGGGAGTTAGCTAACAACTTACCCCAGGTGCCCCAGGAAATGTAGGACGAGGAATTCCTGGCAGGCCGAGCTTGTTGTGAATAGCAGTAGCCGAGACTATCTGAGCTGATGACATTGCTGCCATGTGCTGGAGTGCTTTGTCCTTTGCTGTCTGATCCTTTAACATGACAATTACATGAGGTCTTAAAATATTCGCCACAACAAATGATGTTAAACAACTGCAGCTACAAGCACATAACTAAAAACTTAAAAAGCCACACAGAAAATGCAAAAATAGCAAACCATGCAGGAAAAAAAAATACAGCACGGAGGCTAACACTTTAACTACCTCAAGGCAAAACCTCCTCTCAGACATGCATGGTAGACCTGAATTCTCACAGTCTGCTCTGCCAACACACAGGAAGCTCTGGGAAAGCAAACTGCTGCCCACTTGTTTATCTGGGCAAATTCTGCTGATTTTAAATCAAGCTGGACTAAACACGGTCTGCTGGTCCGGCTCTCTGAAGGACAGGGAGCACTGAGATTTTTTTCTATCATTTAGATCTAAGAGAAGTTTGCCTTTCATATTATACTGTAAAATGAGAACACAGAACTGTGACTGACTCGCAAACAATGTCAGATTTTTCTTCATGCTTAGAAAACATTTAGAAACATTTTGTATTTTGTTTTAGATAAGGTATTTTAAAAGCTAGATTATAAAAAATGTAAATAACATTATAGACTTCCAATTGTAGTATTTGACTGATTTACAGTGTTCCCAAAGAAAACAATCAATCAGTCATACAATTTCTGCTGTTTTCAAGCATACAGGAACAAGTTCAGGAAAAGATGAGTTGTTATTGATTACTTGTATTAGAGCAGCACTTGGAATCCTAGTCACTGCCGAAAACATATAATCACAGAATAGAAAAGGAAAGCCTCTTAATGCAACAGAGTTAACCAAGTGGATTTCTTAGGTCAGGTAAAATAAGTAAACAACAGACTGTTACTATCTGGTAAAATAGGGATCCTCATCCAGAAGTACGGTATTAATAAGTGCTGCTATTTAGGGATGTGACTTAGAATAAAGGAACACAAGCAGTATTAGGCAAGGATTTTTTGGGGTTCTTTTCTGTTTTATTTTACAAGCGAAGTAGCAAGCATGCTGGCAAGAGATGCATGCTCTTATATACAACATGACTTTGCACATATGCTCCCTCTATAGCTTGTATGTAGTAGTACTATAGGTGAGCAGTTTCTTCCTTCAAATAGCTCCTTTAGAAACAGCACAGGCTGAAAGTACAGGAAAAGCTAGCCAAAAATTCTGCCAAGCACAGCTAAGGTACATAATACTTGGTTTAGTTAAAATACTTACCATGCTTGTTACCTGGATACAACAACAAACAGTTTATTAAAATGTTTGTGTAGAATAGCAGATTCTTAGCACAATAATGAACAAAATAGTAAGAGACAAAGGAAAAGCAGTTTGCTCAACATGAAATATCAGGTTTAAATGCTTTATTTTCACCTAGGGACTGATTCATTAAAAGGAAAAAAATAACAACAAAGCACTGGGAGGAAACAACCCCTACCTCCCTGTGTGAAAGCTGCAGCTACTGAATGAAGAGGATTGTTGCTGAGCTTGTTTCTCTGATCTGTGCAAGGAGCCCCTGTGGGCACCTCTGTGGGATGCAGCCTGGGAGAGCGGCAGGTGGAGCTGGGGAGTAGCTGGTCCAGCAATGTCCCCGCTGTGCACCGAGCAGGATGTGAGCCTTTAGTGTAATCCGCTGCCTGCAGTAGCATTAACACCTGCAGGGTCACCTGAGCTGCCTCCTGCACACTGGTCACTGCTTCCTGACCTGTCTAAGCCTCAGGACTGCCTTGCCGCAGCTAACAGTGCATCTATAGAACAGCTTCTCTCCTGTTGCTGTGCAGTGGGACACAGTATTCATCAGTGCATGAACAAAACGTGGATTTCTACGACTTGCAGTTTCCCATATAACCACAAACAATTCACTGGCTAAGCTGGAAGTCGGTTCTGGCTCTACCAGCTGCTGGCATCATCTCTTCCTGCCCCAGGGTAGCAGGCTGTGCATAGGAGGCTTGTGCGTGGCATTTTTCACTGTTTGCCTCTGGATGTCTACAGATCACTGGGTTAAAAAATGCTTTGGTGCATGTTAAGAGGTGGCAGCATCCTGAGAGTCATGCAGCTCTCCAGAAAGCCAACCCCTTTACCCTCCTGCACAGTAACAAGGACCCTCATCATGAGGACAAGGAGATGTGCTTAAGCAATATGGAGAAGCTAGCCCCACTAGGCTTTTTTGCACCTACTCCCGCTTTTTTATTAGGTGAGCTGGCTCAGAAATGCCAAACCATGCAAGTCTCACCCAAAACAAATATACAGGGAATCTATTTCCTGTGCGTGAAATGCGTGATTCAAGAGACACGTGTGCCTCTGGGCCCTAGTAACATCCAAAATTATGTGAGCAGCTTTTGTGACTACCTTGTTACCCTCCAGAACAGCTGTGGCACTACAGCCTCCTTTCCTGCAGCGCCTCCTGGTTGTAACCAGCCACACCACTGCCACCATGTGAAGGTGCAGCCAGTGCCTGTGCTCCTGCCGAGTTCCCAAACTCATGCTGTTCTGCTGCTATAAGGGCCTTACTGCTAGGTGGATCTAAAATAAAGGAGAATTTAAAAGTAAAAGTTTTGTTAGGGATATAAAAGTTGTTATCTAGGAGCTGTATGAGCCCATGGCAAATTATGTATCTATGACATAGCTCATCTCATCTCACTTTAGCCATCTAAAGCCTCCAGTCTAAGGCAAACAGCTAACCTCCTGCTACTGTTAGCACAGTAATCACCTAGAATGTATTTCTTCCGTACCACACATCAAAACCAACTGCAGCACTTTACTTTCTGCAATGTTATCACTGTCCAAGGACTAGAACAGGTGCCTGGACACCCAACTTCTACATAGCAACAGTTACGGCTGGTAAATCCCACCATAACAGGGATTTCCTTCAAGAAATTTTCCTTCACTTCCTTCAAGACCTTCTGTGTACAGAAGGAGGAGCAGTTAAGACTGTCCTGTGGAGTTCTTAGCCTCCACTAGCAGGGAGACGGTGCTCCTTAATTTTAGGAACAGTGAGAGGGACAGAAGAAAATGTCTTCTGTCTCATGACATGAGAAGGGATGTGCTTTCCTTCTTGCCAATTGCTGCTTCTCATACTAGAATGTTCTGCATTTTGTGGTGGCCATTCATCTCATCCTCTTTGACTGATTACCATTTTTAGGAAGACAGAGAGAAACAAAAACATCTCGCAAAACAGCTCAGAAATACAGCCCTTGCAAAAGGGCTAGTCTTGAGGTGTTTCAGTGACTCCTAAAAAGTTTCCCAGTGGTGACAAATCTGCCAGCTCCACAGGACGTCAACAGACTCGGGACACACATCAACAGGAAGTTTTCACCTTCTGTAGGCTTAGGAACCTCTGCATGGTTTGAAGATCAGTTTTCTCTAAGTAACTGAAACTTCCATTCAAACATGAAATAAATCAAATTCAAAATCAAATGCAAAAACATAAGAGGTCCTGACTTCCATTGGCAAAAAAAGCACTTTCATCTCCAGGACTATTTTTGGAGAGCTGCAAGGTGGTGGCCTGTGCTTGTATATTCAGGCAGACTTCATAATCTTCAAAACCAAATGTGAATACCAGATTTTAAATCGCTTCATTTAAATTGATATATTAGCTTGTCTGTGACTTAAAACAACAAAGGTATATGTTGTTTTGGGGGTTTTTAACACTGTAATGGAGGGTGTTTGTAGCGAGGAGGGAATGAGTCTTGCTACCTATCCCTGCAACAGGGCTGCTTCTGGGATGAAACCTGGTAACTGATTAATAAGACACAATGGTATTACATCACAGTTTAGGCAGCAAGAGAAGTAATATATCCAATTAAAACAGCAGGGGTAATTTAAACAGGCAGATTACAGTAATCACCCAGGTTGGAATTTGGCCAGGACAAATGGGTTAACATCCCTACGCTTAACATGAACCTTTTTTTATAACCATAAATAGTGAAGACTTTGATTTCCTATCTTATGGGGGAAGGTAAGGGTTTGGTTTTACTTTCACTTGTGCTGCTCTACGAAATCCTTTTGGGTCAATGAGGTTTACACTCATTTTTGTAAAATAAGTGTTTGGTCCAGCATGCTGCAGAGTCCCATGCAGAGCTTCAGCAGAGGCTTGGGAGACAGTATATCCTACAGAATCATTAAATCCTGATGGCGCTTAAGGTATTCCTTGGATAGGTTCCATCTGGTTCTGACCTGGCCTGACTCTACTTAATTTATGAGATCTGATGGGATTGCTGCTGCCCAGGAATGACACTGGAGTAACAGGCTCTACTCTTAGACTGCTGCCTTCCCCTCCGCTTATAAGTCTATGCTGTGGAATGTAACTAGTAATGAAAGTTACCAAAGTGGATTTAGAGTACAATCAGTGGAAATCTAGTCTAGTTCCACTAAACCCCTAAAATGTCACCACTGTAACGGAGATCAGGACCTGCCACATGTTTTAGCTCACTACTTCTGGCAGCAGTTGCAAATATTTTGCTCTTAGAAGGTGCAAACGCTAAGAATCTAATGCAAGGAGACTCTAAAACTTTTAATGAATCAGACCCTTGAGGTTTACTTTTCACTCATTCGTTTTGGAATGCAAAATATATAGTTCAATTAGATAATAATAATTCTCCAGTATCATCCAATTATAAATCTTAATATCTATAAAAGCCCCACATGAAACAAGAATTCTACATGACAAGCACAAAGGGATTTGTGCTTGACTTTCTTTTAATCCAACATAAACAGGAGAATAATTCAATCAATCAGTTCAAATGAGTTCTACAGCAAAAAATAAAAACTGTTATCCCAGAATGATAAATGGAGCTTTGAATACAATGTTATCTATGAGTTTTGGGGGGAAAAAATCTAAGACAGTAAGAAGAAAAGTAAGCACAACAGAACACAATAATAATTCAAGAGGCTCTAAAACTTGTACCAATATTTAAAACACAAAACTTTTCTTGCAAGGGAAAAAAAAATTACATAAGAGAAGAAACAACAATTGGCTCACAAAATGGATATTACACTAACATTACAATAAAATAGATTCCTAATAAGCAATTTTGCAACTGTTACTTCTGTTCAGATCTCATATTGATTCAAATAACCTTTGCAATAATTAGCTGTAGCTCAAAAAAGATAAACGAATCATGAAAATATACAATTGTTCTGGACAAAAGATAGAGAGCACTTCAGTGTTTCTAGCCCTGATCTCCAATTTGCTTATTATTAGAGAAGACAGGAGTAAATACAAAAGCTGGCTATTTCAGCCAGGCAATAGCTAATGCCAAGAAGAGAATGCGCATTCAAAGCTGTCCCAACTTGCTGCCTAATGAGTAGCAATTAATCCATCTTATTGTATTTCAAAATGCTGAAGACTCCATTCACATCAAAGGGAATTTTTCAAGGCTTTTATCATTGTTCATTTAAAAAGTATAGAGCTATCTTTAGCATATTATAATTGACAACAATATTTCCTTTTTATCCCTCAATGCGGAATGTAGAATAAAGGATTTTAAAACATGTAATAGGTGTGAACTGTAGGCATTTTAACGTTTCTTTTTTGTCTCTGTTTAATTAATCTTGTGCTATGAAAAAATATCTGAAATAAAAGTCTAAAATAGATGTATATCCTGCTGTGAAGACCTTTACTCTCTATTTATGCATAACTTTCAATCCATCTTTTCTCTTGAATAGACAGAGGTGACTTTGGCTCCCTGTCAGTACAAAGGTGGGAAATACTGTAACCTAACACTATGGACTGGTGTATTTGACATGGAAATACAATATTGGAGCGTAAAAATTCTGCTTTGCCTCCTCCAGTCTCTGTATGAGAGGAAAGTCATTAAGAGGAGCCACCTTTCAGATCTGTCGCCAAAGACAGCTTTACCTCAGCCTCTGTTTCCATTTTCATGAGGTGAAATTTCTGTAGCTTCAGGAAGATTTTAATAACCTCTGAAAGTTAAGATAAAAAACTCCAGAAATAGGAGTATTTTCATGCTGTGAGAAGAATTAAAATGTACAACATCCCTGGAAGGGCTGATGGGACTTTGTCTACTGGTGGTCTTGAAATGCAGCAATAGCAATTACAGGCAAAAGTTCTCTTTCTTGCAGGTTAATGATCCATCTGTCCAGAGTGACTGTAGGCACTTAACATCAAAGAAAAGGGACACTGCTAGACTATGCAGGCTTTATGGCAAGCAGGTGAGATTTCAATCTATTAGATAAACTTCAATAATGCCCTATCCAATACCATGGGTGCAGACAACTCTGAAGTCTTTCCATCCATTTGGATTTTTGGAGAAAAAACGCTGGAAGATTTGCCTGCTTGCCATGAGAAGGATTCAGATGAAGGTGGGGCAGAAAGATAAGAATGGCATTATGAAGAAAGCCTCTTGCAAGGATGTCAGCTGGAAGACAAGAGCCTCCATACCATGTCTCTGCAATCCTCAAGTGCTTATCATTATTTCAGCTAAAAAAGTGCTAGCATGCAAGGAGTGACCAGCTTCTTTGCAACACACTGCCCCACATACATTTGGGAGGTGAACAGAGGGGATGTCTGGTGGCAAGAGGAAGAAACATGGGAGACGGAGATGACCTTGGGTCAGAGCTGACTAAACCCTTAGCTATGGACTGGCACGAAGGATCTCTGCATTAATACATGGAGTGGTTGCCCTTCATGCTGTGAGTAGGAAATTTGACATCAGATACGTGTCTTTTTTTTATGTTGTAATGGCTCCCCTGGACGCCATCAATCAAAGGTTTTACAAAGTAATTGCAAGCACCAGCTTATTGTTAAAAGGACAAGATTGGCCCAGGTCAGAAACAGTGCTTCACTTGGCTATCATCTTCACAGTCACTTCTTCACCAGTAAATGTGTGCAGCATCCATTTCAGGAGAATGAGAGCTCATCATCTTCTTGAGGAGATTGATAGGGTAGTCCAGGCTGCTGCCAAAATTGCCTCTGTTGAAACAATGGGCAATCACAGATGCCAACATGTATTTACTTTGTCCTACTTTCACATCAGTAATATCCTTCTCAGGCAGTTTTCAAAGAAAACTGGACCATACAGATGGTTCTATACAGGAATAATAAGAAAAACGAGCAGTGGCCCTAACAAAATGTCTGGAGTAGCAGACATCATCTCAGGCCCAAAACCAGCTGTTTCTCCCACTTCCAGGGAGTACTTGCAGCTCCCTGGTAGAAAAAGCAAAGGCTCTGTTTCTCATAAAAGCACCTTCTTGTATCAGTTTCATCTCTTCCATGTGAGGAGAAAAAGGTCAGTGGGAGGTTGCAACTTCTCTGGAAGAAGCCTGTGCAAGAGGGCTGATGTAGTGCTATGACACCTTGTTTGCTGAGACAAAAAATGGCAAGAAAAAGACGAGGGATAGGAGAGAGCCTGGCTCCTCTGCCCTTTCTTGTCAGCCCTCTATCCAGTGGCTGTGGATGAGCCATGAGGGCTTTGTTGGAGCTCCTGGGGTAGCTAAATCCCGAGGTCATCATGATGACCTGCGAGCAGGAGGAGCAGGCTGGGACCCACTGGCCAGCAAGACCTGCTGGGGAAGGGCTGGGGCAGATTTTGTCACCAGGGATGCCTGGAGGGTGGCAAGTCCAGGGGCTGGCAGACCTGTTACCAGCATGCACTTTGTCCTTAGCATGAGTTGTAGAGAGGTGAAGCCAGTATCTCTGCAGAACATTGTGGGGTTGGAGGTGGGAAACTTTTCCTGAAGCAATCAATTCCTTGCATGAAAATGGAGGCTCCCACACACACTACTCAGCTGTGGAGGAGCTGCAACCCACTGTGGGCAGGGGCAGCGAGGCCTAAGGTGACTCCTTAAAAAGATAAAACCCTCTGGATCTCTATTTACTGCAAATGGCATCTAGGCTAAAGGTCTCAAATATTATTAGGGTTTAGCTAGCTTATTTTTTCTTTGGAAACCTTCAATAAAAATCAGATAGCAGGTGCAGCACTTGAATATATTTTTTTCTTTCTGTTTTCATATTTTAAGCTATTCTAGGCATTCAGAAAGGGAGAGATTTTAGAGCACTATATCCAATATTTTTGTCAGGCTCCTAGGCCTGTATTTTGGTATCCAAATGGGCTTTCTGATTTCTGTTGCCCTGAGTGCCCACGAGTCCTTTAAAACTCCGAGAGCTGCTGGTACTCTGCACCTCTCAAAATAAGGCCACCTATTTATATACTTAATCTTAGGCATCAAGGATTGACAATTTAAGCTTAAAATGCTACATATCTCTGTATTATTGCACCCTTGGTTAAAAAGCAGTATGTTTAAGTTGTCTTAGTTGTTCCTTACGAACCCCAATCGCTCAGCCAGTGCAGCTAACCAGCCAGCCACCAACAGCCATACAAGCTTGCCAGCATGCTGCCCACTGCGGACGAAAAACCCAGTGCTTCTGTCAAGAAGGCCTGTTACAAAGCCAGGCTGTTATTTACACGCTGCGGTTCTAGGATCATGGTAAGCATCCACAGTGCTCACTGCTTAGTACTGTGAAAATTGTTTTCTGAAAAATTTTGCTTTTCAGCTAGAAAAAAATCAAAACCCCATGATTTGTTCTCATCTGGAAAAAAAATTGACAAAAAGAAAAATGGAGGGAAGTATAAGATTTACAAGTTCCTTTGATTTTATTAAAAGGAAAAAAAAAATCAACTATGAAAACTGAAAAACCTCCTCTTCCACTTTTAAGTAACATGAAAACAAAACAAAAAGGGTCAAGATCTCCACTGGAGAACCTGAAAAAACAAGCAATCCAAGAAACCCCTATTAAGCATTTCCAAGACTTTCTTTTTAGCCTTAGAATATATTTTATGGAAACCAGGGAAAACAGGGACATGTACAATTAATCATGTCAGATCAAGCAAACGTACTTAATATTCCCTGAAGAGGAATCTGACTGAGGCTCTCCAAAGATTAAATGTCAATATTTTACTTTAAAAAATAAAATTTCAGGGAAACTTGTAAATGGTATGTAACTTGAAGTGTTACTAGAGTGTACTCTAGAAACACCTTATAGGTAGAGCAATCTTGATAAGCTGTGCTCTCTAACACATGGAATAAATGATCTGGTTTAAATATTTTTGATAGCATTTCAAAAGCACAGACAAAAACATTTGGGAACGGTAAACAATTACCCCAATTACCCCTTTGCAAAAAGGAAAAAAAAAAAAGAAAAAGCATCTACACAACTGCATAAAACCCCCGTGTATTTAAATACACTCCTAGCACTTGACTGTTAAAAAAAAATAGACTAACGGGTTAAAAATCAGGTAAAGGTGCTGAGCTGTTACGAAGAGTAGTAGTTCACTTTGCATTTGGACAGTGTTAAAACAACATTTCTAAAGTGGATGCTAGTGCAGGAAACAGAGATTAAACACAAAGAGACGCATACAGCTACCACATGCAGGAAAACAAGGTTACAGGCACAGCAGCACCAGGCACTCGCCCATCACCGCGGGGAGGAGGAAGGGACAGGCATAGCAACCACAAGCCCAAAAGCAGAAAAGCGCATACCTTCAGCTTGGAATGAAAATCACGAGATTTCCTTCTGGCAAGAACCTGAATGTGACTAGACACCTGCAGGGTAGGGGAAGGGAGGAAACAAAGGAAAAGCCTGTAACCATGGAGATGAAAAGCCCCCTACAACTGGGCAAGCCAAACGTACCTTAATGGCGGCTTGAATTTCTCGAACTTTCTTTCTTGCTAAGACCTGTATGTGACTAGACACCTACATTTTTCAGGTTTATAGGAAAAAAACAACAAACAAAAGAAAAACAAAAAGCAAATCAAATTTAAAGTGTCTGGTTTTTTCTTTGAAAAAAAAGAAACTTTTCTGAGGGGAGGAAGTTATTTGCATCTTCAGTAAGCTCTGCTGTTAAAGATACCATATTCCCAGCCAGATACCAAGCTCTTAGCACTGAGGCTTAACAATACAGGTCATCACTGCAGTGACTTTTTTAAGGAAAAAAAAGGAGTGGAAAAAAAAGAAGTCTAACCCACCAAGTTGTGCATTCAGCCACAAGAGAGAAGACACATTTCACAGCTGGATGCAGCATACGTGCTTTGGTACTGATCCCATCCGTGGCCAGGCCCTGCGCTCTTGCATGGGGATCTGACAAGACTTCTACCCCATCTGCCAGGGACGCAGGTGCCCACTCTGACCATTTGCCACTAAACTTGAGACACAATTTGGTACCGAGAAGTTTTATCCATTATTTATTGTGTTCTGCACCTCCAATGAGGAGCCTCAGGCTGTGTTTTGACTCCACTGAAATGCTTTGAATTCTGGAACAAACGATAAAATACTGGAACAACACAGGTTGCTGAACCCAATTCCTCAGTAATGTCAATATCAAGTCTCTTCACAAAACACATGAACTGGGAACTGGTAACTTACAATTATCTTGAGTGTTGCCCAGGTTTGGTCCATTGTCATTACATTTTGGTACAAAATTTGTGTAAACCTGCACTAGACCAGTTGGTCAGAAGTTTTCGCTTGAGCAGTGGAGGGTCTGGGCCAAGATTCCCATTCTTGTTTACTCAGGCATGTACTGAAATCTATGCTACCAATGATGAGGATTTAATGATGCTGCCCAGCATCACTCAGGAGTGCTCAGCAACCTCTGTGTGAAGGTTTAAAACCCGTACAGATAGTAAAAAGCGATAAAGAAAAATTTCATATGCTAATTTGACCCTGGGCATACCATAACTGGTGGTGTATGTTTTTCCTAAGTTAGTTACAATTCCTGTCTGGGAAAGAACAAAGCAAAAGAAAAGGAGAAACAAAGCTTGATTTCATCCCTCTATAAGATCGTTCCATGACAACAGTACCAAAAAGCCTGTATATTTAGTAGGGAAGCAAAAAGTAATGCATAAATGAGCACAGCCCATCAAGGACACCTTCAGAGACTTCTTTGGGAAGCAGCTCAGGAACCAGTCTGCAGTAATTCAGAGTTACACTATTGCTCACAAAGCAATTTTGTAGTAAAACACATAACCAAGTTTTCACACATGTTCATTTGTTTTGCTTTCAGTGGGATATTAGTGGTGTTAAAGGTTATACAAGAAGCACAATCGTAACGTTTAACTGCCCAGTAGAAACTCAAAAATAATAACATTGAAATCTTTCTTAAATACTCATTCCAAAGTGATTTATGAATCACTATAAAGGGATGTACAAGTACGTTGGCAGACCATTGCCATCACAGCCCTCTTAGTTTCATGTCAGCTTTATCAGGACATGCTGGCCAAAATTCTAGCTGCAAGGTCTGTATTTCGACTCCTGATGTGATTACAGGATCCCAGCATAACCCCTGACAACTGGACCTTGTGTGGGCATAGCAGGGAAGACCTTGAGACTTTGTCTGTTGTTTCAGATTTCTCTGCCAACCTTTTGTTTGTTTGTTTGTTCTCCACGTACTGCAGTTTCTCACCTTTCTCATGTATGTTTTCATCCTTTCTACATACATTTTATTCCTAACTGAGAAACACCACTACTCAGGTTAAAATACCACCCAGTCCAACGTGTTTTAAACCTGAGCGTGGGCAGCAGGCAATCTTTCTGCGTGCTGACTCACCTTTCCCTGCAATACAAAACATGAGGAGCATGCGAGCAAATGAGCCTCTGCCTTTCCTTTCCTCACGCATATAGATGGGGAGAAGGGGCATCTCACACTTGATGTTAAAGAAAGCAAGGGTTCTCTGCAATTTGCAAAGCATTTTAAAGCAGTGCAACCACCACAATAAACTAGGCAGACTGTGTGCCTTCTGTGAGGTTGCTGATCATGGTGGATATCATAAAGGATTTAGTCATATGAGATAAGTTAATGGTTGCTTGATAATCATCTGAAAAAGACTTAAGACTGGTTAGAGGTTTATTCTGACTCTCTGATGAATGAAATCTTACTGTGGTCACAAACCAGGAGCCTGAAGGCTCTTAGGGGAATTTTTTATGATTTTTTCATCTTTTAGCAAATACTGCCAGTGAGCTGAAAGCATGATTAGGATCAGTAGTGATAGATAGGTTTTATTTATTTACATCTCATATGCAAGGATCATAACCTCTATTATATAGGTGAATTGACTGGACTTCTAGAACTTCTATTATTCACCACCTCAAAATATCATTATATTCTGTAATCGTCCTTATCAAGGAATAAGGCACAATGCTTTATGCTTCTGCCTCAACTTTTGAATTTTTTTTTCCCAAATACAGGGGATAATAGCTTCATGTATGCATGAATTAATAAAAATGCATCCTCAAACCACCACTGAAATGATGTACAACAAAAACAAAACCCCAGAGTTTGAAATATTTTCTAAACAGCATGTATTTAATCTGAACAGTGAAGTCAATACATCATCTCATCAGAGCTGAAGCAGACAGCCACTGCAGCCAAAAATGCCATGTTTTGTTATTCATTGACATGCATACTTCCCCACCAGGTTATTTTACCTGCTTCCTGGTCCGTGTCTTCCCTGTTCTAAGTTTGATGTATCTGGCTATCAATTCATTCCTACCTGAAAAAAATAAAATTCATGATAAGGGACAAGCAGCATCACATCCATGAACACCATCAAAATATCAAATTTAAACATCTGAGTTCCATGCATATGAGGCTCACGTTTTCTTACGCCTACTCCACTTTTCCTTTACAAACTACTTATCAGTATTTCACATTGTTCATCAGTATTTCCCTTCCCTCTCCTTAACAGACATCGTATGTGCCACAAAAAACTATGCAGAGGGCTACAAATTCAGTGTTTTCCCACTGAAGTCCTTCAGCTGTTCGCAGGCAGAGAGGCACCTCCTTGTCCAGCGGTCCAGTGAAGTAGTATGCCTTGTCCAGGATGATTTCACTGGAGAATTCCCTATCCAGGTGCTTACACAAGGTCTGGGCTCCTCTGGTTTTGCTTCCAACTGCACTGGACCCCTGCTGGGAGGAGCAGCTGCTCAACAAGGTTGTGTGCCACCTGAGCCAAAGTGCCAATCACCCAGATGTTATGGTTTCACATGAGCTTTTCTACAAGTTTTTTAATTTTATGTGGTAGACAGCAAAATCTATCCTTCCTGCCAGGAAGCACTCTGCCTCCTCCACTGACTGAAATCGCTGTCCCAGTTCAGCAGGTTATCAATCACACTCTTAACTCTATACACAAGACTGGTCACCCTGTGGTGCCTAAGTTCCTGCTGCAGTGGGGCTGATCAACACAGTGGTTTGTTATTTAGAGCTCTATTTCTCTTGGAAATGTATAGTATATCCAAGTCTCTAAAATGGCTATTTGACTCCTCTTTAGTCACACTTTATGCATCCTAACACAAACCAATATTTTCTTTCTAAACAATTTCCTTCCTAAATATTGCTGACATGGAAGATAACACAGTTTTATGTGGTGTCCTGTTTATTTTCACTGCATGTTATGTTACTTCTCCATGAGTTGTAATAACTTAAATATACTTGTTCAACAATCCTACGTTATGGAGTTATTTGCATTCGGCACAAGGGATAAGTAGTCTGTGTGCAGAAAAAGAGAAAACTGATTTAGTGGTAAGCTGAAAATGAGGAGGTTAAGAAAACTTGTCACCCATCAAGGTATTTTGAAATGGATGGGGGAGTGCAGAAAGTTATATCAGCTGGGGAGTGCAGAAAGTTATATCAGTCAGGGACTGAAACTCTTTCAGTTTGATGTTGTGGGAGAAAGACAGGAAAGTTTTGAAGTAGTATGCCTGTGTCTAAAGGGTGTTTTGTTGACTGGAAGATTTAATAAAATTAGTCAAACTGGAACTTGATTTTCACTTTTCTTTTTGCTTTCCCCTCTGAGCCTTATTTCACACCCTTTGTATCAAACATCTCACAGCTCCTGCCTCTTCCATGGTTTGTTTGCTAATGGGTACTAGAATATGAAATATCAACACACTTCAGAGTGGAGCTGTTTTCTCCAATTCCCTTTTTGTTTTGGTCTGAACTTATGCCAGGTTTCCCACAACCACTGTAATGGTGATGTGAGGTTTGTAACTCTTCAGCAGACGTCCTGTTCAAACTTCAAGAGGTAGATTTTGCATGAGCAAATAGTTACACAAACAAGCAATATTCCTGCACACAAACAAAGGATTCCTGTATGCAAAAGGATCAGTTAGTTACCTAATTTCACGCGAAGACCTTGTTTTTTGGCTGGACAGCTGTTCTGCAGCCTGTCACACCCACAAGATACTTGCTGTGTGCAGTGAACAAGAGCCTTTGTACTCATGGAATGAAAACAGGGAATGCTCAGTCCCTGTATCTCTGTATTCTCATGTTCTTTCTCAGCATCTGAACAGCTCACTTCAAATACAGAGAATTAGTTTTCATAGTGCTGCCTGTCCTCGTACATCCTTTTCTTGTAACAACAGCTACCTCATGGTGACATGACGGCACATTCACTTGCAGGTGTTGGGCATAGACAGAAATGGAGCTGCTTTACTCTTCATTAACACTAGATGGGAAAGTTCTACAGTGGAAAAATATCATATAGTTTGGAAAAAAGGAGCCAACAAAGAGGTCAAGAGCTTGAGACCATAGCAATAAGAAGGGTGAGGAAAAGGTATACAATGATAGCACATCGTAATAAATGTGCTTTGGACAAGAGGTTTTGAAAACCCGCCTGCCTGGTTCTTTTTATGCCTCTGGAGTGTTCCTGTAACTGAGTATCATAGAATCATGGAATAACCAGGTTGGAAGAGACCCACCGGATCATGGAGTCCAACCATTCCTATCAAACACTAAACCATGCCCCTTAGCACCTCATCCACCCGTGCCTTAAACACCTCCAGGGAAGGTGAATCAACCACCTCCCTGGGCAGCCTGTTCCAGTGCCCAATGACCCTTTCTGTGAAAAATTTTTTCCTAATGTCCAGCCTAAATCTCCCCTGGTGGAGCTTGAGGCCATTCTCTCTTGTCCTGTCTCCTGTCACTTGGGAGAAGAGGCCAGCTCCCTCCTCTCTACAACCTCCTTTCAGGTAGTTATAGAGAGTAATGAGGTCTCCTCTCAGCCTCCTCTTCTCCAGGCTAAACAACCCCAGCTCTTTCAGCCACTCTTCCTAAGGCCTGTTCTCCAGCCCCTTCACCAGCTTTGTTGGTCTTCTCTGGACTCGCTCCAGAGCCACAACATCCTTCTTGTGGTGAGGGGCCCAGAACTGAACACAGGATTCAAGGAGTGGTCTCACCAGTGCCAAGTACAGAGGGAGAAGAACCTCCCTGGCTAGCAGACAGTAAAGAGATGCACAAAAACTAAAAAAACAGGAAGATGTATTTCACCACTTGCCAATGGGGAGCCCGAAAGAGTGGTAGCCTTCAAAAGCAGCCCCCTGTGATACGGTGAGATTCAGAGATCACCACATTACTGCCATGACTGGTATGATATTTCTAAACACACATTTTGATTTAATTGTGGAATGTCCACCCTTCAGAAAGTACCTCCTTCACATATCTTTAAGTATGTGCAAACGTTAAGCACCCAGAATAGGCTTTTTTTTCAGTACTAGAAGTATTGTCAGGTTGTCCTTATAGCAGTCAGTGACTCCGCAAAGTCAATTACTCTATAAGGTAATGTAAAGAATGTATTGCCATTTCTTGCTCCTCCATCTGTAATGAAGATGTTTCATATATAAAAGTCACCAGCCATAGCTAAGGAAGGAAAAGCTAAACCTGCTCACAGCTTCACAGTTTTATTCCCAGTCAAGAAAGCTAAAAAACTATTTTTAAAGGAAAGCTCAGATTCCTAGGCAGCCACTTGACAGGAAAAGCAGCTTTAAAAAAACACCAAGCACTGAAAGTCTAGACTATATTATTCAAAATACCAGTCAAGTGCTGCCTCCAATTCAGCCCCAGTCCATCCATGAAGTTCTCTGGCTTGAATCAAGGAGGTGTTTCTCCAACCGTTTATCTAGCCCGGCAGGGGTATGACTAACAAGATTGTGGTTTTGCAAAGTGATCACTTCCCCTTAAGGTGAAGTCGAGCTGCAGTGTAGCTCAAGAAGAGTCAATAGGGTGGAATAATTTGACTTACAGGGAGCAGTCACTCTACAAGGAGCCATACAAAGTGGCCAAGGAAACAGTCACATTTTCCTTACAGCCATGTTTTCAACACAGCAAAGAAATGTGCACCAGGGTAAGCCAGTGCAGAAGATACTGTAGCTTCATGAGGCTCAAAAGTTTACAGATTTTGTGTTATATACCAAACATCGGTGCTCTTCTTTACCAGCTCTGATAGATACTAACAAAATAGATCTTATCTCCTAAGGGTCAGGGCCCAAAGAGGATTTTAAAGAAAGGAAGGCTGAATAATCCTAAAAAACACTTTTTCAGGTTCTTGGAAATGAGAAGAGCCTGAAACAAAAGGAGGCAAAAGGAATTTCTCTAAGTGACCATTAGAAACCTTAGGGTGAAAAATGCTTATTAATAAATAGATCTATTTTACACTAAGGAGAGTTCAGCTGTAGAAATACTTTCCATACACGCCCTCCCTCACGCTCCCTGTCATATATATATCTGGGAAATTGCCTGGCAGCAGAGAACAGGTCAGGTTTACGAACTGCAAATGTTTATCTCCTTCTTGCCATCTGCTACAACAGTCTCCTACTTTGAATGTTTTGGTTCAGGTATCAAAGAGAGGCATAGTGAGGTGGCCAGCTAGATAAAATATCTTTACAGCACAGGAATCTTTTTCCAAGGATCTTGAAAGGATCAGGGGAGGACAACAACAGATATTTTACATAGGCTGCTTTTGGGATTTTTTTGTTGGAATTTTTTTCTTTAAATTCAGGCTTTATCTGTCATGCCCTGCTGTGCCATCAGTGCAATTGCAAACTATAATTCTCCTCGGACTGATGCTGAGGAAGAGGCATTTTACACAATGGAACACTTTTTTTAATTAGGGCAGGAAGTAAAAAAGGGGTTCAGCTAGAAAACAGTGCAGGTGCTCAGCTAGAAAACCTGTGAGGCTTTGTAGGATCTAGAAGTCTCTCCCGGGAACGCCAAGGGCAGCCCTGTTCCTGCCAGCCACGGGACACGGGCTCCCTCCACCTTCCCAAATTACTGCCCCATCCCCAATGAGTATCACCCTGAATAAGTGAGCGTGTGGTGATCCCAGACATCTCACAGGTGGCATGGAGGACTGACATTTCTGCTCTTGTTCAAAATAAGTGGAAGCAGCTGCAAAGTGGGGAGGATCCCAAATGCCTCTCCCCCAGGGAGGCAGTTGTTGCTGTAACAGAAGGCCCTTGTGCAGGGAAGCCTCCTCCACTAACGTTATTCCAACAACAGCCTAAAGCAGCCCCCAAAAAAGTCTTCATGAGGCTCACGAGTGCTGCCCCTTGGTGCTGAGGATGGGTTTGGCCTCACTCACTCAGCATCAGCAAGACCTTGAGAAGTGAAAATTTCCCCCTGGGGGAGAAGGGCATAACTGACGACCTCTCCACAGTCCAAAAATGGCACTACCGCCTCTGTGCAGGAGCCACCAGGCACCACAGGCAGCTCTACCAGGACCTACATGACCTGTAGACATGCCCCCAACCACCTTAGGTCCTTTTCCTCGGGGTCCCAGGAAATATGCTCAAACCCAGCCCCAGCCAGCCGTGGGGCAGCAAACTGGTGCATCATGTGCCTGCAGAGCCACTGGTCGTGTGGCGGGTGGGCATGCATCTTTATTTAGAACATTAATGACAAAAATGAAACCTCCGCCCTCCCAGCTCCCAGTAATAGGCACCATCCGAATGCGATAAAAATAGACAAGTGTGGGAAATCAAGCCAGTTAGCAATTTGAAAATGAACAGCTAATTTTAAAAATTTTTCATACTCAGCAAAATAATTCCAGTAATGACCAAGTAGAAAATCCTGTTCTTTTCACGTAATAGCGTGCTATGAGTTTCTCCTAATTCTACAAGACTGTGGGTTTGAAATAGGTGTTTCACAGCCTTAGTGCAAAGTCTGATGACAAAGCTGCACAAACATTTCACCTCCCAACTCATGCTCATGGCTGTATTTTCACCATGACAAGGCTGTTCATATGGTTTTGGTAAACTTCATTTCTGGTCGCCTCTGCTTGAAGCTGCTGCACTGGCCTGGTGATTGCCAAGTACTGCGTATGTGCCCAGGGGCCAAATGTGGAGAGGCAGCAGGAATTTTGCATGATGAGGAGCCTGCTGATGAGCTTGCGTGCCTGGGACAGCCCCTGTGAGCAGCACTGAGCCCTTTGTCTCACTGTTGAGCACAAGCTGGATCCCGATTCTACTCGATGTCACAGGGGCCCATGCGTGAACATTGTCAGTGGGGACGGGCTGATTTCAACACTCTCCTACATCAGAAGGTAGCCACAGGGCCCTTGGGCAGCTGGGCTCATAGCCCATGGAAGATGAGCCACTACAGAGCAGCTCTCAGCCCCAGTGCTTCTCTGTTCATTTTGCCAGGAGAATATCCAGCTTTGGGAGAGCTCACCTAAAATTTTCCGGTGCCGCTTTCTGAAGATGCTTTTAAGCTAAATTGGCTAACAAAAAGCCTCTTGTAGATAAAAGGGCTCTGCAAGTCAACAACTGGCTAAGCAGTTTAAACCCCTAAGTAAGGCATCCTCTATTTAAACGTTATAGGCAAATCTAATTTAAGCTTTTAAAAATATTATGGGCAGGTGTTTAAGTCGTCCACACACTGGGTTTTGCGAGGGCTTTGAAGGGGGCTGGGCGGCGCTTCCCAGGCGGGCAGCATTTTGTTCAGACAAGCTTTCTGCAGAAGGCCACGTGACATAGGCCAAATAAACAGCATCTGGGGATTTTCAATTACAGACCTTCACCCAGCATGCCTGCACTGTAATCTCTACCAGATGAGGCTCAGGCCTCACTATTTTCAATAATTCACACACTGTGTACACATAACATGACAATAAGGGCATTCATGCAACCGCCTGATTCGCACATCAAAGCTCCCAAATGGCCAGCTGTAAGCATGCTTACTGCTGAATAATTCATTCTTTTCACAGGCTTGAAAAAACGCTCAGCGGGAGTTGGCAAGCTTGTGTTCTTTCCTGTGTGGTATGCTAAACTCAAATTTTGAAAGAGGTACAGCCCCACTAAAGAGTCAGAGATCCAACTATTTAAATGTGCATTTGCGAGCTTTCGGATGGCTGCTCACAAGAAAAAAAAAAAAGTGCTACGTTTCCAAGTGGGTAGGGGAGATAAGATGAAATAGCCTACATTTGCCAGGGCAGGTGTTTAATAGAAATAAAATGATAAAACTGTTTTCCAGATACTAAAATATTTTTTACACATATTATTCCTCACTAAACATCTTAAGATATACCAGAGGCCTAACAGTTAACAAGTTCAGCAAACTTGAGATTTCCACATACTTAGCATAAATTTTCTACTGTATGACAAAGAGGGTTTTAGTTAAGACTAACACATATGAAAAAGGCAAACATAAACACCACAGCTAATTCTGTAACTCCTATTTACTGTACTTACAGATCTGGGTTGAATACTAATTTGTAGATGATATTTTAACAACTCCAAATTTGCAGCTGTGTCTCTGAACATTTAGCTCGCAACTGGTAAGCATACCAGATTTTGAAAATCCTTTGGTTTTACACAACAGAAGCATAATTTCTTTAAGAAGAAAAAAAAAAAAGGAAGAGAAAAAGAAGGATCTGCTTCATAATATCAAGTTTTCTTGACTGTCAATCAATGCCAGAACCAGCAGGATCAACTAGTCGTGACCTCTCCTTATAGCAAACACATGCTGCTTACCAGCTGTGGACTGTGTTTTTTACACCCTTTTCTCTATCATTCAGAATGGCTTCCTCCTAATCACAATAATCCCAAAAGTGCTAAAACATATCAATCGTCCTTTAAGCCCTGCCTACAAAAGGCCAGCCGTCCGGCCTTTATGGGCTTGTCCAACAGCAGCTGATACTTCATTCAACTACAAATCCAATTTAGCAGTTACAAGAGGTTTAGCATCACTGGAAAAATATTGGTGTTGATCCTGCACTCTTAAGTCAGCAAATATTCCTTTGCCATATTGTTTAGCTTTTTCTGCCATATTTACACTTCTGCTGGATTTGCCTGAGTGACTTCAACAACAGCATTTAACCTTTGTACTGGTAATATTTACAGTTGATCAAATAGTGATCTCAAAAATAAGTTTACCACAATTACAGAAACATAAGCCTATTTGTATTCCAACTGTTACAATTCTGAAAAAGATCCCAACCAACAGCCCTAAAACCAAACAGTAATTTCATTCAAAACCATACAGCACACCTTACATACTTGTTGTGCAGGATGTTATTTATTATAGCCCTTTGGGCAAGTTCACAGCAATTCTTTCACTTATGTATTTTTAATTGCCAAGTTAGCTAATGCAAACACTCCCTCCACCCCCCTCTTTTTTCTTTCCTTTTCATTTTTCCCCTTCTTTAATAGCAGTACATATAATGCCTTAAAAGTACAGAAAGAACACCCTTTCTAGGGAATTTACTACTACTACTAGCCCAGATCTGTGAAACTGTGGGACTCCTGAGTTTAGGCAGCCTTTAATAACGGGAATATAACAGGAGATAACTCCTGTGGCCCTGTGGAAGAGAACAAGAGCTGCTTTTCATGTGCTTTGTATCAAAAATAATCAGCCTCAAACCTGCATCAAGCACAGGATTCCCATCTCTCTGCATGGTCAACTGCCAGGGGGCTGGGATTGCCTCCCTCATCCACACTCCTCTAGGGAATGGGGTGAAGGCAAAAGATGTAACCCAGTGTATTAGACCTGCCGGATCTTGTTGTTTAACTCTGCACCAAATCCTTCAGAGCCAAAGTTCTCTGACTCTGAATTTAAGTAGGGACCATGCACAAAAGTGGCCCTCCCATAAAGACCAGAGGGTTCCTAAAATGGGCTATAAGAGCTGTCCAAGCGGTGTGGGTGTATGCAGACACACACAAGATTACAATAAGCCACTTAAGTATTATTATACACAAATTAACTGCTTGCAAAGTGTACTGTAACTGGGTTGCCCAAGAGGACAGGGAAAAGAAAAGATCCAAGAAACAAAATAACCAAAATAATCCCTTTGGATGCTAATGAGCGAACAATTACAATGACTTGTTGACGTTATATCATAATGATACTTCCAAGGAAAAGAACTTTTTGTGCATTGTATTAAAACCAACAATAAAACAGTCCCAGACTGAAGCAATACCACAATTTAATTTATACAGCAAAAGGGAAATGACCTAATGGTAGCACAGAAAGATATTCTCTGCGTGTCAAGTCTAACCTTTTTTTTTATACTAGATTGTTTTAAAGAAAACAATGAAAAAGACTCATAGACACATCTGGTTCAAAAGTCTTCATTGACACTAATGCAATACACTGGATTCTCTTTGGCAGGTCTTCAGACTGGGAAATATTCCACGTAAGCAATGTTTATTAATTTTCTTCTTCTGAGTTTTTAAAAGCACAGACAGAATATATTTCAAAGAGAGAGGAGTGATCCAGAGATCTCTCTGAATATTCATTAATTAATATTTTGTCAGTGTCAGTTGTCTCAACAAAAGGTTATACAATTTACTCTAAGCCCCATTTAATTAAAATTTAAATGTTACAAAAATACATGGAAATTTTTTGCTCCCTTGTAATTATATTATTTTCTACTTACTATAAACTGTATTTTACTGCAACCAAAAATGCATTTCAAAACAAACAGAAATTTTTAGGCTTCAGAATATACAAAGAAATCCCCACAGGAAAAAAAATAATCCCCAAACTTGACCTTTAGGATCTCTCTGGATCAGCTACAGATGTTTAGTAGATTATACAAAAACCTAGATGTCCTTAATCTGACATTTTTTTCTTTTTTTCCCCCTGCTATGATAGGAACTCTCAGTAACCTATCTGTGAAGACCCTATGCAACTTCCACTAGCATACATGATTGCTGCGTTGTTTTCCAAGGTAAGTGCAATTTTTTAAATGTGAGCAGTTCAGAAAGAAGACTTTTGCCCAGTGCTGCTGACAGAAAGTCTGATTTGGACAGGAATCCTTCAAATACACAGACAATAGGCTGGCTGACCTGTCATGCATGATGGATGAGTTAAGGGGATTAAAACCACTATTTGCATTAGAATAGATAAAAATTAGCAAAATAGAATTTCTCAGTAGGTGGCTTCAATTCTGTTTGTTCTCATAGGCAAAATGAAGTTCATTTTTAAAGGAATTACAATTGTTTAAGTAAAGTTCATTTGTAGAGGAGAAATTTTGGATGCTGGTTTGCTTTCTATTGTTTATTCTTTAAGAAACCCACTTTAACTATCACTACAACAGTATCCTTTTCCCCCATGTTTAATATTAAAACATTACACAACTAAAATGTTTTAACCATTTTAAATTATATGACTATCTTAATGCTTACGTGCTTCTAAGCTGCATATACCAAAAAAAGAAGCTTGAGTTCAGAGAGAGATGACCAGAAAGACAAAAAAAATACTTTAAATTGTGTATCGATGTTTCACTGAAGTGCTGAGTATGAGCCTGTGATTCAAGAACTGTAAGAGGCAGATGCATGTTTCTTTTGACTAGAGTCATGTTGCACAGTGATGATTCTTAAAAGACTGAGGCTGCACAAAGTATCACAATGAAAGATTCACCTTATAGAATAGCATTATATTGTTTACACAATATACCTTTGAAATAAACCTCTATGAACAAGTCAGTGCACACAAGCAGGCAGACAGATGGAAGAACTGCAGAAACATCCATGGACCATCCCAATCACTCCTGCAGAGAGTAACCAAGGTTTGCTTGTCAAACAAGATTTGTGAACGTAACAGAGGTCCCCCTCTCTGCAAGCCTCACGCATCCAATTTGCAGACAGCAAGCAGCCTCCAGAAAATCCAGCACATTTTAAAAAACACGTCTGTGTACTTCCAAATATGTTTTTGACCTCCTTGCCCATTTTAATGGTGGGCTGCAGTCAGACTAGTTATACATCCCACAATGCCTCGCAGCAGCATTAAGAGAAAGAAAAACTGAGGCATTAAGGGGGGTGAATTTCTTCCACTGATGACATTACAAACGCGAAAAGCTGTGACATGATTTCTCAACTCAGCATTTACTATAATGAGATTTTAAGAGAGCAGGTCACTTCTCCTGCTCAGTGATGGGGTTTTCTGGCCAGATCAAGAGGCTGTCTAAAACAGGTCAATGCCAAACCCCATAGCCAGGGCTGGGGTCCCACCATACGGCTCCCAGGGAGGAGTTGTTAATCTGCAGACAAGGGGTGACACAATCTGCTGCCTTCATTTTCAGCTCGACAGACCCTGCAGTGGCATTTCATACAGCCCTTTGCAAAACCTGTTTATTTAGCTTATGAAATATTTGGTGTCTGTGTCCCATGCAGTTAAGATGCTTTATTTTCACTGCAGGTGCAAAGAGGTATTTAAATGTGCAATATGTCCAGGGTATTTGGACTCAGCTTCTGTTAGATGACAGATTCTGACAGCAGATGGGCCAAGGGGAGAAACGTTTGACCAGCATATGAAAGAGCTTGGGATATATCCAACACTAACCTTGGTTTCCAAGTTATTTCACAAGCACAAAGTAACATTTGTGGAGATTTTATAGCTAACAATGTCATTCTAGCTCCAGTACAATAAATATTTTGTTCCAATTATGAACCCACAAGAGAGACCCACAACATACTTGAGCTACGGGGTAAGTAATTTCTTGCAAATCCAGTCTCAAAAGATGCTTAAAATTGGGACTCCCTTAACTCATTTTTTAGCCTAGAGAAAGACCTGTCCACACTATGAACCCGTCCATATCAGCTGCCCATACCTGCTTCCCTGCTGATCCCATCTGAGTCACTGGTGGTCAAGCTAAAGTGAAGGACAACAATGTCCCTGCACTTCTGATGGATCTCAAGAACATCAGTCCAAGGGGAGAAGAAACCTTAATGTTATTGTGAATTTAGTTATGAGAACATGACAGGCTGTTAAAGACCAGAAGATACCCCTGCTTTCTTTGAAGCTCAGCCTGCTGACTCTTCCTGCCCCTCTGCCCCAGGCTCTACCGATTCCAGCAATCCACAGTATGTCCCAAGCAGCAAAAATACCACATTGCCGATTTAATTATCATTGAAAAGACCCATTTGTGTTTTTCAAAATCTGCACGATTATCTTGCAAAATCGTAAGAAAATTTTGCTTCGTGTATCCATCATGTGCATTAGAGTTCTAATACTTGCAATTTTCATTATAAATTATTTTACCTAAACCAGTTGCTTTGGATGATGGGAGGGCTCTTTTAAAAATAATTTTTGAGGGATAGGATATCCCAGAGAACCAAAAGAAAATTAGTTATTTATATTCTTTTTACCACTTATTTGTTTCTAGAGTAAATCACTACTTTCTTTTGCTTCCCAGCTCATGCCTTTACTTTACATAACATTTATCCAAAAAGTGTACATTTGGAAAACTCTTTGCTTGTTTTGGATAAATGAGTAATGGAGTGCAGACATGGCTGCATGTGTAATTTTTAATCCCACTTTCATTAAGCAGTAGAAGAGAAATTTTACAGTAAGGTTGTTTTGTGGCTGAGTACCACTGACGTGGGATTGGGAGAGGAGACTGGGTTGTCAGCCACAGCTTTGCTGTGTTTCCTGGTTGAGTCCCTATACTCTCTTCAAAGGTTTTGCCCGTTATAGAGGTTGGCTGTCTAAAAAGTTGTAGTGAAAAAGGTGCAGGAAAGATCAATCCACTTTTCTACCTGATGCACCTCCCCTCCACCCACAACAATGCCAGCACACTTACTGTACTGAACAGCCTCTGCTACCAGTGGCTTCTAGTCCTGACTGCAACAATGGACATAACAGAAGGAACAAGAGGACTTTTCTTCTTAGCTCCAACATGCCTCACCCCAGACTGGCATTAGGACAAGGGCAGGGGGACAGGGCAGGGGGACAGGGGCACAGTCCCCACAGTTAACATTACTAGACCTACAACGGGTGCACTGGCACAGGCTGTGAGCATAGCAACCTCATGTAGCAAAGAACGAGAGTTTAAATACACAGAGTTCTGCAACTGCATTCAACTTTTCCTAATGTCACTTCAGAGATTTCAACCTCTACCATGCCTTCAGTTTGCTCATGTCACTTTAACATGTTTAGTTTAACCCGCTAATAGGGTAACCTGTAGTCATCAGCGCATAAAATGATTTAATTTTTCTTTTGAGCTCTTAATGCACTTTTCTTTCCCCTCTTCCAATGCATGCACTCTCTCTCACACGTGGTCTCTCTCTCATGCTCTCGCCTCCCTCCTTAAGCAGTAAGGACAAGTAATACCAATCTTTTCTCTTCCTCAGTTGTTTCCAGGATAACCCTCCATCCCATATTGGTTCAGCTTTAAAGACCACTGCTCTTCTGCCCAGCCCATACCATACACAATCTACCCTAATGAACTCACAGCGTGTCACACAACATAGAGAGGTTATTTTGCAGGCGCTACTTCCTAATGAGCAAAGCAGTGGCTGGATGGATGCATCTTGGCACATGGAGAAGTGCAGTATGAAGTGAGAGAGTGGTCTTGAGCTTCACTGGTGCATAGCAGAGACCAACAAATAAAAAAGGGTTTAAAAGCATTAACCACTGTATGGGTGGTTTCAACCTTCCAATACTGGTATGAATTCAGATTGAGTCCCTTGGCAAAAGGGGTATTTGAGATCAGTGGCAATGTGATCAGCATCCCTGTTCCGAATTCACGAGTTTCTGCCTATGCAAGCACAGAAATAGTAATCCGATGCTTTGCTAAAACACAGGCACTGTACAGAGTACTATACACACCTAAATTTCTGCCAAGTCTACCTGGCACCAAATTTCTTAGTCTTACAAACCTCCAAGCACTCTACTATATTTTGATCTTTTTATAGTATATGTATCCGTCATGGAGGCATTTTCACTGAGGCACCTGGCAAGCCCATCCTGAACCTGGCAGCTGTACCAGTACCAGCATTTTAGCACACACTAAGTTTTTGCTATTAAAAGACATCAAGAAATGGTTGTTGGGTCAGCCAGATATCCCACCTGACATCAGGCATAGCTATAACATATGCATGAAGAGATTAAATAAGTGCTGTAGAGACTTTCAAGAGCGATTGCAAGAGTGACATCCCTTTCATCTTTTGTGAGATTATCAGTGCTGACCCCTCCAGCTACTAAAATGAGCCATAGGACGATTTTCCATAGGGACTGCTAGACTTGGTAGTCTCAGGTTAATAGTTGGACTGGATGATCTTAGGGATCTTTTCCAACCTAAATGATTCTGTGAGTCTATGACATAAGAACAAGAAATAAAAATATACTTACTTACCTCACAAATGTTTATATGAAGCTATTAAAAAGCTGAGATTTAAAACAACGCATTCATGTAAAAGAAAATGAAAGGTTGTTTCTAGTATGGCTGATGCAGTTATGTTTTCTGTTGGGGGAAATTTACAGCCACGTTATTGCTGTCAAGGAGGGTAGTGAGCCACAAGGATTTCCAGATGCCATGTGTGAAGTTTCTCATTTCCCCTACTATACTAACGTACATTATCACCCAAACGCAAACAAGCTTTAAAAAGTATCTGTCATTAAACCACGTGTGGCCCCTTTGCCTGAACTTAAGAGATCTGTTTGGCTTTTTTTTAATTTTCCTTTGCTTTCCTTTTAAGCCAGATGGGAGACTGTACTGTAGCATTCCCCAGGGCTCTAATAGCGATCATACTGATGTCAACAGTTATAACTTTGGGCTTCATCCCTACTGAACGTGCACCCTGTCAGTAAGAAAACCTAGCTCTGCCAAACAGTAACATTTCACTTGTAGAGAGTCAAAGGAGTGGAGGAGTTGCTGCCCTGACATTTCTCAGAACACCTATGAGTGTGAAAAGAGAGATTTAAAAGGAAAAACAGATTCAAGTTTCGTCCGTACCGTAAATACAATTTGCCACGCCAGCAGACAGCTGAGGGATCTGTCCTGCTGTATGGACACCACTGAGCAGCAGGGACAGTTTCTTGCACAGAAGACCATCCTCACATCTAGCAGTGTGCTTATAGAGATGGCAACTCCATGTCAAAAGGACATTAAAAGGCAAAGACCACCTCCAGGACAGCTTCAGCAAGCCTGAAGCAGACCAGTGTCTCTCATGGCTGCTTGGGATTACTGTGTGCTGATGCATGAGGCTTTAAAGGGAGTGGGTACTAAAGAATGCCTTGCAAATAATGACCTTTCTGCCTCTTACTATGAGAACAGTTAGGAGAATTAAACCTAGAAAATATTATGCAAGGGAAGACCCAACTGGATTTGTTTTAAAATAGGGAACACAGAATCAGGACATGACAGCATCTGTCACTCCAGCTGGATAACTTCCACACTTCTGTAGGGCCAGGGGCACAAAGTGGCACCTGTAACTGAGGTACACTTAATAGAATGGAGGCTGAAGAGAGCACTGTGTCAGTGGCAATCAAAATGATTGTATGCCAGTTTTATCACATAATCTTTCTTCCATTATCTCTAGAAACAGTTTCCATGTCCTCAAGTATTTCTTATGGTCCTCCTAAAGAAGATATACAGCATAAGACTCAGATATCAAAAGGACAGTCTTGGAAGCATTAAAGCAAATCCTTGAAACTATGTTTTCTTAATCACATCAGACACTCAGCCTGCAGTTATGCTATAGCATTTTCTATAAGAAACATAAGATGAGTAACAAAAATGGTTCCCCCCATCATGTTCCACATTAATACTTCAAAAAAGAAGAACTGAATCTGCGCTACAGCAGCTGCTACAAATAGCTGAATATTCAAGATGCAGTGTGTGCACGTTTGATGAAACGGAAAACAGCCAAGACAATTACTTCCATAAACTTAAGATAAGTCAATATGGACAAACACCTTTTCAAATCTATACTGGACAAATTATTGTCTTGCTGTAGTATCATGATTGAAGTTGAACCTTCCAAGTCTTCAGGGCACTCACTTCTAGCTAAAGAAACTCATCCAGTCTGCCTGCCACACCTGTTAGTTTTTGATACTCCAGACTTGTTAAAAACCCATGTTAATACACTGAAAACAAAAGTGTCATTACAGTGCTTTCAAAACAATCACTCTGGCTTCTCCTTCATCTTTTCATTTCCGCAAAGTTAATTAAAGACTTCAATTAAAATGTAAACCAATTTATGAAAGTTTTTAAAATTCAGTAACTCAGATCTTTCCATCTTAGTATTTATTTTCTATTTTAACATCTGCCATTACTGCAGGCTCTTGTTTGCATATCTTCTCATTCTTACCTGTACAAAGAGCTCTTACACATTCTCCACATTAAAAAAAAGTGAAGATGACAGCCATTTCTATGTGCACATGAAAGGTCTTTCAAGGGTGAATATGAGCTAAACAGCTCTAAAAATTACTTCACAAATTTCTATGCCTGAATTATTTGCTGATTTTCTGAGCACTGGAAATACTTTGACTTGTGCACCTCAGAAAGTGAATCTCCACAGAAATCAGACCTTGGTCTCTTCTTTCTGTACTTTCCCAAGCAAGATCCCCAAGGCTACTGACTGCCTGCTTGTCAAGAGAAAGGTGTAAATATCCAGATATTTGCACAAAAGTGAATGCAATTGGACTCATCCACATCTACCGGCAGGTGCCTGGTGGTGTATTTACACACTCTGCACAGTGGAGGCACAGGACCACACTGTGGCAGGATCAAGGTTTCTCGCTTGAAAATGCCTTTTCTTAGTCTCTGCCTTTGCAGACTGCTACGCTCTGCCCACACTCCATCCTGCCTGTGTTATCTCTTAAATTAAGAGCTGTCCTTGCATTGCAACAGTGGGTTTGAACAAGCGCTTCTACGAGCAGTAGAATAAAGGAGGTCTGGTTTCCTACGGATCTGGACCCCAACAATATGCTTTTGCTTGGATTCTAGGGCCTCTCCCCAGCAATCCACTTTCCAGTTTTACATTTCCTAAAAAGCATCACTTCTCTTTCCAATTTGGTTAACACTAAGCAAACGATTTGCAGAAGTGACCAGGGGAATTGATAGGCAGATGTTTGTGGACTGCTTTGGAATGAAAAGTTCAAGAGAGAAAGTCCTGTTTCACTGCTGTATTCAAATTTGAATTTAAAGTTCAGCTGTTTATAAGATTTTAACATGATTGTAAACTGTGGGTGAAGAAAACTCATCTCAGCCATCCAGATCCTCTATCCTTCTAGCAAGCAGTAAAGACCACAGGAAAAGAACAACAGAGACCAAAGTGGATCAAGTTGTTTTCCTCTTCAAAAATATTTTCTCTTCCAAACTTGTAGTTCCGTGGCTGTTCTTCAGCAGAGAAGGTAACAGAAACTCGGGATAAATTTTTATGCTGGACAAAACTAACAAATTCAATCCTCACTCCTGCATCTGGTCTTTTTTTATAGCTGATAGTTCACATACTCAATACATACCACTTACTAAACTTGTGTTTGAAATAGTTAAGGATTATGCAGAAATTATTAATGTTTTACAATGCCAAAATATTTATGGGTGAAGAAACTGAGACTGTAAAACTGTTGACCTTATAAGTTTAAATAAATGTTTATCTGGCTTTAGGAATGAGTAAATTGCACTAAGTTATATTAACTATTACAATTTATCCCAATTTGAGAAACTTAAACATACTGCACATTATACAAGTTAGGCATATTTAATCCCTGTGTTTAAGCACCCTTAAAGCTAATCTTATTCTTTGGGATTTGAAAGGTTTCACTGAAGCTGTTGTGAGTGGCATCTTAAGAGCTTGACTTTAAATATAGGGATTTTTAATTGACAGCATAAACCAAAAAAGATTTAAAGAAATTTTCACGTTTTCTTTCACATAAATGTCTTTTCTTTTTCCTAAAATGTTGGAAGTAAAACCATCTAGCATTCAGTACTGGGCTCAATAGAAATCACTGACCTGAAAGCTCAGCATTACTTTCTACAACATAAAATCGTATACATCCAAAACCAGGTTACATTAAATTTTACCTAACCTGTGGGCAGGGTTCTTTATCAAGAAATCATACCCTTATGCACAAAATTGGTGTTTTGAAGGATCATAATCTTAAAGTGACCCATGGAAATATAACTCCTCTTTTATTCCCAAGAAGATTACACTAAACCAAAGGATGATATATGCCTATGCACAATATGGCAGAAATACCTACTGAGCCATTTGAGAACAAGCCTCAAGTATAAACACCCTACACGTTTTTTCAGGAACAAAGAAACTATGCCATTTCATCTAAGAGGAGTCTCATCTGAATGTAGGTCAGTCTGCAAGAACAGAGAAATGGGCCCATTTCACAAGAAATGGATGAATTTTCAGAAGACTTCCTTTGGTCAAGATTTCCCCATTTTTCCTTTATCAACCCACTCAACCTGCAACACAAATGTAGGGCTCAGTTTCAAAAAAAAAAATACCAGCATGCTGAAGGCATCTGGAAGAGCAGTAAATTACCAGTAGATTGGAAAGATTGATTTGTGAAGAAGTTACAGCAAAGTGGGGACACTGCAATCAGCATGTACATGGTGTAAAGAGAGAGTCTCCCAGTAATCTCTGAATGCCCTCAATTCCCACTAGCAGAGTGAAATCAATGGGAGCTCAGGCCATTCAACAATTCACAAAAATTAAAGCAGGGCAACAACTGCTTTTATTGTCTGTTCCTAGCAGTATCCTCTAAGAGCTACAGCTGAGGGAATGCATGATCTATGTTGTGACAACTTTGCAGTTTAGAAAGATTTAAGGGGATAGGGTAGTGAAAGGGGTGTAACGAGTGAATAAAGTCATCAAAGCTGATGATGGCTGGCATTCTCTATTAATACAGCAATCTCTGTATTATGGGTAGAGTCTATTCCCAAAGCAACTCAACCTACCTGTTGCTGACATACTCATTTCCTACAAATCACAGTAAAAGTGCTTCTCTTGTGTTTCAGAAGGCTGTAATCTAGAGGGCTGTGGATACTGCGTGTGAGAGGTTTGTGGGCCAGCACCAGCACTACTCTGCACTCCCAGAGGGAGCGTGCAGCACGTCATACCCATCACGGGTGGGAGCGAAAGGGGCTGATAAACACAAATGGGGAGAGCACAGGGGGCCAGGGGCTGCTTCCCGGCCACAGGCATGAGTGCTGCAGTCTGCAGCGTGAAGGAAGGCAGCTGAGTTACATAAAGACATAAGAGAAGCAGAAAGAGGGTTTTATTTTGTGATATAGAATCATAGAATCACCAGGTTGGAAAAGACCCACCAGATCACCGAGTCCAATTATTCCTATATGTAGGAATATACACAGAGGAATGATCATAACAAAGTACAGGTTAAATATTAAGCAAGAAAATATGTTCCAGATTTAAAACAAGCTCCAAAGAATGTCCTGTGTTGAGGCACTAAAAACTAAGTTGGGCAATGCACTAAAAAAAATGTACCGAGAGAAGGCACCTTACAGCAATTCTTTTTTTCCCTCAATGTATATTTGATATTTTCTTCCTGTATGTCCTAAAATTCTGCACCTATAAAGCCCCAGGTGATAGGTACAACATAAACCACGTGATAGACCTTCAACATAAATATCCCTGAATCAGCCCTAACTAAAATTTCCATGGTCCCGATATTCTTGTTTACTTTGACTCATATAGTTTACTGCTAGGTAGCCCTGCAAGGACCAACGAGTTGATCCTTAGGAGTCACTTCCAACTCCAAATTCTCTGTGATTTTATGACACTTTTCAGAGACATTCCTCAAAACCTGAGCACTTCATAGCCAGACCCAGAAGGCACTCCTTGCTTATCTCTCTGGTTTTCTTACACAAAACAGAGAGTAAGAAATGTAGGAGGTGATAAATCACTAGATGATTCCTCTTCAAGGATGGCTGTGGCAACTTAGTGTTGCATTAGAATCACTTTTCTTGTTTATCTCGCTTTTTCTAACAAATCACACTTACTATTTAAGTATAGACTCTGCATTTCTTATACACTCGGAATATGCCAAAATACTTCCATAAGTCTCCTCCTTTTCTGTGAGGGTAAAAAAATAATTAAAAAAACCCCAAACCTAAACTAAAATAAAATAAAGTAAAAGCAAGAGGCTCTACCACCTTGAACTTTCATCTAACACTTAACACCAGCCTTAAAATTCTACCATATAAATACAAAGAAGCTGAAATGCCATGAGCAGCCCTTCCATCTACTTTGCTTTACACATTAAACCACGATTCAAACAGAGTCCATTAAGGCATCTAAATGTGACTTACCACATGTGTTAATTGGGTGGAGTTAAAAAAAAAGAAAACACAACCCTCGAATGTTGACATTTACGTATTCCCATTATTCAGACCCTCTTGATGCCACAATTTCCCACTTCTATAGTTTATAAATGTTTGATTTAAAATATAGCCATTTTATCATTTGTACCACATTTACCTCATCTTACCACTGTTCTGACTGGATGAGAAGCTAATGTAGCCTACACTGTCTGGTCAATTATTGCATGGACACCGGGGACCAATTAATGCCATCCATAAAAGCCTGAATCATTCTGTCAATTAACTAGAACTAACTATGTCATCAGATATATTACTGGTGTGCAAGTCTATTTGGTTGCAATATGTCTTGAAGGAGAGCAGTATCAAATGAATCACAATTGACTTGGACAACTGCTAGCATAATTTCAGAAGATGAAAAGACAAATGTGGTAGTTATTAGTGGTCCCCTGAGGAATTACGGCCAAGCAATTGTAATGTGCTAAGACTGTACTAGCAGGTGCCCACAGCACAAATCAGGCAGAGGGTTAAATCAATATTTTCAATTTCTTAGGATCAATCCAGTGTTTGAACAAGATGGAAACTTGTTAGCAATTGGCAGAATGTGTAAATGAAAAGTCAAACTTCTTATTATTTCTTAAAAAGGAATCAGTGCTCTGCATCATGCCCTTGGCACTAGGTAATGCTTTCATGATCCAGTTGCTTGGGCATTCACTAAAAATCTAGCAGTTCTTAAATTTTAATAGAGTGCAAAAGGTTACTTTAATACACGCTGAACATTCAAGATCTTTAAAAATGATTAAAGTTCAATAAGAAAGTTTTTGAGCTGTGACAACAGCATAGTTATTAATGATTAGTGAAGAAGCAGAAGAAGCTTTGATTGCTTTAAGAAAGTCTCACCAGGAATGCAGCTTGACATCTTTGGTACAACTTCACATTTATTCTGTTTCATACAGAAGAGCCGTCGGATCATTAAGTGATCCTTTACCAATTTAATAAGAAAGAAAAAAGTGACCTTAAGAACTGATCTAACTTATCACTGCTGGGTTTAAAGATACCTATAGCCTATAGGACCTAAAGAGTTGGCATGATATTATTTTACTTCTAACATAAAAGTATCAAATACATCCTTACATTTCGTTACTGCACCCAGCTACTACACAATCAGGTGAGGTTTGGATAATACACTTTAATTTGAGTTAGGGAAACATACATTTAAAATGACACTTCAGATGGGGCACAGCCAAATCTCAGGGATATGGAAGCAGAAAATTAGCAAGTAACATTATTGAACATGGAAAAAAACAGGTGACGACAGGGAAAGCTATTTCCATGATGCACACCCAACTTTTTAAGGCCATTATTTCAAATAGATCAAAAACATGAACAATTTTTTCATGTTATAAAACCAAAGTCATTTTTATTAGGAAAACAAAAAGAAACCCCTGATGGCAAATCAAAAAGAGGAAACAAAAAAACCCCACAATTTTGAAACATATATATACCTACAGAAAGCACCTGTGCTTCAAATATTAATATATGTTCTCTATATATTTGGCTGGTATCAGAATTCTTTCTACTGTCTTTAGTGTTTGGACCTCAACTCATGGGAACAGACAAGTGAAGAGGTAAGTGAAGCTCCTCTTTCACAACTGCCAGGGACAGAAATGCTGTTTTTCATGTTCTTTGTTGGCTGTTCTTTAATTGTGAAGACAACAATAATTGCAGTAGTGGAGATATAGCTCATCTGACTGGAGTGTCTTTCATTCAAAGGATCTCAGAGCACGCACAGCACCAGAGCAGGGAACGATCTCTCACTCAGCATATGGTCAGCCTGTGAATTCACTGCTACAGGAATTTATTAGCAATACCTCTACAGCTGCTGGTTTTTAAATAATAGTTGTAGTCTTCACTGATTCAGGCCAAAATAATAAAGAGCACTTGAACTTCAAGAAACTGCAAACCCTTTTAAAGCTTTACATTAGATGCTGCAGATGAAGTGAGATATTTCTTCTTTCTCAGTCTTTTTGCAGGAAAACAAGGGTGACGAGCCAAATGATATTTAAAAAACAAATAAAATCATCAAAGTGCACAGAGTTGGCCTAGCTCATCCATTATGAACGTCTAACTCACTGCAGCTTTGTCTGATTTACACAATACATTTGTCAAGACTTTTTTTCTTGATGTCCATTTAACACAATATTGGGGGGGGGGGGGGGGTGCAAAACACCACAGAGCATCGGCTCCACAGATAGGCTATCAGCATAAACCAAAACTATGGGACAGCAAAACATCGCAGAACTTACTATTAAATTGGCCCCTATTAATAACAAAATAAAGGGGGAGGGGGGGAGAGAGAAAGAACTCATTATAGTAACAATTTAGTTGTTATTTGAAGAACAATGCAGAGAAGATAAGCCCTTTAATCCAAGGTACACAGCCAATATTTTTTTTTCTTACCTAACCCCTCTACCTAAGCACTTTGCATCAGTAATAAGGTGTTTTTTTCTGGCTGCCTGTGCACACCCTCAGGTGAAAACCATTAGCTGTCTTTGCAGAGGATAAACGAACATGTCCTTCTTGTGTCAGACACGGGAAGCTCGAAGAACTTACACTTTTAGGAAGCACAGTGACTGAGCACAATCGTTTGAAACCAAGGTTCAGCAAACAGGAGACAATAAAATATGGAGTAACTTGAAACCAGCCCACGCGCTGCCCAAGAGAAATCTCCAGCTTGTCTCACTCTCAGACACACCCTTGCAGCTCTTCTGGAAAGCTGTGCCCCGTTTGTATGACAAGGAGCTAATTGATTCGATCATCTTCTGTATGCGCAACTATAAAATAAAGTGCATAAAGAACAGTGCAGACATACAACTCAGCTGACTGCATTAAAAGACTCTGCTGTCTAACAACACGCTGATCACAGAACAAGTGCCACAATTGTTCCATCCAGACGCCACTGGACCAAGAATGCATAATTTCAGTGCTTGTGTGTCCAACAGTGGGATATATTGGCAGCAGAATAGCAAACTGAATTTAGGTTCCACTATTGTTAACACTTTATCATCTATGGAGTTAACAAGACAGTATAGAAGGGGGCTGGTCAAGCCTCTGCCACCAGCCACACACCTGCCAAAACGCCTCCTCTCCCTGCACACAGCAACAGATTTTCAGCTTTACAAAGTGGTATTTTTTTCTCATCTAGACAATTGCATTCTTTAACTTCATATGCAACAGACTTTGAGCTGGGGTTTCCACAGTCAGCCAGAAACCAAAGGAAACGAAGTCAACCTTTTCAGATTGAAACTGATAAACCACTCGATACCCCCATTTGATTTCTTTTACAGCGTGATTTATTTCACAGACTTTCTGATTCTGAAACAGTGCAACTCACCAGGCTGGAAGGAAACTCTACAGTGTGCAGGGAGGGTTGTCTGCCGCAAAAACATAAGGAGAATACCTCTGCTATACTCTGCCCTAGGTAATGGATGTAAAGGTTTTACTATTTCAATTTGTCTGAACTTGAAAGCAAAAGAAGACGAGATGCATTTCAAGCAGAGCTAGAAATGTGCTATCTTTGTATTCATGTGGCAATCTTTCTGCTAAGCAAAGGCATCAATCAATTCCACTAATGATGAAAGGGAGAAATATTATGCCAGGGCCCATTCTGCAAACTCTGAATTCAAACAGTGCTCTTGGATTCAAACTTAACAGAACTCGCTATTAATTAAGATAGAGCTATGTAAAGCTGGTTATTAAATAAGTCTGAAACTCCAAGGCTCATAATATCTCTGAAATGTTATATTTTTTTTCTCCAGAAATGATGTTATGAAAAAATACTTTGAATATGGACCTATTTTCTGTATGAAAAACTGTACTGAAAACTCTGAAAATCTTGGGGAAAATGTTAAATAAAATAATAAAAATAAAATAAAAATAATTCTAAGCATGTTTCCACACAGTTACCGAGCTCCTTATATTGGTTTCTCTGGTTTAAATACAGAGTAATTTCACCACGCAGTGCAACAAAGTCAAGCTGATGTAAAACCTGCATCTGTCCAAGAAGAATCAGTTCTGAAGTATTTATCAGATTCCACAGATTTTAGACACATAACTTACAATCTCCATGAACACAAGTTAGTGGAAAACCAGCACTTCTCTACCGGATACACAGGAGCTATGATTTGGGACAAGCTAGAAACTAATTTCCACGTCTTGGCTAGATAAATTGAGCAAATCAGAAAGATGACAACAAGCTATCTCATGAAGCTCATGCGCTCTGCTTTCCGACAAAATCGACAACATGCAGTATCTGGCTAGGCTTCCCCATAGACTTCAAGACAAGTTTTCACCTCAGGGTCTCAGATGTCCTTGCCCCACAAATGTGGCTTCTCTCCTGAAGTCACCGGCAATGCCATGATTGAATTCAGTTAAATCTTTGTGCATGATTAAATTTGTACAAATTCATTCTGGAAAAAGGCAGGGTTTGAGGAACATATCACAGGAGGAAATATTTACATGTCGCATCTGATTTCACAGTGATTTAAGTTCACTCAATTCAAAGGACTTACAAAAAAGTGACCCTGTGGTTTTCCTTTCCTTACCTTCCTGCTATAGCAAAGAATTATGATCCATACAGTCAGCCATATGCTCAATACAAAAACCTGAATCTGATCTGCCTTAACACTCTTGTCTTTATCTCATCTTTAGTATTCACTGATCTTTAACACACCTGAAAATCTGAGTCTCCTGCCATCCCCCATTTTATGACTATGTAACTTTGTGATGACTCAGGACACTCTTAACTAGACTTCCCCTTCCTTGTCAACCAGCCTTAAAGACTGACTTCTTTTCAGCTCCTCTGATTTTGACAAGATCTATCTTGATCTTAAGACAATACCTTCAAAGGACATTTAGAGAATAATGAGTCTAAGGGACAGAAAAGGCAGGAAGCAGGATTTCTCTCTAAGGCCACAGCACGGCACACCTGCCCTAACTTATGGCTTAAGAGGGAATGAGATGATTGCCGCTTGCCTCTCAAGTGATCGGCTCCCCTCATCACAACAACCAGCAAATACGTCTCCATATTAACACTCAAAAGAATATTTACAAAGAAAATAAAGGCAAGAGTCTAAACTCTGTTATCACAGAATCATAGAATCACTAGGTTGGAAGAGACCCACCAGATCGTCGAGTCCAACCATTCCCACCAATCCCTAAATCATGCTCCTAAGCACCTCATCCACCCTCACCTTAAACACCTCCAGGAACTGTGACTCAACCACCTCCCTGGGCAGGCTGTTCCAATGCCTAACCACCCTTTCCATGAAGAATTTTTTCCTTATCTCAAGCCTGAATCTCCCCTGGCGGAGCTTGAGGCCATTCCCTCTCGTCCTGTCCCCTGTCACTTGGGAGAAGAGGCCAGCTCCCTCCTCTCCACACTCTCCTTTCAGGTAGTTGTAGAGAGCAATGAGGTCTCCTCTCAGCCTCCTCTTCTACAGGCTAAACAACCCCAGCTCTTTCAGCCACTCTTCCTAAGGCCTGTTCTCCAGCCCCTTCACCAGCTTTGTTGCTCTTCTCTGGACTCGCTCCAGAGCCTCAACGTCCTTCTTGTGGTGAGGGGCCCAGAACTGAACACAGTACTCGAGGTGCAGTCTCACCAGTGCCGAGTACAGAGGGAGAATAACCTCCCTGGACCTGCTGGTCACACCGTTTCTGATAGAAACCAAGATGCCATTTGCCTTCTTGACCATCTGAGCGCAGTGCTGGCTCACGTTCAGTCGGTTGTCGACCAGCACCCCCAGGTCTTTCTCCTCCAGGCAGCTTTCTAGACAGACTTCTCCTAGTCTGTAGCTCTGCATGAGGCTGTTGTGCCCCAAGTGCAGGACCCGGCATTTGGCCTTGTTAAACCTCATGCTGTTGGTCTCAGCCCAGCAGTCCAGCCTGTTCAGATCCCTTTGCAGAGCCTCCCGACCCTCCAGCAGATCGACATTTCCACCCAGCTTAGTGTCATCTGCAAACTTGCTAAGGGTGCACTCAATGCCTTCATCCAGGTCATTGATAAAGACATTGAACAGGGCTGGACCCAGCGCTGAGCCCTGGGGAACCCCACTTGTCACTGGCCTCCAGATGGATTTAACACCATTTCCCACCACTCTCTGGGCCCAGTCATTCAACCAGTTTTCCAACCAGGAGAGTGTGCGCCTGTCCAGGCCAGAGGCTGACAGTTTCCGTAGCAGAATGCTGTGAGAAACTGTGTCAAAGGCTTTACTGAGGTCCAGAAAGACCACATCCACATCCTTTCCCTCGTCCAGCATCCAAGTCACTTGGTCATAGAAGGTACATGTTGCTACACATAAACTAGTATTTCTCAAATTTTATTATTTTTATTGTTGTTTAGGTGACCATCAGTATACTCACCATGTAAAAAATATACTCAAATAAAAATACTTAAATATTTTCTTTCCAGGATTACGTGCTTTGAAAAGCAGAATCACAAGTCCACACAAACAATCACAAGTCCTTTTTTCAAGTAGAATTTCTGTCCCATATTGCTGTGAAGTAGACAGAAGTATTTTACCATGACCTGTTAATTTTTTGCATGGATGCAGTGCTGCTGCTAGACAAAATGGAAGGCAACAATAATTCTGACCTGTCATCAGTCCAGAACCAGGAAAATCATTGCAACTACATAACAATACAGAACTAAATACAATCTCTTTGTGATCAATTTTATGTTATTTATTTAATTAGATTAGTTTAGTTATAGAAATGTATCTGATTGTCTACAATTCAAATCTAGCATCCAAGGTCAATAGGGAACATAATGCATCCTAAACTCTGCTACAGTTTTGAAACCAATTAAGAAGCTACTCATGCTCCTGCATAACTGATTCTGAACTTTGCATAGTTTTGTTCAAGCAGATATGCTGAACAAAGGCACACAGTACACAAATGCTGGTTAAGGCAGTGTCAGATTGAAAAAAAAAAAAAGTATTGCAAATTATTCCATTATGTTGATGAAGATGTTGAATTGCTGCATCACACTGATGATGTTCCGCAAGACTGAGGCATATATCTCACATGATTCAGGCTTAGCAAAATAAACATTTTTTTATGTTAGATCAGGGTAAATCAATGAAATATTGTCTAAATCTATCTAAAGCAAGGAAGCTGTCTCTCCTGAGTTATTCGAAATATGTCCCATCACTTTTGGACTCATGCAAATTTTACGCTTATACAGAAGAGGTGACCTCTTGCTTAAACTGAACTTTGTGTAAGTTAAATCCCTGGGGAAAATAATCCATGTAATTCATACAATAGCATTCACTGAAGAACACAGCTTTTCAAATTTAATTATAAACCCTAAATGTACTTAGCTAATCAGATCAATTGCAAGTCACTAGCAAAGCTCATTCTAATTTTCAAGACAGATGAAATTTTGCCACCTTTATGATGCTGTGAGAGCCAATATCAGGTGAAAAGTAAGATAAACCAGACAAGCATGTTTTCCAAGCACCACATTACAGCAAATTTTTATGACTGTGTTTGTAGAGATGTTCCCTGCAGATCTGTGATTTGCTAAGGCTGGTTTTATCTCGCTGAGCCTCTGCTGAGTAGAAACCACCCTTTTGAGGGGGCAACCATCCCTTTTTTGACAGGTTTCTTGCCTCAGGAATGCAGCAGGCCAGTTCTTAAAAGCCTGTTTATGGACTTACGAGGGCAAAGCTGAACTTCTACATGTAGAAACGTAGCTGAAATCTCAAAATAGCTCCTGAGAGGTCCTGCTTCAGACCATATAATTGCTGAACTTACTGTAAATGAGCTGGACTAGAGACTGAAATAAAGAATTTCTTCAGGCTTTAGCTCCAGCAGCATGACTGCCACTGTTCTCCTTCTGCTGGTGAACTGGGGAGCCTATAGTGTTGGTCCAGCTCTGTGAGATCTCTACTGAATAACCAGCCCCTCACTACAAGAAAGCAGCCAGTGTGTTGTGACTCTGGATCATAAAACCCTTCTGGCTTTCTTTATCATTGTATCTGTAACATCAGCCTCGCAACCTCGAGTTCTTCCAGATGGAGACTACCTCCTCCTTGTGACTGTGCAGTGGTTAGCATAGTGAAAAATAAAGCTTAGACTACTGCAAGACAATCCTATTTCCAGTGCTCTGGCTAGGTAACAAGCCATCAGACCGTGTGATGCACAGCATCTCTCTTCACAGGCCTCTGGTAATTCTGCTTTGGTTCAACATACTGTCATTCGTATAAATGGGCTTGAGGGTACTCAGGGTAAAAAAGTCAGACCTGAGCTCAAAACAAATGGCTTGCAAATGCTAAGATCAATACTGCAGTCAGCCTACTGTAAATAGAAGGCAAAAATTAGCACACATAATAATTGCTAGTTTGTCTCACGGTTGCATTTCCTTTTATTGTAAACATCATTTTAAAAGCCCCTGATGACACAGCAGTTGCAAAATGAACTGTTCTAATCACAGCACACCCTCAGGTTGACACAGAGGCACTTCCAAAAGGAATTAGTATCGCATTATAATTACACAGCTGTAATATTATATATTATTTGCAATATTTGCAGTTGCTTTGAGGTCTCAATTTCATGGTACTGGCTAGGTTAAAAACAGTTTCTCAAAGAGCTCATTTAGCACAGAAAATCAGAGACAACAGGTAGGTGTAATGGGCAAGTGAAAGGCACAGCAGAGAGGTAAGAATAGCCTGACAGCTGTGCCAGATAAAGTAACGAGTATTTTCCTCTTTTTAAATAAATTTTGGCACATGTAGGGGCAAGCAAATCAAAGCAATTCGAACGCTGCCAGAGCCCTATTGACATCTATACAGTGTGCTGCTTCTCTATGAAAAAACAAATTTCCTCTAAAAACCTCCACAACCTCCAAGGACAGAGAACGTGCCCCAGCATAACCCTCTCTAATCTTTTAACACACAGAAGTCTGTGCTGGGAGAAAACCACTGAGAAGCACGAGGATCCTGAGGAAAGATAAGCAGGTAGACAATCAGGAGCAGAACAGCAGAGAGACCTCCAGTTGTACAAGAAAACACACTGAAGAACAACATGGTCCTAGGTGCATGAAATGGGGTGCTGGGCCTGGTCAAAGCCCAGAGAGGCCAGTGTCTCACCCCTGAATCAAGGAGGGTGAACGTGAGGACAGCTCAAGAGAGTTCTCCTAAATCCAAATAACTTGCAGCTCAACAGAGCCCTGAGCCAGAAATAGTGCCTCTGGATATATCATGGGATTTTTCTCCTGCCCACTTGCTTTTCAACCCTACGTAAGCATTTAGCTTTTACTATATATCTTCCAAATAGTTTCATAACTGAACAAGACCTTGTATTGAGAGTTACCGTCTCTTGTTTGCTTTGACCCTCTCACCTAAACTTTCAATTACTGCAGAAGCAGCAGTGAGCATCTGCTCCTTGTTCACCTTCTTTGCGTGACTCAATTTTACAGACTCAGCTCTCTCTCCCTTGAGTCACCTCTTCAGCACTGAAGAGGCACAATCCACTGAGTCACCGCTTGTGCTGAAGCTGTTCATGGAGAAGTTCTTTGATCCTCCTTGTTACCGTCTTTGAATCTCTTCCAGATCTGCTGCTCTCCTTTTTGAGAGGAGGAACTGAGGTGCTCGGTGTGTGCAAGGCTGCCTTAGTTTTCAGACACAGCAAATTTCCTCTATCCTGTAGCACCAAAGAAAAGCCAGATCTCTTAAAAACAAAAAAAAATAAATCCTGGAGTACTTTGTGCAGTGCTGCCTGAAAGATTCTTACTTCTATTTCCTAATGAAAATTGTGGCTAAATATCAAATAATCACTTGCCACTTTATTTCCTTTCTTTTTTTTTTGCTTACTTCCAAGTATGGGAACATTAACATGGACAGGGATTGTTTCAGTTTTTGAAATGTGTAGTCCTCTCACAATATCTTTTGATGTTTTATGGACCTCCAGACATCAACAGACCACACGCTGAGTAACACTGCTGTTCAGTGCTTTAACAAACAGCCAAACGGGAGTTGAGGGGACAAAACAAGTTTGACTCAAACCGCCTTATACAGAACAACTAACTGCTCAGGAATTTTCTGTATATATTAAAAACCACTTACACATAATCTTATGCTCATTTCCCATGCTATAAATTCACACATGTACGCTTGACTGTGGTTCACTGTTTTGGACCTGAGGCATGACAGAGATTAACACTTGCTTGTGAGGATGCATCTTAATACGGAGGTAAAACCAAGAACCATGGGGTTCATAACTGAACTAGCTAGGAACCCCCAGACACAGCATGAAGAATATGCCCAAAACCCCATGAGAGACATCATGTCTATGTTTTTAGGGCAAATACTAACAAACACCAACTATTTTCTCACAGTAGCTGACCTATGTACAATTTTTTGTGACTCAGTGAAAATTTGGAACAGCTGTAAGCATTGGTCAGTAAATTTTAAGCAAGACAAGAGTGGATCGGCAATTGTACTGAAACAAAATGTTAGAAACCTGAGGGATAAATTGCATGACATGCCCATAATGGAAGGCTTCAGGCTGCTGTTGCAAAGGATCACCCATGAAGCTGGAATCACTGGACAAGAGACAAAGTCAATATATTCCTATGGATTTAACCATTTTATTCCTTCTAACTAGCCCTGCCTACCTCTGTAGATTGTAAATGGGAAAAATTCTGATTGAAAGAATGAATATTTCACATTCGCTTGAATTTATTACTGACTGACATCACGATTCCAGCAATTCATAAATTTCCACATGAGTCAGCAAGCTATGACCTACAGAGAAAATGTTACGCTGACCTCACTGCAACAGCAATGCTAAAAACTAGAAGATACAGATTTATCAGTATTTTAGCAACAGTGTTTCAATAGATTTGACTATTTGAAAAACTAGGATGAAACTCAAAAGTAAATGTTGGAGTTTTGGAAAAGAGAACGATTGCGTCCATATCTTCTGGAAAAATATATGACATAACGCCTTGGCATACAAGCTGCAGAGACTAAATACGATACTTAATATCTACATATCTAAAGACTATAAATATTTATTTTATATTATTTAGACTTTTCTTTAGATCTAAGGAAGCTGCAAAGAAGCAGCTTATAATGATAGAAAGTCTGGTGAAAGAAAACAATCCAAACAAAGTCCTCAAAACTCTACAGTAGAGGAATACAGCAACATTTTTAGCACTTGATATCATGTAGTCTCTTGGAAACATAAGAACTCCTGCCTCAATCAGTAGCTTGTCTAGTTTAATATCCTGTTTCTGTCAGTTACAAACTTTAGATGTTCCAAGTAATGTTCAAAAACATGACAGAATAACTGGCCCACAGCTTACTCCCACTTCATAACATGAAGAATATATATTTCTATTACTTATAAAAAGTTTATTTCCTTTAACATAGTTGCATGTTCTTGCTATCCACACAAATACCTGATCTTCCCTTGTATCTCACATACTACAGAGTCATAGTACTGAAGAAGGACCTGCATTTCCCAGGACTATCACTGGATCCTTTTCAAAGAAAATCTGCTTCCTGCCAGCTCTACAGTTCAGCAGCTAAGTCTGAAAGCGTCCTCCCAAAATATTTATGTGCACATGTGACTTGTTTTATTAACGACCCAGGTATTGCATTCTGCAGTTCCATTTTGCACCTACAGATCCAGTTTTACTGACTTTTACTGACTTGGAGGTAATTAAAAGCAACTCGAGCTCTTTGGTTTGCCCCTTTTTTCCACATCTATGCATTACATTCAATGGGATTACTCCTATGGAGCTGTTGTGTTCTGTCTGTCCCAGAGGTACAAGAAAAGAAGACGCTCAGGCATGCCTGAACACCCTTTAGAGCATTTCCAGAGCACTGTAGGGAGCAGGAAGGAGACTATCAAACCTTCCCACTCCAGGGAGCGATGCGGCACTGCCATTGCAGGGTGCTTTATCCCAAGTGCATCCTGACAACCATCAAGCCGTAAACAGGGATGATATTTTAAATCATTCAGAACACAGACACATCCAGTAAAAAAGTATCCATTCCAAATAACGGTTAAACACCAGCATTAGAATTGTCTTTGGGGCCCGGGGGACAGACCCACCCTCATGAGCTCCTGGATATGCACAGAGGAGGGCAAGAAGGGAACTGTGGCTCACTCACTCCCAGTGAGCCAAACCCAAGGTGCAGACAGTAGGAGCAGGCAGCCTGTGCTCCAGCAGTGCTGTGTATCTCCATCATAAGGCCTGACCCCAGCATTCACTGCAGGGCTGAGCACCCTACTCCCTTTTCATGAAGGTTTATGCGTGTTTAATTATAGGCATGTGCCAAGAGAGAGCTCATCAGCATTGAGTTTCCCCCTTTCTTGCCTTTTTACATTTGCAATACTTAATGTTCCATAATTGATTACATGCAATCTGTTGCAGCTGTAGCTACAAGGTACTGCAGACTCTTTGGACATAAAGGCAGTAAAATCAGAAACACTCAGGCCACCAGTGCTATTCAGTGAAAATGTTTGGCAAAACAGAAACACAAGAATTAGTGCACTGGGGACTAACCTTTCTGGAACAAGACAGGTTTACTCTGAGCATTAATTCTATAAGAAATGAAGTTGTGGTTTCAGTTCAGTCTTTAACGGTCTTCATCATAAAAGCACTACAGATAACATCCCATAATCAGTGATTTCTGATCAGGAGAGTCCAAGAAGCAATTTTCCAGCACATACTGGAAGAACTAAGCTACGCTGTAATCTGAAAAAAAAAAAAAAAAAAAACACAAAACCCAAACAAAGCAATGTTCCAGTCTACATATATCAACAGAAAACACAGGCAAAACAATTTCAATAGCTTGGACTACTCACATCTTCCATTAAAATTAGCAGCCAAAAACTCCGGTTCTGCTTTGGAGCACTCAGATTTAGAGTTTTCTTACTGTGTACAAAACATCATCTTTTATTGTTGCTTAGCAGTGGTGACTCCTTCACTGCCCAGCTTGGTCCAGAAAAGTAAAAGTATTCCCATTTAATGCAAATTAGTTTTATATCTGTTTTGTAGGAAAAAATGTTGGAAAAAATAGTTTGAATTAAAATCTGCTCATCAGGAAAGTTCAATTTTACATCCTCTTTTTAGAATTAGTATATATGGTTATTATTAATTTCTGAATCACACCATGTGCTCTTTCCTACAGTAATTGCTAACTGGAGTCAACAGCAGTACTGTCATCCATTTTAATGGGCTGGGATCACGCCACAAGACACAAAATAAAGACACTTCTTATTTCAAAATGCTTAGGATCAAAACAAGAAAAACACAAGAGACACACTGGGAAACCCAGAGGGATGAATGACTAGGAATTTAATTTCTCATTTATTGCTAATATTATTGTGGACTTGCTTGTTAATGTAACGTAGCACTTACATTAAGGGATCTGTGTCAGAGTGACCCACTAATGATGATTTGTATCTGCTGCCAGGATAGGCAGACAGAGAAGAGACTATTTCGATGGTGTTCAGGGCCTATTTCCCTGTCATTTAGGGGATTTAAAGCTCTTAAGCAGTTACAGGCTTGTTTATTTTTTAATAATTAGAGCTGGCTGAATTGTAAGTCAAAGAAGACAGAGGCAGGATAAGGGGCCTCTGCTATCTATAGTGCAATCACAGCACAAAGGAGAAAGCAGGAGCTACAGGGCTGGTTTTCCTCCCCTCCTGGCCAGCTGGGGAGGGTGGAAGAGCCTCCTAATTTCCTTGTGCAATGCCCCAGCTAGCACAGCTATGTCCCTCTGCAGGTAAAGGCAGCTCCCTTCACCAAAGTGAAACAAAGGTCAGGATTTCCTCAGCCACAGCTCTCTCGGAGCGTGTGTGACTGGTATTTATTCCTTATACTAGACAGACTAGATCTCCCTGCTACACTTATTCTGAACGGATGCATTAGGCACTGACACTAGCTGGTACTTGGCCTCATGTTCACAAAGCCACCAAAACAGTCTTCTGGAAAAGAGCTGCCATAGGAGCAGAGCCTGGAGCAAGCAGCTCCCTGCTTATAAATATTATATATTTTATGTCATGCTGACACATCATTTTGGCTTCCAAGTTAGCATGGTGAAACCCTGGCAGCAGATCAAGGGTGGCTGGGGCTGTGAGGGAAGAGGAGGGAGAAATCTCAACTTTGCACAACTAAACTGGACACAAAATTGGATCTAGTGCAGCTGTAACTATCTAGCAAAAAGAGCCCTACAGCAGATACGCTTTGCCTAAAGAACAAGCATCAGGCAGCAGCAAATACCCTCTTTTGCCAGAACAACCTGTATTCCCCATGGATGGCTCATCAGCAGAGCTCTACGTGCAAATCTCTCCTAGCATACACAAGCTTGAAAGAGCCACAGGGATACACCACCAAACCAAGCTTTTCAGAACACTTTCCACCAAATTTATTCTTTATTAGGGGGTCACTGATCATGACTGCATAAGAAAAAGCACAAGGAGAATACATACTTAGGAATGTCAATTTGTAAGACAAGGGAAGAACAGCTGCTTGTAATGACAGGCATGGACGGATGCAGAGAGGAGGCTGCTCTTGTACCTGTTCAGTTTGGTTTTGTCTGGTTGCTTTTAAAAACAGCATACTCACTACTCCACCTAGGAAACTGGTACCACTTACTGATTAAACGTGTAACCCCTTACTACAAGCAGTCATAGATACAAGCGTCCAAGCAGAACAGGCAGATTAAAATAAAAATATTTGAGTGACAACTAAACAACTGCTGCTTTTAATTATGGGTGATGTTTATATCTGTGAAAGTGGGTGTAAAATTCTTCTGTTATTACGGCAAAGCAGTGGGGAACCAAACCTATGGCTAATACTACAATGGCAATCAAGTTATTCTGTCTTCCATCCTTGGCCTCCACTATGTTTACGAGAGCAAATACCAGCAATAAATCAATAACTCTCTACTCTTCACATTTGGGTGTTTGTTTTAAAATCGGGATCATACAGAAGTCCCCACACACGTATAGCAAAAACTGGAAAGAGAACTGGGAAAAAGATATTATCCAGGGCCTTGCAAAGCAGATGCAAACTACCAGAGTTTCTTGCCTTTCTTTCCTTAACTGAGCTGGTGCTTTATCCACTCCATCTATGAGTATTTAGACTGCAGGCTCTTCAGGCCAGGGACCACCTACTGTGTGCATGTTTCTACAGACTCCGGAACAAGGCTTCCATTTTTGCTGGTTCTCCCTAGGCTAGACCATAATAAATATGATTATTTTAACAATAACACACATTAATAATCGTTAATGCATTGCTTGAATTTTCCTTTGAAATGTAATCTGTGTTCTCCTCCCTCTCAGCAGTTTAATCACTGGCTGAACTTTTCTCAGTTAAATGGAAGTGCCATAGGTAAGATTTTTTTCCATTATCAGCACTTTTAATCTTGAGTAATTTAGAGCAGATATATCTATCTCTGTGATTGCAAATGAGTCCAACTGTTGGGGGTTTTCTGTGTGGTTTTTTTGGTTTTGGTTTGGATTTTATTTTACTTTTCTGAACTTTTAAGTTACTTTCTAACAGCAAGACGTCATGGCAGCAGTAGCACAGACATGACATAATGCTGGCTGCTAATGGCTATCTAACCCTGACTGTCAGCTCTCCCTTTACTTTTGATAAGAAAATCCCCATTTTGATGAGTAAACCCCCATGTCGATAAGTGCTATCAGACCCTCTTGTGGCTACCAAACTCACTGTGCTCCTGGGCTGGGTCAAAGTCACAGGTCTGTATAAGACAACCAGCTTCTTTCACAGCCCATGTCTTCCTCAACTCAGAAATGGGGCTCTACCTCATTTAATACACCAGGTTGTCTGCTCTTTCATTGGCATCTTCAAGTTCCTAGGGCTGTAGTAGGCCACACTCTTCTCGGCTTTCTAGCACGTCTCTGAGGGAGCAGATCCGTGCCGGCAGCACTGAAAAGCACGCGGAGGCGTTGGGAGGGTGCCGGGGAACAGCTGTCTGGCGCACAGCGATCACCTTTCTGGGCGTGTGTCTGCCAGCCAGAAAAATCTGTGTAAATGTTATGAACTTTGCTGGCATGCTGAAGAAAGGAGAGTCAACCAACACCACCCTGGCCCTGAAAATAACCCTACTGCCAGGGCTGCTGGTTGGCGTCTGGCTCCTATGTGCGTGTGAAGAGCACAGTGTTGTCGCAGGGCTGGCTGGGTCTGCCCACGCTGTCCTGCCAGGGCTGTGCCTGCAGCACACGAGGTCTTGCTGTACCCCTCTGTGTCAGAGGCCAGCTGGATGCTGCAAGGAGAAAAGTCTAGACTCCTCAAAGAATAAAAAAAATCCAGCATTTCAGCTGGCTGTTTAGGTTTGAAGGAACTACCTTCCTTACAAAGAATTCTTCTCATCTTACTTCACATCCAACACAATTATTTATAGAAGCAATATATATGACAGAGGGACCGAGGGGCCCCATCACAGACCAAAACCCCACTGTGCTAAGCGCTGTACAAATACAGAGCAAAGAGATGATCCTTTCCCCAAAGAGCTTACATCTAAGCATAAAATGGAAAAATCTCATTATTGACAGATTAATGACAATCTGTCAGATCAACCATTCCTATTAGGAGTGTCTCATGCAGAAAAGTAGTACAGGGCCCTTATAATTAGCTAACGATGGCTAATCTGATGCAAACACTGAACAGTTAAAATTAAGGACTCACTTCCATGGTGACATTAAATTAAAAATGGTGAATGTGACAAAAGTACACAGAAACACTTCCAACAGAACATGCAGACAGGTAACTCCCAGGGAAGAGGCCAATCGATGGATTTCTTTTGTGAACTTCTTAAAATATGAAATGTTTATGTCCCTAGAAAAGGTTTTTTTAAAATAACATCTGTGGATTTTCCTTTATCAGTCCAGTTTACTGAGCTAGTTTTAATACTAATGCTACAAGAGTAAATAATCCGCTGTCAGGCTGTGGGTTGGGTTTGTTTGGGTTGTTTTTTTTTTTTTTGCATATTAGCATTCCCTTACATATATTTGTGAAAAGAAGATTTTCCTCAAATTAGTGCATCTTTTGCTTGATCATCTATAATTCAGCTATTACAGACTGGCCCAACACAGTGCTAAACCTCCTGAGTCACACAGCTTTCGTAATTACAAGAAGTTAGTGCAGAAAAGGTCACAAGTACTTGTTCTGCATGTACAAACTGTATCCACACACAGAGCTTGCAACAGCCTAAAGACAATTTCACACTACACTCGTTCGGTCTCACAGTTGCCATCTGAGTTGGAGAAGCCTTTTGATATTCAATACAATATTTGACAGCATTGGCACTTGGATGATATCTAAGTACATATCAAGAAACGCAACTAGAAGGAGCTTGAGGAAAAAAGGATCTCGCATCCTTATGTGGTGTAAACGAGCATGCACTCATGCATGTCAGTGAAAATCACACTGATTTACACAGTGTGAGCATCTGGCTCTTTTCCAAGGGTAAGACTTATTGCCCAAGGGCAAGAAACAACCCATGACGTTATTTCACGTGGGGACATGATTCTCCCTGTATTATTACTGAGTAACTCCCACGTGGTTTCTCCCACCCTTTGGAAGGAAAGATTCTGACTGCGACTTCAAATGATATTATTCAGACTGAATTACCTTGACTATAAAATGCTCAGGCCCCCAGCTAGGGCTCAAAGTGTTACTGTTGTACCATCAACGTTTAACTCAAGTGTTAAGGCTTCTGAATTTTCACAGTCTTGCTAATTATTCCTGTTACATGATCACCACGATACTCACAGTATCTAGGTCTAACCTTGCAGTCCTGAAATAAAAAAACACCCCAACCACCAAAAATTCAGTTTCAATACTGCAGTAATACTTCATTGTGGACTTGTACAATGTGTCTAAAACTAAATATCACAGCAGCAAGCAAACTCTTATACTGAAATGCAAGATATACACATTTTTAGTAGTTTAATAAAACCAAGGCAATCGTTTCAAAGTGCTGGCTGATCAATAGAATTAAATGAGTGTATGAGAAGAGCAAGCTGGTTATTAACTGAAAGCATATGACAGAACACAAACGGGTAATTCTGCTTCTCTAAAAATTAAGATTTGTCAAATTTTGAAGAGACAGCTCGTAGTACTAAAAGAAATCTATTTATGGCTTATGCAGTGCGTCAAGAGGCTTCCAAGACAAATGAGAAACTGTTCCAGATTTCATACAGTTAACATATTATGCTTATTTTTGATGTTTTTCATTGACACACACTGATATACATTATGTCATTTGAAAAAATGGCAGCTTTGTCTGTCTCAATGACTAGAAGGCGTGGGTAAGAAACAGCTAAAGCACAAAACCCTAAGGACAAGGATTCATTGTGAGCATTAAATAATTATTACAATGCAAAATTAGTCAGAGTAATATCTCTGTTTTACTTCAAGCAATGTAAGGTCTGATCCAGAGCTGAATTTACTGTCAGCTGTACTTATGATGTGATTTCACACTGTATTTTTTGCTTATAATTAAAGGGGTAAAACCCATTCTATTTTTTTAACAAACCAGTTTCATTTATTAAATCCAGTTCCTGATAATAATTAGTTTTAGACCTCAAACGTGCCCTAATTTTACTTATAATTGTACTTGAATTTGTTTCTTCTTAGGTAAAAAGCTCTTTACCGTAAAGACCTCTTTACCTTAACACGCAGGGGAGAAAGCGTGGGGTTTCTGTTTGCTTTCTCCCAAAAGTGCATGTTGATATTATTAGGAATTTATAAATTAATAATTATGAGAGGAAAATTATGTTATTTTAACTACCATTATAATTTTTATACAATAGTAGGCACAACATAGGGTCTTGCAACTGGCAGTATATTTTCAAATAATGCCTATTTTTAAATTCAGCCAGCTTCTATATTTGCCAAAAGAAAACTGGTACATAAATTCTTCTTGGTAGAGAAGCTGTGGAAAGGATTAATAAAAAATGCTGCTTTAAACTGAATGTTACCATCAAGAAAGCTATTACATACCTATCTGATTATTATTTATATTTAGTAACACCCTCCATTTCCAATCCAAGAGCAGAACCTCGCTGTGCTAGTTTAAAAAATGAATAAATAAATGAATAAATACACTGCAGCAGGTCCAAATAACGTGGGCAGCAGGACTAGTTGCCTCCTCCTACTGCCACTTCTACAGAACAAAAAAGCCCACACCCAAAACCAAGGCACAAAAGTCCTGTCAGAACCTGTCATGCATGGCCCACAACCCAAAGCCCATACTGAAGGGTCTTCCCCTCCTGCAGCACAGGTATTTTCCTTAAGGAAACACTTTTTTTTCCTGGAGTGCATGCAGATCTGAACCAACGACAGCTGAAATATATGCCATTCTAATGGGTTCTGTCATAACTGGGCAAAACACAGAAATGTTGGAAAGCATTTGTCAAAGATATGACAGGGCTTTCAAATTATACTGCCTTTCAACCCACTGCTTAATACAAATGTGCAAAGTGATAGAACACTTTACCTCGTCAACATCACTAGCAGCAATAGACTTATTTTCTTTGGGAGCAGCTATTCAAAAGTAACTTGACTGAACTTCAGAGTCATAATTACAGAAACTACAGTCAAGGGATTAAAAAAAACCCCATCTGTGTGACAAAGCAATTATATAAACTTATTATCATTAAAAGGAAAAAAAAACATTTCAGCTCTAATGAAGCTGCTTGCTTTCCTTTAACAAGATGAGCAAAAATTCCCTTGTTCACTTCAGTCTTGCAGCAGCTCCCATGAAAAGGTAATGCCTGAGCATTGGATGGTAAACTCTCTCAAGCTTTCCATTAAACTAGGTGTTTCTTACATGTTAACTTAATACAAATAACAGTAAAGGATGTATTGCTGCAAGTTTTCAAAACCTTGCTATGAGGACAACCCCTTATACCCTCAGAAGTCAAGAGATGTTTTTGCATTGATTCGAGTTGGATCAGGAGGAGACGGAGTTCACACTCCTCTGAAGACACTGATGAGTTTCCGCTAATCAGAGCTACAAAAACAAGCCCCCATCTTTTGTCACCCTTCAAGCACACACCAAACATCATTCAGTTTTTACACATATGCAAGAAAAGTCCTTCAAAGTCTGCAGATTTCAGTGAAACCAGGAGCTCACCAACAGGGTTTAATTTTGATGGGCTGCAGTTCAGCACAGTAAGCAAGAACACGTCTAGCTTGGAAGTTTCCTGTCTGGCTCTTTGGATGTGAAGTGTTCTCAGCTACAACTCAGCACCTAGCAGGCAGTGGTAAAGCTTTGGTTACTGAGGTGGCACAGCAGCTTGCTATGAGCATCTCTAACAGCCACGTCCTTCCCTTCTTGCCTGTTTATGGATTTAGAGGTCTGGATTTAAGCCTTTTGGGTCTGAATCTAGCTGCTATCACAAATATTCACTGTGACTTAAAGTGTTAAGAAATACAGATCATAAAAAATCTGTTTGTTTTAGTTTTTATATATGAAGGACTCCACTGCTTACAAGTACACTTATATTTCCTTACCTATTAAATATGTGTGTTGTGGACATCTTTACCTCTGTTTGTTTAGTACTAACCTAGAGTTCAGAACCCTAACACCACATTTCCGCTGCTTAAGCTCCAAATGCTTAACATTTCTGTCACAGCCATTTCACTCTCTCTCTTCTACTTATGGTACAGAAAGAGAGCCAAAATCCAAATACACCTCACATTCTGAAATTTCCTCCTCCTGTTCAATATCTTTATTTCTACGGCGATTTTTTTTTTTTAAGTTTGTTCCTTTGCTCCTCACCAGACCAAGCAGCCACTCCTGCTTAACCTGCCCTGACTACTTCTGTAAAAGCCTTGGTGTCTGAACTCCACAAACCTTGGCCCTCGTTGGTTACAAGCAAGAGATGTGACCGATCAACTGCTCCAGGGCTTCCTGCAGACACCCATGTTACTTCGCTGCAGGGACTGATGTACCCAGCTGGCCAGTGTGGATGTCCCACCACAGAAAGAGGTGACGTCCCTGCTACCATGGGTACTCACTCCGGGAAGCTGAAGGGGACAGCGTTGTTCTGAACAGGCAAAATCTTTCAACTGAATATTCTTTCAGAAAACCATCATGAAGACTAAAATCCCACCAATGACCTAGAAATCTGTGAAGCTGCTCAGACCATGGAGAACTGAATTCAGGTACTTAAACAGATAGCAGTATTACAAGAGTTAGCTGGACTGCAACTAAATGATACACAGCCTTACTCTGTTTCTACATATAGGCTTCAGTTTCCCTCCAAGTGAGTTACCAGCACAAGAAATCCAGACACAAAAACTATGTGTCTCCCTGGGACTTTCACTTCTCCCTGCAGGTATCAGCAACTCCTTCTCGGGCTCCCCACACTCACAGACCTGGGGATCCACTTTTTGCCTCCTCACACTACTGCACTTCAGCTCCTCACATAGTCTTGGTATCTTAGATTACGAATCAAGTGGGAAATGCTATAAAATAAACTCACTGGTCACATGCCTCTTCCTTGCTGATTTCTCCCAGAGCTCCTAATAAAACCCATTATGTTAAAACACACACAAAGTGGTCAGGCGTATACGGGGACACACACATGCACACCCCTATTTAGCAGGCATAGTGGGTTTATGTTTAAGGTAGAATATCAGAGCCCTGAACAGAATTTTTAACTCCTATATGAAACAGTTATTCCTTTTGGCAAGAAATTAATTTGAGCCTTCATTTACAACAAGTTACTGATTTTGTATGGGCTCTCCAGGGGTATTCAGACTAAACCATGCATGGCACAGGTGTTCAGCCCCAGCTGCCTGAAGGGACCTCCGGCAGAGCAGCAGCTACCCAGACAACAGGATCCCTGGGCAAATTGTGCAGAGTAGGCTGGGTTTCTCATGTATGCAGTGCCCTCAAAACCACAACCCTAATTTGGGGGGAATGCCATTAACTCAGTTCAGCCTTCCATGGCAGCAAAGTTTTGCCTAAGATTGGTCTTTTTCTTACATTCAATATGTGAAATAAAATAACCAAAATGTGAAATCCTGGCTTGTGACAGTCCAAAAAAGGAACAGTAAGAATACATGCAAAAAAATCCTCATCAGCACTCTCCTGACTGCAGTGGCTATGAGCCAGATTTCCATGATACAGTTTCCCAGAGGAGCTGGTTTTCAGGCCAGAATCCCACCTCATCTGTGCTGAAGAAACTCCAATGGAGCTGCACGGGTCAATCTGGCTTTTTATGTGTAACCTGCTATCTCATTTTTGTCCACAGAGTTTTGTTCTGTATTTTAGCATCACTCTTCTTAACAACCTGCAAGGCAGTTTTCTTCAAAGAAAGCTCTTATTAGGCTTTATATCTACGACCTTAGGTTATCTTTTATAGTTTAATCTACACAAGCTTAGAAATCAAGTTTTGCCTGTGGTAGCCAGCCCATCAATTCATTCGATTGTCCAGTGCAACTTCCAATTCTCACAAGCAATTTGACAATTCAAAGTATTTCACAGTGCATGTTATAAAGTCTAGTGGTGCAAAAATAATGAGACCTGGAATTACACACAGTATTGCAAGTCTTCTCATTTAATCATGAATTTTCAGGTAATTTAGATGTTTCAATAACAGGCATACTATAGGCTGACCTGTCATATTACTCTTATCGCAAAAATGTCATGTGCCTGTCTCCTAGCTTGTACACACACAGTCTCTCAGATTCTAATCAAACCTTCCCTAATTCACAGGATACATAAGCAAAATACATTCTTTTTAATGGATGGTTTCACAAATAGCAGAGCCCTCCAGCCACTAAGTCATTTACTAAGGTTTGTAATTTATTAATAGGGGATATATGAATCTTCCTTGATTCATATATTCATCTTCCTTGATAGGAAAGACAGAAGAAACCTATGTCAGTTCGGACTGCTAGAGACACTGAGCTGAACTCTGCTCCTGCTGGCTTCTGTTGTGAGTGGGCGAGGAGCGTCCTGCCTTTCCCCCCCAGTCCTGCACGACAAAGGCCCCTTGCTTGGCTATCCTGAAGTCAAATGTCAGTGCAGGCTAGAAAGCTACCACCCATGACCACCCACTCCAGCTCTTTGCCAGGACACTTATCACCAGCTCTTGACAAGCAGACCAGCCACAGCATGTCTTGTGCACATCCACAGCTGAGAAAATAACTTCCTGAGGGCAAAGGTGGTCCACAGGCAGGAGGGGGCATCAATGTTGGGAATGGGTGCAAGTCACCATGGCAGGGCAGCAGACCTCTGCTTCTGCCGGGAACTGGGGAAAATGCACCTCAACCCAGCTGCTGAGATGGGGTGATCAGCCCTGGTGGGACCAGGGCTCCGAGCAGCAATGATGCTGCAGCTGGTGGCATCACAAATAAAATAAATCATAACAGATCATAAATTATATGACTTACAGAATGTGAAGAATTTATGAAGTGTCAGGTGATTATATGAAATTGTAAAATAAATAATTTTTTTTTTTTAAATTATTAAAAAGGCAGCCACCCAGCTCTGGCAGACCAGGGAGCGGTCTGCCTGCCCATACCCACGCAGCGATGGCTGGATGTCCTGAATCACCCGACAATTTCTCTCCTGCCTTCTCCTCCTTCACCTGCTGGTTAAATCACTGCATACTCCAGCGGGTGGGAGTGGAGACAGGCTGCCCGCACAGGCTCAGCGCCCACCCCTTGAAATGTGACTTCACAACTGCTTGCATGGCCCAGGTTTAGCAACCTGTAACAATATCTCAGATCCCTCTTACTGCTGTGTTTAAGGTTAGCTGTACTTCCTACTGCTTGTGTTCCTGCAGTTAATCTGCAGCTTGAAGCCAGTGAACGCCAAAGCTTTACAATATGCTATAGTATGGGGTTAACCTGCAGTGTCTTCTTAAATTACACAGATGGTTTAATTCAAAGAAAAATGAGCAGGTACAGAAAAGCCTTATTAACACTGTGTTGGTTTCAGCATGTTCAATTCACTTCCAATTCTGATTTGATATTTTTACAGATTTAATGAATCTGTCAGGTTGATACCATGCAACAGGATAAGTGAGCAGTCAGGTTGGTTGTTCAGGCTTTGTTTTCATGTTTTCAATCAAAAAAAAATTAACAGGAAACATTAAAATGAAAGAATACAACAGCTTTTAAACATATGAGAGCTTTCATCTGAGTAAGAATTTCCCCTGGAAAAGAATGAGGTGATCTCACAACTTTCAATCAAAGACCTCTCCATTTCTAAAAAACTTGGTTGAGGTTGGTTAAGGTTATCACATAATAGGTGATTTTACACAACTTTAGAGATTGGCTTTAAAAGAATGAAATATCGATGTCTTACTTTCATAAGTGAATGACTTGCAAAAACCAGGATACAGTACATCTCACTGCAGCCAGCTCTGCAGACTTAATGCACCTCTAAAAAAGCAAGTCGAATTCATTCTCTGAATTGCACATCAATGGAACAAGACTGCAAAGGACACATTTACTTTGGAAATGTATCAGTCTGTTAAAAACTATTTCTGTACCTGAACCCAGTGGATCGTTTAGGTGGTCTAGAACAGGTTTTTCCTGTTTTCAGAAATATTTCTCTTCCCATTAATTGACAGAAACTGAACATCTATTTCAGTGGAGCTCAGCCAGTTTATACAAGTGGAGGATATGGCCCGTATTTTTAAAAAAGGAGGTACTTTCCACTGTTTTGCCATCTGCCAAGCTCTACTTTAAGCTAATTAAATAACGTCAAATTCTAGTAGGAATTTTCAGGCCATTAGAGTTTTCCATTTCTGGACCCCTACTGGTACCCAGCAAGTCTGGCTTCAGGAGAACTGAGCCATAGATTCAGAGGTGCTGACAATGCTAAATGCTTTCTGAAGTTGGAAAACATCCTGACAATTTGATACTCTCTGTGGTTTCCATTGAAAGTGAGTTTGTGTAAGATCTGTGAATGTGAGCAACAATCTTGCACACCCAGAGTTACTGGGGGATTGCATTCAAGTATCTCTTGCTTCAACTGCATCAGTCACTAATTCAAAAAAAACAGGAAAAAAAACTGTGTAACACCCTGTGGCAGAGCAAAGGGCGCAGCTAGCTTGCCTCTGATAAACAGTGACTCTATAAACCACTTTGAATTCTTCTCCCCTCCAGCAGCCCCTGTGTCACCACCCTTGCCGATCCTTTAGCCCAGGGTCTCCACAAGTTGTTCCACCCACTGCCTCTTCCCGCTCCAAGCCCTCCAGCTTCCTACAGTGTCCTATTCCCACCCTGTCAGCAGAGAGGAGTGCTGGGAAAAAGAAAAGCATTTTATTTACCTTCTACCCTACAGTTACAAATGTAACAAACATCCAATGTCTCAGAGATACCTAAATGAAGGGTTACTCCATGTAACCGTAGATTTCCTATCATTGGTAGCATTTTTTTTCCCCTCTCTGCTATTCAAATGATAAACCTACTTATGGTACTGGTCTTAAAACAGACTCTAAACAGCCAGAGCAGAGATTGTCTCATCTTGTGTGCACAAGACCTACTACAATGGAGCCTTTATCCTCCCTGCAGACTTTCAGCACTGCTATAATTCAAGTACTACTAATAATGATAGTGAATGCAAAATAGCATGAGCAAAACATTACCGTGAACAGAGAATAATCTGAATAAAGGATCTTTGCCAGCTGAAATTGTCACTAGAAAAGGGAAGGGAGGCCAGTGTGTACTGGCATGGCTGAATGACAAGCCCTGGCTTCTGGTATGCCTAGGGTAAAATGAGAATTACCCCTGTCTAAATCAGCCTCTCATCCATTGTACTGCCCACTAAGAAAAAAACCCAAAACAACACAAAATCCCAACAAACCGAGCATTAATAAGCAAAATGGCCAGCAAACAAGAAAATGGCACTTCTCACCTAGTCTTTCACACTAGGAGCATCCTGGTTTCAGGCCAGGCACAAACGTCAGATCAAGACGCTAGTAAGATTTCACTGTCATTTCAATGACCTGATCACACCTCCAACCTCTACAAAGGTGTGTGCACATGTGCACATGTGGACACACCCCTGCATAAACTTCAAACACGATTTAAGTGTGTCATCCTACATCGACAAAGTCGTATTAGTACAAATCCATGCCTATTCTAACTGTCTGAATCATGAGTGTATGGCAGATATTTTAACAGCACTTCGATGGCTAATATAAATAAGCCTAATATCTCCAGTGTACTTCAATTTATACGACCACAATAGATCTTCTCCTTCCCTTCCTAATTAATTTATCATTTGAAATCAACGCACATATATTTCCCTTGTAACAATGTTAACATAATAGGAAAACAAATAGGACTACAATGTTCCACAGAGCTGACCAGCATACAGCGATGGCCTCTTAATGAAGAGTCAGGGTTTGGAGGCAGGCAGGCTTCCTCACAGACCTGGATGAAGGTCTGTGCCTGCAAGTCTCATGGGCTCGACTGTGTTGCAGGCAAGGGAACACCGCGTGGGGTTGGTGGCAAGACGTTGTGAAAAAAGGCCCAGAAGTAAATCAGGATTTTAAAATGCACAGTATTCCTGGCAAGTCACATGCTTTAAAACTGGATGTAAATCATTACGAACTTCAACTTCTGTTTCCACGGAACTTTTTTAATGTTTTTGCTTTCATACGTAGAGCCCTGTTCAGCGTCCTGCTGCCATGGTGTTTTTCTATCTTGACAATTCACTTCCGTGAGCAGGCATGCAGCCAACTCAAATGAGACTCAACGCAGTGAAAAGCCCTTCAGGTAAACAGTGTGATAAGCTAAACTGAAAAAACGAGACAATGTTTTTGGACTATGAGGCAGTTGCTATGGAGACGGTTGCTAATTAACTGCATTCAGCCCAGAGAACAAAGGGTTTAAGGGCAGACAGGACTCTGTATCTTAGAATGAGCAATGCATAACGTCTTATGCAATCTGCACATCTATCATATCTGGAATACCTGAGCCTCTGCTTAAGTTGCAAAATACCTCAAGAAATGACAATAGGGTGGTTTATTCCTTCAAATTTCAACTAATTTTTAGGTAGTTAATGTTCTATCAGTATTAAAAAAACCAACAAAATCCATACTTAGAAGTCACAGGTATCATGAAAAAAATGCATCAGTTCAGGACTATATTAAACATTGAAATGATTTATGTTCAATTCAGAGTTACTGCTTTCACAGCTAATAAAAGTGCCATCGAATAATCACTTCTAAGACAATATAACGTACCTAACCTATTATTCTTTCTTGCATCTTAAATATATTAGCTTGCAATTCTAAGAATAATTAATTCTTCAATTCCTTCCTAAATTAAGTTCTTAGAAATCACACCTTAGACGTAAATACCATATTTCCATTAAAACAGGCTATTCTGGACAGACATTGAATTACTGTACTTTAAATGGTTTATTTTTGGGGATAGCTATTTGTTATGATTCTTTACTATTTCTGTAAGGCACTGCAGGCCTACAGTACTCTAGCAAAAACATAAACTTGTTCAAATCAACATAAGTCCCAGAGCAGCATAGTTCCAGCTTACAGTCCCCATGTGTTACTGGGGAAAATGCCCACAGGACAGCAGCCCCCTGGAAACCCAAGGACCAGGGCACCCACCGAGGCCTGATGAGCCTCGCGGTGGGTGAGCTGCACAAGCTGTGTTCAGGCCAGACCAGGCACCTCTGTACGCTCTACGGGCAGATCCTAACTCACTTTTCAGATGAAGACTTCAAAAGTTGACCTGTTTTCTTAAGTGAAAGCTGAGAAGACTAATGAAGAGCCAGTTGCTTATTAGAAAGCCCTTGCCACTAGAGATGAAAAGCCAGTATATAAGTAAAGTACATCTGTGCTGACACAAGATTCCTTTAGGTCTGGATAAATAGGGCAACATTTTTCCTTTTTAAATCATGAAATGTATGATTTGAATAAAAAGAAAGCAGGGAGTTTTTACTGATTTAGATACTGTTAGGATAATCAGTCATAATGGTCGTGGTTATGATAGTCATAATCAATTTTGAAGTTAAGTCCTTATTAAGGGGAATGGGATGAGTTCACACTTCATATGAGGATATTACTTCAGCAAAGCTTGCTGCATACTGAACAAGCAGCATATTAATTTACTATATGAAGGCCTAAGGTTCGGGGGGGTTTTGACATTTGAAATTACAAGACATCTGCAAACAGATCCTAAATCTGAATTGCACGTGGATTTTCCACACCAGCCAATTCAGATTGCCCCTAGATATCCTCTCCAGCATTAATCACTCACCCACACTACCGTAGTTTATATTTCTTTTACAGGAACAGAGGTCTGCAAGATTCTTAAACTCTTGCCTAGAAAATAAAAATTATTACTTATGTGGCAAACTAAGTTTTAAACTTAAGGGACCCAATTCTGCCTTCAGTTACACTGCCATAAATCTTTAACAACTCCATTAGATTTATAGCAGTGTAACTGAGGAGGAAATTGAGCCCAAGATATTTTCTAAATCGGTAATTAAATCGCAGAATTTTAGCTTGGCACAGAGTAAAGACCTCTTAGATTACGTCTTTGGATAAAGCTACATATTTTTTGTTCTCTGAATAATGATGTTAGCAACAAATTAAATCATTTTATTTTCACCAGACTCTATATTACTCTGTGGAACAGCCACATCTCATGGAGCATGAGCATGGGGTTAAACATTGCCTCACTTTCCCATCTACTTTCTCTCTCTCTTCCCCATATAAACGTTAGACACTTTATAGCTGCCCATTATTTGTACACAGTATTATAGCACCTCAAGGACTTTTCTTGTTTGGTTCAAGGAACTACTATATTAAATGAATGTCTAATAATAATAAAATGGCATTTAGCCAGCTCCCTTATTAGGGGTGCGAGGCATCCTGTGGTCACATTATGCAGAGATTGTACTTTTCAGAAGATGCAGCCTGCTCTCCCAGCGCACAGGATGCGGTGCAGAAAACATGGTTTTGCCGCAGTAGCCCTAAGCTCCCCAAGGGTCACTGGATAAACTGTGAAAGGGGCCCCTTCAGTATTAAAACATAGATGGCACTGGGGAAGAGGTCTCAATTCCCAGCTCTGCTATAAAACTCTTGATGACATCGGACAAGTTATTTAATCTCTCCACTTTTTTTCTTCATTGGGGTAATGGCAGCTTGTAAAACTTCCTGTCTCGTCACTTTAATAGACATGGGGTTTTCATGGCTACTTTACCTCATTTTTTATCTTGGCTTAGTATTTACAGTTCTAATGCATCTTTCCTATTATTTCCCTCTTTGCTAACTTCATACACCAGAGTCCTCGCCATCCCTAACAGCTCTGTGCATGTCACACTTGCAGAGGTCAGCAAGAGGCTGTAACCTGGGACAACTGCTACCAAAGGAGAGTTGAGAAAGATCAACAGCCTTTGGGGTGGCCAGGTCAGGCCAAAGGGTTTTCTGAACTGTCCCACCTGCTAATGACACTCCTCTGGCAACCCAGCTATGCAACTCCTATACTCTTTTTTCGCCCAGCTTTGTAGGATGGAACATTCTGTGGGTGGCTCCTCCATACATACAGTAACTCTCCTCAGCACTTTCACAGCCTCTGATGATTAGCGCTCCTATAGCTAAAAATAAACTATATGCCTGCATATCTTACCTATCTAAATATATGCCTATATAGCCATCTAATATCTACTACAAATATGAATCATAATATTTCTTTGCAGCTACCTCTCTTAGGAGATTGCTTTCAGTTGCCAAAACAAAGAGGGAAGGTCCCAGCCAAGAGATAGCCAATTCATTATTTATAGACCTCTTGTTGAGGTCTCTTAAACATATTTTAATTGGCTGGACGGGAACACATTATAGTCATACACACTTATTCGTACACATGTGTGTGTGTATGTATGTAGCTATTAGTAAGCACTTATTTCACCATTATTTGCACTAATAGGTTTACTGCTGACAGTCTATCCAAGGAAGAACCAAGCAAATAAAGAAGTAATTCCTGCTCAAAGAATTAAATACTGCAGTCACACGATCACATGAAAGCAGCTCTTAAAATGATTCAAAGACTACTTTCACTATAGAAAATCATTTTACTACTTATCTACAGTTGTCAACAATACCCATAATCCTGCTGTCCCTGACAAGCTGGAACTGGAATCATTTAGGTTAACATTTTCTTTTTCCCCAATATGATGATAGTGGTGTTAGCTGTTAGTTCAGGGGTAAAACTGATGCTGAATCCAAGTGGCTGATATTGCTTTTTTAATCAGTGTTCTCTACTCATTTGCATTGCTAACACAACATAAAAGGTGATTTGAACCATAATTTCTATTTAAGTAATCCTTTTCCTTTCCATGCTAACCAAACACCAGTTGATGTTAAGGCATAAGTAAGCAAAAATTCAGGCAAATATGATTGAAATGTTTTAGCTTTGCAGTGATGATTACGCATGTTGAAAAAGCCTTTCGTTCCTTCCCTGCAAATGTAATATAATCTACCCCACCTACTTCGACAAAAATTACTGGAATATGCTCCCTAACACCTCCAGGCTTATATTCTGTGCTGCTGTCCTCAGAACTGTTGGACATCAAAGTTTGATACTGTTGCCTATAGACAAACAAAGATTTGGTTCACCCCAAATCCATTGCTGCCTTTTGGGGCCCCTGTCTACCCACCCCAAGGAGGGCAAACAAACAAGGAATTGGGATGAGGATGTGCTCTTTCTTGATGGCTCATGCACATGGTAACTTCTGACTTACTGCCTCTTTACAAAGGCAGCCAGAGTTTGTATTAACTTAAATTCTGTACCAAGTTCCTAAATCCTATGAGATTGTGTGGGTGCACACAACAGCTTGATCTCTGGATCACTCTTTTTTTTTCCTTCTATTTTTGTTTTTAAACAATACAGAAAGAAGAACTCAGTAAAAGCATGAAATTCACCTACAACCAAGAAAACCTCAGGAGGCTTGACCTAGCTGGAGATGGCCACTGTAGGAAGGCTGTAATTAAGCAGTTGCGATAGAGACGCTGACTTCTCACACCAGAGAACGTGCACACTGACCAGTTTCTATTAACAGTGCTTATCTGAGTCCTCTGTAAGTAAAATTGTAATGGTGTTTGACTGACATCCCAGCAGCTCCCACAGTCTGCAATGCTCTCTCAGGGTTTCAGTTTTGTCATGGATTTGGGATGCATTGTTGTCCCTTTTACAATATGTCTAACAAACCATGCTACTTCCCTCCATTTAAAAGGCCATCCATGAGATGGAATTAGCACATTTTGGTTCATCTCTCACCTCCTTACCAGTCCATATTATATTTGCTTACAAAAACATGTTCTTTAATCATCCAATGTAGAGTTTTAGAATGGATAGAACAAAACCAGAAAAAGCTTCAGAAGAGGCTTTTTTTTTATTAGTTAAATCATTATTTCTACTGGAAGTCTGTAAACTGCCCAATTCCTTAAACTATATGGCCAGACTAAAATCATCTGGAAGCCCAGACTCCGAAGTATACCTCTCTGATGTTCCAGCCCAAATGTCCCACATTAAATTGTTTGTAGGATAGGAAAATACTCATACAATGGTATGACTGCAACTTCTCAAAGGCATCACAAAAAAATCCTGCATGCATCTCTGAGGAAATCCCTGTTAAGACGCAGGTAAGATACATATTAATTTTTGAATAGCAGGGCCCTCAGGGAATTGTGTAAGACTCATGTCACAACAACCACAGCATTTACTCTTCAACAGTTAGCCCAGCTTGCTCCTGTGAAGCGTGGGATGGGATAGAAGCCCACTTCTTGGGAGACTGCTTGTCCCCAGAAAAACAAAGATGCTGTAAAAAGTTCTTTGTGCTGCCACTGTCCCTTGTTCTTTGCACTTGTGATCACACCCACACTGAGCAAATCCACGAGGGTAGAGGGGGGAACACAAGGATGAAGTTTCCCTCCCGACATGGTTCAGATGCCTGGCTTTCACCACCCATCTCATCTGCCCCAGCTCCGCCTGGCTTGAACAGCTGGCTAGGAGTCTCTGATTCCAGCAGCTCTTGGATACGGGTGCAAGCCATGGTGACGGTGCTTACTGTGGAGGTGGTACTGCTGGTGGTTAAGGGTCAATTTTTTGATTCATTTTTTTCTGTTACTGAGCATGTAAATCACTGTCTGCACTGTCCAAGTCTCTATCTTTAAAAAACAACAGTTTCTACATTTTTTTTACCCCTTCTACTTCCATTAGGATGCCCAGAACAGGGTGGTCTAACATGAATATAATCCACCTTCCACATTCCTACATAAGCATTTTACTGGGGATGTGGGTCAATGTGCTGCTGCTATGATCATGTGAGATAATTCAGCTGGTATTTTTAGAAAGGAGACATTTATACTATAAACTCATATTAATCTCATGAAGAGGAATCCAAGCCTGACAGCCCATCATAACCCCTACGAACATGTAGGCCTTACTTGTCTAATTCAAGTTGTCCCCAGGTTGTCTGAACCAGAAGGTGCTCACCCTGACGTGCTTCTAGGGGAGACACCAGTTCTGCAAGGAATGAGATCAAATAAATACATATATTTTGTTTTATGCTATTTACATGAGGGATTTTCAGTTATCTTGAGCTCTCAGTACTGTGCAACCAACTAACATACTTCATCAGCCTAATTAAGGCTGTTTTAACTACCTCCTAGTGTGACTATTTCTTAAGGCTGCAGAACTATGCCTTCTGCAATTACAGGATCACAAGTTCATCTTGTGAAATCAGTGCTAGAAGAAAAATTAGCTAATATAAATCATACTAGACAACCATCTAAATGTATCCTTGATGTTCTAGTGAGGTTGCATCAATTCAGTGCTCTCATGCTAACATGCACCATTCCTAAATAAGGGTTCTACTAAAGAAAGATTACCATAAAGGAAAAGCATCCTCTTACTCTGTTTAGTATAACCATTTAAATAGGACTAGTCATTAAACGATTCTTCTTTAGTGGTCAAATGCCTGACTGAAATGTGCCCTTGCTGCCTCCACTTAGTTCCAGGCAAAAACTAACATTGCTAGTAACTCCTCTTTACAAAGGTACCTACTAAACACAGGAAGACTTGGGCAGCATCCATACAGTTTACTTGACATTGTTTCCCACAAACAATTTTCTGTGAGTTCTTCTTTATATGGATGATTGAAGAGAACATATTTAGTAGAGCGAGAACAAAAAATAAAGTGCTGAAAAGCACTTCCAAGGGACGCCCTGCTTTTTTTGATGCATAGTTTTTCAGGAAGACTTTCAAGTATAACTTCCCATTTCCTTTGGAATACATCATTCTCCTGATCCAACACAGGCAAAGAGAGTATTTGATCGCTATGCCATGTATGACCTTGTGCAACATTACTCACATTTTCAGATGTGGTGTTTCCCACACCTTGTTCTCTTCTGCCTGCTCCCCAGGCAGGAGCTGATACCCTTTTCATGCACAGCTTTTAATAGTCCCACTTCAATTTTCCCCTGAGGATGGCAGCTTACATCAGAGGGGAGGGGGGGAAAATATGAAAAGATTCTCTACCTTGTGAGGACTCTACCACTTCATTCCAAAGCACTGACAATTTACTCTTGAAAGCCCAAATAAAAAGATTAAACCCTGTAACCCCACATTTCAGAAACTCTCGATAACAGGGAAGCCCAATACCCTTCCTTTCTAAGGACAGCAGTGCCTATTGCTCAGCTCACATAAGCAGATTGCCTCCCTGCAAGCACAGCATGATGGTGTTGCAAGAATACCAGTGAATTGCAAAAATGTTTATAGGCATATTTGTCCATAATCTGAGTAATTTAAGTAGTAACTTTTGAAATACACACTGTATTTTTGGACCTTCATTTTCTTCACTTTTAATTGATTGCTCAGCACAGGCTTGTAGCCTGCCTTCATGCATGGACTGAGCCATGACGTAATACAGCAAGAATCACAGGATTGCAAGAATGTTTCTAGACAAATTTGTTTACAATCCAAGAAATAGTAACTTTCATAATAGGAGTCCTATCACCAGTGCACTTTGTGTATGTTGCTGTGAAACCATAAAGCAAAAATAAGAAAATACAAGAGCATATCTTTGTACAATGATTGCAATAACAGATGAATAAACATGCAACCTGATACTTCACATCTGGTATTTCATCACTTGAAATACCTTATTCGCATTCAAATATATTAATACTGTGGAAACTTTATAAGGTAGTGATGTCTTTATAGAGGCAGTAACTAGCATGTAACTTTTAAAATTAAAAGCAATAGTAAAAATAATTTGTAACACGTTACTGTATTCTTCATAAAGCTAGTTACCTCGTAGTTTCCTAATGGAAAACCAGAATGACACCTAATAATAGCAGTTAGCTACAAAATCACACAAGTGGACAGAATAGGATTTCTTTTACTGATGTACAAGTTCAAAGTTCAATTTTAATATTCAATTTATACAAGGGGCTTTAGAAATGAAGACTATTATTACTTATCCTACAAAGATTCTATCATCTGAACAGAAATTTTTATGAAAGTATAATTTTCCTTTTACTGTCATGGTAATGCAGGCCAAGAGATTTTATGCATGACCTAGTAAACATATACAACAGCTCTGAAAGGCTGCTATGCACCTTCTCATGTTAATTAGTACTCATTTGTCTCTGTAAAACAACTAAACATGCTACAAAACTTCCTTTTTAAATAATCATTAGTGCACGTTTACACGTTTAAGCAGTTTTATTACAAGGATGAATACTTCTAACGCAAATCACAATGACTGATTTCATTCAGCACTGAAGAGAAAAAATGAAGATCAAACTATTTTCTTGTCTTAAAGGCAAAAGCCATCTTCGCTCACTTGAGGCCAAGTTAGGAGGGTTGATAGTAACATGTCTGCAGGTGTTGTTACAGTTGCTAGCAACCTATGTCACTTTGGCATTGTCCCTGGAGCCACACTAAAGCTACATCTCACTATAGCTAGATTTCAAAAAGAAGATGAAAAAATGCATGTGGGGCCAAATCCATTCCAGTGGTTAACTCCAGTGACTTCAGTGTTATACCAGGGATAAAAGCAGGGCTGCATTTCACAGCAGCTTTCATTCTTGTAATCTTTTCCAAAACACTCTCCCAGGAGCAAAGACAAGCACAGGCAAATATCCTGCCAATAAGTGAGTTCACAGGAATTGCTACGAGTAACTAAACTGTCAGCAGTAAAAGACCAACAACTGGAACAAAGTACAAATACAGGACAGCCAATGCCCTCTAATGGGCTAGTTTTACTATGTGCTGGATAAACAAGGACACAGAAATTCATCAGAATTCACCTCTGAAAGGGGAGACAAATCACAGGGTGTCCCGCTGCACACTAATGGATGATATCTGTGTTTTATCAATACTTCTGAAATGATCCAAATGAAAAAAATTCTTACCAATATCTTGCAAAACTAACTAAAATGGGTCTAAGAGTCAAGTCTTTCCTCCATGGGCCATACTCAGCTGCTTCCACAAAGAGTGCGAGCATTAATTCATAGATGTGCTCTTCTACCCTCTTTCAAGCTTTCATATTTATTTCGCCCTCATCTTTTTTTTATTTACCACTACTCAATACTGTACTAGGAGCAAATCAAAACTGCAAGACCACCACAACCACACACGTGCACAGGAAGGGGGAAAAGGAGTGCTTTCCTGCAGAAATCTTATCACTGATCCCTTGGCCTTACAGCACAATCCCTTTCTCTCAAGAATTTATAAACTACAGTTGCTGGAATCCAGCCCTCTGAACCAAAACGAGTGTCTTTGCTTCTCACTCAATCATTTCCTATAAATCTAAAACCAAAGAGTTCCATTAAGTTTTTATTTTGTTTTCTAAGGGTTTCTTCAAGAAGCCGTACTGGTGGCAGGGTCAGCAGCAGCCTGAAACGCTCCTGGCCTCGCACAGGTCATGACTCTGTCCTTAACATTTGAGGATGTCCAGGGCCAAAAAGAAAGTTAAGACATCCCTTTCCCATCACTGGGGCCCTGCAACTCTTTTCTGTGGGGCTCAGATCAAAAGTCTTTTGTTCTCATAGTCTTCTGGTGCCGTAAGTTACTTTTTGGGGAAGGCAAGGGGAGAGGAAAAGGCCCTGCCCTTCCCTTCCCTCCTTCATCCAAGATCACAGCTGTAGAGGAACAGCTGAAGTGATCTGGGCTGCACAGAGAGGTCACAGATGTCCCTTGCTACTGCTGGGGCGGCTCTGCCTGCACAAACCATGCTGCTGCCCAGGTGGTATTACAAGCAGGCGCCCCTTGAACACCCACTCCACACATCCCCTGGATTCCAGCCCCTCAGTCCTGCTTAACCTATCCTCCAGGTCCCCCTGGGGCCAACTGCTCAGGAGCCTGTACACAGCCCCCTTAGAAAAAAACGCTTTTAAAGGCAATTTTAGACCACCACAAAGAACGGTTTAGAAATTCTGGCTTCTGCTTACATGAATGTTGCAAAGCTCTCATTAAATCAAAGGCAGGGATTATAATATTTCTTCAAGCAAAACCTCTGCTCTTCTCAAAGTCTCTTTCCAAAGAGAAAAAACTACAATTGCTTAACTTAATCCACACAGTGATCATTATATTTGTCTCCATAAAGATCATATTTGTCTAGTGCCTATATCTAAAGGTAACTTCAGTTAGAAAATGAAGTGGTGCTCTCTTGACCTTTTGTCTTACATGGTTTGTGCATTACTGACACATTACAATATCCCCTAACACTATGGAAGCCTAGAGATATTGCAATGTCTCTCTTGTAAGTGAAATAAACTTGGTATGCCACTAAAAGGCATTAAATTATTTTCATTATGCCACACAGAATCTAAAACACTTACACTGTTTTGATTTCAAAATCCTTGGAGGACAATTATGCTCTCAGGGCCATAAGACTCTATTAGAAAGTCCTCAGAAACCTAGCATGGTTTCAATAAATCCTCAAACACTACAAAGCAGTTACTCAGCTTGAAGAATGAAAACACAAGTTCATCCACTGCAAAGCTAGGATGTAAATTCTGCTCATAAAGTACCCTGCGCTTCCTAATGCATTTTTTTTAATTCCCAATCAGGGCAGCACTTTAAGTCAATTTTTAAGCATCAAACACAGAAACCTATTTTGATTGAAAATAAGTGATATTTGATTTAGCATAAATATATCAGATGTGTATATATGCTTATGGTATTATGAGCTAGTAATAATAAACAGCAACTAGATATGCATAAATAGTTTTCTACGTACATAATTTAACAAATGTTATCATTCAGGATTAGAGAACCATTAAATTAAATCAGTGATTGTTGAAATGAATGGATAAATATGTTAATTTATTTAATTTATACAATGGCACAAAGAATGCTTCCAAACACCAAAAATCAGATTTCAGGGGTGATTACTGTGGTTGTAGGAATCCCGATTTAAAAAAATGCAGCCACTCTTATTGTGGCTGATGAGGCTGTTCAAGCCTAAGTAGAGCTTTTGAGCATAAATACACAATAAGCTTGTTTGTATATACATGCATCTGTATGCCTAGGAAGTGTACAACCTTCTAATTACGCAAATCATCACCCCTTTCCAAAGGAAAACAACAACACCAAAATGCAATCCAAACAGGCAGAAGAGGGCAAGAAGGAGAGGACAAGAGAAATTATATTGCCTTGTGTAGGGCCGAGGGGGGAAAAGGAGAGAGAAAAAAGCGAACACCCAGGCAGGAAACTGGGGCGCTGGCAACTTTCTGCCAGGGACAGCTGAGATACTTCATCACAGCTCTCTTTTTCCAGCCACGCCGCGCGGTGTGGCCGCCCGGGTCAGATGGCAGCTGGGAAAGGAGGCAGGAGGCTGGGTCCTGCTGCCCTGGCCCCCCCGGCAGCAGTAGCAGCAGTGTCCCTGTTTCCATGACCTCGGCCGGGGGCACAGCTGGTGGCAGCTGCAGCACCATCTGCTCGGGGCTGCGCCCTCCGGCCGCTGCCCTCACTGCCTCTGGACAGCCCTGCCAGGTATGGACAAAGCCACCCCAAGTGTACTCGCCCCCCAAAGCACAGTGGCCCACCGCCCTTGTTCTCTGCAGGATGAGGAACCGGAGCAAGGGCTCCACCACCCACGGAGAGAAGTTTGCAAAATGGAAAAGAAAGAGAGATCAAGTGAGAGCTTGAAGGAACAGGATGAAAACTAAGGAGCCCCGGCTAGTGCATGCAGATGTCAAGATCCCTTGGCGGAGTGTATATTTATGGAATACTGTCAGCACGTCATCTGATTTATAGCAGCTTGCAGAGAGAAGGGAAAGAAAAAAAAAAAATCAGAAAAAGAAAGGCATAAAAGCACCCCTAACTTGCCTCTTTCATCAAGAGGCTTCTGTACACAATACGAACTGTCACAGTGCAGTTTAATATTGCATATTCTGCTATGCAATCAGACAGACTGTATTTTCATCTCTCTGCACCATTTATTGAAAACAAATAAAAATGCTTACTTTTTTTACGCTCAAGGAGTGACACATTCAAAAGCTTCTTTTAAACTTCCCCATTCAGCCATAACATAGCATTCAATAAAGACACAATCCTGCACCAATATAGCTTCCTAGTGGCAGTGGGGAAGGGACTGGTTCAGACAGTCCTGGGCAACACATTAGCCCAGCTGAGCTCCCTCAACTTCACAGATTCTTAAAGATTTACGCCATTAGTACCAAAATCGGAGCCAGAGGTTTTGTGTAAAAACGAGCTGGGCTTTACAGTTCTCATCGGGACAATTATTTCCAAGGGCTAAATGTGTACCACTTACCATACATTTTGCCTTCATCTGATAAGATGATTTTCCTCCTCCCACATGGTGGATAAATAGCTAGAGCCTCCTGAAAGCTCTGTTCAATGTCAGGGCTCCAGACACCTTCTGCATCATTGTCAATAGGTTTATCTGCAGAATCACTCATTCTTTCAATATCTTCGGCAGGACTCTCGCTGCCGCTCCAGCTGCTGGGCTCAATGGTGATGGCTGGGGTCTCCAAGCCTAAGCCTGGAGTCTTAAAGGAAATATACCTACAAAACAAACACACAAACAACCCCAAAATGCATTAAAGACCATGGAATTTCAGGCAAACATTTCTGTCTACTAAGTTAACAGCACCTAAGCAGTAATGGCAATAACAAGCATGGGAAGCACCCAGGAAAACTAAAAAATTAGTAACTGTTATACCTCACATCAGCAGAGGGTTCAGCGATAAAGGCCATCAAAAGCGCAACTCTGTACCACATAGTTTCTGAGTACAATTACATGAAGGCATAGAGCACCAGGTTACTTTTCACAGATAGTCAAAATAGGTCTTAACACTGGGGAAAACTCCGCAGCACGTGACACATTTCATCTGGCTGAAGACTGGCACCCTTAAAATAACAAGCCAGATCCTCAGGCAGAGTCCATCAGCATACTGCCACTAGCTGGAAGGGAAGAACACCAATTTATGCCAAAGCAGCCACCAGAGCCTAAAACCACTTAAACCTACAAACACAAGCAAAAACTATTGCTCACATTCATCCGGATGTCAGTGGGGTAAATGGAATTACACTAGCGATGACACAGCTCAGTGCGATTAACTGGAAAAGGCTGTAATTTTCAGATCTTACCCAAATAAATAATAAAATCAGAATCTGAGCTACATACAAACAAAAATCTTTAAAATTATAATAGCAGAGAAAGGAATTACAAGAAAATATGTATACTTCGCCTGTTTTAAAGGTCTCTGTCACAGAACCATAGCAGAACAAAAATTACAAGCCTCAAGTTGCTGAATCAATTTAATAAAAAATAATTTAATATAGCTGCACCTGCTCACACGACCAGAGCTGCAGATCTGTCAGTGTTCCTTTTATATTTTTGAGAGAAATACGACTCTGCTATAAAGACTTGCTCCGGGCAAAAAAGCTGCTATACCAGACCAAATTCATCTCTGGTGTAATTCTTTGGGAAGTCAGGGAAATAACACCAGGAACAGATTTAGCTCAACATGTCTAGGCATAATGCAGTTTTATTTTGAAAAATGAAGAAGTTTGGTGACTCTAACTGATCTAAGTGGATGGGAGTGTTCAAACATGCATGCATAAGCTGCACATGCACTACAGAATCCAGTTTGTTGGCCAAACACTCAAAAACCCCAAAACCATAACGTTTTTATTCTGCTGGGGGAGATGAGAGCAGGCCCTTCCCATATGCAGAAGAGAGGGACTTCCTCACCTACATTCTCAGCAGGGCCTCAGTACATCCTAAAATAACAGGTAAAAAGTGACAGAAAGGCGTTTACCCCACAGAGAAAGGAGGGGAGGCACATTTGAGGCCATGACAGCTCTGATGGAACACCTTTTGGCTGGTGAACCCCCTGAAAAAAGAAATATTTACAGCGGCCCTCACCTGAACTATAACCAATCAACCAATCACCAGAGATAACCAAAACCTGAAAGTCCGGTCCCTCAGAGGCTACAGCGCCTTGCAACAAACAGAGCTGAAACTGGGGAAACAGGGAGTAGTCCCAGTCTCACTAAGCAACATTACTGGTTTGACATCCAAAGTATGGGGTATTTCCACTTCTCCAGGCTCTAACAGGAGCTTGGAGGGATTAGCAAAACAGATTCCCAAGAGCTTTATTTTCCTGATTTGCATGTGTGTTTCTACAAAGAGGCATTTCTTAACTTCCCATTGGTTTGAACATTTCAGCACAGCTTATGAAAATGTTAGCGTCTGCCCATCAGTAATCTCAAGGCTAACACTGTCTCAAACGCCTTTTAATAACTGATAATAAGGGAGCAGATGGATCCACATGGAACCACAAAGAAATGATGAGTGGGTGGGAAGTCCAGCCAAATACTCCACTTACTGTCTGGGAAATCCAAACCGTACAAAATTTCTGAAGTCTCACCACAAAAAGGGAGATGTAAACCTTTGCAAAAGAGCAAAATGCCTTCCTTCATAATTCTCAGAAGGCTGAAGGATTAATTCAACCCCTGCAAGATTTGAACCTTGTACATAAGATTAAGCCAAAATATAAACACAGCAATACTGGGAAAGAACTGACAAAAATTATCATGTCTACTTAAGCTTTCAAATTCAAGGGGAATTTTAGTTAAATGAGAGGTGATTGAATGTTGACTGGGATAATTAAGGGGGTTTCAGTTTTACTGCTACAGTGAAGGGGAATCATGGCTACTGTTGATTTTATTGGCCTCAAATGACCAAGGCCACGGTTTAACATTTCACCAGAAGACAGCACGGAGTGGGTCTGCTTACTGGGCCAGTTCTTCAAAAGTGACTCAAGGAGGAAATCCTGCTCCTCCCCACTCGCAGGCAGGACAGCATGCAATGCACTGCACAGCCATGGGCATCTCTCGCTCAGCCTAACCAGCCCCTGCTTACAAAATCAGCCATAGTCATAGCCTCAAGTCTCACTATCATCCTATAAACCAGCCCTTGCTATTGCATTATGCTGAAATAATAATTAAAATGCACACAAGGAAAACAGAGAGGCTCTAAAGTAATTAATGTTACTTGATATTCATGTTAGATCTTGCATTGTGTTTACTGGTGAATTTTTGCTAATGTGCTATCTCTTCCCATTCCTTTTTACCTACTTGGATATCATCTTGAGGCATTAGCAGCTACTATTACGGCCTCTAAAATTAAGACTATCAAGTGTTTCTTCCAGAACATCAGTACAATAGGGGCAGGGAGTAACGTACTGGAAAAAAAACCCTCTCATACTAAAGGTTGCTTTTAGTGATTTCCATTTTGGTGAATGCTGACACTGCAAGTCAAGCTACAGCACTAAGGAGCAAAAAATCTTGTATTACAACCACTAAATGCCCCCCTTTTATTTCAGGAAAATAATGAGCTACTCAGTTAATCACTTCCAGCTCAGCTCTACATATCAAAAGGCAATTCCACCTCCTTTTTAGCTTGAATTCTAAGGACCTGATTGTGATGAAAAATTCATATCTGTTATGCTGGAGTTCAATGTGATTATCAAAAATAATACAAGTTGTCAATAGATGAGCTTTGTTGCACATTTCTATCTGGTGAAAAATGACGATTTGCAGTCCAATTTAAATTTACAGAAAGTTAAAAATAAAAATTAAAAAAAAAAGCCTTCCCTTATGTTAGCAAACTCCAAATACCAGCTTTCAGTGGAGGAAGAGTTAAACTCCTGGAGGCAATAACCCCATCCCTCCACCCTCCACAAGAGCGGAGCTTGTGCACATGACAGATCAAGTCAAGAGTTCTGTATTTGCTTTTTGTCATGTTAACTTTTAGAGAACCAGTTTTGTGCTTGTACTTTCTCTTAACAAAATTAAAACACTTCAGCACTAACCTGAAAATCAGCCAAAAAACCCCCAAAATTAAAACCAGATTTTGGATGACCTTTTAGCACTTTCTGAGATTGCTTAAAGCTGCTGCAGTTTAGGAGGTCTGTCTTCAGAGTTTCCTTTTTAACACTAGTCTCTCTCTCCCTCTCGTGTATTTTAAGACAGCTTCTCCTGTGCATTAAGCTCTTTTAGTAGCAAAACCTGAATGCATCTTTCTTGCAGGTGCCTTCTACGCTCTCCAAGTATATCGTCCAGATATAATTGGTCAGTTCTAAGTATATCTGGTTTTCTCATGTATGTATTGAGACATTTTTTCTATGCACGATGGAGGTATCTTTCCCACTTCAAACAACACAAGGTTACAGTCAGCAATGGAAAAACTATTAGGGACAGTTATGTTTTTATGTCCATTCAATACAGCTTCATGAGGTACAAGCTATAACTTGAAAAGTTGTTTTAAAAACTCAGAGAAAAAAGGATACCAGTTGTTAGAGTTGATCAAACAATTAACTAAAACCAATTGACAGTCTGCAACATCTTATCAAGGGAATTATTTCTTTGCTTGCATAAAACATTCTCCCATGCCTTCACTTTATGAGCAATGCAAACCTGGACTTGCCCAGAAAGTTGCTGCTCGCAGACCAACAACCAAGATCAATGGCTCTGCATGAGAGTGCAGGATGAGTGCAGGCTTAAGGCTTTTATATGTTTCATATCCTCCAACACTTGCACAATGAACTAATATGCAAACACTGCCTTTCAAGAGTTATCAGAGTTGAAACTTATTTTACAAAATCCTGCAAAAGTTAAACCATTTTCTCTGTTCAATTAAATTACTTTCTTGAACGTCAGCACAGAGGTGCTGAATGGTGCCTTCACTGAGGTATCACTAGTATACACACATAATCCCTGGAAGAGGATTAAGACTCTGCAGGTACTGGTTTAGGAACACACGAATAACTGAAAACATGCCTTAATTTGGAGACATGTCTGAGAAAAAAAAGGATTATGTCTCCCCAGTCTTCTAAATCGTATCTCTGAATAATCTTCTAAATTGTCTCTGAACGAAGGGTATTGGCTGCAAACATTTTTTAGATACTATGCAATGCTCCTGCAAGAATTTGCAGGTGAGAAAGCACCAGTGTTATTATCCACACTGATCTTCTGGCTACAAATAGCCGCAGAAGGCTACCTAATAATTCTTACAACTAGCCCAATATTTCTAAAACAGGTCTTTCAGAAAAATCTGAATTCTTGAGGTAAAGAGAACAGGTGTTGAAGAAGTAAATTACACTTTTAAGAACACATTTAATTTTTAGTTTGTGACCAACTTCATCTTAGCTTCTGCTATACAAAAACAATGTGACCAGGCATCCAATGAGCTTTTTATAAACATAAAGATGGTAACGAGCAAAAGATTAAAAAACAACTAATGCTATATTTGCAGAGAGCAAATTTTCTCCCAAGGCTTGAAAAGTTACAAGCTCATGGGGTTTTCCTTCTGCTTTGTTCAGTTGTGCAAATCCACAGCTGGAATGCTAAAGCTTCAGGAAAGAACTGCTGGAGAGAATCCAGAGAAAGAAAGATATCAGATCTAGAAAATATGACCTACCAGGAAAGGAATTAGGTTTGTTTAAATTTAGAGAAAACTGATGTGAGAAGATAACCACTTTCAAATAAAGGAAAGGTAACAGCAAAGAAGAGAAGCACCTCTTGGCCATTCCTATCAACGCAAGAAGCAAATAACTTAGTTTGCAGCAAAAAAAACACAAGCTGGGCATTTGGAAGATCGTTCTGACCCTACAAACAGTCACACACCAGAAGCAATTCATCTGAGGTACTGGGGGAAGAGGTGTTATTCAGAAGAGGTGACACAAGCATTTCTCAGGAATAATGCACGCTTAGCCCTGTCTGAGGAACAAACTAGATGATACCATGAGACTCAATAGTCAAGATAGAATGTAAAATGCCCCAACAGAGGGAAACTTGCAGCAGAAGCAACTCTTTAGCTAGACGTAGGGGAACCCAGATATCCATAGACAGCTGTCCCAGTGACTGGACAGCTTTGTCTAATTTCTAATCCAGGGGAAAATAGGCTTCTTGACATCGATGCCTGTGGAGCTACATGCTCCTTCACTCTGTGTGGTTTCCTCTCAGAGCTGCTGGGCAGTCTGCTGCTTGAACATCAGTGGCAAAAGCCACCTGTGAAGTAGCAAATCAAGACAGACATGATAGGGAGGGAGATAATCCCCAGGATGGGGAAGAAGAGGGCTCCTTCTCCTGCTGGTGTTCTCTGTGGGAATTTCAGGAGGTGAGGCTCCCTCATCTCCAGCCACCTCATTCTCCTTCCAGACATCTGTCAAATTGCCCAACAATCCATATCACATCCAGATTTCTCAAGCTTTTTTTGCACTGATTAAAGTAAGTCTGGAACTGGGAGAAAGCATGAATTTTACTAGAATTATATGTTTTCCCTGACAGAGAGAATGTTTAACTCTCAACAATAATAAAAACAGTGCTGTAATTGCTATCAGTACAGAATTCTTCTGCAGGTCTCCATGACAGGTCGATTTACTCCTGAGGGAGGAAATCAGCAGGAGAGTCATGGCATTTCCAAGGGCACACACAAACCGGCTTCTGACTCTCCCTAATCCCTAGAAAATAAGCCAGATAGAAGCCTTCTCCCAGGCTAAAGCAGCACATGGCATTGCTAAGTATTAAAAGCAGAGCTTTTGTTAAATTTGATTTTTTCCACTAAAAAAAAAAAAGGTAAAGTTTCTACTTTGCCAGTAGAAGTACCTTTCCAGCGTTTAAGTATACCACGCAATAAGCTCAAGTCTTGAAAAAATTACTTTTTTATTTAAAAACAAACACATACTCTGGATTCTGTAGCTGTCATGAGTAAGTGTGTATGGATTTTTCTAATTCTTTGAGGTGTTCAAATGACATTGCTTTCAGGAAAATACTACATTTATATTCAAGCCATTTTATATGTAATCTAGTTTTATGAGGAAAGGATATACCAGTATGAAGAATAAAAATTTAAATCATTTACAGAGCATTCAATGGCAAAATCATTAGCTTAAAATTATTTTATATTGTATTTTTGTTACAATATCTACTTGTCAGTAATTATTCCCTCTAAGAAAAAAAAGCACTAGCAGAGAGAAGCAGCCCATATCTAAGCTAAAGTATTCCTTTAAAACTCAGCCAGAATAATTCAGCCATTCACTTTTGACATTGAAATGAAATAAAGAGAGTTTTTCTCTGACTGCATGAAGACTTCAGGGGAAAAATTCCAATGCTGTGCTTTTTTGGTGATCAAACAGTTGCATGCAATGACGCTTCTATGCGCTTCCTGTCATTCACACACTAGTTCTGTTCTCCTAGGATAAAAGCTACCATTTCTTTGTTGGGGTTCAACATATTTACTAACTGCAAGTCACCTACTTGTCTTTGGGATCTGTGAAGGAATAACATGATCAGTTCGGCTACAGCGCACCTGCCCAAAGCAGCAGGATGTTTCTTTCTGATGTAAGTGCACATTGCAGTGAGTGAATTCAGGCATTACTTTCTGCCACTCAACTACCACACTCAGGGTATGAAGAAAAGTAGCAGGAAGAGACAGTGCCATGCCTGCATGTGAAATACCAAAATCATGTAGCTTAACATTGGTAAAGTGATAATTTTTTTCAAATACAACTCATCTGCACATCTGAGAAGATTTACACGTGTATTTTCTCTAACTGCAACGAAACTCACTGAAGAAATATTTGCAGGAATAGGCAGCACATAGGCCTAAATGTGAAATTAGGATTATACAAACTATTTCTGTAAAGAAATAACACACTCTAATTAAACTGCTTATTTTTTGCTTATAAAAACTGATTACTCAGCAAAGAATGGACTGATGTTAAACTATGGGAATTCATTGCTTTGCTAACAGCTTTCCTCTCTCTGTATTCTTTAGGCAACTGAATATTGTGTACCACTCTGAGGGCCTAATTTACTTTTTTTTTCCAAAAGCTGCTTTTGTTGTTATATAATTATTGTTGTAAGGATGCTGAGTCATTGCTCCAACTCAATTTTCTTTTCCATTCGTTTTAATTTCATATTATTAATAAAATGGTTCAGCCTGGAGAAGAGGAGGCTGAGGAGAGACCTCATTGCTCTCCACAACTAGCTAAAAGGAGGGTGTGGAGAGGAGGGAGCTGCCCTCTTCTCCCAGGTGACAGAACGAGAGGGAATGGCCTCAAGCTCCACCAGGGGAGGTTCAGGCTGCACATTAGGAAAAAATTTTTCACAGGAAGGGTCATTGGGCACTGGAACAGGCTGCCCAGGGAGGTGGTTGAGTCACCTTCCCTGGAGGTGTTTAAGGGACAGGTAGATGAGGCGCTGAGGGGCATGGTTAGTGATTGATAGGAATGGTTGGACTCGATGATCCGGTGGGTCTTTTCCAACCTGGTGATTCTATGATTCTATGATCTTCTGAGTGGGGAAACAACTGGATTCTGACTATGACTACACCACACGAGCTCCCTCAGCTTTGTGTTGGCTCACCAGGCTTCCTTCTGTGAGCACCTACAGCTACAAACTATCAACAACATCCAGCTAGTGCAATCCAACATGCAAAGAGCTTTGTAAGGGGCTACACATTATTTGTGATCCATGGTCTGCACTGATTACCAGGTTATCAGCGGGTAAGCGAATCTTCACATACCAGTTGTGAATCCCTATCTCATTACGGTCACAGCTGTTTGAGAAACAATTCCTTTCTTGTGATACTGAAGCAGTCGTGTTCATCCTAGGTGCTAGTGCTCATTTATGCCCAACTGGTTTCAATTATAAGGGTGTTCCTGGGATTTAACCCAGCTCAAATATTGCATTGTAGTGGTAACCAACAAAGATTGTTCCAGACATGACTTAGCACTCAGCAGAATGAAGAAAACTAAGCATCATGTCTGACTTGCTTTTGCTAATTACTGACATGAAGCAAAGGAAAGGATAAAATATTTACCAGCTCTCAGAAGGAGAGGCTATTCTTCCTGCAGCTGCAGGAGGCAACCGTGCAACAACCTAGCAGCTGTGCTCTGCAGCGAGAGCTGACTGTGCGCCTACCGTCACCCACCAGGGATGGCTTGTGAATGGCAATGGCAACATCTAGTACCAGTGTAACACCAGGGCGTACTTATCCCAGCTGTATTCCAGCTCTGACTTTTCTACGGCAAGAGCTGCTATATTGGGAAGTAGGGATTATTACTAATTCACCCATCTGCCAATTACTCAACTTTTAAAAGAATGCTCTGTGACCAAGGTGAGTCTGCCCATTCCCGGGGGGAGAGCAGCGGTGTCTGCTCCTTGGGCTGACCAGAGGACAATTCTTTGGCACTGAAAATACCAGTCCCCAAACTAAAGCACTGCAGCTCTGCAAGAAACACTCCCCAGCTCCAAGACCCCCAAGTAGAGACCATAGTATAGTCCCAAAGGGAAAGGTTGGCAGCCACTGCTGTGCTCGGGATGTGTTTTTAGAGCGTGTGTTTGGCAGTTCACTATAATTCATTCCAATTCATTTTGCTGCCAGCACATGTAAACAGAAAATAAAAACTAGTATATGTAGCTATCTGGAAAATGGGGGGTTTTATGTAGAAGACTGGAAAAGGGTACACAAAAATATATGAAGTTCTTGCTTACATGCAACAACTTAAGATCAGTCACCCAGTGGAGGCTGAGGCAAGAATTCAGTCTGCACAGTGGCTCTGTGCCCTCCCAATGACTCTATAAATTATGAATTACAGTATAAAAGCCCAAAGAAAACAGACACTGGCCCTCCTTCAGCTCATTGTTCACCTCTCCCTATTCCTCCACTAACGTAACTTCAGTTGGCATCTGGATACAGAAACAAACACCCCAAACACCTTTGGAGATAGTAATCTCATGCATCTAATGGTGCAAAACATTGACACTGTTTCAGTCCCATCTACCTAGGAGCACGTGAATGATGTAAATGCAAAATGGTTTTTATATGTGCTAACAGACAATCTCTTCTTTGTAGTTTGTTGTAACTGCCTTCCCACAGTATCACTGAGTATGCCTGGTTATTTTGTTCCCCAAAAGCCAAACCAGAACTATTAATACCACTTATCAAGTATGATAAATATTAGAATTAGGTATGTCCTCTATCTCTGGTGAGTTACTAGCTTCCTGCTGGGACCATATATGATCTATTTCTCACACATGATGGATCTGGCAGCAAGTTGCTCTGACTAGACATATCCCTGAAACTGTTTGTTCCTCTCATTCCTTAAGCTTCCCCAGTTTTAAAGGAATTACCACGTCACACTGACATTTGCAAAACCAGATCCAGTCCTTCATGTTCATAACTCTCTTATTCTATTCCTGGTGTATGACTAACTAGTTTTCTAATCCAATATTAGATTTCTCTCTTTTTTCTTTTTTAATAACTTGTTTTCAGGATGAAAATTTTTTTCCACAATGGCTGCAAAAACATGAGGATTCACTCTAACAGTTCTGAGTGAAGTGGAAAAAGGAACAGAAAAACACCTGCTTGAGTAACTGCATGTAAGTTTAGTCAGGAAAGGGAAAACCAATGCTATTTGAAAAGTGGTCCAACGTCTGACTTGTTCATATGTAACATAAAACTTTTGTCTATATATAAAAAATTTTTTTATATAATGATTTAAGTACTCTGTTAAAAAGGTACAAAAAGGCATAGTAGAGTAAAAGATTCATTCATTTACTCAGGTGCATTTGTTTAAATAAGAAATGGTCACAGGATTAACCCTTTCCTTGTTCCAAGCTGAAGAAGGATTCTTCTTTTATGAAGTAGGAAAAAGGCAAGTTTTAGACTAAAAACTGCAACATTCAATTGGCCAAAGCCACTTCTGGAATGCAGTGCTGGCACCTTTTATCCCTCAAGCCCACTTGTTCTCTGCTTTGCAGATGTTATACAAACACTCCTTCGCGTAAGTGCAAACACACACGTACGTTCTCAAGCATTTGTTGAAAAAGCTAAATTTTAGTTAAATTAATTGGCAGAGTTTCTTAACTTGTAAAAACACCATCTATAAGCTCTAGCCCTCTAAAGCTGCTACAGAAGGCAATGAATGCCTCATGCTCACCTGAGTGTGCCGATTTCATACCAAGCAAAACCAGGAGAAAAAAGTTTCATTCTGCTTTGGTTTTACTACTTGAGCTACTGCCCTGGGCTCTGATTCTGCCAACACTGAGCCATTTTATACATATGAATAATCACTCCCAGCTTTAATGAAGCTCCTCACATCTCCATTAGCAATTGTTTTGGCTGGAAAAAGGCCCTGCCTATCAGCCCTGGAGGAGTCTGGAAACACAGGAGTGATAATACTGGGAGGCTCACTTTGGGAAAGGCTGTGGTTTTCTGGTGATAGGACACAGAACTGCAAGACAATAAAAAAAAGAAAGGGGGTGAAATCACACCACCACAGCCCTCAGCAGGTCTGGGATTTAATCCCAGGTTTCTGGCCTTGTTCTCACTGATTCCAAACAGAAAGGGATTTTAGAAACCAGCATGTGAGATCAGATAAGACCTGGGGTCCATGTCAACTAGTTGCAACACGTCTAGTGGCTTGTCTTCATCACAAGCCAACACTCAAACCCTACCTTGTGTTTTTATGTAGAGAGAAAAATCAAAGCAACAATTTTGTTTGCCAGTGCAGTTAACTGTCAAATACAAATATTCTAGCTCATTTTGTTTTCCAATTCGTGTTATGGGCAGTAGTGTTATGGGCAAATAAGCTGCGAATTAAATTTAAAGTCTGAGTTGTTTAGCTGTTTAGTACAAAGGAAACCTCTTGTGTAAGGAAATAAGCATTACTAATATCACACTTATACGCTCCAACTTCTTTCTTCCATCTCGCACTTGCCTCCGACACCTACACTTCCACAGGTAGTGAACGCATTTGGCATCCGTTTTACTTCGTCAATATGACTGTCCCATATAAATAACAACCAATCTATAGCTTGCATTTTGTCTATAACGGAAAATTTATTTCTGACTTCTCAAATAAGATTCTCCTGAGCAGTAAGGATGCTTTTATGCAGCAGGACTTACACTTTCTACAAGGGAGCAGAAAGCACTCTCCTGCTGAGATACTGAAACAATCCCTAACTCTGACAATCTTTAATTGCTAAACATAAGTAAAAACCTACAATGACTAGCTATAACATTTTCAAAACTCAATATAATAGTTATGTAGTTATTCTGCACTTCTCTTGTAGTTATCGCCTGTTGAGGAAGCAATTTCCGTCTTAAGCTCCTCCGACTTATGTTTCCAGTCTGTTTCAACTCCTTGTTCACTGTAGTTTAATCCTGCTTAAGAAGATGTCATTTTCCACAAAAATAACTTTGCTGGCAACCATTAGAATTGTGAATTCACTGGACACCGGCAGAGTTAAAGAAGAGACAGCGCAGTCCAGGCAGCAGAAAACAAAATACACATAAAACCCCAAACAAAAAGCAGAAGCCTAGGAACTAATCCTCCTAATTCTACTGGAGTTTAAAAATCTTGAATTTAACAGAAACGCCTATTTCACAGTGCACTGTCATTTCTGCCCCAGCACCCCTTTCTTCCCTCTGCTCACCATTTCAAGGGCAATCATCACACACCTCTTCACTCTGTCAGGAGAGCGGCTTGCCTGTCCAACAACCTGCTTCTTATTTCCAGTTCCATCAGTAGATCCAAGCACCTCTTATGAGCCACCTTGATAAAGGTGTGTGTGCCTTCTGGTGAGGAAGAAACCTCAACGCAAGGATCTCCTTGAGCTGGCTGTCCATTCCCAACCTTAGCAGGCACTTGCAATCCTCCCCACCCTGAGTTACCCTTCTGCCATACCACAGCTGGAGCTGTTTCTTGGAAAGGGAGTGTTGGGCTCATCTAACCCCACACAGAGGTCAGGTGCTGGGGATTTGCAATGCTGCTTCCTCACTCACACCTGGGATTAACCTCTGCCCCTGACACATGTGGAAGAGGGGAGTGGGAAAGGAGCACAAAGAAAAAGCCTCGCAGAAAGGAACCTGTCCAAAGCAATGAGAGAAACCCAGAGTACATTTGAGAAACAGAAAGGAAACACATGAACGTTTATTGTGCCTTCACTGGGGACCTTCCACCTCCTCCCTGTCTGCCAGTGCTTCTCTGTTTGATGGGAGGGACGCAGAAGGGGAGTGTACCCTTGCAAGGCTCAATTTAGTTCTCTCAGCACAGGTAGTTGCCCCAACAGTTGGGTCACGTTTTCTCCTTTTTCCAGAGATGAAGTTGCTGCTGTGCCCTCAGACATCTGTGTGCCTCCTAAGCTGGAGAACCAATGCTGTCACCAGAATGATCTAAATTGCCTACTGTAACTAAATTTATCATGTATTTCCTCTGTAAGACTCTGATAGAGTTTAAGACGACCTGAAGTGATTGTGTCAGCCACACTTTGCACGAGCTGCTCTTGAAATGATACAAGCTCTGCAGTGTCCAGTTTGTTTCTCTGACCAATGTGGGCAGAAATACCTTCCCAGAACAATACTGTTATGTACGCTGCATGGTCTCTGAAGGATAGAGGGGGTGTTTTCTCAATGGTTTACCATCCTAATTGGAGTTTTCAGGAGATAGTTTTGCAGTAATATGAAAACAGTCAACTCTACGAATTGCCCAAGGGAAGGAGAATATGCAATAAAACGCCAATAATGTCTTCAATGATGAAAGTGTCGCTGCCTATAGTGTTCAAGAATACCTCGCTAAAACCAGTTGATAGTTGCACTGTCTGGTATAAATAGAATGCCTCTAATAAAAGCATTATCTAGTATCTGAAGGTTAGACAGTATCAAAATCTGTTTATGAAGAATAATTAATGCTCATGCGTGCACACAGTCTATACCAAAATGTTTTGTCAAGCTCTGTAAAAACAAATATACTCAATTATTTATACTTTTAAATTATGTTAAATCATATTTGCTCTTCAAGATTACTTCTGCTTTTCACAATGTTGCCTACGCACAAAAGTTTCTTTAGCTCAATGGATGCTTTTATTGTACAGAAAATCTAACACTTGTAGCATGGCTTCTCCAGTGTGTTTCAAATTAGAGCCTATGGGTGGTTTCATGTTGATAGCTGAGACTTCAAATTTCACCATTTAATTCACCACCACAAAGCACCATTAAAACACAGCACTTTTGTATTTTTATACTGAAAGTTGCTGTCTTTCCAGGCTTCAATAGGTTGACCTCTCTTTAAGCTAGAACAATTTCTGGGCTTGCATAATAAGCAAATGTTAAAACTGCAAGTCTCTGGGGATCGAGCTATCAATTTTGAACCACCTAGCGGTGTTTCTAGTGAATCTGACACTTCAAGTAAAGAACCAGAGTGCCCTTGATTCTTCTGCTTAGCTACTGACTTGCGATATGATTCTTTAAACCTTCCTATGCTTTACCATTTGCCATATCTTCTTTGATGAGAAGCTTGGTCAGGCTGTGATCCAGTGCCTTCAAAACCAAGCAATCTTTTTTTCTACTTACTGACACTTAAATCCTTGGAAATCCTAGGCAAATGTATTTTATTTGAGTATTTTTGTTATTATTATGCAATGCATATGAAGAAGAAGGTGAGAATGACCTAGGCAAAAAAGAATGACTCAGAAAAGAAATGAGGCAGGAAATAACCCAGAAAAAAAGAAAGTATTTAGTCTCTCTTCCTCAGGCTAGCAATTGGTTTACTTAAGTAACATTTTTAAAATTTTACTTGAAAGTATTAAAAAAAATGCTGATGAATATTACAATAGAAGTAAGCTTGGCTCTTGCTTGGGAAACGTTATGACTTAGAGCCAAGGGCATTTATTTTTTACGTTTGAATTATTTTCTGAACAGCATTTCCTGGCTTAGTGTCCCTGCATCACAAATAGATACGATAGCAGATAAGTGCACAAGATTTTAAATCAACAAGAATGTTACTTTTACAATGAATACATTTGTAGCCAGAGCTCAAAAGTGGTTTTATTTCTGCTATGCGTGAAAGTTGCATTACACACTGGTTTACTAATGCACTTTTCTTTTTAAAACAGAATGTAATTCAAATTTTCTGACACTGCAGCTGCAATTCAATAGTTGGATTTACTAACCATGTGGATTTACAGTAACAAACTCTTCAATTTTCTTTCCCTCTCTAGCTCACCTCTCTGCCACCTTAATTTATTTCTGTTCCACAGCTGCACCTACCAAATGATTTTTACTCTCATTCCACACTCTTCCACCTCTCCCTGCAGCTGATCCAAACTAAACCACGATTTTCCTGGGAATATGAAATTAAAGAACTCTCACAGCAAAAATACAATGCCCAGAACTGAAGGAAACAATTTGCTGAGGAGGAGGAGAATACCTGAAGGCTGGAGGTGCAAATTTAGAAATATTAAAAAATTCTCAGTTTAGATTCCACCATCTCAGTTTACATTCCACCGCATCTCTGCAGCACACCAGTAACTCTCCCACAGATTCTATGGAATTTATCCCCCTCCAGTATTTACAGTACCAACCACCCCAAGTAGTAATTGCCTGAGTTACACAAATACAGTCACAAGCCCCAGATATCCTGCTCTCGAAATCAGTATTGTTGCTGTTAAAACTGGCACCAGAAAACCTTAGTAGCACAAAAACGATCCAAAATACAAAGCAATCCAAAAAATAATGAAGAACAGCTTAAAACAAAACGGAGAACAGGCAAACACTGAGGACCAACAAAATGAAATTAGTAGGTAAAATAATGAAGAAACTTGAGGGAGCCTGCTCCCAGCTCCTTCCCCTACATGACTTCTCCACTGCAATATGGATGTGAAGGAGACCTAGGAGCATAGGGTACACCTGGACTCCAAGGGCAGCCCTCTGCCCCATCCAGCAGAGAGCTTCCACTCTACAGTGTTACATGGATTCAAAAATGCCGAGCCTAGGATGAAACTGTAGCCCTCTGTGTATGTATTAATTACTGAAAAGTTACTTAACCTTGAGCCATATCCTAATGCAATGAGCCTGGCCATTCTTAAGTCTCTCGGAAACGGAGCTGAAGGCAGTCTGGCTTGTCTTTACTTGTGAGTAGCCCTGCCCCAGAGACTTTCTTTATAGGTACTCTAGACACCACACATCAACGGCAGGCTCTGACAGACCAGTAAAATGTGCAAATTTCAATTACAGGGACTCTGCACTTCCAGCGCAGCCCAGCTGCCAACCACACGGAGATTTGCAGCGATAACAATTACACTTGAAAGCGTCACTACACGTTTGAATGCATTTACACATTCTCCTTTTACTCTCTATTTATTATTAATGGCAACTCAACTAATATCAAGACCCCAGTGTGTTTGGCAGTGTAGGTGTACAGAAGGACAATAAGTTCTTACTCTGAGGAGTTTACAGTCTAATTGTAAATGACAGCAGATGGAGGGTAAACATTATGAGCTGTTCTGCATTTCATTAGGAAATCTAACTCAGGTAAACATTTTTAACCAGGGAGAAACGATTACACATTAAATCACATACCACAGGCTAGACTGCAGGCATATCCTAGTCAATCTTATACACGGTGGTGACAGTGGCCACTTCCAAGACAGAGAACCAGGTCCCAGAAGATTCAGGGCTTCACAAGTGGATCACTATACAGATATTTTGCGAGAAGCAAAAGGGATATTTAGCTTTGTTCACGTAATTTGCACTCACACTTACACATATGCATGTATTTAAACCCATGTCTGTTCACCAAAGAACTTACCATGTAAGCCCAGCACAAGCACCTGATGGCATTTTGTACTTCCTCACATTTTTAGGTGTCATTCCTAAGTCCAACATAAACTAGCTGTCTACATAACTTCATAATAATTTAGCTGGGACACCATAAAATTTACAGATGACTGTTACAGATCTCTCCAAATAAGGATTTTGAAGCCATAACTGATAAAGTTTGTCCACCTGAGGACTATACTAGTCATGCACTAGGAAGCTTCTCAGGAAGTCTTATCTGGTTTTTACACATTGAAACATTGCACCCATCCTTGCTGTGGTGGCACAGTTTGCAGACCCATACGAGAGGCATCAGGCTCTCTGCAGCTGGGTATGACCCCCCTCAAGAGCCATCACGTAGGAAAGAACTAGGGGCTGGGCTGGAGTGAACAACAGTATGCTGGGGAACAGCTCCCAGGTACTATCCTGCAGAGAGGTCCTTGCTGCTGTAGCTTCAGAAGTCGACCCAACTAAGCAAAGACCCTTGTATCTCCCAGACAACAGCTCAACTCTGCTTCCTAGGTGGCAAACCCAGTTCTCATGTAATTTGTGTTTGCATTCAGCCCTCTTGGAAGCCATACTCTCAGCACTGAAGAGCACCAGAGACTTGTGAGCTGTCCTTAATGGAGAAAAGATAAATGTCATGCCAACACTTAATCTGCTGCATTTCCTACTGCTTTACAAGAAGGTTTGGACGTTGATTCTGCAGACTGTCTTGTGTGATCAGAGGCTTGCTGAGCCCCTTCCAGGGCCCTGTGAGAGCCTCTTGCACAGAAACCTCGTGCTCGCCCTTGTTCACAACCAACCATCAACCCACAAGTGCAGGAGACGCCAAGTACCACATGTTCCACTGAAACCACCTGGCATCTCAAGGGACTCGCCACGCCTCAGGGACAAGAACTGAACCTGCTGATGTGAGATGCAGAATCACAGGCACCACTTCCCAGATATGACAGAAAATGGGTACATAAAGTTCAGATTGCCACAAGTGCAAGCAGCTGTTTTAGGAAGCCAGAAGTACCTAGCAAGCTACTGATTAGCAGCTATGTCCATGTAGAAGAAGGGTTATTTATTGCACCACACTGTGGGAATGACTACATCAGCTAAGAGTCCTGGGCTTAAGATTCATTTTGTGCCCACTAGTAAATTCACAAATAACTCAAAGAACAGGAGCAAAGGTCTTTATGGCTCCCTAATTTCCAAGGCCTCCCCAGGCTGCCTTTGCCCATTTTCTGCAGTTAAGACACCTAAGGCTCCTCTGACCTTTTCCTATGCAATGACAGCGCTAGATGTCAGGTGTTGCCAGAAGAGATATCTTTCTCCAGGAGAAGTACAGCTACAACATATCTATGCCAGCTATGGATACTGCAAGGGCCAAATTCTGTCTGGTTTTCACTCTCTAATGCTCTCAAATACACAAAAGTTCACATAGGAAGACTGCAGATCATTCCAGAATTTCTCTCTATGTGCTTCCTGCTTCCTACACCGCAGACACTGGTAGAGGGAAGCTCAGTATTCATGTACACTGAAGCCCTCCAGCTTCTTGTGCTCAGCCTGCCACATGCATAGAGGGTTGGCTCTCACACTCAGGCCTGTAGTTGTGAAGCCCAGATGGGGAGTCCAGCTATTGTTCTGGAGAAATAACGCAATAGGGGATACACTTCACAGCACAGAAGGGTTAGAAAACCATTTTGCCACTGAAAAAAAATTAAAAACTCACAGCACAATTGGTCACTCAATCTTCTAGGATTCAGTTTAGTCAAAAAGAGCCTCTGTATCTGACAGAGGTTCTGCAACCTTCTTTACTCCATAGCCACAAAAAATGATAACTCAGAGAAAAATACATCATATTTCAGACTTCTCCTTCCTCAAAAGCAACGTCCTTGACAAAAGGACTCTTTGTCTCATCCAGACTCACAAGAATGATGTACAGAGACTGCAGAAACTCTGAATGCCTCTGAGTATCCTGATGATCCCCCCTCAGAGAAATCACTATGGATCAGCTAAAGAAGACATTTGAGGAGACAGCTGAACATCTACATTACAATCCTTCCTAGATACTTTGCAAAGGAAAAAAAACTTTATACTATTAATTTGAATTATAGGTCTCCCCTCCCAGCTAACATAAGGGTTAGACAAGCAATGTAGAAAACAGAAGCAGAAGATCTGTGAATGGCTTGAGGCTTTACTACAGTAAATTTATGGTATATTTCAAAAAAAAAAAATCTTCAAGCCATCATTGAATCTTCTATTCCTTTCTTCAAATTATTTCAGATATTCTAGCAAGTCGAGGGAGAGGTCAATGAATACCCTCCTGGGGTTGGTGACACCAAACAAATCTGGCTGCACAGTATATCAGCACCAGAAATAGAGAGTGAAATCTCAAAGACAAGAAGGGTGTTTTCAAATGTCCCCGACACTGCATTTGTGAACTGGATTTTCTGGAAGGCTCCTGCCTCTGCTATAACACAAAAAGGAGCTCGTGGCAGTTCAGCTCATCACCAGGACCGATACAGAGGCAGTGCAACTTCACTTCAGCAGCTGTGAGCTATGAGGGATTTCTCACCAAATCTGTAAAGCAGAGCAGCACAATGGGCCATGGTGAAGAAGATTAAGGAAGCCACAAGTGGTTTCTTGTTGCCTTGCACCCTAAACTCCCAGTTAGAAGCTGGCAAAAAGCTTTTCCCTCAAGCTTTCTCAGGCTTCCTGCGTACTCCAAGTAGGGGAAGGGCACTGCTGGCTTGCAGTATCACATGCCTGGTCTTCTCTTCTGATTCAGGTAACGAAGCTTGTCAAGGACTATTGGCATGCAGGCAGGGCTAGCTAAGCATAAACTGTGTAACAGTGGAAGAACTTGGACACAAGATGTCTGTGGCTAGGTGCTGTGTGTCAGGGAGAGTAGATCCTGAGTAAGTCCTACTAGTTTCAGTGTGAATTCAACAGTACTTCTGAAAAGCAGCCCAAGGCACACACAGTACCCCATTCTGAATGGCCTTAGTATCAGGCCCACCTAACCCAGGCAATGGCTATCGAGGCACACAGTGTCGGTAGCACGTAATGCTTTTCCTTAATATATGAACAGATTTCACAGGAAAGTTAAGGAACAAAGGAGAAACAATTACTTTTATACATTCATGCACAGCTGTGAAACACAATGAGTTTAATCCTGCAAAGTGGAGAAAGTGTCAGATCTTGTCAGTGACTTCATACTCACGGTAGAGCATAGAATATTTAATTTCTACACCCTTTTCCAACAAAGTTGCTCCGATTTCCAGGGAGTTTGTGTTTTACTATTGGACGGAGATGAATATGAGTGATTTGCATGGTACTTTCCCAGGCGTGCTTTATAAGCTCACTAAGACTCCTGAAATTGTGTCAGTCTTTTCTATCTCACAGTAGAACTTCAAGATTGCTTTCCCAAGGACTTGGAACTGTGCACACAGTACTTTACTATTGTAAAGTGAAAACCTTTTCTACAAAAATCATGCCAAAATCAGAGTATCTGTATCCCTGTAGCCTCTTTTTTCTCATCCTTCTAGTGTCTTTCTCCCACAACTTTAATGCTGCACGTTCTGCAAACAAATGTTCTTTGGGCAAAAATTAGGAAATGTTCTTTCCAGGCATTTAGCACTGAATCTTTATCTGTGTCTATGAGCCCACTGAGAGTTTCACATAAATTCCAATTGCTTTTCCATTCCACTCCTTTTTCCATTCTTGAAGATGGTTGTTGCATAAAGGACTGTAGGATTCTATTTTATTTTATTTTAATTTTTTTCTGCCTTATAAATTATCTATTTCTATCTGGTACTCTTTACTTTCAATGATTTACTTTCCTGTGAAAGAGAGGAAGGGAAAAGCACATTTCAAATAGGCAAGTAAATACCTAGATAACTGCAGAAATAGTTCAGTAACCATGCACCATGAGACGGAAATCAGAAATAAAAAAGAACAGTATGCAGATAATAAAAACTGTCTCTTGTTAGACACATCAGGAGGCTGCTGTGCCCTCAGACCTGTGGTCACAGAGGCCAAAATGAGTTAAAAACTACAGAGAACATTGCAGATTCTATTTAAGATTATCACTGAGATCGCCACATTAGAAACTCTGTTATTATTTTCATTCTTGACTGATGTTTCAATGTTTAACTTAATTTTGGCTTTTTCTTTTTTTCCAAATGAACACCAGCTAATGGTTTCATTGCAGTCTTAAGGATGGCTTTGTTTCATGTGCAAAGCAAACATTTAGTGAAGGGTGCGATCAAAGCCAAACAAGTAAATGTTTTACAGAGATAGCTTAGAAACTAGAGCACAACAAAACAAGTAGCTTTTTAAATGCTGAAAATCTAACCTGCCTGTATAGATGCCCATCTTGACTCTCCCATCTTCTTTTTTTTGTTCTGTACTATTGTTTGCAATTTCATTCAAAACCACAAAGAAATATATTGGGATCAAAACAATGTCTGCAGTCCCAAAACAAGTTCTGCTGCCTGTTTTTCAAGAGTACGTTGCTAGTAGTGAGCAGGCTAAACATAGTTTACTTAAACTGCCTTCAGAAACTACAGCAGAGTGTAAAAATGGGGTAAGGAGAAAAAAAATCTGTCTCTGAGACTCAGCAGCTGCTGAAACAGCAGAGCACACTTTTACCTCAAGTGCTTACCCAATAATTCACCAGGAAGTAAACAGAAATCATGACCTCCCAAATGGACATTTACATCTGAGCATAAATCAGAGGGAGAGAAGGTTTCTAACCCACTCCGTAGAGGAGTATGCAGTCATTGTTCAAGTTACAAAGCCGCGGAGCCAAAATACAGAGAGGTGCAGCGGAACTGAGCTCCTCTCCAGCTATTTTGGTCAGCCCCAAAGCAGGGGACACAGCTGCCAGCGCAGCACACCCCACAGCACAGGGTACAACTCCAGAGCCTGGCACCCAATCCCAGGGAGGGGGTGAGGGGCTGGCAGGGTTTTGCAGCAGGGATGCTCTCAGCACCAGGTGGTGGCTGAGCACAGGCCAGGTACCAACCCCGAGCCCAGCCATCTGTGCGGTGAAGATATGCCCATTGTATGGGAGCAGCGACCCAGGCATGATCTTTCTCTGCAGGAAAACTACCCTCGGGATAAAAGGGTGGGTTTCTCTTAAACACAGAAAGTAATCATTGGCAGCAAAACCTGACAAAGCTATTTACTGCACTTTTAAATCAAGGGGGGGTTCCTCTCTCCTCAAAAAAGTTTCCAAAAAATCCTCACTCTTTCTATATGTAAGCGATATTTTATGGAGACGAGGGAAAACACAGGACAGGCAGTAAATCAGCCTACTAACTGATCCAGAGTCCATTACCAAATGTTTTGCATTACAAGTATGGCTTCACTAATTTCTACAATGCATTGTAGGCTATTTCTGGAAGCTTTAAAAACGCATAATGTTTCTGCATTTTAATACTTAACAGTATAGTTATTTCAGTTTATTAAACAAAAAAAAAGGAGGAATCTGCTTAACAGTAACTGGCTTTCATGTCACCAAAGGACCGAGCCAGTGTAAAAGCAGCCAAGCAGGAACTCTGTTTAAGTCCAGCATGAAGAAAACCTCTCCAGCCTCTTATACCAATTAGGATAATCTGGGTCTTTTGATGTTTAAATCCCCAAGAATCATATGGAAATCATAACAAGCACAGTATTTAAAACAGATTCAGAATGCAGATAAAATCATTTTTTCATCTTAACAGTTTCTACTGGAGCTGGGGCATTACCAGGTAACAAATTCTTTGCAAAGCTTATGTCACTTGCTCGGAAGTATTTGCTCTCAGCCAGGGGAGACGAGGGAGGCGTCTCTGAAAGCAACCGCTCATAAAAGAGCGGAGCACCTGGGAGGGAAAGCTGGGATGCATGCTGGAGCTGGTCCAGGAAGAAACTAGAGTGAGCAGCAAGGCCAGCTCCAGGCCCTGGACACAAGCTGCTCCCAACCAGGGGAAAGGAGACTGAACGACTACACAATGTGATCCACTGGTCAACTCCTGGAGTCTCAGCCTTGGAGGCTTTGGTGGGCTTTGTACAGACTTCCCTAAAGGAACGGCATCCTCTGTGAACACAAACAGATGCTACAAGCATTGAAATAACATGCTTGAATCTGTGCAATGAGTTCTTTTTAGGTGAAAAACACTTAAGCCTTGTATTTCTTCTTTATATTGGACTATTTCTGAATCATGCGAATTTCTTTACATGTCCTGCTTCCAAGGAAACTCAAGTCAAGAATTTTCATTGCCCTAACAATCAAAAAAAGACCACAGGCAGGAAAGCGAGGAATGTTTTGCTGGATGCAGAATTGCAGGGCTGGAGGGATGTTTCATTTTCTTTAAATAAAATTCTGATCAACAGTACTTTGCTGTGAAATGCGACACAGCGATGAACAAAGACAGAGAAGATAATTTTACAACTTCTCCTAGACTGAAACATAGTGCTTTCTGTAATGGCAGATGTTAAACACACCTTCTTGTGCAATAAGAAGCATCAATATAGCCTCCCTGTGGAAATAGTTACTCACTCCTACTACACGTGCGTAAGATGTACAACATAGTTCCCTAGAGGCAAGAGGATGAAGAGGTGGAAAGACTCACACACACGACTCAAGAACATAGCATTGGCATTTGAATAAATTGAGAAGTAAGCAAAACTGTTCATGTTTATACAAGCAACTTGACTGTACTCTAACAGAGGACAAGGGTATGAAACTATGTCCTTATAAAGTAATGCTCATCTTTTACTTATCTAACAAAGAGAAACACAGGAGAGGGTCAGAGGCTGCTGGAGGAAAAATATCCAAGCACTACGGCCAGAGAAATGGAAAACAAAGTTTTACACAGATAGGAGTATTTGCAGATAGAGCACAAAAAAAAATTAAATTCTGCTTGTTTTTCTATAAAAATAAATATTGACTATTTTTTTTCAGTGGTATGCATACCTCTGTGAGCACCTGATATTTAAATTGTCAGTTTGACAACTGATAAAAATATTAAATAAAGATTAGCGTTACATTTCTAGTACAGCTATAAAAACAAAATTGGTAGTAGTGTCATATTTGAACGTGAAATCAGCCTAAATAATAACCCCAATTTTCAGTTACATGTTATGAAATTCTCATAGAGATTTTTAATTTCCTTTTATATCTTATGGTAATACAAGAACTACAGTTAATATTAACTACGACCTCCATAATTTCAGTGTCTGAATGGCTTGCTATTCCTACTATTTGTAGGAAACAAGCTGTGCAGTTCCTGACACAAATATTATTAGTTTTTAGTTTTGCAGCTGAATAATATTCAGCCTGTAACAGAATCCTCGTAGGACTGAAAAGTACTCTTGTGCATACGGATACAGGCACAGAAACAACAACCAAAAGCTAAAAGCAAACTTGCAGAGAACTTCTGGGTCAGCTTTTGACATCACCCATAGGAATGAAATCAGACACCAACCAATCAGGCACCATGAGGCTGGCAGTACAAAATAAACAAAAGCTGGGCCCAGGGCTCTGCAATGAGGGGGGGGAAGTGGAAGAGACTATTGTTCCAAAAGCTTTTAAATGATGTTGCTTTATTTATTTCTTTTGACAATGCCTGAACTGAAGCTTTAAAAAGGGAAAGGACCCTCCCCGCAGGATCTGTTAAAACAGGGTTGGGGGGTTCTTTTCCCCTATTGCTATTTCTTCTCTTTAACAATGTTTTGTGAGCTCTGTAAAGCGAACAGCACTATCCCTGCATGGCGTGTGGGAAGGCAGTGTTCTTCCCAGCATCTCCACAGAGGCTCAGCACCGACACTTGGTGCCAGACTTTCTGAAAAGCTGGGCAGGCTGGGTGCTAAGCTCTTTTCAAAATCTGACCCTTATTTAGGTGCCTTCCAGGAAGCTGAGGTCTTTAGAAATCTGGCACCGAGTGTAGACACTGGGCACTTTGGGAAGCTGGGGCAAGAACTGTGCAATGAAACAACCTATTTGCGCGTTCTCCCTAGAAGAAAAATGTCAACTCCTCTGGTCTTTTTGCATTGTGTATTGCTGAACCTGCCCACGCCGTAACTCCATCATGAGACTGTATTTACACGAGCAGGCTGCAGAGGACAATGCCCCATGCAGCATCAGAACTGCGGCTAGCATACAGCTGATGATTCACTTCTTGGACACTCTAACCTGTCACTGAACTCAAAAGATTTAGAATTAAGCCCAGAGTTCACTAAAAGCACACATGGTGTGTTTTTTCAAAGTTCAGCTCAGCTGAACAAAGCTATCTGAATGACTTCAATTCTCTCAAGTGCTTCCCCAAGGTAAAAAAAAGAAACATATGTCTACAGCTTGGACTGGTCTTGCTGCCCCTTTCTTATTTCCATACATGCCGCATAGTCAAGTGTATATGGATAAGTAAATGTATTCCAGAAGTAAAAGATAAGTGCATGGATCCTGGAGTTGTACAGGTAAAGAATATCAGTCATTCTTATATCTTGAATAAAATACACCTTTTTCTACTCTTGCCAAGAAAATTAGTCCTAAGGTGCACACAAATAATTACATATTGTGGAACAGTAAATTATTACAAATGCCATAGAATTCAAGCAGCCCTAAGTCTGGGCCAGGTTTTCAAATGTTTTGCAGATGTTTATGGTTTGCTGCAAAACTTTTGTTAAGTTACCCACACAACACAGCATTTACTGAATGATTTTGGCACATGGTAATTCATTTTCTTTGTGCAGGTGTTGCATTCCAGAAATATTTTGTCTTCTTATGGATGACTGCTGGAATTCTACACAACAAACAAACTTTATAGGAAAAAAAATCTATCCAAAAGATGTTACAGATGCCTGGTATTTCTGCAAAACTCACAAACTGGAAAGCACAGTTCGCTACAGGGTGAAGCCCCGGGCTTGCCTCTGATAAAGATACTGGAGTATCATGTCCCAGGGGTTAATTTTCTCTACTGGAAGCTCACAATTGGGTGGCAGTAGGACAGCCTGACCCTGGATTGCAGCAGGGAGTCACAGAAGGAGACTTTGTCCAGCAGGCCCCAGGCAGAGCTACACTTGGGACCTTGCAGGGGAAGAGCACAGGCAGCGTCAGCAGCCCCATGTGCATCCATCGCTGTCCCCCTCAACCTCACCACAAAGGCACCACGTGAACCCGCAACGCTCCCTTTTGTCATGAGCTATGAGCTTTTATTCCACACTGCGTGGGGTAGGAAGCAAAACACAAAACGAGGTTGTGCAGCACTTCAGACCTTTCCTTGACTGGTAAGTTGCCTGGAGGCAAAGTGAAATGAAACCGTTGGGATTTAACAACTTTCCCTTTTAATATGGAAATTAAACATTAAGCCTAAAAAGTTTTCCAGGAGCAGATATAAATCCAGATATAATATCACTTTGTAGATATGGAAAAATACAACCACGTATCTTCAGCTTTCTAGACAGGCAAGTCACTGAGCTTTCCTTCAGGTCAGGAAAGCAAAGATGAAAATGCCAAAGGACCGTTAAACTTTAGAGACACATTTTAAGAGGCAACATGAGTGAACCCAGACAAATCAAAATTAAACTTAATCTTAGTGCTTAATTAATTAAACTCTCCGCTCCCCACCTACACTATCAGAGGAGAAAAATCTACAGTTGGGAAAAACAAAAGGAAATTCAGACATCTTAAACTAAGCAAGTTCCCATCTCTCCTGTGCAGCTTCCCTGATGATACTGAATACTGCAACTTCTACATGTTATGTAACGGACTTGCTGTATTAACAGTCCTTTTATGAGTAATCAGTGGCAGGGAACATTTAAATAATATTTTGGAGTGTGTATTATCTAGATTTGCCTGTTATTCTCTCATTTAGAGCAAAATGAATCTAAATTTACAATTTAAATACTTTGCATCAAATCCTTAAATCCCTCTTCTTATTCTGTGAGTGAAGGTGTTAACATCTATATGGTAGTTATGACCCACTAATTCATGTGCTCCAATATAGTGGCTAAGAAAATATAATCCTTTAATCTTTTGTTCTGTGACTCCACCTACAACTCAACTCCCTGGCACTAATTTAAGAATGCAGACCACGATGCTTCGAATGAACAATACAAAAAAAGACTGACTCACTGTCAGCAATCTTTTACCAAAAATGTCATGAATGTTAGATAGGTGTGCAGGTATGTACAATGGGAACTTTCATTTCTGAGTAACAGACAAGGAGTATTCCAGTATCAATGTAGTAGTATGACATATGAATATATTAAGAAGAAGTTTAAATATTTTATTAAATTACAGATCCTTCTATAGAGTGCATTTTTTTCTTTCTAAATCAAACCATTAAGTTATGATAACCTACACTATATTTTATCTTATTATAAACTTTTTCAAAATGTTCATGTTATTTTATGTTATATTGAAGCTGTATGCGTGTCATTCTTCAGTCTGTTATTTTTCTGGAGAAAGCTAAACCATTAAATGGACAACTTTCACTGCCTAAGCATCCAAAACAGTTGTTGGAGGTTTACCCTGTTTTCCATTCCAGCAGTATTTTTTTCTACAACAGTTATACCAGGTTTTCTTCATTTTCAGCTAGCTGAGTTTATAATTAGTACATTGTAAATTAGGAAAACAATTAGAATTCAGAAAGCAGGAAACTTTGTTTTCCTCTTTCCATTCATGAATAAACTTGAGATGTGCAATAATATACTAAAGTAGTTCAAAAATCTTAGAAGTACTTAGTGTCCAGAAACAACTGGCACAACGCACTAGCTGCAGATATTAGATTTGTGTAACAGATCAGTTTTAAAAGCACATGTTCCAATATAAATTTTTGCCTTGTATGCCAGAACATCAAACATAGTTAAATCTCTAAAGCAGTCTTGAAATGTCACTTTTGTGTATTTTAATTGAATTCAAACTACAACATTTTGTTACACATGAATCACATGAGATTAGAAAATTCTATTGTTTCTATTAAGAAATGTGATTCACCATTTTCTAGCATAAGAAAAATGTAAAAGTTTAGAATGTGAGTAAATGCATGTAAGCAGTACACATGGATTTAGAGAAACCCAATTGTGTACAACAAACAGTTCTGGTTAGCAAATTATATTGACCAATAAAACTAAGCCTTTGTTTAGGAAAGTAACTGGAAAGAAAAAATGCAAAACAAGATTATGCTTAATTATTTAAATCAAATTCTTCTGCTTGTTGATTTAAATTGTGATTAAAATCAAGGACTTAAATTAATCCACTCTGGATTACGTAAACATCACCTTAGTAAGAGTCAGCAGGAGCTTCATCACCCTAGAAGTCATTCAGGAAAAGCATTGTGACAGAGGGCAAAGAAGGACTGAGAGGGTTCATTAATTGATATCCCTCTCCTGCCCAAAATCTCCCGTTTCTCCCACAAAGAAAGAAAGCAAATACATGAGTAGAAGGAAGTGTTTACAGGAGTGCACATGCATAAAAACACTCACAAGTACTATGAAGTAAAATAATGATGATAACTTTTCATTGAAAGCAGGGTTTCACTCCTCAAACCTAAATAAAATAGACTATTCATACATTGCCTAGAATAGTACGTGTTCTTATTTCTTCCCCTTTAGCAGGAACATGGCGCACACTCCTTGTTTACCTGATGCTGGCATTAACTAATGTGTCATTTAATTAGAAAGCAAGACTATATGTTATACTGAAATGACTTTACCTCTGCTCTTGTATACTTACACCCAACTCCTAGTCCAGCTTCTACCAGATCCTGAACTCTACATTTCTTCCTAGATAGCAGGGAGGTGCATAGCAAAAACCAAGCAGTACAACTTACAGTTGAAGGAGATCTACTACAAGTTACCTAAAAGTCTGATGCATTGCCAAGGTGATCAAAATATGAGTATAATGGCAATGGGGCATAAAGTAAGGTACTTGACAATGCAGCCTACAGCATATTTACTCCAAGACGCTTCAATATCTTATGTGAGAACATCTGCTCAAACAACATGATTTATTTTTCAGCAGAGGTCCAATTACAATTAAAATAAATGAAAGCTGGTAAACCTTTCTTCATTCTTCACACTATGAAGGACAAACTACTCTGGTTGAGCCCACTTCTAATAGAAACTACTTTTCTTTTTTGATTTTACAAGAAAGTGTTTTACAATCCAGAGAGGATGAGTCATCAGAAAATCCTTGTCTAGTTGCCAAAAACCTGCCCCTCTTCATTATGAACATAAAGATAAAAGCTCTTACAGTACATTAACCAGCATACGCCTACACAGACAGTACAAATAAATTAATTGTGCCTAGCCTCAAACATCCAAAGAGGTGTAGTAGATGCTCAGTCCATCTTGTTTCATTAACAAATTAAACTGTAATAGAGCATCAACAGTTGTCTTATGCACATAAGCTTGGCTGTTGTACATAAACGTTTTGCAGGTATCATGCTTTCTTACATACATATATTGTAATTCTTCTAATATTTACATTAGCTTGCATACACTACATACAAATACCAACAAAAAATGGTATATGATGGGAAAAATATTATATATTATGTCGGAATAAGCCTGTTGCTCATCCTACTAAACTATTCAGAAACTGCATAGGCTTTGGAACTGAAGACTGGGGTAGCGATGTTTACTAAACAGGGAGTCTGGGGTATGACACTTTTTTACAGGTGCAAAACTGACAAATTGCTTTGCATCTGACAAGAAACACAAGTGTGACAGCATGGTGTCCAGTCTAATATGTTCAGTTTCATTTGAAAACTGCACTACTTGCAAACATCAAGGCCATTTCATAAAAACATATACAGACGTGTATTTTACAACTCAGCCGATGAGATAACAGATCAAAGGGAAAGTCACTGTACATGGACCAGGGGCCAGAATTACTGGAAATAATCAACATTTACCATCAAACCCCTGCTACAGATGAACTGTTTTCCTTCTGGAATGCTCACAATCTTTAGCATGAGAAAGTTATACACAACCAACTTGAAAAACAAGTTTAACTCTACTTAGCCACAAGCTAAGATTACACCCTCAAACACACCTTTCTAAGATTTCTTATGAGAGGTTTGTTTGTGCAATTCAGTTAAGGGCAATTTGTTAAAATTGCTCTGTGATTTTCTTTATCCTTTAACTGCATAATTTAAGCAACCTGCATTTTATAAGTTCAAAGAATTTTTTTTTGTAATTACACATTTCTGTCTGGTTCTACCTCCTGAAAAATGAAAAATGGGGGAGAAAGAAGACAACAAAAACGAATGGAAGAGAGACCTTGAGCTCAGTCTATCATAGAAAGCAACTTTTTAATTAATGAGAACAGAGAGTGAGTTAATATAAAATATGAGGGCTCAAAACGATCTGCAGTCCATGTTACTGCTGCCCTACCTCTTCGGGCTCTAATTCACAGGCTGGGAAAAGCCAGAGAAAAAAAGCAAGGCAACAACTCCTTTGGAAGCTAAGTATTGCTGATACACGCAGGCCAGCAGCGCCCACTTGTCTGAACCTTCAAGGATGTCTGTGCAGAGGATTTTACCCTCTGTTTTGGTCAGGCTGCCGTTAAGATCCCTCCCCAGGTGCAGCAGGATATTACCACGGCTGTGACGTTCGGGCTAGCTCTCAGCCAGGGCTTCCTTCCAGCTTCATGCCTCCTTAAGTTTCACTTTGTATCTTCAGAGACAGTATTTTTCTTCTCTTCCTACCTCAGGAAAGCACACTGCTGCTATCTGATGTCAGTAGCTGTTACGCGGTATTACGCATGTGGACACAGCCTCTCTGGCTCCCAAACGAGCTCCAAACGAGGTTTGCAAAGGCCAGCATTTCTCCCGAGGGACAAAGTGGTGTGACCAAAGACGTGGGCGCACACCTTACAGCAGTCTGTGGCTCACTAATCCCATTGCACAGGTCTTTTTCGTTGCAGAGATTGGTTTTGACAGGCACTGAGGCCAGAGCAGACATACTGGCCCAGACTTGTGACATCACCTGATTAATAAATCCAAGGAAGGTTTGGCAGCTCTGGCTATGGGCAGCCAGCCTGCGGGAGAATGGCAGCCATGCATCAGATAATGCAAAGCTAACTCACTGCTCTACACAGCTTCACTCAATAAACAACTTTCTCTCAAGCCTGTTGTACTAATCACTAGTTTATAGGGCCCCTTCTTAAGGCCCAACAGCCACCACCAAAGCAGAGACCAAACCTTGCCAACCTCCACGGGAGGCTCAGAGCTCCTGCTTCTACCCTCCAAGCTTGAGAGACGCGCAGGGCAGCAAGGACATTACCCTCATGGTAGCAATGACCACACCACTTGTGACTTTGCACTTGCTGAAGTAAAGTCCTACTCTGCCCTAGCTCCACAGCAGAACATGTAGGAGCCTCGGTGAGCTCCCTCCACCCCACCACAGCACAGCACAGCCAGGGTCACCACCTTAAAACGAGGCCTCCGCAGGTCCATCATTTTTTTTTCCCTTGCTTTATGAATGGTGCCTCATTATAGCAGAATGATGCGAGTGCTTAATTAGTGCTATGGGTTAATCGCTCTGCCTGGAGAGTTTTCCTCTCTGTCATGAATAAAGGAAGCCAGCCCAGCTTCCCGTTATCCAGCTACCAGCATCAGCTCTAATAAAGCACCATCTTCGGCCGAAGTCAACCACAGCCATCACAGAGATACATAACGCCTGATGTGTAACTGTAGATATCCTTTCTTTTATGGGGTTAATACTTGCCCTTGGGGATAATTGTGCAGGTCTTTAGATGAGAGATTTCCATAAAAGGCACTAAGAGTCACCCAGCTAAACCCACACATAACTCAAGCTAGTTTACCCCTTTGCATTATTTAAATGTCTCCCTTTAATGTGAATGCATCAATTTAAAGGCACAGGCTGCTAGTGCTCCGGGCAGGCAGCTCTTCCCTGATGACCAAATGGATCTCTTCAGAACTTAAATTTGCATGCATTTCAAAAATGTGCCTATTACAAGGCCTCTTGACTGTCAGAAAACAAAGGCATAAATCCACGTTTCCCATCACTGTTGGGGAACTTGTGGTGTCAGATTTACTGCACTCCTTTACCTGGGTGAGAAGCAGGCAGGGGGTTGTGCCCGCTCTTTGAACCAGGTGTGGATACCGAGATCCAGCATACTGGCATTTCAAACTATGGACTGCTGACGATTCTCCTGAGGCTGAAGGAGCACCTGGCCCCATTAGGAATGGACCTGGAGAAGGAATCACTAGCCACTCCAGCCCTTCTACTCTGCTTCTCTGTTCCCAAAGTACTGACTCTGGCTCATTGCCTTCCTTGCAAATGCTTCTGCTAAATCAAAATTTATACCAGTACATGACAGTAAACAGAGACTTTTCCAAATCGTTTGCAGCTCACCTTCCATTTTAAGATTACTTTTTTTTTTCAGGTGTATTTCTAGTGTGTATTTATACAAAGAACATCAGCAAGGTTTGAGTTACAGCAGTTTATGAAATTTAACTACATTGATAGGAGAGAGCCTTTGAGCCTTTTTAAAAACAATTTTGTTTTAATGTTAAAAAATACAAATACTAATAAGTATGAGGTAGAAACATTTTCATTTGTTTGCATGTTTCTTTCTCTGGCCACATGTGTGAACTTGCTTCCTGGTCAAGGGGAAGTTTTGCAGGTAGGAAAAAATAATTCTGCCATCCACTCAGTCAGCAAGTATCTTGTTTTTATAAGGCACAAAGGTTTTCTCAGGCAGGTTACCTAGGAGTGAAAGTTATGTCTCATAATCCGTAATTCTATTGCCCATTACACACCATCTGGTGACACAGTCAAAGATAATCTGATTTTTGCCTTTTAAAAACATCGCATAGCTATATCATCTGGTGCATGCAACATGATAAATTACTTCTTTAAATATGATGCTTCTGTATATTTTACAAATCCACGGTCACTCTCAGTTAACCTGAAAGCAGCATTAAACAGGGTTTTTTTGGTTTGCTATTTCAATTGTCTGAGTCTCTATCTGATGTTTTTATCTATTTACACCTAAAACTGTATGATTAAACAGCTAATATCTAACCCAACTGGCCTATAAGAAGCTGTAATTGGAACATAAAGCTTTGCATCTACAGTGCAATAAATATCATGACAAAGCTGTTTCATGTCCCCTAAGCAGCAATGTCTTATTGAAGTGTCTTTACTAGGAAGAGCCTGATATAATTTCATTATAGACTACTTGTTCAATGTGATGCAGCAGTTCTCAAGTATTTCAAGTAGATTCTGGGAGTCTACCTATAAAGAGCAAGATAATAGTCCATCAATATATCTGCAGGTTTGCAGCAGATGTGCTTTTGTCACTTTATTTTCAGTCCCCAAAAGTAATCAAAATAGTTAGTGGGTTGCCAAAAGTTGTATCCTCACAAAATAAATTTAAAAAAAAAAAGAGAATAAATCATGCTGGGCAAAAGAAAGCTCTTACACAATTAACCTGGCAATGGGAAATAAGCCGTTTGCTGTTGCTCAACTCCTTTGCCAAACTATTTCAGTGGCCCTTATGTTCTCCAAGGCCAAACCTTCAAGCAACAATCTCATCCCCTTCTGATGCACAAGACACACCCAAAACATTTTCAAGAAGGGTGGAAAGTACTAAAAGAAGATTTCTGTGATTTGCAGTCAGGTTGTTCTGGGAAGATTACATATTTCTAGGAGACAATAATGTACACCTACATCTGCCTCTGATACAATCACATAATCAACATTTAAATCCTGATAGCTATTTTTCCATGCAGATTTTTTTATTACTTTCTCTTCCTGACATAATTAACCACTTTAGAGATTTATTTTTTTTAACTTTGAGAAGTGAAGACTTAATTTTCACTCCAGTCTTCAATATCAGTACTGAGTAATTCCCATTTTTCTTGCAGGCTGGCTTTAAATTAGTCTTTCAGGCTACTGTGTCCTTTTACCTCAGCAGTTTTTGTTCCCACCAAAGCCTCTGGGCAACCCAAAGCCAAAAGTATATCCCTACCATAATCTCATTTAGTGATACACCTGCATCACTCACCAAAAGTTTCCATGGTCTCAGGCTTCATCTGGAGAGAGAAAGGCAGTAGTGCTCTGATGAAAGGCAATTATCTTGCAGAGTTTCATGTTGAGCGACGGCTCACCAGCAGCACAGCTGCTGGGATGCCAGGCCATGCACCATGGGCAGGCAGGGAACATTTCTGAAACGTGATGAACACTGAGATGGCACATGAACCCCAGGTGCAAGGCCACAGGTGTCCCATTATGACGCCCCTATCTCAAACGCATCTGTAGAGCCCTAAATGCAACAAACCTCATCTACAAAGCAAGAAAAGTTTGTCCCCTTTCTCTACCCTCTAAATCCAATAATCCTATTCTTGCTCCCTCTGACCAGGCTGTCCAGCTACCTATGCTTATCAGGTGTGTTTGGCGACTAGAAGGGATTTGAATAAAGCATTTAGGTATCTGGCAAGCATTTTCTTCAATGAAGATGTGCTATGAACAAGGCAATCATATTTTCAACTGTGCTGCCTGCCAGAGAAGTGCACAAACTTCCAATAGCAAAGAAATGAGGTCATTTTGGTCAACTGCCAAAATCAGCACATTTCCTCTTTTGGTTCTGAATGCTGCACCTTCACACTCCACAATGTGTGACAAGTTGTGAGAGGGAGGTGCAGTCTCTCAGAAAAGGAAATAAAAATGAAAGCAGTGGATGTTATTAAAAGAAAAAAAAAAAGGGAGGGGGGGAACAACAAAAGAAAAAAATCCAGAAGTATCTTGGTGTCCCACAACTTCCTCTTGAAGACCTATTTAATTAGAGTACAACATAATCTTTCTAAGGAGACATCAATACCTTATCTTGATATTGCAGAAATTAAAAGCTTCATCTCATTAGAGGAATTCAAAGGGCTTACATGAGGGATGCAGCTTTTGGTTAGGCAGCTGGACAGAAATTTAGCATATCAGGATTAAACCCTGGTCTAGCCACAAGCTCTTGTGGGCTTCAGCAAGACTTTTAACTTCCCTTGTCTGAGACCTGATCCTATGCCTGGTCTTGTGCATTTAAAAACTAAGTTTTCCTGAGACGAGAATATATCATTACAGTAGAGCAAAATCTGGAACAGTAGATTTTGGATGCCCATTTGGGCCTCTTAATGCTAATGCAGTACAAGCTGAAATGACAGTAGTAGTAGTAATAAGAATAATAATAGTAATTATCTCCCAGTCTTTATTTTCAAGTTAATGTCTGCCAAAAAGTGTTAGGAGAAGTTTCTCATTGTGGCAACTACTATATTTATATGTGTAATTTACAAGCAGCTCATCTGAATAATTTGAATTTTTTATTAAGATTATTTTCTCATTTTCCATTGAGAAGACTTCTTAGATACTGACTCACATTCAGCTTTGTAGGGAAAAGTGCCAAGCATTTGTTTTTCTTATGTCTCCGGTAGTTATTTGACTCCTGCATTAAACTCAGCAAAGCCAAATCTGAATAGGAACAATCTTAATTTAATTATTAAGCATATTTCAAACTTCACTGTGATTTTAAAAAGATCTTTCATGTGGGGCAGTGGAAAAGTGCCAGGGAAATTTAAAAGACTATATGTAATCCTCTCTCCCTACTTATTTTTTCTTTCTGCCTCTCTGAAAAGGAGGAGTTTAGGTGAACTCAAATCTAGTGGAGCTAGGGTGAGATAGTTTCACTTCAGGTTTGCTAGAAAAACATGTTACCAGGGCATCATGCCAAGCCTGCCCCTTTTGAGATAAATATGACTTTCTTTCAGGGCATTTCTATGAGGGGCACAGCGAGAGGCTCATATACTATGGCAATTCAATTGCAGATTTAACTATGCAGCAGCTGCCACTGCTTCATTATAAACAACAGTTCACTCTGAAGTTCTCTTAAGAAGTTTACAAAAGAGACAGTGTATTTATCTGACGTCTGTTACAGTGGTGCAGAGATACACAGATGGCCTTTAACTCTCACCTTCTGCAATCACACAGAGCCAAACCCAGTTCTACAGAAAGGGTTAGACCTTAAATTGCCCTACTGTTTTCCTGATGATACTCCCCTCATCTATTATGACAATCGGAGCCAGCTTACTTTCCTTGGGAGGGTCAGATTGGCAGATGAACTGTGGTGAGGAGAGGAAACATGTTAAGTATGGAAACATTTTCATAAGCTCTCACAGGAAAAGGATGTAGCTAACAATAAAAGAGATTACTTCAATTCTCTGCCAAACCATCTCATGCAAGATTATACGTTTCCAAATCTTACATTTATATCAGTTAAATATTGTGAGTGATGCATCTACATAAGGCATATTCCAAAATACCCTTCCTATATCCCCGACAGTAAGTCAGTTCTGGATATTTTTTTTTCTGAGGTTAACAATCGGCAAATGTATCACTACCTCACTTAACTCAGGATACTACTGGAATATTGGGAGCTACAAACTGAACTGCTTCACCACTGCCTGACCAGTTCCATCAATGATTTGTCAGGGAACACCTCCAAGAGCCACTCAGGCAAGGCTGTCCTAGACCACTTGCAAGCAAGCTTCATTCACCAGGTCCTCACCCATAGTATTGAAGGCCTGGCCCCCCGCCAGGCACAAATACTGGTTGCTGCACAGTTGGAAGGCTAATTACTTGATGTTCCTCCTTCCTCCTTCAGGTTGCTCCCTGCCCTGCACTTCTTCAGTTTTGCAAAGCTGGTACAGTAAAGCCAAGGAGCGGATAAAAGTATGGTCTGGCAGGGATTTGAAGTGCTTGCCCTTGCTTGGTTCAGTAGCTGTATCATTTGTGGTTTCACTGAAAAGCTTCAGCCCTGACCGACCTGGCCAAGTTTCACAGTTTTCAGTACCTTTCCTGGGAGCAATTAGAATGAGCTTTTTGATGGCCTATCCCTGGTTCAAGCATTATTCCAAGAAACACACTAGCCAGCAGAGACCGATTGACCTTTCCTTGCCGTCCTCAGTGCCATCAGGGCAGCAGATATTGACTCATTCCTCATGTTTTTCACCTGCGGACATGTCTGCCACATAGGCAGCATGGGCGATTTTTCCTCCACACAGGCTGCTGGACTTATTTGCAGTCTTATCAGTGGAGTGAATGCCCAGGTCAATATCTGCACTCAGTTTCACAAATGCAAATGCAGAAAAAAATGCTGCTGGCAGGTCATTCTCAGAAAGAGATGCAGGAGTCTCTCTGTAACTTGCCTTGTCCTCACGGCTCTAGAACTGCTGCACTCAATGAAAGCAGTCTATTAACAGTTCATCGTAAAACATGCTCAGAGACTTTATGTACTAAATTATGTATATGACTGCTTTGCCTGTTTGCTGACTGTTAGCGTAGTCGGAGTCTAAATCACAGTTACTACACCTTTAAGTAAGGATTTTTTAACTGTTATTTAAATTTAGAACAAACAAACAAACAAAAAAGACAAGTCTTCCACAAGAATATTTCCAAACGCGATGATCATTCTGTGAACAGATTTAAATACTGACTTGGTATTTCTTCTGGTCCTGGGATACACTAGTTTCAGCATGTTATTTAAGAGGAGACTCAGCTTTTCTGCAAGGACTGAGACCTATGCAGCAGCTTCACCGCTTAAAAATGGTTCTTTGCATACATTTTCATAATAAAGCACTTTATAACTATTACCCAATTATTGCTTACAGCACTAAGTAACAAGGTATTATTACTCCAATTTTACAGAGGGAACAAATCATGAAATCTGAAATACTTACTCCGCTTTTGCGTAGGCTTTCTCATATTAATTAATTATGAGACTTAATTACACTCAATCTTACCACTCCAAGCCAATTATGGAAAATTGTGTAAAGTACAGAAGTAGGGAAATCTCTATGTCAGAGACAATCACTTATACTGACAGCACTTTCTACACAGATATATAAAAGGACTTTGCAAATATTAACTTGCACACCCAATGCAATGGGATGGATTTTCCTCTGAGTCTCCCAAGTCTGCCCCTACACTGGTAATCTGAGCAAAGAACACTTCTCCCAGCTACGTCACTCAACTCTGCCCCAGAAACTAAACGCAAATCTCTGCCCCCTGACTTGTGCCTTAATCACATGAGCACCTTTCTTCACACAAGTAGTAAAAAAATCCCCAGGCATGTTAAGATCACCAGATTAGAAGAGCTCTAATTCAATAACTTTAAATACGAGTTTGTAATAATTGATATATGCTATATTGAGATGTTGCAAAATATTTTTAAGCTTTCTATTTATTTTGACTCTACAGGAATTTCAGCCTGCAAGGGAAACGGTAAATCCTCTAACATATCACTTAAAAAGATTTTGTTCCACTGAAGTATCTATGAATGCTTCCGCATCCTATGTTCAAATGTTAATTCACAATTTCCCATAGCACTCAGCCACAGGGATTCACAATACATTTCAATGCCTTCAACAGCAGCAGCGCACCATTCTCCTGTTTCCAAGTCATGGCTCTTACAAAGATGGACCAAGCCAAAGCAAACTGGCATTTTTCTATTAATATGGACTGATCATCCCATCAAATGTGCACATTTAAAATCAGAGGAGAAACAAGAGCAATTATCATCTTTGGCAATTTGTCTAAAGGGAGTACATCTACTTGATTAAAATTGGGGAGAGACTTTGAACTGACAAATATTATTCTGAATTTTCCTTCATTTCTTTACTCTGTTTGCCAGTGACTGAAGGCTGCCCTAAAAGATTCTTTGTGAATAAAGGTGTAAATGTAAGGGGAAGAGACTCCATTCATTTATGGCTTCAACTCCTTTGAAGCCAAGATTTCCCCCTAGTCTTCACAGTTATGACATTTTGTGTTCAATCTGGCCTATTCCAGGAGAATATTTAGTCTGTGCTCCTCGCAATTATGCCTTGTTTGCATCACACCATAACAAGTTCCCTACGAGAGTTTCACACACAGGAATCTACCACACAGTATAATTTAAATACTCTCCAGTTGTCTAAGTCAGCCTCATGGCACAGCAGTAAAACTAAACACAATGGGATCTGGCAAGCTGTATTCAAAGGAACGCATTGTTAAAAGGGGAAAAATAAACATTAACATTTTGACTGTTCCTTACATTTTTTCTAAATATTCTTAAGTAAAACAGAAATACCTTGCTGAGGCTGAAAAAAAAGAGTTTGCAGGTGCAGTTAAACCTGGCATCTCTCAAATTCACATCCTTTCTTACTCTGCAAAGCTTTCCCTTCTTTGCTTACTGACATCTCTTAACTTCCATTGGGACAGAAAAGAGCAGCTACAGTACAAAACAGGCAGAGACAATGTAGGCATTCAAAACAGTGAAATGCTAAAATACACACCTGAATTTCCATACCTAACAGCAGTTTTACCCCCCACCCATATAAACTCCTACTTTTCCCTACTCAGACAAGGAAGACGTCATCCACTTTAACTTAGGCACAGAGGGTGGATGGCCACGAAGCCCTCAAAGGTTTGCAGCCTTCTCCTCTGAATATACAGAGAACTAGAAGCTTTCTTCAGTAAGACTGGCTTATCAGGCACCAAAAATTTAGGAACAAAATAAGTACCCAGTCCTCTTAATTTGAGCCTCATCCTCCAAGCTCCAGAATAGACACTTTCCTTGGATATATTAATTATAAATTGCAAGTGTAACATTAACGCATGAACCTACACCTACTATAGCATAGTTAAAACCAATATCAGCACAAATTCTGTGTTAATGACAGTCATCTGTTTTCCATGCTTTTAATACTAACCCCTGAGCTTAATTATTATACTTAGTATCTAGGGCAGCAACACTTCCTACCCAGCACCCATCATCAGTCCAGCAATTAATTGCATACCACTGACCTTCATAGAACACCATGGAAATTTTATTACTGTACAATTCAATTGCATTTTGAACAACACTGCCCCATAACTATGTCTTATTATAAAAAAATCACTTACAAAAGGGACAGTTGAGCCAACTGAACTATTTATAATTTGCAAGAATACAAAACATTTCACAAGGTCTGCAACATACAGATAAAAATCTTCACAGCCTTAATACAAGACAAATGTTACTAAGATTCACATTATAGACAAAAGTGGAATGGAAAATATTCCCTGAAGTCATAATGGCAGGGTTATGCATTATGTTATTTAAAAGCTGTTCACCAACAATGTTGCTTTCCTTTTAGCCAGAACCCTAAAGTAGAAATTCAGCTGAAGAAAGTCAATTAATTGAAAGCGTGATGCTACAGCTGAAGAATTGGATGTGTAAGATAAAGCAGCTAAAGGGAAGGACTGTGCTATTCAGTGCTAGAAGAGAGGGCAGGCAGTCATAGCCTACGTCTTCTACCTTGGAGTTACCTGTCTGCAAGTTTGCACCTTCAAGGGAGCTACATCTTGCTTATGTCCTGTCTTACTCTCTTCTCTTGTTTTTTAAGAAAATGCTACCACTCAGTGCATTTCTTCCAAGTTCAAGAGTCTCCTTGTTCCTTTCCAAATCAAAGGGTTCACAAAATAAATAATTATTGCATGACTACTCTAATTTCAAACTGGCATGCTAATGTAAGAGCTAATGTAAGCCAAGGCAAGAAGACTTCCCCCTTGGATCCAACAGCTTCATCCAGGATGAATTAACTTGTCACGCCCACAATTTCTATGCTAGCTTCCAAGTTCCCAGACTCAAGTGACCCAGCAGGACGTAGCCATGAACCTCCATACTAATATGTCTATAGTAGCCGCAGACTCAAGAGTAGGAAAGGGATTGGCACAGCAGGCAGCATGGGCTTTTTGGAATGTATATGTGTACACTGAGGAGCTCCAGGAGCTGCTGTTTTTGTAGTTAGTGTTGTCCTTGTGGACTTAAGAATCATCCTCCAGATTTCTTACTGAAGCTTACATTAGAGGTCAGTGGGCTGGCAATGTCAATCCAGTTTCAAACCTCTTTCCCTTAAGGATTTGCAACCTATGCTGCCAATGACAGTAAGACTATGTAATAAGCAAAACTCTTCAGCAATGCTTTGCTTTGAAGAATTGCCTACACATTGAATGAATAAAGTCTGTGAGGAAATTCAGAGCTAGATGATGGTAGTCACTTTGTTTTGTGGTTTAAAACGTTCACAAAAATTTTTAAGTTGATATCCACAGTTTATTACTGCCTGTTTTCATAGATTCTTCATAGATTTCTAGAGGAAACATGAAGCGAAACTAGCTTCACTGTAACAAAATGTGGATCTCATAATTTAATTCAGTTTGCTCCCTAATCACAAATGCACAGAAAGAACAATCTAAGGAAGAAATACATAAAGCGATGCTACAATACAGCATGCACAATACAAGCTCTCCTTTCCTACAGAAGTCTGGGTTTGGAGAGCGCACACATTATTGAGATTACTGAAAAGTTGCAGGCAAGTCTAGAAGTTAGAGGCAAAAACCCTGCTGTTTGAAACTAAATTCAAAATTCCCACTGATATTGCTGACACCTTGGCTTAGATATTCTTCACACTTGATCACAGAGCATAATAATATAGAGACAAATGCTTGGACTGACTTGCTATACACCTCGATATGAAAAGAAGTTACAAAGCAAATGCAAAACTGATTGAGGAGCCTTCCTTCTCCCAGCCAGGAGAGGCTTTATTGCCACCTCTTTGACACTTTCACTTCTGCCACAAGTCCCCTCTGCACACGTGGCCCCTCCAGCTGTCCAAAGGGTCTCCTCCAGACAGTACTGCTGAGCAGGCAGAGCGTGGATTAAACAGTATTAGATGTTCTCTCCATTGTTTTGTTTTCAGCAATTTAGAAAATTATTTTTCTTGTTGTCGGTATTTTCAGATGGGATGAGGGAGATGTTAAAGAAAAAATAAGAATCTCCAAGATCAGAATATATCAGAAGCTTGACAATACTTAACACGTCACTGTAACCATGAATATATATGTAAACGCATACACTTGCACATATACCCACACTAATCTTAAAGTCAAGTTTTTGGAGAAGGCTCACAAAAAAATAAAATAATACCTTCAATGGGAAGAGTCTGTTAGCCTCTCTTAAATCTGCAGGACTTAAGCAAGGTGCTTTCATTTGCATAGATCACTTACAGCAACAGCAATTCATGAAATTCTCCCATTAAAATCATGCTACATTTTGTCAAAGCGAGACATTCCTTGCAGATCACAGTGCCTTTCTCATGCTGTTAATAAGATAATCTGTTACACGAGGCTTACAAATCCATTTAAATTGATTTTAATTAATGAATCAATCACTAGCCACTGACGACTCAGTCTACTGATAGCAAGCAATTCAAAGCCCCAGATCTCTAATCCCAAACCAAAACCCCCATTAGAGCAACAGGACATCTCTCTGATCAATAGTAACACAAAGATGTTCAATCCATACACATTTAAAGTGTATGAACTTGATCAAAATGTATCTCCAGATCTTACGCATTACAATTCCCATATTCAGGACTGTTCAACTAGGAAAACAATATTAAATCATTTACATTTCTTTGCAAGTGAAATAAATGAAATTAAGCACAGCTATAACACGCTTCTAAACTTTTAGATGTTTATTCCACTCAAAGGTTTCTTTTCTTTGTTCTTAAACAATCACTGTTTAATATTAATTAATAGAAGATTGCACTTCATATGGTCACAAACATGAACCATAACTTTTACATATGCTTTGATCCCGTAAAAAATCTCTGCTATTCTCCAATGCTATAGTGCTTAAATTTTCCCTTAAACAGAAAACAAGAAAGCTTTCTGTCCCAAAAGCAGCATGCAGAAGCAGCTGAAGAACATCCTTATTATTTCAGTAAGTTAATTATTGTAATGATTGTTATTATAAGAAGTTAATTACAATGCACTAAGTTAAATCCACAATAGGTGGTGTGATGCTGAACACTGGAATCCCTAGTGCAGCAGCATCTGGCTCCCCTTAACATAGGGGACACACCTACGTGAAGCTTCTTCTCCAGTGTACATAAACAGCTGGTGCTCTAGCACAGCATCTGTGAATAAAGCACCATTTAAACTAGCCAAGGGAAAGGAATGTTGCATGCCTCTCCAGGAGCCTCTTTCCTGGATGTAGGCATCTAGCTCTTCTTTCAAAGGCTGTTCCTTTTTCTTTAAGTGTGACTGAGAAGGGAGGGTGAGACAAGCCAGCTTGCCTCCAAAACAGTCTAGCTGTTTATACAGCCAAAGCCACTCTGCTGACAAGATGCTCTACACTGTGCAAGCTTGATGGCACAGATCTCTGCTTGCCTGGGACAGAACTCTGTAGCAAGCTCCCTCACATGATGTAGATTTGCCTCCAGAAGCAAAGCAGCAGGTACTTGGGGAAGCTTGGTATCAAAAACTGACACTCTACAAACTTCCTGTACCAGAGGTGTTGGTGCTGTGAAAATTTCAGGTACAGACCAGTTATTCCATTTACAGTTTTTTAAATGTACCTTCATGGCTCAATAGCATCCCACTAAATATTGTAAAAGAAATCCCAAGCCCTCCAGAGTCATCTCTGCAGTTTGCTTGGGTGCTGGCTGCCATGCTGGAAGCCCCTGCAACCCACCTCAGGCACAGCTCCATTATGGGATGGGTGCTACCAGCCCTACTGGGGGAGGAAAGAGCAGCTGGGATGGGCCATCAGAAAAGTGCCCATGAAAACTGTGCTGACACGAATCTGCCAACCAGGAGAGGAAAGTCTCTTCCTCTTCATCAAAGGCAACCTCACCCATGACTCAAAACAGTCCCTCAAAGGCTCCCATATCATTGAGCAAACCGCTGACCCTCTCTGGGTCCTTCCCATAAGCATCGAGTTGCACAGACAGAGGGAAAAGGTCGGAAAAGTCTCTGTTATGGATACTGGTCTCCACGTGAAAAGGATCTCAGCACTCAGCTGCTTTCAAGGTCTGCGTTCCCTCCTTTTTCCTCAGCCCAGTCCTTCTCCATACTGCCTGACAAACACAAGGCTCAAGCAGCACTATGCTGGACATCAGTATGAGGTGAAAGCCATTCGGCTCCAACATTGTAAGTGGCCATTAGTTACACCAAAGTCCATTTACCAACATGGAACTGCACCAGTGAAGAAAGAATCTATCTTGTAGCTTGCTTTATTAAAGCAATTTCACATATTATCTAACACAAAAGATGTTGTAGCCTGATGTACAATAACCATCCTGCCTGTTTAAATGAAGAGCTCCGTATTTGCTTTTAATCAATACTGCCTATACTGTTTAACCAATACTAACAAAAGTAGCTTTTTAATGCAGTGTCTCACTAATTTATTACTCTCAACACTTGTGTTTTTTTTCCCAGCTTGTTATAAACAAGTGATTTTTTGGAGGAGCGAAGAACAAAAAGAATAAAGAAGGTAGGTTTGGCTTTTATGTGCTGCTAATTAATTAAAAAGGTAAATTAAGCAAACAATTAGTACAAGATACCAAACTATCTTTCATAATATTTTAAGAAAAACAAAGGGTTGAACAGTTTCCAGGTGTAAACACATTAAGATCAACAATGTACCAAACCTGAATCTGGCCCAGTTAGCTCAGAAAAGTAAATAGTTCATCCTCTTGCACAGATGTCTTAGTGTACAGGCACTCCACATTTAAAGAGACAGATTCTGCAGCCAACAATGCTCCACTGACATAGAAACAATCAATGTGTCCTTGATTATGAGGAGGCAAACAGTTTTCACTACAAAAAAGGAGACTGAAAAACAAATCATGTGTTTTTATTTTACAAGTTCCAAGTTTGGTTTGGGTTTTTTTCAAGCCCTTTTGGAGCACTGAAACAGAATAAAAATAGTTTGTTGCACAAGCATAAAACAAAGTAACTGCTAAATAAACATTTTAAATGGACTCCTGTGTGCTCAGTTCTCATTCCCATTACTCTTCAGGAGCTGGATGATAAGGCTAAAATATCTTCCAGTTTCCTGGTAAACTGATTAGATGGGTTTTGTCCAAGAATTGTGCCATAATGTGTTCCCTCTACTTCATATTCTGAATATCACTGCTGGAAAATGTACTGCAGCACAGAATGTAGTATATGCCAATATATCCTGACATTCAAATCAAGACCACAAATTATAAACAGTTTCAGCAAATTGACTTGAGTGCCTTTGTTCCTCAGACATACATCTTCCTATTGCTTACAAAAGCAGCATATACTAACCACTAACACTGCTATAGCCAGTACTGGGAAAGGAAGTTATTGAAGCCTGGATTTCCTGCTTTCAGTCGTAGCCAAGAACTGTGAGGCTTGTAGTGGTTTCAGGAACTGACTCATCTAATGATTCATGGATAAGATACTGGTTTTAATATATTTCTGATCATAAGACTCAAACTTCAAAAACAGTGATACTTTTTATTTTAAAGTAAAAAAAAGTACATAAATCAAGTAAACAAATATTGTCATGGGACTCACTGGCTAATCATTATAAATGTGTTTTACAGTGCACCCTGTTTAAGAAAATAGTATGTTAAACTTCTTGGAAGTTCATTTAAAGAGAACACTGACAATAAGTTCAAAATCTACTGTCAAAAACCCACATACTTTTGCTGAAATCCTGATACAGATGAACTTCAAGTGGAGAATACGTAGGATAGCAACTGCATTTTTAGATACACCCTTAGGTACACAAATATCTACTGCTACATATTAATCAATGAATCCTAGGGCTACTGTTGTTAATGCATGTAGTTTCTTTAGCTGTGTATAAGAAGCATTATCAAAAGATTGGCTGGTAACAACAGATTTGGATGTTTAAAACAACAGGAAAGTTTTGTTTCAGGGGTGACTGGAGCTGCGGAGGTCAATCTTAAAGCAATGACTGACACTGAATCTTAAGCACTCACACACATGCATTTTGTGCTAATTCAGAATTCACCACCAGCCTTTTTACACGTGTACCTCTTCTAGAGGGAAGCATGCCCTCCCATGCATCAAAACACATTTTGCCCACAACACAAATCTCATCAGTATGCTGTAACTTGAACTGCTAGGCTCTTGCACCTAAAAAATAGCTTGAGATAGAACCTTAATTCTGCGGGGCTCATGTATGGAAAAGTACTGGTTTACTTTTTAATTTTTGAACTGCAAGCTGCAGCTACTCACACGCTATACACAGGGTTGTGGGGAGGGAGGGAGGTGTTAGCATTTCTATATTTCACTGCATGCATAACTAGCACAAAAAGAAAAAAAAAAGAAAACAAAATGTATGTTGCTTGGAGGAAAAGAAAAAAAGCAGTTAAAACAGTTGACAAGAAAAGGCCAAAGTGCGCTCAGTGGCTGGCAGTCATTTTATGGCTATAGTCCTACAGCAGATTTACTTAGATGACGTCAGTGGCTCCAATCCAGCTTTTCTTTGGTAGCATTTACCACTTGCCTCTTGAAGCCTCCACTATGCTACAGAGCAGTAGACCATAATCAAAATTCCCTTTGTGAAATAGAGTTTACCTCAGGGCACAGAGGCATTGCTAGCTGAATTGCAGGCTCTTCACCCTGTACTGCATGCCCAGAAATAAATAACCTACAATACTGTACTTTCCTTAATACAGAAGAACCATTAAAAGCAGCCTGCTACCTAAAAAAGGGCTCTTTTAATTTGTTTCGAAAATCTCAAGAGGCCAGAATATTAGTGAATTTTCCATGCAACTAAAAACTATGATAATTTTATTACTCTTTGCACTTCTTGTATTGTTTTTAGAGACTTTGGAAGATAAATTTATTTATGGGTCATTGTTTCACCAGCAGAAATATCGATAACACTAGAGGCTAAAGTGAATTGGTATAGGAAGCTGCATATTTTAAAATGTCTTTCAAGTGTGCCCCTTCATACAACTGGTCAGTAAGCATATAGTAAATATGCCAAGAAGCAGAGAAACAAACCCCTATGCACCAAAACCAGTTAATTTAAAGAGCAAAATGCACATTATTTGGAGCTATGTGTTTCCTATCACAAAACAATGACTGGAATCAATGAAATACTAGTAAAGTCAAGTCAAGCAGATACCAAATCAACTAAAGCTTCACATGCTCTGAAGTTTAATGAAAAAAAAACAAAAAAACAAACCAGTCTACAACTATATGAAAGACGCATCTTATAGTACTGAATAAAACCCAAAAAAACCCGAACCAATTTACAACTATACAAAAGATGCATCTTATTGTACTGAATAAACATAGATTGGTTATGTTTTAATGAACCAAGAAACCAAGAAGCCAGAAACTTTCCTCATTTTCTGCAGGTATCCACATGAACTTTGGGGACAGCAGTGACGTGGGAGCATCACCTCTCACTTCACTGCCTGCCTGGTTGGCTTCTACATGCTCGGCCAGCTCTTGCATTTTTCCATGCAGTTCGTCAGGGTGACTTTAGTGGGGCAGTTCCAGACTGTCACATCACCCTGTTCCAAAGGGACAGAAGAAAAATTTCCCCCTCTTTGACCTCCTTTCATGACTTAAAAAAAGTGATGTCAGCAAACATATTTAGAAGATGATTGTAAAGTTCTTTGAAAGAGAATCTGGTTCTTTTGTTGCTCATTAAGTATCCTGGACATGAAAGCCATTGTACAAGCAGAAGCAGTCCTTTCTTTCCACTAGCCAGGGCAAAGAAGCAGAAGCAGGGTGGCCACTGGGATGAGTAGAGAGACCCAAGAGCAAGACCACATCTGCAAACTGCAGCGCAATTGATACGATAAGGAGGATTCGGTCCTACAGACAGCAAAAGGAGGGAAACAGAAAGGCATCGTAATGTGAAGGAAGGAGAGGCCAATCAAACACTGCCCAAGACCAAATAAGCACAACCTGAGGAAAGAGGAGAGTCCAAGCAACCAGAGACAGATGTGGTGCCCTGTGAGGAACAGCAAGACGGAGCCTGTAGGGCAGAAGACACAGAGGAATGTGCTGCAAGGTCAGAGAGCAACACAGAGGGATCCTACCCTTAGGACATCACTGCAGCACTGAATGGAAAATTGTATTTACGGTTTGAGACTTTTCCTGCAACAAAATAATTATGGCCAAAGAAAGGCAGAGGTCAGGTGAATGATGCAGGAACTTCCATCGAAACTTCAAGTCTTCTACAAGACCTTCAGATGATTATGAAAAAGGCAGAAATAAAAAAATAGAAGTATTTAAAGATCAGCTGGCAGCAGATATAGGGACACAATTGTCTTTAAAGGTTAATTTTTTTTTTAAAAAATAAAGGTAAAATCAAGGATGTGAAAAATGAAATTGTTTACAGAGTTTTGCCTTTTATTTTAAATTGTAAAGCAGCTTTATGACAAAAAGTATGTATGTATGACAAAAAGTATGATGGTGGCAGATCAAATCCTCCCATTAATTAATGTCTTCAAACACTATGTATTTTTTAATTGAGATACACATAACAGAGGCTTTAATCCATTAAACCTCTATGAATTTACCTTTTCTTCTAAAGTCTGTTCTGACATTTTCTCTCCTCAAAACCAAAATGTCATTCCTGAATTATAATCTCCCAACAGAAAGACAACCATGTAAGAAAACATGCCAGTTAATTCCAAAAATAAGCACTATTGTTCAGGGCACCATGAGGTGAATGAATGGAGAGATTCCACCAAGGGAATAACTGTGATGTCTATAATGTTAAGGAATAATTTGGCACCAAAAATACCCAAGGCCATACTGGTTGGTGATTCAAACATGAAGCATATCAAAACGCTACTGATAAGCTAAATTAACAGATAGCTTATCTGAAGCATATACTAGCCATATGGTGCCACAACTTCTGTTGCCTGTTGCTGGCATAACAATAGGCTGCTGCAGTCTTAGACTGGAAGCACTATTTGACAAACTGTCAACAGCATTTTTATTTTTTTGCAGAGCTCTAGGGCAATGGCACACTCGCCTATTTGCATTTTTTTTTAAACAGGTGAACAAAGAGTAAACCAGATGTCAACTTTAGAAATCGAGCTGTCTGGATCAGGAGATTTAACAGAGGCAGGCATACTGCTACAGCTCAAATCTAGACAATGAGCTTTTCTAAAAACACTCTGGCCTAGGGGAGTGGCTATTTAAAACACTTGGCTTCTTTTATTTCAGCACTATGGAAGTGAATTCTGCTCTTAAGTGCCAGCTCAAATGAAGTCATTTTGTTTCACTGGGGCTTTCTTTGCATTTTAGAAATGTAGCACGTACTGTAGTAAAGGAAAAGACAAGTATGAAAAAAAAATTCTGATTCTTTTTGAACTAGAAGCAGTGTAAAATGGGGGAAGGGTGGAAATTAAAAATTTGATCACAAAAAAAAGAAACCAAATCTAAAAAAAGTGAAAGGATAATGCAAATGCAAGTTACATTAAATTTATTAAAAGAAAAGAAAAAAACAACGACAAAAGCCCCACACACTTGTGAAAGCTTTAGAAAGACTCAGTATTTTCGACCCCCTCAAGCTCCACAAATACAAGGTGTGAATACTGACAGACAAGGAAGATTTACAATGGGACTTATATTATGTTACAGAAACGCTCCGCATAACACCAAAACCAACATAAACGTTGTCTCCTTGCTTTATCTAAGAAAATGAAATGTTTTTTACTTGCATTCTGTTTAAGGAAAAATCTTTTAATAACAACATAGTAATCCATTGAATTTATCAGTTCAAAAATTAACAAAACAAAACTACAGCAAATCAATATATAATGGATCCATCTATAGTGTTCAATTATGAAAACACTGTTTTAGTTGTCTTCCGTAGGAGTGTGAAAAACATAATGAGAAAAATAGATAACTTTCTGTGCTAATAGTCTGTTCTGCTTTGATAGGCAGTTATGGGAACATATTTATTTTTTTACTTATGCCCAGCTAAGTACATAGCATTTTTAGATTATCTTTTCAAATTGTTCTTGAACATTCTCAGTTCTAAAAAAAAAAAACTCCTTTCATGTTAAGTTGAGATTGCACTTGAACTGTTTCCAAAAGCCAGAGCTGTACTGAATTATGATAATTAGAAAGCTGTGCGCATAAAAGGCTGCACAGTTGATGCATTTAAAAAAGTTCATGCCAGAGAATATAAGTTCAATATGTTCTCACATAATTAACATTTCCCATCATTAGCAGCAGTTTTCAGTTCATGTATCTGTAAAAACAACAGCACTCGTCATTGTTTTAGATTCCCAGTCAATAGCATTTTAATAGTTTTACACATAATCCTAAACTTTCCTCCCTTCCCCTCTCCTTCCAAGCATATTGAGATTTCCCATTCCACCTTCTGATCTGCTAGTAAATAAACTTGTATTTTGTGCCCCTATGCTTCCACTGCCGCACAGACTATCTCCGATTCGAAAGTTCGGTGAAGAGCTAATAAAAGCTAGAAATCTAAGAAGGCCTTTTGGAAAGCTACAGCAGGATGCGGAGCGAGTAATCACGTCCTTCCAGTAAACAATGACGAGAAGACAAAGAACGAAAAGTTGTAGGTGATACCTTCCACTGGACAGGAGCCAAAGTAAAATGGGCTGCCTCTGACAAACCCAGACACAAGCTGGAGGGACTAGGAAATGGGGTTGCAGCCCTGCACCAACCAGGCAAGCATCTATAAACCCTTTACGCACTCTGCGGATTTTCATCACGTTCTTGACATATGTACAAAAATGCATCTAACAAATAAGGACATGTAGCACATGACAGGTACTCTTTTGAGACATTCATAAATTTCCCGCATAGAATATCTCAAATCAGGTGTTAGAAGCCACATTTTGACACAGGCTTATTGCCTCTTCGTTCCATTTCTTAAATTCCTGTATTTTAAAATTAATATAATTCTGAGGGAATTTTAATAACCGGATGCAGTACAGAAGTTGCTGAACCTGCATCAATGCTGACAGAAATTTTAGCTTTACCAATAACAAGATGAAACTCAGTGATTGCAATGGCATCGGGATTTCATATAGAAATAAGAATAGTTTGGGGTATTAAATTCTAATTTAATAAAACTTCTAGCTGAACTTTATGCGACAAATCTGAGGAGCAGATTTGAAGTTGGTGCCTCAAAGGTTTGAAGTCTGAAGCTTTTCACTCTCTCATGTTTTGGAAATGACCAATCATTAAAACCAAACACAAAATTATTCCAGGAAATATTATTCCATCCTTGTTCCACTTGCAAAAGTCAAAAGGAGTTTTGTGCAAGAACAGAAAGCAAGATACACTCATAAAGTGGGAATTTATTGCAGAGATTTTTCTTCTAAAAATGTGTCTTCAGTGTGGCTTAGAGTCAGTTGGCTTTACAATAAATAATGCCATTAATCCGTTCATATATCATAGGATACAATTCAGATTATACAGTACTGGCATGAACTGCAACAAAACCTCTAACAGCTGTTTCTTTCAGGGAGATGATTTACCTCTTGCAGGTTCTAAAATTTTGTTGAGACTCATTTAAATTTTTTTTTTTTTTTATAGTAAGTGACTGTAGTTCAGGAATACAAAACATTCTTACTTGAGGCAAGCACCAATAGCCAAGAGCAGCATGGTGCCAAAACAACAATTAAATCCCAAATCCCAGAAATAAGTAACTACTACTTCTCTCCTGCAAACCTAGTTCCTTCTGATGAACTAGGGATTTTAAAATTATGTTTAAAGGGACAATCTGCACCCTCACCACAGCCCATGTAATATAGCCACTGGCCATATGAAGCCGATAGAATTAAACTGAATTTAGACCAGATTTTTAAAAAGCTAAACCTTATATCTGCACGTGCTACAATGAAGAGCACAAATGGAATGAGCGACCAAGTTTTAACAGAAATTTGCCTGCAAGGTTTAGATGGATTAGAAGGAGAGCAGAACACAAACCCCATACAACCATAATCAATGATACAGAATAGCACCCATGGCCTTCTTTCGACATCAAATACCACTCTAACCATGTGCATAAAGCATATGCTGTAAATATCTTAGTATTTGATCCCACGAATGTTTATTCCTATGAGTCATACCAGTCACTTTAACCTAAGTAAGGACTGGAGCTAGCAAACCTTTTCTTCTTAAATAAATGGCATCATTTCAGAAAGACAGCTTTTAAACCATCATTGGAATGACAGACCATTAATATTAATGGCATAAAGAAATACCTGACCAAGAGAGTGAAGTGTGCATGTGTGTACAGTCAGAAACCATGTACAGTCAGAAATCACGCATTCAAAACATAATACTTGAAGGCAATCTTCTCACAAACACACACATTCAGAACTGTCTGCAAAATCTTTGTATTTTGGAAACAGTCTTAGGCACTTTCCAACAAAATCAGATTACTGCTAGTGAAATTGTTCCAACAGTGTAACCATCCTACTTTATAGATTGCAAACTGACTGCTGTATCATAATACACAAATACATTTTTACCTTTCACTTTTTATTAAGTGAAAGACACCAGAATTTCTCTGTAACACCTGAAGCCTTTACTACACTTCCACCTGTACTATATCTTGAAAGTTTGTTTACAGCATGATCTACAAAGGTAGTTTTAAAAGAAAGAAGGAAGAAATCTTTTTTCCCCCCCTGCATGTGACTTAACCCAAGACTAACTGTTTCATACATGGACAAACAAAGCCTAAAAACCACTTTAACAGTATCCAAAACCACTACATTGTCCAGCAATAACAACAAAAAATGCTAGCTACAAATTATACCAAACATGTTACGCACATGCTCGCACATCTCCACACATCACAAAATGCCATCATTTCGCAGCTGGAAATGCACGGCAGGTCTAGTTCATAATTAAGTTTCTGTTGTTCTTTTTTAGCTGTTTAATTAAACTCCTTTACACAGAGGCTGTCTTTACTAAGACTCCTGTCAAATCAAAATTTTTCCTTTGCTTCACTGCTCCCATACATCCCACTCAGTACTGACTAAGAAACTGCACATAATGTAAAACCGTAATTTGAATCTCAAGAGCTGTTGTTACACTCTCCTGGGTGCAAGGGCTAATAATATTTACTTCACCAAAGCAGCGTATGTAAAATTGATGCTGAAAATACACCTAACACGTTTAGTGATAAAAGTACTTTCCAGAGGTATTTCAGGATTACCAAGAAGAAAAATTGAAATAAATCCTTTGCATCCAAAATTTCTGCTTCGTCAGCTGATAAAAACCTGCAGCAGACAAAATGCAGAATCATCCCTACTGGTACAGAAAATGCCTTATGACCTAATTAAAAATCAGTGCAGTGTGAAAAGACACTTTTTATTATGAACAGGAAAAACCAATGCAACCTCAAAAAAGTTTTCCCTTAATGAAAATCATTTCGTAAAGTTGATTTTAAAAACTTGAAAGTCCTAAATGTGACCCAGATATAAAATATTTGATTTTGTGTTTTAGAGAAGATTCACTCTACTAATTCCTGTGTTTCTATTCCCACATAAAGTATGCATACGCACACATGCACGTATACAAACAAACATGCAAGCTTCCCTCCCACCCCCAGCAGCAATTTAATATACAGGTCCGTCATTTTTGATAGCACCATCTTACCATCAGTACAACCTAATATCCCTGTAATGGCATTCTCCAACTATTTATAGACAGAATACATCAGACATTACAGACAAACATTCAGAATCTAAGGTTGTATGAAGAATCGTACATAATTTTAAATTAAACCCTAATGCAATTATAATAATCATTTTTGGTTTCATATTCAATTGCAGGTAACACTTAGTTATTTACATGAATTTCCCTGTAAGAGGCATTCCCACAGAGATTTCCATATTAGATGTAACGCATAATAACTGAACATATGGCTAGAGAAAACAGTATTTTAACCGTACAGCTCCAAACTTTGCCATTATCTAGGTTAGATAGCTCTGTAAAACCGCTAACTGGCAATACTGTGTTTCTGAAGTTTATCAGCAGTAAGTGAAAGCAAATACGCTTCTGTTAAACAGCAATACAGCTGTATAGATACTTTCTTCCCCCGAGGCTCTGCCATTTCAGCTTCCATTTCTTATATATACCATTTTATGTCAGAAAATGCCAGCAGAATCTGAAGTGCCTTGGCCTTTCCCAGATGGTGTTCGACAACGAACAGTTAAAAAATCCTGGGAGTCACTTAAATTCAGAAAGCAGAGGGGCAGCAGAACTGCTCCCTAACTTTCCAGCACTTCTGGAGGTCACTTTTCATTTCTTCCTATCAAAGGCAGGCACTTGTTTCTAATAAGTTAACAACTCTCCCGAGAAGCATGGGTGGCTGGTATTTCATTGTTTCATAAATATTTTTACACCGTAACCCCATTCAACTTAAAACAGATTGCAAGACGAGAAAAATCACGACGAGGATCACGTTCTAGCGAGGCAGGAACGCAAACTTTTTTTTCCTTGGTAAAAAAGAGAGAGGTTTGGGTTGGTTTTTTTTTTTCCCCCCCTCCCTCTCGCTTTATTTCTCCTCGTCGCTTTTGTTCAGCTGTTTGGAGGGGGCCGCTTTGTTTTAATTTCGTTACAAAAGCCGTACTGTATAAGTTTTTCCCTCCCCCTTGGAAGTGCACTTCCTTTGAAACCGCTCCTTCTGGGAACAAAGGCTGCCACCGGCCCCCAGCATCAGCACTGTGGACATCTGGGGAATAGATCTCTTCCAAACGCTACGGATAAAGGAAATAAAAAAAAAAAAAAACCAAAAAAACAACCCAGAAAGAAACCACCCTACGGTTCCTACCGAAAGGAAGTTTTTCCAGGGACAATCTCTCCTCGGTGTTGCTGTAACCGCGACTTTGTCTTTTTTGGATACAACGTTTCTGCTGACTCCTGAAAATTTTCCACTCGACCGTGCAATTAACCGGCGGCAGCGGCTCTGGAGAAGGAGAAGAAGCAGCGAAAAAGGGCATTCCTTCTTTCATCTTTTAGAGGAGAAGGAAAAGGGGGCAGGAGGCGAGCGGCTTTCGGGGCAGGAGCGGAGCCGCAGGGACCGCGGCGCCGAGCCCGGGGCTGCTCCCAACTTCTTGCTTCCCCGCGGGAAAAAAAAAAAGAAAACCAAGAAAAAAAAAAAAAAGGGGGGGGGTGGTTTGGAAATGCGAAAAATGCCCAGGGCTCGGTGTGTCGGAGGGAGGGAGCCGTGACTCAGGCGCGGGGCAGCGCCCGCCTGTTGCGGGGCCCGCAGCGCCGCCAACTCCGCCGAGCGCAACTTCTCCCCCGCCCGCTCCGGGCGGCGCTGCCCCCCGGGACCCCCGAGCGCCCGCTCTTACCTCCCCCTCCGCGCTCCGACGGCAAACTTCGCCCCCCGCCTATTTATGGCCCCGCGCGTATTTCTTTTTCTTTTTTTTTTTTTTTTTCCGCTTTTTTTTTTTTTTTTTTTTTTTTTCTCCTTTTAATGCGCCGCTCGGCTCTTTATCCCGCGGCGGGGGTTGCCGCGGGCCGGCGGCCGGAGCCCTCGGAGGATGAGTTTTGCTGCCCGGCCGGCGGCGGGGCGGGCCGGGCTCCCGGCCGGGCTGCGCGGCGCCAGCGATGCGAGGAATGCGCGGAATGAGGGGAGGAATGAAATGAACGCGGGAGCGGGGCGGCCGCGGGGCGGAGCGCGGCCCGCCGCCCCCTGCGGCCGCGGGCGGGCGGGGCTGCGGGCGGGGCCTGCGCGCTGACCTCAGAGGGGCGGGGGCGGCAGCGCGAGCCGCGCGGGGGCGGCCGCCCGGACGGTCTGTTCGGCCCATCCGTCCGTCCGTCCGTCCGTCCAGCCACCCACCCAGCCATCCGTCTGTCAGTCCAACTATCCGCTCACCCACTAACCCATCCTTCCGTCAGTCCGCCCATCCATTCGCGCACCCATCCATCTGTCCATCCACCCATCCATCCATCCACGCGGCTGTCCATCCATCCACCCGCCCGTCCACTCATGCACCCATCTGCCCACTTATCCATCTGTTCATCCATTCATCCACCCACTCACTCATCTATCCATCCATCCATCCATCCATCCATCCATCCATCCATCCATCCATCCATCCACCCACTCACCTGTCCAACCATCAGTCCAACCACCCACCCACCCATCCATCGATTAATTCACTCATCCATCCATCCACCCACCCGTGCACCCATCTGCCCACCCATCCATCTGTTCATCCATCCGTCCACCCACCCACTCATCCATCCATCCACCCACTCACTCATCCATCCATCCATCCATCCATCCATCCATCCATCCATCCATCCATCCATCCATCCATCCATCCACTCACCCATCCAACCATCAGTCCACCCATCCACCCACCCACCCATCTACCCATCTATCCACCCATCTACCTATCCACTCACTCACCCATACATCCATCCACCCACTCATTAAATCTATCCACCCACTCATTAATCCATCCATTCACCCACTCACCCATACATCCACTCATATCCATCTATCTGTCCACCCGTCCACTTGTCCATCCACCCACCCCTGTGGCCACCCATGCACCAGTCTGTCCACCCATCCATGTTTGTCCATCCATCCAACTCCATCCATCCATCCATCCATCCATCCATCCATCCATCCATCCATCCATCCATCCATTCGTCCACCCACCCACTCACTCACTTACCCATCCATCCATCCATTCACCGACCCACCCATCCACTCACCCATCCATCCATTCATTCACCCATCCATCTATCTATTCACCCACTCATCCATTCACCCATGTACCCATCCGTCCACCCACCCATCTACCCATCTGTCCACCCATCCACCTGTCCATCAATCCACCCATTCACCCACCCACCCATCCATCCATCCACTCACCCACCCCGCTGGTGGCCACCGTGCTGCGCAACAGGGTCCCACAACAGGGTGCCACAACACTTTGTGAAGTGCTTGCAATGGGCGCTGCGATGGGAGCTGCAGTGCTTCACAACACACTTTCAAAGTATGAGTCTGAAATGAGGGTCTGCAATGAGGTCATGGAGTCATAGGATGGTTTGGTTTGGAAGGGACCTAAAAGGTCACGCAGTTCCAACCCCCCACCATGGGCAGGGACACCTCCCACCAGGCCAGGCTGCTCAAAGCCCCATCCAACCTGGCCCTGAACACCTCCAGGGATGGCGCATGCACAGCTTCCCTGGGCAAACTCTGCCAGAGCCTCACCACCCTCATTGCGAAGAATTTGTTCCCGATGTCTAATCTAAATCTTTCCCTTCCAATTTAAAGCCATTCCCCCTCATCCTGTCATTACATGCCCTTGTAAAAAGTATCGCCCCAGCTTTCTTGGAGACCCCCTTCAGGTACTGGAAGGCTACTGTGAGGTCTAGGGGTCTGTAGTGTCTCCCAACAGGCTTGCAAAGTATGGGGCTGCGATAGGGGTCTGCAATGGGCCAGAGGAACTGGCTGGACCCCTGTGGATGGGAAGGCTCCGCTGGGAAGCCCAACTTACCCGCATGCACACCCAGCCCCTGTGCAAACAAACACCCCATTAAGTGCCTAGGGCCGCATCCGAGGGCCACGCAGAGCTCTGGGGTGGGGGCTGAGCAGAAAGGCTTTGTACACGTCGCACCCCAAATCAACGTGGATGTAGCACAGTTCCCAGGGGTTCACAGTCTTCACCCTGAATTCAGGTCGTGACCTTTCTCACAAAACTAGCCCCTGCTTCAGATTTCACAACGCAAGTTTTGCACCACTCCAGTTGCAAACTTAGTCTTAACAGCGCTTATCTTTATCCTTCTTGTACCCATCCCCCAGCAAGGCTGCCCAAGCGTTATCATAAAGCACATCTCCTTCAGTTAACAATCCGCTACCTCATGGAAATAATCACAAGGCAGACACAGCTGCTGTGCTTGTGAAAACTCGTATTTGCATAAGCAAAACGGATAACTGGACACCTCAGTGCCTGTTTGAGAAATAAATTGCTTATTTTGATGTGCAAACATACACTTGTATACACCTTTGAAAGTTTGCCCAGCAGGGCTACCACTTTTGGACACGTCAGGAAAATCACATTACAACATTCAGAAGAACTACATGCTGATGTCACCAGGCAGCATTAATATGCTCATATCACATGTAAATTCATGGCATGCTGGTGGAATTCACAATAAATGCCCCGTATATTACTTGTGTATGACATTAATAAAAGATGCTGAGCGTGTCTCTTGGTGAATATCAGAAACACACTCATCCTAGTGCTTTCCCAGTATGACTCTTATAAGACAACTAACAGCATCATTTCAGCTTGTGACTGACCCAAGAGTCTCTTGAAAACACGTTGCAGATCACACAGAGGCTGCAACAGTTTTTTACCTTTGTGGACCGGGTGTGTATAGAGTGTACATGACAGGCAGCCCAAGCAGAAGATGCAACATTTCCACTGATCACACAAATGATACGAACTGATATCTACTAAACCCCTACAGAAATGGCATGCAACAAGTAACAATATTAAATGAAGCCAAAGTTTGAGCAGATGTTGGTCAAAGGACTGGGAGAACGCAAAAATGAACGCATTTTATGATATTTTTTCCCCACGCCATCCCACACTGGCTGAAAAATTTCTTCATCAAAGTAGGCTACAAGGGATCCACTCACAAACACACATAAAATTTCTTTTCTCTTCCCCTCCTTCTTTCCAAATAACTCTAGTAATACTGTGTAAGTGTCTAAGTGCCCACACAATCTGTAAAATACAGTCACATTATACAAAAGCCATAGTCTCTTGCGTGTACCCAAAGTTTACTGACACTTTTCCAAAGCTGGAATAGAAAAATGGGAAAAAACATTGGTCTCTAACACTACCACAGATTTTTTTAGTCACTACACTTAAACTCACTCCACTATATTCACTGCATGCACAGAAATGGGAAACGTCTTTCAATGAATGTGAGGTTTCTTTTTCCCCATAAGGCTTGCAAAGGAAGTATCAAGAATACTGACTCTAATTTCCTGGCCTGTGCAGGGCTGAAAAGTTGTCATAGCTTTGTACACATGGTGGGATAACAGCAGATTTTTGGACAATGCATGAAGAGAATTTGAAAACTTCTTACCTACAATGAAAGTGAAGAAAACTGCAGGGTTATGCTCTCCTAGTGGAAAACAAAAAAAAAAAGGATGTTGTTTCTACACTTCTGGTTGTAGATGAACATAAACTCAAACCAAGTTGTAGCCACTTGCCTCTACCTGCAGGCAGACAGTTCAGTCAGTCTTCTGCCATTCAGAACTCTTTCAAATAGAATGATTAAATTTACCTGCTCCTGAGAATTTTGCTGTTAACAGCAAGCAGCAGGGAAAGCTCACAAAATTCTGATTATTTCTCAGATTCTGGAACTTTGTACATTAGCGTTCACAGGCAGCAAGGTCTCAAATCAAACACTTGGGGAAGACGGGAGGTCTTCCATTAGCACAACGTAGAAGTTCATCCACAGTTTCCTACTTAAGGCTGAGTTGTGACAGTATGTTGCTCACAGGCTATTATACCAATTAAAATACCAGCTCTGAGGCCAAGATGAACAGCAAACTAGTACAGTGACCACATTATGGCACTTACTGAACATAGGTCTGTGGGCCAGTGAGCTCCAAACAAAACAAACAGCCTCCCAGGTAGGGAAACTGTCAACTGCTGATCTTTTTAGCCTCTTGACTCATATATCCTGTAGGTTGTCAGGTTCTCAAGTCATGCCACATCATGCCACACCATACTGGCAGTGGACTCAGAAAATACATACCTGGAACGGCAAAGAATTTCTGATGGAACAAAATGTGTACTTGGGATAGAGAGGTCTGCGTGTTTTGACAGTAGAGGTTGAGAAAAAACCAACATCAGTATCACCCATCCTGTTAGATCAGCTACAGCTACTGCCTTTATGAGAGCGTAGACTTCTTTGGAAGACCTGTGGATGAAGAAGGAAGGTACAGTGGAGGCACATTCATACACAGAGAACTTGCTCTGATGAACTGCCTGCTCTGTGTTTATTGATGAATGGCTTCTTCAGGCACATTGATGGATTACAAAAGCTGAAGAAAACAAAGGGACATCGGGACAAGCTCAGGCAGGGGCATTTCCTGGGGACAAATACTTATCTCAGCTAAAATGCAGATATACATGTGGGGATTATGGGCATCTACACTAAAAAAGAAAGAATGAGATTGAAGAGATGGAAACCAATAAAAAGACTTCAGGGAGAGAGACTGGGTAAGAAGAGACCAAAAAAAAAGAAAGAGGTGAGAAGGGAAAGTGAGAGAAATATTTCTTACTATAGAAGAAAAGCAGGAAGAATAAAAAGAAAGTTTAAAAAGTGGGCTAAAATAGAGAACGGGAAACCTGCAGAAGAAAAGGGATTGGTGGGGCAGAAAGAACAGCTGAAGGGAAACCAGCTGGGAAAGCAAGGGAAACTGTAGTTTATGAGAAGAAAACCAGGAAGCAGTAGAAACAGGAGATGGCAGTGAGGAAAGGGAATTAGCTTAACAATGAGAGGGGTAAGGTCAGGAAGGATAGAAAGAACAAGCAAAAGGATATACAATTAGGGACTAAAGGTCTGTAGTAGTATATAGTCTTGGATTTGTCAGCAAAATATTATTCTGAGTGCAAATCCTTTTGAGACTGGGGCAGAGGCAAGTGTGAACATCCTTAGAGATAAAATGGAGACCAGGTTGTTTACATATAGGATACACTTTTGTCTTCATTAATGAGGTCACTAGTAGTAGGAGGCATTAGGGAGCCTAACAGAAGAGCTGTTGTTCTCTTCCTCTTTGCCATAATGTATGCCAGATACATGGCACATAATTTAAAAATTTCACCCCAGCCAACCAGAATAAGATGATAAGATGATGCTTTTAAGTCCCCAAGAGATTAAAAGGAACCCAAAGATACAGGGTTAACAGAATTCCCACTTTACTCTAGGAATAAATAAACTCCTATCCACCAAGAGAGTACTAGCAGAAAAAAATAAGACGGATTTTGGAAATTCTAGATCCAGAGCCCATTTTGGACTTGGAATGAACCTCAAAGATCAACCAACAACATTTTGGCTACAAGCACTAAAAAAAAAAAATAAAACTTTGTATTTGGATTGCAGTCCACATTAGGAAAACTGCCAATCTTGAAAAGCTTAAAAGCAGTATGTAGATTAAGGTTAATCTATAGTGTCTATACTAATAATGACCTATACTAATCTATCCCCAAATCAATGTGTTGTTGAACATGCCAAAAAAAAATATTAAGGGGAAGCTGTAATGTAATGGAACAGAGTTCTCTATATTATAAATCTGGCTGCTGAGCTTTGTAAAACAGCAGACAGTGTAAAGAATGAAAACAAATAACAGTTTAATAATGAATTACAATAATTGAGTCAAGAGGAAGCCAGGACATGAACCACGGCCTCAGAGCCCAAATGAGTTAAAATAGTGCAGAGAGCAGAAATATATAATTTCAGACAGTTCTGGTTGCTTATTTCTAAAGGTGAACTGAGAGCTTTTTAAAATTACACGACCAGAGTCCAAGGCTGTGTATTTCTCCCATTGATGAAATCGCTAACCTCAAAATAATGTGGCTCTTTTCCTGTTTTAGAGCAAACAATGTAAGCACAGCAGCCTATTCCTTCTACTGATGGCAGTAATTCTTAGCATCACTGATTGAAAAAAAATTACTGTGAAAACTACTTGGGTGGTTGGGCTTTTAAAAAATATTTTGCACTACAAATTTTGTTGTGTTACCATCAATTTCTGCTGGAGGAAAAAAAATCCTATTCAAATTCCCAAAGAACCTCTTTTCTTTGATCCATCAAAATTTCAGGTTTCTGAGCACTTTTCAGCTTGATAGTATATTTTGTTTCCTCCCTTCAGTTTAGTCCAGATTTCTAATGATACTTAGATGCTTGAAGTTAGGTGTAGGTATTTTTAATGCTCTTCAGTACCTAAGTGCCTAATTTCCTTTAATTTCAATGGGTTTTAGGTGCGTACCTATTCTGGGAAATCTCAGTACTAGATACCTGAATAATAATCATAGTAATAGCAATAACAGTGAAAGATACCTTAATGTTTATCTTAACCATCTAAGTACCGTCAGAAGCTTCCTTTGGATCATGCTCAAAATCTACATCCGAGGAATATTTCAAAGCCCTTAAAAGCTCCACCTGCTGTGAGATCTCTTGTACAAGGCCGTCCATAAGCCTTCATTTCCCCCACCATAATGACTCCAGGGATGCTTTTGACAGGATGAGGAAGGGGCCAAATTTCTTCTCTCCAAAATGAATTATTTCTAAGTCAGCTGCTGAGAAAGACACACAAATACCATTCCTAGTGTCGGGGCGTCCCAGCACATCCCTGTGGCAGCCTGGCTGGCTCTCCATTGCCCGTCTCCACCTCAGAGGCTGTGCTGTGTCCTTTCACAGGCAGGCCTTGCCTCTGTCCCCCGTGATGCTGCTGCTTCCAAATGAGCCCACGGCCACCCTGCCACCCCCACGAAGGCACGGATCCCACAGACCCAGATCCCCGCTGGGCCTGGCTTGGGCATGCGTCCACAATATTTGTATGGAAAAAAGTATGTTGTGGGATAGTAAAGTCATTGACTGACCTGGCAGCCAAGTTTCCAAGAGCAGCAGCAAACGCAGTAGCCTCCGCTACCATCTTAACACAAGAAATGGGAGGCATTTCACTGGAGGGAGTGCCACGCAGCTTGACCAGAGATAGCGACTCCTTCTGTAATAAGGCAAATTCCACTTTCACTATTGACTTTGCTGAGACTGCGAAAGGTGTAAATCAGTGCAGCATTTGGACCTATCTGTTTGTAAACAACTGAGGGTGTAAACAGGCACTTGGTGACACGGAGCCGCTGGCAAAGAGCTGAGCTGACTTTGCTTGGCTCCAGGTCAGGAGCGCCAAGGCCACTACCTTGTCAAACCAAGGGCTCCCCTGGCCGCTGCTCCACCTGATCCCAGGAAAGCCACGTGCTAAGGGAGAATTTGCCAGACGTTGTGAAAGGCTACCAAAACCAGTGAACCACGAGTGGCAGGGTCTAAAGTGAAAATTAACTGTCCCGGACAAAGAAGAATTGTTTGATGCTCCTTATCTAGACAGAGTCCAAAGTATCATTGGGAGCTATGATAAATAAAAAACCCAACTTCACCTGAATTGGAAGGGATACTCAGTTTCTGACCAAGGCAAGTAGGACAGGTTGCACACTGAAGGCCCAACTAGACTATATCAACCCTTATTATGCACTGATTTTTCCATTTCTCCATTTACAATGCAGGTAGAATCACACAGGGTAAATAAAATTGAGAGAAAACCCCTGTGAGAAAATCTGAGCTTCGCTGCGGTGTTCAGGGTGATGTTGCTAAAAAAAGGAAAAAGTCAGAACAGATAAGTCCTCTTGTCACACTTTCCTCTGTGTCATCTGAATAATAAGACCTACAAAAAGTATCTGAGTTCCTCTTGCCTCATTATTTTCTCAGTGCATATTCTTCTGGTATAACATAGAAACTTGTTCCAGCCACCTGCAAAGCTCAGGGATTGTTCAGGATAGAACTGGGGAGTGGAGAGAACATGGCACAGTTTCTGAGGCAATTCAAACCTAGCAGGATTCAGTCTTTCTACTTCTGAGGCGGGAAGCAGGAGAGGAGAGGTGAAGGAAAGTGACTCTTAGAAGAATATATTGTTCTTTCCTGTTAAATTTGACTATTTGAATGTTCAAGTGATTATAAAAGGAAATCTAAAGAGACATAATGTGTTCCTTACTGCAACTAATCCTTAAGGGCCAGGTTACGTGGGGTTTTGGTAGGAAAATTACAAAGAGTACTTTGCAGTTGGTTGGGTAATGAAAGAGGAAAAGATTACCTAAAGATGCTGGAAAATCATAATAGTGTATGGGTATGTAGTTAGATGGACTCAGCTAACAGGGACGATAACTACTGAATCAAGTTTCTGCAATGGCCATTACAGAATTTGTAGCAGTAAATATCACCATGTAAATCCTGACCTTTCCTCATCCCTCCCAGGGGAGGACTACAAATACTTTTCATCTAGCTTGTATTTAGGAAGGCAGTTTTGGAAACAGGAAAAAGAAAAGTCATCTGGAGATGAAGGAGTCACTAAGGCTAGCTGGTGCTCTGTTCTACCTATTTAATTTTAATATCAGGCTCTCTCTTCTCCCACTGCTTTTTTTTCTCTGTCATGTTCTAGTAATGACAAACAATAACTGAAGTGACAGTATTACTTATGTGGAATTAAAACAACTGTTAAAATTCAGAGTTTTACAGCTTTGCAACCTCCAGTGGATGGACCGGCTGCTGCGAAGCCTAATCCTGATTGCAAATGCTCTCTTTGTTCTGGCTTTTCTGATCATATGCTCATGATGAATTACATCCCACGGAGAGGCAGTCAGGACACGTTGCCATTATTTGAGGTGGTCCATGGAAATGGAGGATTACCTCAAACAGGTGTCCTGCAGGAAGATCAATGCCTCCCAAAGGTGGGGGAACAGTCTTAATGAACAGGTTTTGGCAGAAGGAAGGCAGGGCCGACCGCAAGGCGCACTAGTCAGTAAGTGCTCACAGCTCAGGGCCGTGTGCCACACAGCACACAGGGCAAAGTGCTCTGCCCATGGTGGGTGTCGCAGGTAAGTGGGCCACATAAGGAACTGTGAATCACAGGTCCTTTAAAGGGTCATGAAATAGTTGGGTAGAAGTGTGTCAAAACAATGAGATAGATAATGTAATGGACAAATGCTTATCATAAACATAGAGAATCCTGACCTCATTTCACATATGATTTCATCTTAGTTGACCTCACAAGTGCAGTTACTCTACCACCTGCACAGCCTTGTATGGTTTATGTGCTGCTTTTACCCTCTAGATCCTGAAGAAATTAGTTAATTTGGTTTTTTTTCTCATAATCAGTCCCAGATGGATGATGTCTGTCAGCATTTCCTGATTTACATAACATTTATCATTTTCAAAGCACTTTATAAACACTAAGTAGTTGATCCTTACACCATCCCTGTTGCCTTGAGCATTGGTACTTCCTTTTTACTAACTGGAAATTGTTATGGGAAGTCAAAGCAATCCTCACAGCTAATATAACAAAAGAACTCAGTACTATCCAATTTTGTAACTGTTCTTTATGTCTTTAGCACATCAAACTTTCCTAATGCAAACACATCTACCACACTGCCCTCCGGTAGTTCTTTTTTCTTTCTTATTTAAATATAAAAATCTTCTCTCCAGCTCTCTCGGTTTTTGCAAATTTTTGGTTTCTGGTATAGCTGAAGAGACAAGCTCCCAACTAGTCCACAAGACAACTCCCAGAATAGCCTAAAAACAAATGACTACAACTGTGCCTTCAGATATCATATCCCAAATGTCTGCCAAGTACAATCATTTTTAAAAAGTAATTTTTTAATTTATTCACTTAATATGAGGTTACAGAATCATCAAATTCCTTGTGGGTACAGAGCTGAGGTTCACTGAAAATCAAGACCCATCTGAGATTTGGTGAATTTTTAAAACAAGCAATTAAGTGGCTTGTAAAATAGTGGTATTGCAGAATCAACATCAGTAACTTGGAAAGAACTGAAACTCTGAGCAGCTGCTTTCTTACCTGCAGTAAAGCATTCAGCAATGTTAGACTTCTCCCAGGCACATGCAATGGAAGTAGTTTGATTTGTTAATAATAATACTTACAGGCAAGCGAAGGCTTTTGAGTCACTTCTAATTGCTGAAGGATAGTAAGGAAGAAACACTGGGTAGTAGTTAGACAAAATTATAAGTTTGTAACCCCTTCCTTGGGCAGCGTTTTTTCTTCTGATCTTGTCTGTACTAGCAAATACTAGTGGATACATGGCTGAGCTCTGCTAGTACACTGCCACCCACCAGCCCCTCAGTGCAAAAAGCCTCTATGAGCCATCTACTCATTGGGGTCATGCTATTTGCACAAAAAATTACCTAAATAAAAACACATTGAGAGAACTTTTGTTTATGATGTTTTCTTTTCCTTCCCTCCTCTTAAAAAATATTTTCCTTGTACTGGTATTGGTGACTCCAGCCCTGATAAAACTTCCCAACATTCAATGTTGCAATTCATGCCTTATGAGTTTGCTTTCAAGTTAGATGCAATGGATAACGCATGGGAAAAGCCAGGTGCCCGAGAATAAGATTCACCACAGTTAAGTTACCTAGAACTAGCTAAAAGGGAAAATCTTTGGGAAGCAGTCAGAGATCTGCCCCCTGTCAGCATAGAGACATCCTGTTTGGCATAAGAGGACGTGTTCTCTTCCAATTCAGACCCCAGGTGCCTCTGCTGAGGGTGGGTGTCTCTACTCTTGCTTTTCAACCTGGCAACTGGCCTCTGTGCTTTACAGCAATGACAGGAAGAAGGTGACATTGCCGATCACTACCCTTCCCTGGCAGCAAAGCAGATAAGCTTCTGTCCACTCAGGACTAAAGGAACTTGAGTTTAATGTCCTTCTTCTCTGTCTAAGAGAAATATGCTCCTCCACGCCCTGTGGAGAAAGAACTGCTTAGCAGGAGGCAGCTGTGTTGCAGTTCTCCTTCAGAGCTACTCATTGCATTTTACTGTGCTCCTTGCAGAAGAAAACAGTGCATCTGTTCCAGCTTTTCTGGACAAGTCATAAGTGGACGTAGCCCTCCAGATCGGGAACTGAAATGACACATAATGTCTCCTTGCCAGGAGAAGAAGCATGACCACCAGTCTACTTCTTCAAACAGGTAAGTGGGTTTCATCAGTTTTGTGGCCTTGGCGTAGCCCAGGCAACATTTACTCATTACTTTAGTAACATATTATGATTAACATCTTAGATGTATAAAGCGCTGTCTATACCTTTTTCTTCTGTTTTCTTTTCTCTAGGTGACTGTCCCCTAACCTGTAGGTGTCTCATTAATTCAGGCCAATGGAAAACAGTAAGTAAAAAATGTTTGTTTGAGACATGGGTTTGTTCTGCTGCCCAGTTTTGAAGGGGGGGTGAGATATTTACCTACGTTTTATTTCAGCATTGTCTCAGACACACAAGCCAGTTGCACACATACCTGCTGAACTCTGGCTGCTCAGTTATGTCAGAGCTCTTTGTGGCACATAAGTGAATCCCACGTATTGAGTAGGGATTAGGCATCCAGGCTGCAGCATCAGGGTGGGGTTTTTACCCCTACCTACGTAGTTTTTAGTCTCCAAAACCACAAATGACCAGGTGACATGAGTTGTGCTTCTTCTAAAGCACCACTGTTCACAAGCCATGTCTTCTGTTATTGTTGAGGAGGAGAATTAAACAATAAAAAACTTAATTTATGCCTCTTTCCTTACGGTGTGACTCAAACCAGTTTTGCAATCTGTTACAGGTTAACTAGCCAGGGCTAGGCAGGGTGGGGCCTGTAGCAGATTGCAAAACTGGTTTATTCAATTCACAGCGAGAAGACATCCTTAAAAACAGTCATTCTAGAAGAAGACCAGATACCTTCCTGTCAATTATGGAACACCATGCAACAAAACAGATTTTCAGGCCCCTCAGCCTTTGCTGCTGCGTGGGGCGAGACACTGTGTGCAAGTCACGTGCAAGCAGAGGCCAGCACGGTGCTGCAGCTGATGAGGGTGCTTTTCTTTCAGCTTGGGGCTATGCTCAGAGGCACACCCTCACCTGCAGCCTCTCTCTTCTCCAGAACTCTGTGTGCCAAGTGCTGCTGGTTAATAGATCACAGATCAGACCGACCAGCTGCTTCCAGCATATGGGTTTATGGAGGAGGGGAAGCGGCAGGGCTGCTCTGCAGAAGTGTGAGATGCAGGTCTGGAGCTGTCTGGAGATCAACAGGTGATTCCAAGTAGGGAAAGAAATGGAAAAGAGCTGTACTATTTTCAGCAAAAGAGAGAGGTAAAGCAATCTGTTGTCTCCTGCAGACTTTTGCTCTTTTTGAGAGGGTAGGCAAACACAGATGATGAGAGCTGCAGGCTTGCCTTGTGAGGCATCTTGTACAGCTTCATCTGGACATGGGATGTACAACACATGGTGGTGACACAGGTGTATCTGAAAGTTCTACTTTGATGTTAAACTGAGGAAGACAGAATATACAAAACATGGAAAAACTTAAATTATATCAAAAGTCTACTGTATACATGTTAAAATATGTGACAGATGGTTCCAGAATCTTGCACCCTCTCTTGTTATCAATGCAGTTCTTTTTCTTCCTCTCAGACTATTCAAATTTTGGCACTGTACAACACTACCAGAGAAGAGATGAAGTATATCATCTACTTTTCTTTATGCACAAATACAATCATTTTCCTAGGGAGTTTTCCTACTCTACAGCCACAGAAAGAAGATCAGAAACTGAGAATCTCACTTTTACTTACACTAGTGAGCCCTTAATATTGCTCCAGCATTACAAAAATGTTTTAAAGTTCAATTTAAATCCAACATGAAACTTACTTTAGCAAACCTTTAAGTTGTTGTGGCAGTGCAAATTTGTCTCCGCTATAGACAAAACATAGGCATGTGGTGAACCTGTTAGGTTATGTTGTTTTACAATGGTGAGACTCCAGAAAGAACTAACTGGGGAGCATGAAGAGCTTCCTTCACTGGAAGTTTTTGAGAAGTTAGAACATGCATAGGCCCAGAGTGGACTGGGAGTATTTGATCTTGCCTCAGCGCAGGGCTAGACTGAGTGATTTTCTGAAATCCTTCACAGTTCTGCAGTTCTAAAGGTTTACATTTTCTAAAGAGACAATTTCTTTGTGTGTCAGTCAGTGGTAGCCTGGTTTTATGCCCAGAACATTACTCAGTATTTTTTTAAAGGCCATCAGTTAACCTGCCGTAGAAGTGAAAATCAAAAACTATGCTCCTGAAATTGGCCTGTTTCCTAAGAACATACCAAAGAAAAGCAAATAGAGAAGGTATCACAGACAGTTTAGTTAAGAATGCTTCTTTTGCATTTGCTACAGTTTAAACATATATTTCCTTCTTGCTTCCCCAAACTGACCAGCCCAGCTGAACTGTGAACTATGGTTCTAAGGACATCCAACTTTTGTGCTTTTTTAAAATGTTATTAAAACTTTCTCCTTTCTTCTACAATTTCCCCAAAACAGCTTCAAGTCCTGCTCTGTCTAGATGGAAGACTTTTTTTTCTCAAAATACTTCCATTTTAAATCAAGGCCGTTACCTTTGTTTCTGAGCACATTAGCCTCTGTTTGTTCATGTCCCTATTTGTTTCATTCCAACAATTGTTGGGAAGGGACCTTCATAATGCTTCTCAGTGAAACTCCAGATATAATAGCTGTAACATCTAGAACCAAAATCAGTGTTCATGTCAAGTGTTAATCCACAGCTCTTCTGTCCTTTTGGCATGGAAGCAGTCAGTTTCAAACTAAAGGTATTCAAATTCCCTCATGCTGCCCTACAGAAGAGGCATGACAATGATCTCACTGCAACCTTCAGTGCAGCAGAGAGAGCCAGGCAAGCAATCTGGCTTGGGTAACAAGAGTTGCTTCACTGTTGTCCCGCAAAGCTGTTTTGCAGGATAACTAGCTCACGCTGTGTTTTGGGTTGCTGTGGCTGGGTTACCTGCGGTACTCAAACAAGCTCTGTCACCCGCTGCAACACCAGTGCCAGTGCAGCCCTGCTCCCAGGTGAAAAAGAAACTTCAGTCTGTGTATGAGTTGTCAGCCTTCTGCAGTGTCACATTTGTGCTAGAGACAACTGTCCCAAAGGAACTGGACTAGAGCTAGCATTTCCCTTCCCTGGAGTCAATGAAGCAGCCCTTGGTTAGAGCTGCGGTCTGGGTAACTGGAGTAAGGAGGCTCTGCAGTCCATAATTTTGCACCGCGCATTTCCTCCCTGAGGAGCCGCACGGCTGGTTTATTGAAATCACACACAAATAGGTCTTAGTGCATTTCTTAGCAGGCAATACTAGAAAAAAATGAAGATAGCTTAATTGTGAAATATGCTAGTGGAACCTGCAGAAATGTGGGCTTTATTTCTGTCTTTGTGACCAGTTGGAGGGCTGACTTCAAACAAATCTTTTAACCCCTTTGTGTTTCAATTCCCCTCACCTATAGAAGAGGGACACTCACCCCCATCTGTGCTACTGCCCTGTGCCAGCGTGGGCAGAGCACATTCTGGGAGCAAGGCTGGGCAAGCCTGTGCTACTGCTGACCTCCAACACCTGTTCCCTGGATAACTGGAGAGCTTCAGCTTCAATGCAGCCAACACAAGACCTTTACCAGCACTCTTTTCTCTAAACAAACATGTCTTTTTATTGTTGTTATGATTGCAGTTGGTTGACAGAAATCCCATAAAACCTGACGTTGTAAAAAATAATAAAAACATTTAATGTTACAAAAAATTTACTTTGATACTAAGCACCAAGTTGGCATGACTGAGACTGTAGCATCACACACAGAAAAACTACTAATGTTTCTTCCACACATTGAGAGGTTTAGGTCACTCTGGCCAGGCTCCTTCAGTCTTTACAGCCCTTCAACACAGATATTCCAGCTGAAATCTGCAGCAGACCCTTCTTCTTTGTCAACTGAAGCTACTTTAGTAGTTTTATAAGTGACTCTGGGCTGCACTACTCAACTCCAGTTCAGAAACTGCACTTCATGAGGCAAAAGACAATTTACTCCTTGCCACAATTCATGTTCTAGATCACAACAAAACCTAGCAGTGACATGCCTGTCCACTATGTGACCCTCTGTCCCTATAACAGCCATATCTGATCATTTGGTGAAAGCCATTTTGTAAGCTGAGATCCTAATTTTTAAAATGTTGCTCTGCAGGCTAGTCATTGCATTTGATTCAGTTATTTCTTACCTTGCAATGACACAGACTAGGCGGAGAATGGATTGAGAGCAGCCCTGAAAAGAAGGACCTGGAGATGCTGGTGGATGAGAAGCTCACTATGAGCCAGCAATGCATGCTTGCAGCCCAGAAAGCCAACCATATCATGGGCTGCACCTAAAGAAGTGTGATCAGGAGGTCGAGGGAGGTGATTGTCCCCCTCTACTCTGCTCTTGTGAGACCTTACCTGGAATACTGTGTTCAGTTCTGGAGTCCTAGGCACAGGAAGGACATGGATCTATTCAACCAAGTCCAAAGGAGGCCACGAAGATGATCAGAAGGCTGGAGCACCTCCCAAAGAGAGGCTGAGAGAACTGGGATTGTTTAGCCTGGAGAAGAGAAGGCTCCAGGGAGACCTTATAGCAGCCAAGGGGTCCTTGTCAGGGAGTTCAATGACAAGATCAGGGTAATGGTTTTAAGCTGAAAGAGGGGATATTTAGATTAGATATTAGGAAAAGATGTTTTCCTGAGAAGGTGGTGGGGCACTGGAACAGGTTGCCCAGAGAGGTCATGGATGCCCCGTCCCTGGAGATGTTCAAGGCCAGGTTGGATGGGATTTTGAGCAACCTAGTCTAGTGCAAGGTGTCCCTGCCCATGGCAGTGGAGTTGAAACTGGATGGTCCCTTCCAACCCAAGCCATTCCATGATTCTATGGTGTTTTACAGTATATGAAGTATTATGAAAATTAGAACTTTCCCAGAGCAATAAAATCTGCATTTCAGAAAACTTTAGAATAAATACGTAAGAAAAAAAAAAGAATGTTACATAAAGTTTAGTTTATTTTGATTTTTATGACTCTTCTATATGGCAGGACAGCTGTATTAGCTGCATAACATGTATTTTTTAGAGTTAGAAATATATAGCCATCTGTTCAGCCCATAACGTGTTAATAGGTATCTCAAATTACAATTTAATAAATAAGCATCTTAATAAATAACGTAACAGCAGGAAACTAGGGTTAACTAATGGATAACTAGCTGTAGTAGTACTACCTCTGTTTAAGTTAGTCACTACAGAAAAATTCAGGTACAAAGTACTTGGTTTAAATGGTACCTTTAACTAAAGAGCATAGAAAAACGCATTTCCTGGAAGTCTGGAACTAGCAAAAAGCCCTAGCCAAAAGAATTCCAGATTTATGTTGACACTTGGATACATTTTACAGAGATGAGGGATCTTTACTAACAATATACCCACCCAAGCTTCATAAATTTCTCCTGTGGATTTGGTGTGCCAGAGATGACCATTCAGACAACTACAGACCCACCTGGATTTGATGTTCAGATTGTTAACTCTAGAAAAAGAAAGAAGTCTGTGTAAAATGCTTGAGATAAGACCACCGTTACATTAATCTGTTATGATTTATCCCCAGCTGGCAACTACGTACAACATGGCCACTCACTCATCCCCACCCCCTTCCCCTGGTAGGATGGGGAGCAGAATCAGAAAGCAAAAGGTAAAGCTCGTGGGTTGGGATAAAGACAGTTTAATAGAGCAGGAAGAGAAGGTAATAACAGTAATAATAAAAGAATACACAAAGCCCCTAATGCACAGTGCAATAGTTCATCACCTGGAAACCAAAGTCCATCTCATTCCAGAGCAGAGATTCCACCTGTTCCCAGCCAACTCTCCCCATTTATGATAAGTCTGACTTTATATGGATGGTATCAGACACCTCTTTGGCCAGTTCAGTTCAGCTGTCTGAGCTGTGTCCCTTACCAGGTACTTCTGCACTGTCCACCTTCTCGTTGGCAGGCCAATATGAGAAGATGAAGAATAACTGTTTCCCAGATGATCTTGGGACATAATCTCTAATTATGCAGCCTCCATGGGACAATATCCTACTTAAGTGGTCTTAGTGCAAATAATGGTCAGCTCTGACTTTAACCTGAAAGTTGAGTTAGTGCTGCACGATAGTACCCTGCACTTGCATGGGTATGCACAAAACAAGACATAGTACAAAATAAAGTACAAGCATGATCTATCTTTGTTTTCTCCCTGTTTCAAAAGGCTCTCTTTGCTGCACAGTAACAGGTAATGTAAAGGGCTGATAAGGGTCTTTGGTTGCTAAGATGATGAAAATGTCACTCTCAAGCAGATGGTATTGCTGATGCAGAAGGTCATGGACTTCAAAATTCATTTAAACAACCCAAAACAAAAGCAAGGGAATGGTAATGATAGTTGATTATTATCCTTGAATATTCAAACGAGGTTTGAGGAAGAACAGCAAAAAAAGAAAGTCCAGTTTATCCTTAGATAAACTATAGAAAATGCGTTTGATTTCCTTATCAAGAACTACAGGGAAACATAAACCACCAGAATAAATCATGGTCAGATCCTTGGACCTCTACAGACCAGGAGAGGGAACCACAGAGGATGCAGTATCACTGTAATTACCAGTCCTTATGATGTTCTCCATGGCAGGGATATATTCCACTCCCCAACCCACCAACCAAGTGGATGTCGGAGGGGCCTAAGCACCCTAGTTGGTCTTGTTCCTGGTTCAGCCCTTAATTTTAGGACTGAGAAGCACAGAGAGCAGCTCACACCTTTCTCTCCCATCTCCAGTCATCGTCTAACTACAGCTCAGCAGACTGGTGAATTCCAGTCCTTTGTGGCTAGCACAGGGCAGATGTCATACCGGAGAAGTTATAAGAATATGACTTTTACAGGAAACTAATTAGGGAGTTACTCATTAATGGAGAAATCACCAATTTATGAATGAATTGCCAGTTGCTGTGCTAAGTAACTTGCAGCAGCAATTACAGTCATAAATGTTCTGTGTAAAAGCATACTTAATCGGACCCTTTCACTGGCTGCACAGTCTCTGTTGCAGGTCAATTTAGTGATTCCTTTATTTCTGCCAGCTACAGAAGGGCCAGAAGATCTGTGATCTCTATTCAGTTTCTGTGACATGAATTTGCATCTATCATTGCTATTGAATAACCACTCCACTCCCCCAACTTTTTATTCTTACAGTTGCAGAGAAAATGTGATTCAGACATATCTGGGAACAGTAGGATCTTCCTGAGTCTGTGGAGAACCTCACAATATGCTTGTGGATATGAACTGTCCTAGTCATATAAATCAGTAGCTTCATTGGTCTCACAGCCAGGGAACCAGTAATTTTTCAACAATATATTAAATTCTTCATGTGAGCTTTGTCACAGACACAGGACATTTCACTTTTTTTCCTATAATCTGCTGGAGTCCCTCAGTAGTTATTTTAATCCCAGAGTTTTCCTACAAGCAGAAAATCTGTGGGATTATAGTACATCACTCCTGCTCTCTCCATTCAGATAAGCAGCTGTACAACTAGCCTCTGGCTCAGGCCCTGGGAGTGTGGCCACACTGAAGTGACAACAGTAACCTGGAACTCATGCCAAAGTTAAATCCCCCAGAACCCACAACATGCCTCTGTATCTTTAAACTTGCTTATAAATTGGTATTCTCACATGAGAAATTGCCAAACCATCTAACTATAAGAGGTAAGAATCAACCAGTATTCTGTAGCTTTTCATGCCCTCCTCATCACTAGGCAACTTGTAAACACCTGCACAGCCCTAAACAGTTCCACACTGAAACATAAAATCTGACAGGCTTTCAAAAATGCACAGCCCCAAACACAGGAATACTTCCCATACAAATAGCCCTCCGTAGCTCAGCAGCAAAGAGTTTGAAAACAGAAAGAGCATGGCATCTGACTGGAAAGAACAGGTTTCTATCTTAAATTTAGAATTGAGTAAAAAAAGCCCCATTTTTATCTTCCATTCTTGACTTTCTTGCCCAGATTGTAGTTTTGTGTCTGTCCCTTGCTAAGAATCAAATCGAAAGAATCAGCTCATCTCAAAGTTTTCTAAGTAAGAAACTAGCTGTTGGTACAATATTTCCTGTGTGTTAGTATTCAAGGACTTCCAGAATATGATTAAAATATTATGAGCTGCTTTTATGAGAGCTGAAGTCATGTAAGGAGATTTATATAGGCCATTGCAACCTTCCTATCAACTGTAACTTGCTTAAGGCTACTGTTTATGCTTTCAGAAAATACTGGTGATGTCTAAGGCACCAGAAAAAAGGAAAGGGAGACAAGCATCTGTCATGGTACACAGAAAATGAATCCTTCTGGCAACTCCTGCCCAGCCCTAGATTAATATGGATTTACAATTAACATCATCAGTGAATCAAGAAGAGTTGTAATTGTTTTTGCAGCTATTCCAAAACTTTCTTCTGCACAGACATAACCTAATTCTAACTTAGCGAGACAGAACAGCTTGACACATTTGTTATCTAAGGACCACTTCAGCCAAAGAACATAATGAAAAAGCATGGGAACTTGACTCAGAAGCAAAGACTCTTCTTTAATATTTGTTCCAAAAAAAAAAAAAAAAAAGCAAGCCTCTCCTCCCTACATGTCTCATTATTTCTTATTCTTGAAGCTCTAATTTTGCCCCAAGGACTGCTTAAAAAATACATTCTCTTTGATAGGATTGCTTAATAGTGCTCAGTCAAGTGGGATTAGAGCCTTCTGAGGGAAAGAACATATTTCTTATTCATTTTCTTGACTAATTAGTAAAAATGACTTTGTGAAACCTTAGTTGTATAAGTATCACTCACCTCTTCTTCACCGTGAGGATTAATAATGAGCGCACACTATTACTCGATGTCTGAGTGCAGCTGGCAGGCAGTCCTGCGACATCAGCCCCAGAGCCTTGTGGAGTACGGAGCTGCAGTTGCAGTCTTCACGCAACAGCTCAGGTCTCATGCATGCCAGGTGCAAACCTCTTATTCTCTCTCACAGGCACAGTCTTTCCAGCTTCATCACTAGAGTATCCAAGGGCTGCTGTGAAGGGGGACTAACTAAGCATAATCCTGTTCTGGAGTCATTCCTCCAACTAGTCTTTAGAGAGAATTGAGTGAATGCTCTGCTTATGCCCCCATCAAAGGCAGGGAATACATCTCTACCCCAGCTTCTGGAAGGAAAGTGGCAGGAAGATGAGCTGGAAAAGACTGGAGACAATGATGGAATCAGTTTCATGTCCTTTCTTTTCCATGCTATGGCCAGACACAGTCAGTCTTTGCTGAGGATGAATTAGCTATATATTCCTCCAAAAGCCTCTATGTTTGAACTTGAAGAGACACACACAGTAGATAAATAGAACATTCCTGAATCATGCAGACACTGAAAGCTTACCTCCATAGTTTGCTCAGCTCTGAAGTTTTGGAAGAAAACAAGGACTATCCCTTTGTGCGGTACTGCGTTTTCACTGTGTATTACACCGATACACTAAGGTATTGACACTTGAAACCATTTCCAGGAAGGCTGAAACAAGACAAAATCAAACTCGGGGATCTGAATCTACAGTCCTCGCTAAATCAAAAGCATGACTGCTATTGACAGGTGTATAAGATAATGACTCAGAACTTAAAAATCCATTCTGCTGAATTACATTTGTGAGAAATATATATATATTTATATATATATAAAATACAAAAGACTTTATTTAGAGGTCTTCACACAAGTCCAAGAATATGGCCTGCCCATTGCATTTCCTACTGTTGATTTGCTGGAGTATTTTTGTAGTCCAGTACATAAACTATCAGGATGTGATGCATAACAACAGGCTTTATGAAAGAGCATGAGACCAAATTGAAATGAACTTCCCAGTGAAGGAGAAAGGAGTTTTTCTTGTTCCTCAGCACCACTGGCCACTGGCTGAGCTCGGCTGGAAAAGCTGCACTACAGCCACCTCAGACATTTGGTTGAGCCATGAGGGCACAAAAGGTCTCTTGACTTCCTTGAAAAGCTGTAGTTCTAAGAACATCCATCTGGCTCTCTGGGCTAAATATGCATGTCGGAGCAATGTTCAGAGATAAGAGAACACAAATACTGCAAGAGGTAATCTTTTTGCTGAGAGCAAAAGTATTCTAGAACAAAAAAACAGCAATGCTTTGGAACACATCTTCCACTCTGCAGTTACTGAAGAAAGATGAATTTATTCCTTTGCCTAAATGTTCAGTCATTAGAAACACACTGGAAAGCAGTCTTTTTCAATGTAGAACCTTATGCACCAGTCTAGGTAATGCTATGGTAACATGGTAGGAATCATCATTTCCTTGTGCCCAAGAAACATCTTTCACTTGCTGTCAAAAGTCTACAGACCAAAAAAACCCAAATCACACCAAAAAAACACCCCAAGTACAAAAAGGAACTCAACAACATTATTCTTAAAGCACAGCCAGAGCTTCCACTTAGACAAGAGCAGTTCAGCCTATTCCAGTGGGATCCAATCACATGATTGTTTCTCTTTCCTGAAGAAGTCCCGTCCTCAAAAATAGTATAATAATAATAATCTGTTTGACAACATTTCAGGACTTTTGCAAAGATCTCTTGATGAGAGCTTTAGCTGTAAAAAAAAATTCCAATTTAAAAAAAAAATGTAGCAGAACATGATGTGTTGCCATGTCCACTAACCATGAACGTGACTTTTCATCAGCTACAGTGATTGATTTAATAAAGCTGTAACTATAAGGCTTCTGAAAGCACAATGAAACCTCTGGGACTCTGCAAGCCTCCTTGACACTTTGAGAGAGGCATTCTATGTCCAGAATTCTCTCTCAGGACTAAAACCACCTCATCAGGCAAAAAGGAATCTGTGCTAGCTTCAGCGCAATTCTGTTCCTGGGGAGGTGAGTGGGAATCATTAGAGAAGGGACCAGGAGTTACTCCCTTTCTTCAACAGTGCCGGGCATAGATACTAGACATAGCCCACACACTCAACAGAAGAGTCACTTCACTTTCACCTTGCTTCACTAGTACTTTGGAACAGCATGGGCAGAAAAAGGCAGCCTATGGTAGAAGTGGATTTAGGGACATTTCTGGGCAGGCCAATTTCTTAGTTGTATTTCCACAAGTGTTCATGAAGACTACAATGAACAGTCTTGTTCCTTCCCCAAGTCAATATAACAGATCCCAGGGAGAACGAACTCAATTCCAGATTCTTTTTAAATCTAATTGGATCTCAGAGTTGTGTCATTCCTCACACCCTGGCAGCACGTGTTAAGGAAACATATGACACGGAGGGCGTCTCTCCCTCTCATGACAAGCCTGAACAGATCAAGAGTCAGTTATTCTGGGGTGGGAGCCAGTAAGAGTGATTCTAGGAGAAGATCTGTCTGCTTTTCCATGTATGGCATAAGGAAAGGGAGTCAGAACAGCCCAGAAAGCTAATAGTCAATGACTTTTGTGCCTCTTGTGGGTACAGCAGCTACCCATTTGTAGTTTGCCTAGCTCAGCAAACTCCGAGCATGCTGGGGATGAAGGAATCGGGATCCTATAGACTGCATAAGCCTGAGAAATACAGGCATATGTGTAGTCTGCCATTTGTGCTAGTTCCAAGGCAGAAAGATTCCAATGCAGCATTTTACCCTCTACCCAGAATTTCAGAGCTAGTCTGAAGAGGCTGCCTTTTGCTAACACGCCTGCACAAAGCAAAACAACATCCATCACAGCCACTATCAGAAACACCGTATCACAGGGCTATCCTTGGAAGAGCCAGCACCAGTGGAAATGTGGCGTGTTTTGCCCTGTTTGGTTTCACGCTCACTATGGATCACGTGAATGGCCCCGAGTTTACTGCTGTGGGAGCACAACTGGTATCTTTGAAGCTTGCTGCTGAATTCCTTTGTGTCAAGGAAGAAGGCAGCTCCTTTTCTTGATGGATCTCCTGTTGAGGCTGCTGTGCTGTCTTGTGAGCTGTTCGCAGTCCCTGACTCTCCATTTGTATTAGCCAGCCATGTATTAACATGGGTGCATTTGGGAGAGCGATGAAAGGGTTTTTGCTGAACATTCTGTGAAACTTGAGGAGTTAAAGGCATGGTTCAATGCCTAAACTACAGTACTATATTTCATTCAGGAGTCACAAGCAGTCCTAACTGAAGAACTAAACCAATCAAACTCTTCTCAAAATGTTTCATGGATAATAGCATAACTAGCTGGTTCATTGCTGCAACCAGAAGCAGATGTATGTAAGAATAATAATATGACAAACTGATGGTACAAAATAAAGTCACAACAGCAATTAAACACAGAACTCTCTTGCTTATTAATCTTGCTGAATTAATGTTTTGGTTAGGAGGTAGTTGAACTATTATATTTTGAATTTGATCTTGTTGTTATGGAATGAATTTGAAAGTTGTGTAGGTGGTATCTATTTAAAATCTTACAGTTTGAAGCACACGATTAGCATAGGGCAAGTGTTCTACATCGATATGTATTTGTGATCACATTAAAGATTTTCCTTAAATTATGACACTTTAATATCCATACATTCTCTATCCAGCCACTGGAAAACAGGTCCTGTGGGGTCAGGTAGACCACTCTGGGTTATTTCATGGCAAAACAGTTAATCTGCAGCACAATAATCAGTCATGCTTTAGGAAAAGCATTTCTACCATGGTGTATTCTGAATTACAGACAGGCCTCAAATGATCTCCACAGATGCCAACTCACCAGTAGCCTGATTCAGATATCCCATCTGTTCAAATGCGTATTGCATTTCTTCAGATCTTTGTGTACATTAAAAAAAAAAGTATTTTTTTCTGCCTCTCTTCCTTTTCTCACCCTCCTTCTCCAACACAACCTTCTTTAGGATGTAATGCCCCCGGATAGCTTCGGAGCAGCATTTACAAAGGGGTCCCATTTTGGATGCTGTTCTGACTCCTAACAGAAACAGTAGTCCTCTCCCCTCTCACAGCAGTGAGCACTCTTAGATTTGTAACACAAAAGCCCTGAAACAAATCTATCCCTAAGGTAACTCAGCTGAAGTCAATGAAGTGACTCCCAAGAATTGTTTTGTCACTTGGTTTTAACACCAGAAAAGTGCTTCATCCAGCATAGAAGTAGAAACTCAGTATAAGCTTTGGTGTGTTTGACAGCCTCATCATCACAGCACTGCATTTGCTTCTGAATAGGCTTATCATCCTTATCTGTGTTATTACTAAACCTGGATACTGCATTTGTTATGCAAAGAAAGAAAATTAGTTTTACTACTTGAGACAGGGACTGCTGAGACAGCTGAGTTTCAGCATATGTTAATAGTATGACTGTCCTCATTTAATGAGATATTCAAACCTTTAATAAAATACTCATTTTTAAAGATTTCCTCTACTAAAGCACACATAACTATCATGTACCATTGCCATCTAGTGGAAAGGTAAGTAAGAACACAGGTTGCTTCACTTTAATAGCTATCCATGATGATCATTGATGATTATTATACCTAATTTGGAAAACCTCTAGAAGGCATATTGTAAAGTCCACACATCTTTCAATGTCTGCCTTACTCTCAAGGAAATCAATAGCTTCCTGTTTAATTTATCTTTTGTTATGGTAGAAAGAAGTGTTTGATCGCTGTTAGCAATCGTACTGATAAGAGGTTTTTGTCTGAAGCAGAGGAAACGTAGCTTGTTTTCTTATCTTTGATTAAATATAACATTCACTAACTTAATTGAAATACAGCATGTTAGTGGATTCACGTGGTCAATAAGGATGTATTTCACAGACAACTGCTGGGAAACGGGAGGTGGTGGTAGAACAGAAATAGAAATAATGTCATAGTAATGCAGCTTCTCCTTGCCTTGTTTAAAAAAATGAAATTAGCACAACTTTTTGAAATTAAAAGCATACACAAGATTTGAACAGGCTGGCAAATTAAGCATTAAATTGAGGAGCTTCTACACAAAAACTCTGGTAAGGCTATAAGATTTATTTCTTGTAGCCATTTGTTTAACGGGTTTACATCTGCTGTAACATTTGAAGAAGTCAGCAGAGCTCAAGTGTTTGACAGCTGCTCTTAAAAAACCCAAGGAGGATGCACTTTGCCCATTTTCCTCACAGACTTTAGATAAGGATGAGAAATGCTAGAGATCCACTGGAAAGCCTCAAAGGCAATACACGTGATATCTAGTTTTACTAGATTCTTGATCATTTACAGTTCACCCTAAAACTCGCACACATTTGTTTCTTAATGTCCCTCATGCTCCGTTAAACCTCACTGCAGCAATGTTCCCATAGGAATGTGGCCACTTGCCAGACTCTCTCATGAACATTTCATTAATCTTCTTGGCTCTCATACAAGCTACAAAACATTATTTGTTAGCAATTTAACTCTTTTGCTCCCAAATATGCCAGAAATGCGATCCTTGTTATGCTTTTCATTGAAGAAAACATGAGAATAATTATATAGTAAATGAAATGAGTTTTTTTTACATTCAGCAAGATACAGTGCCAAGAAAGGTAAATCGATTAAATCTTGTTTCTGGAATTAATTCTCATGCTATCCTAAACACCCAAATAGTTCTCAAATCTAAAGATCTAACTAACACTTAGCAAAATACATCATTAGTTACAGCTTTATTTCAGTATATTACACACTGATCTCTGACTTCTTTAATAATTTAGACCATACCATATGATCTACCAACTTCAGAGGATAACTTAACAGAAAATACTGACTATTTCTGTTTCCTGGAAGTCTGGCCCAATCCATGTCCAGTGATGTTGAGAACAGACTGTCACTAGCTTTGCAATAAATATGAAAAGCCTGTTACCATGCAAATCTTTGAAAGCACACATGACTTGCTAAATATGAGGGAAGTTATTTATAGAAACGCAACTTCATCATCTGCAGAGCAGGGAGGACTTAGTTCTAGATATACCAATACAGACCTTATTTCATAAAATGGGAAGATTTGGAGCAGCATCAGTGGATAAAGCCATCCTCAGGTGCATATAACGCTAATAGCTTGGAAGCAGATTTTATCACTCAATTTAACCCAAAACAGTATCACATGGAGAGATATGCATATGCAGCCTAATTTCATGAGAGAAGTAGAAACTCTTCATTTTCTAACTTTGCAGTACTACAAGTAATAGCTTTCATATGTGTCACCTCCATGAGTTTTTTTTGCAACTAATCTGTAAGAAGTTCAGTTAATTCCTCAAATTTAATTTTCATGTTGCAACAGTATTGACTGTTCTCAACAATTTGCTTCCATGGCACTGTATGCAAATCGGTATGCTGCTGCAGCTGAGGGGTGAAATGAAGAGTAAAGAGTGAATAAGGACTGCAGCCATCTCTGACAGGATCACAGAATTAAAGGGAGAGGAATTAGCAACAGCACAATGCTTCTTCTTCTGGCTTCTGTAATCGCATAGAATAAACCAAAACATTTAGGATGCATCCAAACTCAGGCACTTTTGAGATTTTCCTAGTGCTTTTCTGGCTTACTATTGTCCCCATTGTAATGTGCAAACACATGCAGCCATACTCTCCAGATTGTGCAGTCACTAAATTGCAGGCTGTGTTAACAGACCCATATTGGACTGGCCATAAATGATGAGATGACCACAGGCTGTTTGCTGGGTAAGGATTTGGATTTTTTCTTAGCGTAATCCTTAGGGGAGAAGAAAAAAGTCTTGCAAATTATTGCAGAAGGTGCTGGATTGTGGTAAAACTGATTGATGTATGCTCTTTCAATCCTACCTTTTAAGATTATAGTAGGGGGACAAGTGGGAAAGTGTTATGAGCATGTTCATAGAAAACAAGAGGCTGATGGTAAAAATAAAAAGCTCTATCTGTTGTTGTGTGCAGCAAGATAAAGAAACCATTCAAAGCTTCTAGTGTTGTTTGGAGAAAAGTGATGGGAATGACAGAATGCCTAAGACCAGTTAGAAAAAAGAAAAATTTAAGGTTTTGGTGAGTCAACAGTGTGATCAGCTGAATGATTTTCATTGTTTGGATGTGTACTGACCTTAACCAGTGAGAAGGGACAGCTAGTAGATGATGGAAGACATAAGGTATGATTAGATGAAGGAGGGTTGGGAAATGTGCATTTTTTAAAAGGTTAAACTAGGCAAGAAAAAATTGCTAGAAAGACTCAGAAAAGATTTCAGGAGTCAGACAAGGAGGAAATAGGCAATGGAGGAGGCAAGGCACCCAGGAAAGTACCTACTGTTCTTAGATGGTGATGGGAGAGTTGATGCAGCTCTTTAAGCACTGGATCGAGAATACTCATCTGCAGTGCTGCAAGGGTTAAAATCAGTCCACAGACAAGCCCATATGTAATTTGCCATTTGGAACCAGCATTCCCAATTTAGCTTTCAATCAGTGGCAAAGTCTACTCATAGCAGTGAGATGCCAAATATTAATTTAGGCAAAGCTATGCTGCGCTGTACCCTTGGAAGCTGTACTATTCTATTAGAAGAAGTCATGGAGTATAACTGACCTGATTTCTTATTTTTATTTCACAACTCAAAGCAACTCAAGGGAACCCTGAGCAGAGAGACTTGCTCAACCCACACCATAATTGGCCTAGACTGATTGAACTAGCTGGTTGGCTAAAACTGTATTCTGATTAATTTGTAAGACCTTTTTTCCAAATGGCAAAGCTCTCCTCCCTGTAATTCCTGAGCGCCCCATCCAAGAATTACAGTGTAAAAAGAAAGTGAGTGCATGATGTCAGACAGCCCCTGTTGTTCCCTGCAACAAGTTATAAATAAATATAAGATACTTACAGTGCTCTGTACTAGAGAAACCCCAGATCAAGGCCAAGTGTCACAGTCCTCCCTGAAAATAATAGCAGCAAGCAATATAATCCTACAGTCTCTAGCAATATGTAGTCTAAATAGAAACCTACAGGATAGCACTGGATTGTGGGTCATGTAATTGTATCAGACCCTGGGAATTTTATGTTAATTAAGAAATGCTGATTAATACAGTATTGTAAGTTTTTCATAAGCCAGTAATAAAAGAGAAATTGCATTTAAATAACAGGCGAGTCTTGATTCCCTAGAACAATCTCCTGATTTTTAATAGGGGGAATTCACCTAGTGGAAAATTTTGCCTGACTTAAGACAGCAGAATTCTCTGTTTGTGTTACTCACTGCGGTTAAACTCCATATCCCAGAAGTTTGTCTGGGTGACTGGGCCATTGGGAAAGAGGTGTCAGAAACAGCAGAGGTTATAAACTTGATAACCAAAATTACTGGATGAGGTTGTGTCCTACTAGAAGAGAGAAGAGAAGCTTACAAGACTTGTGGGAGTTAAAGTCATAGGGCACATGCAAAAGGCCCTGCAACACAAGATATTTCAGCTTATTTCCTGAAAGCACTCAAAATGCCTAAGTTCCAGGTCTGCTGCGAAAGAGATGACTAAGGCACTGGGGCTGTGCTGCTCCAGCAAGATCCGTCCTCTATCTCACATCAGGGTATAACTGCTTCTTCCCCCTTCTAGGGAGGGGGAAGAACTACACTTAACTTCCTTAACCACAAAGTGAAGGAGAACCCTGGATCTTTTCTGTTACTAAGCACATATGGTAACAGGGACATGCTGAGGTTTGATGCAGATTTTCTTGTAAATACATCCCAAAAGAGGACGGAGACTCAGAGTATCTTGCTCCTTAGTATCCCATCTTCACATCATGCCCTGCACATTGGTGCATACAATACTTTGTAAATGATACAAAAGAGCTCTCTTCAATGGGGGGACATTACTTTAGGCATAAACCAGGAATTCAGGCAGTTTTGGTAATCCAACCTCAAACAATGTGGGCATTGAAAATCTATGGTAGCTTACTAAAAATGAAAAGCAACGTCTGGTTATCAGCAACGGAGTTTCAGAAATTAACACTCAAAACTTTCAATTGAGGAATAAATGTTCCTGAAAAACAGTGTAACTGTTCAAAGTATCAGTATACAAATTTACTTACTACCAACTTGGTAACTTTCCACAGCGATTGGGAAGTGTATATTGTAGCAAAGTCATTGCCAGTATGTTTCTTGCATGGAAGAACAATGTCTCTCCAGAACAGAAAAATCACTGAATCTGGACACCGAGCAGGATAAATGAAGCAAAGTCTGCTGCATGCTTCTACTGTCTGCTTTGATTGCAGTCCTAATGCCACCACTTAGGTAATTAGAAGGTGAGGGAGGGCTTTATCAGGACTAAGGGGCAGCAGGAAGAGTTGAAGGCAGATGTTGATTAAGGGCTCTAAACAATTCGAATTAAACTGTGGGACTGTGGAGTCTGGGAAGTAGTGGGTCCACATGCAAGTTTTCATTTCAGAGCCACTCAAACTATGCCCCTTTTAAAACCTGACCTTTCTCCTCCAGCTCTCCTCTTCCATGTTACAAGCAAAGTTACAGAACCTGTGAAAGTAGAAAACTAACTTATTAGTCACAGGACAGTTGGTGGCACACAGAGCATACTCCTGATTAATTTATCAGTCTAGGTTACTTTACAGCCAGCTGGCCCACCCTCGTTGTGTTACATGAGCATGTTGCAAACTATAAAGTGTTCACACAAAGATACATTTCTCTCTTTCCCTCACCCTTCAATTCTATTCTGAGCTTGTTTCTTCAGAGAAAGAACCTAGGAAGGCTCCATTAGGTATCTGTATGCCTGCTTCTCATTTGCATTATGAGTCCCTAAGGTGCCATGAAGAAATTTTAATGTTAAGTAAGATTTGAGTCTTTATTTTTGTGAGGGCCAGAATGGGGTGGTTTTGTTTTCTTGGTTTTTTTTGTTTTAATTCTTTTAAAACTTGTGTAAATACAATTAGTATTGCTTCCGTTTTAATGGCCTACACACAGTAAGCGCTCAGATTACTCTCTCTGCAATTTATATTTAAGGAGTTTATTCAATTTTAGTATTGCTTTATTAAGAGGAGGCACTGTGATCCAGTCAGAAGTACTGATAGGGATCCTGACCAACTCAATCTTTAACCTTGAAAGAAAGGAAGGAAGGAGAGAACAAAGGAGAGAACAAAGGAGATAAAAAGAAAATTTAAAAATTGCCAGATAACAAAATCATAAAAATCACAAAGGGAGTGCCACCTATGACTCGACCGAAAAAGTAACCACCACAAACTTGTTTTCCACTCATCTGAATCAAGACTGGAACTAATTTCTCAGTGTACTAGAATTGTGCATTTCTTCTTCTGTTCTCTTTTAGTTTGCAAGGCAAATAAACAAGATTAATCACAATATTTTAACAGTCTATCAAATAAAGAAGTTCTGTCGCTTACTTTTTAAGCTAGTCTATTCGTGGGAATCTTCTTTTCGTAGCATTATCTCATACAAACAGACATATAAGTTTAGCACAAACCATAAAAATATGTTGTAGACTTCAGCTAATCTAGTATCTTTCATTTGTAAGGAGGATTTGGGTCAAAGCCAAGTTAATTAAAACCAGAATAGAAATGTGCTCTATTCATATGAGTCATATACCTCTGACTCACAATAGAGTCTGTGCAGCAAATGGGTTAATTTGTCCTGATAACACAGAAAAAATGAAGCTAGAGGTTACAACATTGTTTGAACTGAGTGCTGGTTTCAGACAGTAAATGTAGAAGGTTTTATGCAATTAAGAATACAGATCTGTTCTAATGATGTCCCTTCTGTCCTTCTGTCTATTCAAGTGCCATTACAAACAGTTCAGAAATATCTGGAGGTACAGAAGGCTTAGAAATCCAGGACTGACATCTTCAATACTCTATTATTGTAACAATATGCACATGAAAGTGTTTAAGTTACTACTCCATACAGGAAAGTCTAAATTACATGCATGCAACTTGTTACAACAGCAATTTCCTCCTAGGCGATGGCCCCGCAGCACTTCAATGTAAAAAATTCCTCTCCAGGCAACCTAACAACCCCCACACTTACTTGCCTCAGTGGCTTGATGCTAAGCACCTACATTTTTACCACAAGAAGTGCAGCAATCTTCTAAGCTAACAGCCTTTGTTACTCCTCTGGTCCATTTTCCTCTGAGGACCAACATGGTTTAGTGTTTGATAGGAATGCTTGGACTCGATGATCCAGTGGGTCTCTTCCAACCTGGTTATTCTATGATTCTATTCTATGATTTCACACAAGCCTCACTAGTAACTTTCTAGCTCCTTGTTTTACACCACAATTAAAGGCACAGATAGGGTATGGGAAGGGGAAGCTGGTTCCTAATCTATATTTATCATGATCTTCTATGTAAAGTTAGAGAACTTCACTTACAGCTTCCCTCCTCCCACATCCCTGCAAGACGCCTTTCAAGACAAGGACTGTATCACAGCACTCATGGAACTGCTGGTGCAACAAATCCCGTAGGCATGGATATAAACCAAAAAGCAGTAATAATCACACATGACATATCTGCCTAAAACTTAGTGCCAAGGTTGAAAGCAGACAAAAGCATTCTGCTACTCTGCAGTTGATTTAGTTATCTGATTTCCAGGGGCCTCACAAGAGAAGACAAAAATTATCTGTGTTTTTCAACCTTCATGCAGGTGAAACTCTTAACGAATACAAGAGTGAACAAGAAGCATGTATCTTTTATGAACTAATTTACAAAGTGGCTATTAGGGATCCTCTGAGAAAAGCAGCCCTTAAAACTAATGGTTTTGTGGGAGTGACTATATAGAATTGTGCTAGGATGTGAAGACAATACAATTCAGGCATCATTATAAACATGACTGAGGCTTCCCACAGTGATACTATTATTTATCCATTTCTAGGTAAAACAGACTTAAAGAAACCACAAGGACTTCTCTCACAGATTTCAAGTTAAGTCAGCATTTTGCTGAATTGAGGCTACAGTTCTTGGCATCTTGCAAGATTCAGACTGTGCACAGCAATATTGTGAACCTCCCTTACCTAGATATTGCCCCCTGCCCCTGCCCCCCTCTTCCAAAAAAAAGAAAAAGAGAGGAAAATTGCATTAAATATTAGAAAACAAAAGTTCTGGTCTCAGCAATTTCCCCCCAACTCCCTGTATGTAATTTAATAGACCTCATCTAATATAACAGTTATAAATTTGGCATGTGATCCAATGGACTAATCATTCCGAGACATGACTACAGTCAGCACTGTTCATTTCTCCCAGCATCAAAAGCCCTGAGCAGTGGATGGAGCTGATTATTCAGAGCGGAAGATTTTGGAGCCTCAACATGCTAGTTTAGTATGAATTTTCACCTAACTGGAAGAGTGCAAACATTCTGGAGAGGGAGGAACAGTTAAAGCCTGTTTTCAGGCTTATTCTTGATAAAATTAAACTGAGCCAAGTAGGAAAAAGTCTGTGCAGTCTGACACAACATGGAGATGCTCTTCCGATTTTCCCTTCCCAACCCATGTGAGAGGGATGGCCCTAGGCAGATTTTCTGCTCTTCATACAGAATATAAGCACAAAGATTGCAATCGTGGAAAATTCGTTCAAGCACCACCTCCCCCTGAAGCCATCTAAATTTCACCCTTGATTTCAAATTGAAAAATCCCTAGCCTTTTTTGCCTGCACATGTTTGAAGCTGACCCATTTTCAATAGGACTGAGTAGTTTTAATCTGGCTGGGATCCAAAAAATGAGACGTAGCACTCAATCCAGTCCTTATGCTCGAAGAAGGCCCAAGGAACCTCAACTGACTTTACAGACAAAATGCAGCTGTGTCTGCCATTTCCCTAAAACACAGCTTGCAGATGCTGCAGTACTCACCCTCCCATGTGAGCTCCCCCAATGGCTAGAGAATAGGTAAGATGAAGGAATGAAACTATTACATTACTTGCTTTGCCTGGGGAAATGCAAATCTGACTCAGGCTGCAGGCTGTGAGGGGTAGGAGTACCTTCTCTTGGGGTTGTTTTGACAGCAGAGTCCTGGATAAGAGGTGCGAATGTGAGCGAAGCTTAGCAGAAATTTTGCACTGAAACAGAGGTGATGTTAGTCCTGCTTCCTCTTCAAAATGTGTTTTGCTATTTTAGCATCCCTTGATTGCCTAAAATGCAGAAGCAGACCTTACAGGAGGCCCAGAAGACAAATTCTTCCCCCAGATCTTTTTGCACCTTTTCATCAACCTAACCACCAGTTGTGCTTCCTCTTACACTCTTTCTGTCAGTTAATGTGGAATTTCTTTATATATAGAGCTCAACTTCAGCTTATGAGTTGACAGTGCCCCTCTAAAAATTACACTAAAAAAAAAATATATCACCCTAAATTCATGCTGCAGGTTACAGCACTCTTCTAAGGATGAGAAACAACTCCAGCAGATACAGGAGGGCATTAAATCCAGATCTTTTACTTTCTGGGTGAATAGGATGGTGAAACTGAGGTAGCCAGACTGTGAACTTTTCGTTGTACTGCAATGCTTGAAGAAGAGCAAGTCTACTTGCTCTTCAGGACAAGATCCATAAAAATCATGACAAATGCCATAACTGCTTATGGTGAGGCTTACGACCATACATCCTAAGCAAGCAGAGATATTTCTTTCCAGCCTTGAGTAATAGGCTGGGATTGAAGAATGGTATTAAAACTCACCCTGTTCTTAGTGTTCCCTGTTGACTAGGCAGCTATGCTCGGTTGTTTCCACTTTACAAGCAGACCTAAAGATCAAGCACCTGCTTCTGGATTCATTGCAGTAATTCAGTGCCTAAAAATGTTCATCTGTAGCACTTCTGATGCTTATATTTTTGACAAGTCCTGCATTGAAGCTCCTGCATTGGAGGGTCACAACAAAAACAAGTTTATAAAAATAGATCTTAAAAGTCTTTCTAAATGCAGCTATTTTCTGAAAGGGACAGTTCAACTTTGATAATTTTAACATTCCACAAATATCTCTTTAAATTTCAAATTAACAAAAATACTCTGCAGAAAACTGCATTATACCCAGCAGTAATGTCACCACTGAAGCGTTCAACACAGTAATATTAAAACAAAGGGATACTTTGCTATTTTGAGTCAAATATGGCATTTTCCTGACCTGCTGCTGTTAATCATTTACATGGCTGTTTTTGTCAGCCCACTTTCAGCTGTCACCAGCCCCCACAGAAAATAATAATAAATATCAAGTACACCCACAAAGAGGTAGCTGGGAATGGAGAGGTCTGGAAGGTACAAGAACATAAACAGTCTTCCTAATTTCTTGTTATACATCTCATACTTTGCTGCAACAACAACATACAGCGTTGATTTTCAGGTGCAAATTTTATTGTGGATCATAACAAAGGTTTCAGATAAAGCACAGGAAAAAAAATCAGCAACAGAGTGTCTCGTACTGACAGAGTACTTAAAATATATTCTGTGAAAGTTACTAGCTCTGCAGTTGAAGGCAATGCAGCTTAATTTAAACTAACCATTCTTTCAAGATGCACATGTTTAGAAGCAGATTTTGCAAATATTATTTTTCTCAATTAGTTTGATATTAAATCAAAAACCAAATATTTCAATGACACCAATATTGCTGCACAGTGTGTAGGATTGTGTGTTAGGCAAAAATGAAAAAGAAATAGTCACACAGAAAATATTGTCAAAATACATCAAATTAACCCCAGTAAATAATAAATTTACTCAAAATCTTTTTGGAAAATCTGTGGATGCTGAGGCGTGCACAATTTTGGAATTTTGGTGCTGCTATCTCCATTCTTCATGTCACACATCAAACCAAAATATCTTACTTTAAACTAATTACAACACTCTACAAAGGATTTCTTCAGCATTTAATTGTACTTTAACTGTAAAGAGAAAATCTGCACTAATTCTTACAGTAGAATGAAAAAAGCCTCTTAGGTCACAGTGTAGAAAATTTTGAAAGAGGCCTTCAAGGCACTGCTCTCTTTGGGTGCTTGGCACATACACAGGACATTCATGAAGGCTGCTTTAATAGGAAGACAATAATAATAAAAACTAAACTTAAAGCTAGTGTTCAGTATATTAAATCTCATAACTTTCTCTAACAAAATATATCCCATTTCTTTTAAAAGCCAGTCCACTTTACAGCACTGTGGCTTGCAGGAAGGTGTCTGCTAAATTAATCTGAAACATGAATTTAAAAACATACTTTAATAAAATAAGTAAAAACAAAAGTCAACCAAGTAGCATTCAGTCTGCCTGAATATATCCCATTCCCAAGTACTATAACATTCAGTAAAACAGAAAGGACAAAATTCTCTCTGGATTTAATGCCACTGGTTTACTAGGAGATATGCCAAACAGCAACTTGGTCCACAGACAATCAAAGCAGACTAGGACCTTGTCCAGCACTTGCTGGTCCACTTGAATTCCTGAATTGTGTAGCTGCAAGGGCTGTCGCCCCCCTGCCCCTTTAACAGGAAGATACCCACTGACTAAGAAATGTAAAGAATGAGATATTCTGCAGTCAGCTTATTAAATAAGAAGGTTGGTACGTATTTACTCGATCAGAAACATCCAGCAATCCAATTCTGGACTTCACGTGTCTGTCTCAGGTAAAATTATGCAAAGATTCCTTCAATACCTTTTTTCTAGGTCCTGTTCTTTATGGAAACTAAATGCCAGTCAGCTGGGAAGAAATCTGAAAGGAGTTGACCTCAAGATACTAGAATTTTAGACAGCTATTTTGACAACATCTTTTTGACATACTATTAAGAATCTGTAGCTCCTCTTTGGAAAAGATAATAGTTTTCTGTGGTTGGCAGAGCATGCCAGGATCCACCAGCAGGGAAAATATATCGATCTCCAACACAAAACGAATCTGTATACCATATTGCTGGGTGCAACGGATGGATCAGAAGTCAGTAGGGAAGAAAACTGCTCTTTTGGCAGTTTCATAATGCCCAGCAGCAGAAAACAGATGAGCACATTGGTCCCATGGATCAGATCAAAATACCACCATGAGATCTTAAGGCAGTGGCCTGATTTCCTACTACCTGGCATTAGAAACCCAGCTGAGATAGCAATCTCAAGATCAGATGCTCCTTCTGGGTCCAGCAGAGAAACTGGTCTCTCCAGGTGACCATTCATATCTCACACGGGCAAAATCCATTGCTTTGGGTCTTTTTAATGATTTAAGAAATTATAAATAAAACCAGGATTGACCTAAAATTTAAACAACTTCTACCTTAATAAAAACAGCAAGGAAAACTCTGCATTCAGCTGTACATCAGTATACATCACTGTGTATCAAGAATAAAAGCATCATAGGTGTTAGCAGAATTTAGCCTAGCTAACTTAATATTTCTCTTCCCTGAAGGAAGATGTTGGCCTACACTGCTGAAAAGCAAACTGTCTACAGTAGTATTCTATAGTTCTATAATCTTCTGTATCATAGCAATAAATACTAGATATAATCTGTATATTAGATTTCATAGTTATCTGATAGCTATTTAAATCTACACAGTCAAAAATATAAGCAGTGACACATTCCTATATGGCATATACTATTTGTGTGAACGTGTTAAAACTATCACATGGGTTTATATTTACATAGGACACTGTTGTTTATATAGCAGACTTTAATTTACATAAATTCTTACTATAAGATAGATAATTGTGTAAAGGATGGATACTGTTTAAATGTTTCTATGGTTCTGCATAATGGCATTTCAGCATAAGGATTTCCCCATTTTGTCTCAGTTTTATGTTTTTTAAGGATGGAAAATGAAGTCTGACAGAATTAAAAATCTGCAACAATGTTATAACTAATATAGCACAGGAATACTTATTTTCAAGTCCAGGCAAAAATCAATTTCGCTGTTCCCAGCCTTTCTCCTTTACATACCTAAATCTCCTCTTTAAAGAAAGTGCACTCCAGAAAATAAGTGTAATCAAAATGTTTTGGCCTTGCTGAGATGTAAAAGAGTATTTCAGCTATGATCTGCAGAAAAAACCATCATGAATTTTTTAATTAACTACAATTACTACAGTCTAGGTGTGCAAATGAAAAACTTATATGTGAAACACTAAAATAAGCTGAAATTGCAGCTGGTCCATACACAAAAGGTTCTGTCTCAATTTGCTCAAAAATGGTTTGTTAATTCCTGTAATTTAGCTTCTTGGATATTAAAGATATAATGAAAACACGTTCATTTTCACTGAGGTCAAAATATCCAGTTATTTACCTATGTAAAAGGCAAACAACTTATTTTCTGTACTTCTAATTTCAGAAACTCAGTTAAAAATATAGAGGTAACAAGATATTTTAATAAAGATATTTAGATTTTTTATAAAAATCAGATAACCATTTCTGAGTTCAGAGAACATCCAGGCATTTTCCTTTGAATTAAATATTGCCTTTCCTTTGCAAAAGTTGATATTTATTTCTCAGAAAAATAATTTCTGTGGCCCCTCAGCAGAAATCAGTATCATCTCGTCATTAAACATCACTTAGTGTTCATCAAAGACAGAACGTAATTGCTTGTTTTCCTTTGGTGCTTATGTTGCACTGGAAAACTCTATATTAAAAAAAAAAAGCCCTGGAAAATAGAAAAATATGTAATGCTTTACATACTAAAGAACACATAGTTTTTATTGGCCATTCTTGCCAACACTGCATTTGTTCAGATTAATAGATTCACGAGTTGGCAGATTGCTTTCCCTTTCACCTATACCAGTTCTGACTACTAACAAGTCTCCTTTCTCCACTGAGCAGCCCAAGGATTTCTAAACAGTCATCCAGTAATTTCCTTACTGTGTAACCCAGGATCCCAATAATGTGGTTGTACTGGAAGTCTTCTTTTAGAAAGGCATCTAATACTGACATCAAAACTTCTAGCAAATTATTAATTTACTCCTCAGCCAGTGTAGTATTTGGTGATTCCAGCAATCTCTACCAGCTTCTTTATGGAAACACAGTTCATGCTCGATATCAAGCCTAAGGGAAGAATCAACTGCCATTTCTCTTTTGTACCTTTGTTAAGGCTAAAACCAAACAGATAGCAGCTTGCAATTGGACATGATTAGAAAAAACATACTATTTGTAGCCATGTAAAATGACTAAAGAACCTTACGTTGTAACAGAGCCTTTGCAGACGGAAGTAGTTTTGGCATAAAAGCAATGCTTTCATATCTGAAAGGCTACAGGAATGTTTCTGGAAAATAAATCTAATTTTTTGTGTTGGACATTATGCAGCAAAATATAGTCATCATCAAATCAACCAAAGGGACAGATTCTAAATCCTATTTAACAATAATTCTATACTTGCAACCTGGCAATCCTATGTTTAAACTGCTAAAAGAAAAACAAGCCATTCTTTTACTTTCTAATACTACATAACTATACAGATATTAAAGGGAAACTGTATTATACAGGCATGTTTCCCTTTTTTTGCAAAAAAGATCTCTTTCTTGAACAAAATCAAGTGACAAGCTGCAAAATGTGCATATGTGGAATGCTCAATAACACACATTAAAAGCAGACTATCCCATTGTATAATAAGTTTGAAGGAATGAGTAGCTGCTTTGTACCCATTAAAATTAAAGCCTAGCAGCACTGGAAATATAAATTAATCAGGTTAAGTGCTTGAGAAAGTCTCTTTTTACCTGTGAACAAGAGTATTTAACTGTTTCTTCCCATGCATATTTCTCATAATAAAAACGCAACCATTTTATCACAAATGGAAAATCCCTATATTAGAAAATATACATGTAAAAATATTAAAATAGTCAGTGATGAATCTTCCTATGATTGGTTTCAAGGGTTGATTTGGACTAGTTACTAAATCTTTTTTTCATTCTTGCTTCACCTACTACAAAAGAGTATGAAGACAGTTGTTACTATTGAGATATGAATTCTCCCAGAAAATACCCAAATGCCTTCCTCCAAAACCTTTTCTTCATAATTTATATTAGTTTTGAATCTACTATGAAAATAGTAGTGCAAGTATAATCAATAAAAAATTCTTCAGACAAATGGTTTGTTTTCTTTTCAGATAAAGATGCAGAGGAATACCAGTGAAAAATAGGCTATTTATGATGCTTTCTTTGTTAACACTCCTTTACATCCAAAATAAATTCTTCACTCCACGTTCCTGTATTTGGTAAACAAATTGTACAGTACTCTCAATGTAGACTTCAAGTCACAATTTACAATATCTAAAAAAAAAAGACAAGGGAAAAATCATTAGTAACTTCATCAGCTCGAAACTTTTCAAAACATCAGCTCAAAATTTTCAGAAAAAAGTGCCTATTCTCTACTCCTTTTCCTTGCTCAGATCCATGTCCATGAATATTTCAGCCACTAAGACAGCAAGAAAGAGTAGAAATATAAATAAAGCACAGTTTTTAAACTAGCAACTCAAAAATTGTTATTTCAATCACTTTCAGTTAGGGATACAAATGGCCAATGTGCTCACATAGAAGTGTAACCAAGGTTTAGATGCCCATGAGACAAATTGTGCCTAGGATTACGTATATTTATATGACAGAATCTTCAGCTGGTTGTGTCCAAGAAGTAATGATTTTGAAAAAATCATCAGGCAGGAACTAACGGAACTCTTCTCTTGGGTAGGAATCGCAAGACTTGGTCCATTCTGGGCTGCAACATCCTTCATTAGGTGTAATGTCGGCAAGACATCTAGAGGCAAGTTTAAATTTTGTAAATGATCTGAAGAAGCCAGATATACAAGTGCCCCTTGAAGACACTTCAGAAAATGCTTTGGATGAACTGATGCACATGGCTGAATCAGTCCTTAGAACCTCAACGTGTAAAGTAAAGGATTTACATGAAACAAAAAGCTAATGAATACCTGCTGTTTCCAAGAGAAGTTGTTGAGAAAATCAGTATTATTTCACAAGAAACCTATAAAATAAACTGACAAGTACTACAGCAGCAGTCTATGCTAATGCTTCAAGGAATATTTAATCTCAAATAGAGACTTGAAATCACCCTCAGAAAGAATAGCATAGAATAAAGAACAAGATTTAGAACTGTCCTGTCTTTTGCTGCTGGCTGTATGTGGAACTCAATCTCCTAACTTAGGTTCTTGGAATTGGCCATGAAGCTGTAAAGCAGATGGTTTGCATACTCCCACTAACTTTAAAGCCTCCAACAAAGCCTAGTAAATTGTATATGTAATCATCAGATAGTTGTGCCATGGTATTTATCTACAATGATGTTTCTCCTAGATTGTGAAGGGGTGGTACTTTGAAGAATGAGTCCAATCAAACATCTGCACGATGTCCCACATCTTTGCACACAAACTTTGAAGGGCTAAAGATATTACCTCCATGGCAAACTGATATCCATGGACACGGGGTGACAACACTCAAACCCAGATTTTAAGCTGAGCCTATCCATGGCCATGAAACCATGGTCATGTGGTTTTCCGACTCTTGATAACTCAGAAAAACAAATGCTTGGCTTAAAAGCAAAATACCAAAAGCTACAAGGACACATTGCTCCTACAACATCATGTTATACTCTGTAATACTGTTTGCATGTAACTCGGGAAGTGTTCACTTTCAGGCCAGCAGAAAGCTGTAGAACACCTTCATTTCCTAATACAGAACTTCACATGAACAAAGAGATAATTTCAACACATCCTTGTAAAGTTACCAGAAGACTATATCACCACAACAGAATTCCACAAAAAAGTCTAAACTAAAAAGAAGCTTGCACTCTGAGAAACATGAGTTATTTCCATTGCTATGTGTGTTTGACCAACACGTATAACATTTTACTGGTTGCAGTTTTGAAAAAAAGAACTTTGAGTTTGGCTTCAATGTACACATTTCAAAAAGTAATCTGAAAAAGTTCAAACTGCAAATGATTTCATTATAGACTCAGCAGATTAATGTTCTGGCCATTTTTGAAGTAAAAGGTCGCACAAAGCTTTTTAATACCTATTCAGTTATATTGCAAAGAACCCAAATAAACTGTTGACCCCATAAAAATAATTGGGTTTCATACTCATGTATTTGACCACATTCTTTTTTCCACTAAATATGTTTTTCATATTCTAAAGCACTTTTCAGCATATTTTTTCCTCACGAACCTCAAAGAAACAGTGTAGGAATTTAAAGAGTATTTAGTATACACATTTAGGGTAAGATCATTTTTTCTTGCTCACTGGAAATTTTAAGCATGGGCATTGTGCCCACTGTAACAACACATAAACCAGATGTGTTTTTCCATTCACATTGGGCAGGAAGTTTCATATTAAGCATTTCAATAATTGCACAAGAAATGTCTTATATATGCTGAAATATCCTTATGGCTTGATTTATACTGGAAAAATTAGCTGTCCCCTAGAGCAATAAATACCAGAAAAATTAAATGCTATAAGAATTTTAAACCTCCATGGGGAGTAAGGGATCACAGATACTCTCTGTTTTAGTTGGATCTCTAGATTTCACTGTTTCCCTCTTCTTTCTTTGACTATTTCAAACATAAAAGTATGTGATACAGTCACCACTGGTTTAGTTTAACATGACTGTGGAAAAAGGGTTCAAGAAATCAAAAGAAGTGAAAAAAATTGGCTGGGTAGGTCCAGATTAAATGTATAGGCAGCATAGGCTCAATCCTGAGACATATTTTGTGTGTGTGTGCATACATCTGCTGCTGTTATGACTTGCAAGTTGGGAGGAATGGAAAATAAGCAGAACAGAGCAGAACATGATTTGGTGATGTGCGCCTGAAACTCCAGAGAGCCCTTATTATTAGAAATAAAATTGAGCATTAACTTATATGAACTCCTCAGGGAATGACAATCCCACATTATGGCAGGAAAAGACCACGTGCACCATAAAATGTGAATCTGCAATGAGTCTTGAAAACACATTGATTATTACGGTACATAACCAGCAGAAGCCCAGCTACCACCCCTATTGGGAAGAGTGGAGCAGATGCTGCATGTCCAGCTCCTGCATGGTAAGAAGTGGTAACTTCTCATGGTAGGAACCAAATTTACCCTATAAAATGGTGAATCAAGAGCCCTATAACAAGCCTGAAAAGTTGGATTTAAATCCTGCATTTATATGAGCAAAACCAAATGTGCCCTGGTCCTGCTAAAGCCATCAGCAAAACCTCTGTTTTCCCTGAAAACGCATTATATTTTCAGTCTTCAGCTCTAAATCTAATTTAAATATGCATTATTAGGTCCTGTATTCAAAGGCAGTTATGTGTACATTTGAAATTCTTCTTCCACAACACCTACCTCTTCTGTGAAAATCTTGTAAGATATACTGCAGTACTTGAGGTTTAGCATGAAGATGTGTGATGGGGGAAAATGGAGCAATTGGAGCAATTCATATCTGCCAGTGACGCCATTCACAATTGTTTTCTTTTTCTTTCAGTCAGTATTACTCAATGCATATGAGTAATTACTCTCTGCAGTGAGTATTACTGTATATGTTTGGTAATGCAAATCTTACCATGGCCATTCAAGAAAAGAAGCTTTGCAAGATTTGAAAAAGCACATCTATTAGCCATTTAAAACAGAGTTAACTGAGCACCTCAAAACATATCTTGCCATTTGCTCTTGGATTAATTATTAACCTTCACTTAGCTACACCATAATCCTGTGTGTTAAGATCTGGATCCAACACACATTTTTAAGGACATACAAAAAAAGGAGAATAGGTACCTTCTGGTCTTGGCTTTGGTTTTTCCAATCCACCATCTTGCATTAGCTCAAATGCAAAGGATACATTGAGAACCTAGTAACATAATAAACACATGAAACCTTTCAAATGCTACATTCTTGGATTTTGGACACAAAAAATCAGTTTTGTCACGAAATCATGTGTATAATTCTTTATTCATTTAATGAACAGTAAGTCTGGTTCAATGACGGTATCACACAATGGCTGCCAAAATAATGTAATACTTGCTAACTACCCCATCATTAATATAATTTTCCTTTTTATTCTGGACAAGTATTAATACGGAGATCTTAACAATGGTTGGAACGGTTACCAGTACAGTCCTGTCTTGATCTCAGCTATTTACATCAAATTTATGCAGAAAAGTTCATATCATCTTTGTAATACTAGGCATGTTTGTATTTTTATGTTTAACAGAAAAAAGAGATCTCATTACCTTTTGTTCAAAACTATCAGGAGTTAAGAAAAAGCTGTGTAGAGGAACAAAATAGCCTTCTAGGAGACCCATTAGCAGTACTAAGTACACACCATCTGCAAACTGTAAAAAAGACATTTCTCAGAACAGTTTCTGAAGAATAACTCTTTGCTTTGCTTAATGAACAAGATATATATATTTTCTAATGCAGAACTGTCAACAAACTACTAATACAAATACTTTAAATTGCAACTAAAAGATCTCTTCTCACTTCTTTGTTTCCTTTAGTTAGTCAGCACCTTCTATTACATCTTCTCCAAAACTGACCTAATGCTAAAGTATACACCTGGAATAAAGTTCCTGGAAAGAGAAGTGGCCAGTGGCTGTGATCTATGCTTCTGCCTTCTATTCTATTAGCTGTGGAGAATCAGAACAGTCATCTTTCAAGCTCTCAAATGGCATGCATTTCCTGAGACAAAAAAAGCAGAGCGACGGTGCAGTCCCATGATTACATTGAAATTTGGTATACTGGAGGAAATGAAGGAACAAAGAGTCACCTTCGTCCATGTTTTGCAAGTCTGAATCGATCTGATCTTAAGTGTATATAATTACAGATGGAATATACCTACTTCCTATGACATAGTAGTTCATTTCTATCTAAAAAGATAGAAACATCCATAAGGTTTTGTTAAAGGCTTGCTCCTGTGGCATCAGCTCTATCAGTACTGAGATAATCTCACAGTCAAACCAAATGATCTCAAGAAACCTATCACCTTCCTGAGTTAGGTAATTTTCTTTCAACTGATAAAAATACAGTCTCTCATTTTAGGGAATACTGTTTCAGATGAACGCTGATGGAGTTTCTAGGTACACTTGAAAAACATTTTTTTTTTCCAAAATAAACAAGGCAATAATGCAGGCATAGGAAACACCTTTCTGAAAGCCCTTACACATTAATTCCATCCAAATCTTAATCTTATTTTTGAAAAAACTTTAACAGATTGATAGCTTTTTAAATAAACTAGAGATTCTTAATAACATGAATCAAAATATGTGAATGTAGTCTTCTTCAGCTTCGGTAAGGACTTTGACACAGTTTCTCACTGAAACTAAGAATTCTGCTTAGGAAACTGGCTGGCACTGGCCTGGACAGGCACACACTCTCCTGGTTGGATGGCTGGGCCCAAATAGTTGTGGTAAATGGAGGTAACTCCAGCTGTAACTCCAGTTACAAGTGATGTTCCCCAGGGCTCAGTGCTGGGTACAGCCCTGTTCAATGTCTTTATCAGTCACCTGGATGAAGGCATTAAGTGCACCCTTAGCAAGTTTGCAGATGATTCTATGATACTATGATTCTATGACACTAAGCTGGGTGGAAGTGTCAATCTGCTGGAGGGCAGGAAGGTTCTTCAAAGGGATCCGAACAGGCTGAGGCCTCAATGGCATTAGGTTTAACATGGCCAAATATCAGGTCCTGCACTTGGGGCACAACAACCCTAAGCAGAGCTACAGACTAGGAGAAGTCTGTCTAGAAAGCTGCCTGGAGGAGAAAGACCTGGGGGTGTTGGTTGACAGCGACTGAACAGGAGCCAGCAGTGTGCCCAGGTGGCCAAGAAGGCCAATGGCATCCTGGCTTGTATCAGAAACGGTGTGACCAGCAGGTCTAGGGAGGTTATTCTCCCTCTGTACTCAGCACTGGTGAGACCACACTTCGAATCCTGTGTTCAGTTCTGGACTCCTTGCCACAAGAAGGATGTTGAGGCTCTGGAGCGAGTCCAGAGAAGAGCAATGAAGCTGGTGAAGGGGCTGGAGAACAGGCCTTATGAGGAACGGCTGAGAGAGCTGGGGTTGTTTAACCTGGAGAAGTGGAGGCTGAGAGGAGACCTAATTGCTCTCTACAGCATTGTAGAGATTGTAGACGGGAGGATGCTGGCCTCTTCTCCCAAGTGACAGGGGACAGGACAAGCGGCCAACGGCCTCAAGCTGTGCCAGGGGAGGTTCAGACTGGATATCAGAAAGAAATCTTTCACAGAATGGGTCATCGGGCACTGGCAGAGGCTGCCCAGGGAGGTGGTTGCGTCACCATCCCTGGAAGTATTTAAAAGACGGATAGAAGAGGTGCTCAGGGACATGGTTTAGGGGTGGACAGGAATGGTTGGACTCGATGATCCAAAAGGTCTTTTCCAACCTGGTGATTCTATGATTCTAAGACAGAAAATAAATAAAGACGCATGGGCTTTTTTGGTAGTGTGGATATCACTTCCTGTCTGACCTTGAAATTTTGTTATGATAGCTCCTGCAACTGTTCACGTGGGGAGGTATTAATGCAGCAGGATAAAGCTTTTCTTTTACCTCTTTCCAGCCAATTTAGCAGCTGAGAACAAGAAAAAAGACCATGTGCCACATTATTTCTGTGGTCCAATCAAGCCTGCAGCCCAACTGCACAGCTGCAACCTATGCACTTGAGTAGCTTTACTCTCAAAACGTATCTCACTGAATAGAGTCATTGTAATCCCATGTGATTACGTGCTTGTGTAAAGGTAGGAAGGAAACGACTGTTCAGTGTTATGTTGGATCAAACCAAGCTGACAGAGTTCTTCCCTGACCAAAAGGGTCAGCACAGGTTCTGCTTACAGCACTTGGCAGCGTCCAAGAGGTAGCATCTGTTAATTAATTTTTATGCTAACGGCAGTACAAAATGGCTTTACAGAAATGTAGCCGCCCTCATGATTTCTCTGCTTAATTGGTGAGCATCTTCTTCACACGAATATATTTAGAATTGAAGGGTTTCCCACTGAAATAACATCTTAGAGCTCCATCATTAATAACTCAATGAAATTTCTGGATAAAGCTGGGGGCATAGTGTATAGCGTAGCGCAACTATCATTCCCCTTTAAGAAAGGCTGTAAAATCCTACCTGGGTCTCCAGTTCAGTGACCTCTAAATTCAATTTATTCAGATGCTTGTTCACAAAGGTAATGAGAGTCTGAAATATGAAAACAACATAATGAAGACCTGTTAAGTATGACAGCAGTTTGACACACAGCATCAACTCCACTCAGAAGAGAATCTGCGTAAGAAAAGAAACTGCAACACTATTTTTAAAACTGAAATGTGACATTAAAAAACCCTATATCTTTCTTTTTCCAAGAACAAAGAACAGAAATAAAATGAACGTGCTGTATATAAATAAAAACAAACTGTTCAACCATAATAATTCTGAAAAAAACCCACTTGTAGCAGACTATAGGGAAGCGAGTAATTGGACTGCAACAAATCTGACAGCAGCCAAAACACTCTGGGTCAGATCCCTGGCAGCTGTAAACTGGATACCTCCTTGGCATTAATACACTCAATCTACCACTTCGGTTCTACTCAACATATACTTTGTGAGAACTTCTTTTTGATGGAAACTGATAACTACGTGTTGTTCTGTGTTCCAAAGTTAAGTTGCTGCTAAATATTAGCAAAAATTAACATGATAATAATGAATTTAAGTATAAAGCTTACTTGTATTTAAAATATGCAAACTATGCCAAATATATATAATATACAAACACACAACTCATGTACAAACAGATACACACAAGTACGCACATTCACACATTATGTATTTTAAAAATAAAAACCTTCCAACCTTTTTCACTACGTTGAGCTTGTCTGGAGCATGGTCAAATAAAGTATCAAACGCATCTCTTTCTGGAAAACATTCAGAGATGTTAAGAAACTAAGCAGCAGTTCTCCAAATGCAGAATAAACAATTATTAAGGCACTACTCATTTGAGATAACACACTCAGAAAAATGTTTCAGTATAATTTCTTTGTATTCCAAGTACCATGTATTTTGCACACTGCACTCTTCCTATAAGCTGTTGATAACTTACCCTCCAGTATTTACAAAAAAGCATAATTTTCAAGTAGGATTTGGATTACCTAAGAACATTTTTTCTCAAAAATGAACAAAGAATGGTATCTTTATGCATAAAACCATGAACAGCCAGGTGCGGTGAGCTAAATAACAAAATCATTTTGTGCAAAAGGACATGAGTTTACATCTAGAGTCCCTACGGAGGAAGATTATCCCCATAGGCCACTGACTACATTGTGGTATGCTATATTAACAAACTCAAGCAAGCTTACAATTACATAGCTGCCATACAATCCTTTTTATAGATGTTTTTAGGTTATTCTGATTGCAGTTTAGGACATTATCAGCAGGACAGCCAACCTAGGGTAGCACGACTGGGGTGCAATCTTAGTCACCTTCCTAAAGACAAAAAAAAAAAAAATATATATATATATATAAAGGCATCAGAGCCTTTTCTCAGCAATTTCCATTTTGACAATCACCTGAATGATAGCAAATGGCTCCACAAAAGGCTACATTCATCCTTCTCAATAAAAAAAATGCTAAAGTACATCCAAAAGCATTTGTAGAAAGCAGACTTTATACAAAGTAAAACTGCTCAGGGATAGCACTGGGAAAAGAAATCGTGCATGTAGCCTTTGAAGTCAGCTGTAAGGCTGCAAATAATACAGAAACCAAATGCTAAATTCTTGGTGGGACTCCACCTAACCTCCTCAGGTAAGTGTTTTCTGTTGGCCAGGCATTTGGCCAATCTCAGTGCTAGCAGTAGACATACTCGGCACAGTGTTTAGGCCTGCTGAATAATGACTCAGAGTCATTAAAGTCTAAGTAGGTAATCTATGCAAGACTTCCAACGAGTTCACCAGCTGGGTTATGATAAGACATTGTCTTATATTATGCTGGGAACTTATGACCATTAATAGTATTACAGTAACGTTCTGGAGGTTAAACTGCAAAGCACATGCAAATTAACATGTGCTGAAAAGCAATGAAATGTGTTTTAAAGATGGTCACACTGATTTTAATGTTTTTTTTTCTTTTGTTAACTGCCATCATAGCCTGTGGTGCATATATTTATAGATTTACCAGGGCAACCTGAAATTCTCTACTTCCTTGCAGTATGATCAAAATGACCACAGTTGCAGAACTAACGTACACTTTGGCTGCCTCAAGAAAAAGATAATGATCAAATGAACTTACCATGCCTTCCTGATAATGCCCTATGGAAAAAAATAAAAAGAACAAAACACAGTTATATATAATTCATTTGCAGACATTGTGCAGCAAAAGAAAACGACATACGTAGCCAGATCTTCAGCTTGGTGAAAACTGGAGCAGATTCATGTAATTAAGAAAACTTTCATCAAGTTACTCCAACTGAGAATCTGGATTAGTCTGGAGCCCATCAGTATAATAACTCCTGGCTTCACTAAATCGTCATGGGAGGCCAGATCTCAGATTTCCTACTACTGAAACAAATCAACACACCTTGCCCAAGTGAAGTAGGCTTTTTGATGTTGATTGATTTTCTAAAGACCATTCTCTTTGCTTTAAAGATGCATATACCATACTGATTACAATACAATTCCTGTCAAAACAATGCCTACAGTTGGTTCTTAAGGATTGCAACATTTTGCTGCAGCTGATCACTCATACAACTATTACATGTAAACAAATCCATAAAGATAAATAGTAAGTCAATAGTCCGGATTCTCATCATTCCATTAGAATCTATTCTAATATTCTACTATTGCTTTCTCTTGGTTTGGAATAACTTTTCTGTTAGAAATCTTTTGGTGAGAAGACATGTGCAGGGCTTGCTACCATCATTTTACATATGCAAAGATCAAACACATAAAAATAGTCATATTACATTCCTTTTTGAAAGAATCTAGTTCTCTATCAAATAAATACCAACATAATGAATGAGGCATATCTTTCTTGTTTGTCTGAAGGACTTTTGAATAAAATAATAAGAAATATCATAAATATAGAAATAAATTCATAGTAAGTATAAAACAGAGGGCTTGTATATCTCCAGTCTGTTTTCTCCTTTATCCTGGTCTCCTGCTTTTAGTTCCCCAGGTCTGTATTTCCTCAACCTTTTGTATTTTTAGATGTATTTTTGCAGCTCTTGAAAAGGCTAAAATACAGTCACTGGCTGATGCATCATCTTCCCTGGAACCCTGATTCCAAAATCTAAATATCAGCAAATGTTTGAATTTCTGAGACGCATCTGTGTTCAATTACTGAACTGCTGGCAAAAGTGGTGTTGACATACTCAGTGTTACCAGTTATTTCCTCTTGGATTTGTCGAGACTGGAGGATTCCTTCTCGTTTCTGGAAAAAATAAAAAAGTGACATTTTTCTCAGTAAAGTTTAATGCTTAGGGTACAGTAAAAATCTATTTGTGATCCACAAACATAATTGGATAAGAAACCTGCAAAATAAGAACTTTTTTAAGCTCACAAGTATTTCAGAAAACATTTGTATGTGAACAAGAAACTTGACACTCCACCTGTAGAAGGAAGTATTTCTTTTCCTTTCTCCATTGTTCTTAATTCAGTTTTCTTCCAAAGCTCCCAATTCAGCAAGATATTTAAAACACCGAAACACATCTGTAAGTGTTTTAGTAAAGGTATGTCTAGGTGAGTTGAATTAAACCTTGTATTTCAATGAACAGCTTGGCAGATGATGTCCATACTTCTCTTTTAAAAAAACCTTGATCCTAGGCTGTTTTTTTCTGCTCATATGCTTTCTTTTCTGCCTCAGCTTTCTCCTTTTGCAGCTTCTCTCTGCACAAAGAGTTCTATTTGCTTGTGATAGAAAATCAAAACAGAGGATGATCTGTTCAAAGCCTGCTTCAGACCCTAGCCATCTTGGTGTTAATATACACATTTCTCAAATGTTCTTCAGATGGGAGCAGCCTGGTGGTGCTCAGGCACATGGTGGTGCACGGTCTGTGTCTTGAAGCTGTACACAAAATGGCAGAAGCCAGCTCAAATGGTTGCTATTTGAGTCAGTTGGAAAATTAAGATGTTTAAAAGTTTGACAATGTTTCCAGGATGCTGATCACAGTCATCTGGTGGCGGTGTAAATACCACACATATGTTTTGCCTCTCTTTGTGTTCTTTCTGTTAATTCTATTCACTGGATTTGGTAAAATTTTGCAATACAGAGAGAAAAGTCAAGCAAATGCTGACGAATGCATGTAAAGTCTAGACATAAGGCAATTATTCACAATCCTTCACTCCCTGTCATACAAGGAAATAAGAAAAATAAATTTATGCTGGTCCTAGACTTGCCTTCTATGCGGAAAAAAGAAGAGGAGAATAACCTCTTGGAAAAGTCATTTGTGGCATGTGAACTGGGGTTGCTGCTCTTCCCTGCCTTGGAGATGATAGCACATCCCTGCTTGAGGCAGTCCTTGGTGTATGAGGTGCTGAGGATTTGGCCAGGTGCGAGTCTATTAGACCTGTACTGCATTACACACAAGGATCACACTTTCTGCAAGAAACATACATGGCATCATCTGAACTGTCCTTTTAACTAGATGACAGTTTTGGGTGTTTTCTGTTAATATTTTTTTAAAGCCCTGATAGTAAATATCTTGCACGCAGTTAAAAATGCATTCAGGAAGGATCTTTGAACTTTAAAAAGGACAAAATGGAGTCCAGTGTGTTACACACTGAAAACGGGGGCACGGAATAGCTCCCGAGACATCTTCTGTCACATTCCTTTGAAGTCTGAATTAAAACTATATCAATTAGCTCTCTCTTTATTTCCAGCTTATGCAGACAGCAGTAAGTTCTTGCACTTGAAGTTAGTTCATGCTAGCTCAAGTTAGAATTCCACCCTTGGTTTTCTGTTTATTTTTTCCTTTGCCGCAGGGTGAAAGGAAACTTTTATTTCCTCCTGATGATGACTCTGACATGCCAATGATGCCTTCTGGAGCAAAAGCCCTGTTGCTCTTGTCTCCTAGAGATGTTGAACATCATAGCAATTGCAACTGTACTTCTCTGTGCCCAGCCCAATTACATGGGAGAAGAAAAAAGCTTCTAATACTCTACCTTTCCTCTGCAAACATGTGAGAATAGCCTATACCATACTCCAGTATCAGTGTAAAACATATTTCCCTCTTTGATAAATTGCAATTAATATAAATATGAATTCTGCCCCTTAATGCTGTTGTTGTCCAGAAAAAGACAAGACATCAAGCCCTACTTCTGTGCCTGGCATCTGAACACAGCTCAAATATGACATGCATCTGTTTTATACTTATTTCACTGGCATATGTCAATTTAGACTTTCCTATGCTTTTGATTTGTAAAAAGACTGGTGAAAAAGTCCCAATGGCAACAATCAGAATGGATCTTAGAAACATCACTCTAAGCACCTTCTCTGTGAAGGCTGCTTCCCATACATCATTTGCAGTTTAAAAACTCTCCACTCCAAAACTGACTGTAGCATTTATGTCACTTGCTGTGAAATTTGTTTTATGCTATAGAAAGAGTGACCAATATTCCTACAAATCCCAAGAAGTGCTACTGGGGACTGAAAGACTGTCCAGCAATGTTACTTAAAGACAACAGTGGCTATAACTGAAGTAAAAACTGATAAAAATGAACACATGTTTGAAAGTCACTGAGAAATGAGGCATGAATTAAGATTCAGCATAGAAAAAAAAAAGCTGGATGCAGATTTCAGCGACTACAGAAGACTTGACTTGGATAGGCTTCACATTTTCTTCCCTCACAGCTGAACGACTCCACTAAAGGCCACATCTTCCTAATCACTTATCATTTTAAACTGGTGACTACCCTTAGAATAAAAAAATACATCTGAAATGTGGGCAATAAGGCTGGAAATGAGAAGGGTCTCTTCATCTCTCTTCACATCAGCTACATGTCAGCAGTTTTAGGTAAGTGAGAGTCATCTGCTCTGTTTCCTACATAAAAGTCCACTCCAAAAACCCTCCCACTATTTGAATGGATTTTGCCTATGTGTGCTTGCTACCCATTTCATCTGGATGATCGTGTTTTATAATTGCCCTGCCAAAATGAAATGCAAAACTATTCTGGAGCTTGAAAGAACAAAACCATTTATCACAGGTTCAAATAATAAAGACTTCTTGGGAACCTGGAAGCAATATTGCACAGAGACATCTCGGACTTTCCCAGGCAGTGGGATCAATGATCTCAGATTAAAATTGTGATGTACATTTTCTTCTAATTTCATTCATTTCCTAATTTTACTCAGCAGTAGTTTATGTACCCAAGAATTACTGTCCCAGTGCTCAAAATATGCTGAAGCCATCCAACGCATTCTTATGCTCTGACTTACATCTCTTGTACACAAACAATCTGTCATTTAGCCATTTGTGGATGGCACAAATGAGTAATTTTTTAAAAAGAGGCAATATGATAGCAAGATCCATCTCTCCACAAAAACTCTCACTTGTTTCAGTAGAAATGATCAAACAAAGCCTGGGGTTTGTTCAAAGTTATTAATTCTATTCATATAGAAGGAAAAGAAAATAATATTAAAAAAAAAAAACAAAACCGGTCCAACTATCACATTTTTTCCAAAATCAGCTTACAACCCAGATTCCCTATTACTCTCCTTGCTATCAGCTTTTGTATAAAACAGCCAAAGGAAACAAGCTTTCATAAGAACTGTGCAGATTATCTGTTGGGCATGAGAACATTTTTTGTTTCAAAATATCTTTGTTTCTGTTCCAACAAACTATACCCATTCAACACGGCAACCCTCACATTTTATGTCTTTCTAAACCTTAAAAAATCATGAATTGCATTAAAGTAGCCTTCCTTAAAGACTTTTATAAAAGTTCTTTGTTCTATTATCTGCCTCTCTACTATTTCATTTAACTGTATAGAGTAAAATTAAAAACCAGCTTCCACAGTCTGTTAAGCTTTCCTGGGCATGACCTTACCTTGCAGAATGTATGAGGGTTTAGAACAGGAGGGGTGCAAGTTTGAGCACTAAATTAGGCTTTAGGATCTGCTGTTTGTTTATTAAAACTTTCGTTGAGTTCAAAGGGTCAGTGATGAATTATACAGAACCAATCCCACAGGATGTGAAAGACAGTTTTAAAAAATAAAAATAAAAACCTCACCATAAAATAAAAATGAAAATTGCCTCAAACAATTACAGTAAGAATACTGCCTCCGACACTCTGTCAATACGAATCAGCATAGCTTTGGAGTTCCACTGACTGGCTTTCACCAAGAGCTGGGTTTGCAGTATGAAATCTGCAAAATTACTTGAATTTTATCCTAGTGCAACTGCCTTCTCTACAGTTCACTGGTGCCTGAGCTACAGCTGTGTAGCTAAGAGGCAAAGCAGTGAGCCAGATTCTCCCACTACTTATTGTTTTTAAATTGGTTTATCTGTACTGACTTCAGTGGATTTGCTGTTGAAATACATCAGCCTATTAAACAAGAAGACAATTACATCCATTGATTTCAATGGGAATTTTGTCTGGACGCATGGAGTTTCAGCAGAATGCAAAATCTGGTTCTGTATTTTAGGACTGTATTCTTGTTCTGGCTTAGTTTCTTATCCCAAAGATGCTCTGAGTGCTGTACTCCTGATTTCTTAAGTTAGTAGAACGTTGAGATAAACCAGTGAAATTAATATATTTATAACAGTCAAAGGAACATGATTGAAACTTATGTTCCTCCGAAGCCTTAGACACATAAATGCAGATTTGCTGGGGTTCTTTTTTATCATCTGTAGAGAAACCCATAAAGCAGAAATGAGAGTCAATGAGTCATTATAAGGCATCAGTGATGCATCTACCAGAAGCTTTCCTTCACATTTCTGCCCAAATTACAAACCCTGTCTGATTTGAATGCTGGAAAAGGAGTGGTTACTTTATCATGATCTGTCCCACAGATTTTAAGTCACATAAAACTTCAGCAATAACTCTTTGCACCAGATATTTCAGGATAACACCAGTTAAAACACAAAGACAGTTCAGTGTGAAAAATAAAAGCAAAGTTAATTGGGGAGAAAGAAAAGCAGATGAAATGGGAAGAGGCCAAACGGGATAGAGCAAGCACAAGTCCATCTGAAAGAAAAATGATGAACAGGATAACATGAAGAATTTGGATGGATGAGGCTCTAATAAGGAGACTGACTGACACAAATGATTTAGTTGATGGAGGTGTTTTGCATGCTTATGAGAAAGCCAACACTGCAATCAGACTAAATTAGCACACACAAGGCTGAAAAAGAGTATTTAGTCACCTAACATGAATCTGAATGTAATAAACAGTGACAATTCATCATTCAGTGCCAAGAACGATCTGAATCTCTATACAAGTGAGAAGACCATCGAAAATGAGAAAAAATAATAAAATTCTAGAGATCATATTGGATGATAAACACATTCCAACAATAACAGTGCTTCATATAGTTTTAATGTCAGAGTCTGGCCACTTCACAATCAAAATAAGACATTCTGAGCCACAGCTCCATCTGGGAAAGCACTTCTGTCTTTTTCTGGTGGAAGCATTGTCCGCAGGGAAGACACACGTATGTTTCTTGTCAGACAAAGAGACACAGCCATGCCCATCCAAACAAAAATGCTAGATGTATTTTTCAAGAAACGTCTCAGACAATTTCACAACACTAACAAGAGCTGCTCTTACCTGCACAACAACCACCTGAACGGACACATGATCTGGAAGTCTGATTGGTGCTCGAAAATACTGTGATAATGCAACCAGAAGGTGAAGTATTGCTACGAGACTTTTAGCATGAACAGCTGAAATAGATATTAAAAGCATGTTACAAACTGCAATGCAACTAGGGCACATCTATTTTACTTCCTAGGATGTTGGGATTATGAGATTCTTTTCCTCTTGCCACCTGGAGTCAAGGGGCACTTCTAAGACATCTCGCCTTTACCAGTCTCCTGCTGCTCAATAGGTCATGCGAATGCAGCCCAGTCAGTAATATTTGTCAGTACCAAAGTGTTATTTTTTCCAAGACGTTTGGATGCCATAGGTTTATGTAGATGAAAATCTAAAGTTAATCCAAAAGCCAGATTTCATGTACGGCAGTTTAAGTGCTGCCTATACATTCTCCTTGCCTTTCCTTTATTCCCTTTAATTCAATAAGGATTTATGGACTATCAGAAAGATATTTTTGTACTCATAACATGCACTTACTCATTTTTAAGTGTCACAATGTCTGCAGGATGATAAACGACCCTATTTTGGCAAAAGCCTTAAACAATAACTTACTGAACTCAATGACTCAAATATTCCTCATGAAGTTGTTATAGTTCTTGTTATTGAAGCTTTTTCACAGTAGGTTTCATATGGGTAGTTAACCCTAACTCAGCTTACAAGATTTCAAAAGCCATACTTCAGGAATTCCTTAATCAAGTTATCAAACCACTGGTGTGAATGTAAATAATTACTAATTCTTATTATTGCCTTTCTTCTTCTTCTACTTTGTTTTTGCATTCACAGTCTTCCCCCCGAGTAGTATTCCTAAATGTTCTTTGAAAGCTATAATACAGTGCACTTACATTTTTTGTAGTTGGCCTAACCAATAACTACTACCTTACTTCACTGGTAAAGCAGGAGCAGATTCACTAAAATATCATTCTTCATTATCTTCCAATGCAAGTCTCAATCATTCCATGGAGATAAGACATTCAAATAAAATGTGGCATTGCTGTCAAATCTTCCTGGGGTGCCAGGGGTCATGGATGAGGTGCTTTAGCAGAACACTAAAACATGTCTGTCTGCCTAGCACTAGTCTGCTACAGCTGGCTCCAGCTGCTGCTCTGTATCTCTACTTTAGCTCTAAAACACATGTAAAACATTAAATTAAAACTAGAAGTTAAATTGTCAGACCACTCCAAATACCCTGCCTCCAGCTGCATAACACAGAATGGAAAAAACCTCGGGGGATGTTGAAGAGAGATGGGGACAGAAAACTCAGTGGGACCACATGAAGAGGCAAGTCAGAGATGCCTAATGTTCACTCTTCCTCCTTCAAGCTGTTTCTCTCCCTCTCACTAATTTGTTGTGAATGGAAAGGGATATAAAACAGTTCAGCTAAAGACAAGTAGAGGAGACAGGGAAACTGCTATATACTAGTCAAGTTATTCAACAGTGTGAAAAGATTCTGGATACCAAACTTAAAATAGATCAAGAGGCCTAATTTTCTAAATCATGCACTGCATTTTCTAAAATATGCACTGAAATGTTTTGCGGTGGGCCACTTAGGGCACTTCTATTAAATATAACTATGTTAATTTCTTAATACAATTAAACAGGAACGGTGCAGTCTTAATCTTGATGAGAGTTTTGTAATTAAAATCAGTGGTTCAAATTTAAGGTTTAAAGTTTCAGCCTTAAACAATCAGAAATATTATTCCCATCCATGTTGCAAATTTAACACAAAGGGTCTTGAGAAATAATGCTCCTTCTGCCTGTCTACTACGTCTATGCAGATACTTGCCCATTTCAGCAATCCAATATAGTAGCAGAAAACTTAAGCTGCTCTGCATGTGGACTACAGAGCAGAAATACCATACTTTGGCAGACTCTGAAAAGACAGTTTATTTAAATGGGAAGTTGAGCACCAGTAAAGAGGGTAGAGCGTACCACATCTGGAAGTGTCCTTCAGCGCTGGTCCTACCATAAATACCAGGTTTCAGCCTTCCCTTATCATTGCATATTTCACTATTCCAGATAGCAGCTATAAACTCTTGGCTGTTAACAGATGAGAACAGCATAGAAAACACACAACTTACAGTCAACATTCCATTTAATGCTTCTTGGAGGGAGTTTAAGGGTTTCATTGATTTTTTCAAGCACTGTCTGTAGCTTCTGTTTCTGAGCAATTTCAGACTGAGTAACTTCAGCAACATTCAACTTCTCACTTTCAAGTTTCTCTGAAGTGATAATAGAAGGAAAAAAAAACAGAAGAAAAACTCCATGAAAAACACAAAGACATTCCATGCATCCAGACATACATTCAAGAGATTAGACTTTCTAGTTTTAAAATTCTCTGATTTTCCTTCCAGAGCCACTTTCCCCTGCACTTCTGTGGTCCTAAAGATATAGTTCACATTTTCCCTTTATTTACCCATTGCCAAGGGGAAAGACAAGTATTAATGAAAGCCACACTACTGGCTAACAAATATTTGCTGCAACTCCCTTTAAGGAACACTAGATAAGGCCCATTACTTATATTGCTACTGGCTAAAAGGGTATTCTGTATGCAAGTGGCTTGTACAGCAGACCATCAAACCTAGGATACCCACTTTAAGATTCATTTTATCAGTTCCAGCCTCCTGGCTTCTCCCTCAGACTTGGAGACTTAAAAATTCTACTTGACTCATTTGTGATAAAAGTGAAATGACACCATATACATAGAGGTGGAAGATGCACCCAAGAAATTTGAACAGGTGTGGTTGCAGGTATGGGAACAACTAAAACCTGTGGCAATTTTCTTCTATGAAACCACAACTCCTTCTCTGCAGTCAAAATCTGCAGCAGACTTTCAAATATGTTATTAATTGGTTTGTTAATAATTAGCACAAATTACTAGGTATATGCATATATGGCTTGGTGTTTACCATTAAGTAAGCAAAAAAAGTAAGCATTACCATTAAGTGGGCAAAGAAAATTTAATAGTAAAAGCTTCCAGATAACACCACCATAAACAAAATATTTGGTTGCCTATCCATTTACTCCTATGAAAGATGATCTTACTAAGAGAGATCTTATTTGCTAAGTGCAGATCTTGTTTTCACCAAAGCCAACTGAATATCTTCCCAAAGAGAGTGAGCCTGAGTTACCACCCTATGAATCCTGCCTAATCGACTGCCATTTCTATGGATTTCTAGCACCTCCACAGAAATCAGTCATGCATAGCCTCACAACAAGACCAACCTCTTCAGTTGGCACAGACCTGATCCACAAGGAATTAAGGATAATGCAAAAAATTCCACTGAAGTAAAAATGTGTAGTATCAGTATGAACACGTTTAGAGTTAGGCTGTATCCGATACGCATTTTTTTGGGTTTTGGGTGAAGTCACTGGAGGTCTGCCCATGAGAATCAAATTGCTCAGTTCGGGGCATACCCAGTCCATCACAATATTTTCAATAGCTTAACCATTCATACAAGGGAATAGTCTGTGCAGTCTTTATTAGAAGGGTTCACATGATGTTTCAAGATTCATTTAAGATACTGAAAAAAAAATTACTGGAGGCTTTATGAGCTGTAATAAATAAGAAAATGGCTTCCAAGCCAACAGTTAAAAAAGCACGTGCCAGCTGTGCATTAGCAGTTTCTTTTCTTTATCTGTTTCTCAGCTGAAGCTCAGTTTGCAGTCCACTGGGTACTATTACCTCAGTAACATTAAAAGCCAGACATCAAATCTGAAAGAAATTCCAACTTTCCAGAGGAACTTTGCAATGTGAATAAACTATAGTATGGAACCAGCAGAGATTAAAAACATCCACATTGTACTGAAAATACCCTTGCCTTCAAACTTACTTTCCACTTGTAATATGGTTAAGTTTGTAGATCACATATGCAGATAATAAATCTAATTGGAGTGAATACTGTTGCCAAGACAAGAACTCTCCCTCCCCAGCACCCCAGGTAGGCTTTATGCTGTTCTCATCAACTACAGAGCACCACACATGGCACTGTAGCTGCAAGCATTGTGTGTACAGCCTATTGCTCAAGCATCTCATAATACAGTGCTATTTTTATACCACTTAGTGGCATAAATGTAAGATGACACCAAAGCTCCTAAGCAGGAACAAGTGATTCACTTACTGACAAAGTACTCCAACAGCATGCACATGTATTTTTCCTTACCAAATAATTTCTGCAATACTTGTCCATCGTACAGGTCTTCAGCCAAGTCTTTCACAATAATCCTCTCTCCTACCAACACATCATTAATCCAGTCAATTAATACCTATATGGGAAATACAAGTTTGGCAGTTTTATACACTATTCATTTGCAATTTGAAACACATGTCATTTTGTACAATGATGAAAATATGTAGCAGAAAGAATACCAAAGCAGCAATGGCTTAAAATGAGTCAGTCTGCAATACCATCAGAAGAAAATAGGAAGGACTTAGGAAGGACTATAGTTCTAAGGTGGCTGTGTCAATGCACGCACCACAAGAACCAGACAAATACTGGACTAATGCAGTGCCTTCTGGAGTAAAATCTGTCGTTTGCTCTCAGTAGTATTTTAATGTTTTATTGTGAAGCAAAAGTTATTGAAGTAAATTCTAATGAAGCTTCCTGTCAAGTCTGTAACACAAAGAATCACAAAGACTACGAGGGAAGTCAATGTGATCTTAGATTTGGGGGGGGTGGGCTAAGAAACTGGACTCATGATTTTAATCCAAGTTCTTAAGTATCTCTGCACCATGTCTAGAGAAAGATACTGCAAGAAATTACCTTCCCATTTCACTGAGATATATGCACCAGGTGGTTTCATTTAATTAATAACTGAACAGTGCTTTGAGGTGTTCAAATTAAAGGAGTAGAGATAGAATTAAAAAATAGTTTCACTTTCCTGAAAGTGTTTACATGCTTTACATTACCTTCATTAGTTCTTGTAATTTGGGGTCATTTCTTGAATTTGGATCAACCATTGTTCGAACTTCATTTTCCTCTGGAAGGTTTAAAAGAAAGATATTAGAAACTATTACAGGCATGACACTTTTATTTTACATCAAGCTTTTACGTTGAGATGTAAAATTGTTGTGAATTACCTAGCATAGTGTCCTCAGGGTCTAGTTCAAATGGAATTGGACTGAGTGGTAAGTTAATGGCATTTATTCCTTCTTCCTGTAATTCAGATACTAGGAAAAAAAAAAAAAAAAAAAAGAGCTTGGTCAAATTTCAATTCAATTTTACTTACTATTCCACTCTTGCTAAAAGTAGTATTAATTGTCTTAATTTCTTAATAAGAACATGACTATTAGATAAGTCACTAGGTATACAGCAATAAGATACATCTAACAAGAATGGGAAGCCAGCCATCAAATCTTTACCTGTGTGAGTAGGTTTTTCATGGATAATGGTACTGGAATCAATGCAGTTCCCTCAAATCTCTTCCAGGATAAGGACCATTGTCCTCAAATTTTAAAAGGCTCACTTGCATTTTAATGGTCCTGACATTTTAACACTAATGAATCATCTTAGCTGAGAGAAATTATTATTGTTTCAGCTATGTCACCCTTACTCTGGAGATACTTCAAGTTTAGCTACTTGGAAGAGCTGAGTCTGGCTATATATCCACATAGGAGCTGCCAAAGTGATATTAGGACTCAAGGTGCAGTTTCAGCACACAGCAACAACATCCACTGTTCAAGTCAGAGACCACCCGGAGCAGACTGAGATGCTTCTGGACGGCTTTTCTGGCCTTACTTTAATAGGAATCATGGCAGTAGGACACAGTTGTGAGACTATTAACCCTCAGAAGTACTGCCTCCTGTGGAGTCCAGACACAGGCTGAGACATGGGAATGTCCAAGTAATCCAAGATCCCATAGTTTGAAGATGGCCACAGATGTCAGGACATCTGGACAAGTTCTCATTCAGCTAAAGTCCCCTAATGCTGCAAAAACTAATGTTCTTGTAACACATGCTCTAAGTACATAGGAATGGAGAGATCCAGAGAAGTGTTTAAGCAGTCCTGCACCAGTGTTGTACTGTACAGGTTCTGTACCTAGTACAGTTTAGAGCAACTTAATTCATTCCTCTGGGTGTCCCGAACTTTAATAGATTGCAAAGACAAAACCATTCCTTCACTGCCCAAACACGCCTCCATAAAATCAGGGAATAAACACAAACAAGCCAACACATTGATCCTAATGCTATGGAACAACTTCATGCAACATGCAGGTAAGGCACCCACTTTGGTAATCAGATAATTTTGTATCTTGCTTTGTAACCAAGACATCAGTGCAAATCTGATTTACTAAACCAGGGAAAAGGCTTACTGTCCTATGAATGACAAGTAAGTAATGTTGTTTTAACAACTCGTTTTCTAGTGTTCAGACCTTTATTAGAACCTGTTGGTAGCAAAACTGTTCCAGTCAGAGTTTAAACTTAAATTTCTTAATTCAATCATCCCACATGTGTCCTTAAGATTCAGATAGCTGTTTACTCCTTCTGACATGAACTAAAATAGACAATTTATGTGCAGATGCAGATTCACCATCTAACATTTAAGATTCACTAATGAAGCTTTCCTCGGTTTATTACAAAAATTACAGAAACAATCTAGGTTTGGAGAAAATCAAAAGTAGAAAGTAACAGTAAAGATCTTGTCGTTTATTCCTGGCTGCATGACTGTCCTGTAAATTAGCTTTTGGAAAACAGGCTTAATTCTCTGCCTTAGCTTCCTGCACGCAATAAGTACAGCAGACTTTCACATGAACACTGTGATAATTAGTCAGTTGGTGTGATAACAGTACTTCCCAGGTATTTTCTACACTCTGTGAAATATTTTGTCCTCTACCAGATGAATTGCCTGTGCAAGTTTCAAGAATCTGTGTAGCTGTATTCAGGCATATATACAAGATTTGCAGCAATAACACCTGACAGAAAGCTTATTACGTTTAATTGTAGAAAAATAGCTTTGAAAAATCCACTACCTTCACCAGTGAAACACTGACTTCACTCCAAACACTCACACTGCTTGTGCATCTGTAAAATACAAATACTGAGCAGCTCTAAGGAGTCATAAAACAATGTTGACAATAATAGTTCCCTTGATTGTTGTATATCCTCTTAAACTGATGGCTGAGAGCAATGGACCAAATTAATCCCTCATGTAACTCCATTGAGTTCTGAGAAGTTATTGCAAGGATGAATTTGGTCTAGCGTGTACAATCTCAGGAATTGTTTACACTTAATGGTAATTCTTTGAACTGCTAACAGTCCTTAGAGAAAACGATTGTTGATTTTATTAACCTTTTAGGATTTGTTTTATTTTTTTTAATTTTGGTTCAAAATGGTTGAAGGCATAAAAACATCAGTGGACAGAAAACTTCTATGTGAAGGTCCTTCTGTTCTGAAATGTTTAGTTCATGGAGGCCTTCCGCATAAAGGTTCCCAGACAGAAGAATGTTTGTTTCACATCATCCCGAAGAGGGAGCAAAGTAAATAAAACCTGTTCAAGCAAACTGTCTCCAATGAACTCTCCTGTCACTAAGGGCTGGATGCTCTGCTTGGGCAAGACACACTGGAGGAGGCAGTCAGCTCACCTTCCTAGTGAAGGACAGTGCGGAAAGCTTTTGGCTCCTCTCTCCAGGGAGTGATCCACTGACATTTCTCCAGGGGGACTGAGTGGACTTTTCAAGGCTGAACATTTTGTAATGCATTCTTTACAAAGCCCACAGAACCTCTCTGTACTTGTCCTCCAATGTGCACAACTATTACATTCTACTTTCAATAACATGACCTTCACTGTATTATCAGAGTTTCTGAAAACAAGAGAAAGTAAATAAAAAAGCCATATCTCTGCATGAAAAGGGAGCATAGAATACAAATAAAATAATAATAAATATACATGAAAAACTAATACATTGATCTGTTCCAGAATGCATTGCATGTGTTAAATTTATTGTGCAGCAGGGGCTAAGTCCTGCTGTGCTTTATGCAGGCATACACAAGTGCTGGTCTTGTTCCCCAGGGCAGCTCACTGGAACAGCAAACATTTCTCATACCTGCCTGAGCCACATGCAGAACCCACCCAACACATCTCCAAACAATATAAAGATCCCAGATGGATTCAGTCTGCCAAGGAGGACACCTTCTCCTCAGCCACTGCATTCTGCACTGCACAACCCGTGCCTAAGGTTGGTCTTAGTCCCATAATAAAGACTTCTCCTGCCTTCCTGTCCCCTACAAGCAGGAAACATGATGGAGAAACCCTGAGCCTGATAGCACCTTTTTCACTTCTTTCCCAATACTGGTGAAGAAAGATTTAACTAGAGATTAATACTACTAAAAGGAGCAAGTAAAAACACGTGCATTATGTTGTATGTTCAAGGAGAGAAAACGTATCATGTAGTAAAACCTCACTTTCTATGAATTTCCATCCAAAAATTTCCATGACAAAGCACTATTATACACACAGGTGCTTACAGAGGAACCACAACAATGTGATTGAGGTTAAGAGTTTGCATACCACAGTTTCATCAGAGGAATCCATTTTTCAGCTTCTTTTCATTAATTTGTTTTAATTAATTTTTATGAAAATCACTTCAGTAATTTAGCACTTTAATAAAAACGAAGTACACAGGTTTGGGACTTTTTTTAGCAGCTAAAATTAAAATAAAATCATCTCATTTCTTGAAACACATTGAGGAATTACTTGAAGCACTGGTAAGACCTCTTACAGACTTGGGAAGGGAGAACGGGACAAAGCTGGAGCAATTAATCTATACAACAACAGTTGCCAGGAGCCAGACCAGTGTACTGGGACCTGTGGCAGTTCCTTTGAAGGGCAGCATCCACCCAGTTGTCTGCTTGACATCAGGCATGCCTGGCCAGTGGACAACCCCAGCAATTAGAGTTAAGAGCACCCTTCTGTTCTCACCCTCCACCTTAGTCCAGATACAACCCAGTGAGTTGGCTCCTATGGGGCTTGTTCTCATTGTGCTTATATTGGAATGATTAGGGACTTTATCCTTTCAGATGCGAGAGGGAAATCCAATACTTTGGGTTTGTTTTTTTTTTTAAAGTCACCAAGCTTAATGGAACCAGGGGTTGAACGTACCTTTAATGAAAGATCCTTAAAAACATTGGAGATACACATAAATCTCAGTGGATCGCAAATGTGAAACTTCCCATTTTAACTCTGGATAAGGAATGGACACTTCTGCTGACTTCTGATTCAGCTCCAGACACCAAATTTGTTATGATGTAATGAAGTGCAACTCCACTGTTATCAGCTGTCAACAGACTTCTTCCTACCACGCCAGCAACAAATTTGGCCCAAGAGCTGGGGAGTCCACAAGCTTGTATCAAGAGCAACTACAGCAGCTATTTTAAGCTGGATAGATCTCTTATTGTTTTAGATGCTCTAGGATTGCAAGGTCGTAAACCTATGCTATCAAATCCACACGGGTGCACTGAGCCAGACTTTGCCCTTTGATGCATGCATCCAACTGCCATTGAAACTGTTGGACGCCAAGCACATCTGAAAGTGGAATACTGCCCATACGGTTTAAATTGGCTTAATTCCTCTAGTACATGCAGCCTGTTGCTCCACATTTTATTTATTAGACAGTTTCATTTGGGTTTTTTACTTGTTTATTTTGTGTGCTGAAGGCTTTTTGCTGTCCTTTTTAGTATTCAGGACTTAATGTTATTCTGATTTGAATAAAACGCATCTTATTATTTAACTGAGCTCAGAAACACCACATCACCCAATGCACTCTCTGGTTCAGATGTATTTTAACATATCTCTCCAAAGAATCATAAATAAATACAGCAAGATATAGTGTTAAATAGTCTTTCCAAGTGCTACAGACAGTTTTTTTCATATAATTGATTTTGTACTTGCAAAACTAAAATTATTCAAGATCACTAACAGATCAATTCTGAAAGCTTGTGATTAACTACAACCACACTCTAGTGCAGGAGGAACACAGTGACACAATGCTTCTAACCTCAATCCTTCAAAACCAAGGAATTTACATACATGCGTATATGCCAACATAAAAGTGTGCATGTGCACTTTGGCAGTTCTTTAACTGCCTTTCTTTCTTTAACATAAGGATTTTCCATTCATTGTCTTCTCTGCCATTTTCAAGGTTGAAAATATTTTGGTTTGGGTTTTGGTTTGGTTTTTTTTTTTGTGGAAGCTGAGATTTGTTAACGTTCACCTGTCTCCACGAGTTTAAGCTTTGTATAAAAAGTCAAAGGACAAACTACTTGATATTGTGAACTCCTATGGTAGTCAGTAGCTTTACATGCCATGTTGCTATCTTAAGTGGCAAGCACAACTTGGAAGGCTAGCTGCAGGCATCCTATCGCCAGAGTAGCACTGGACATTTGTGTATACAAACAGGCAAGCTTATGCTACATATGTTTTTGTATGTAGCCAGAAGTTACAGCCAGTTTATAAAAAAATGCTGATTTTCAATAAGAAATGCCTTTACTGCTCCTGTAAAAGAGAGATTCACTCAGTTATAGTTGAGCCAAATTTAGATTGGCTTCATATCCTCTTCACTAGATGCAAATTTCTGATAAATGCTTATGACCTCGATGGGTTGCTTTTGTCACCACTTGTGCACAAGAGCAGCTTTACTTCTGCTGCCTCGGTAGTGTCTGCCATGCAGACTTAAGTGTAAATGACTGTATCTGCACAGACTTCAGTGGATTTATGCCAATTTATACCAGCTCACTGGCTCAGTGTGATTCCTATTTCTCATCACGTACTCCTTTTTTATATCCTGCTATAATTCCAGTGGAGTAATTGTGAATTTGTACTGGCAAATAGGAAAAGATATCCAAATTACCTAAGATGGTCAGAGAATGATACAAAAACCAGCAAAAGCATCTTCAAAAAGTCCTAGCTTAAGCTTTTACAGTACGATACTATTTTGTCAAGCAAACTTATGCAATTGCTTTCTCGGCCATCCATCCAAATGTTATTTTCTAATGCTTGTGTGTGTGCCTCTAAGTCCACAAAGGGAAAAGAAAATATTACTCTAAAATGGTACTGCCTAATTTTCTTGAATACATAATTCATCCAATATGGATTACAGCAGCTCAGCTTTAACTTCGAAACAAAAGAAATCCACACAAAAGACGATAAATCTGCATTACACATGGTACTAAAATGGTCCAATGGATTTATAGATGTTTACAAGTTTGCAGAGTGTGACACAACGTCCACCAGAAATTTGATATTCACAGCACAAAACATCATAAACATATGTCTGCAACTACAAAGGGTCCTTTTTCTGTGGGGATCATTGTTAAAATTGTCTGCAGAACATAAACCTTAAGTTGTAAATGCTACTCCCCATTTATTCTCCAAGACATAACAAATGAGGAAAGAAAAGCAGAGATATGTTTGTAATTGAAAATGCTTCCCAGGAAATGATCTGTACAGGAACATCATTCTCATTCCATTAACTGCTGACTCCAAGCCAACCATTTGTAAAAGTAAATAAATATGCAAACTGGCTGACAACAATGTGCCTGCCTTTAATGTTACCGCATTAGTACCCAGTCTCCAAAAAGGAATCTATTTTCTTTTCTCATTTCTCCATTAAACCAAACATGGCATACACACAAAAACAATGGGAGAAATGCTGTTCACAAAAAAAGAATGGGAGAAATGCTATAATTTAATTTTTATGTATGCAATACAAATTAAATTCTTATTGCCTTGAACTTTCTTTAAAGTCCAAAGCCACTCTGAAGTACCTCAGTGACACTTATCGTTCTGTTCCTTTTTAGCAATTAACAGGGGAAAAAAAACCCTCCAGAGACTGACGGATCTCTGGTCTGAGTAGATAAAAAACAACAGCAAAACAGGGAGCAAACACAATCCTTTTAAAGAATACACGTGATTTTCTTTGCCATGTCACAAGTAGCTCTGTTAAGCCTTACATGTTTTCCCATTTCATTTGAGATAAAGTTTCTTTCTCAGAATTTTCCTGTAGTTTCTAAGAGTTAACAAGTGGTGCGGCGTTGAGCTAACACAGATGCCAATCATTCCATTCATTCCTTCAACACATCTCAGCATATCTTTTAAAATACATAAGCAGTATCCACAGATGTTTCAAGAAGCCTATCACTCTATAGGAGTGTTTATCACTGAAAAAACCCCAAAGATGGCACTGGGAACAGACAGGAGTTTAAATGGCACTGATTTTTCACCAACCTAAGAACAAACCACACATATGAGAAATGTTGTGACCATTCCAAGTGTTTATCAAAATGTGCTGCACTGAATCTGATCCCAGCCTGAAAACTCTTCAAGCAGTCTCAGATATGATGGTAATGTCTTTGTGCAAAAGATACACGCTACTAGCTGGTCTATACATGGTATCCCTAAATGCAAAATATTTTACTGAAAGACATCCTTTGACAGATAAGGTTTCCAAATTATTGAGATATGTATTAAAAGAGCTCACAACTGATTTACTGAATATCTCAGAACTACATGGAGTGCTTGCAGCTATATGGAGACACAAGGGAGAGCATTTGCATCCTTCTCATTGATATTTCATTATTTCTTGAGTTATAACAAATCTGCAGGTAGCAACACGCAGAAGAGAGTCAGACAGACCTCTTGGTGTAGTTCTAACCCAAAGCAAGTGGAGGCAACTGTTCATCCTCTACCCTCACCAGCTTGCTACAACATTTTTTTCCAAATATTGTGGAGTGGAGAAGCTGATTTTACGGGACTGACTTGGTGATACAGGACCATATCACCAACCAGCTAATAGTAATAGCAGCTACTCCAATAACAACGAGGTGCTCAGGCAGAAAAGACAAAACCAAAAATCTGTTCCGAGTTGTCTTTCCCAGCTCAACAAGTTCTAGCTATTCCTAAGAGAAAACCCCAAAATAGTTCTTAGGAATGTGAGGGCACACTAGCAGCAAGCTGAGGATTTCCTGAATTTTTTGCTCCTTTCTTCTTGTGTAAATAAGCCTTGTTTTTGAAGGAAAAAAAATTAAGTGTCAGACCCATTGCATCTCAGTAATCTAGATGACTACTTTTTCTTCTTGGAAGAATTAGAAAAATGACTACATTCACTATAAAGTTAAAGTTCCTTTTCAGGGACTGTGAATTGGTTTATGTATCACTCAAGGGCACTATTTTCAAACTGCAATTCTTAGAGCTACTTGTGTTTTAAATATAAACATCTGGTCACCTTCAAGGAATGACTTTCCAACAAAAGATCAAAAGATGTGTAGTAAGTGGCAGAGTATTTCTACACCCCAGAAGGAAAAAAACCCAAAATCAAAACCACCTTATAACATCTTCTGAGAGTTCCTCAGGCTTCACGATCTTTCTATGGCATCAAAGTCAACCATGATAAAGTTTGAGGGTTACAGGAAGATGGGATAACAGTTAACCTGAAGAAATTAAAATAATAATGAATAAAAGTATGCAGATTTTTACTTATTTGTATAACTGGTAGCTCACAGTCCATGCTTTGCTACCTTCTGTATAAATTCTGAGCTAACCATGGTTCAGTACGAAAATTCAGTATAACAAATGAGAATTGACTTGCAACATCCAATTCTTTTCTTCCTCTCCATTTTAAAGATATTGAACTTCTTGCTACATTTAATATTTGTGCCTAACAAAGGGTTTTTAAAAGTCTCTGCAGCAGGTACTAGAGAACTGAAGTTCCTTTTCAAGGATAGAATTATGATCTAATTTGGGAACTAGGATCTAGACAGGCCTTCAACATGGAAAAAATAAGCTGTGGCTTTGGCTGGACCTACAGAAACCCAGCTATATTTTTAAAGAACATGGGCTGGATTTGGTGAAGGGCAGAAATATATCTCACCGTATTGAAGAGTAAATTACTCTTTGGGGTTCTCTTGAACGCTGTGGAGGTCAGTGTGCCTTTTACAGCAGAAAACCTTCAGGTCTGGACTGTTACAGAAAGGGCTACAGAAAAGGTAAACTCGTTTCTCCAGCCTTATTTGATATGAGAGTGCTCATCAAGATGTATAATTGACAAGTGGAAGTCCTCCTGTTCTTACATAGCCAGACAGGTGAAGGGTCATTTTGGAGAAGGAGAGGAATATATTAGGGCTGTGGCAGAGGAATATATTAGGGCTGTGGCAGTCCCTGACCAGAGAGAGGACTTCACTCAGCTGGCATAAATCACAGTGTGATGTGATCAATAATATGGCTGTGGTATTCTTCTAAAACACATCTATACAAAAGCATAATATGATAACACTAGACAGAACTTCGGTGCACAAACTGGAAACTATGTTTGGCTTGGGAAAGCAGAATTAGCTCTCAGTTTGCACAGGAAATAAATCAACAGTTCCCAGTCTAGGTTCTCAAATCCCTTAATCAGAATTCATTAGTTTAACAACCCATCACCAGAAGAAAACAGCATTATCCCATTCTGCAGCACAGAAAGTGACGCACTTCTAGTTTAAGGGATACACTTACATGTTTCCTCTCCAGAGACACAGACTGCATTTAAAAATACAGCCTTAAAAACCTGTCTGTATTGTTACACTTAGCCTGACACAGAATAGGCAGCAGCACCAGCACCTCATTTCCCAAACCTGTAACGTAACAAAGAGAACACTCTTCATATAACCAGTAGTAATGATTTTCATCCAGACCTGTGCCTCATCCCTCATGGGCACTGCCTGGTCCTCTCTTTTGCATTCCTGATCTTCCTAATTTCCTTATAAAATTTAAACAGCTGATCCAACTTCCAAATGTCGCATCTCAAAAAAAATCACTGAACTGTTCATCTGAACATGGTGTTCACATGTTTCTTATCATGAAACAAGCTGCAAGCAATGTAAGCACCAGCACTGTAAGGGTAAACCCACAGCTCTGAATTGCACACGCACTGCAACCATTTTTTCCACTAGAACTTAAACAAGCTGTAAGTTTGGAGCAACACTTACTACCACTTGTCAGACAAGGAAAATACCTCTATGTAAAATCCTACCTGCTAAATATATGTCATGGGTTGCTGTCATTACCAATGTACAAACTCCCATCTGCAAAACACTCCCCCCAAGAGTAGCTGTGGCTAAATCTCCCACTTTGCAGGTGAACACACCAAACGGCGATTCAATCACCCATATGCATAACCTTATATGGGTTCTACTTCATAGCATTAATACATTCAGTGTTTCCCAGAAATAATCTGCAGCGTTCAGTTGTTGATGTCATCAATGAGTTTACGTTAATATTCCTATTAGAAAGTGTTTAGTACTACAGAATTCTCATTTTCATAAGCACAAATATTAAGACGTATCTACTGTATAATTCGTAGCCCATTTGAAAATTGCTATCTCAAGTATGTTTTTCACCACAAACAGCAATCTTCCTTGAGTAAAAATTCAGCTGATAAAAATCACTGTTATCACACTGGATCCAGTATTACTTAAGGATTGAATTTGTACCAAACTGAATTTAATAGAAACATAGATTCTTACGAAGTACCACTAAGATGAAGCAGCTAATTCTTTCTCGTTCATATTGCAGAAATATTTTCGTGGAATAGCATTCAGAATAAACAAACTACTGCATTTTCTTCCTCTTTTTAACCGGGAAAAATGCAGTCTGACAAAGACAATAAACTCCCACTCTTACCTTCAAAATATTACAAAACAAAAATAACTACCATTGCAAAAAATATAAGGTCAGAAAACAATACTCGTGAAGTATCACAGAAACAAAGATGAAAAATAACCGAATAAGCCAATTTAGTCTCCTACCTTTAGGGCAAAATGCTCCACAGCCCATCATCGGGTCGCTGGGCCACCCTCATAGTGTATCCCAGGGAGAACAGCAGTCTTTCAGTTGTCTGAAGCCCCTTGCTCTGCAGGCCCCTTTGCTGCTGCTCTTCAGAGAAGCTGTATTAGCTTTAGAGCCTGTTTTCCAACAGAATGGTCCAAGCACATCACAACTCTCAGCTCAGAGCATCGCTTCAGTACAAGTGACTGACTGCCTATATAATTTAATACAATGCCACATGAGACTCACAGACCATCTGCAAAAAAAACTAAATCTGCTTTTTGCAGCTTGGTAAGTTGCATTCTGAAAGCTGGGATACAGTTTTGACTGTGTGCTTTTGTTACCAGTTGTATAACTCAACAAAATGCTCAAACAGCAAGTGTAAAGCACGTTTTCACTGATCGCAGTCCATTTCTGCTGCAGGTAACTCGTACCTTTTCCTCTTACAACTGAATAAAGCCACAATTCCCATGTAAGAGTAGGAAGGGTCTAGGCACAGGCACGGCAATACTGGAAGGGATACTTCCTTCCCTTTTTTTGTGAAACAAAGGCTAAAATAATTAGCAAAATTCACATGGAAGGAGGATTAAGCTGAGGTTGTTTAGCCTGGAGAAGAGGAGGCTGAGAGGAGACCTCATTGCTCTCTATAACTACCTGAAAGGAGGTTGTAGAGAGGAGGGTGCTGGCCTCTTCTCCCAAGTGACAGGGGACAGGATGAGAGGGAACGGCCTCAAGCTCTGCCAGGGGAGATTTAGGCTGGACATTAGGAAAAAGTTTTTCACAGAAAAGGTCATTGGGCACTGGAACAGGCTGCCCAGGGAGGTGGCTGAGTCACCTTCTCTGGAGGTGTTTAAGGCATGGGTGGACAAGGTGCTAAGGGGCATGGTTTAGTGTTTGATAGGAATGGTTGGACTCAATGATCCGGTGGGTCTCTGCCAACCTGGTTATTCTATGATTCTATGAAAAAGCTAAAGAACAGGGGAAAGGAGAGGTATGAATCATCAAAAGAATAATAAACTACTGGTAAGCAAAGAACTAGTTTTAAAGGCTATGGAACCTTCAAAAGAGGGACAGTAATGAAAAGTTAATTTAACGCAGTTACTTACTTGGGCTAAAAATCAAATTGCTACGAAGTTTTCTACAGACTAGAACTTTTCAGAAGCTGTAAAATGTTTAAGTGTCTGTTTCAACTTGGAGCAGGATGAGGGACATGACACATGCCTGGCTCATTTCTAAGCCATGGAAAGCAGTTGCCTTTCTAGTTTCCAAATGAACTTAATTTAAAATACCACGGCCAAATGACAAATATGGAGAACTGAGAGGTATTTACTGTTTAGGGCTCTTGCTACATGACATTCCTTCTCCAGGTTTCATATCAGATGTGATTCTTTGAAGGAAAAGACACAGAGCTCTTATCAGTGTTCTGAAAACACATTCTTCGCCAGTTCTAAGTAGTCTCTTATTCACACCAGCCTGCAGCTACTGGGTCACTCCTAAAAGCAGCTTTCCCCTGCCAACAGTCCTATTTCATGTTGTACTCACAAGCACTAAAGGGGGTCCCCATTCTGACTCCTGGAGTACCACTGCCTTCTGGCACTGGGAAACCAGATTGCTGAACTGCTGAATAACAGCATTCAATTACAGGACAATACTGGCAGTTCTTTACCAAGCCTTCCTCTTCTCAATTTCTGAACAGGATGGTTAAGTTTCTAACATACTTTACTATGGGAATCCCATGTAGAAGGTAACAACAGCTAATGGAAAACCACACTCCACTTGGAACATGAAGGAGATGACCAAGTTAAGAAAATTCAGAAAGTCTGAAGCCACAGCAACCTGCACCCTCAATTCAACCTATGCTATAAGGGATTACACCCATTTGTAAAGTGGCACCTCTTTGCATGCACAAAAGATATCTGTCTTACAAAAATAGTAAATCAAAGCTGTTCTTTTATAACGACTTTCTATACCTACAGTCATAGCCAAAAGATCACGTCATCATGTTGAGGTAAACTGTTCTAATAGGTGTAGTTACAATAGTGTAAGAAAGCTGCAAATTAGCTAGAGCAGAGCTGCTTTCTCAGAGAGCACGACACGGCAAGAAGGTGACAACAGCAGGTCTGAAACACATAGCCTGGGGACTGAGTAGAAGAATTTCTAATCATACTTTCTATAATCCATTTTTACTTGCCACAAACATAAATTTACCAGAACTTAATTTCTAATTCCTGTAATCTAACAGCAACAACAATAACAACAAAACCATCATTCAAAAATCCTGTGCACTCCCCCTTTCCCTTGGCAGAAGTCACTGCAGGGAAAAACACAACACTGGTAAGCTGCTTTCGGCTTAGAGTTTCCCAAACTGTTCCTAAGGGTTCACTTTCAACCCCACAATTTTCAGCTTTGTAAAAACAGAAGTAAAGCCAGGGAGGACTAAAGTCTTTTTCAAGCGGTTTTGGCCATCAATACAGGAAACAATTCAAAGGCAACATGACACTGATAGCTTAATTTGTGAAAATGGATAAATACCATATCTGCCACATAGCACATTAACCCATGTAACAAATAAATACAGAAATAGCACTGCAATACTTGGTTAAAAGGTTTTGGTTCACAGAGGAGGAAATTCAATTAAAGCATGTAATGTCAATTACTGTCATTTGCAATTTTATTTTGCTTCTCCAGAAACAATACAGATGCAGGATTCTACAGTTACCTGCATGTTTGATGCAAATGGGATAAAATTATCTCGGTTCTGAGAAAATCCAGATAGTAGTAAGAAAAAAATGCATTTTTACCTAACCTCATTCATGGATCTTCTTCAAAGTGTTGACTGCATGAGGGCTGACATGCCTGCAATTTAAACATATAAGCCAACAACCCAGACCTGAAACAAGACTTTTATGTTTAAAAAAATTGTGTTAAGTCATCAGAAAGGTTGGGAGGGGAGTAACAACCTAATTCTCAGCTACTGCAAATGGGCACAGCCTTACTAAAGCCAACAGAAGAGCTCTGATTGATATCAGAAGAGAATTTGGTTTACTGTTTACACTGATTCATTTCAATTGAAAAATTACAGGTCTGGGTCCTTAGTGCTTCTGTCTCCTTCCCTGTGTAAAAGTGACAGAAACCTAGGAACCATATAGAAAACTGCAAGTATCTCACCACCACAGTAATAAACATCGCCAAATCTCATCAGTCCTTCTCCTTTTCCACATGCAACGCACTGCAGTACTAGCAACCATTTCTGCTTTTACACAAACTGCTTTGCAGCAGTAGAGCTCAGTGCTGTGCAGAAGCACCTTGCCCATGTTGTGTTCTGTTGAAGTCAGGAAATAATAACAGAAATGGATGAATTAGACTTACTGTTGGTGAAATACATGCCAGCTATATTTCTACATTGCAAACTACGATCCAAGTTACCACTAAAATCAGCAGGAGATAATATGATGTGTAGATCTCTGAGACGTTTTCCTTTAAGTACCAGCACCTCTAAATATGACAAGCATCCTGCCTTTGAAAATTCATACTTTCCTCAATAGTACAATGCTACAGTAAAACGGTGATTAGAATTACAGACAAAACCAATCAGATGCTTTCTGATGTCTCTAAATGACACACACAAATTGTGTGTATCAGGTTCCCCCAGGCTATTTCAGGACGCAGAACATAAAATCATGCAGATTCATTACAAAAAGTCTAAATCTAATCTACTTAAATTTAAAATGCCTGGAATCACATAAATGGAAGATGAGAAGACAAGCTCGTATGTTATACATAAGCAGAAACAAGAATCACACAAACTAGGAGTCACATAAAATGCACAGTTACCATGAAATTATAGGTCAGATCTCTGGCAGTGCCAAAGTCTACTGGTGTATAACCGTAGTGAGCAAAGAAGTGTTTCCAAACTGCCTTCGTGACTTCCCCTGTTCTCTGAAGGATGACAGGAGGCAGGCCACTGGGATTTCAGGGGTGGCTTTGGGGGTGGGAGTGACACTTAAACTCCTGCCCCCATTCACTGGGGCTAAAATACAGAAGTGACGAGTTCCAAAACACAGTGTGTAATGCAAAGGGAAGAGGTAAATACCAGTTCTTCAGACATACAAATTATAAAATTGAGTCCTTCATAAATAACACAGGAGAATGTTGACAAATGTCACTCAAAAGGGGCAATTCCAACTAGACTTAGGTGAAAAATGCAAAAAATTAGACTATTGACAAAAATAAAATACCACTAACATGACACAGTTCACCTATCACGTAACTGACAATTGGCTAAAAATATGCTGACAAGATCCTGAGGGATTACAGCTCCCCCAGTATGTTACTATTATTTGTAGTGCACCTTGCAAGGCCCACATGTTACCAAATGCAGGCAAGCCCATTGCCTTTTTCTCTAAACACAGAGAGGAAAAAGAATTACGTTATAGCTATTAAAAACCTCAGACTTTTTTTATGCCATATATAATAAACTGGACGTGCACACAAAATCAGATCATTTGGAACACTGAATAATACTCTCTCTCCCCTAATGAGCAAGTCTCATTCCCTGCCATTAAATCAAGACATTATCAGGTCTAACACTTTCACATAGAGCTAGGCTTGCTGACTTGTTATGTGCTGACATTTTAAACTGAATGCAGGAATTACTCTCCTCTCATTTTCTAAGCCATGCTGGATCAAGGTCTAAGCAGCAGCAATATTACTGAAAATACAGAAATGACCTCAAAGTCAGCAGAATCTCAGAAGCATAAAACTAGTGTGCAGATCAGATCTAAACCATAACTACAGCTATTTCTCTAGTGGCACAAAAATATTACTCAGCAAGAGTAAAGGCAGCACAATTGGTAACGAAATAGCTTACTCAGTGCTATAGTATTGTTTCTCAAGTGAAAAACTACAGTGTACTGATTTACAAGGATGTCCAAAATCAGCTCAAAGTTTGTGCTAGAGTAAGGGGAAAGAAAACCCCTTGATTTATAGACCTGTGCATTACCAACCTCCTCTTTCTTGTTAGTTGCTCTCTCCCTTCCATTCATCCTTCATGTTACTTGAGTTGGATTTCCTTTAGTCCTGGGTCCTATTCACTAAACTCCATTAATATACCAATTCCATCCTGAGATCTTTTCTAGAATACTGCCAAGCTGGCAATATGGTCCCTGAGAGACTACTTTCTCTGAAATGCAGTAAGCTATGTATTGACACACCACTGTTCCCATGCAGTTTTGCACCTAAGCAGTGAACTGGATAGCAGTTCCATATGTTGGAGCTGTTACACTACTCTGGAAAATTGTATTACTTTGGGTAAATAAAAAGCTAAGAGCAGCAGGAAAAATATCATAAAAATGCAGCCGAATTTGTTTCATCCTGCCTCCATCAGCAAATTTGGTCTATAGCCTCTGCATATGAGTCATGCAATTGCTTTAAAACTTGCAGTGATCTACATTTTCAGGATAGGAAGTTCAAAGCTTATATTTCTATTCCCCAACCATACATTATTTTTCTCCATACACAATTTCTTGACAATTATCTATGGACTAAAATATATAGGTATCTTTTTTTCTACTTTGTGGTGCACATTAACCAAAACCATTCATCTCAATAACCAGTCTCTGTGTTCTTGGCAGAGTATAAATGGTGTGTAGGTTATTCCTGGAACCATGCTAGGCTGCTGTTCTCATCATAGTTTTAGTCATGGAAACAGGCTTTTACCAAGACAGACATTGCTTGTGAAAAAGGAAATTCCCAGCATATCTGTCAGAAATGAGAAGTGGTAGGGTACACCACCTGAAAAACAGAAGTACCTAATATTTAGACAGTTATGTTCATCAGAAGACTTTAGGTTGTTCTACAGATCAAGCAATGCTTGTTAGAGTTTAGGGTTTATGTCCTGCTGAGAAAGCACCCACGCTATTCACAGTCCCTCTGCAACACAGCTTCGCTCCTTGAGTTCTACACTTATGAAGATGAAGAGCAACAAATCAAAATACCACACGAGCACCAGAAAAACAGAGACCATCTCGCCCATTACGTGCACACAGACTATTTCTGATTCCACATCCAGTAACCTAACTTTCAATTAGTTTTGCAGATAAAATCATTAGTACACATGCTACTGCTTTGCTGCCATCCTGTTGATCAGAAGCAGGGACTAATTCCCACTGAGGTGACTCCAAACCAAACAGAATTATTTCTGGACTTCTATAAGCTGTTGCAGAATTGCATTAAAGCTTCAGTGAACTGGACAGCCTATTTCCAAGAATTTAGAGAACTTCTACTATGTGGGCACACTCTGGAACGGTGAGATAAAAGGTAACCGGCTCTCTAGGTGTAAACCTACTACTCACTCTACATCTTTGAAATATGGATTTTAATCCCAGAAATTGTAGTGCCAGAGTTCAAAGTACATGGTCTGTTCAAGGAGCAATCTGATGCTCAGTATGTGGGTGACCTAACACTTCCCTGTGTGTCTTACAGGGATCTGCTTGAAATCATTGTCTGCTATGAAGAGCTAGTAGAAGAGGCTACTTTTCAGTTTCTGTAAACATGATTAGTTGGGTGTTGGGGTCCACAAACCTGTGTTTTCTATAGTCTATTTGACTACACTTGAAATATTATGAGGAAGGTCTCACTGACTTGAAACAGATCACTTATTTCCTTTGTGATGCAAGCTTGTAAGAATCATAGTACAGATCTAGATACAAGTATGTTGACTTCACCCTCTAAGGACCAAGCTAGAAATTACTGTATTGGTTAGCTGATTAAACTCTCTGCCTTCTTCCTATAAAATTTAGCAAATAATCCCTTCATTGAGTAAGGGGGTAAAAACATACCTCCACAGCTAAATTCTATGCAGGCTCTATATCTCCAGCACATGCCTCTGTAGGATATTTTATAACAACAAAAGCAGTGTTACACACCAGTCTTGACTCCATTGTGTGGCACTACTCTTCTTCTCTGCACTCTTGCCCAGATAATGAGAACTCTTCCATCGTATTTTTCAAGAGTACTAACAGTGGTAAACCGTTTTGCTTTATCTATCCAGCAATCTCTGGGGGTCTTGTGAACCATGTGTTGGCAGCTGATCTGTGTTCATCCCTGGAAAACCTTGCTTTAAAACTATCTCAGGAAGCATTCAAACTTTAACAGATCTTAGTATTTATTTCTTGTCTGAATGAGTTAAAACACAGGTGAGTCTCCCCCGCTGAATAATCAGGATAAAAAATGATGTCTGTGACATATCTGGATCAGTTTTAGAACTCTGCTGCAAAATCTTATATCTGTTAAAAAGTTAATCCTAGTTTTTCTTTTAGGTCTCCAGATAAAACCATGGACCTGAAAGCTTCTTCTGGCAGTGCCAGAAGGTTCTTCAAAAGTTTCCATTTTCCTAAGTACTCAAGGGCATGTCAGGCAAATGCTGCCCTTTGCTACTTGTGCAGTCCAATTGCAATTAGGTTAACTAGTCCGTTGCCAGAGCCAGGATGGCATCTAAACACTTTTCCACAGCTGTGGTTGCTCTTTAACATCAACAGGAAGAAGAAAGCAAAATCTTAATTTGGCATAGAGGTAAGCATCTGAAGCCACAAATGAAGGCCAACATGATTCTGCTGTTTAAGAACTACAGTGGCACTTTAAGCCTCATGATAGCACTTTAATGCAGATAATAGTCATCACCACTGTTTTATGGAAAAGAGACAAAAGAGAGAACTTGCATGCAGCCTCAGAACAGAACCAGGACTAGCACTCAAGAGCTGTTGGGTCCCAGACACAGTCTGAGTCCACCTCAGCAGCAGCTCCCCATCCTGTCTAAGCTTCACCAACTCACCACAGCATCGCTCTCCTCTCACCCACTTTATCCTGATTCAAGCTGGACACCTCCTGAACACTCCTGTCACCTTGTCCAACCCCTTGCCCCCACCAAGGCCGTTGTTTGTTGTCACATTGCCTCTCCCCCACTCTGGTGCTGCTGCTGCCACTTCCCCCCATCCTGCGCTCTCCTGGCTTCCCCCTTTTCCACCCTGACACTGCTGGCACAAAGCCAGAGCTGGCATGGCCAACAGATCTTGTTTTCCAGACACTGCAGGGAGCAGAACCAGAAGTTAAACCATGAAAAACAGTGCCCCATGCTGCCAATCAAATTCATTATATTTTGAGTGCATGTAATAAAAATATGAAAAGGACTATTGATTCTCACTTGTCCCACTTAGTGTCACCTTAAACTGACCGTTTGAACTTTGCCTTAGAAGTCTGTTGCCAGTATTAACCCCTGATTTTACATTACATTCTAGACTGTGTACTTCTCACCATAATCTCCCGCCTTCTGTGATCCCTGTAAAATAAGTTTCCTGACAATTTTTTTTAAAGTCTTTAAAAAAATATTAGAAAGAATCTGGTAGTCTATGCTTCCAGAAACCAATGCTGTCAGAATAAAGTTTAGAAGCACGGCATGGGCAAAAGAAAATATTTCCTGGATCAATCAAGGCTTAGTGTAATAAAGGGAAGACGTTGACTTTAATAGTCCAAGGAATCTACCACCTTGCTAAAAACTACCAGCCAGCTAACCCATGTTGATGAACAAACATGAGATTTTCAGTTTCTGGGCCCTCACAGGGTAAACCTGGTGGTTTATAATTACAGCTCTCTTTGCTTTGCCAGGGCAGGGGGGAAAGGGCAGGCAAGAGGCTGTGCTCCACCACAGTAGCACCTGCATGCAAATGCAGCAATATCAGGTTAGGGGCTCCAAAGGGAACCACTTGCCATAAGTAAATGCAGTTTGACAGCAGCTCCTAATAACAGGAAGGAAATGAGGGAGAGAAAGAAAAGTGATAGGAGACAAAAGGACTTTATAAAACCGGGCTTTATTGCTTTCATTTGTACCGTTTCCTCTTTGTTCTGTCTAAGCACTGAGCCTTCCAATTCCAGATTCTGCACAAAAGAGATATCCGTCTAAAAAAGTTTATTTCAATCTGGAACTGTCTTGCAAGACGCTTCACAAACTCAGCAGTCCATTATTAGGAGTAACAATGAGCTACCTCTAATTAATTTGGCACAGCCTTTGCCTCTGATACCAATCAAATTAATATTAATGGGGAGTTAGCACTCTTATTACAGCACAAAATGGGTACCAATCTTCTCATGAAGATTCTTGGACCATGAACTGTGTTTGAGGTCAATGTAGCTGGCTTCTTCCTACTGCCCCTTTTTCAACCAGGATGGAAAAAATATATAATGATGTGCTATTTAGTACCTGGATAAAAATCTGCATTCGGGCTGCCTACAACGAGAGACTGAAACCAGTTCAATATGAAGAAATCTCAGTCTGAGAAAATAAAGATTTTTAGTAGCTCACAGAGCTCAAATTAAACACTTAAATAGGTAACACTAGATATTTCTCATGCTGCCTCACATTTCTCTATTTATTTTTATCTGCAGGATCAGGCTGTTAGAGAGGGAGGCCTGGTAAGAATTGCCTCAGCCATCATTCTTGGTTACTTACATCTGTGGTCAATTTTCCACACTTTCTTCCATAAAAGGTAAACGAGGCACTGTACTTGCAACAGGATAATCTAAACAATATGAACAATGTTACTGTTAAAGACCATCTGGCTCATCAAGCACAGCTCCAGACTTTTAACTCCTTGAATAAAGTGTGGAACCCTGCAGTGTGGGTTTTTTTTAATCCAAAATTCATTTTTTACATGGTAAAAGTAGAGCTCCTGGACACACAAGTGATTCAGAGTGCGAGAAAATGAACTTTCTGGTTTTATCCCCCTTGTATGTTACACATGCTGCAATCCAGGGTAGAGACAAGCACTTGAATGTCACAATTTCTACAAGAAATGCCCTCCAGAATTTTCTGCAAGAAGCCTCTGTACGAATGTATGGAGCTGGAGTATCAGAAGGGAGACAAGAGGGTTAAGTATTTCATAATTTACTCCAACTTAACAGCCTGATCCTGCCACTTCTTAAAAGGTAATAAATGTCAAAGAAGGGTCACCAGGAATTAGAAGGAAAAACAGGGAGGGAGGGGTAAGGGTGAATGCAACCAAAGAAGGCTTTTGTTAATTGTATGCACATTTTCTTATCTGTTAGATAAATTAACGAACGGCTGGTCTCTGGAGGAAAAATGTTACAGCAAGGTAGGAACAGAATAACAAAATAGGGAGAAAGGAGTAATCTATAAAGTCCAGAAAGCAGAGGAAGCATTGGAGCTGGCTGTGCACCACCAGTCAGTGCCTCAGTTTCCCCGCCCATGGGGGAATCACCAGGATTCACTTCAGTTCTGTGAAGTGCTCTGAAGCAGAACACGGCAGCGAAACAGCTCTGCAGGCATACGGAAGTTAAATACTCTTATACATTTAAAAGACTATGGACTTCTAAACACACTTGTTTTGAACAAGCGAATTAAATCTTGTCATTGGTCTTTGTTCAGTTTTCTCATCTCTATCTTCCGTGATTACTGTGTGCAGTGGCTTAAAGCCCTGCAGCCGTAAGCGCTGGCTGCAACAGAGGGCAGGGGTTCTCAAGAAGTTTTTTATTTTCTTCCAAAGAAGTTTTAATGGCATTATTAAAAACAAACAAACAAACAAACAAAAAAACAACCAAATGGTTTGTTGAAATAGTTTAATGCTTTTTATTTAATTTCTATTTGTCTTTTGGAAGGCAAAGCAAAGAAAATTAATTAAAGCATAGTTGGAGTTTTTCCTTTTTGGGCAAACACAAAAATTCATTTTCATATTCACTGGTTCCTTGCTTTAAATTCTGCATTTTGCTTTAACCAGAAACATCACCCTCTCCGGTTTCTAGGTAGAGCACACACGATTGAACCTTCCCCTACAGTAAGTTCTTCCAGCCACTCCCAGAAACATGTGCCCACAACCCTTTATCAAAGTCTACTCTAATTTGGATCAAATTTTCATCAAAGCTATATCATATATAAGCTCATATCATATGCCCACTGCAATATGTACTGACATACGTATGCTAAATTCCTATCTTACAAAATCTCCTTAAGATTCAAGCAGTCTTTTTTTTTATTTTTAAAGAAATTGTATTTAATATGTGCTCATGACTCATTGACTTGAAAAAAAAAAGCAGTGTTACAGTAAGATAGATAGGTCAGGCAGTTTTACGATTAATGGAGTCAAAAAGCTAGAATTCATTTTTAAAACTTTGGTTTCTCATACTGAAACAATTAACCCTATCTACTGAGCATCAACAGTACACCAGTGACAAAAGGCCCAACGTAACATTTCAACAAGAAGCAATACTATATCACAAACCACTTATTTTTGGGTGGTTCCTTCCCCTCAAAATAGCTAAAAATTTCTCAGATTCATCAAGAGGTTTTCTGAGTGCAACTTTTCCAAAACAAATCCAGCTTTTAAGTATACAATGTTAAGAGTATAATGTGTAAAGTAGACATGCCCTAGTGGCTACTCTGCTGCAAAGCATCCTGTTCTCTGCTGTACCAATGCAAAACCCCTTTCTTCATACTAAAGCCAGTATTAGAACTTGGAAAAGAAAAACAGAAATAATTTGATCAACAAGAAGTCTCTTGCTGAAATCTCACATATACAACCTCACATTAATGATAACATCAGTTACAAAAGCACCTGCCAATAATACTGTACCTCTGAGAAAAATCATTCTTATTTCAAATTTATTTTTCTACCAACTTGACTGTATGTTCGTGATAGTAAGTATCAAATGCCCTGTAAGCAATACTGGATTTTAATTAAGAGCATTCCACAGGAATAACACGTGCTGAGTGATAAGCATATATGCACTAGTGTGGTCTATAAAGCCTTAAATTACATGCTCCAGTGCATTAGATTTAAATCCTAGAAGATATTGGCACCAGTTGCTGGGATTACAGCTTTCAATTAAACCTAGAACTAAATTACTGGATTTCAAATCATTTCTTTAAGTCACACCTGTCTGCTAAACCTTTCACCGTATTCACACTTAATAATCCTCAACATTTTTCATCTAGAAAGCTCAAATGGTCTTTAAAATTGAATCCTTGTCACTGCTCCATTTCACATATCTGGAAACTGAGGCACAAAATAAATAAATATCCAAATCTAACACAAGAACCTGCGCCATGGCCACTGCTTTTCAAAGGGGAGACTGCACTTTGTTCCTAAACTTGCTACTCACTTTTGTTTCCACACGATCGTCATCTCTTGTACAAGCTTTCACATGGCCTTAGGATAAATTACACCAGGAAAGAGCTTCAGCTAAAAACTAACCAACCAATCAACATAAAAAAGGTTAGTTTTAACCTGTCAGTTCCAAATTCTATTTGTTTCGCAGCCCCACAAACACCTGAATTGGCTCAAGGAAGGTGACACAACAGGGGTTACCATCATGCACACTCAGCACCACAGTCATTCAGCAGAGAAGGTGAAGAGGGAATTTGCACTCTAAAAACAATATTCCAGAAAATACAACCACCATTAAGGGATGAGTCTTCAGAAAGCTCATGGTAAAACTAAGAAATTCCTCAGGTAACACACTGAAGGTACCAAAAACTTCACATGGTCAAAGGTCAAATGGGAAAATTCACTCAAGGAAACATGTGGAGAGAGGTTTAACAAACATATGTAAAAAGAGTTACCAAAGACAAATTATTGGAGGCTGGCAGAGCATTTTGAAAAGATAACATATGTGACTCATTCATACTCATTTACAGCTGCACATCTCTGGTCAGTAAACGTTGAGTCGGTCAGCCCTTCACTTGCCTGTTTTTATGTTAACTAGCAGATATAAGAGAGATAGTGCTCTTTATAAAAAAAGTGCTTATTAAGTGAAATACTAAATTAACAAAGAAATCTAAATCTAACATTCCTATTTCGATTAGAAACATTAGAAATGTGCCAGATAATTAATACACTGGTGTAATTCAGTTTTTCTTTCAAAACCTAAAACATAAGATTTCTCTGGAGCCTTAAGATGGTCTTCTCCAATGGAATACCCTGAGGAAATACTTACTTTTTGGAGGCAAAGGTAATAGAAATTGCACCCTGGTAAATGCATGTAAATTAATACAGCTGAGTCTCTAGCCATTATTTAGGAGGCATGCTCTAAATGGATACATTTCAGGTTGGGATTTTCAGAGGCAAATAGCAGACTTCGCAACAGAAAATTACATTGAGTCAGCACAGCAAAATTCTCAAATTGGCTTTGAAAACCTCAGTCACGTTTCCATCTAACTGAAGAAAAAAGAAAAGAGGGGGGGGAAAAAACCCCCCAATATAAATCCTTTCCTCCTGATACAGAACTATTCTCTATTTGAAAAAGCGGTTAACTACTCTTCTAAATAAAATTAACCTTCTCAGACTAAATCTCACCAAGAAACATCTACTAAATCTCACTAAGAAACATTTGGCCAACTTCATGTGAATTTCATATGGCAGCATACTTAAATTTTCTTAAAATGTCATGCCCATGCTCCTGGCCAAGCCACAGCTGAAGAGCTGCATGGATGCTGTGCATGGTGGAGAACCAGTAGAGACACATGCCCTTTCATACCTGCAGTACTGTCTCCAGTTCTGAGCTCTCCAGTGCAAGAGACACATGAGCTACAGGAGAGAGTCCAGTGAAGGGCCACAAAGATGAATAATGATCTGAAGCATCTCTCATGAGAAGACACTGAGAGAGCTGGGGCTGTTTAATCTAGAGAAGAGAAGGCTCAGAGGGACTGCACCAATATCTGCAAGGAGGCTGTAAAAAAGGCAGGGCTAAACTCTTTCCAGTGGTGCCCAGTGAAAGGATCAGAGGCAATTGGCACAAACTGAAACACAGAACGTTCCTTCTGAACATCAGGAAAAACACTTTTCCTGTGATGGTGACCAAGCACTGGCATAGGTTGCCCAGAGAGTTTGCACTGTCTCCATCCTTGGAGACATTCAAAAGCTGTCTGGACAGGCTGGCTGTATGTAGCCCTCCTTGGGTGGGAGGGTTGGACCAGACGACCTCCAGCCATTCCTTCCAACCAACCTCTGCCACTCTGTAATTCTGTGAATCCAGGTACACAGTGATCTCTGTAGCTCAGCAATAACATTGTCATGAGCAATTGTAAACGGATGGAGACACAACATCTACCTCTCATCATACTCCCTGTATGAACCAAAAGTCCAAAGGCTCTGATACATGCAGTGATTTTCCAACTCAGAAATGTTCAGAAGGTTCAACTATTGATACAAATTGGAGAAGAGGACTCCCACTGTCAGAGCAAAGAACTGATCAAAGAATCTACCAGATCATGCATGACCTCAACCACACTTTACACACACAGATACCAAGCAAATAATTCACATTAAGGAAATCTAAGCCACGAGCATATACAGTAGCATCTCATTCTTTTTCTTAATTCCCTAAAAAGGACAGATTCATTTAGTACCCTGGCAAAATGCAATATTGCACAAATAAGTTCTGGGCATAGAACAAATCAAAACTATTAAGAATTATTTTGTCTTTTCTCTGTCTGATGTTTGATAGGTTACAATAAGCGTACTGAAGTCCTTGTATACACCAGTAAATAAATGACCTGTGATTTTGAGAAGAAAGTGTGAAGCTAACATATATCACTTCTGAATAAAGAAATGATCTTTTCTGGAGACTGCCATTACAGAAGTGAATGGCTGTTTTCTGCAGAAATCCCTGAAACTGAACATTCTAATCCATACTCTATAGCAACTTCTTTGAAGCAAAAATAAAAACACTTGGGTTGCTGTTTCTGCTGCAAAGGTTTCAATGTCAGTAACAATGAATGCTAACACTTTTAAAACATGATAAACTAAAAGGCAAGGAGGACTCTACTAAACAAAATCCTCTATAGTGCTTGGATGAAACAACTGAAGAAAATCACTGCAGCCAATTGTACTGTCTCTGGGTCTTGGCATTCATTATTTAAGTTCAGTGGAAATTGTTCAGCCTTGAAGTAGACTGACTCATGCACTTTAACTTCCAATTTCCTGCAAACGATCCATTAGTTTTTGGCAAGTTTCATACTCTATAGTACTCCCATGAAAAGGGCAGCTCCAAAACTCTTCCTATTTCAACAGTGTTTTTTGCTAGAGTTTAATGAAAGCAGAATTTGTACTCATATCCTTATAAAACTGAATGTGATACCCATCTGAAGATGTCTGATATACTTATCAGATGTAAATGAATGACTTCATTCCTAAATGTTCTTTTCAACTTAAGTTGTGACAATCCTACTGAATTATACTATGCAGTCCATAAGAAGCAGTGAGCATTTATCAGAGAACATAAATTGGGTCTAGATGTGCAGTGTTAAGTTTTATCTGACAAGGAAAGTAGAAAAAATATTATCATACTATGTACACATCTCCCAAAATGCAATACTTACTCCTATACTTCTCTGGGTTAACAACAGCTGAAGTGAGGCACTTAATAAGTAAATGCTTATTCCTTCATTTCCAACTACAATTCTTCCTAAATTTACCATTCCATTCAAATAGTGTCATCAAGTGGCATCTGAAATATGTCAGTAACTCAAAATGGAAAATAACTGTGGTATCTCCAATGCCATCATTTGCTAACTACAGATAAATGTGGTCTAGTAAATGGTGACTAGTAAAATTCTTCTACTTCCATCCTCAGGATATAATTACTTAAAAATGAGAAAAGACACAAAAGCATCCACATACATACATGTGAATGCAGCTTTCAAAATACCTGGTAGGATTCCAAATCCTTAGACACTCCAGTTCAGCTTATACAGTAGAAAAGCCACGCATCCTAAAATGATTTTAATTTGTGCACTTTGCACAGTGTAGAGCTGGAGTTTCACGTTTATCCATGCTCTAAGAATGCTACAGTGAACAGCAGCACAGATTTCCTCACCTCAGCATATTGAACCTCAGTCTGTACAAGGCAATCACAAACGGGCTGCAGAGTTTTCACATCCATTCAGTTCCCTAGCCTTCTCTCCTGGGACTGTCCGCAAGCACAGATAATTAACAGAGATTTGCAAGATACTCTGCTCTTCCTATGAACTGACCCAATCTCATCCAAGTGACTTCACTAAAGTGATACAACTGTCAAATCGTGGCAGATTTTTGGCCACTATGGGAAAGTTTAGGTGTGACAAACTAGCCAAGACAGCCTATTAGCAAAAAAAGTTTTATAAAACATAAGCAAGCTTCAGAATATTTTGAAAGGCTTGGTTTTAAGTGTTTAAAATACATTGTGTTACACTAACTGAGGATTACACATTTTGGGAACTTAAGCAGCAATTTAGGTACCTAGATTCGGTATGTATTTGACTGTCCAAAAGACACCTACCTGCTCTACAAGTGCCTGCATCTCAGCTGGTAAAGTCCACCAGACATCTAATTCCCTATGAACACAGACATAAGCTTGATTAAAAAACCCAGGTATTTCCCAGCCTCCTTCCCCAAGCTGGCCTGTAACTAATACATGCAAAGATGGCAGACCAAAGTTAGACTAATTACTACCCACTGCAGAAGGTTACCTTGCTTTCTGCATAAGCAATGCAGCATTCGATGTTTCATGGCAACACAAAGTTTGTCTTATTTTCTTGGTACTAAGTTATTACTCTCCACTTCAGAAAGAACCCTCTCCTACCTTGCTGAATCAACTAAGAAGTAAATGCTCAAACAATTAGGAGAAAGACAGACAGACAGAAAAAGAGAGAGAGGGAAAGGGAGAGGGAGGGAAAGGGAGAGGGAGGGAAAGGGAGAGGGAGGGAAAGGGAGAGGGAGGGAAAGGGAGAGGGAGGGAAAGGGAGAGGGAGGGAAAGGGAGAGGGAGGGAAAGGGAGAGGGAGGGAAAGGGAGAGGGAGGGAAAGGGAGAGGGAGGGAAAGGGAGAGAGAAGGGGAGAAGGAGAGAAAGGGACTAGGTTTCATGGACTTCAATTTCCCCATTTTTTAAATGTGTAATTTCTTGCAGCTATACTTACGGTTCAGTCTGACAGATCAGCTTCACTCTTTCTACTACATTTTCAAGCCTTAACATAGTATATGCCCAATTTAGTCCTTAAGCTCTGCACTCTGACTTGATCCATGTATGCACCTCTTTGAGCACATGAAGGGTTTCTTGACTTGTCTACTTCACTTGTCTATTAAGCGAGGAATTAAGTGGTTTGTCAGACTGATCCCAAGTGCTTAGCATCTGAACACCATGAATTTTTACTCAGTTGATTAAGAAAACCTTTCCCAGAGCTTCATCTCTCTATCCATGCTAACTGCCTACACAGGACTCTACTTCTCTGACAAAAGAATAAAATTTACGGATATTCTTATCTCTCTGGGATTTACTACTGAAACTGCAGACCAATGATTTGAACTGGGGAATCAAATGAAGCTGAGCCGGTATACTAGTCATCTAGGGGTTAAGCTAATTTGTTAGTTCCCTTGCTGTTTCTTGCCATCATCCACCATGCATCCACTCTTTACATTCTGAAAAGAAAACCGACCTTTAATCTGTGGTATTAGTTCCTTTGACAAAATGGAAGATTATGTCTTTTTCCCACAAGCCTTCATGTGAAGCTTAGCCAGCTTCCATCTGGTCTGCCTAATTAAATGTAAGTTAACATTAAGTTAAGAGCCAGCTCCAGCCCACAGACCTTCTATTCTGCAAATGCAGATTTATTAATTGGCTAAAGTATTTGAGTATTTAATTGCAATTTTTGATTACTTCTATTTTCTTCACTCTCTCATGAAAACAGAGAAATGTTTTTGAAGACATATTTGCATAATTTCAGCTCAAAAACACAAAACATTAAGACATGCTAATAAGATTCTGAGCAGCCGTAAAACTGTCAGGGTTTTTTTCTTCTGTATTTGACATGTTAATAAAGTACCATCATAACAGTGTGAAGAATCTGCCTATTATGCATAAGATCTGGAATCACTGGAGCTGTACACTTTTAAGCTGGCCGTGACCCACAATCTGGCCCTATATGTACTAAAACTAGAGCCAGTTGTTGTATTCCTTATTCAGTCAAAACTTTCTTTGACCTTAATGGGCGTTCTGTCTGAATAAAGAACAAAGGGATTAGATCTAATATGGAGGGTTACTAACCAGAATCATGCCCACAATTAACTTTTGATAAAATTAATTTGTAAAACTGAAAATAGAGAATCTACTAAGTCAAAACGGTGGTTTGAATGACTTTATTTTTCATATTAACTCTATGTAGGTCTTGTACCTAATCTGTTTTGCTGTATTAAACGTTAGATGTTAGAGAGGAAAACTATAAGCTTCAAGACTTTTTAAATAAATAGTGTGGCAAAGTTAGATTTATGAATTGGTTTTAACACCTTATATTACTTTGAGAAAAACTGTTATTAAGTAAAACAGCTAAAATCTCTTAACCAAATCCTCCTCTGGGACAGAGGCAAAGGTCACATTAAGAAGTGTTATTTCTTCATATATTTATCTAATATAATGTGTGCTGCAACAGTGTGCAAAGCAAAATTAAAAATGCAAACCCCAGAAAACTTCTGCCTAGTTCACAGAAATAAAAAAAATTAAACATCAAATGAGCTGTCGTTAAAGAGAAAACAAACACCACCACTACCCCAAAAAAACCCTAGTTAGAACTTCAGTTTCATTTAAAAACCTAAACCATACCATGAAAAAAAAATTTAAAAAGCAACAAACTATGAATGGCACAAAGTACTACCTAATGGACAGCAAGACTAAACACTGAAATTGGGAGACCACTGCTTGTTTCACTTCTTACCTTGCATAAGATCACATAAGTAAATCAACTAAATACACTTTTTTTCTGCCCCAGTTTCCCCAAGCAGATGGTACCAATAGAATGAACATTTATCCTTTTCTCAAAAATTCTTAGGTGCTTAGAAATGCTCAGATGAAGATGTTCTGTGTGAAGGGTGGACTATTAGCAGCTGTTATTATGTTGGAAATAGAAATGGACAATTGATTCACTTCCAAGAGATTCTGAAAACAAAAACACTGTTGTTGCAGACTGTAAGCCCAACAACAGACACAAAGTAAGTTTTATTAAGATTAGTTACGATATGTGATTTTCTTAAGAACTTATTATGTTCTCTCCTCTATCCATCATATTTTAATGACTTGATTGATAAAACCATTTCTAGTGAACCTCTGAATCTTACTTTACATTTCTCTCTTACTGCACACATCAACTCTGTTTTCTCCATAGCTTAGCCTGGGAATGCTGTTCTGCATACAGAGTTGTTAGCTTTTACTCGGACAAATGCAACTTCACTGAGAACATCTGACAAAATCCACTGGGGTAACTCCTTCAAAACTGAAATAGGAGATGCAGAATGCAATCTAAATTTACTAGCCCTACTCTAAGACTAGACACTGCCTACTTCCAAAGACACATTAAGATTCAGTTCATACTCAAAATACCAGACCTATAATACAGCAAAATGCTGAGCTCCATTCTGACACACTTCTAACTGATTACTATGAACTAATTCCTGGCATTTATTCCACCCACGCCAGCTTTCCTCGTGAACTGGAGCCACCTTGTGCTCTACAGAGCACCTACACCCTGCTGCCCATTAAGGAATATTTTTATTTACAAAGCATACTGGCATTCTGTGCCTGAGAGAACAACTCCTAGAAACTATTTATTTGGATTCTATATAAATAGTTTCATCTGTTAGTAACTGTTTCAAGTCAGTCAAACATGAGCAAAATAATAAAGATGCAAATCAACTGCATCCCACCACTGCAATGAGTTTTTAGGAAGTATGCAAGACACTAAAATACTTTAAACATGCATGGTATAATGAAGAACACCACCACTATTTTCCAGTTTATTACCTATTCCTATAATTGAGAATTATAGCAAAGTAATGACAAGAATCCTAGACCGTGAGCTGCTTTGCTGCATGTTTTATCTTGCAATAAAACAGTAAAGTCTCTTCCTCTACAACAATGAATTTGAATGCAGAGCACATGGCCTTAAAATGTTTACAAGTGTTACAGAACAGATTTGGACTCTATCCATAAAATTCAAAACACCCCCAAAACTCAGAGTTGAATTTTTTTGCCTCATTATAAAATAGGGACCACATGTATCAAATAGATCTGGATATATTTCCAGAGGCTACTTGGGCAAATACTGACTCAGGGGCAAATCTACCATATTCATGTTCTTTTATTCTAACAGGAGCGATATCAATTGTGTTGAGGGTATGACAGTACTGAGCCAATATGTGTTTCCTTTCCTTCTCAAAGCAAGGGTGATTTTCTTTATTCCAAGCAGGGAGGACAGTTGTGATCATACCTTCTAGTAAAATTAACACACATCATCTAAATATGTTTCTTCTTACACTTCAAAGCACAGGCCACAAAAAAACCCCCCACGAAACTCAAACCCCTGAACTACATAGTTACAACAAAAACTATTCTGGTCTTTTAACATTCTTCTTCTTCATGCACTCTGTCGACAAGTTAGGCGTATCATCTTTTGAATCCAGTACTGCAATACATTATACTGCATTTACTCTGAGCACTCTGACATTATCATTATCTTCTTTTGTGCCCGACAGCAACTGCAGCTCCTATAATGCCATTATTGTAATTAAGAACAATCTGAACCATTGACAGCATTGCCTCGTTTGCTCTAGAATCCCCTGTGCATTAGTGTTCTTCTGAACCAATATTTCACTATTAATAGTTTGCTGCTTTAGAACCGCCTACGGTTAAGAGAAAAAATTATTAGGCCTCAGTCTAACTTGATGGTTGAAGAAGAAACTTGTTAAGAAAAAATAAATGAAAGGCTGTACATTGGCAAACTGTAATGCTTTTCTTTACACACATTGAAAATGGATTCATACCCTGCCAACCTATTCAGGCCGTTACCCAGGTGAGGAAGCTTATTTTGGCTTGCTTCAAAAGGACCACCTGTACAGATACAAAAGAAAATATCGCTCTCTTCTTCCACTAAATGTACCCAAAGTACTTCTCTGTCTGAACTCTCCCTTTCATTAATCCAGCTCACAGTTGGATAAGTAGGGCACAGCAATTTAGACATTCTTGTCTGGTAAATTCTGACCTTAACATCCACTCTTGCTGCACACATGCTCTCTAGGCCGCCTGTACCCCTGTCCATCTGTTTGTAAAGCAAAACGCCTGCTTGTTTGCTGAGCCAGGAAGGTGGTCCACCATAGCCCTATGACCGCTTAACACCCAAGTCTTTGACTGCCTGTAATTCCAGGAAAACAATCAATTGTGAGCTAAAGAAGTGCAGGTACAACTGGCAAGACAGCACTGGCACAATAACCTCTTAGGACCAGAAAGCCCATGATCAGGCCACGAGAAGCAACTTACATCTTTCTCTGCAGTAAATGAGAAGCTGGTGCATTAAGTTCTAACGAAAGAAACCAGCAGTCACTACCCGCACACTGCCTGAAAAAAAGCTATGTTGAAGTCTACCTCTATTGAACATCACTGGTCACATGGAACTTCAGACATTTTTATCAGACATAAACACTGGAAAGCACTACATGAAAATGATGAAAGAAATACAAAGAAAACTATGTATAAAACCCAAACCTATTTCACAGCTCTTTCTCTATCTTGTTTCTAGCGTAGCTGACTTCACCTGAGTTGTTTGCTTGTGCACTGCTGCAGAAACCAATGCCAAGAGGCCAGTTCTAATTAGAGCATTTAGAAATTGCCTTACTGCATGCAAAGGCAAGCATAAGATATTAAAAGACTACATGAGACTTCATTACAATACCAAAGATGTGGCGAAGGTTTTTTCTTCTTGTGAACACACAGTCCCCCCAAAATGATGAATGCTATACTAAAGAAACATTCAGGAGATGATAATGTTTAGACTACATTTAGGATTTCTGATGCGTTCAAAGCTTTTGCAGTGTAAGACTGTTCATGTCTGGGAAATTTCTTCCGGTCTGGAGATGAACCGCTGTGCCTCACTCCACCACATCCTTCAGGGTCTACTCAGAGTTTTTGAAAGGGAGCAGTGGTCACTGACAGTTGCTGGACAGCCTCTCCTACCACCGTGACTAAAGTCCTAAATTCCAGGTGGATTTTCATACATTTCAGTATGAATAAAGGTTAATCTCACTTACCACTTGGTCAGTGCCATAGACTGCCCTCCAGAACAGAATCTGTTCTATACTAAGTAGAAATCAGAAAAACCATGACTACAACTGCCAAGAATGACAGAAATATTTTTTCCAGGTATTTTCTTTTGCAAAAATAATTATCTAAGAAAAACAAGACGAGTAGGATACTGCCAACCACACTACACTATGTGGTGCTTAACGTATCAATAAGAAGTCAAGAAGATAAGTGCAAAGACTGAAAGAAAAGCACAATTGCTAACTTGTGGCCAACAGACTCTTTCATTTGGAATTAGTTCCACATACACAACAAAAATGTTTTACAGTACACAGAATTATTTCACAAGGACTACTACAAAACTAAGAAGAAAGCAGAACATTTGATACTGTAGAGCCTTGTTTTTTAACCTTGCAATTCTGTAATAGTTTGAGGAAGATCATGACTTGGTTGAACAGCAGTAGTCTAGAGCCAGGTGCAGGATTCAAGTGAACAGATGGTGGCTAATCTTCCTAATGCAGCTCTGCCAATACAACTGACTCCTGACCAGTCACATCCCAGTTTTTATCTTTTTTTGGCCCTTGGTTTTCTCTGGTTGTCAAGGGGTAGCTGCATTGCAAGCTAAGGATTCACATAAGGCTGCTGATCTGATTTTGCTTTTAGTCCAAGACATCTTTTGTTTATATTTCAGTCTGGTCACCCAAGTGAGTTAACTCACTGATGCACTCAACATACGCACATACCCATCCTATCTCAAGAGGGACAAGGGTATTCAAACCAAATAATATTATCTATGAATAAGTATTGGCACACCAAACAGAAAATGTATGACTATACATATAAAGCTCAGCGCTCCAAGTACAGCTACCCACTCAACAAAGCACAGGAACTACATAAAAGCTGCAGAAGGGACAAGGAATACACAGAGAGCAAGCTAAGCCTTCAGCCCCAGCCCAGGATCTGGAAGAGTTGCCAATGAAAATATGAAGCACTGCAAAATATCCTGTCTTCCAGCTCATCATCTCTCACACAAAATGGCATCACATTTCTTCCAGCAAACTACTGACTGCACCTACTGCAGCGTTAACTGGCCTTCCAAGGGTCATCTCTTTTTTGCTTTGGCTGCAGTTTACCTAAGAAAATAGCCTATCATTAAGGACACAAGTCAACAGCACCATATGTTTTAATAGGAATTGGTGTGGGGAGGAAAAGAAAGAGAACAGAAGCAGCAGATGGAAAAGATATGGTATTTTAGACACTCAGCCACTGCTACTCTAAAGTTTCACCTCGCAAAGAACTGTGCTGCTGCAACTGATGATTTCACCTTCAGCAACATCAGCACTGTGCTGAAAAGGACTGCAGAACTCTGTGGATTAAGTTAATAGGAAGCACTTGATCTTGAATACAATGAAGTAAGAAAAGAACTGGACTGCCTTTACATTAATCTCAGTGAGAAAGAATGCCCAGTATTAAATTATTCACTCTGCAGGGAGGGCATGGTTTAAATGGTTGTGGAGGCACTAAAAAGAGAAAACAAAAAGTAGGATGTATCCCAGAGATTCTGTCCAAGGGAAAAGCACAGACCCATTCTTAGAGGAAGCTGCCTTTAATGTAAGGGATTTCAGAAGATGTAGAACCCCACAAGTAGTAATCAAACCCAGTGAGAACTTTTCTCTGTGTATGTCTTGGTCTTCTCTTAACATTTTAAGAATCTGCCCTGAAGGTAAGAGAAACATAAGAGTTGTAAAATTACAGATTCCCTTGACAGCACACTCACTTTACTGAGGATGACAATGAGAACTTCATATGTATGCTCCTCTATAGCTTAACTTGGTTATATCTACCTTCATGTTGAAGACTGAATACATGTTATTATGAGTTTAAAATCAGGGACAACATATTTTAAATCTGGAGATGTAAAGAAAAAAATGCATTGAAATAAGGACACATCGGTCTGAGTTGGTCTGTAGCTGGTTTTTTTATTCTTTCCATGGCTCTGTCCTGTAATTTGGAAGCAACGGAGGCTCTTCAACCGCTTGTTTAATGCTGATTTTAGCTCACCACTTTAATCTTTTTTACCTTTCATCTGTACAATTGGTACACATCTACTCATCTACAGCAGATACTGAAAAGAACCAGCAGGGTATGCTGTCACCATTCCTTCATCATACCTAGCCAGTCAGAGGTATGAGCCCGATGGACCAGACCAGTGCACGTTCCTTCAGTTAAGATCCTGAACAATCACCCAAATCTTTAGATATCTCCAGAGGTCCCTTCCAACCATAACTATTTAGTAATTCTGCAACCCAGCTTGTTAGGCTGTAGGGCAGCACAGTCCAGCTGGCAGCTTGCGGCCACCATCCCTTCCCCACAGAACAGCTGCTGTAGCAACAAATACCGCCAAAATACCAAGCAGCCCCATCCATGCCTGCTCACAGCACCCTAGAGCTCAGCAGTGACCACTGCGACCAAGGCAGCACAAGGAGAAGTGGGGACCAGCAGCTGCTGAAACGACATGAGGAAGGGATGGACACAGCCTTATGGGCAGACATTCTCCCTCCCTTTGCCCTCCAGCCATCTCTTCTCCCAGCCCAGCAGCACCTCAGGAAGCAGCTACTTGCTGCAGTCTTGCTCTGCTTCTCTCCCACTCTTCATCGCTCCCCTTACTTTAACCAGTTTGACTTTACTTTAACTAAACATGTATATTTAGCTTTATCCTGTATGAAACCTAGCTGCTCGGATGATGAAGAAACTGCTCAAATGGGAAAAACACAGAAAATACAAGGTGTACTTCTGTAGCAGCTGATTTGCCCACATAATTTAAGACTGCTTTTGGAAGTCAAATGGAAACACAGAGTTTAGTGGCTGTGTGCCCACAAGCAGGTAATCAGAGAAAAACAGAACTAACAGTCATATTGGGTCAGAAAACCAGGGTCCTGGCCCCTGGCCAAAATGCATCCTTAACAATACAGACAGGGAAAGGCAAAACAAAAAAATTTTTCCCTTGGTATAGGCTTCCTAATAGCTGTGGACCTCATGTTAGGTATTTAATGATTTCTGAATGATGTCTACACTGCCTACATGATTTGTGTGTGGGCCACTGCAGACATATTTATTGTTTTCATCTAGTATCCAGCAGACCCATTTTTAGCCCTCCCTCTCTTTTAAAAAATATTTCTGGCATCCAAAACATCCTATAGCACTGAGTTTCAGAACTTAATCATGCACAGGGTGAAAAAAAAATTCTGCACCACTTCACTTAGTCCAAAAGCAACTGAGGTTGCTCTTCTGGGAACAGACAGGCGAGGCTGGCTCCGTGTCCTCTTCATACACAGTCCCTCCTGCATGCATGGGCCCTCCTGCTGCTAATGAATCACCACCATGGGCTCCTTTGCCTCCTTTCTGTCAGGGAACTGGTTGGCAGTGCTGTGGTTTGTGCTAATCACGATGCCGTCCATGCATTTTACATATTCTGTTTTACATTTGTATATGATCTAACCCCTTCACATATGTTTATGCGTGGCAGGAGACATTCACATAAAGCAGGTATTGATACACTCAGCTCTGGATACGCCTGGATACAGACTCAATAACTTGACTGGCAAAAAATGCAGGCATCTGGGACTCCCACATTCCTACTCCTTAGATTGTTGTGGAAGAAACACCTGGACCATGCATAATTGGACTGGGCCCTACACGAATATTTGGCTAAACCAAATCTGGGATTATATGTGTCTTCTAAGATTCAAAAATGCATTCAAAGGTAATATTTTCCTATCTTTTTCTGAACTAACCAGAGCCAAAGTCTGTTATAAATAAATAAATAAATAAATATTGAAACCAAAAACAAAGAGAAAATACCCAATGAGATCACTAGCCCTAGAAAAAAAATGAAATAATGTTAAAATGCAGATTACAAGAAGAAAAAAAAGCTAGCAAAATACACAAGATAAACAGATAAATAGTTCCAATTATTGCATGCAAGGGCTATTCACAGTTTGTGAAAGTATAGTGCCTAACATAACGGAACCTGGTCCTTGATTTAGTCACATAAAAACAATAGCAGATGCTTAACAGTGCTGATTAATTCCTTAATTGTAGAGAGCAGCACTTAAGGAAAGAAGAGGTAGAGGCAGGAAGGCTAGAGAGAGGCAGACCCCAAAGCTCTCAAAGGCTACAGCAACTGCTCTTTTACTGGCCCAAACCCAGTACAGCACGACCTGACAGATACAACTCCAAGCATGTGAGAGCCGTCATCTACATATATGCCCAAGAGTTGAATTTACAAGACTACTGCCATTACAGCATAAGCAACAGTTGAATGTTCTGTCTATGTTGACAGAGGTGTTGCAGAGGCTTTCTACTAAGCAATCGCTTTAGAGGTCAAAGCAGAGAGGCCTCCCTAGATATCCTCTGACAACTTGAATTCAAAGGATTGAAACAAAACCCTAGTGTTCTCCTCTCAAGTAATTTCTCTTCCTTTCATATGCTTTAGGTGTGCCTCAGAAGGCTCACAGCAATGATATGACAACAAAGCAGGTTATTCTTCCCTCTTGTTTTTCTTTTTGCTTTCCACTTTCATTCCACTAACAGAAATATTTTATCTATTTAACAGAACTTGCTCCAGGGCAATAATTATTTCAATGGTGGTACTAATAGGTTTTGTCCAGCATCAGCTACGCAGCTGTCTACGATGTGCCTGTGGCAGTACCAGGGACGCAGGAATATATAACACAAAAAAGGGAAAGATTATAAGCATATTTCTTGCTACACACTAAGGTTGGAGGTAAAGCACATTATGTTCAGCTATTCTGATGGCACGAGAAGGCCTAGGGTCAGTGTACCAATAAACTGCAGTAAAAGACAGAAATTCGAAAGAACTGATATCAGAGTGACAATAAAGCCTTCCCCATGCTATTCCCTTTTCATAGAAAACACTCTATGCCATCTTTGAAGCACCAATATGAAATTAGCATTCAGTAGCCCATTTTCATTGTGAGTCACCACATATTAGCAAATATGCTTGCAGGGCATTTTAATAAAGCATCAGGTGAGAGCAGTGGAACAGAAAAACCTGCAAAGCATTTAAGCTAGTCTAGAATCTCTCACATGGTCTTCAGACGTGAAAAAAAACACAGTTATTTTTGCCAGTAATGCATTAGTCTACTCAAAAAGAAGTTGCAGAAACAGGTTCAAAGAAAATCATTCAAATACGTCAATTAAAATTCTGTAGAATACTTCTTGTATACAAAGAAATAAATGTCATAGTAAAATGCCCATAGTCAGACCATAGTCAGACCAAGGCGTGACCCCAGTCAGTGAGTCACACAGCAAGACCTTTAACTCATGGATTCCAGAAAGCTAAAAATTTGACTTAAAGCCCCTGAAAAGCTCTCATAACCTTACACTTCTTAATTTGTATTTTTAATTTGTTCTAATTTCCTATTATTCTGTGAAATATATGATGGCAACAAAGTAGAGACTAAGAAATTTAAGGCGACTATCAACAAACAGCAGAATCTACAGTATTTTACACCATTAAAATACTCTTCCCTGAGGCACACAGAGAATACAACCTACTGTGACCTCATATACCAAAATTAAATAAAAACAAGACACACAAAAGAAAAAGAAATATCATAAGTAGAAGCCAGAAGAAAATTCATTCCTTCTCCAGCCCATCAACACAAATAAACTAGGGAGAAGAGCAGTCAAATTACAGAAATTGATGTCATATCTATTGGAAAATCGACTGAGCCTGTACAATGAGCAGTAATTGCTCTCTACCAAATTCATGGGTCCAAGCTGTCTGTTTCCCATCTGCTCCTCTGCAATTTAAGCAATTCTGAACTTTGCTCTCCATTCCCAAATGTGTCACAGTTTTATTAGCATGTCAGGGGCCGATTCTTAAGATTCTCCACTAAGGTAAGCTATTAGGGAATGAAATTTCTGTGTCTGTAATTGCTGGGTCGGGAAGATTCAAGGAGGACAATCACACATAACCTTAGTGAACCCACCATGAAAGATTCATAAGATAACACAGCATACGCTCCTACATCTAAAAAAAAAATAGGACATTCTGTTCTCTCCTTGCACTTGTATAAAGATATGTTTAGTACACATTGCAAGCTATCATAAGGAGCTTACAAAAATTTTAATTTGTATTTGGTTTTTGCTAATAAATTGAGCTGCATCACACATCCTGACTTCTGCCAGATAAGGACTGGAATCCTCCAGCAGCATACATGAGGTGGCTCAGTCTTTTAATGCTTTTCAGGAATGAAATAGATGGACCTTTACTATGAACTACAAATAATTTTTGCATATGACATTTAAGTTGTAAATAGGGTATAAAGTATTAGCTCACAATGTTATTGTTAAATATAAGGCTAATTTAGTGTGTTTGGAATGAATTACAATAATTGGCGATTTTTGTTACCTTACTAGAATTTCTACACTATTTAAAGTTACAGTTGCTCTTTCTCTCACAGGAAAGACTAAAGTACATTCACATCCTTGAATTACACCAATAGTGATGAGACACTATAAATGAAAAATCAGGCTAAGACTCTACATGACAGATGACAACATAAGCAAATTTGAGATCCAAATTTAAGATTTTATAAAATATTCTCTAATAGTTAATGGCAATGCATTTTCCAGACTAATATATGACTAATGCCTGCTTACACCACATATGGTAGCTCAAGTAACAGTATCTTTGTTTTGGTAGACAACTTGTACTGTTATATTAGAGAATTCATTTCACTTTTTTAGAATATTCTCATCTCTTAACATGTGTGGAATACTTACCACGTGCAAGACCTTCAAAATTTATAAAGAAAGGCTTGCTATATATTTTTATATCTATATATATATAAATTAATATTATTACAGAAAATTCATTTTATATAGTATTATAAACTACTTTTGATACATCTAAAACTACACAGACTTTAATCTCTTCATAAATAATCTGCATTACTCTTCACTATGATGTCACTTCACATCCTAATGGATTTTCACTTGGTGGAGTATTTTGACACTGGTTCCACTGTTACGATATGTATCATTTTGACAATGATCAAAATGCCTGTTGAGAGCATAAACACAAAAATGATGTACAGATAATCATATCTCATCTACAATGGGTAACTAATTTACATATATTAACCAGGTAGTATTAAAGTGTAATCAGTGAGATAAATCATTTTTGCATTATTCTAAAACACTATTCCTAGCCCTTGTGGTAAAATACCAAAGGAAATCAGTAAATTTCTGTCCTCTATGTAACAACAGAACTTATTCCAGCTGAAAGATAAAGAAATTTTTAGCTGCCCCATATGGATTATAAGGGCACCAAGTCCCACTGACTTTTTTGATGTATTGCAAAGCTCTAAGACCCAGATATGCTCTGGAGTTTTTGATTCCAGGTGTGCACCCTGAGCATGGTCTGGCTTAACAAAAACAGAGGGGCATACAGCAGAGGAATAAAACAGGTGTGTGTGCAGCAGCCCCTTAGCAGTCCCTGAGGAACTTCCTAAAGGAAGACTAGGAAGTTCCTGAAAGATTAGGAAGCATGAAGAGGACAGGCTTCTCAGCAAAGATTTACCAACTTTGAAGCCATGTGAATCTGCTAAAAACAAACAAACAAACAAGAAAGATGGCACAGTATCAATCTCACCTCCCTGTGTTTCCACTAAAGAAATGTGACAAATAGATGTAGAAGTAAACACATTAAGATTAATTTATTAAAATACCATTTCTCCAAACCACTAATTTTGGTTATTTTTAAATAGAAAATCAGGAAACACAAACTAGGACAACACTAACATGGTTTGAAAATTTCAAAAGGGAAAATATCAACACGAGATAATGAAATGGCACATGCAGGTTTTAATCAATACATTTAATACAGACACAGAAGTAATGAGAAGAAACATGTTTTCACAGAATACATAATTTTTAAGATTACAAGATTATGCACAGAAGTAATTGCTGCCTCTCAGTTAGCTGCAGATACGTGACTTAATATCAGTCACTGAAGAAAATAACATTTATAATGGATGCCTTAGATCTAGGACAAATAGGCTGAATTAATCCCTAAACCTACAACACGGACTCATCACAGAAAACTGCTGTTAGCTCAATGCTGCTAATATTCATGAATACCCTAAGAGAATAATATATAAGAAAATGTGTGACTAATAAAGTCTGCCATTACATCAACCTCTGGGCCATCTACAATGACCAGAAAAAGCCAAATAAGGTGAGCACAATCATGCAACATGTTTGAATTGAAAGAGCAAGACTGTATATCTCAGAAAGACAATGTGATAGCTACACAATGAGAAGCTGTACTCCCCATAGTTCTGTCATCCTTTTCTGCAGCACTGGTGCTGCTTTCAAATACTGTGCCTGGTTTCATTACCCATGATTACATCAGAAGCAAGGGTCTGCTGAGCACAATATTCTTCGTACTTGCAAGCAATGAACATTGCTTGAAAAACTGTTTTGAAGCGACTGTTACTTTGGATCTATTTGCATCATATTTGAACTGACATCAGCTGTGAAAATGATAGGAGAGTGAGGTTGAATTCCAATTCTCTGTCTCATGAGATTTTAAATAGGCTGATTCAGTAGGGAGTGGATATTGGTTCACATGTATGGACAGAGAACCAAACTGTTGTATGGGCTCAGTGTTCTTCCAAGGTCCACTATCATGAGGCAAAGGTTTTTTGCTTAGTACAAGCATAGTCAGGTTAAGTTTAAAGCCTCTGAGGAACGATCACTAGTGCAAACACTAAATCAGTTGTGTGCATCACACTGGTTTCTCAGACCAACATGTATCGACCACGCTCTACACCAATATAAAGCAACACACTCTGAGCCAAATCACAGAACCGTAGAACGGCTTGGATTAGAAGGGACTTTCAAGTTCATCCAGTTCCAGCCGCACTGCCACAGGCAGGGACACATCCCTCCAGACCAGGCTGCTCAAAGCTCTATCCAACCTGCCCTCGAACACTTCCAGGGACGGGGCATCCACAACTTAAAAGCCCAGCGCTCCCTCTGTGCCGCGAGGCCTGCAGCGCCCGCACCTTGGACGAGCCCCGGGCCCGCCCCAGCCACGCAGAGCTGCGAGGCGCTGGGGCCCCCAGCAACCCAGTCCGCCCTGCGCGGGCCCCAGCGGCTCCCTCTTCCCCTCCCTGTACACCCCGAGCCCCGCGGCTCCCTCTCCCCCTCCCAGCTCCCCGCGGCTCCTTCTCCCCACCTAGCGCACTGCCCGAGCCCCGCGGCTCCTTCTCCCCCCGCAGCTTCCAGCCCGAGCCCCGCGGCTCCTTCTCCCCCCGCAGCTTCCAGCCCGAGCCCCGCGGCTCCTTCTCCCCCCGCAGCTTCCAGCCCGAGCCCCGCGGCTCTCTCCCCGCTCCCTCTCTCCCCTCAGCTCCCAACTCGAGCCCAACAGCTCCCTCTGCCCCCGCTCCCCGCCCGGCGCGGTTCGCTGGGTGCGATGCCCGCGCCCCCCGTTTCCCTCCCGGCGCAGCCGCTCCTCCCTCGCCGCTCGCCTGCCCACCCCTCCCGCACGCCCTTCCCCAGTCAGCCCCTTCCTCCCGCTCCCCAGAGCTTTTTCCTCTCCCCCATTTCCTCCTCCTCCCCCCCCATTTTAAGGTTGACTCCCAGGAAACGTGCAAACCTGCGATTTTTACCTTCCTTGGCTTTTTTCCTCCTCGCCAGCGTGCCGCCCAGCTTGCCCAGGAAGGAATCATCTTTCTTTCTGGACGGAGGAGATTTGGGGGTGGGCGACTTGGGGGAAGAAGGGGACTTCTGCGGGGAGGTTGCCATGCTGGCCCGGCCGCCGCTCGGGGATGGAGGAGACGGGTCCGAGGCCCCGATGCCGTGGGAGGCCGTTCCCGGCTCTGAACGGAAGCGGAATTATTTCAAGCATTTGAGGCAGCTTCTGCTCCGCTCTCCCGGCTCTCCCGCTCCTTCCCTCCCTCCCGCCTCCCCCTCCCGCCGCCTTCGCAGCCCAGTCTCCCTCGGCTGCCCAGCAGCCACTCAACAGAGCCCCCGCCAAGGCCCGAGGGCCGCTGAACAGCCACCCCTTCTCAGCCTGACAGACCCCTGTCCTCAGCCCAAAGCCTCTCCCCGCAGCCCCACAGCCACCCTTCCTCAGCCCGACAGCCTCCTGTCATCAACCCAATAGACCCTGACCCTCAGCCCAAGTCACCTCGCCTCAGCCCAAGAGCTGCCAAACAACCATCTCCAACAGACCCCTCTTCTTAGCCCAAAGCCTCCCCCGCGTCGGCCCAACAGCCACTCAACAGAGCAATGTCCTCGTCTTGATGGCCACTGAACAGACACCCCTCCTCAGCCCAAGTCACCTCGCCTCAGCCCAACGACAATCCCTTCTCAGCCGAACAGGCCCCTGTCCTCAGCCCAAAGCCTCCCTCTGCAGTCCAGCAGAGCCTGCTCCTCATCCTGATGGCTGCTGAATTGACACCCCTTCTCAGCCCAGCGTGCCCAATGTCTCCCTCTGCAGCCCAACAGCCCCCTGTCCTCAGATGCCTCTCCTCAGCCCAGTGGCCACCCAATGGCCACTCCTCAGCCCAACAGCCTTCTAATGGCCACCCCTCCTCAGCCCATCAGCCTCCTGTCCTCAGCCCAACGGCCACCTCTCCTCAGCCCAATAGCCACCAAACGGCCACCCCTCCTCAGCCCAAAGGCCACCCAAAAGCCAACTACCCTCAGCCCTATGGCCACTGAATGGCTGCTCCTCAGCCCAATGGCCCAATAGACCCTTGTCCTCGGCCCAAGGGCCACCCAAGAGCCACCCAGCAGCCACACCTCCTCAGCCCAAAGGTCACCCAAACCCCCCGCCTCCTCAGCCAAATGGCTGCTCAACAGGCCCCTCCTCGGCCCAAGAGCTGCCCCATGACTCCCTCCTCAGCCCAAAGATTACCTAACAGTCACCCAACAGCCCCATCAGCCTAACAGCTGCCCCATGACCCTCTCCTCAGCCAAAAGGTCACCCAGCAGTCACTCAATGGCCCCTCAGCCCAATGGCTGCCCCATGGCCCCCTCCTCAGCACAAAGATCACCCAACAGTCACCCAACAGCTGCCCCATGGCCCCCTCCTCAGCCCAAGGGTCACTCAATGGCCAACCCTCCTGCCCAACAGTCACTCAACACCCCCTCAGCCCAACGGCTGCCCCATGATCCCCTCCTCAGCCCAAGGGTCACTCAATGGCCAACCCTCCTGCCCAACAGTCACTCAACAGCCCCTCAGCCCAACGGCTGCCCCATGATTCCCTCCTCAGCCCAAAGGTCATCCAACAGTCACCCAATGGCCCCTCAGCCCAATGGCTGCCCCATGACCCCCTCCTCAGCCTAAGGGTCACTCAATGGCCACCCCTCCTGCCCAACAGTCACTCAATGGCCCCTCAGCCCACAGCTGCCCCATGACCCCCTCCTCAGCCAAGGGTCACTCAATGGCCACCCCTCCTGCCCAACAGTCACTCAATGGCCCCTCAGCCCACAGCTGCCCCATGACCCCCTCCTCAGCCAAGGGTCACTCAATGGCCACCCCTCCTGCCCAACAGTCACTCAATGGCCCCTCAGCCCACAGCTGCCCCATGACCCCCTCCTCAGCCCAAGGGTCACACAACAGTCGCCCAACAGCCCCTCAGTCTAACAGCTGCCCCATGACCCTCTCCTCAGCCCAATGGCCACTCAACAGGCTCCCTTCCTCAGCCCAACAGACCCCTCTTCTCAGCATGATGGCTGTCCAATGGCCACCCCTCCTCAGCCCAACAGCCACCCCTGCTCAGCTGGACAATGAGGTACAGATCACCCCATAGACCTTTGCACAGCCTTCTAGTGGAGGTGGTCACTAACTCAGGCCGGTTGGTCAAACACACACATGACGGTGCTAGTTAACATGGATGCCAAAAGTTAAACATGGGTATAGACAGGCAGGACCAGGGATCTGGCAGTTTAATTAATCCATAAGTATTAGTAAGTGATGGCTCTGGAAGGGTGTGTCGGGGGGTCACAGCTGCAGACACATGTTTCTACATGCTGAGGTCAACACTGATAGAAAAGAGCCAATGAGGTAATGAAATGTTGCTAAATAGTTTTGTGCAAGTTATTCGAACTTGCTGCATACGTTTCAGTTAAGCAAATTTTGCAAAGCAGCTCTTCTGCCTGTAGGTTGTGGCTAAATCTGTGCTCAGAATTGGTGAACATAGTCACATCCACTTCTACAAAAGAAACCAACTGTTGTAGTCAGACCATTATAAACACCAGTGGGAGAGAAAGGTTACTTAGCATGATAGATTGCCTATACCAACCCTGCTTTGATTTGCAAATGAGTAGCTGAAGAGAGGAGTATCTTTAAAACCAATAATTTTGCTGTGACTGGTTCAGGAGACACCCAGGGCTGGAATAGCATTAATGTCATCTGGATGCACTATTTTCACTTACCACTTAATCACCTGATTAACAATTCAGGCAAAAAGCCACACACACTTCATGCAAATATCTAGCTATCCATTAGGCGAAACAAGTGAAATGAAATTACCATGAGGATATTTCTAAATCAGCTAATAATTGTTGTGTTTTTACAAGCTGGTAACATTGGTTTGCTGATGAGGGGTAGACATCAATGCGTATTTGTTGCATGCAGTTAGTATATGCCCTGGAGAAAAACTTTATTCATCCTTACCACCATTAAAAGCAGGAATGAGCCCAAGCTGTTAGTACAATATCTCCTTTCCTTATGTTTTCTTCTCTGGCTTGCAGCACCAAATGTGTCCTGGGGCTGTAGTCTGCAGAACGGTCCAAATTTCACGCATTATTCTCTTTTTACAGAAGTGCTACTCACACAGTGTGTGGATTAGGAGATAAACAGTTCTGAATAATTTTTAAGGACATAATAGACGACTATGTCAAAAGAAGAAGAAAAAAACCCACACAAAGCTCTGCTTGTAAATGCCACAAATTCACCCAAATAAATCTCCGTTTGGACCCAAATGACTATACATAGACATCAATATGGGATTATGTGGGCACAGGAGAACAGACAGTGTTTTGGCAAGCACCAGTGTGCTTGCCTTTGTACCACTATATTTGTGTTAAAAACAGAAAGCACAAGCTAGATACCTACAAACAGTAACAGGTGCTGGATTGTGCAATATGGGAAAGTCAGAGTTCAGCACACATTTGCCGAGCTTCACACAAAATAGCTGAAAAGGCTTAGCATCTTTCATATTTCACTACACTTAGCATAAGTAAATTAATGACAAATGCAATATTACTTATTTAATAGCCTCATGAGCTACAGGTGTTTTACATCACAAGGAGAAAATGAATTTTAAATGAAACTAAATGTGTTTAAAATAAACTTTATCAGATCTGGAAACATAAAAACTGTGTGCTTTTAGAAGTAATGCTAGAGCAACAGACAGCGTTAAGTTTACTGGGATATTTTTAGGGTTTCTTTCAGAATTTATTTGCAGTTCTTTGCGTGAAACATTATTGCAGGATTTTTCCACTTAACGATGTTTCTCTTTGAGGATAGTTACATTTCTTTTAGTCCTGGATCTTAAATTTAGAACTACATATACTACCTTTTTTTCCTTTTAATCTGGGAATGTATATGGACATTTAACCTTAAACTAATACTTCATTCAGCACAAAAGGCCTTATTGATATGCTCACGGTTTAAGTTATGGCAAATACAGGAATTTGAATTTAAATATCTAGCTCTTATTTATACAGTATTTTAACCACAAATTATAGCTGCACATAAATTCAGTAGGGATTTTTGTTTGGTTAAGTTTTTGGTCTGCCTTATGTTAGATAATGAAATACTTTCAGAGTCAGGCCCCATGTTCCCATGCACAGGACACAGCAGTCAGCAGGCTGCTGCTCAGGCTACCCCACTGCATCTGACGTATAGAAATCTAGAGCAGACCACAAGAGCTCTCACCATGCTGCCTGTCAGCACCCTGTTCTTACAGATAAGCCAACCAGTTGCACAAATTAATTGTATCCTGATCATATATGTACGTTTGCCAGGCAATGAAAGAAGGCTAAATCCACATACTCGAATCATTCTTGTTCACCTGCGTATCAGTCTGTGCACACCTGTTTTTTATTTCTTTTACCATGGGACTCAGTGATCACAGAGTCTTGGTTCCCAAATGAGGTGGAAGAGGCAGGGTACGTAATATACCAACCATGGGCTAGGCTACTAAGAAAGAGCTCTGCAGCAGCCAAGCTGATTAAAACCGTGTAATAATTATTCATTTGTTGTGGAGTTTTCTCCTAACATTTTTCTCCTAGGTCTACCTTTGCTCTAAGCTTTTGACCATCTACTCACTTAAAAAGTGGAAGTGGAATTTTCAAAAGTGTTTTATCAAACTACCGCTGTTGTTATGACTGTCCACAGTAACACCTCCACTGACTTCAGGAAGAACGGAACTAGTCAGAAGTCTACCCTTTTCATTTTTCTAAGTACTTGCACGCAGGCTTCTACCAACCTGCCAGTTCTCTGTGGCTAATTGCTGAACATGTCCGTGCTAACAGCACATTAAAAGAACCTGCTTAGAAAAGAAGGCATTACCATACAGGTTACTTTGCAGATGTTTAACATCTCTTTCTTGCTTGCATTTTCCTGAGGGTGCCCCAAAATACCTGGAGATAACAGCTCTGGTAGGACTTGGTACTCCTGAGTACGTCCATGAGCAAGACGTGCCAGGCACTTGCTTCCTGAAGAGAGTTAAGGCTGTGGCCAACACCTGCACCCCAGGAGCTTAAGAAGCACGAGCTGCTTCCAGCCTTCTCCTGCAGGAAAGTGGGCTTGAATTTCATCAGGAAGCCCCAACTCCTCTTCACGTGGGTGCAGACAGTGGCCACCTCAGCATACTGCTGGGAGAGGCAGTGTAGGCAGCAGCATACCTGGCTGGCATTTGTACACCCTCATCTCTTATTCTATACCAATACCAGAAAGTTTATACATCCCAAAGGACTTTGCTGTATGCAATTTCAGACCCTATAAGATAGACTCATGGTTGACCGATTATTCTAGTGTGGGTACATTGTAATAACAGAAGCATCAGTATTAGGGGCAGAAGAGCTCCAAGTTGTCATTGCCTCCATCACCTAAAGTTCACATTTGAGGATAAATTTGTTTGCAGCTCAAAAGGCAAATTTAACATTGAAAATATATTTATGCTTGAATTTAAAACAGAGCTATGCTTTCTGCTTGTAACTTCTTAGGGATATGAACCTTCTCTTTAAATAAGTGACATAACGAATACTAAATTAACATAATTTCATAAAAGTATTAGAGTATTTTCAACCAGATTCTTAAAAAGTACAATGTAATTTTTGTTGTACATCAAAGAGCAAAAGAGATAGACTAAGATACAATGAAGAAAAACATACGAAAGATAAAAGAGAACATATTCTATACAGTCACAGAGATCAGGAAAGTGGGTTTTAAACTTTTCAGTAAGATAAGAATATCATCCTAGTATTTAATGCTTTTGGGAACATGTTTTTCCATTGGTCCCACATCCTGCTTCTGGACCTGTCAAGTCATTCAGACAGTCAACGTGCCTCAAAGTTTTGAACAGGGATAAAAATTTGGCATATTATTTTCCACAAATCCAGCAGGCAGGTAATTCCCATGCAGTTCTGACAACTTAGATGTGGTATTATCAGAAGAGTCACCATCTGCCTCTGTGGCATACAAGATGGAAGGGAAAGGACATGATAGCAGAAAAAAAACCTTAGTTCAGATATGCCAGTAGTTACCTTCACCTCTGAAGAGAAGCAGCTACTTATCTGTCCCCTGAAGAGCAGAGAACCATCAATCGGTCCAGAGTCATTCAGCAAGAAACAACGGTGTAGGCACTAACATAAGCACAAATCTTGCTTGTGCACTTCTCTCTTCTGGTGCAGCATTGTCTTGCTCTGGGAAGCTTTCCCACTGGTAGAAAGCAACAAAACAAGATGACCTAATAGAAGTAAAGTTAATGGAATTTCTAAATTGGCAATTAAAGTTTTGATCCTCAATTCTTAGTGATCCACACAGTGACACTTTTCCTTCAAGTCTTTGAGGAGCTGTTATTATTTGTATGTCATGCCTAAGGAAATTAGGTGGTGAACTATGTAAGAATGTGAGGAAGTTGTTGATCTCATGGAGTTTGCAACCTCTTGAGTTAAGGTAAAGTTGAATGCCCTGTGACTTCAGGAGGTCATTACTCCTAAACTGTAAAATAAACCTGCGAACTGCAGGATCATGTAATTTACTTACCAGTACATGAATTAAGAAACTGATTTATTACCTAGGAATATTTCCTATACATACATTATTATATTGTAGATATCAGTGGAGAGAAATTCCTATGAAGATGATTCAGAGACTTCAGAGAGTGAGATATAATTTTATTGTTTCAAATAGAAAATAGCTCATATCCAATCCATTTAGACACAGACAATGCGTTCCAGCACATACATTCTACCCAACAATGACAGTGCCAAGGACTTGAAAATAAGCAAATTATTTCAGTTCATGAGTCAATTTACAGAAAAGTTTGAGCAGCAAGAAGACTCATAACCAAAACAACATTTAAATAAATTTCTAATATAAGACAACTGTATTAAATTGACCTCAAACAGTGGTCTGGGGGGTTTTCTCCTCCTTCTCTTCTTCTATGATGTATAAAGACCTGCCTTAAAGGACCTGAGAGTTCCTTATTTTTCTAAATCACCCGCAGAGTTCAATTTTGGATCTAATCTTTTGAGGTACTTGATAGCAGGCAGGGTAACAGCAGCCTATTGAGTTTTTTCACCTGAGAATGGATGAGAGGAGACCTGCAATTTTGGGTCGAGCATGTGTTATGACCACATGGCATCCAGGAAAATATCTTTTTAGCACAGCATATTTTTGAGGTCCATAAAATGCTGATGACCCTCAGCTTCTCTTGGCTCTAATACTCTCAAGAACTCAAATCTTGGGAGCTGAAAGGACTCTTTCACTTTTGGTTTTATAGCTGAACAGGTATCTCCTGTAAACTGAAATCTCAGGGCTTATATCCAATTCAGAGCAACATGAACCTAACCAATTGTAGTAAGTGCAACTCTCCTGGCGAGGAGGTTGGACTTCAGTAGAAGCCACCTCTTCCTCAGGACTGTACGCATCATGTTTCACTGCCCTTCCCCTTCCTCTTTGTATGGCAGCAACACTAAGGTAAATGGACTTCTTAGATTGTAGAAGTGAGGGGAAAAAAACCCAGTCTTTGACTGATATAACTGGAGGTTTCTGTGCTGAGTTCCTCTCCTGTGCAAAGCACCAAGATGTTTGTTTAAAACTTTCAAAAAAAACCTTCAGAGCATTATGACTCTCTATTTTATACAGAAAACTGTGGCATATGTTCTAGACAGTCTTGTTCTGTGGGATTACATGAGGCTTCTGGGAACAGTGATAAAATCCAGAAATTTTCTCCACAAAAGTGGAAATGCCAGCAGATCTCGACAGAGAAAATTAAAATATTTATTGCTGCCTGCCTGCTCCTACTTTGTGTCAAACATTATTAATAGAATCAATTTAAAAATCAGTTACTGCAATCCATCTCAATAATAATGTAATTGGAAGATCAGGTATGCTTAGCTCATAAATGATAGGAAAAAAACCCATCTGATGGTAATTTTGGAACACATTCATGGATTCTGCTATGTCTTTCCACTGCAATGAAAGACAAATTATACTGCTAAAGCCCTACATTCTATGTTTCAAGGGCAACCCTCCAAATTATGGTAAGTACGAACATTGTTTAAAAATCTTAATTCATATTTTATTAGTAATGATAAAGATATCTACTCTACTATGCAGCGTTTTACCTATACATAGCTGTTAGGAATACACATTTATCAATCAAAATCAGAGACAACATCCAAACTCTAAAATGTAAACAGACACCTTTATACTTTTAAAGGTCTAATACAGAAATATAAATACATAAATATTGCAGAACAGCAGTATGTTCCTAGCACCAATAAAGGTGTATTATTTATCTGTGGTTGCTAGTAAAATCTTGCTTTTATCTTTAGAAAATGTATTTTAAATTTCTTACAAGACAGCAGAAACTTAAGATCATTCATAAATTATCATGATGGGATCCAGTGTGTCTGTTACCCTGCAAGTACTTACCAAGAGGTTTTTTTAGTTCAAAGCTTTTGTCACAGGAATGCTTCTAGCTTTGGCTGTACCCTAGGCAACTGCTGCAAATTAGCACCATTCATGAAATAATGAGAACATCAAATCTTCTCAGAGCATGAGGTAAAATGATATTCAAAAAGAAACAGTCTTTTAGTTTCTCCTTGTTTTTTTCCGTTTGAAAATGTAGTGCATCGTACATACAGCTGGGAACACTACCAATCTTAAATTGCAGAATTATCTCAGATTTAAGGAAGGACCTAAATTACAGCAAATACTAAGGAGAATTTCAGCACATCTGCTTTCCCAATATCTACAGATGGATATACAAAAAAGATAGAAGATGGTTCCTTTAAGCAAAAAATAGGCATACATAATCTTGAGCAGCAAAATAAATGTAGTTTAAATATACCTATAAAATTTTCTATCAGATGTTAAGTTTACAAACACATTTTTTACAACTCTTTTGAGAAATTATTCTCAATGAGAACTTTAACTCCCACACCACTTAGCACATCCTGTGATACTATTTGTGATGTATTTTATCCAGGAGTTGTAAAGTAGTTAGTCTGGGTTACTATTTTTAAATTACCATTTAGCATATTTTAGAGAAGAGCTTAATCTGTGACATACAAAAGATTTTTTGAGCATGTAACAGTCTTCAGGGTAGTCCCTCCTTTGATAATCCCTTACCATTTTACAAAATGTAGGGATTTAATACTGCTTCAACTTCTTGTTCAAAATATATGGTGCAGTAAATCTTATAAATACCTGGAAAATTAATTTCTGACATTGTATTTACAGTAGTTTTAATGAGTGCATACATGTAATTATTAGTCAAAAGATACTTCCTCCACCAGCAACCTTTTTTCACAAGATGCTTGCTGTCTGACCTTTAAATAGTTCAATATGGGTTGGCTCTGCCAAAATATTAACAAAACCACATACAGATTCAGACAAACAGATGGAAGCAATGCCATCTGAGAAATGCTAAGTGATGTCATCTTGTTTCTCATGAACTCTACTCTCAGCATTAAAATAAAATTCCAAGAAAACAACAGAGTTCTCATTTCCCTTTCAGAGACCCTGATGCCCAACAGACAGGTAAATTAAGTCCTCTTCTGTATTCTAGTGATCTTTTAAGCTCATAGTGAATGGACTCATCCCAGTATGAGCAAAAGTACCACTTAAGAGCTTTTGATAATAAAATGACATGTTTTCCAAATAAACTGATGTTAAATTTGAATTAATTCATTTTTCAGAAGGCTGTATCTCCCTGTTAACAAATATTGCAGAAATCATGATTATTTGCTTGTGTCAGTTTAAGTCCTGCTCAGCTGATAGCCTCTAAATAATATAATGCTTTCAAAGTGCTGGTCTTCTGCTTTTTCTTTAACTCTCTGCTCCTCTAAGGCAGACACAAGTTTGTCCCTTTCTTCAACCACTTTCATCATCTCAGTAAAAATTTCATCCTCCTCATTCAGATCCAGCTGGTCTTTAAGGCTGTCTGAAAGATCACAAAACAAGAGGTTAAAATCTAGATCAATCTGTTCTTACGCTTTGCATTTTAACTGCTGTCATACAGTTTGAGTTAATGTTGTAGTCAATGACAAATGAACTTAACAGCAGTTAATATTTCTCATGCTACAGCTCAGGGAAAACGTATCCTGCACTTGGGCCCTTTAAGATTGACCATAAAGAGTCCTATGGTCTGGAGCAAATCTTTTAGCAAAACTTAGACTGGAAGGGATAGGAAGAGCACTACTTGCTTATAGAAACATTTAGGCTGAAGTTTAAGTTTAGTTTTCACAAGGTAAAAAGCAGAACCATGAAATGTAGTACCTGTAAGAAAATGAGGTGATTTTCAGAAAATCTGTTGAAAACTGCCACCACTTATGATCCACACGCTTCAGACATAACACAATATTCTGGGGTATTCAGTACTATGAAATCTCCCCTTCTGCCTGCATTCTTCCTCCCCATTTTCTAATACCAAATAAGAGGACAAGCCCAAACTGCAACCCCTGAATGAAGATTGAAAATACTAAAGTAATCAGTTCAGGAATGCGTAACAGAAATTAATGCAGATAACCTGTTCTGAGTTTAGGAGGTTGTAGAAATTACCTTCCATTGCTGCTCATCACAGCATGTTAGCTGAATGTTGTTGCCTGCATAGCAGAATTAGGGGAATTACATGTGTGAGTGCTTCCGATTCAGTTCAAAGTAAAACTAGACAGGTTAGCTTAGCTGTCTTCACTATAAGTCAGATGAGAAGATCTCACAAGTAGCTTATTGCTCGCTGAGCTGTGCTCAAAGAGCACAGGAGGAAAAGCCTCAGCCACTCTGGTCCTTTTTGGGTCAAGCAGGGACTCTATGGGCATGGCCTAACACTGCAAACTGGAGCATGCTGTCTGTCCCCTTTGACTCACCATCAATGGCCATTTTCTCTCTCAGTTTTTGTTCCAACCTGCTTTGGTGGTCCTCCAATTCTAGCTCCTGGGCTCTAGGTACAATAAAAAATATATTAGAGAATAAGCTTTTTTCATAAAGACATACACATTACTATTATTTCAACCAAGAGATTGTGTTTATCCAGTATTTTCTCCTCATAGTCAAGGCTAAAATCTTTGCTTGTGCCTACATAGCCTAGCTAGAAGCACCACTACCACTTTTGCGTTATGCTTTGGATTAAATCATACATCACAACACTTTAGGCTTAGGTGCCTGTACTTTGTTCTTGGCACCCACACTGTAATTCTGGATTGGACTGAATGCTCTTAGACACAAAGAGGTCAGCCACACCCTCTGCACAGGAATGGGTCTTGAGGCAAGGGAATTAACACATGTGAACACATTCAGACAACATTTTGTATCCTGCAGTGATAAAAGCAGCCTGGTTTTGCTTTTTTTAACTCTCCTTTGCAGACAGGGCGAACAGGAAACACTGCTACCACAACAGTAAAGGACAATCAAAGTATAAAGAAGAGGTTTAGCCCCTGACAGCATCAGCACACTTTGGGAGGAATTCAGGTGCAGCTGGAGCTAGTGGCTGGTCTGCACACAGTGTAGGGGGCTAGCTAAGTGGTATGGAAATGACAAATGGCAATGAGCAGCCTGTGCTGGTATGAAATCCAGAGGTGGGTAATGACTGCTACAGCTCTCACTGACTTCCTACATTGCCCAGAAGTAGCAGAGAAAATAGCTGAGAGCCAACTCTGACACTCTGTTGAGTGTATTTCCAAGGAGGTGAAGTGAGGAAGCTACAGCCAATATTGTTTTCATCAACCACAAACCGTGGCATCTGAGATGTTTTTATTTGCTTGGTGTATCTTCTTGTTTCATGGCTGTAGTGAATTCCTAGATCTTTTCTCCTGTGTCCAATAAAACCTGAGATAAACTTGTCACACTGCTTCTCTTCCACAAGAGACCTTGCCCCAGCGTTTGTTAGACCCACATTATGTAAAGGCAGATCAGCTATATGCTATAAAGCATCATACGTGATTGAAATAATAGAACCACTGCGAGGGAAGGATGAGAATGGTTCCACTGAAAATCTGTGTTCGAAACACAGATGTAGCTGCTCTTGTATGTTTACTCTACAACAGTCTTAAACTGCAGCATGCAGCAAGATGTTCAGGTACAATGCAAGCACAATTTTTCCCTCTCCCCTCCTCATCTTTAGTACTAATGTTTGTCCTTACTTACATAATCAGGAGCTCAGACTCATAACGCATTAATTTATTCTTCTCCAAGACCAGTTCAAACCATTCATGTAGCATCTGAGTTTCATCCTTTGTGCCTGAATCTGTTTAACACAGGAAAGTTAGGCATGTGTTACTGGCTTTTCTTCCAATGAACATACCACTTAAGTTCACTTTCAGTGGTCCTCATTTGTAAGCCTAGATGAGCCCAAATGTAGATTTTTATTTTTTGCTTGTATAACTATACTTCAGTAACATCAGGATATAACATGTATAACATTCTTGTCAACATTCTGTTGAATGCTGTGGTTTACTGAAGTTAAAGATGCATTACATTTAAAAACACTTTAGTTTTGAAAGTTAAGGTTTTTTTCTTTCAAATAATCATGTAGACTTTCTTTTTTTTTAATGGGCACTTTTTCTTTCTCTTAGTTCTGCCTCTGATAACAGTTAGTTTCCTCTGTTGACACTGGACTGCAGCAGCTAAACTATATGTTTAAATGGATGTCCCATCAACACAATCAGACTCCAGGATGTACATGCTGGCAAGTATCATCATAGTTCCTGCTTCCAGAGGGCATCAGATGCACATCAAATCCTCTACAAATTTCCATTCATTTGCCAGCTGGCCTGCCTCTGCTTTGAATGATGGGAAGAGCCGTGGGACAAGACAAATCTATTACTACTGTGTGGTTTTGCAACACTTTGGACCAGGGTAGGCACTATATAGATAGAAAACACAATATGATCTCTCCCTAAGGGCGTTTATAGCTTGACTCTGACTTTCACCAGGTGAGGACCTTTACTGCTCCCATAATGCTACCTGTACAAAAATCTCAGGCAATGAAGAACCCCTGGATGTTTTCAAGTGACAAGTCAGAGCACATATGTATTTCTTTGCCTCACTGTCCTTTTTAACTTACTCAGCACTTCACATTTTCCATTCATTTTCTTCACAAAACAAAACCACCACACCACTATTAAATGTGGAATTACAGCAGTAGCTACAGTGCTGCAAATGCACTTCCCACATCATCTGTTCTATCCATCCACCTTCTATTGCCACAAAACAGAGATCACGCGTAAGAAAAATATTTTGCACTACTCCAGTTTGAGGGAACAGTTTAGGTGACACGCTGATCCCTTCAGAAGCATAAAACCAATAGCCAGATCATGCTCTTGCCTCAGCACGTGGCAGTTGCACACCCCACCAGGATGCTGTCACATGTTGGAAGCAGGGACAGCCAGACCGGAGACAAATAAAAAGGAGGTGCTGTCTGCACAGAGGGGAACTCAGCACTCTCCTCATCAGTCCTTACATTATCCTGTTAGAAAACCAAGCTGGCTATTTTCTGTGGCTGGAGACTTATGTGATTTCTCCTGCTTTAAGAGGACTGCGCCTTTATTTCAGATGACTGAGGGTGCTGAAATTTAAGCTCAAAGGTCTGAGGCTCAAGCTCCAGAGATGACATTTACAAGAGCATCACTTAAGTAGGTTACCAAGTGGAGAGAGAGACAGACTCTAGGACAGCTCAGCAGCATTTCAGATGCCTTTCTGTTGTCTTTTGAAATGCACTTTGTCCTCGGCCCTGGGAATTACAATCTTGACTCCACTGCTTCAGCTGTCCCTTACTTCAATGACAAAGTGGATTTGACTCCAATGAAGAACAGCAGTTTCTACCCTGTCTCACGTGGGCAGTAATGATCTGACCTAACGCGGCCCTTTAGCAATCTTCCTAAGCGGGAGGGAAATTGTTGAGCATTTGGGATCACCAGCGCATTTGTGTACCTTCATGCTGGGCTGAGACAAATGGCATGAGGTTTAACAAGGCCAAATGCCGGGTCCTGCACTTGGGGCACAACAACCCTACACAGAGCTACAGACTAGGAGAAGCCTGGCTGGAAAGCTGCCAGGAGGAGAAGGACCTGGGGGTGTTGGTTGACAGCCGACTGAACATGAGCCAGCAGTGTGCCCAGGTGGCCAATGGCATCTTGGCTTGTATCAGAAACAGCGTGACCAGCAGGTCCAGGGAGGTTATTCTCTCTCTGTACTCGGCACTGGTGAGACTGCACCTCGAATCCTGTGTTCAGTTCTGGGCCCCTCACCACAAGAAGGATGTTGAGGCTCTGGAGCGAGTCCAGAGAAGAGCAACAAAGCTGGTGAAGGGGCTGGAGAACAAATCTTATGAGGAGCGACTGGGAGAGCTGGGGTTGTTTAGCCTGGAGAGGAGGAGGCTGAGGGGAGACCTTATTACTCTCTACAACTACCTGAAGGGAGGTTGTGGAGAGGAGGGAGCTGGCCTCTTCTCCCAAGTGACAGAGGACAGGACGAGAGGGAATGGCCTCAAGCTCCGCCAGGGGAGATTTAGGCTTGAGGTAAGGAAAAAATTCTTCACGGAGAGGGTGGTTAGGCATTGGAACGGTCTGCCCAGGGAGGTGGTTGAGTCACCGTCCCTGGAGGTGTTTAAGGTGAGGGTGGATGAGGTACTTAGGGGCATGATTTAGGGATTGGTGGGAATGGTTGCACTCGATGATCCGGTGGGTCTCTTCCAACCTAGTTATTCTGTGATTCTGTGATTCATCAGGCACTGTCATCCCAGAGAGCCCACATCACCTCCTACCAGTGTCAGAGGAATTATATGGACCCCATGATGAGGACAGGTATCGTGCTGGCTTGGGTGTAGCTCTACATTTTCTTGCCAGGATTTGACCCTAATTTGAAGTTACTATGAAATGGAAGGATAAAGCAGGGAGAGTGCAAAGAAATCTTGATCCAATTTCTGCCCAATTCCATTAAAGCTTGGCAGTAACTGACTTGTTCCTGTGGGATGTTCAGCAAGAGCTGATAAAAAAAGTGTTTGTTCAGAGTGACTGCTGGAACAGTTCGCACTGGGACACATCATAGTAGCTTCTCTCAGATTCAACGTAAGGATGCAGCATTTGTACTAAGAGCCTTAAGTCTTCACATGCCACCATCAGAAGCCATCATAAAAATTTGGATTATTTTACTGTCAGCAAAGCATAGCAATTGCAGGTATGCACACACACAAAGGGTTAGGTTTCTATTCCCTGTTTGCTGTTTTCTTGATTAGGCAAAAATATTCCTTTTTTAACATTTCCACTTTACACTTCAAAATCTCTAATAAAAGACTGCATGTAGTAGGTTGAGTGAGGTAAGCAGAGAGTAATACACTTTGCAAAAATGCCACTCATTTAACCCTCAGCAAAAGTGGAAATAAAAACAGCCCTTGTTTTCCCTCCTGTTCCACCCGACAGAATTTTTTCCCTGTGCTTTTCAGATGTCAATAATAATGTTAATAGTTATTTAAGTTTGAAGGAGTGCTTTATGCCTTCCAGGGGGAGAACAAGGCAATGAAGTCTTTTATGTAACGCAGTAAGACAGACCTTTTAAAGGCTAGAAGGAAAACAATTTCTGAGTTTGTGTTGTGAACCACACAAGCTTTTTCTTACAGCATTGCTAAAGCAAAACTTTCCTCGTGGTTTACCCAAGTCTCCTTTAACCTAGATCTCACTTGCAAATCAGATATTTGTCACAACTATTTTGATATTCTTCCCTTTTGAGGGAATGACAGGCTGCATAGGAGCATTTACTGAACACTGTTCTCAAAACCTCAATCTTTTGTTCTCCAGAATGGTACTACACTGTCCCTCCATGCCGCAGTTACAGAGTAAAGGGAGCTCAACCAGTTTGCTCCTTTGTAGAAACAGTTAAACCTCATATTCCTTATCTCTTTTGACTCTGTTTAAAGTTATGAGGAGCCTTCAATACTCTCCTTATGAAATAAGAAAAAACAAGCTGCAACACAAGATGAGAGGGAATGGCCACAAGCTCCACCAGGGGAGATTTAGGCTGGACATCAGGAAAAAATTTTTCACGGAAAGGGTCATTGGGCACTGGAACAGGCTGCCCAGGGAGGTGGTTGAGTCACCTTCCCTGGAGGTGTTTAAGGCACGGGTGGACGAGGTGCTGAGGGGCATGGTTTAGTGTTTGATAGGAATGGTTGGACTCGATGATCCGGTGGGTCTCTTCCAACCTGGTTATTCTATGATTCTATGAACACGTGCAGATATTTGTTCACCTTCCAAAACATGGAGAGATTTCTTAACATTCTCTCCACGTGGATTTTCTTCTTTACCATCATTCTTCATGATTTGTTTAGTCAACTGATAGGTTATGCTAATTTCAGTGAAAAACATGTTTCAAGATTTTTATTTCTTTGTTTTCTTGTAGGCAGGAGGTCTCCATAAGCCTCTACAAATGTTGGTGGAAAACAAAGCAAAGGTACATTGGTGATTTATTATTTGGTATTTCAAACCAGAATAAAGGGAATAATGGGCCTGAAAAAATATTCATAGGACTGACATTATTATTATTTTTTTCAATGCATGAATTGTTGTCACTACAATTAGAAGATCATCAAAGCCTCTTTTTGCTTATCAGTCTTCATGGCAGTTGTTTTGCGCCCACGCATGTTCTCTTCTAATTCAGTTGAGAGCTAATGAATAACTCCCCCTAACAAAGGGACCATTCATCCCAGGCTTACAGAATTATTAGAGAAGAATTGCGTAAATGTCACTGAAGACTAGTGTTTGCAGGCCTGTCTCTAAATTTGGTTATTCACAACCTCTGCAACTCAATATTATTGCTGAACTGTGATCGTTTTCTAATTACCTTAATAATACCTATTAAATCACTTGAATTGCACAAGCTCAGACCTGCTTAAATACAACTTAACCTAATAAACACTGGTCATTCATTAAACAATAATACTGATTATTTTTAAGATGGTTGAACAGAATATTAAACTCACTGATTTTTGCATCATTACATGTATGTTATTATAAGCAACAAAGCATTCACTTTTTGTTCTGGGAATGTACAGCTTCATGCTTTTGCACCAGAAGAGTTACTCTAACACAGTAACATCTTACGTTTCAGTATGTGCCCTATTTGTAACTGGCCACCTACACACAAACAATCAACAGGAAGAAAAAATCGTACTTTCACCTTAATGAGGGCAATCCAATTACTAAGGACGAGGAGAGAATGAGAAGCATCAATCTCTTGGCAGGCAGCCTTCTTTAGGAAATGTGATTGTCAAAACAGCAAAAACGAGAGGTGGCTCTGGGCCATTTATCCTGGTATTTGGTGTCTACACTGAGAGCTAGAAACCTCTTGTCCCTCTATATTTTTGACATTCCCAAAACACAGCCACACTTATATAACTCAGCAGTAAAGAAAAAAACCAAAACCAAACTAACACTCCAAATCTTCAAATGTTTTTAGCAAACTTTCTCACAGGCAGGAAGGTGCATGCCATTTGATAAAAGGTTATGTTTTCAAATTAAGAAAAAAGATGCTACCCTTTTAAATAACATTTGAAATAGGTTGGCACTATTAATTATAGGAAATTAGTTAATAAATATAAAAGGTTGGGCAAATGCTGTCTTGTTGAAATGATTAATTCAGTGTTAGAATAGGGATGGTAACTGCTAAGAAATATGGCATTAAAAAAGCCAGCATGTAGAGATTGTACTAGGTTGCCTAGCTAAGATGACAATAACAAGAGCAGGTGCCAAAATATTTTCAGTATTGTACAACTGCCTGTCACAAAAGCATGAGGCTCAGCTTTTTAAAACAGAGGCAAAAACATGTTTGCAACTGGGTTATCAGCTCCCCAGAGCCCTTTCAGCACAGATCTGTTGCCCCCTTTGAAGTTCACACTCTTATACCTGTTTTGAACCTGGTAGAAGCCCCTAGATGTCCCATTCCTCTGCAAGGGGTCATCCCAGTTTCATCCCAGGAGTGCTGGGGAACACTGGTAAGGCTGGGCTGGCAGGAGAACACCACAGTCCTGGGTGCCTTGCTCTGTTGTTTCAGGTTATTGAAAACCTTACCTCTGACTGAAGCCAGGAAGACATCCCTATGCTATCACTGGGGGAAAGGCTGTGTGGTCCAGGTCTGTGTGCCTGCATGCTGCTGTTTCTATAGCATGGCCACCAGCTCTAATCATATTAATGGCATTTCACACTCCAGGAGAAGTCATTAAGGACTCTGTTACTAGGCACGGGTTGCTGATGGCTTGGTAACTGAGATACAGCTCCTGGAATCCTCACTAGTTCCTTCCAGAAGGTGAAATGAAGTTTGGGATGGGATTTTAAAAACATGGGAGGAAAAATGTAGATTGAGGTTCAAAAGCAAGGCAAATAATTCCACATCTTGGATAGACAACAGAAATTTACAGCATTTAGTATAAAGGTCTTCAAGCTAACAGAGTTTGAGGAAAAGGGTACACAACGATTTTTTGTCCTTCCAGTTACTCTTTCATTTCAGATTTTGCATTGAACTCTACTTCTACAACAATCATTAAAAACCTTCTGCTCTTAAAAAGGTTAAAAACCCACCACCAACCAACCACACACTGTTCAGTTTACCTGATTCTCCTCTTAGTTCTCTCTCCAGTTTAACACCAAAAATCTCCAGTGCTTTTTGTCTTTCCTCCAATTCTTCTAGCTGGCGTTGGATTGCCTGCAAAAGTGTAATTATACAAAAGCTACAGACAGAGCTTAAAAATTCAGAGACAAAAGATGGTCTCAGTGGTTAGAAAAACAGCTTGGAAACGTCTCAGAGGAGTCATAAGATCTGCAAACTCATTGAGCCTATTGGGCGCCTAAGCAATTTAATAATTCCACTAGGTACCTATACACATTTTTATGTGGGTAAGTATCATAGGCACTAAAACAACCTCATTTTTTCTCAACTTTAACTCTCCTGTTGTAAAGCAGAGATCATAACGTTTCTGTATCTTGCAAGGTGTGAAGAGTCAATACCTTACAAATTCAGAGCTACATATTCTGAGATGCTATATGATTAAAGCTCATATAAATAGTGGAAGTTTACAGCTAGAAAGCTTCGCTAGCTATTTTTGTTATCCATGGGGGGTTTTGTTGTTTGTTTTGCTTTTATATTTCAAAAGATTTTGACACAGGGAGTAAAGGGCTACAGGAACTAATTCAGTGGCACGTCAGGAAGGACTTCTACATTCACTAGTCAATCCTCTTATAAATAATGTTTTCAGAGGTGCCCTGTGGATAGTATGCATGGAACATCTTCAAAAGCTGAATTGTCAGAGAGATGCTCAGCAGTTCCCATTTCAAGCTGTGTTAGGGCATACCGAGACCTCAGGAACAGCCTAACAAACACAAAAAATGGTTCAAAAAGCTTGGACTTCATTATAATTTTAACAAAGCAGTAAAATAAGAGGATGTGTATGAATCTAATTACCTTCAAATAATTTACAATTCTTGGATAAAAACTGTAACATAGTTGTTCTTATTTTGGATTAAATAGGATACTGATCTTCTTTCCCAGGGGTTTTATTCTGTCATGAATTTTATAGTAATGGTTAAGTATTAGTACTCTCTAAAATCCACTGTCTAGTTCAAACACAAAACTTCTCTCCTTTTCAGCAACACATTTTTACAATAGTGGTGATGTCTACAAAAGCTGAGATTTCATTTTCACATCTGAAAAGCAGCTTATTATTTTTCTTTTTTAATTTAATAGTCGTACAGAAATAGTAAATGCAAGCTCCATCCAAATCTTTCCACCTGTTACAATAATACAATAGAAGGTAATGGACAACTCTGACTTCAAAAAGCCTGCTCTCCCCACTACAATATCTTGATTACCATTACAACCTGAATTAATGAAATTAAATCTAACTCAGGTTTCTTTGCTCTATAGTGCAGTACAAACACACACTAATGGCCACATAATCCGTTAAGGTTTTTTTATATATATGCATATAGATATGTTTGTGTGAAAACCTGAAAATTTTGACACCTGAGAGAACAGTCTGAGATCAAGTCATGCAGAATCTTTGAACTATAATCAGAAAAAATAAAAGAGTAGAGTCCAGGGCATTTCCAGCACCTTCTGAATAGCAGGGCATGTATAAAGTGAAGTGATGCATCATTAAGAAAGAAAGTGATTCACTTTCAGTGTTAGGCAGAGAGAGAACAAATCCCACCACTGTATTTTCATACCCTTCTGTAGTACATAGGGATAACAGCCGAGTTTCTTACTTTCTCCAGGGCTGATGTTAGTTCCCCAGTCTATCCTTTCTCTCCTACTCAGTGTATTCTTTTATTGCCAGTCACTATCCCGCTAACATAAAAATGTGTTCTTTATACACAATTACAAAATTAAGACAATGTCCCAGGGTACAGTGGATCTGTCACATACACTAGGCCTTGCCACATACATCTTCCTGCTCCTGAGATTTTGGGTGGATGTCACCACACTAGGCAGCGAGGAATGAGGGGAGGCGCAGAGCCTCTGTCCTCACTAGTCAGTCTTGGGAGACAAATGGGACATCTGCAAGCTACATTTTCACCTGTGCTTTGTGAAGCCTCTTCAGCTCCTCTTGTTTAATCAATTGCTTTGTTTCCTTCTCCAGCTTCCTTCTCCTTCTGAGAGTCCTTTTTGCCTACAAAAGGGGAGAGAGAGAAAAAAAAAATAAGATAATCACAGCATAAGTATGCTATTATAGGTTTCCACTAGCCTTCCCCAGAATCACAAAACTATTGAGGCTGGGAGAGACCTCTGAATATTGTCTAACCCAACTCCCCTGCTTAAAGCAACGTAAGCTACTGCAGGATGCTTCATGAAACCTAACTGAAACGAAAATGTTCATGTAGGAAAATTTTCATGCATTTATCTTCATTGACTTTAAAACGTTACAAGCTCCTATTGCAACCTAAGTGACTGTGAACTGTCCCTCTCAATTAAAACAAGCCTGAATCACAAGGCTGACCGTATACATCTTCCCACTATACACGGCTTCTGCAGACACCACTGTGATCAGGGAAGAAGCCAGGCACTGGTGGTGGGAAGCACCAGTTTAAGGAAACTCAACACATTCCTATTGCTGTAGCTGCTAAGTAGTAAAATTCACTTTGGATCACTTGTAACGTGGTAAGAGGGATGTATCAAAAAGAAACAGCCATCACAGGACACTACCTGAAGCCCCATGAAACCTTCCCCAGTGCTGTTTCCCTACTGCATTACGGAGGTTTTTACCTTTCCTTGGGGCACCTGTCACTGCTGCCAGGAAAGCAGGACAGCATGTGTGACAGCTCATTCACCCCATTTCTGGTGGCTCCCCCGGCAGTGCTGCCTTCCCCGCTGCCTGGTCCTGCCTGTCCCTGCGGCTGCCTGAACTGATAGGATTTGCTCCTGTTCTATTTTTTCCCCATGTCTCCCTTCTTTTCTACATTTGTTTTAAACTTTATTTAATTCACCATAATATTGTCTTACCACAGATTGTCTTTCCTGTAACAGGAAAGATGAACCATGAATTCTGACATCTCAGCACATCCTGACACCGACACTGGTGGGATGTGCCACCACACATTGCTGTGCTTCTGCCTCCTGGCACTTCAGTTTCTCTGTGCAACTGAGTTTCCATTCAAAGCCCCACTTAGCTTTCAGCTCGATTTGTTTTTCAATGTACTGGGCAGCCTCTTGCTTTGCTTTCTGTTCCCTGCCCCCACTCCCCCCCAAAGGCAACAAATCAAAAGGCCACCCTGTACTATTAATTCCATTTACTGATATTCCCTCCACAGTAAAGAAGTAAACACATTCCTGATGAGATATGCAGGCAGTGAAAGCTCTGTTTCTTCATATCAGAGCTGGGTATCATGAGTTCACTGGTGCTTTAGTCCCACTGCTCCTGCTAGCCACGGGAACCTAGTTAGGGCTGCAATGTGCAGCCAGCCTTTTTGGTGTATAGGGACTGGGTGTGACTTCATAGCTCACGCAGTCATGCTGATTAGGATAAACATAGCATTTTCCATGCAATCTGCCTGTAACACCTCTCAAATGAAGTTGTATTTCCCCAAGGGAAATTTGCATCTGTTTAGTTTAATTTTTCCAATAGTTTGCTTGTTGGGCTACATATTAAGGCCACTTAAGAATGCAGCTTCAAAGTGGTTTCAGTGAAACATGTCTGCTTGTCAAATTAAGACCTCCTCTGTCAACACTGGTGCAACCTAGGGGAATTGAAGACACAAAGAGGAAACAGAAATATTTATTTTCATCTGTATTAAAGAGTTTTAATGTATTTTGCTCTCCATAAAATGTAACCTCTGCTGATAAAGTGCTCCCAACCCCACTTTGAGATACTGCAGTGTGTTTCAGATCAAAAATCATATGATAAATCTTAAATACAGTGCAACTGATGAAATAGCTTTCGGTTTCCAAGTCAAGATTACCTTGTGTGTTAATGAAGTCTTGGAATCAAATTCATCATCAGAGGAAGAAGTAGAATACTCAGTAGCTTGTTTTCTGACAGGTAGATGTTCACATCCTAAAATGCAGGAAGAAAATAGACAGTGAAGCAAAAGATACTGTTCTTTAACTTACACTTTACACCTGCCATGATTTCTAATCAGCAGCACCTAGAGCAATTTGAAAATTGGGCTGACTGCATTAATTATATTTCTGACCCCTATTAAAAACGCTATCTGGGTATATATATTTTTTTTCCAGGTCTTACATACAAATAAATTAATTCCTTGAGCACCCTGCATGCAGCATGCTGTTCTGAATGCACTCAACATTCACTAAAATGTATATCTGAAGTTAGCCATATTACCCAAATGATTGTATAAGGCTCACTATGCAGTGTAATTGAATGCAAAAAGTCTGAGCCAGCTCTTAAACAAATTACCCTTATGTGGCTTGTAGCATCTGGCACCCATTTTTACTACATGACATCTGCTCAGTGTAAAATAGTTGGCGTCAGAATGTCTGGTCATATAAAAAAATCACAAATGTAATCAGAAGCAAATGGACTAAGAGAACAAGGCTTTATCACACAGCCTCGCGCAACATAAATATTTCATTAATTATGTCTAAACAAACATCACTTATTTTTCTGCTTTAGGAATATTATCACATTATTGAACTGTTGATTTAAATGCCATGATAAGTCAGGAAAATCCATACATCACAACAATGTACTCCATAAGGAAAACTCAAAGACTGCCTTTGGAAGAAGCATGCTTTCAGAATTATAAATTAAATTACATTTAATTGCAGCAATTTTATCATGCCTGTTTTTCCAGCATCTTGTTTCAACTGGGTGTAAATATTTGAATTTCTTCTTAATTTGACTAATTCATAGCTTCATTTTCTTTATTTCAGAAAATAAAACCACTTTTGGAACATCTGCCTCTACACTTCAACCTGCTACAGGGTTAATGGTTAACAGCTGGGCAGCATCTTGAAAATGTACATTATTTAAAGCTAACAGTGCCATTTTTCTTTGTATCTGCAAGGTAACAGTTGGCTTTCTATGTGCAAGTTCTATTCACATTGAAATCACTTCCCATTCTTCCAGAGTAAATGCTTCTTCATTGCCTTATCCTGGATTCCCGTTCTAAAGCAGGAATTCTGTCTTAAAATACTGAAAATCAGGATCCATGAAACATGTTCATCCCAGGTGGTAAAGCAATGAAAGAAAGCAAATCCAAGTAATTTGAGGAAAAATCCTGATTTTCCTCAGCAATCTCAGTTTTAGAAGCATCCAGTCATTGTATCAATGAAGCTGCAAGCTCAGAGATTCCAGTGGAGTAGATTTGGGTCCTGCCCTCCTTTTTGCAGGACAGGTGCTTGGGCAGTAGAAGGTGCAATAACTCTGGTAGAAATTCCAGGTGGATCTCCAGCCTCCTAGGTGATTCGCCTGCTCCAGAATTGCCCAGGCTGCCACCCCATACCTCCTCGCCTCACGGTATTTTGTGGAAGGACACAGCTCTTGTTTGCTGGGAACTCTCCCATGGCTCACGACTAATTGGTGCCATGCACTGCCCTATGCTCTGTGGAGAAGAGTGTAACTCTAGTTGTGCCCCATCTCTGCCCCAGGTGGTGACAATCAGCTGTAATGCCCATCCCAGTGCAAAAGATGGAGGAAGGCATGGGTGTATCACAGTTAATATTTCTTTAGAGGAGTAAACTCTCCTACCTTGCTTTTCACCATGCAACCAAAAAGTTTGCAGTAACTACCCTGCAGTCACGCCATTGGTGAAATCAAATTCCATAATACGCAAATGGCAAACCTTACCACCTGGCAGGGATGGGAACACAAGCAATTACACGCTCTCTTTCTTCTCTCAGCTATGCGAATAAGTGACTTCTTCCCTGTGTCCTCCTCTTTGAGTGATATCAATAATTTTAAAAGCTTTACAAGGTCTATAGGAAACGCAGCCTGCTGTAACACAAGGCCACCTGCCTTCTACTCATGGGTGTGCCTCGGGAGCTGTTTGCCTTTTTGGGACAAAAGACAGTCAAGGACTTCCACAAGGACTTCCAAGGGCTATCTTGGAAGCATGAGGAGGCTGACGTCTGTGAATAGAATAGATTCATAATATCCACAGTCCTCCCAATGCCTGTCTGCTAGGAAGAGCCAAGTATTTGCACCTTGCTCTGCAGAGAAAAGCCGTTTAGATCGCCCCATAACAGATCAGCCTTTCAAGGGATGTTGTACCCACAGCCCTGTGAGACAACAGCCACCCGACTTCTCTCAGCAACTTCATCATCTCCAATCAAGCAGCGTATGGGACAAAGCACCACGTGAAACCACTCAGTGGTGAGGCATCTGATGGACCTAAGTGTTTGCATTGACAGTTATGGTCTTTGTCACATTTACTGCATATACGTTTCACAGCACTGAACTTTTCCGCTAACGTAACGTGGGTAATTGAAGCATGGACTGCTTCACTCCAAGGAGGTACCCAGAAACACACAGCAGATAGTAACAGAATTGGGATGAGAATACAGGTTTTTGGCTCCCAGATGTGTCCCTGCCACAGTCCAGAGATATAGAAACAGTGGAACAGCACATTTTTTTCAAAATTAAAAGGGCAGCCACTCAGTGCTCAATTATTTTTCTTTGGCTATTTCTTTGTGGGAGAGATCATGCTCTAAAATGTATCTTAGATGCAAATTTCAACTTCAAGACAACCGCAATAAGCATAGAAAGAAATTACCTCACTGAATGAACTTGCTTTGTGCAGAGCTAGAAAAAATACCAGAAGTTTATTCTATTTTTGAAAAAAACCCAAACACCTCACCTCTCCAAGCTCCACTCTCCTGTATTATAGCATCTGTATATTCTACTATAGATGACTGAGCATTAATCTTTACCATCTCCAAAGGAATGGGATAGGCAGAACTGAGCCACCAGCTGTGATGATTTGGACAAGGAGTTCACATATAAAAATGTTCAAATTAGAGAATTTTACACTTACAAGGTCATTTAAAGCTAAAACTTAGAACTGTGACAGTAAAGCTAGGTAGTAATAATTTGCCTTCTCCAAATGTGTCAAGCATTAAAGCTCGATAGCTACGGAAAAGATCTCAAAACCATTCCAGATATTAACTCAACTCTTGCAGACTTGAACTTTCTCTTTCCAGCCGTCTCTTTCCTCCAAAATGGTAGTTATTCATTATATATTTCTTAAGTACTCTAGTGCCTTCCTAACTTCCATTTTTTTCTTATGTTCTACTAGAGCTTTTCCTGTCCAGCTAGTACAACTTTGGATCACTAAGAACAGTCAGCTGTAGTTTTAGTTCTTAATGATAAAGGAGAAAGGAACAAGTATTTCTGAAATCCTTAGTAATCTGTTCTTGATTTCTACCTCGCAGTAGCCATTAGGAGTTTGGTCAAGAGACCTTTCCAGCTTACCTGATTAACAGCTGTCGAGTCACAGGAAATTGGATATTAAGGTTCTTATTAATTGTTGTTGAATCTGGCACTGTTACAGAATACACTTCGAAGTACAAAGTTGGATAAAACCTCCAATTCTTGATATTGTGACTTGGCATCCTCATATATGCATGTCGTAAGAGGTAAGAAAAACTACTTCCATAAAATTAAAACTCCTACCCATGGCCAGTTCTTTACAGCTTGGTAATCCAAGGGTGGGTTTCAAAGACACTTTGCCTAAGCATACTGCTATTGAATGTCTTCAGTGGTAAAATCCTCACTGTATTCAGAAGGACCAAAGTCCAGTGCTTTTGAGAACCTCTCCTTTAACATACAAATTTAAGGTACTGGTTCTCCTAGGAAACTTGAGGTCCCCTAAGAAGAGAGGGAGGTGTCATATGAAAAGGTTAAGAAGGTGATACCACCTGTTAGACACCGGAACCCTACTCATTGTTCTGGAGATTTATAGGGAAAAACACCACCGCCGTCACTCTGCATGTCACAGCTCACCTCCCTTTCCTGGGATTTTGTGTCACAGTAATGGCTGTAGTCTAAATACACAGAAAGTCTTGGAGCAGGAACTCTTTTTATAACGTAAGTTTATATTAATCTGTTGGCTTCCTCTCTGAGCGTCCAAGATTGTGTATTTTTATAAGGCCACTGGAGTTAATCATGACCATTTTAAGTACTTCAGTGTTTTACAAAAGAGATAGGCAAAGCTACACATATCTCATGGGGCACCAGATGGGAATTTCCATGGAGTGGGAGATGAGAAGAACGGCCAGTAGAATCAAGAGTGGGCTTGGCTATTTGGCTTCACAACCCTGCTTCTCCACAGGTTGCTCGTGTGGTCTTATGCACATAATTTAATCTTGTAGTGCCCCCAGTTCCCCTTCTAAAATATGAAATCAGTGAGATAAGTGCCCTAGCTGACAAGAACATTGCAAATACACAGACTTCCAGTGGTACAAAAATGCAGTCATAGGAACTGTATATGAACCTGAAACATTTGCAAGCAATCCCTTTTCAATCTAAAAGTGCACAAAACCAGCAAAGTGAGTTCATAACACATCTAATCTCTTTAGCTGAATTGGTTGTTCTGCTTAATGAAGTGAGCCATGTAAACGCCTCACAGTCACAATCTGAGTTATAATTCTTCTCATCTCATCTAAGTGACAATTCTAAAGATGTTATGGCATGATTCCTACTCTGTCAGGGACTGAAATATCCCTTTCACATCTCCATCACTATCAAGATGCAACTCCCAAGTCCCAAATATTTGCCAATAATCAACCACTTTCATGGGCTGGTCTTCGGAAAGTCTATTCATAAACCAGAATTAACCTAAACCCTGGACTGACTACTGCACCTCATTACAAACACCCTGCTGACTGCAACTCTCTCATGCTACCTGGCTTAGCTCTCTTTTTACTGTTATTTTTCTGTGGTATATTTTTTAGTATCTGTAACTAACACGGCACTTTGGAATTATTGTTTTTTATTTCAAAAGTGCAGGTAGGCCAAGGAGAATTCAGATAGGCATCCGATTGATTGATTGATTTTATTGATTAAGTTTTGGGCTTCTTTGTTTTTAACTTTGGAAACCAAAGGAGGTATCAAAGGACAAAAGCCCCCAAAATATTTGTGCAGCAAAGAAAAAAAGAATATGGAAGTGCACCTAGAAACCCCAGTGTGGCTATCTGGGGACATTTGTATATGCTAAAAGCTTAGACAGGATTTGATTTTTTTCCTAAATCAATTTCTCACTGAAATCAGTGCATGAAACCCCATTACGAGTTGTGTAGAGTGAAACTGAAGATCCCTCTACTTTATCCTTGGCAGTGGATGTCTAAAGGAATGATATAGGCACCATATAGTCATGTGTAGTTCCTTCCCTTAACACTCGCCCAGTGTAAAGCATGTTTCAATTCAGGAGCTTTCTACACTGCAAGTGGTTTCTAAGCATTTGATTAGTCCTCAGTGTGTTTCTCTTCAATTAGCTTGCCCAGTTTAATCTCAAGCCCATGGACTTTTGTCACCCAGTTCATTCTTTCGCTCCACAAACCAACAACCCATTGAGGGAAAAAACATAATTTAAGAGCAACCATACTTGCACATAAGTTGCCTGGCCTCAAATGGGATGGGAAAGTCCTACTGTAAAGAGCCAAGGGGAGTATGAGAAAGCGTCTCATTAAATTGCTTTATGCAAGGTGCTGGGATTAATTTTTCTCTAAAGACAAGACATTTTCTGAGACTTACGGTAAATTTCAAGAGAGATAAAAATAATGACATGTGATGTGGGCTAAAATTCATCATCAGTTCACAACTGAAGTTAGCCAAATCTGGACTTCAATCAAATGCCAATGAGAGACAGAAATGACATTTTAGACAGCCAACCAGGATTTGGACCTTTACCAGTATGATTTACTCAATCATGAATGTTTGAAAAAGTTCAGAGAGCTGCAATGTTGAGTTGAAGATGATTATGGGGCAAATTGCTAGATCAAAGCTGCGTTTTTTCCTTCTGAACAGACCGTGCAATTCCTATATTCAATAATCTATTATAACTTAATAATTCCTCTTTCAACTTGCACAGCAGAGGAACGCAACACATTAAAGAAGCACATTTTCCCAAAATATTTAAAATAAAGTATAGTATTATTAGAATCTAACAAGAACTTTTCCCATTTTAGTAGGACCCCAATATACTGATTATTATAATACATCTCATTAAAAGCAAGTTGACTTGGCTTAGTTGAAGGGTGATGACTAGGTGACTCAGAAAAAGTCCCCTGTCTGAGATCATAGCGTGACAAGCGTGAACGCTAGCAACTCTCTGTGGCTTCAGTGCAGTCCTTAGAATCCTCTGGCTCAGTGAGTTTGCGTGCTTTTGCAAGTTTTTAGATGAAAGATGCTCCAATAATCCAATAAAAACATTCAGGAATGAGAGCTGGGATCATTCTATCAATTTTAATGAACTTCAGGTCAAGTCTCATATATTGTATATCTTCCTCAGAATATGTAGTACTTCAGAAGCATAAAGGATGCAAAAAGGATCTGGCAGATCACTAGGAACATTTCAGTGACTTCACACTTTACATACAGATTTTTATTTCAATGCTGCAGTACAGCAGCAATTTTAGGCTTACAGCTTGGGTTGCAATTTAATAAAGTAAGAAACAAACAGGCACATCAGTAAAATTCAATTGGTTAGTTAAATAAGAGCAACTTTTTACAGGGGGCTAGTGGAAAGATGGATCATGGAGAAAGACAGGTGGGTGCAGCTCTCATACCTCATATTTTATACTTGAAACAGTGCTGCGCTTAATTCTTTCTGAGCCTATGCTCAGATTACTCAGATTGCTTTGTCTGACATCAATACTTCTTAGACTCATCTGCAATTTTAATACTAACCTTGGTCTGGCAAGCAAACATGAAAATTGATGCCTTTTAATCACTGCCCAAATAGACTCACAAATAGGTCAGAGTAGGTCAAAAAGGTGCTATCTGCTCTGAAATAAAACAACAAGGGGATCTTAATGACACTGCAAAGCTCCCAGAAGTAAGTCTGCAGTTCTGTCACTGCGACAGCAGACAGAGCTGAAGAGACACCTGCTGAGAGAGCATATACATAAAGCAGAGCTTCTTGCTATTGCAACTGTATTGCTTCAGCCTCTGAGCTCCTCATGGAAAGGGTAGCAAGTGTAGTCTACTCTGCACTGGAGTTTTTCAGTGCTTGTCCTTTTGCTTGCCCACTGTACTCCTCCTTCCTTAACACAATGAATGTCACAGCAGCAGCTGCGCTGCACAGCATCCCACTCTGCCTCACCTCTCATTCCACGTCCGCAAGCTTATTTTCCTGTCCCAAACACATCTGAACAGCAGCAAGCAGCAGACCAAACCTGGATCCAGCAAACTGCACTCTGCTTGCAAATCCATTCTGCTCCTTTAAACCAGAAGCAACTCCTAAACCTTAACCAAAAATGCATTTAAGTCTTCCTGTGTAGAAAGTAACTATAAATCAAACATAGCACACAACAGATACTAGTTTGTATGATTACTCACAGGTCTTTTAAATTTTAAGAGCTGTTACTAGAAGTAAATAATCTAACTCACACCCTCACCTGTGGAAGGATAATGTAGCCTGTGTTCTGGAGAATGGTCCTTCCTGAAAGGCAGAGATGACACAAACGAATTCCCTTCCCTGTCACGAAGTTTACTTCTCAGTCTATCAAAGAGTGACCCAAGACTACCCTTCTGCGCAGAGTCATCCAGATTGTCCTTAGAGCTGTTCTTGGGCTCTGGAGATGAAAGAAAGAGGTACTTTTCATTACTGATTAATCTGTCATCCCTGGGAGCCCCTGGAATAGTCTCTTTAAAGGTAAACTTTTTTTGAAGTCCTGGAACATCCTCCATTTTAGTGCAAGAAAATTTCTGAGGTGTATTGACTGTCTTGGAAGACCTGGTATGAGGATTGTAGACTGGGAAGGATACCTCCTCGCTGTAATCCCTTAGAGATTTTTTTTCAGAGGCGACAGAAAAATGAGGTGGATTTGAGAGGGGGCTCCCATTTCCTAAATGCTCTCCTGCTAACTCCCTTACTCTAAGCTCCTGTGGTTGAACATTACTTGCTCTATTATTGTTACTGTTCCTTTGACTTAGGGAATAGCCAGGAGTAGTGGGGAAGATGAAGATAGCTTGTTCTGAAGAGGCTTTGATTTTGTTGTCCGAGTCCTGCTTTAGTCCCTCTGGAGATGAGGTTAGAGGCTCCAAAATGGACCTCTTGATCGCATTAGCTATGACCCTTAGTGGTGATTTTGGCCGCTCAGATGCATGCTCCCTTGTAACTGCATCTGGATTCCTCAGAGCAGCTTTTGTGTCAACTGCCAAAACCGGTGGAGGATCATCTGCAAGTAAGGGAGCCACAGGACAAGCAGATAGTTTAAACACATCTTTTCTACAGTCAGCATTCTTCTTCTCTGAAGTCCCCAATGCTCCTTTGTTTCGATACCCTGAACAAGTTCCACCTAAATCCACCCTGTTTGAATCACATGACAAGAGTCGCTGTTGAGTACGAAGAACCAGCCTCTTTTTTGCCTCCTTTAATTCATGCCCAAGCTTTTCTTCTGCCTGCCTTGTGTTTTTGTCATCTTTCTCTTTCAAATTTGGAGATGACAGCACTTTTGTCTTCCTTTTAAAGTCTTCTGCTCCAGGGGTATATTTATGGGGTTTTTCCTTCCAGCCCTGGGCTCTGTATGGCCCAATGTCATTATCTGTATCTTCAGGCTCGGAAAAATCAGCAGTCAGTGTCCTGTTTCCAGGAGGGGTCCATGGAGAATCTCTGGTGCTGTTCTGAAAAGAATAATGGGGCACATAGAGACAGATGTCTTCAGGAATCTCTCTGCCTTTTTCCCTTCTTTGAAATACGGGGCTGCAGGGTGTGAAATGTCCTCTTGTAACTTCAGGTGGTTTCTTGTAAGAAGACAACTGAAACAAGAAGATTATTTTAGGGTCAGAAAATCACAGTTTAGTGTATCTTTTATGTAACACTTTAATCAATTTTAATCTTAACATAATACAAATAAATATATTTTCTTTATATACACACATACATATGTAGATAATACTACAATAGGAAGGAAAGCTTTTCTCCCTAAAGGGCTGATATCTCTCTAGAAATGGAGCTCTAATACTACTGGAAATTTTAATAGTCCATAAGAAATGTTATTAATCCTAACAATCTGTCATATCTTTATGAATTGCTTTTAATATTTTCCTTAGAAAGAAACAGTCCTATCTACAGGAAAATAAAAAAAAGAGCAGATCTGTTCTCCTGTGGGCACTCCAGCTGCATCATCTTACAGTTTCCAGTAAATACAAGTGACCATAATCTGTCCTCTCCAAATACTTTTATAACATTGCATGATTACATAGCACAGGTAGGAGGGAATGAAGTGAAGACTGTAAATGCAAGACAGTAGTTTTGAACAATTCAGTTAGTTCTCTCTTATGATTATTTTTCATTTGGTGAAGATTTAAATTCATTACTTTAGACACCAAAGTCTTTTGCTGGAGATAATAACAAGGATAAATGTTCATATTACCTAGCCAGCAGACCAAAACTTGTGGTTTTTAACTTCTTAAAAGGGAGGCATTTTATTCTCAATGCTACGTGATAATGGATGGTAAGAAGATTTAATTCCAGCTTCCATTTATATGTCAGATTCCCAAATTCACAACGGTGAAGCCATTAATCTGTCTGAGTTCTTGCTTCCCAGAAGCATCAGAAGTAAGACAATAATGATTACTCCCTGTTTCACAGCTGTATTTGATAACTAAAATTAATACTGGCCAGGATCTCAGATAAAGAAACACAAGAAACGCCAATAAACAAATAAACACCCTCTTAATCCTTTCTCTTTAGAGTAATAAAAAGGCCACCAAGTACTGCTTATAGAGTGCGACCTGCACAGTGTCACCTCTCTTCAAGCACAGCATGGCCATGAAGCATTGTGCAGCTCTGCTCCCTTGGGACATTCCCTTCCTGGCCCTATTGTCCTGGACCGGATTTCAACTACTACCGTTGATGTGGAAGACTTAATTTTTTTTTCTAAGCAAGACCTGAGGTCAAGCAATTTTAATCATGTTTAACCCAAGGGGGAGGACAATGGGCTAGGACATGGAGGACATGGGCTGGTCCCTGTCCCACCCAGTTCTACGTCCAGGGGACATGTTGCCCTTTGCTTGAGACAGTCAGTCACAACTTCTTGCGCAGCACTGCACTTGCAGCAGGCCCACCCTTCCTCAGCCTTGAAAAAATAATAATCAAAAAATGCAGAAAATACTAAGGAAATCTGGGGTTCTGATGGAACCTGAAGATGCTCCTGAGATGTGGAAGGTTTGAAGCCAAGGGCCTGCTGCAAATTAAGAAAGGAAGTTTTCCACTCACTGGATGCAAAAGGTCTCAAGTCTCCTCTATCAGGTTTCCTATGGCTGCCACTCTGCAAGCATTACTTTGGCTATCAGATTTACTCGTCAAGGCTGATACTGGCACTTGCCTTTCACCCAGTGATACACAGCGACCAAGCAGCATTTAAGCCATTTGTTTGTGATACCCTCTTACCCCATCACTGCTGGCATCTGGCCTTGCCCAATATGCCACGTATTTTCATCCAGCTCTGCAACGATGCAGACAGACCAATAGTCAGCTTGGGAACACCAAGGGACAGAGATTTGGGTACGGGGGGGTAGGGGATGTTCCTTTCCTTTGGGCACAAACTGTGGCACAGAGGGAATCCCAGTGGCACCCAAGCTCCATGCTATGAGGGAAGGGCAGGGTGATGGTGTCTACATGTTGGTTGATGCAACAGACTAGTGCCTAACCCTCAGTTTAATAGACATCCGAGTCCCACAGAAAGTAAATGCCATTTAGCTGCATGGTATGGGAATATTTATATCAATCAGAGCATCTGTGTCTTTTCCCTATGTATAGCACAGGGGTAACTACAACTTTAGTAGGTGCTGGCAGGACCAAAACTGTTTGAAAGAGCAAAGGATGGTCAGACAGTCTACCGAGAGCAGACAGTAGTTACACTTTGTTTGCTTTGCACAGTTCTCCTTTGTACCTGTGTTTGTAAGTGATCTTCTCCAGGACTGCTCTGACAGCTGGCTGAGCTGTCCTTCCAGCGTAGCCCAGGTTTCTTGCTGGTCAGTAGCGGGAAACCTGCCACAGACACAAATTTTACCATCACATTTTTATTGCTTTGTCTTAAACAATGTTTACAATTAAAGAACAAGAGTAGACAGTTAAACAGTCATCTGGATACAGATGTACCTGAGAAGCTGGTCTACAGTAATGAAACTTACGGCCTCACTCAAACGCGTGTGCACACTGTGCCAAACACGTTGACATTTTCAGTGGTAGACCTCAACTGCTTCTACTTTTTGGGTGGATGTGGTGATGAAGCTTTTGAGTTTCAGGAAACTTTCTGGCTTTCAGGCCTTAAAAGCAGAGGCAGTCAAAAATAACCAGCAGCTTCTGAAGCTTTGGTTAGTTCCGAGAAATGAAGAGAACTTCTAAGGGGCCGGTCTGTCAGAGCCGGAAAGAAATGAGAAATGCAACCACTTACAGACAGTAAGGACAGAAATAATCCTGTGATCTTCCAAAGCCAGGCCAAGAGTGCTAGGGTGGGGGTGTCTCTGAGGATCAGGCAAGGTAACCAATTGCTAAAGGCCTTGAACTAAAACCAGCACAGACAGACTTAGACCTGCTGGAAACAAAAGTAGGGAGGTAACTTGCACCTGAAGGGAGTCTGGAGAGCTCTCTAATATTTGTGCCTGTGGGAGTTTTACATAATAAATAATCTTTGTGTAGAAGAAAAGTATCCCAAAGCCAAGATATTATCATGTCAAGCTTTAACATGACAAGTATATTTATAGTGAAATTATTAACTCCCAAACTCAATTACTAGTTCTGAAACCCACAAAGGTTCCCATAAGCAGATGTTGGTTCTTCTACATAGGGATTAAAAGCTGCCTAAGGACAACAGCAATACACCAGAGACTGAAGACAGTTCCTGCATGAGCACTTCAGAAAAGGCAAGCCAAGGAGAGAAGCCAGCTTTGCTTTCCTCTCAGTGTCTCACCTGTGCATTCCCTGTCTTGATGCATTATGTTATGTGCAGTCAAGAACAGAGAGAAATGATGTGCTGGAGTTCATGAAGGAACTCCCGTAGAGACCAGCAACGAGGGGCTGAACTGAGACAAATCCAGCTTTTGTCACCTGCTTGAAGAGATACGAAAGCTCTGATCTGTTGCTGGCCTTGCTTTCTGTATCTTTATGCAATGAATTTTCAGAGGAGGGGAAAAGAAAGACAGAACTAGAAAAAACACCCTTCACATGATTTCAGACACACTGAGAAAGTACGATGATCCTTTAGGAAAGCATAAGACTTGAGCTATTTCATCTTCATTTTCACAACCTGTCCCTACTCTACGTCTATAAGCGAGCCAGAGGTGTTTAGCCTAATCCACTAAAGCCAAGGGCCTCCTGACATGGGCAAATGTCATGGCTCAGCACATGGTAGTGAAATACAACCACTGTAGCAGTGACAGCCGTAACATCAAAAGGGCTTAAAACTCACAGCTCAGAGATCTGCAGGGTAAAGGCACGTGCCTGTGGACAGAAGTACTTCCCACTACAGTTCCTGTGGATATGCATTAGCTTACAAAGACACAGCCTCTGAAAACACTCCTTTGCATCAAGCCACAGTTTCCTGTCTTTCACAGAGGTAATAGATTTATTCCCACCAAGCTGCTGAACCCATATTTGCAGCTTCACATGCAAACCAGGATTTTTAAAACAAGTTCCCTAGGGGACTATCATGATCTGCTTGGCTGAAAAGCTTCTCCAAGTGACCAAGATAAACTAAGCACAACATTCCCTGTGGCTGTGTGACAGGGATTAAAGATTTTGAAAGGTAATATCCTCCTCTGAGCCTTTCAGCCAATATAACCATGACAATGATTTCCTTTCCTTGGCTGCATACCTTGTGCTGTTTATGAAACATATGTGTTTTGGGAAATAAGTTTGAAAAGGAGACAGATTTTTCTTTTGTGTGACTGATGATGGTATGAGTTCTTGTAACAAGATATTAAGTGGATTAAATACAGAAACTATGATTTACAGTGTTCCTCTAGAGAGTAAAAAATGCCCTTATTTTGTTCCCAGTATACACTGAAAGTGCTTTACACCTCATTTTGACAGCATACTTGAGGTTCAGATAAATTCATGTAATGTATCACTTCCCTCTCAAAGGCTTTGAGCTCCCTCTAGAGTCCTTCAGACACAGACGAAGATTTTAATAAAAATGATGGGAAAATCAATTGGCAAACAATTGAGTAATGCACTTGCTGGGAACAAGCTGGAAATAAGTCATAATTAAGAGTGACCTCTGGTGTTCTCTTCTCCCCTCTCTCATAACCTTTCTTTTCTCTTCCCTCAGGTCTGGGAAAAGCATAATTTTTTGTCTGATCTTTAAAAACTGAGATCAATTAAGGCAAACACCTGATGTATAAACCAATCCCCAAATGCCACACAGTGCTCAAAGACAGCCCTGAGGCTGACATAGATGTCATAAGAATTTTTGAGGGCAACCTGCTCTGCCTCCCTGCCCTGGGCAGAAGGAAGCCTTCACCCAGGTGGGACATGCTGTGTGGCTGTGCCAGAGAGGCTTCACCAGCACTGTGAGTCTCCTGCACCCGGTAGATACGGTGAATCTCAGGGAAGACAGCTCCATCACAGCCCATCTGCCACAGCTGCCTCTCTGGGGACAGCCTGTCATAGGGGATGGTTTGCTGAAGCTGAGTTTGGTGAGAGCATCCTTTTAGGACTGTGAAACAGCCCTGTGTATCCTCTGCTGAGATTTACTGAGTTATCCCAGATGTATAGCACTGGAGACTTCCAAGGGACCACAGGGCCGGTAGTGACAGTGCTCACATGTACCTGCAGGCATCTAAGTCAGATGTGAGCCTGGTGCCAGCAAAGAGAGAAGCAGCTTGTCTCTTTTTTGAGATATAAAAATTCATCCCACAGTAGGTACTTGCAAAGAATCTCAAAGTTTATTTGTGCATTCAAACCATGCAAGCTGAGATGCCTTTTCTTGAATGCTGGTCCCATGGCACACGGAGGTATCCTACCACTTTTGGGAGCTAAGCCTTAACTTCTCTGAAGGCAACTGGGACTCTGAGAAGCAGCGGAAATCCCCCTTGTTGCAGAGTGTAGCTGATGGCAGGTTAAAGAGCAGCTGTCACCACCATTACCCAAAAATCTGCTGTCTCCATGCTCAGAAACTGTGGTGCTTGGTCACACGCACAACCCGTTCTTCTCACTGCTGTACATTCCTGTTTTATAGTTAAGGCTATCAACACCTCAGTCTAACAGATACAGACATGCTTCTCACCTGGTTTTGAAAGGGTTTGGAGTGCTGGTAAGCTCACCCAGCTTTGTGCTGGTATGATCGATCTTGGCAGGTACCTGCGCATCTTTAGTGGGGACAGGGCAGGCACACAGTGCAGTTGTAGAGGGGCTATGCCAAGGTGGGTGGGTGGCCCTGTTACGAACAGCAGAGGTGTGATCAAGGATGGCTGGCCTGTTTTGGGACCGCAGCCCAGGAGGATTACTTTAGAAACAGCCCCAGCTGTGAGGGGTGACCACACAGTGTTTCAGAAGTGAATTAAGCACTGATCTGGTCACTACCAAAATCACTGCATTGCCATGCAAATCCCATGGATAGAGAAGGACCAACTCATACCAAGTGGAACTGCTAGAGGGCAAGAACTAGTAACATTTATTTTCACTGGCTCACCTCTCAAGGTTGTTGTTAGTACTCTCCCTTTCAGTAACCCAGAAACATCACCTGCTTTTTTTCCAACAAAACCAAGGTGATAGAGCACTTTAGATGCGTGTAAATAGGCACCTCTAAGCGCATTTCTAGTAAGTGATACTCAAAATGTTAGATGCAGCATTGAACCTAATAAAAAACAATCAGTGCAGGTGGGGTTAGAGACAAGATATATGGTTCTGGGATAGGGGTGTGTTTTCTCAGCTGGAGAATTAGAGTGAACATTACTTGCTGGTGGATGTAATAATGTAAGGGACATTAACACAGTAAGGGAATCCGATCAGAGAATCACTAGGTTGGAAGAGACCCACTGGATCATCAAGTCAAACCATTTCTATCAATCACTAAACCATGTCCCCAAGCACCTCATCCACCCGCCTTTCAAACACCTCCAGGGAAGGGGACTCCACCACCTCCCTGGGCAGCCTCTGCCAGTGCCCAATGACCTTTTCCATGAAAAATTTTTTTCCGAATGTCAAGCCTGAACTTCTCCTGGTGAAAAAAGGGCAAGAAAATGAAGGGTCTTTTGAGGGCAAGAAAATGGAGAACTACTTGGTGCATTTGTTTGGATCTCTACTTTCACACCTACAAAATGTCTAAAGGAAGGAAGAAATAGATATTTAAGAGATGGGAAAACAGCAGACAGCACAAATAGAAGACACAAGCCCTTCTTAGGCTTTACTCACTCGTTTGGAGTTTTCTCCTCCAATTCTGATACTTATTTAATGCTGTGGAGTGAAAACTGTTGGCTCTCTGTAGTGCTGAAGAGAAATAGAAAAGACACGCAGTCAGTAAATGTAGCAAAAGCCAGAGAACGAAAATGGCGGCCGGGAGGGGGCAGCCCCGGCTAGGGAAGGGCCGGCAGGATGCTCCAAGGAAGCAAGCTTATGGAATTCTCCTCCTTATCCCCGAACTGACTCTTATCTCAGTGAAGCTGGCACGAGAAGAAAGGTCCACAGGCACATTGACGAAGGGACAGGCTGAAGAGGTAAAAACTCAGGGATGCTGTAGTGCAACTGAGTGAGGATGCAGAGCTGAGAGACAGGCTGCTCCTGAGGACCTAGGTAACGCAGCTGGCATGGTAAGGAGGAGGGGGATGGAGGGGAGGAAGATAACACTGGCAGCCAGGGGTGGGGAGAGCATGAAACTGCGGAGGAAAAAAGGATAAAATCCTTCAGTGACTTCACCGGGTCACACACTGCTGGGCACTGTTTGGGGCTTGCTGCTTTCCTTTCGCGCCCTAAACAATGCCTTGGTTATTCCAGAGTCAAGTTAAATCACTGTATGAAATCCCCTCTTTTCTGCTTGGATTAAAAATTCATATATGGATGTGGGGGTGGTGGGAGACAGGGAGAAATGAATTTTTGTGGCCTTTTCAGTGAAGTGATTTTTTAGCTCTTCTGTCACTAAAGCACAGCCTGGCAGAAGAAACTGTGCCTGAAGGAAGAACAAGTGAATTCCTCATAATGGTCTCTTCAGATTTACCCAAAACCCAGGCCAAGGCAGTTTGGGTGAGGACAAATCAAATGACCTCAATATTTTAGCACCACATAGACCTTTACATAGATGTGTAAAAATCTGCCCATAACGGCCACAATATCACAATGCTTAACATAGCCATTTATTTTAAATATGCAGTTAAGTCAAAACATCAGACTAAAATGACTAAAATCCAGGAACTCTACCGATTTCTAACAGGCTGTGGAAACTCATCCCCTGTCCAAGCATAGGCAAGGTCTGAAATGAAAGCTGGTTTCAATATAGCCTTTTCCACAAGGACAAGAGTGGTAAAATCAAGTGCAATCAACAAACCACAAACGCCATCAAGTTTCTTGGGGTCCACCCTTGACCTGCCCGTGTAGGAGAGGACTTGAGAACACAGGCACAGATTACTGTTGTACGTAAAAGTGAAGGCAGCAAGCTTTTTAGGAGAACCCTCCGTTTCCCTTGGGGTATCTGCATATCCTGTCCAGACAGCTGCTCCCTCAGTCCATCCACACATCACATCAGCACAACCACTCCAGCCCAAAAGGGAGAAGCAGCATTAGCACAGGTCTGTGCCCGTAGTAGTACTCCTGGTAGAAGGATCCGTATTGGTACCCTGTCTCCGTGGCTGGTGGAGCACAGCTGCTTCGAGCAATGCCAGTGCACGCCGCGTTTCCTTGTTCCTGCCCATGACTTCATGTGCTTACCGACCACTCCCTTTGTCCACTATATTTTGCCAGCCAAGCAGAAATATCCCACTCAAGCTAACCTGCCAGTGGTTCCAGCCAGCAGTATCACCACACTTCCTCTCCAGCCCAAGCTAACATCAGTGGTTTCTACTCAACGAATGAAAAGGTTTTGCAACCCTTGCCCCAGCACTATAGTAACACTCCACAGCCCCAGTACTGGCTCCCACACACAACTCCAAAATGGCTGATTTTGGCTTTCTTTGTTAAATGTTCAAAGGAAAGAACATGAATTTCTTGTGAGAAGCAAGAACTTGCAACAGTCTCTACCTAGAGCACTAAAGACATTTTTTTTTTTCCTCTGCTGCAAGTAGCAGGGAGGAGTTGCCTCAACTCGCTGCACCTCTATTGCCAGCTCCTGAGGCACGTGCAGCCATGCATCATGCACAAAGCTCTTCTGAGAGGAGAAACCCAACAGAGTGAGAATCCAGTAAAGCTCTGGAGACAATTCCTGAAGCAGAAGATACATCATAGCTCCAAAATATCACCATGTAGTCCTAGAATACTGCAGGCCTCACTTCCCACAAAGACCCCTCTTTGGCTGTTTATAGCATATCTTTTAGGCCTGACCACCTCCAGCTCCAGAAAGGAATTTCCATTCGGAGGCAGAGTGTTCCCAAACCTCTTCACATGCCCTTGCAATCTATATCCTTTCCTCCTTGTGCTTTCACCAGATAAAAAATATAAATAATCAGCTCCTGATAGAAATACAGATTGAACCATGTGGAGCTCTCTAGCACGTCTCCAAATCACCCTTGCTTAGACAACACAGCAGGTTTTGCACAGGCTGCTAATAGTGTCCAGATTTTTTACTGGAGGGAAAACATTCATCCCACGCCTGCAAGCCAAGCACAAGGCACAACCACTCAAGGTTATCCTGCATTATGGAAATGCCGTTTCAGCTACGACACCCAAAAGACAGAACCCCTTCCACAGAAAAGACACCATTAAACGGTACAACCTGGCCACCTTCAACAACCTCCACTTGGAAACCTCTCCCCTAAACCTGAATTCAGTCCTCAGCAGGGGCTGCTGGAACATACCTGGGTCAGGATACCACTTACCATCAGCAACTTTGGATGTTTTGGGGCTTTCCTCTGGCACTGCAGGGCTCCTGGCAAGAAACGGCCACCTCCGGACAGGGCTTGGGCAGGGAGGGGGCTCCAGCAGCGAGGTCCATCCTTCACTCACCTCTGAGTTTGACGAGTCTCCGTTAAAATCAGACTCCACCTCAGAGCTATGTGGGGAAAGGGCAAGATGGAAAAAAAGTGGGAAAGGAAGACTGGTCTAGTAGAAGCTGTCCCTGCCCATGGCAGGGGGATTGGAATTAAATTTTTAAGGTTCCTTCCAAACCAAGCCATTCTATGACTCCATCTCAGAAGACACATAGTGCAGAGATATTTGTTCCCACTCAGTGCAACAAGAACTATCATCAGCTCTGACAGCAGTGCTGGCCACAGAGAAACAGACATTTTGCAGCCAGAGCTGATGTCCTCCTTTTACTATTTTAATTGTTATTACAGGATTGTGATTCGCTGTAGGTGATAAACAGCCAAGATATGACTATTCCTATCAGACTTCTGGTGCCCTGATTCACATCCACAATTGCTATATTCAGCACCTGGACTCAAAGTGTCACTAAGAGACACTTTGGGTAAAACACTGCTGCTTGGTTAGCAGTGATAGGCCCTTCTGCAAGTCTGTCCCAAGATGAAGAAAGAGAAACAGCATTTTCAGTGTCACAGTTGGCCTAGAAACAAGGCATGAGGGTCAAAACTCTACACTACTCACTTTTTTCCAGCAGATTTTTGGAGATAAGAGGCATGCCTTTAGGGAGCTTACAGGAGGCCAGCAGGTTCAGGCCATCAGGGCAGCCTGCTCTAACTGTAACGTGAGCTTAACCCATGAATTAAAGATATTTACTGCTGAGCCTCACTGTATTGCCCATTTGGAACCTGGAACCAGCTCCCTTCTTTGGGTGGCAGTAGATGCCAAACACTCATCACCTTGCAAGTGGTAGGGAAGGTGCAGCCACCTCCTGCAATGAAGATGCCTTGGTGCTAGTACTGCCAGCAGAAGATAAAGCTGAGAAGGGTGAGGAAGTGCCTTCAACAGTTTAAGGGAATCCAGTGCTGGAAATCACGCAACATAAGCTATTTTACCCTGACGTGACAGATGATATTGCACTGGCACTTGACTGAAACCATCTATGCTTACTTTGGTGGCTTCTAAACCAAAACATCAAGCATGACAAAGCAACACGTTTGAAAAGAAAAGCTTTGCAAGTATATGTGAAAGCTAAGAAAATAAATCAGAACATATTTATTTTCATGCAGAAAGGCAGACAGCTCTGATGCGACCTCTGTAAAATTGGAGTATTTTGTTGTTTGCAGCAGCAGCAAGAAGCTTTCTGTGCTTGGTCATGACCCCATTTCTGGGTGTTGCAAGTCAAGATGTGAAGGAAGCCTGGAGGAGAGGTGTGAGGACAGCCCAGCAGAAAGGGCTTATGCACAAAATTGGAGAAAATGGTAAGCATTGGTCTAGAGAGGAGAAGACTCAGTGAAGCTACCCAAGCAGCCTTCAGACATGCAAAAAACTCTGTAGGAAATAAGGAAACAAAGTCTCCTCATTCCTGGAAGCCACTGGGACAGCCCATGTGACAGCAAGAGTAATGAGGCACCTGAGCTGATCACAGAGACAGATTTTGGCATCCCTTTCCTTAAATATAATTAAAAATACACCACACACATGTGAATGGCACACACATCATGACCTTGCCTCTGGGCAGAAGGCCAACTGTTTAAGGTGATTATTAGTCCTTTTTTCAATAATCATGGGGTTTCTTTAATCTCTAAAGGCCAGACCGTAGGGAACAGGCACTTTAAGGCATTCTGATGTGACCATGTTCCCATCAACATAAACAAGCATGCCACCACCCCACTCAGCTTATTTTTAATGCAAACAATACTGCTAATGTAATTAATAGATTTATTGTGATGATTAATCACTCTGCCTTAAAAAAAAAGAGGAGCTTACGCCATGAGTAGTCCAGTTGGCATGGCAGAAGAAAGCTTTTTTGTGTTTATACAGCACTGCCTTGTAGAAAGTAAAGATTTATTATAACAGGTGAAGGCAGAGCCCAAGAGGCACGAGCAAGAAGAGCTAAAGGAAAGGCTGTATAAAGCCAGCCTTAATGCCATATGGGTAGTGTCAACCAGTCCCACACCCCTGTTCTACTACCCAGACCAAAGCTGCAGTGCTGGGAGGTCAGGGATGGCAAGGCAGTGAGGATGGGAGCACAAGTCCTGGTGTGCTGCTCTCTTGACAGGCCGAATCTGAGTGGCCTTAAATTTCAGCACTCAGACATACTTTTCAGTTTTCTTTCAAGCTGTGTTAAACATACATATATATATAAATATATGAAGTCTTTGATAACTGAGATCCTGGTTGGGCAAAGATACCACACTGAGACTGGGCAGAGTGCCACGCAAAAGAAAAAGACCTGCCATTAATATTGATTGATACATTTCTGTTTTAAAGAGCAAAATGTTTATTTTCCTTGGCTGGCAAGGAGGTTAGTGCTGTAGTACAAGGCTTCTCTGATCTCAGCTTGATAGGTAGTCATTACTCGCGAGTACCTAAAGCCTGAACTGCAAAGCAGTATCATCAATCCAGTTGCTTTCCCTGTTGCACTGGGTACCTCCAGCCTGCTCAGCAGTGCCGTTGTCACTTGCTGTTTCCGCGCCCCCCGTTTTTAGGCAGGAGTTGGCCTGTTGGAGCGGTGTGAGCTGAAGGGTGCCTGAGCTGCCACAGCAGCAGGAGGCTGACCTCGGAGCTGCTGGCACTAGCCATGCTGGTGACAGATGCGGCGTTGCCCCTAACACCGCGTCCTGCTGGCGGGGAACCAGAGGCCTCGCCATCCAGCCATAGTGGCTGCGGCAGGAAAAGGAGCTGATCCCTCAGATCAGAGGGATTAGCCATCTCTCACAACTGCCTGGGCACTGCACGGGCCAGAGGGTATTAGCAAAGCAGGAGCTATGTCAAACAGGTAGGAAACCCTTCCCCAAGCTCTCCATCCCCTGCGGAAGACAAACCTCAGCAAGGTTCATCCTTTCCCAGAGGAGCACCAGGTGCATGCAGCAGAACAGAAGTACCATTTAAAAATCACTGCAGGGAATAAGAAAAAGTTGCATTTCTAAAAGCACTGCGCTTCCCAAGATACACGCAGCACTACGAATAGGTGTGTAAAGGAAGTCAAGGATTTGAAATACCTCCCTTACAGAGAGATAGTTCTGTGTTTGCAATAGTTGGCTTTGGGTTTGCCTTCCCCCCTCCCTTGTTTCTTTTTTACTTCTCAGTAAGGAAAACTGTTATCTCCTGAGTAAAGCAATCTAATCTTTAGATGGAATGAACTCCCACAGAATCCTTCCCAGAAAGCCAATATATTCTAATCTGTGTGCAGCCATCAGGCTTCCGCTGACAGCTCCCTAAGGATCATCAAATTTCAGACTTCTTAGGGGTGGACAGGCACCCAGAAGCCCTGGGAAAGGCTCAGGGTGTGGAGCTGCAGGATGATGCCCAAAGTGGGAGGTGGCCACATCACAGGATGCACCTTTTGCCACAACACACCCACTGTGCTAATCCCTCAAGCAACATTTTTTGGTACGTGAAAAGCTGAACTCAGGCTAATCAAGGCAGTGTTTTTCTCTCTGATTCAGACCTCTGTGTGGGATGTGAATGTTTTAAGATTTCCTGCAAAGTGAGTCATGTGTCTGGGGGATTTATGGCTACAGTAGAGAACAACTGTTATTCTGAGTGTTGTCTGTTCCTTCCCCCAGCTTTCCCCCAGTTGTATGTGCATTCAGTACTATATTTTGTTATATTTTTCCTTAGTGTTCCAGTGAAAACCAAGCTGCTCTTACTTTTTTTCTGTGGGTTTACTTCTATTATAAAGTACCTGCTTGCATCACTGGTGACCATCACTCGGATAGCGAGAAGGTTGTGCTCAGTCATCTCCTCCTCGGGAATGACCCTTACGGTGGACCACTCAGGGGAAGGGGGCGAGAACCAGCTTTCCATGTCACAGTGCTGAGGGATGCTCTTCACCTTCTTCGGGGAGGTGGGCTCATCAGCTGTGGGCAGGCAGCGGCCTAGGAAAGTGCAAAAGTGATATCAAGATGTTAGGGGAGGAGGGAACCCGTGGTGGGGACCTCACCCCCACGTTTGGGTGGTCATTGCTGGTGGTTTCTGTGTCAAGACCTATGCTGTGCCCATTAGCACAGCCAAGGTGAGTGCCTGGCACAGCCACAACATCTCTTCAGCCCAGTACAGCCCTGAAAGGGTTTGTCCACTTGGATGCAGAGGGAAGGAAACTCCAGGGACATCCTCAGCTTTTGGAGCTGCAGGTCTTCGCTCTGCTCAGTGGGATGGCCTTCAGACTATGTGCCTGGTGGCAGCAGTAAGACACATGCTGGCCACACAGGTAAGGATTTATGGTCTCTCTTCAGGCTCGTGGTATACATGTGCACGTGTCAGGAGACAGACAGACCAACCTTGCTTGAGTGGCTAGAACTCCAGCCTTTTATTGCAAGTTTAGGTCAATTCAGGACAGCAGAAGTGAGCAAAACAAATGCAGGCTCTTCAGGTTATTTTTGAGTGCCTACAGCAAATGCAGACGCACTGATTTGGGAAATGAAGCAGTGTCACAGCAGTTAAACACCATCCCTGAACTTCACACTCAGGCAGGAGAAATAAAGAATAAATCCAAGTTTCCCTCACTCACCGCAGGTGATGCAGATGGAGCCAAAGAGAGATTACCTCTTCTTGTGAAATCCTTGATTTCTGAGCAACCTCATCTACCCACAACACCTATCCTCCTGCATAAGCAAATACCAGTGTATCATCTGTGCAAGTTCCCCTGGGGTTTGGCACAGACGGGACAGATTACAAGTTCCAAGAGAGTGGCTTTACTTGGTTCACCTCCCATTTCCCCACATTTAATTCAAGACTGTTGCTTCTAATTCACACTTGTATGAGTGAGGAAAAATCAGACCTGGGACATTGCTTATTTTCTCATCTATTAAAGTAAACTACCAAGTAAACATCAATTAAACCCCTCTTTAACTTGCATCTCCTCCATTTGTTGCTGGAGTGCACTCATCCCTGTCCCTCCATCCTGCAAGAGTTCTTAAACTCAAATGCCAAGTGCTTGCATGGTTTGAACACAGAAGACAAACCTGCCAGGAGCAGGAGTGCTACAAGCAAGTCACAGACTCATCAGGAGGGTTATATACACTGCGGAGTCTAAGCGCTGTCCCTTGGTACTCTCCAAAGCAGCAATTCCCCATCCACAGTCCCGGTGTCTGTCCCTGGGCCACTGTACATGGCTGTTCCCTCACACCTGAGAGACAGCAGCCCTGGGACACAACCTGCACAGTACTGAGCTCTAACCCCATCTCAAATGGCTTGCTCCATCCATCACTGTCCCCTCCCCACGTTAACATGTCTCTGGATCTGTGAAACAAGGTTCTCAAAACAAGCTGCAGCAGCAGAGCCACACCTTTATTTTGCATGATTTAAGTAGCTTCCATCCTCCCCTAGCAAGAGAAAAGTGGTGTTCCGTGCTTCTGCACCTCTCCCACAGCTGCTGGTGGCAGGGATGACTGTTCTACAGATATAACTCTTCTGCTAGCCAGGTGAGGCTCCCTTACTTGTACTCACAGACTGAGTAACATGGCTTTGCAGTAATTTTTTAGTAGTTTTACTGACTATATGCTTTCCCCAAGTGGTAAAGAATACTGCACGTTTCAAAAGGCTGTGGTGCGCTCTTATTTTTCACCTTTCACAGAAGTCAATATTTTCTTGGCTTGAAAACTCAAAGACTTCACCGCTCACAAGAATTTTGTCTATTTTTTTATATTTTTTCTTTTTAGTTATGCTACTTCTAAGTACAAGGAGCCAAGGAGGAAGAAGGAGGAGCTTGCTGTTTCTCCAAAGCAAGATGCTCCCATGTGAAAACATATGCTCAGGCTCTGCATCCAGCTCACTAACACCAGAGCAGCCATGTGTTTCTTGACCACAGAGATTTAATTTCCTTTGGGAGATGGAGGAAATTAATCCCTCTCTAACTTTTATGTCTTATACTTTGGCCCAAGCAGGCCATCCACCCCAAAGCTGCTCATAGGCAGCACAAAACAAGCCTGACAATGCTTGGATGCCAGAGTAGGAGTCCAATAGTCAAGCAGGGCACAGCTGTCCTTCAACATGTAGGGGCATAAAACCCTTCTAGGAGCAGCCTCTTCTCCCCCACAGCTGGGCTGGATCACAATGTGCTATTTCTACTCACCAGAAGCAAAGTATAAAGCAGTATTGTGAGCCAATCTGTAAAACTGCAGTATTTCCACTCAACAATCTCCTTAAAAGATCTCATATTTTACATGGAAATCAGAGCAACCAAAACCAAACAGAAGTTTGCCAGCTCTGTCTATAAATTTTGTACCCACGCTGACAATAAGCACAAGATCACTGCAAGTGGTTGTTAAAGAAAGTCAGTTCTGCTATCATTTACTTGCCTGCTCAGTAGGAATTCCCTTCCCATCCCATGCATTAATGTTTTCCCTACCACACTAACCAGAAAGAGGAGAAAATATGTTTATGACTAACAGACACACAGCTGGAGAGCACTGAAACCCACAGACAGTCTACCTAAAATGATTCCCAGTGTGGTTCCTGAGTGGGAACAGACCTCCAGTCAACAAGTCTTTCTGCAATAGCCACACATCCAGTTCTCAATCATTGTAGATACAATTTTCAGAGCTGGTGAGGGACCTCAGGGTGTCATCCAGGCCACCAGATAACAATGACAGATGGCACCTTCACCTCTCCCTAAAGAGATATATTTCTGTGCTTGGTTTTTTTGTTGTTGTGTTTTTTTGGTTTTGTTTTTAAATTTCCTTGTCTGTTTTGGTATCATGGCTTCTCTCTTTCTTGAATTCTGCACCTAGAATATTATCCTCTAAGGAATCTGCTAGACAGCTAAACTCTTTCTAAGCAAGGTAAGTTTGTGTTCAAAGTGATACTGATAAAGTTTAAGATCAACCCCATGTCAGCACCTACCTCAATTTAGTGAAAGATGTCCCTGCCCATGGGGTTTCCAACCCAAGCCACTCTTGGATTGGAAAAATTAGAAATTAAATATTAACATTTAATCAATATTTGTATTGTGTCACATAAAATTGAAAAAAACCGCATCACACTCAACTCCATAAAAGCAGAAAGTGGACCACCTTGCTGTTTCAGTGTGTGGGATGCATTAACTGAAACAGCAGGTTATACACTCTGCAGGACATTTGAAAAGGTTAAAGTTAGTACCACTGTTTCTCATCACAGGGCTGCACCTTGGTCTCAAACAAAAGACAAAGATGTTCCAGATGCCCAAGTGTTAGGGCTTTTTTTATAGGCTCTGATGAAATTACACAATTTGACTGGTCTGTCCTAGAAAGCAGTGCTTCCCACAGCACTGGACTGAACCTCCAACGCTGTAGGCAGGTACTGATGCTGGCAGAGCACTTTGGGCTTTCACAAGAGAGAGATTTCAATCCCTGAGAGCAAGATGGGAATGGACTGAGTACAGACAGCAAGGACAAGCTGCTGCTGGATTCATATAAACACCACGGAGGAAGAGCGTGGCCAATTCAAACAAAAGCCTGCAGGCTCTGCAGGCCCAGAGTCTGCCTGGCAATTATTACCTGCTTCTCCATAGCAATGCAAACAAATCCAATCAGCCATAAGCTGTGACTCCATTGCTGGCCATCACTGCTGTTAATTTTAAAGGAGTATCAAAAAGGAGAAATTTAATCAGATATGAGCAAGGAATTTAAAGAGAAAGCTGCTTTTTTTTTTTTTTTTTGCACAAAAGCTAAGAAGGGCTGTCTGAACTAATTTCTTCTGAATCATCCCAAAGGCTGAGTACTTACATAAAGGTGAGACACATGTATGCTCCTGAACAGATGCTAGGATAAATAAGAAACATCCTTTGTACCTCTCCATTCCAGCTGGGAGCCCTACAGCTCTCCCTGCATTCTGGTCAGCCACTCATCCATACAGCACTGGCAGTCAGGTCCTCAGGGAGATATTGGCACAATGATGCCAAATGGGAAGACACTGATTTTTTTAGAAGCCTGACTCCAGGGTGGAAACCTGCCTATAAACATCTGTGCCCTTATTTCCATCACACTGCAGGCTGAGAGTTAAGCACCTCAGACTGGCAACTCTAGTGACCATTGCAACTAACTGGTCACACACCAAGCTGCCTCCTCATGGAGGAGGCAGACAGAGCCTTACTGGAGGCTGAGCTGTTCAGGGGACAAGCCTAAGTTTTTGGCATTTATGGGTATGTGCAGCAGCCCCCTCTGCTCTCTGGGGAACTCCACCTCTTGCAGAAGGATTGTGGTGGACATTCAGCTCCTAAATCCAAGGCAGCAATTCCCACATAAGCTCCAAGATATCTAATTTTGCTAGTGCTCAAGTCCTTTCATAAATCCGCGCCTGACTGTACTTACCATGATATCCTACTTCACCAGAAGACAAAAAAAAAAAAAAAAAAAAAGGCCATATTGCTATTCCCAAAGGGGAAAGAGACATGCAGGTGGACCAAGCCATTTGTCTGGAATTACCCAGGCATCCTGCGATGCTGCAGGCACCTCCATGGCCGACTGGCATTCTTGTTCCACATCAGGTTTCCTCTCTAGGAAAGGAGATTTTCTACTAGAAGCTAAGAGACTGAGTCAGAGGAATTGAACTTTTTAAGATAAAGATATACAATGTAAAAGCTGGAGAGGCATCCGGTCTGTGTGACAGAAAAGGCACAGCTCCATTTCCTGATGATGCAAACTGGTGCTGTGCCACTGACCTCCGCAGGGCAGCACCAGACGCTATCAGAGGATAACCCAGTCCTCAGGAAACTGTCACTCAAAATAGCATTTGCGTAAGATCTTACTTCATTTCCATCGTGCTCACTTCAGATTTCCTGCTCTCTGTTTCTCAGTGTGTTAAAGATCTCCAGCAGTGAGTACACCCTCTCCATAGAATAGTTTGGACTGGAGTCTGTACTAATCCTTTGCCAAAATGTTCAAATAATTTAGCGGCGGGGGGGGGTTGGGGGCATGGACAAACTGTGCATGGGAAGGCGTTAATCTGAGATCGCAGTCAGCTGACCAGATCTGTCATGCGAGTATGACTGTATGCGAGGGACAGGCAGCACACACCACAAGTATCTCACAGCATGCTGCTGGCCAGTTAAAGTGGAAATGTCCTAACAACAACTAACGTGCATTTTTTAGGTGCTGAAATTTCCTAAGCTAGTCAGTATAAGTAAGCCAGGGACTCAATGTGCTAATTTCCAAATCCTTCATGTCCTTTGGTGCTTTCCTGCACACGTCTCAAGGGAAGTGAGCAGGGGGGCAGTCCTCCTGGGTCTGCTCAGACACAAGCTGTAGTTCCTCTGCAGCCTATGAAGCCCAGTGTTCATTCTCTCTTTTCTATGGACTACACTTACACAACTGTAACTTGCCATCTGAAGGCCTGATTGGACTAAGAGAATTTAAGTTTTCCATGCCTTAAGTTGTTGTTAGCCTTCTTACTCCACTGTCATTTGCAGATGATGATCTTTCCTCATCCATCAAACAGCCCCAGTACTTTGTTTTGGCCTCACCACTGCCTTTTTCATTCATCTCCCAATTCTCTCTCCTCTCCCCTGCCAAACACTATGCTTTGCCTAACTGATCCCCTACCTCCTGCTTGCCTCTCTAGAGCAGCCTTTCTCAGGGCGATGCCCTTACTACCACCTGCCAGCCAGTGGACTTCTGGGTGCTCACTTTCCTCCTCTTCCACAACTCTAAACCTTGACAGTCCTCACCCAGTTATAGGCTGGCTCTGCTATTAAGCTGGGTAGTTTCTGGGACTGGAGACATCTTGCTGGCTCCACAGCAGGTAGACTTGGCCAAAGGCAAGGTCCTGGAGAAGCTCTGCTCATCAAAGCAAAGAGAAAAGTCTCTGTAGTACTTCAAAAGTAGCCTTACATTTTCTGCTCCTAAACCACATGACATAACTATAGGTCCCAACAAGAGAGCAGAGTCAAGCTGGGTTGAAGCATACCAGCTGGTGGCCACACTTCATAGCTGAGCTGTTCTTACCATCACCAGCCCAAGGGCATGAACACACCCTCAGAGGGCATGCTCCACCGTGGCATGGTGTGGGCCACAGGCCTTTGGAGAACACACTGCCTGCTCAGTCAAAGCCTGGAGAAAGTTTATACGCTTTACTACCAGACTGCAGCCCAGCAGAACAAAACTTTGGGTTTTTTTTCCCCCCTACTTCAAGAAAAACCCAAGTTTCTGCTCAGGTAATTCACGTTCAGTTCAGTTCCTCAGTTACATACTGTCCTGAACAATATAAACAAATTTAGAGGAATTTTCCAAAGGATCCAGAAAGCCAGATCCTACTGAATTTGGGAAAACTATTCTAACCTCTCTGTCCTCTGCTGTCTGTGTTCACAACAGCAATACTTATGCTTTCCCTGCTTTGCCATAATCACTGGTGCAAAGGACAATTTAAGGGTTTAGGAAGTTGTCCCTTTGGCAAAGTTACAGCTAGAAAAAAACAAGGCATAGAGCTGAAGCCCTTTAATGCAGAAAATAATAGCATTGCATCTTCTAATGTGGAGCAATGCTCAATATATTCATGCATTCACATCATCAGTCACAGAACAATCCTGGGGCAGGGATGGCTGATCCTGGTGTCCTGGGGCATCACCACCTTCACACACAAGCCCTACCACCCATCTTTTCAGTGCAAGTGCCTTGCCTTGGTCTGAGCTCTCCTGATCACAGTTCCTGATTGACTTGCTTTGAAAGCAAATAACATGGCTTTAGGGGTTTTGGATTTGGGTTTCTTTTATGCAAGCAGTGGAAGTCAGTGGCATTCAGTTATTTAAACAGCAGCAGGAGAATAAGTGATTTGCACGAAACAATCCTGTATTCATCTGGTCCTCCCACTCAAATACGATGAAAAATTTGTATAAACAATTTCTCCTTTGTCTGTATTTTAAAGCCCACCTCATCCTCCTCCACTGGGAGAGAAACAACTGTTTTCCTTGCAGCGAAAGGGTTTAGCTAAACCATGTGGTAACTGAGAAATATCCCTTAAGCTTTATCTGCAGGGCTTACATTCGGGTTGGTGCTAACCCAAAGGTCAGAGCTGTTCAGAATTTGCTCCAACATATGAGCTTGGCCAAAAAACCCTTGCAGACCCCACAGACAGATGCAAATCTCTTCCCAGTAAAACACGCCTTTACTTTCCATTAAGTGACATGCCAAGTTTTCTCCATCCAATATTATGCCATCTCGCTCTTGTGTTTGAGAGAAAGCAATTTTTGTGCCAAGGGTGGTATGAGTCAGAGATGCAGCCAGTGAGTGACAAAGACTTTACAAGATCTCTGTGACACTGGAAGGGTTTACAAAACTCGGAGGTGGAGCTTATTGCAGCTGCACAGAAATGGTCAAGCAGCATAAATCCTCAGTTTTTCCCTCAGCACCAATAATCCAAACACCACAGCATTTACTTACTACACATAAATTAGTGAGACATTTGGACTGTAAGACCATCTTCAGCCAGTTAATAGCTTCTGGGTGGACTTGCAGGAACTCACCCAACAGAGACTGTAGCTAAGCAGAATGCACAACTCGGGGAAATTTGCATCAAGGAGCAGAGAAGGCAACAAAGCAACCCAAGCCTTTGGAAAGATGCAGCTAGGTCATGGATTGGCCTGCCAGTCTGCATGCAGAGCCCCAGCCCTCCAAAACTGTTCATCCCGCTTCAGGGGAAGACAGGCTACGTGAAGACGCTCCCATCTCAGCACAGTCGCCAAGCAGGAGCCAGGCAGGGCTAGTGCATCAGCCTGTTTCAAGCTGATTATCAAATCTGAGAAACAAACTGTACTTTGTTTATGGCTTGGCAAAGTAGCAGCCTCTAATAAGGAACATAATAATGGGGTTTGGAGGTCCCTGTATAGACAGGTCCAGCAGCAGTCCTCCTGCAGGAGTTCTGCAAATACCTTTTTCTTCATGTCTCTGGACACTACCCCTGGCAGAGCCCTGCAGAAAACTCAAGGTAGCTTCATACTAGCAAAAAGCATACAAATTCAGTGTGGTTCTTCTGCTCACTGAAAGATCGTTGCAACAATGATTCTCTCCTTGACAGGCTTGTAAAATTCACATGCTTACAGAATAACACCCAGTGATGATTCACCATAACCTAAGAAGCATCTCTCTCTCTCTCTTTCTCTTTCTCCTTTGTAATTACTTTTTGTGACAGCATCCTCAGTGCTCTGGATCCACTCCAGCATCTAAAACCTTCAAGCAGTGCCACCCTCCTGCAAAGGCTCTATCCCCAGCTGGAATGGTCAAGGTGGGAGCGTGGCAGAGTGCCCATGCGAACAGAGCTGACACCCAGTTCTGCCATTGGGGCAGCCCCACAAGTCATCCTGAAGCTCAAACAAGGATGGAGAAATCTCTCATCAGGTCGGATCAGGGACTTGGGGATCTCAAGTCCTTTTGCAAATATTTCAGTTCACCTCCCTCCCTCAGGTACAAGGGCAGAGCTGATAGCCAAGCACAGCAGTGCAGAGATCTTTCTTGTCTGTAATATTATAGACATGCTGATTATTACAGACATGAGCTACGTGAGTATCCTTAAAGCCCTGAAAGCCTGCAATTAGTATTGCTAGTAATTTTCTCCTGAAGTGATTTTAAGGCAGTCATACCGACAGAAACACAGAGCAGGTCTCCCCCACAGCTAGCTTTGCTCAAGCTAAACAGGAGCAGCATTGCTGCGAGGGCCTGTTGGCCCCATGCTGGAAGAAAGCAACACCCTCCTGGCGTTGCAGGGTGTCACTGCCAGTGCCTGTGGGGACTGGGGAGGGCTTGCACAGGGCACTGTGCTGTACAGACCCATAGCTAGGACTGACACTGTTTCATGATCTCAGCACCACTACGCACTACCTGGCATGGCTGGGTCATGCCAGCTCTACTAGACTACTCCATTAAAAAAGCTCAGGCTCAGATTTTTGAAAGCTCAAATCTCAAGAGCTGCTTATTGTCCCTCTGTGACTAACAAACTGCTAAATGTAGTCTACAACCACAGAAGATCTTGCTGCTCCTCCAAAACAGATAAATACATCATCACAACCCTTCTCCTGGTCCCAGAGGCTTTGCCAACACATGAGTCCCATTTAATGAGGGAAAGGTGCCGAGTTACATGCTGGTGTCTCACGCACATGATGCCAATACAGCCCTGCACAGAGAAACACTGAATTCTATTTCCACGTTATGCCATGCTTGGCAGCGCGACTGCAATGAGTTTTGCTTAGCTGATGAAAACACCACGATCCTGTGACAGTCCCTGGCACAGGTCCCCTCCAGAAACCTGCCTGGGAACAGCGTGCCACCGCACACGTGGCAGAGGAGAGGCCCTTTCCAAAAGGGCTTAGCGTCCACCCCCCTGGGGCTTCACAGATGGCTCTCGGCACCTTCTATGATTACCATTTATAAGGCGCTGATCGCTCCAGCATCAGTAAGTGCCCCCACTGATAATGCCAGAGCCAACAGACATAAGCAGGAAGTGTTACTCACACTGTTGAGTCCTATTTGACAAGGCAGCCTGACTTTCTGTACAGGCTGCTGCTCCCGAGTCGTCTGCCAAACTAGTGTCAGGCAAATCACATTACTGTGACCTGAAACGGAGCTGACAAGGGCTCGGGAACCAGCCAAATTTGGGCAGAGCCAAGCCCCTGCTGGGGGCAGCTGGGCTGGAAAAGCCATTTCTCCCCAGCCTCAGGCAGAGAATGCACTGTCCACAACAGCACAAAGCCTGCACTCTGCCAAACAACGTCCCCCTCCCCACCGGGAGTGATGGACCAAGTGCCTCGGACACCAGCTGCCTCAGGGCAGCTGCACTTTATCAGTTCTGGTCAGGAGTGGCTGCTCTGAGTGTGCCTCTGCCCATCTTGGACAAAAATGGGCAAAGATGCTCCACTGAAAAATCCCCAACCAAGGCAGCTGCAGTAGCCTCCCTATCAGGTCAATGCTGCTGCGCTATAAGCAGCTGGAAGCATTCACGTCTGTCTGCCCTCTTCTGCTTTATCTGGCTTTAAATCATGACAGGGGCATTATTTTTAAGTAAGGTACAATGAGAGCTCCTGCAGTATTTCTTGGCTAAGGCCAGTCTGACCAAACGGGAGCCCTGCACAGGCAGAAAGGGAGAGCAAGCCTTGCTGAGCTAACTTAAGTATGAAAACTTAACTAATACAAATCCAGAGAACATTTCTGAAGGCAGGTGAAAAAAAAACAGAGCAGATTTTAAAATAAGGAAATTCTTAAAATAATTTTTTAAAAAATAAATCTTTAAAATTAATTTTAAAATGATATCAGCCTTTCTGCTTTGTGCCACAACACACCCAGCAGACCGGTGGTCAAGTATACAGTTTCTGTGGGGAGACGGGTCCAGAAAGTGCTTCTGAGGGCACTCTGATCTGCTTAGTCTGGGGGTTCCCCCATATCAAACACAAAGTCTGGTGACTGAGCAGGTGGAGACCCCCAGCTGGACCCTTGGAATGGCTAAGAAATTGTTCATACCTGCTGTGGGCAGTAAAAGGGGACCCTGCCACAACCACCCTGCCCTGTTGTTCAGAAAGCAGACAAGGAATGACCAGTTTCAGTTTCTTATAGCTTTGCCTACGTTGTCTGTCTGCACATGAGCCTTTTTCAGGGCCAGGAGGGAAAGGAAACCTGCTGGAATTTGGTATCACAACCTGCATTTGGGATGTGACATTCTGGCACCTCTGACACATCACGTTTTCGTGACTCCCTGAAGGCTGTGAATCAGGAGCAATACTCACCCACAGCTGCCCCGGCCATTCAGGACTGGCAAAGGGCTTTCAGGTCCTCAGGTGAAAAGCACCACTGAAAGCCCAGCTGCTGCTCTTAGTAGTGGGAGGTGGGTACTCGAGCACCTGAGGCTGGCACACAGCCCGCCCTTCCTGCTGTGCAACTGGCCCAATACAACATAGGACCCCCCAAAAGACCCCAGTTTAACCTGCATCCTGCTTTTCCAGCTGGCAATCCTGAGGCTCTTAGCCTGCCATTAAGCTGTGTCACCTCATAATTCATTCACAGGATGAGTGGACTCTGCCTGCCCTTGTATGGAGCTACTGACTAAGGCAACAACAGGACTGAACAATTTTTAAGCGGAGTTACTCATAAACGTAGGCAGCTCTGATGGTGAAAGCAAACACCAGTTGGCAAAAAAACCAGTATTAAGAAATTCAGTCAGCAGACTACAAACTGATCTGTAGTACACTGAACATGCTTCACTGCCTCTCTGACCTCTTACTGTACAATAAAACAAAAAAATAGTTTGAGCCCTGCTTATACAAGAGCAGCACTTTAGGAAAGCTGTTTGGCAGAAGGAAAGCATCTTTATACCAGTGCTGTGGGAGCAGAGCTGAAATTAACCCAGCCAGCACAAGGGTGAGATACAGAGCAGAAAGCACTCGCCCGGGAAGCACAGCCTGCACAGGACTGTGGGAGGGGATCGAGAAACCATGACACCTCCAGCTTGGTTAGACCTTGGTCTTGCTGCAGTGTATTGTTTACCTGGCTCACACTGAAGTGAAACCTGAGTTCAAACCTGCTACAACTTCAGCTGTGCCCTGTATAGCCTGAGCTTCAAAACACAGGAGGCTGCGTGTTTCACTTTGAAGCAAAACACATCCCATTAAGGTATTTCATAGATCTGCTTTAGGAGGCTATAGGGCTTCTAACAGCACTCCCAAACTCACATCCTGTCCAAACCTGAGTTTTCATAACACCTGAGAAACTGCCAGGCAGATTTCTGTCCTTGAAGAAGGACTCTTGTGAAAGACAATGTCTGACATTTCATAGATGTCAGCTCTTGCCACAGTTCTTTTCCTCGTGCTTGCTTCATATGTCTACAGAAGTAATTTCCACGTTATGGTGGCTAACAAACAGCAAAGAGTAAAGGCAACAAGCTCTCTCCCTTCCAAGGGGTGGCACCTGCCTGGCTGACAACCACCAGCGTCTACAAATGCTTTAATGCTGCCCCTTCTCTACCCACGACCCAGCGCTGGGCTCGTCCCCATCCTGTGCCCACGCCAGGATCCTATTTTCTCCCACTCCCCCACAGGCCCAGGCCAGCACCCATATGAGTTCTTCAGCAGCAAAACACTTTTTTCTAAGTATCCAATACTCACTTGATAAACAGACATTTCTGAATTCAGGCACAAAACCTAACCAGGGAATTTGAAGCTGGCAAAGCAAGAGGAAGCCTGAAGCACATGAATACATTTTGAATACATTCAGGACAGTGCAGGTGTATGTTTTTATAAAAACTAAGCAAAAATTAACAGAGATAAAGGAAAAAGCAACTCACTGAAAGTTTACTAGATAAGCTGAATATATCTCTTTATGGAAAATTGCTTCTCAGACAAAGCCTGCTATGATAACACACTGTTTCTATAATTTAGGGTAAAAAATATAGAATCATAGAATAACCAGGTTGGAAGAGACCCACTGGATCATCGAGTCCAACCATTCCTATCAAACACTAAACCACGCATAGTTTATATCAGAGCAATCTGTGTTAGTCTGGTACATTAATGCATGTAGTAACTGCAAATTCAGAGTGCAGTGAAAACATTCTCAGTCTCTACAGTGATCAGTTTCTGTCAAAATAATATTTCTTGCACACAGACTCAAAGCACCAAAAACCTTAAAACAAAGATGTGAATGAATACCTGCAGGAGGAAGGCTGAAAGAGCAAATTCAAGTCTACAGCACCATGCAAATGTCTTTGTAATTTCACATTTAAAAAAACCCAACAAAACATAGTGGAAATTCCATCAATTTCAGCCAAGTCTGGAGCCTGCCAACTGATGAAATCAAAGCCTCTCTTCTCTTTATGTTAACACAGATCATGAAAAAAAAAAGGAAAAAGACTTAGCAAATATTTACATGACTAATATGTATACTAGGATCAAGCATTAATACATAATGTCATCTAATCTTCAACAACATGATCTTTCATGCAAAAAAATCAAATCATCTGCAAACATGTCATGCCTTCAAAAACATAAATATTAATGCAAAAATCAGTGTATTTCAGGACTCATTGTTTTGATTGGAGTGTGAGGAATGAGTGAACCAGAAATGAATTAAAGCCAATTACAGTAACTAATTGCCATAACATTGTGGGAAAACACAGACCATGGCTCTTGCTTGAGGCTGGAATACATACAGAAGCAACCCTCACTGACATTTTATGGCTGTAGCAATCTAGAAGAAACCAAGAGGCACAAAAGTTACTTTTCTTGACAGTTAATGAAAGGCCAAGGTTTGCATCTGAGCAATTCTAAGAAGTTTTGTCTGTACTCTTTTTTTTTTTTTTTCAAATCAAGAATGCTTAAAAAGTAGAAGATTTTTAATTGTAAAGCATTAGCATAATTATAAAAATAAGGAAGGTTACCTTTACAGAATTCTAACATGCCCGATTTTCAGTAACAGACATCTAGGCAGGTAATGCTGCCTTGTGTGGAGAAAGAAATTTTAGCCTGTTTCTTCAAAAAAAAAAAAAAAGCAGATATGTGTCTGCATTTCCAATCCAATTCGTCCTAGTGGCAACAGATACGTTCAGAACCCATTTGAACCAGTATAAAAAGAAGGGAAGACAGAGCGACTTCTTAAGCCTGCCAGACACAGCAAATGCCACCTCTGCACTTCTAGTGCTATAATGGCATCTGTAATATCAAGTAGCTTTCAAGCCCTAGGGAGTATTAACTATGTAAAGAGGCATTAGTAGTATCATCTGCTCTGAAACTATAATTTCTGGAAGCCACCCAGTTCAGCAGCAGCTTGAGACCGGAGTCACAGTCCGTCTGCCCTTCAAGCGAGCACTGCTGCCGATTCCAGCTATACAGAGAGACAAAGCATTAATGTTTTGGGTGCATTTACAACAGTGTGTGTTTGCTGGAGACTGAGAGCACTGCTGCTTCTGGGGAGAACCCAGTGCAAGAGCAGTAGGAGGATTCAGGCCTCCTACTCACAGGGAAGGCTGCTCAAGTGGCCAGAAGATGCAAATCCCAATTTAGGCTTGTTAAATTCACATAGAACTTCACCCTCTAGTCTTTTCCTCCAGCAGCATTACTGGGAGCAGAACAAGGAATAGTCAGTTTTATTGTGTAATGATTTTGACTGAGAGTGAGGGAACTAACACAGACTTGTTCCCCTCATGTTGCTTATTTTGTCTGTTTTATTTCTGTACACTATGTCCAGCCTCATCCACTTGAGTTCCAGGCCAGGGCCTTTTTTCTACAAGGCATATCCCTCAAAGTGATAGGATTTGCTAATGATTTGACTTTTTGGGACCTTCTGTGCCACCACGAGGACCACAATTAGAATGAATCTAGACTCTAACACTACTCCAGTACAATGTTGTACTGGTATTTTAGCAGGAATAAGTGGAACTTTGAGAACAGCATGAACATCTGATGCCTCTCAAAGCTTCAGTGCCAAACAAATCATCACCTTCTGCAGACACAAAACCCCTTCTGATGTTTCCCTGTCACTGCCTCTGCCTCAAATGATCAAGTAAAGATGGAAGAAATGAGCCTGCCCTCAAACTGTAAATTATGCAAAGAGTAAATTTAATTTTACCCAAATTGCTTTGCCCATTGCAATTAAGTAAGCGCCAAGTATTGTCTTAAATGGTATTTGTTACTCTGTGTTTTCATTATGCAAATCATCTCCCCCTTGGACAGCAAACTTTCTACTGTGCATAGTGGCTTTTCTTTTGGCAGAGAAGATGGAACAGCTCCTTGGGAATAACGTTTGTTGTTCTTTAGCAATGTTGTCTTTAACAACACTTCCAAGAAATTCATTTGTCATTCCAACAACACCAGTGAGGCTCAGTTTGAATTAACTTTTAACAAAAATAGCTCATCCAATCTTTCCATTAAACTGTTAGGACTATTCTTTCTGGGGTTTGTTTTTGTCTTGAAATACAAAGGGAGAGATTACAGTTTAAGGACTGCAGAACAAACAAAAGAAAGAAAGTAAAGGGAAGCAAAGATGTTTTGGGCAACCTGCAGTCTAAAAAGAACCACAACACCAGGTTTAAACCCAAAAATTACAACTATTAAAAAAAAAAAAATCCCACCATGAGAGAACAAAAGCTAAATAAATAAATAACTAGATAAAGAAATAAATAAATAAAAGCTACTGTTAACAGATAACAGTTCACCATTAGCTGCAGCTTCCAGGGGTCCAGAAGATACAGGGAGCTTGCACATAGCACTCCATAGCAAGCAGCAAAGATGAAGCTTTACCCACAGTTATTACCTGCTTTTCCTGTACATAACATAAGATCGCAAACACACATAACTTAGCATGACCTTTACGACAATTTTTAATACATAAAATAAAAACATAAGGGAAAATAACAGAAGTCAAAAAGAAGAGAACAAGTGCTGTTTGTGTATTCAACTTATTCTCAGGAAGCATAAGTCCCAACACCAGGCACCTCCTGATCTGACGCGGGTAGGATAAGTTGTCAAGGACCCTGATATATTTCTTTTTCAAAAGGGACACATATGCAATTATACCATAGTAGTGAAACACTCCGACCTTTTGCTCAGGCCACAACAAAGATAACACCACAGCATCCACCAGAACAGAAATTTGCCAAATGAATTTGAGATCACTATTAAGTCTCTGTCCTCAGGAAATATTTTTAAAAGGAAGAGATGAAACAAGGAGACTTATAAAGAACTACATTTATTTTTGTTTACAGCAGATATAAATAAAGCTAAAACAATTTTCACTGTGCGCAAAATACAGAATTTCCATGTGAAAATTTAAATACAGCATTAAAAACTATTTAATAAAAATATTCCATTAAGATTAAAAAGTAAAATGAAGACAGAAGATTTAGGAAGAGAAGGACAGAATCCTCACTGGCCAAGAAGAGCTAGGAAGACTCTGCAACAGAGGGTAAAAATCACAGCAGTGGGAAGTTGTTTGAAATGGCCAGACCTTTACATCCTTCATCTCAAAGCATGCTGAACTTTGTAGCAAAACAGCGCAGCCCCGAAATACATAGGAAGTCACGTCCTAAGCGCTTGTGCAGGAAGTGATGCTTACAATACAGAGTTTCTGTGTGGGCACAGCATGGGGACTTACAAAGCCATTAAAACATTTTAGGATACCCACACAAATAAATACTATTGATTTAGTCATGCAAACACACAGGTCAGCAAGTTAAGGAGTGTGGGGCTCTGACCCTGAAGCCCTTCTCCACTCCTGCAAGTGGCAGAGGATGTCTGGCCCCTCCTGAAAACTGCGCTTGGAACAGTTCCTGAAGGCCCTTCCCTTTGAAAGGGATCTTCAGCAGGGGAGTCTGGGTCATGACCACATCAACCACAACCACAGTGCACTCGCTTGTCAGTCTGAGCCATTGGTTCTTGTTTGGATTTATTTCCCCTTCTAGACTATTGAGATGTGATTACATATACTGCAACTTACGGGAGAAATACACACACAGCATAATCACACAAATATGTCATGGAGAGTGGTGGCAACATCTCATGCAGCAAGACAAGTCCATTAATCAGAGTGGCAAATGGGGCATAGTTAATTACTTAACAAAACAATTCAAACCAAAACACTCTGGTTACATAAACTTGGCATTGTGATATTACTAAAAGCAGCATGCACATCTATTACTGTTAGGCCTGCCTACTACATTACTTGTGGTGGAAGACTGAAATTTGCATCACTCTGGCTACCTTTCCAACAGAACCCTTTTACATTGTACTTTTCCAGTATAAAAGCAAAGAAGGGCTTAGAAAAGCAGCACAAGGCTCAGACGTTGCTTGCTCATTGCATATTTGAGCTCAATGGAAACAGATGCTCAGGCTAACTAGGAGAATCAGCTGGCTAATCTTGTCTGGACCTTACTTTAAATCTTTCCTTCAATCCTTTGAAAGAAATAAGGCTTTAACTGGTTCTTTCAAGAAACTATTCACTTGCCTACCTTACCTTAAAGGCACAAGGAAATGTACATGCACAGACACAAAGAGAAAAACATTCTCTACAGAGAGTGCAGATGTTACCTTTTCTAGAACTGTGAACTCAGCAACAGGTTAAACGGTCATGCCAAAGCTCATATCCATTAATATACCAGACACACACAGTTTGCTCCAAAAGTCTTAAAAAACCACACAATGAAATGCTGTCAAACAACAACAGTGTTAGTCACACAATGTTGGAACTGGCAAGCGGAAAAAGTCACCTGAGAGGAGAAAGGCTTCAGCCAGTAAGTGGGTGCAGCACCGGAATGACGAATTGGACTAAAAGCAATGAGGGAGATTAACAGAGAAGAGAGCAGGAAAAAAACCACAGAACTTAACTCGGTTATATAGAAAAGTATCTGAAAGACTACATAGGCACAAAGAAGAACTGGCCAAAACGAAACCGATATTTTTCATTAGATCATGAATGAGGACAATTAGGTATGAATCTTACTAGCAGAATATTAAGATGAGATTAAAAAATAAATCTATCAATTAGATTAATATCAACAAAAAAACCTCTTTCAACAGAATTATCTGCAAACTCCCTATGGAATATCCAATGTAATTAAGATTTCTCAGAAAAATGTTTTCAGTGTGCAAGTTCCTGGATTTATTGTGGGAATATAGGGATTTTTTTTCCCATGCTATAAATGTATATAAAACCAATGCCATCCTTTTATTTTTTTAATTTTAATACTAATCTTTCTACTAATAAGATTCATTTGCTTTTAATTAATTGGACATCAGAGATTTCTAAGTATCTTCATCACAATTTTCTGCCAGTTTAGCATTATGCTCACTCTACTGAGAAGCAGAAAGTCTCCGGTAGTAAACAGCAGGGGAAAATTTTAGGAGAAAATGTTCCTAAAGATTGTGCTGCTGACAAACTGAAATCAAAACTGATGGCAAGCCAAATTTTAAAACTTTAAAACTTAGCAGTATGCTGTGTTGTGGGAGTAACATGGTAAACTGCACTGCAGATTTTTTGACTGATAAGGTAAAACAATTACTATCATTATAAAAAAAATTAAAAGTATACAGTGTTCCAAATTAGTTTTTTTTAAAGCTAAAAAAGAGGTACAACCCATTCCTCTAAATATATGCAGATGCTCACATTACTATAATTGTTGCTGTGTCCAGTCAATATTGTAGCAAAGTTTTGCTGAGTACCTGTTTCAGCTTTAATGACAACTTATTTCAAATGACTGCTATCTTGTACCTAAAGAAGTTTCTTCAAGCACTCTTTCAATTTCTGTGCATATACTTAACAAATTTCCCCGCAACTGTAAAACGTGAAAAGCATTATCCCTGTAGTTTAAAGAAAGTCAAACTAGAAGAAAAATCCAGTTTTTCATTTATTTTAAACAGAAGATATATTTCCTTTCAATACCTAAGAAACAAAACAATTCAAATCATCTTTTCCCACAAAATGCTGCCAGCCCATAAGCAGCCCAGTCATTCCAGACCACTGAAAGGTGATCCTCAAATTTTGTACTAACTGAAAGGAGCATTATTTCCTATTATTTAAGCCACATTTTTCGGCTAGAAATAAATGCTACAGATGCTTTTCATTTTAGGATATACATCTTAGAATGTTTATCTATTTTCATAAGTCCTGAGTGACTTCTGAATTTAAACTCTTAAGTATTTGACAGGCAGGGAATATGCTTTCCTCACTGGGTAACTACGCTGAAAGTAAACCAGAATTTGAGATGTTAGTGTCTCCTTCTGATTAAGGCAGACCTTCTTGAGAGGTATCTAAAAGAAATTTACTTAACAGCTGCTCCAGATTATAGAATTTCACCTTTCTGCCATCCGCTTTATACACTGAAACGAATTAAATACCCAGCTATAAGAAGTAATCTCCTTAGAATACATTTGTGGGGTTTTGTTGTTTTTTTCTAAACTTGTATATTAAAAAAATTCCAAAAGACAATAGGAGCAGTGCCTACCTAGAGGCACAACAGGAGTGATTTCAGTTACAGATGAGTGCTCCCTAAACTGATATTCTTCAAACCAGCCACCTAATGAGAAAGTCTTGACTTGAGGAATAAGTCAGGTCCAATTACACTACCAGTTCCTTTGACTTACAGTGTCAATCAAGTCTTCACTCAACTAAGAGTTGCTCTTCCAATTTATTTCAAACCTTTAAATACATTAGCAGTACAGATTATACCCACTGTCAATAGTGGGTATCTATAACATGCAAGAAACATAACAGGCATGACTAGAAGCAATATGAACCAAGTACATGATTATTTTTTTTTAACATATCCATGCAAGTTATAAACCTCATAACCCAAAGCAAAGATGAAAGCAAGAAAAAAAAGGTATGCGCCATTTTCAGGTTTCAAAACCCAGTCATTCATTATAATTTTTCCTCAAGCATCTGAAAGAATGCACATTCTTTCTTGGTCTAACAAAATGAAAAACTGGGGGGGGGAGAACCGGGGATGGGACACAGTGACAAATAATTTTAAAATCAACCCATCTCCTCCCACTCCCCCTAGTCTGACCACAGGATAAAACAGGGGGAGAAAAAAAATTCTATAAAATATCCTTCATCCATTTCTATGTTCTGGAAATGTGTCTGGACACTGCCCTTCATGCGCTAACATACAGTACATTTTATATTGAAAATTTTGATTGCACCTTGAATTCACCATTCATTGAAGTCACACATTAAATTGCATGAAAACCAAGCAAAAAAAAAAAACACCTCAAGAAAACAGTGAGGCTGTTAATTTTGAAAATCTGAAAGGCACAGCTGAGCAAGACACGTAGAAGAATTTAAACCCTACAGAATTTCTTCACCCATTCAAGCACATTTTCAAGTGATAGCTCTGCTTCCCGGTACATATGAGTAAGTACCTCTAGAAGAGCACAAAGGAATGGCACACCAAGGCTCAAGAGTTCGTACAAGTAGGTATAGTTATATGCATTGTCCCTGAAATGAAGATTGGTAGCGTGCAGAAAACCATGCATCCAGTTAGACAGGCGTCTGGGAATGTCAAGCAGATCCCTTGTCACCCGAAGGGGCCAGCTTAGCGTGTCCCTAAAGAAGGAAGTCAGGATACCTGAGGACCTGTCCTCTGGACTGCTAGCAGTAGGCAAAGTGCTTTCCATGGTTGTCTCTGTAGGTTTGGGTTCCTCTTTCTTCCATGATTCTGTTGCCTCCTTATATAAAGCATTAAAAAATGTTAATTATACTTCCAAAAAAGGAAAGTACTGTTTAAGTTTTAATATGTATTTCTGTTTCCAATTCCTCTTAAGTTGAACATTACTTTGTATAGGAAAAGTTAATTTCTGTTGAGAGTGAGACTACAATAAGTCAAACTTACAGAACCAGAAAATTATAATTTAGTACTGATTTTATGGCTTCTGGACATCAGGTAGAAAACATCTCTCTCACACACACAAACAAGTACTGCATCCTGTTTTGGATGAAGATGCCTCAACATTTCCTGCATCAGTAATTAACCAATACATACCTTTCCCTGGAGCTGTAAAGTTGCTCTTCTCTTTCTGTGTTTAGTACTGATTTTGCAGTGTGTAAAGTGAGGTTTACAGTAAAATTTACCTACAAGAGAAAAAAAATAAATTCCACGGTATTTAATCTATATGTATGTGACTCGAATCTATAAAACGACAAAATCAGGATAATTAATGGATGGGCAGCAAAAGAAATGGGGAAACTTTCCATTGACTCTATACAGCTCACAGCTCTGAACGGGTTTCTTTTACGGTACACATTTGCACATTTGTTAAATTTGCAACGTCATTTATCTACCACACAGGTGTAAGATTAGTATATATAGCAGAAAAACAATGTTCTAGAAATACCAAGTCACAAATCAACACAAGAAATCAAGCAGCAAAAAGTCAATTAATCAGTTCAAAAAAGTCTTTGCAGAAGATTCTCTGGACTGCCAAAGAACCACCTTTGGACTCAAGTCTTTAATCCTTTTGTAGAAAGGGACCGGGTTAATTCCTGGATCTACTAAAATGATCTGGAAGTGGCAAGGGAATTTCAATCCAGTTTAATAACTTCCCTCTAAGCTAAAAAAAAAGGGAGGGAGCAAAAAAAAATTCCCCAAATCCCAGGCTGTAGGTGGGATTGAGTGCCCAAGATCTGAAGCTCCCATTCTACAGCAGACTGGAATGAAGTACATTGCTGCTTGGCCAGTAACACTGCTTTCAGCTCCTAAGTGCTAACATCTTGAAAGAAATAACCTATATTCATCCCCATCCATGTAAATCTACCACTATCTTGGTTCATCAACACAAAACACATTATTTAATGGCCAACTACAAGCAAGAGATGAGAATAACTCTGCATTGTTGGAGAAAAATAACACACACGCATCCTGCTTTGAACTGTGACTGGATTAACTGTATTTTGGTCACTCAACTTATTTTCCACTGAGGATTTCTTCATTTAAAGCTCAAGTCTGTCATAACTGGATTCTTTTGAAAGAGTAGAACAGCAAGTACAAGGACTCAAAGATCAGCATGGATGCAAACAGCATACTTGGCAGACCTCCTCTTGACCCAAGCTACTTGACCAGGTCTTTTCCCTAGTTTTATTAAAAGCATCAATACTTGGACATTTTAAAATATTCTCAGATAGTTCCTACTTTACCTTCTTCAACATCAAAGGCATAAATTCCTAAACGGAGTGTTGTAGAACATATTTCACACTTGAAGCACTCCCTGTGAAAGAAGTGGCCTTCTGCACTCAGCCGCTCCATAACATATACCCGTTTTTTGCAGAAATAACAAATGTCACTCCCCCCGACAGACTGAGGAAATTCTTTTCGCAGTGATCCCTGTGAAAAGATAAAAAATGGAAATGCACATAAACGTGTTGCATTATATCCAGATATAAAATCTTATCAAGTGGGCAGCTGCTTTAGCTTCTATAAGATTTACACAGATCCCTCCACACACAATTAAAATAAGCATCGGTTGGCTTTTTTTATTACCCTTTTGCTGCAGTTCTGCATAAAGCAGACATCACAAGGACTTCAAAGGATGAGTTTTCAGCTGGACTCGCATCCAGCTCCCCTCTGGGAGTTTACCAACGCTTTGTGCTAGCACAGGTACAAGAGCAGCGCCAGCCCCAGCGCTCACTCGGTACCCTGCACCAAGCTGGCTCAGGCACTGGCATCTCACAGCTGTGAGAAGACGGCAAAGGAAGACCTTGTGAGCCTCAAACAACAGACATGCATTTGGAGCTAAGAAAATACATACACTGAAAACTTGGTTCATACACACTTCACAGGAAGATGTAGGCTTATCCTTTAAGGAGCGCTGACACTTTTCATTGATCCTGTCTGAACTACCATTTACATTGCTGCAGACATGCTTGCCCTCTCAGTCATGTTCCTCCTGCGCCTACAGCCCAAGCTGGGGCTTGGTTTGTTTTAAAAGCCAATTGAATTCCTACCACAGACATTCTGAATATTTTAGCTTTATAATGTGGCCTGTATCAACAACATGAATCTATTTTGAAAGTTTTGGTTGAATTTGAGGGGGCAATTAGCATTCTTTAATTGCCACAAATTTCATCCTCTCTGGATGTACGTGCAAAGGGTACAGAAGAATAAATTATAAATAGATTAGATGCCACTGTGCTTCCCTTTTCTTATTAGAGGCAGGTATGAGGATGTTGCTTTGCATTGTTGTATTGTGCTTAGTTAGAGGTCAGTACACATGAGCATCCTGTCTCTACCACAGACACCACCATCTCCCTGCTCTTCCACCGTCCCTGCTGCAACAGGAGAGTATCACATGGGAGAGAGAAGGTGCAGGCTTAGCAGTGCCCAGGCACATACAGACAGTGGCACACAGTCCACACAACTCTAATTTGTCAGCAAAACGTGGCCTTGGAACAATTTTTAATGATAACTGCAAGTTACAGTTGTCATTGTCACAAGTCATACTTGTGCTTAAGTGATAATGCTATTGTAAATCTGCCACTAGTAGTCCATTTTGCTGTGGTGGATCATTTCAGAGTATGAGCAACACGAAACTTTCCAAATGAACGACCACACAAATGGAAAAGTAAACAAATGCATTTTAAAAAATACAATGTTAATCGAGTTAGAAAGAAATGGAAGCAATTGGAACTTAGTGCTGGCTAATAAGTAAGTGTCATCACCACAACACAACACCTTACTTTGCTTGCCAGTACCTGACAGCTTTGAGCAGAAGAGACAGGAGATGGAGAATGAGGAATGGGGCAAGAACTTGTAGCTCTGTCCAGAGACCGCTTCTGAATTCAATACAGAACAGTGTCAAAGTTTAAAAAACAGCTCTCTCAAAATGAGACACAGTGATTCAGTATGTGTGTGTTAAAAATAACTGCATAAATATGTACTGCACAAAACTTTCTTTAGAAGCCACCCTGATTAATAATTCTCTTCTGTTACTAATTGCACCAGTATTTACATTTAATAAAAGCCTCCTGATTTTAATTCCTACAAGCAAGTAATAAAAATATAAATAGAAGACACGTTGTGCAACATTTTCAGCATATACAAGCATCAGCATATTTTGCCAATATGCACTTGATCCCTTAGTAAGTGTTAGTCTAAGACCTTTCATAACGCTTCTGCAACCAGAGTCTTAAGTCATGATTACATTTTGGAAACACTACTCATGTCAAGTTATTGCTTCTTTGTGGATTTAGTCTTACCAGTTCAAGGGGGGGAAGCTGTGGCTTGGGTCTGTGATCATTCACATACAGATTGACAAGAACTTCAGCCACAGCTCCAACTGCATGAGAGACCTTTCCTACAGTTATCTAACCAGAAAAGAGGAGAAGATGAAGAACAGAAGAAAGAGCTTTAGTTATGCTTGAAAAATAATTTAAAAAGAAAAGGACAAGAATTACTTGAAAACATGCAAACAATGATAAAGAGAGGCTAGGAAAAAGAGCAGAGGCAAGGTCTTGCAGAGTACAAGCATATTCATGCGTGGTCAGTGTAGTCCAGCTTGTGGCTATAGAAGGCTCCATGCAGCCCACATGCTTCTCCCTGCGGACTATCAAGAAACAGCTGCTGGGAGCAAATGCTGCTCCCGCAGCACAAGTACTCCTGCTGTGTTCATGAAGAGGCTGAACTGGGAGCTACTGCCTACCTATCAGAGTTGGACCATTCTGATAGATTAAAAAGAACCCACCTATTGTTCATTTTGACTTCTTAGGATTTTGTTGTGATATTTCAGAACAGGGGGTGAGGACTAAACTTCACATTAATGGACCACCAACTGTGGCATTTCAGGAATTATTCTATGAAAACATACTAGAAGTCCTATGTGGAAATGTTTTGTTGATGCTCACACAACAACCATTCTGCCTCTCCCTAATGACTCATCTTAACACCAGGGACAACTGAACTATGCTCATGAAAGGAAGACACCTCCTTTAATTTGTTTCATCGTACTATTGCAGCCATGAATATTAGGTTATTTCTATCCAAATTCATCACACTGACAAGCCTGCAAGGAGACTGCAGTTCCTTAGTCTGTAGCTCCAAACACACCACAGAGATCACTGACTGCATGGTTGACATACCACTGCCCTTGAAGCTGCTGAAGAGGGTTATGCTTTGCTGAGTCGCAGGGTGGAGGGGAGAGAGATGGGGGTCTGGTGGCCACTCCACATCAGCGGCCACATCAAAGCCCATATGTGCAGCAAGTATGAGTGGGGGAGAATGAGCTAGCCAGTATGTCTCCGCCACTCATTTGCCTATCAGGATGACCAAACTGGCCCCTGGTCACCCCCTCCCGCATATCATCACAAGTATTCAGAGTTACACCATAGCCACAGAACAAAGAATCAGAGGTAATCCTGAAAACGGAAGTATTAATAAGATCTATGAATAGAAACCAATATATGTTGTAGTTGGATGACTTACGGATGTGGAAACAGTGAGTTTTGTGTGTTGGAAATGGCTTAATGTATGACCCTGGAGTTTTTCAGATCCCTACACACTGGTGGAGGTTGCACTGGCAGGGGGGGACAAAGCAACCCACTGTGTCCCTTACAGTGGCACCACTGACCAAAGGTAAAGAAGATAGGAAGCTGGGCCAACTGATCCAGAAGGGACTGTAAGAGAGCTCATAATTGGAGCTCCCTCTCAGCTAGACTTCCACTGACATAAACGTAACATCATGGATTCAATCCCTCAGAGCACTGGAGCGTCTGCTAAAACTTCACCTGCCACAACAACCTTGTGGAAACATCTATAAAAACTTTATCTCTGAACTTTGGACAGGTCGTGTAGCCCCTCACAAACCCTTATAGGATATTAATACTGGTCTAGACTTAAGCTTATACTCTTGACTTAGAACTGGAACATTACAGTTAATAAGCTAAATGTTTACGTGCAGTTCTGGGTCGGACTCTGTCTCCCTCAGGGTGTGACAATGGTCCAGGTTTCCTTGCCTGGGGACTGGAAAAGATGAAAGGTGTGTCTGCACATGCATGTGTGTATGAGTGGCAGGCACTTGAGCGCTCTGTCCTGGAAAAACAGTTTATGAAGACTTTGTAGATTTACAGTAATATCTTCTACCCTAAACCAAATTTCCTGCAGTGATTTTGATTTTAGTTTTATAGTCAATATAAGATCCCACAACTTCTCTGGTAGCAAAGGCAGAAAGGGCCATCCTGGTACGGTCAGGGATCTAATACTCTTCTTCTGAGGCCAGGACATCTTTTTTTCCTAGAGAAACCATGATTTCATTTCTTACAATCCATTTGCCTCCCATAGAGCCCGAATTTTAAGTCTCAACTTTCTCAGTGAAATTATTCTTGTACTGCCACCACAGCAAGTTTCGCTAATGGAAAGGTTTTAAAGTATCGCAAAGTTACCATGAAGAGTGGAGAAAAATATAAAAGCAATGGTATAATCACGCTTTAGAATAATTTTAAAGTATTTTTTAATCAAGCTTAAAAGCAACTATAACTCACTGTGGGTGTGTTTTCAAAATTTATGGTAGCTAAAAATATTCTTGCTAAACAAAAAAAAAATAATTCAAGTTCAGGAACTTGGGAACAAGTCCAGCCTCTTAGAGCTACCCTTGTCTTTTGAGAGTTATCCCATAATTAACTTAATACTCAGGCAGATACAAAATATATATGTTAAGATGTCAAAGGCCATTCAAGGGACAAGTTTCTGTACTGCTTAGTTTTGTTTAATATAAGATTTCTAAAGATTGTTCAATATCTGCAAGACTTGTGGGGTAAAGATAGCAAGGAAAACTGTTAATTACATGCTGTCCTAAGTGGCATGTTAAATTATAAATCAATACTACAAGTGAGATTACTTGCTACTACAGGAAAACTACACTCATTCGTATTGTTTAAGATCACAAAGGATGAAATTTTCCTCCTCAGATTCTGCACCTCTGAATGTGCCGAGCGACTTTTAGGCCACATAAAACTTATTAACCATGAGGTCCTATGTAAAAGAAACCATTCAAAGTCAGTTGAAGCAGAAAGTTTACCTCAAACTTGTTAAATGCTGGAGCAACCGGTTAAGCAATGAAGCTATGCTTAAAGTACAAGTAGTTGAATTTTGAGAAAGTATTCTTGAGCCTGAACTACACCTTGTAGTTCATCAAGCTGGTCCATTTCTGTTCTCCACCGTCAACGTTAAAGCAGTCACAACAAGAAAAATGCATGCTTATACCTACTTTATGAATGTTATTAAAAAGAAATGCTCTTGTAATGAATGTGAATTCACATTCCATGTAAAAGCAAACAGCATTTCAATTCCATCTAGCAACCAAAAGGTTGCTGACTGCTCTAGTCTCCTTATTAACAGCTACCAAACACAAACATAGTTGCTACTGATCAGCTTAGGAGGGCAGGAAGCAAGTGGACTCAAGGACTGATTAGAGCTCATTTGAGAGAAACTGTTTAAGGAAGATAAAATACTGTTGAAAATTCTTTACTGGTTCTCCTTACTGAATTGGATATGTGGGTAATCAAGAGGAGATCAACTTGCTGCAGCCTTGGTACTGCGACTTTCAGATGCCTCAGAGCGATCTAGAGAGACTGGAGCATCTGGCAATGAATAATGCGATGCAATTTAACAAGACCAAATGTTGAATTCTGCACCCAGGATAGAGTAATGCCAGGCATAAGTATAAAATGGGAGAGGAATGGCTGGAGACCCGCCCTGCAGAAAGGGATCTTGGGGTGCTGGTTGACAGCAGGCTCAGTATGAGTCAGTGGTGTGCCCTTGCAGCCAAGAGGGAAATCCACAGCCTGGGAGGAATCAAACACAGCACAACCAGCCAGGCAAAAGAGGTGATTATCCCCCTGCATTCTGTGTTGGTGTGGCCTCAACTACTGTGTGCAGTTCTGGGCCCCAAAATTTATGAAGGACTTGAAGGACTTTGAATGCGTCCAGAGGAAGGCAACAAAGCTGGTGGAAGGGTTGGTAGGAATGTCCTATGACGAATGACTATGGGCTTTGGGTTTGTCTAGTTTGAAGAAAAGGAGGCTGAGGGCTGACCCCATGGCTCCGTACAGCTTCTTGAGGAAGGGAAGTAGAGAGGGAAGTGCTGAGCTCTTCTCCCTGGTATCCAGTGATAGGACATGTGGGGATGGTTCAAAGTTGTGTCAGGGAAGGTTTGGACTGGACATTAGGAAGCATTTCTTAATTGAGAGGCTGGTCAGACATTGGCACAGGCTTCCTAGAGAGGTGATCAATGCTCCAAATCTATCAGCATTTAAAAGGCATTTGGACAATGACCTTAACAACGTGCTTTAACTTATTGTCATCCCTGAAGTGGTCAGGTAGTTGGAGTTCATGTTTGTTTTAAGTCCCTATTCTGGGGAATATTCTATTCTATCAAATGCCATTCATTTACAAAATAGAAAAAACAGGGCAGGACAAGAATGCACCTGGGCAGCTTCATGAGCACCCACCACTATCAGAAACCCTTAGAGAATGGGAAGGGCAGGGCATGCAAGAGCAGCGCTGCCCTGCAAGGCTCATGACTTTTGGCCTTGTATGACAACAGCATAACTGCCAAGCAACTCCTTGTCTTCTCTAAATCTCACCCTGCATCTGGGGACAAGGACTTCAATAAGATTCTCACCCATTCAATCATGTAAGTTTAATAAATTCCAGTTGTAGGAGAGAGCACCTCACCCCAAATCTACACACGTTCCTCTAGAGAGACCATCAGCTCTTACACAGCTTAGTTTTGCTCAAGAGCACACAGATCTCTGCCTATCTGATGCTGCTCAGGTACCTTAAGAACTCAGTATACATGTAACAGATCTTATATTTTCCTCATGCACTTACTATCCTTGAGGCTGCTGTTGTACGTGACATCACACACACACACACGAAATTTTGTATTGCTGAGGCCACTATCAATATGTAAAAGGCTACTGCTCACAATTAAAGCAGGTTTGTAACAGTAGCTTTAAATCCTTTGTCAGAAAGGAATCTTAAAAGTGTTACCTTTATATGGTGAATTTCAGGAAACAATCAAGGAAACACTTTAAATTCCCCCAAGTGTTTGTGATCTACTAAGACTATTGACCTGTCAATGACATGTTGCCAGAGCTTTTCAGCAGGTTGATCAGGGTAGCTAGTAACATGAGAAAAGAAAATTGCCTTGTGTATTTCCCTCTGCTATTATTTATTAACACCACAGCCAACTAACAAGCAAGCCTCAGTATTATTTTTATAAAATAAAGGAAATAAGCTTTCTGCCTCCAAAAGTGTACAATGCTTTCCCTTTGTTGTTTTACATCCTTAATGATTTCCCTGGCCTTGTTTTGCTTTGAGGGTGGTTTATTTATTTTTGGTACCACCTGCTACATATATTTTACCTCTGAGATAAACAACATTTAAGTAATAAGTTACTGTGCATAGGAAACACCCAAGCCCTTCTTACTGCTGGTAATTAGAGTCGAATCATTGAAGGGAACTAGTTGGTCCAAACTCTGAAGGCAGTAAAGCTTACCAATTGCAACATCTTCACAGTACGTATGACTTAATGTGTGGATTCACTCATGCAAAGCTTAGATGAACATAGTTTTCTGAAGGTCAATTCGGCTTTAAACAGAAAACAGGAATAACCAAGCCCAGCTTGTAATATAATATTTGTTAATTCATAATTCCACCTACATGAATTCTGAGTTTATTAAAGCTAGAAGGTAGTTTTGATTATTACTGGCTACTTGCATATAGTATCATATAGAGTTAATTCCTAATAAGCTGTAATGACAATATGTCTTTAAAAGAAAAAATATGCTTCCACAGCCTTCCTTTCAAGTGCTCCTTTCAGGACAGGCTTAATAACAGGTTTCTGTAATAAGACAGTAAAAATCTTAGCTACCGTTTTCAATAAATACGCCACCACAACTAATACTGTTCCAATGAAAATTCAACAGTTGTGAAGGATTGTTGTGTCTGAAAACATCTCAGTACTGACTTGAAATTAAAATGACAGCACTAGCTATTTAAAAGATGGGAGGATGCTGACATTTATAGGTCATATCTCATGAAGTCTTACAAAACTCAAGACTTCTATTACCTTCCTTTGTTCTGCTGGGAAAAACGTAGAAACAGAGTGAAATGAGGGAGCTCCTTTCTATTGGCTCACCAATCCCAAAGCCTTTTTTCATACTTTAGCCTAGACTTAACTAGTGATATCTCTAAGAACAGAGACCAGAAATACAAATTCTGAGTCCTATAATCCTACCCTCAAGATAAAATAAACACAGGCAAGTACCGGTATGTATTCACAGCAAAAGGTACAAACATATTGTGAAATTCTCATGCACAGCACTTGAAAATGTGCACTGCATATTTGAAACATTATCAAATTTTATTTATACAGTGCTGCATATTTAGCCAGCGTTTTATAGACTATGATGAAATTTTCATGTTCTGAGAAGTGTGTAATCTTAAAAGATAAAGCACAGGAACAACAATTTAACCATGGAAGGGCAGAGACAGTTTGCTTGTTATGAAATCAACGTAGCAGCAGGTGTTCCCTGAAGATTTAATACTTTTACAATAAAAACAACTGTAAAAAATCTGCTTCTTGAATAATTTTGCTTGAGAAATAATAAAAGGTAAGCCAAAATATAGGCTGTGTAATCTGAAGAGGAACAGAACACAAGCTGTGAAGGAGAGGTAAAGTTAAATTATTAGGGTCATAACAGGACTGAATTGACCTCACAGCACATTAATAGTACAGAGAACAAAAATCTTGCACATCCATTAAACACTTCAACAGAATATTATCAAGACAAGTAACAGTAGTGGACATGGGTCCAAAGGGCCACTGAATCCACCTCTTGCTCCCAGGGCAAGATCCACTTTATTGTGTAAAGTAAGTGCACGTTGGCATAAACTTCTCCAAATGGCATCGGTGCTGCAGACTGCAGGCTTCCCCCAGCACCTTGCTCCTTACCGTTCAAGGGTTCCCATCTCCATCCCCAAGCCTGACCTGAACACCCATTTCCACAGTGAGGATCCACCACCCATCACTGTGCCGGTAGTGGGCACAGAGGACAGGCAGCCTCCGCTTCTCTGCAACAGCCTTGCACCAACACCACAGTTGACTGACCCTGCCTAACCCCTCTAGACCCTGTCTAATCCCTCTCTCTACTCCCTTTTCGTTACCCCATGGCAAGGGCAGCACCAACTATGTCACTTTTACTCACTGGTAACCCTGGAAAGGAAACTGAAGGGTTTTTTTCTGTTCTCTTGAAAAAAAAAATTACCACCTTTTCCACTGAAATATTTACAGTAATTCATCGTCACCTGGGGTTCATTAGGATCATCTTTCTACTCCCACAGCTGCCTCAATGGGAAGGACAGTAAAGGTTTGCCTGCTATTTGAAAATTCTCAAATATAAAAAGAAAACATGTAGTCCTACTGAACCAGACCAATATTTACCAAATGAGATGAAGGTACATTTACTGTGCTGGTTACAGAACAAGCTTTCCTCACCTCAGCTGTGCTGCACTCTGCCATTACCTCTGGAGAGAGCATTTTCAGTTAAAGTAAACTCAGTCTGAGTGAAATGAAATCACAACAAACTATTACCACACCGTTTAAATACAATGGCAAACTAATAAAAGACTGAGTACAATTTAAACAAAACACAATTGAATTAAAACAAAAAAATGATTGCTCAGACCAAATGTTCTCTAAAAAAAATTAAAATCCCAGTAAAATTATTGCTCACAGAGTTTTCATATAATTAAGAGCTTAGTTCTCATATTCTAAAGGCTGTTCACATTGGGTTTTGTTTGTTTGTTTTATTCTCTTTGCACTATCACAATAGTTCTCCAAATCAAATGAGCAACCAGCCCTGATAGTTTGGAAACCTTTACTTAGCTTAAAAACCATCACATGCTACCCCTTCTAGGTCATAAAAACTAAGAGGTAAATCCAGGCAAAGGAATTATTTTGAAGCTGAAGGGAATTAGGGGATTACCACAGTAAGGCACATGCTGGGCTTGCAGTGTCCTTAAAGGGCTCTGTAGCCCATATTTTCCTGGTAAATGAGAGGGAGTCTTGTCAACACAGCTCTATCTCAAGCAAGGAACATGACTTTGCAAACTGCAAGACAGCTCAATATCTATCCACTCAGCCACAGGTGAGGCTGGAGCCTGATTCCAACCACCATCAACAATATGGTGCAAAATAACCTTAGAAGAACTAGATCAGTTCCACTAAACAATCCTGTCACCAGATGGGAAATTACCTTCAGCCATGGTTTACCTGAAGTATACCTAAAGCTTACTCATGAGTATTTCAGAAAGCTAACACTACTTAATTTCAACAAAAGCAGGCGGAATGCTTTGTTCCTTCTCACAGTAAATGGAGTTGGCAAACTATTTTGCTGAATAGCACTTCTTTTGTGCATCAGGCAGCAGAGACACCAGATCCAGCAGCATCTAAGTTGGGTCACAGCAGTTGCATTCAATTCTTCCAGAAACTTAATGTTTCTCCTTCTAGAAACTCAATGTTTCCACCTTTATTTCTACACCAAATCTATGCAATACTGTAGAGTCCCGGACTGCTGCTACACAAACTGTGGGTGAAGGAAAGGGAACTCATGCCTTTATCTGCCCTGAAAAATATCAAGCTTCCTTCAAGTAAAAACCTTCAAAACCAAGGGGAGCTAGAAGCCAATCATCTTCTGTTCCAATAAAAACACAGACTGCTGTATCATCAGCACAAGTAGCAAGAGCTGAATACCTCTTATTCAAGTGTGTGTCAGGCAGCAGAGCAACTGGGTCCAGCAACACTCTTTATTCAGAGTATGCACATTTCCACTCTGCAAAGATTGTTGTAACAAAGAACTGCATTCTGGCAATTAAAGTACAGAAGCAAGTTTACACTACTTGCAAGTAAACAAACAAAACAACAGTAAATTCTGTCCACATTGACAAGTGCTTACGCCATTCTACAACATGTCCTCTAGCTAAAATAACCATTATAGTGCAGGTTCTTCAATGCAGTCCAGATGGAAAGAAAAAATGCCACTGAGAACAACTAACCAATTCCTTAACATCCGTAACCTAACACAATGTGAAACACTCTCTCTGTTAGGCATATCTGTGCTATTATCCAGCACTACAATGTTTAAAATAAGCAGCAATGCAAGATTTTCAGAATGGAAGCAAAAATGTGTTCTATTCATTCTGTTCTTTAGCTTCACACGTGAACTATTTTTAATGACGACTTTCCTCTTACAGACATGCAGAATTAACACCAGTAAACAAAGTTTGCTTCAAAAGTGAAACCCAACCTATACAACAGCTCTGCTGGCAGTGCCTTCCACTCAAGCCATCTCTCAAGCAGCTTTAGTGCAAGTTTGGATTTTACAGGAAAAATCTGTTAGTAGAGTACCTGTCTGGAAGGAACAGCAGGGAAAGCTGAACCGACAGATGATGGAGTAGAGGCAGCAGCTGAATCATGAGGTGGAGGACAAGAGGGAGTTGGGGGCTGAGAATGGGATAAGCCTTTAATAGGTAGCTTATTCTGTATAAAGCAGAAACAGGAGAGTTATTCAAGAGACAGTGACATTAGCAGAGGTTAAGAGAATAATTTCAATCATGCATCAAAACAAACAGAAAGATTGTAACTACAATTCTGCTCTCTTCTCTAATTCTGCAAAGTGAGGAGCCATGGAAACGATCATGGCAAAACCTTTAGGTCAAACGGTATTATTGTACTCAATTTTCTTATTAAAAACACATATAGTGGGCAGTAAGGTAAGACAGTGCTGAGGGAAAGCATAATGAAATATAAGAAAAGCCAGATTGCACTATGAGCTACTGCTCATCGGTTCATTAGAAACTGTGAGTTATCAGCATATACTTAAAAAAGATATGTTTTATTTTAACATATTTCACTTGTGCTGATGTCCATTGAGTAGCTTTATGTATTGCGTATTATCTCAACTAACTTATGCCGTAATATTTAAATAAAGCCTTTTTACCAGTTTCAGTGGAATCCAAATTACTTAACAGACCCACGCAGGATGAAAGTTAAAACCAAACCCACTGCAGTTTACACCCCCTCATGAATTCTTATATGTCTTCCAACTCAGTACTTCTTCAGGTGCAAAATCTAATATTCACCTTTGGAAATTCCATGTATCCAAACATTGAGGCAAGATGTGCTGCTTTCTCTTTAATGTTCTTTTTATGGAATTCCCTATTTGCTATGGTCTGAGCTCTTTTCTGCAGTAAGAGCCAGGGAAGGAAAGCCAGGAAAAGAAAGAAAGAGAGAGACTTCAGTTAATGACACATACATCATCAGAATACATCAAGTTTGTAGAAAGAGTTTATTGTCTTGATATATCCTAAAGTCAACAGAGAAAAAGCCAGCATATCCAGAGAAAATACAGTATAGAGCTTAACATATGCAGTTAAGAGACAGAAAGGAAAAGAAATTGCTTGTCACCTGTTTCATTTTTTCCTCCAGGTGCTGAAGACGCTCAAGCACTCCAGAAAGTACAAATGCAGCAGAACAGGCAGATGCGAGATTTTCAGAGGTTTCTGACAGACTGGACTGGGTATCTGGGTTTTGTACAGTCTTTGCTCTCCTGGCCTTATGATCAGAACCATTTAAAGACTGCGTGGGTTCCCTGACCTCGTGCTCACTCCTAGCTACCACCTGAAACTGGGAAACACTTGAAGTGAAAAAAAATCTGCTTTCTGCACTAACATGCAGTATATGCAGCTTAAAAGGACACTTCCGAAAGCGCAGTACAGGCATGCACATAACTAGAAATAAAATATTCTCACAGCACTCTCTGCATAGTATCTACTGCACTTCTGATGCTTGTGTCCATGCACTGAAATACGTCAGTCCTAAAGAACTTATGCAGGTCTTGACATTCTTCTCTAGGTTCACCTCAGTTTTCATAAAAAACCCCAAATAGCATCAGATGACACATTAACTCCTTTTAGGGTTTTTAGAAAAGGTTTAGGTTTTCTGTTCTGGCATCACATCTGGCCTGAAACTAAACTTGCAATCAAACTGTAAGAATACCTACACTAGTTCTTGGCATAATTCTAGCTCAAGTCTAGCTCAAGTCAAGCTGTAACGTATTTCAGATTTAAAGCAATTTCTCAGTTCAGAAAAGGTCTCTGAATTTGCATCTTCGCATGCAATAGCTTTTGCAGCAAGTAAAACATTCAAACCAGTTCATATTTATCAAATCAAGTCTTAAAAATAACCTTCCAGATAGTCTTTTTGTTACAGTTTTCTACTTTATCTGTCCAGTTCAAATAAACAAACAAACTTTACAAATTTATCAAAATTAAAGTTAAAAAAATTGATGCTAATCAACTTGCAGTGTGCTCCTGATGTTTCAGGACAGCACACCTGCCTTTAAAAAAAAAATTCTCAACCAGTTTATGAATCTACATTTCTCAACAAGCTGATCTGTAGATTTCCAAATGCAATGCAGAACTCCTTGCATGGCAGACTACTCTTGAAATGCTGCTACAGAATATTTACTTCCACTTAAAACTCCAACATAAAGTGAATATCATTACTATTTAATATGAGATTGTTTTCATTGGAAATAATAAGAGAAAAATTTGACAATATATTAAAAGAAATTTGTCACATGTATATTATGATGCTGCAAAAGAGCTTCCAGCAGAAATTCTTACCACAATTTCAGTTTAAGAGGAATTAAAAACCTGGGCATCAATACTGGCTTTTCAAAGCTTTTATCTTAGACCTTTTTTTCCAGAATCCTTGTGCCAGAAAACTCCCTTTGCCTTATCGTTACGACTGCCCAAAGCACCAAGTACATGCACAGACAAATTTTCAGGTACTGCTGTAGTTTTCTTGCATGTTAAATGCAGCTATGTAATGATACTCATATAACCTATATATGGCAACACAGAAATCAACACATAGGTTTTTAGGGTGTTTTCCACACAGTTACCAATTCATTTAAATAGTTTTCACATCCAGTGAAGCAGGCAGAAAATAGCCTTAAACTTTAACGTGTTTTTCACAATTCTCAGCTAAACAGATCTGTTAGTTCTGCAGATTACATCCAAATATCATTTTCTATACTATGTAGTCACACAATAACAGCATGTTCCCAGCAGTAAGAGAGACAGTGTGCTTATCAGGTGTTACCCATACGAATTCCTACCTGTCTTTTTGGTTGAAGTGGAAGAAGACTTAGATCCTTAGGTTTAGCAAAGCGAGGATTAACAGGAGGGTCAGAAGAGAGCAGGGCTGGTTTATCTATTAGTTCCTTGTAAAGCATTTTTAAAATTATAAAGACAGAGTGGGAAAAAAGAGGAAGACAGTAAATAGGTTTCAAAGATCTTTTGAGGCCGAAAGAAATAAAAGTTGTTTTTAAAGACATGTTACTATGGAGCTTAACAACACATTTTGCAGATTTTTGTCACCTACCCATTTTATTAACCCCTCCTACTATTAAAGATATACTTAAAATTCGGCTCATTCAGTATTCTTTAAAAGAGGTTATGATCAAAAGATATCGTATCAAGGCTTCTTTCAACATGGCCTAGCAAAACTCTACACAGACATTACAGAAAGCTCAGGGCATTGACAATTATCCAGGTAGACTGCAAACAATAGTGGCTCACACAATGAGAAAGTGACTTGATGTCTATAAAGCCTATGCTTCTGGAAGACTTGAATATGTAATTAAACTAATGGATATACGTACAAAGAATTAAGGAAGTTACCACCCTTGACAGAACCTTGACATCTTGTTCATCCTTCCTTCAGATCTTTTAGGTGACTAATCCGAACTTAGCTGACTCAAACCATGTCACTGGCTAAAAGTATGTTTTTGAGCTTATTGTTCCTACCTTGAGAGCATGGGATCATTTTTTAATACATCACTAGTCACACTAACACCAGACCATGAAAATGCTGAGGAATGTACAAATATATTCCATTATGCCTACTTTAAGAACAGAAATAGCCATCAGACACATCTTAAAAAAGACTAGGTTCCCTTTTTATGCTTTCTAAGTTTTCCATGAAGAAAGATTCCATTGGATGTACAGTGCCCTTTATTCACAGAATACAGCAAAAAGTCCTTCTGCAATACCATATGGAGCCAGCTTAGACTACTACACAAAGCAAAAATTATACAGACTGGCTTTCAAGAGATTTCTAGATATTGCAATTCCACTACACTTTATTAATAAAAAATATATCAATATTCTATTGGTCAATCTGTATGAGTCATACTTGTTCAATAAGTGCTGAGAGGAATACCTTTCATTTTCATAAAGTATAAAAAAATGACAACCCGCTTCAAACTTTTTTTTTTTCCTTGGAAATCTGCATCATATTCACAAGGAGGAATTACAGTTTAATTTCAGAGATTACTTCTGTGTTCATCTATGACCTACCTGCCTCCGAAAAGTTGTACTTGGAGCATTCTCTTCAAACTTTGCCAACAGTTGAGTTGCCATTGACTTAACTTTATTCTGGTTCATTCCTTCTTTGCCATCACTCTGTTCTTTCCCAGCATTTGTCCCTTGGCTTGAAAAGCCTGAAGCCTGCAAGGAAGCAACAAACCCTGTTTTCATGAAGTTTACCTATGACACTTATGGAGAGAGAAGGAGAGATAACATCATCCCTACCAGCAAAGGATGAATGGAAATACAGTTTAGAGTACATTAAAATGACACTGTTTAAGCATGCAAAGGTCAACAAAAGAAAGTTTTGTCTTTGGTCCCAGAGCACAGTAAAAAGGGAATAAAAGCCAGTGCTGGCCATGATAAAGCAGAGTTGCAAAAGTAACTCAGAGTGGCTAGGAATGAAGTTGCAATGCAAACTCTCCAAACAAAAATTTGTTTAAATAACTGAGTAGGAAAGGAAAAAAAAAAACCCAATACCTTAAATGTTCATGAGTTAACAAGAAAAGCAGCGCAATTTAGGTAACGCTCTACTCCTTATCAATCAATTTAAATAAATTTAGCTCTTCTTTAGTGTATACCACAGCATATTCAAGGTTTTAAAGGGAGAGACCTCTTGTTCCTACCAAGCTCCAACCCTCCAACTCTCACAGCTTCTCCAGCTCTGATGCTCATCATGAAGCTGGATATGTTTGGACACCACTGAACACTAACCTCTTCAAAGACACCAAAAAGACCTTTTCGACGTCTTTTGTTAGTCTCATTTTCTTCCATTTTCCCTTCAACCTGAAACAGTAAAGCCAAAACAAGTTCTATGGATTACTACAGTAGTTACCAGATTTACCCTATCAGCTCCTCACAGGATGTAAACTTTTGTAACCAGGGAAGTCTGGTCTGGACTCTGTTAAATAAGGCAAACAGGTGAGCTCTTTCAGAAGGCAGGGGTCCTCACTGCATTGGCATGGCTCATTAGACTCCCCCAGCTCAGCAGGATGGCTCCTCACAAGAGGAGCCTGGTGGCCCTCACGGCGGTTATCACATATGGAAAAATTGCCCTGCAACCCTCCCACTGGACTCTGATGGGTTAAATCACATTTGTACACATTGTTGAACACAGGCCCTAAAATGCTGGTGTTTGCCTTTTTATCTTCCAGTACTAAAGAGTTGGTAATTCACAAAGCACTAGCATATCCTTGAAGAAAAAGTCATTACAGTATAAGTTATTCTGTAAATTTTAATCTAGACTACACTATTTTCCCTATAAATGATGAAATAACCCCCCCACACACACTCTTTCACGACAGCCTCCATAACTCTTAACCTAGATATCTACATGCAGACCACATTTTCTTACTGCAGACTTATCTCCTTTTGGGGAGCAATTACTGTCTGCCTTAAATGTCTGCCTCCCTTGTAAGGTTCATGTCCTCAATTATGCCTTTACATTACAGTACTTAAGCAATCAAATTTCCTATTCTGTGCTTCAGCTAAGCACATGTTCAATTATCTTACTGAACTAGAGATTACACAAACAAGAAATAATATTTCCTATTCAGTCCACATGAACTTGCAGAACACTCAATGCTTAAAAATTTGTATCAGTTCCTATTAAATGCAGTCTTGAAGAAGTGGTACAACTGAGATATTTTTTGTCTGATAAATGTCATATTAGGTTATATTTTAGGAAAAATAAACTACATTCCACTTTTTTTCATTTGCCTGTGCTGTAACTTAGTGACTGCTCAGCCAACTGGGAAAAAAAAAAGAATAAAGAGAGAAAGATCAAAGAATACAGGCTTCCTTTTTACACATACACTGCTTACAATAAAGCATTACACAGTGAATAGAAGTAATCCCAAACAACTTCTAGGCAAACACCAAAAAGAATCCAATGACAATACTTTGATTATTTTGTATGCTTTGGTACATTGTCTTTCAATGTCGTAGCTCTCAGTAATCCAGCTTTACACTACCTATAATCATCAGCCTACTAAGCAAGGGTGAGCAACATAACAGCACAGTGTATTCTGCATAATAACACCACATTAAAGTAGAATTTGCCTAAGTGAATGGAGCAAATAAGATGTTGCCTTTCAAAAATCTTAAATAATGGACTTTCATTAACATGTTTACAAAGAAGCAAAAGACAAAGCAATTTAATTGCCTAGCAAAACTCCAAGAAAAAGGACTGTGCCCTTTATTGTGTAAACACCTCCATTCATTTATTAGTCTGGAGCACAGGAAATCTCAGTTCCCCTCCAGCCCAGCTGACACTCATAAGAGAATGGAAAACATTATCCAGCCCAGAACATGCTGCCAGAATAGCTACCATCACATCAGCTCCAAGCCCCCGCTTCCTGATCTCTCAGAGCCTGCACTTAGATAAGGATCCCTCTTCCAGCCAAATAAAAGGACAAATTAAACGGTATGGAAAGTTTGGTAAGCAACACTGTTACCCTACTTGGCTTTTGACTCCATGGTATGCGAGTGCGCTCCTACAGCCATACCTAGACAATGCTCACCATCACTTTTTGCAGGGGAAAGAACCACAGCTGAACTCTTAAGTAAAGCAGTTGCTTTCCAAGGAGCCTCATTTCTCAGGTAGTTTCAGATGGTTATAGCATTCACAAATCTGTCCTAAGCAGAGTACCATCTTTCTTACTAAGTTTCATGTCCCATCCATGACAAGGCTGCAAAGCCTCATACAAAATAAGGTCTTGACAGTCCCACTCCCCGATCTCATTTGGAAAAATATCACTTCCACTTCTTAGTTCAATCAAGCCCCTGTTGCGTGAAACCAAAGGGGCCTGTTTGCTAAGCAAATCACCTCCTGCTTTCATGTAGTGCCAAGAACTATACCTCCCGTTATGACAGAAGGCTTATTTCATGACAGGAGGTTAGTCAGAGCTGTACAGCTTAGTCATGGAAAGCTCTCCCACCACTAAAAGTTTATTTACTTCTGCAAATAACTCAAGGGAAAACAACAACCTTGTGGTCATGAAAAAGTTTTTCTTCCAAAGTCGAAGTCACTCACAATAAAAACAACGTTTATTTTGCCTATTTGGTTTCTCACTGCTTGGCTAACTGGGAACCATGTCACTTGGTTTTGTCTATATTTGGGTAGCAAGGATAAGTTATTTCCTAACAAGGATACATGAGGTTACTGGACAATTGACTGTCCACAGCTCCTGAAAATGTGTTCGTGGATGGAAAATACTTAAGATGTAAGTCAGTGTAGGAAATATCTGGAAATTACGGAGTAATTCTTCAGGAAAAAAAAAAATCATAATGAAATTTCTACCAAAACTGAGAAGATAAAATAGTAACAAATTTTAAAAGCATTATATCAAAATACTGAGAAATTCAGCACATACATGTACACTTGAACTTCTATTAAGGATGCTGAATAGCCAGATTGCAAAAGAAGTACTAACTCTGTACTTTTGCAGACAAAACTTGGGAGTCTACATCTGTGCAGAGGTGTAAATGAAGCAATACAGCTAAGCATTAAGGAGGTCAGGCTTAAGAAAAAAAGAAAAAAAAGAACAAACTCGAGAATCATCATAGTCAATGTAATTTCTACCTAGCCCAGGAAACTCAAAACTTGAAACAGTTTTGCATGAAACTGTGCTTCAGAAAATGCAGGTGGAATAGTACACGCTGCTGGTTAATCTGCAACACTTGGACTTGAGACGCTGCTGCCTCTGAGCCATGTGGTGCAGACACTCCCCAACTAAAGTGAAGTTGAAATGAAGGTAGGCTTGGTTGTGACAGCAAAGCCGCTCCTAAAGGTATCCTTTCAGAAGAGGACCAAGCTAATGAATAGGCAAAAGACAAAACAGTTTATTACTGAATAATTTAATCAGAGTAGCTTTTAAATTAAATTATATAAAACTTTTGAAGTTGTAATCTATTCAGAAAGAAATAGACAATACTCTCACTGCGCAGTCATACATTAGATGGTATTAACACAATTCTCCCTATTGCTTCCAGGCCCTGGAATCCTTAACTGTAACATGTATGGGCATGGATGTGTTTTATACAGGGACATGAACAGGGCACGTCAATAAGTTTTCATTAATAAGTGACCAAGAAAGAAAAGTATATGGCTATGACTAAGAGATGATTACTTCAGAGTCACGTTAGTCAACCCACCCACTTTCTGTCAACATTGCAGGCTTTATACATCTAAGCTTCCCTCCAGAACCTTGACAGCATCCACAAACTGTTTAAATCACCGTTTTAGTTAAAAACATCACTCTCACTCAAACAATAAAGCATTTTAGAACTCCGCCGATTATTTGAACTTATAGCTGTATATTTAACTCTAAGGATACAGAATGACAGTAATATTTTTCTTAAAGGCAGAAATAGCTCAGAAAAATCTCCAGACCTTCTCATCTCAAAAAACCAAACCAATCAAAAAGATTCCCCAAACCAAAGCCCCCAACAAAACCATAAAACTTAGCATTCTAGCATTGCATAAAACCTCCTAAAAATGCCTTTTGAAAAACTTCAAAAAATAAAACATAAAAGACAATAAAGGTAATGGAGCCAAGATCTGGCATATTTCAAGCTGAAAATCACAACTGAGAAACACGCTAAAATAAAGCATCCTCCTCGCCTCACTTTTGCCTGCACTGAAGTAGACTGACATGGAGATTGGATACAAATTCTTCCCAAGTACATCCAAATTCTCACTGTAATTTGGATCTTTGCATTTACAGAAAGCATTTAACTTGGACTACTATTAATGCTTCAGCCATTTGACAGGGACAATGCTACAGTTTCATCGTTACAAACTTCATAACAATTGAGTGTTTGTGTGTGTGCGAGCTTTGTTTACTGTGAAATCTTATTTACTTTTCTATTATGCTCAAAAAATGTCCTGCAACTGGCCTTTTAATAGGAGGATGGATATAAACCCCTTATTCCTGAGTCTAACAGTTTATTTTCATATTTTTAAAAGAGAAAGATTTATAGGGCAGGTCTTCCTTCACAGCTTACCTTTGGTACTCTTTTTCTTGGTAAAGTCAAATTAATGTAATTGTTAAAGATGAAATTTGATGATTTTGCTGAACAAAGATCATTATTCTCTCCATTTTGCTTGTCATCAGCATCTGTTCAAGAAACAACTGCTTAGGATGTTTATTCAGATTTCCTTTTTAAATACTTTGACTAAACCAGAACTTTCCAGCTGAATGCTGGTAGCAATTATACATAAGAAACTCAGGCAAACAAAAGTAAATACATACAAAGTAGTATGACTGGTTAAAAAATGAAGAGAAACCACTAGGAATGGACATACCATATGCAGTCATCCTTTCTAGAGGATCACTCCTAACAACCTGATACATGAACTTCATGATGTCAAGCTGCAGTTATCCTGCTGCTTCTGTTCTCTGAAACCATTAAGGACCCACAAACCCTGTGTCTCCAATCAAATTTTAGCCCCTTTCTTTTTTTAGGCACAAGGTAACTATTGTGGACAGCAGCAGGCACACTCACATGCCAGAACTGCTTGGCTGGGAAAGGGCTCTTGGCTCACAAGTAGTGCTTATAAGCAGTTTGGATGAAGTGCTTCCACGTCCCAAAATTGCAATATTTCAGAGCAGCCTGGGTTTAGCTTACCTACTGCCCGCAGAGGTGTGCCTCTGAACAGTTCGTAAAACTTGGAGAGGTACATGACCATGCTGAGCTTGTCAGGCTCCCCAGTAGACCCCACCTCCTTCCCCGTGGTCACAGGGGGGATCCCAAACTCCTGCTCAGCAACATCGAATGCTAGCTGGTTGTTTTTGACAACATCCTCTTCATTCAGAGCATCAAAGTCACTGTGGGGACAACATATTGGCATCAGTGGTGGTTTGCCGTCTGCCCACCTCAGAAATACACCATGTTCCCTTGCCCATCAGAGAGGTGCAGAATAGCATCACGAATGAGGGGACATGCATTTCACTGGCAAAAAAGCACTGTGGTAACTGGTAAGAAGTAAGAGTCTCGTATAGATCCTGTTATGAATCACTGCTTCGCCAGAAATGTAATTTAAAAGCTATTTTGCTGAAGTAGGTTTTGATGTAGTCCCAGGAAAAAGGATTCTCTTAATTCTGATGAAATGCATTTCCTCCTCTGAAGTGTTAGGAAACCTTTTTCCTCTCCAAATACAGCTGTGCTACTACAGATTTCACCTGTTAGCAATTGGCTTTTTAGTTTTGATTAATTCTATAAATCATTGAAGCCACGAGAAGTAAATTTAGGCTAGCATTTTATGAAACAAACATGTTGTATGTGTGTGTGCACATGCACAGGCACTACATTTCTTTTTAAGGTGTTACAGACACAGCTCTAATGATGACCTCCTGTCCATGTCATAAACGGATTTAGCAGTGCACTAAATAAGTACATCACACATCTGGAACTGTGTTATCCATTCCCTAATCCATTTTCTATGGGACCTATTCTAAGACTCTGATCCCTTGAACGGCTTCCAAAATTCATGATTAAAATAACCATGGGCATAAATGACAAAGCTCCAGGCAGGGTAGTTTGTTTCTCTTCATAAAGAATGTAAGTTTTTGAACCCCTAAAGAAGTTCTTTCTCCACCCTGCACCCACAAATTCTGCTCATTTCTGGAGCCAGGGGGGTGCAGCCAGTCCTCTGCCCCAGGAGGGGGCCAAGTCCTTCAGCAGTCCCATTTATACAAAAAGCCAACAAGATACAAACGCAAAGTTAATTCGACAGGAGGAGGTCTTTTAGCTCAGGAAGACAAATCTCTGAACTTTTAGAGAGAGTAGTACTTAAAAGACATACTTTCCATCAACAGCAGAAGTTATTTTGCTTTCTACACTCTCTCTCATCCTCTTAAATCCACAAAACCATACATAATTCCCTTTTTTAAAAAAAAATTAACTTGAGGCAAAAAAAAATGTTCTTACAACATCAGCTCTTCCTCTGGCAAAGCCGTACAAACAAGCACCTTGGGTATTGCTCCTATTTTTTTCAACTTATCACACATCATAAAAGATCTCAACCATTTCTTTCATTTATCCACAATAAGAGGCTGACAATAATTCATTTGTGACTCCCTGGTCTGTGAAGGAAGGCAAGAGAACGCATCTGCTGCATGTTGGAGACTTCTGGGAGGACAGAAGAGTCACTCCACCAAAAACTGCATGAAGCAGGCCCAATAATCCAGTGCCACCAATTGCCGTTTCCTGACGCTCATTGCATACTGACCCTCATGAATCTAACCAAGGAACCTTACAAAACATTTGTACATCAGAAGCTGGGTCTTGTAGGGTTAGCACCCCAGAAACACTGTCAAAAGAGGAAGGCTGGCTTACATGCAACCCCTAAAGCAGTTCATTTTCAAGAGCCAGCCCTTGTTGCACAGCCCACCTGTTGCACAAAGAGTTGTCCAGACCTGCCATCTCCAGTGGCACCTCAGTGGTCCAATATTTGCCTACATCACAGCAACCACTAAAACACACTGAGGTGGCTCATTTAAAGCTCATCCAGGTGCTTCTCTAACTTATGACAGTGCCATCATGGCTGTGGTCTTCAACATACCCTAAAAATCTGTCTCTTGCATTCCCCAGGCACTGCAATTTTCGTTTTAAATAGCCATGTGACTCCCACAAACATGATCATAAGTCACAAGGTTCAAAGCCTTCCTAGGCTTTTGAAAGCATATATATTTAATTTTAAATGGCATGCAAGGACATACAGAAAAAACAAACCAAAGCAAAAACAACCCCACCCTCTCTATCAACCAAACCTGCAATGGTGTGCACCTCTTTGCAAAAACCAGGAATAGAAGGGGATTGCAGACTATCAGTGTTGTTCTGAATGGTCTTATGCTATGCCTTGGTAAAAGCTTAGTATATCCTACACTCAAGATTTACAGATGTCACTTACATAAGGTCAGGTCTGAAGCGATGGATAATTGCACACAACGCAAGGCCACTTTTCCAGGAGGTAGTCAGGTCTGTAACATTTACGTTTCGGTACCCTTCTGTCTGTTTCTGACACCAGGTCAAAAGCTTGTTAGGCCGAGTATCTGACTCTGTGGTTACAGTGGAAAGCAAACACTTTGGTCAGTTTTTGTACGCTCAGAAGTTCCAAATATCAAGTCACAGCAAACATGAGATGTCACGTACCGTGTCTTGAGAGATTCACTGATCTTCTAATGGAGCTTACTCTTTCAAGAGGGCATTGTTGTAACTCATTGGTAACATACAATTGCCTCACCTATAAGTAAAAGCAATTTGTGGCATAATGTTAGAATTTTTTTGAGAGATAGACAAGAAAGATTTTTCTTTCTAGGTTAACTTTATCACAAGTGGATCTAAATTAAGGAGTCCCTTGAAGATTTTTGTTTATGCACTACTTGTGGCCCTGTTTCTCCTGGAGTATAAACTAACTGTGATTTCACAAGCAAGCCTTTTAAGTACTGACCTGGTGAGGCCGAACACAGCTTGAGTTCAAGTTTGGGTATCTTGTTCCTGGGTCAATGGTATACTGGTCAAAGTTCTTGCTAATATTTTCAGGAGTAGTCTGAGGCAAGAGTCGATAAATGCTCTCTCTTACAGAGAAAAACAAGATGCAAGAGATTAAAATAAATAAATAATTGATCAAAAGAAATATCTATTATATAAAGAATATTTTCTTTTTTGCAACTACCTGCACTTTATTTTGATTCTGCCAGGACAAGTGTTACACACTAAATGCACAATGCATCCATCCCATTTCTCCTCGCTCAGCAGGAGAAGGATGCCAGACAGAAAAAGGACAACAAAAAGATAGACTCTTAGAACTTATGCCCATACTTTCCTGAGGCAGGAAGCAAGCAAGAAAAAGAAAAAGGAGAAGAAAAAAAAAAAAGATTACATCATTTAGTCATCTGGTTTTGCTTTAACCTCCACCCAAGGAGTAACTTCTTTACCACATAACAGCACTAAATCCCATCATTCTGCAATTCCTATAACCACCACAGCCTTTTTTATTATGCTGTTCAATTTTCCATCTGGGGCTATGCTGTGCTTGAGTCATACCACAGGCTTCTATGTTAAAACTTCGCAAAGCACTGTACTCAGTAATGCTTTTACTTGCATTACCACAATGATGGCTATTGTGTACCTGCCCCCAAAGAGCCTGTGTAGCTGTAGCGGAGCAGGGCAGTTGCCATCAGGACCAAAGTCATTAACTTCAACCATCAAACCATGGTGATGCCAGGATTGCTGGTGTACTTAACAGATTTTTTGCTCTGGTCAAAAAGACATTGTGTAGAGAAGCTTATGATGCAACATTACAGCAATTTTCCTTTGCCACACATATATCCGTCTAAAAAGAAGAAGGCATTCGGCCTACTAAGCTAAAATGCAAAGTTAAATTCACAAATATCAACTATGAAAGCTGTTAGTGTTAAACTATTTATTTATTGTTTCTGAAAAATATATTTTTAATTTTAATTATTAATAATTAAATAATTTAAAATGCGACAGATGGTGGGTTAGTCTTTCAACACAAGGTACCTTCAGTTTATCTCCTAAAGGATCACAATTAATCCCAGTGATTAGTGACTTAGATCAGTGATATAAACTGATCTCAGGTATACTGCTGGATCAACAGCCTACTGCTATTGTAAAATGTTCAGTAATCTGAAGGAATGGATAATTTCAACCCATTGCAGTGAAGAATAATATTTCTCCTGTTAGCATTCTGAATCCAACTGCCTTCCACCAATACTGTAACTCTTTAAAACACTGGAAATTGTGTAGAAGACAAAAGCAGCACTCACCGCTCAGCAAGGATCTCCAAAGGAGGTTTTCCTTGAGCCCAGCTCCGTACCATCCATGCAGTATCAAAGGCAGCTAAGAATCCTCTCGCACAGCCAGTACCCATTGGCCAGAAGGGCTGTAAGATGCATTTACATTTTAATTCCTTGTATTACTCGAGTTATTACTACAAAACTAATTTGCAATGTAAATTTGGAGTCTAAGGTTTCATACTGTTTTGGAAAACTAGCCCAGAAAGAGTTAAAACACAACATAGTCAGCTCTTGTACGTTTTAGGCATTTGTCTCCTCCAAGTCTTAGGGAATAAAAAAGACTGCTTTCACTTTTTCTTTTTTTTTAACTTCTATATTTAAAAACAAGTTTCTTAATGTCAAAAGGTAAAGGCTGAGGAGAAAAAAAAAAGACTCAATACTCAAGAATTTGTCAAGTAAAACAGGGGAAAGGAGATGCCTTTCTTTTCATCTCCTAATTTTGCTCTAGACTGATCTTATCAAACACTTTGGGCTGTCAGCATTAGTTTAAAATACATATATATATATATATTAGTTGCAACATACACTTTTCACTTCAGAAAGAGAACACATTAGGGCAAAGAGACTACAATAAAAAGTTGGACCAACTTTTTCTCTGTGATGGAAGTCAGGAAAATTAGCCATGCACCCAAGCTGAGGACACACAGCTCTCAGTTTTCACACAGAAATACAACTTGCATAAAGCAAGTCAGAGACTGCCAGCTAAGCATGACATAAACTATGGCATTAAAAAAGAAAAAGGAAAAAAAATGTATTCCATAGAGGGTACCTCTGTTTCAGGACATGTAAAAGAAGAGAGTTTGTTCTGGGGGGGTAGATTGGATGGCTAGATTAACGGAAAAAAAAAAAAAAGGTTATTTGGAAGACATTCCAAGATAATACCTCAAGCAAACTGTCTCCAACAAGTGCCACCAGGAGCTGATGCCTGTGCCTCTCTCTCACTAGTGCAGCATTTTCAGACGCATACATGGAAGTAAAATCAAACATTGCTACATCTGGTTGCCCATAGTGATTAATTGCAAAATCCAACGAAGGCAGCTGGTAATTGGTTGCAAAGTCAGCAGCTTCTCTGGCGTAAGACAGCAAATTGTTCTGGTTCACATTTTCCCCACAAAGGAGTAACTCCGTATCAATATAGTCCTGCAAAGAGAGAAACATGTAGGATTAGCTATTCTAACTATCCTCTCTGTATTGGAATGTCGCACTCTCATAGCCTCACAGTGGCAACCACACATCTTGCAGCATAAAGAACCAAGTGAGATTTATCATTTCCTCCAAAATATTAACACATAAACATAGGTTACTCTATTGTCCCAAACAGGAGCTCTCTAAGCCAATACTGAATAAGCAGCTGTATTTGCAATTGAAGATGATAGTTCCTCTCAGTTCCTGAGTTTTGTGTTATTTTTTTTTAATATTGTTACTTCCCTCCCATCAAGAGATGTTATCATCGCCACTGCAATGCTTTTCTGCATTTGTGCACCCCACATCTGAAACCACACAAGAGCAGAAATACGGATGTACCAATGACAACATATGGGTCTCAGCCCAAAGGTCTGACTTCGCATCTCAGTAACAACACAATCAAACCTGGACTGTAGAAACTTTCCTCTTGTTCAGTTCAGCTGGAAGTTTTTTGGCTGGTGTGGTAGAGGACCCTGGCTTTACAGGTCATCCTACTTAAATCCAGTGATTATTAATAAAGCAGTTTCTATTTACAGTTTAATCATGGATGAGACCCCTAATCGCTGGGATGATACCACCAAACTGCTATTAGCCCAGTTGTTTTAAACAGACTGCTTTTTTCCCCACTCAGACCTGAGTAGGTCAAGGAAACAGCTCTAATGGGCCACAGCTACTGCTCCTCTTCTCCAAACTCCCTACAGATCTCCTGGGACCACCTCCACCTACAAACACCAGTCCCTCAGCCATGGGGCTCACCTCCAGTTCCTCCAGGGCCCATCGCTCTGCCCTGGGAGCCCCTGTCCTCCAAAAGGTCAGGAGATTGTGGCACTGAACTTAGTGGTCCCATCAGAAAGCCACAAAACCTTCTGACAGCTCCCCATGAGCACTTCCTTCGGGAAATTATACTTCAGTGTTTTGGCACTGGTTTACTTCGCAAGAAAAATTGACCTCTCTTGGGTTTCCGGGAAAAGAAATTTAAATGGTGCCAAAACACTTTCAAGAAATAAAAGAAAACAAACCTTCATGTCTGTTGGAAGGAGTAGGAAAATAAATAAGTTATTAAATAAAGGAAAATAAGGCCTCAAAGTCTCAAGTACCTTTGAAAGTTCAGGTCATTGTGTTTACAGCCTCGTTCTATCAAGGTTCACCCACTACAGAAATTTTGAAATTTAGCCTGGGATAGGTTTTAACACTTCCTTAATTGCCTGATAAAACTGAACATAGCTGTGCTAAATTTTCCTTTAAATCACTGAGGTTTTTATTTTCTGGTGTGATGACTACACCACGTATTTCCAAGGTGAGTCAAGGTCCCATTTCAGCCAGTTTCAGAAGAGATAAATTTAGGAAGTATTTTTTTCAGTTCTCTAGAGAAACTTTGTGCTTACTGGAAGGAAAAACAAACAAAAAAGTCAGAGTAAGAAAGATCTGAGTGATTCTGAGCTTTTATGAAGTGCTCTAGAAAGTCTATAAACACCCTCTATAACATGCAACAATGTTTACGCAGACATTCACACTTATTCTGTGCCAAGTAAATAAAACAGGGTTGCAGCATTTTTACATACATTAATAATCACTCCTTTGTCCAAAAGACTTTGCTTTTTTGCTGTCATCACAAAATAATGAGTGCTATCTTTGTAGTAAACAATGTTCTCCAAGTCAATTCCTGAAAAGAGATAATACATCTGTTATGAAGTACAGTGCATCGTCTGTGTCATTTCCTAACAACACGTGATTGATCCCTATGGGTATGTTTCCTTCTTGGGTTACATTCACTTTCTCAGCTGAGATGAAGCATTGTTGGACAAGATGCTCTAAACCAAAACAAAACAAGAGAGGAGATCGGCCTTACCCCACAAGAGTTTGTCACAGCATAATTTAAAGTTATTTAGTATCCTTTTAAGGAACAGACAGTCAACTACAGTCTTAATCATCTGAGGCAGAAAAGGGCAGCCAAGGGAACAAAGTGCTTTTTAGGTTGCTAGGGCTCTGGCATTGGGTCTACCCAGGAATTTTGGTTTCTATAATAATAGTAAATTAAAAAAAAATCAGCTGTAAATCAAGAATGGAATTGTTTGTACTGACAGTGGGTGCAACTATTCTGAAATCCCTTTTCATACAGATATACTTCACAGTTTATATTTTAAGTGTTTATGGCAGATTCTTCTATATGTCTTTTCAGTTTATCAGATCTACAATCAAAAAAGCAAGAATTAACTCCTCCCAGAAGGGTAGAGCCTATTTCACAGGGTTTAAACTATTCATTATGTGAATGGATACAAACAACACAAACCATGTTTTAAGGGAAATCTCTGGGCACTGAAAATGCTCTTCTAAATTTGTTCAACATAGCAGACATTTCTACAGTTGAGAACAATTTAAACATTAAAACAAGCTCTGATGTGGCAACACCCAAGCTAAAAAAAAAAATCCCAGTATACCATAAATGGGCACCTCCATCTACAAGATTCTGACATCAACAGCACTTTATCACTTTTTCTTTTTTTTTTTTTTATATACAATATATTTAAATTGATGTTAATAGGAATAGGTGGGTGGCTTGGCAGATAGAGTGACCCTCTTCTCCCTCTTGTATCTGGTTGTGGGGAAAAATGAGGATGCGCCTACCTGTTTCCTCCTTAAGGTCCTGGAAGAACTTCTGATTGAAGATGAAAGCAACACCACTAATTTCTTCTACCTTGGCTTCTGCAGTAGTATTTCTGTTTATAAAATTGGCAGTGATAGCTATAGCCAGCTTTCCACGAAACTCCTTCCTCCTGAAACCTGGTAAGCAAAGAAAAGAATTAAAACCACTAAAATCTTCACATTGGTCTTCCAGGGAGGGTCAGGTCAAGGCTGCTCAGACTCATTCCTATGTCTAGTCCTACACTGCATCAAACAACACACCCTCAGCAGATTCTGTCATTCTTACAAAATTCCCTTGCACGCCAAGAGTGTTCTATCCCTGCTCCCAGTACTGTATTAATGAAAAAGTCTCATTAAAAAAAAAAGATGGGAAGAAGTTGAACATGGGAAATAGTTTAGGGTAAATGATGACTAAAGAAAAACAGACTGGAAGTAGAGCAGCAGATCAAATTTAACATTTTTAACATGCTAAATAGCAAATAAGATTTTTGTTATATACATGCTAAACAGCTTACGAAAAAAAACATGAAAGAAATCAGCAGTCAGAAAAAAGAAAAATAGAAATGTCTATAACAGAGCTTTGGTGCACACACTACCAGCTCATGCGTTCTTTTCAAAGACATTAGGGGTTGAAAAATACTCAGTGTCTTGTGTGTTCCATTTCCCACATGAGACTGACTGTGAAGTTACTTGCTCTCTCGCTCCAGCCTAGCTTCCTCTTTTCACAAAAAAAACCTCTAAGCCACAATCTTGCAATCACAAATTGAAGTTCTTCCCTCTACATATTCCCCTTATCTCTAAGTAAAGAACCTCTCTCCTACTTCAGAATTAAAAGTATTTTTAGCCAATTGCAAGTGACTTCTTAGAAAATACATGAGTTTTTAAGGAAAAAAGAAATCACCTATTAACCTTTATCTCAGTGCTTCATGATACGCTCTCGTTATTTCACTGGCATTTTATTATGACAATATCAGCTTCTGCATGTGAGCAACCTTCAGTGCAGCGAATATTCCCTTAGATCCTGGTACTACAATAACCATTAACTTCTCAAGAGAGACTGTGCCTGAGGTAATAATTTCTTTTTGCTGATACCTGACCATTGAAACTTACTTTTATGGGGGATAGGTGAACAACAGAGTGGGGAAGTTCCTCATAGAGCATTATAAGAAGTTAACTCTAAACATATTGTAGTTGGCAGATGTAAGAACAAGCAGGGAAACCATGAAGCTAATTAAGAAAGGAAATAATGTACTTAGCGAATGGAAACTAAAATAAATATAATTAAAGCTACAAAGGGAGTAGAAGTAACCTGTTTGTTCATGTGATACAGGAGCAGCTTAGCTAGTGTCTCGCTAAGACAGACAATTCAGGTGGTCTGAATTCTAAGCAGTGATTTAAGTTTGTGAAGCATTTCCCCTCTACCCCTTCACCTTAGAGTTATTTATCATTTGGTATCCTTTCCAAAGTAACTGCTTCTGAAGTTAAGCCGCCACTATAGAAGAGCGATACCTCTAACATCTTCATTAAATACCAGGCAGTCGTGTTTTGGTCATAAGCTCAAACATATAGTGCAAATTCACTAGAACAGCAGAGATTATGCAATTCCTGACATGCATCTTGTCAGCCTCCTTAAAGTTAAATCGTCATATAATTACTTAACCCTGAAGCAAGCCTCATGGCATTATAGTGCACTTTGTAGGCAACGCAGATACACAGTGCTGAGAATCAAGAGACATTAAATGTCTTTATTTTGACAAACAACAACAAAAGCAGAAGACACCACATAAAAAACAATTTCCACACAGACTTGAGTGGATTGAAAAGGCAGCCTGTTGCACTGTGTTCTTCTCCAACTTTCACACCTTCCAAAATACCCTAAAGACCATTAATAAAGCCAAATGCACACATTCACCTACCTTCTAATGTGTTCCTGCGGCCATCTGCACCAATAATAACATCAAATTCATACTCTGACAAAGGGTGATCCACAGGGAGAAATTCAGCCCTCCAACCTATCTCTAAAAACACCAAGAAATAATATTTATTAATTCTTCAGCATTACAATGGAGAAGTGCTTTCAGAGTCTGAAGAAAGGATATTAAGATAAATGGCCAATTTCTCATTCAAACAGAGCTGAATTCTGCCTTGGACTGATGAAAGAAACTTCTGCTGCAGTCAAAGCCACATTCAGGCTGTATTAGCAAGCTTGTAAACTGACAAAAAACACACATGCCTTCATCTGGATCATCTAATGTACTAAGTTTTCTCTCAGACCAATACCACAAAAACGTGCTTAAGCACTTAATTCTCACAGAAACAGCCCCACAGTGACCTTATCAGGACACACTATAAACACATATACAGCAAGCAAGGGCTGAGTATTAAAAGAAGAAACACAGCATTCCAGTGTCAATACTTTTGTCTTCCAAATAGGAATTAATCATACACACAGAGCTAAATTTAATCTTTGCATCCACACAAAGGTGTTTGCACGAAAATGTTTGTATTGGCCATACTTAAAAATCATATATGCTTTAACTACTTAAAACAATATTTATTCTACTTTCACTATATGATGATTTAAAGATAGTATTTTAAAGTAAAATTAAAAAAAAAATCTTTCTCTATTTTGTTTAAAAGTCTTGCATAAGATGTCTGATAAGACTCTGTGTGCCAGTGGGAGCTGTATCAAATGTGAAAACAAAATGAGGCCCAGAGAGCTTAATCCATCGTCAATATTTATATTATCAATCAAAAATTGTTTTTGCAAGAAGATACCAAAAAGCCACACCAGACTCCCTACAAAGCCTCAAACGCATGCCAGAAGGCATAGTGCAAAACCTCAACTTCTCAGACTGGGTCGTATTTTAGAGAATTATCAGCGCTCTGTCACAATGAAACTTGTCATGCCTATGACTGCATTTAGCCAACCTAGCTCAATAAGGACGGTAAAAAAAAAAAATTAAAACCAATCCCGTATCTTTAAACAGAATTCAGCTACTGTGAATGATTTCACATAATGCCTGGCACAAACAGAAGTCTCTGTGAACAGAACTACATTATGAAAAACAATACTTTGGTTTTCTTGATCTTCAGGAGGCTCCAGGACTTTCACGAATTCCAGATTCACGTGGATTTCAACTCCTAGTATCAGTGCAACTTTGAAGAGGATAAGTTGAAGTTGTCTAATACCTGTAGACAGCGAGTAACCAAGATGTATTTAGTATGTAAGTAATTACAGCTACTACCAGCATGCCACCCATCTGATATTCATGTTAACACACACATGTAGCATTATTATTTCCCATTCTGTGATGAATGCAAGTGTAGCAGCCGCCACAGGATGGTATTCCCTTCCATCTCATTTTCCTCCTGCAGCACAATCTTGCAGGCAATAAAACTCACTTCAGTGAGTTTATTAGGATACATTTTTAGAGCTTTCCTTCCTGCAAACCAATACATTGACTATTGCAGCACAGAAAGATTTACAGTAAAATATCCCACTTTTACATATTTTCCTCATTGTATTAAGGTTTGTGCCCACCTTCAATGTACTAGGATGAACATCAATAATCTTAATACTCCATAATATAAACCTATTTTTTAACAAATCTAGACTGACACAAAAAAGCTGGAGAAGTGGGCCTGCATGGATCTCATGAGGTTCAACAAGGTCAAGTGCAAGGTCCTACACCTGGGTCAGGGCAATCTACAGTCTCAATCAGGATGGGAGATGATGTGATTGAGAGCAACCCTACAGAGTGCTCAGGGGTGCTGATTGTTGAGAAGCTTGACATGAGCCAGCAACGTGTACTCACAGCCCAGAAGGCCAACTATGTCCTGGGCTGCATCAAAAGGTGTGTCCAGCAGGTCAAGGGAGGTGATTCTGCCCCTCTACTCCGCTCTTGAGACCCCACCTGGAGTACTGTGTCCAGTACTGGAATCATCAACATAAGGAAGATATGGAACTGTTGGAACAGGTCCAGAGGAGGGCCACAATGGTGACCAGAGTGCTGGAGCACCTCCCATATGATGGCAGTCAGAGAGCTGAGGTTTTTCAGTCTGGAGAAGAGAAGGCTCTGAGGAGACCTTACAGTGAGCAGCCTTCCAGCACCTGAAGGGGGCTTACAAGAAAGCTGGGGAAGGACTTTTCACAAAGGCATGTAGGATGAGGGGGAATGGCTATAAAATGGAGAGGGGCATATTTAGACTAGACATAAGGAGGAACCTCTTCACAATGAGGGTGATAAGGCACTTGAACAAGTTGCCTGGGGAAGACACAGATGCCCCACCCCTGGAAATGTTCAAGGCTACCTTGGATGGGGCTTTGAGCTGCCTGATCTAGTGGGAGGTGTCCCTGCCCATGGAAGGGGGGTTGGAAATACATGACCTTCAAGGTCCCTTCCAACACAAAACTTTCTACAAGACTGTCATTTGCTCAACTGCCATTTTGCTTAAGTGAGACCATTTTTCAAGTTTTTTCTTCTCTGTGTGTGTGTATGCACTTAGAGTCATAGAATCATAGAATGATTTAAGCATGTTTAAGGCAGATGAGCTTTCTGCCAAATCAACAAAGTCTCCATTAATCTTCTGCCTTTGGTACAGCTCTTAACTGAACAGTGCCCGTGCCCTCAGATACTTACTGATGTGATCAATAGATCCTGCACAGAATTTTCCATAAAATTTCTTTGCTCCCAGTCCTCGGAGGTCATGGATTGTAAATGGCCAGAGATGCAACACATTGTTTCTTGAAAAAGTGTCCCGTTTCTCCACGACGACAACTTTGGCTCCCAGGAAGGCAAGTTCTATGGCAGTCCGCAAACCGCATGGGCCACCTCCAATAATTAAACACTAGCAGAGAAAAGGAGGAGTCTTACCCAAGGGTTTGTACTGACTTCCACATAGTTTCTAATTTACATGTTGTTGAGACTCGATATTCAACTGGACTCAGGCTACTAAGCGTGTATTAAGTCACGTATTTAAACCAATAAACATTCAGATTTTGTTTGCATGTGGTGTTCAGTCAGTTTATACAAGAGGATAAACTGTGCTTCATGCAGATAAAAGCATCTGATAAAAAGACATAGCAGAAGAAACAGCAAAAATCCAAAACCTTTCGAGCATCTGCTTTGCTGGTACATTTCTAAGTCGCTCACATTTAGTGTTTCAAAAGTACTTGCAGTAAACAAGATCACAGCTACATAAAAGGGAGGAAAATATCATGAATATAACAGCCTAGTTCACCTACTGGTGTGAAGCAAGGTACGTCAAGAGAAGTCAGCAGACTTGTCCTGCTTCACCGGAGTCAGGGAACTCGGGCTGCCCCATTCCATTGCACCCAGCGGTCAACACCCTCACCTTATATCTAAGTTTGGACATCCTCAGAAGAACTGCTTTGGAAATGATTACAGAGAATTCTCATCCAAATTTTGACAGCTGTAAGTTTTCACTAACAAGCAAAGGATTTCCAGAAAGCAAACTAATTAAAACCCGAACATATCTAATGCTGACATTTTCCTGAATGATGACTAAAAACTGATTAGAAAGAGTCTTATAACTGGACAACATTCTTCCAGCCCTCCTCTCCCAAACCCCACATAGACCACAAAACCTACGCCATCAGTTCAAGCACCGGGCACAGGCAGGGAGGGACGAGGTGGCCCTGAGCAGAGGGGAGAGCTCTGACTGCGAGGCTGAGCTGTGCCACGTTGCAAACCCAAACCCATTATCTCACAGGCCAGACATGCTCCTGTGCGTCCCGCACACATAGCCAGACAGTGACTGCAGTTTCAAAGCAAGCATGGACTGTATCTGGAGGCTCATTATATACGAGTCTGGTTCCCATTACATTTCAATTTCGTAAAATAGAGTCATTTATTTATTTTGCTTTGTTCGTCATTTATTTTCAAATTTAACAACTTAAGCAAAAATTATCTGGTGCTGACTTCTGCCCACAACTTTCGTCCAACCCAATCATAAAAGTGAAAAACATTTTTTGATAGTTGAATAAAAGCTTCAAATCAATTCCCACTGAAATTAGAGTTCTTGTGAGATGCTTTTGCTTTGCTTTAGGCAAGTGTTTCATTAACTAGACGTATTAAATAAGTTAAAGTTAGGTTGTCACATTAGCCATTTGGCTTTCTTCCTCCTAAAAGAACATATTTAATTCATAATTCCACAAGAACCCTACTCACTGCATGCTAAATATTAAGAAAACATCAACAGATGTGATTATATAAAGGAAGAAAATGGAGTACAGATGTTATCCTGACTGAAGAGGATCACTGGTGGAGTCTGGGTCAGCTCTTTTCGGCATATGCTTGTTGTGATTAACATGGGAACTCTAAGCTTTGACAAGTAAGTGACTGCCTTCACAGCTACAGTTTTCCTGTAATGTTTATCAAGCAGTGAGAAACATTTTACAAATAAAGACCATACATGGCTTGTTAAGGTGGGGTTATTTTTTTGGCTAACAAACTGTATTATATATAAATAAATGCAAGTTTTTAAAAAAGGCAGTCTTTTGAGATTTAGTCATAGTAGATCCTGCCAATTAATAAAACCCACACAGAAAACATTTAGTGCCTCCTGATACTCTGCACTACAGTATACTAAAATTTTAAGGAGGATTCTGCCCTTTCCCCTACTCATATCACCACTGACAAAATATCTTCCTAACTGCCTAGAAATGCTGTGAGAAATGGTTGTGTATTTGCTGTCATGCATAGTTACCTTTCATAAAACATACGTATCTGTGTCTCAGACTATTTGTTCTTTGATTTATTAAGGATGCTTCCTCCTGATGTAGAACCTATTCTCGCACTTTGTCATCTTTTTTTAAACTTATGGGGTCAAAACCAGCACAAAACCTGTACAAAGGTAATCCCTGCTGTGTTTATGTTCCTACCCGTATTAAATAAGGAAAGGGACAGTATCACTGTACTGTCCTGCCCCTCCCCAGCTCTCTGTTTGCAAGCAGACACAGGAGAAATCTTCTTGCAATCAGTCTAGAACAAACCTTGAATGGCTTCCTACTTTCACCTCCTGTTACCTCAGTCTCCTCGCTCATCAGGGGCTCCTTTTGAAATTAATTTCTTACAGTTCAACACAGATCATGACAACTGACATCACAAAAGGAAGTCTCCAAGGATCAATCCTGAAATCTAACTAAGAGGGCTGGATAACTGCCAGCAGTTTCCTGATATGCAGGATGCCATTCACAGCTCAACTGTCTTTTAATGGTGCCAGATCATGTCCTAAAAAGGTAAAGAGTAACTCGACTTTTCAAAGCATCTTCCGCAAATTAATCAAAGTAACAGGAAAGGACAGACAAGGAGCAAATTAATCAAAGTTGAAAAGGACAGACAAGGAGCTTTTGCTTATTTCTTGTTCAGGCTGGAAATGAAGGGAGAAAGACTTGTATAGATTACAAGACAGCTTATCCAAGAATAAGATCATAACTAGACTTCTTTGACCTGCCTGAAGAATCAATACCACATAGGATATTATATTATCCTTTACTACTGAAAGGATACCACGTTAGCACAAAATAACAACACTGAGAGATGATCTTTCTCTCAGGTGAAAACCTCATAGTGCATGGGGCTCATCTTCTGCCTGCAAATGTATGTAAATACTTCCTGTCAGATGAGAAGCTTCATTAAATTTAATAACTGCCCAAGAACAGCATCTGTGTTACACAAGACAGCAGCAGGCAAAAGTGCGTAAAGAATAAATGAGGAGGAAGAAAACACAGCTATGCATTCATGTGCAATTATAAAGTCCCAAAATTTCCTCCTTTAAGAAAATAATTTATCTTTGCACATATTTAATTCAAATATCTTATAAATGCTTAAAATATCGAGCAAATCTCCTCTAAAAGAGGATATTCACACACTGAGAAAGGGAGCCACGACAGGGACTCCAACCTGGTGATTCCCTGGCCCTGGCTGCAGCCAAGCGCTGTGCCTGCAAGTTCTCCGGCCAAGGGGATAAACACCAAGCACTGCGAATGCCCTGCACTCGCCCAGTGTCCCTGCCCTGCGCAGGCAGCCCTGCTCTCCATCACCTCATCAGCAACAGGATCCTCTGTTGAATTTCCTGCATCAAACTCCAGCTACGCAGTAATCTAACAGACAGCCCAGAAACACTAACTCCTGCAAGCACCACAAGTGCTCTTCACAAGAATTTTGTGAGAGCTGAAGTCATTTACTCTTCTTGCAAATATCCTGGATATGAATGATGATAATTACTTACTATAATAAATGTGACAATGAAAATTTTACAGCTATAATATAAGTTATCATAAAGAAATGGATATGCTGGTTTGAACTAAACTTCCACCAGAGCATCTTTAGAATACCAGTTACAAAATTCCCATTGAAGGGAACTAATCATAAAATCATAGAGTAGTTTGGCTTGGAAGAAACTTTAAAGATCATCTAGTTCCAAGCCCCCTGCCACGGGCAGGGACACAATGCGAGCTTACAGGCCAGTAATAGCTGCTTAGGGACAAACTCAGTATTTATAATACTAAACTGAAATAATGTTACGTAAAGCAATGGAATTTGTGTACTTCAAAATAAAACACTAATAAGCCCATGCATATATTCCAGAAGTTGTCTACTTAAGCTACTGCGTAAATACTGTTTCTAAAGTACTGTTAAAAAGTACTGTCCTTTTCCTAAAAGATAATTATTTGTTTCTATATAAATCCTGTTGCAGATTATAATCACACATATTACTCCTTGTGCTTTTTATCTTCAGACTGAAAGAGAGTAGAAACATCATGTGGTTTTTTCCCAGTACAATTAAAAGATATCAGAAAGTTTCACTTGTAATAATATAAAAATACATAACATTTGGTAAACCTCATAAGCTTGATTCTACTCATAGGTTGATCGGACTGTAAGAGACTACTTACTTTCTTTCAATATGTTTAAGAACAACAGTGCCTTGAAAATCTCCAGAAAATGTTTCTACACTGAATAAGAGCACTTAGGGCTATGTTAAATGGCAGCACAAGTTACCTCACCAAAAGTAGTGACTTTTGTGCCAGACACAGTTTTTAAAATATGATCTCCTGTATAGAATGTATAAATATATGACTTAGAAAATAGAAGGGGAGGAAAGGGAGAGAAGTATGCAAAGTAGGGGGTTCTTGCAACGCCTCTCTTCCCCCACTATTAAATCTGCAGCCTGTGAATCCAGGCACCTATATCGCATTCTAGAAAAACCATATGTGGTTTAACAGCTGAGAATTTGCAGAATGCCTCCACTGGTTTTCACACAGTAAACATAGAAACAACTGAGTATTTGAAAGAAGAGAGCGAGCAAGAATACTAGCCCTATGTTTAAGAGAAAACAAAATGACACTCCACAATGACCTAATCACAATAATCTCATCCACTTTAATAATTTAGAGGCACAATCTACTCATTTACCTTGAAAAATGCAAAAATTTAGCTCTCAGCATTTACACGCTCAGAGTCAAGACTCTGCCAGTCAGTAGCAGCATGCAGGTACGAAACGCAACCAAACAGCATATCTTTACACAGCTAAGAACAGACAAACCCTCTTGCAGCTCAATGCATTACACTGTTATTGTCCAGCTCCCTCTCTCTTACTGTTCTCCAGTCCAAGGTATCCATCATTACATCAACCCTGGAAAATAAGCGGTTCAACTATAACCCACTTCCCATACATTCTTGGGATGAAAACAGAAGTTACAGTCACTCCATGAATTCAAGATTTTCTCATTTCTGCCTTTTAGTTGTTTTGGAGGTGAAAAGGACCAGGTTATTTTAGACTCCAGGCCAACAGCAACCAGAAAGACACAGAGATCTCCTTCATTGTCCTAACGCATGCCAAGTCAGAAGCACCACTTCTGCTCTTCAGAGGAAATGTGCGCATATACCAGTGAAAAAATAGTGAAAATCATCTGCCTAAATTATTTAACTTCCTTTAACTTATGTGTAATACTTGCCCAAATCACCAATTGAAAATAAAAACTATAGGAATGGATCTTGGTACTAGAAACAGGCACTAAGGGGTGGCTTTGCCCACGCACCCCAAAGTAGCTGGTGGTGCTGCAGCTGCCCCCAGCAGCTGCAGCCCTCCCCACAGAGACAGGAGGTTCTGCCCACACCCGGATAGCCTGCAGGATGCAAAGGGACAGAATGCTTCCCCTTTCCGTGGCAAACCCTCTTCTGCTGTTTGCTCTGGGTTTCGGGTGTGTTCATTCCTATAGTCACTGGATCTCAGACTTCTCACATCAGCCCTGGCCTTCATACAACATCCAAAGTGACAAGGATGAACCACGGATTAATTTGACTTACTCCAGAGGATTACATCCTACATGGATTTGGGCAAGTATTTATTCATGATAGAGCTAAATGTGATGCAACACGAGATAGGAACAAATTGTAATGAAACAACACATTTTCTGGATCAGCAATGACTGTTTCCCTGGAAAAGCTCTAAAGAGAAACAGCTGCATAAGCATCTAAGGCAGACAGCTACCAGAAGCTGCGGCAGGGAGCTCACTCCACCACAACGCTTTTCACTTCATCCTCTTTACTAGAGATGAAAATGCTTCTGGGAAAAATAGGACTGGTCAGTAGGGCATTCCTGACTTCCTGACTTACAGTATTTGTAATCTAGGATTTTATCACATGAATTTGTTGACAGCCACTGGATACAACAGTGCAGTCAAACACATCCCGAATTCACTAAGTAGTCAAAACAGCTTCTAAAGTTTGAAGCACTGTCATTGAAGTCACTGGAAAATCAAATTCTATATGGTACTTCAGACAAGGTTAAAACCGTCAAGAGCTTTATTTAAAAACACTATGAAAAAGAAAAAAAAGGTTAGGTTTACCATAGGCATGACACGTTTTGTCAATCTAAGAGGCAAGTTTCATCTTGCTACAGTCCTGGTCTACCAGAGCAGTTCTATATATGTCTTCTCCCCTAAAAATCAACCCTATTCAGGTACTTGCCGTTTCTCTAGATGAGGACACCCCCACCCCAACACCTCCCCCACCCCGCAAATGCTTGTCATCTCCTTTTCTACTAAGCAGCCCAGCCACCAGCACCAATGAAGGATATGTCACTTTAAAATAGCTTAGTTACCAAACACATTAAAGCTACATCAGCATAAGACTTTTCTGACAGTAACATGCCCTGCATTGCATGAGACGCACGTACTCGTTGCCCGACATGTTGGATGCTGCCATACCTATATAACTAGTTTTACTAAGAGCCAACATAACATGACTCTGTCAAGAACAGCGATGATAACTGTAGCTAAATATGACAGTGACTTGGAAGGTGTCCATTTGACTACACACACACAGTGCTGACCTAGAACAAGAATTCTTCTCTTCATTTTTAGAGAGAGGCCAGATACTGAAGTGTATATCCAAAAGTTCTGTGGCTGACATATCTATACTACAAGCAAATATAAAAGAAAAAGGAAAATAAGAAAAAAAAATCATTCTTCAAAGGAAGGGGAGGAGAAGGTATAAGAGCTAATTAATCTTACCCTACAAAAATTAAGTAATCTTTAAAAGCTTAATTTCCTTTATTATATTGTGTTTTATGAGCTGCTTATAAATTAGTATGGTTACAGTTTTTTCATTTGACAAAAATAATATTCAGTTAAGTGCATTTTAATAAGAGGCCCTAAGTCTCCAAAGTGTTACATCTATTATGTGAACACTGCTTAAATGCACTGCAGACAGTTCCAAAATCTACCTTAAAATATCATTAAGATTAGGTGATCTTGCCGAATGGATGTTTTTAGAAAGTGAATACCACATTAATACCACTGTTGGGGGAGTTCAAAGGCAGTTGGGAACAGCAAGGCTCATGCACCCCTAATTGCCACCAACTGTAGCAACAAAATCCTGTCACAGCAACGTGACGTGTCCATTTCTGCTTTCAATCCACCAGTATTTTACCCTTTGCACCCCCAGAATATGTACTTTGGTCTTCTCCTGCCTAAAGCAGCTATGTCAGCAATTGACAACAATGGAGGCATTGCTATTTTTTTTTTTTCTGGGCTACCTAACTTAGGCTGATTTGGGGCAGAAGTATTTCCCCAGCACTGTGCCCTGCAGCTGCTGCACTCTCAGCTGGATGCAGTACAATCCAGGGATCAGAGGATCTATCTTTATTGCCCTCCTGTTTTATTGGGTCAAAATACCAGAAGTGAAACATTAGTACATTTATCGCATTCATTTGGCTCATCTTTACTGAGATGTTTTTCTCTTTTTTGGAAGATAAGCTTCTGCATGGAAAAAAACACGTGCCTTCATTTTTCCTGGATGAATTTGGACACACTCGTCCACCCATCCTCTCTGTTTTTCACATATGTACTACTATTAGATTTGCACATAAAATCCTTTCCACAGCTTTAAATTAAAGTAGTGGTATGAAACACATCTGAAACTTATAGTCTGCTATTCGACATATTAAAGAGAGGCTGTAGGCATACAGTGTCCTAGAAGGTTGAAAGTTCCTTTGTTGATGCACCAAAGCTGTCAGGACTTTGTTATTTGCAGCTTTTCTGAAGAGCTCTCTCGGGTGGCATTGGTCATATTTAAATATGTTGACTTGATCTCAGAGCTTTTATAACAATTTACAAAACCAAAATTTTAAAAATTGCAATTGGCAGGCATAATGCAGAAAAGTATCTCTAGAAACTACCAGTTCCCCTGCACCATAGTTACAGTTTTCTGAGGAAAACATGCACACCATCTGACAAAAAATGTTATACAATTTTTAATAAACAGATCATCCACCATAAATCAGGCAAGTCCTTTAATCCAAAAATCTCCTCAAATAAAGCACAAAATGACTCTCTAACATCCTTTGGAATTAAGAGCATATTTGCTGCTTTTTTACCTGTCTTTCATTGTAATCAAAACAAGGGAAAAAGAATCCACACCCAAAACCCTGAAGAGATTGCTTGCTTTTCTTTTTCTTTTTTTCTTTTTTTTTGTTGGCCAGTTGCTTAAACAATCAAAAGGAAAACAAGATAAACCTTGCAGAAAGAATGTTGCCTGACTATCTCGGTCATCAATATGGTTGGCAGCATTTAAGTACTTCACCTTTTTTTTTGTTTCCCTGTAGTTTTAGGTCTGTCATAGTGAGATAAAGCTTTAAAGCTACCCTTAAAAACTTAGCCAACCCCCTCCAAAACAAAACCACAAAACAAAACAATTAAGCCAGAAACAGAGAGCTGGTGAACAGAGATGAAGAAACAAAGGCACCAAGAACCTCACCCCTGAGCACAGCACAGAGCAAGCAGAGAACAAGCCTTGTGTCCAGGTAGTATCGCAAATAGTGACACTCACAAGACTAATTGCAAGAAAATAATTAATCTTCCACATGGTTTCAGAGTCAGGGACTGACCAGCCAGTAGACGACTTGTCTACTGACCAAGAGGAAGGGATTTTTCATACTTTATGGCATCCATAAAGTATGCTGCTTTATGGCAGGGAAGTTGGTCAACAACCCCAGGTTTGCTACAAGCAGAAATTGGTAATACACTTTAAAAATAAAAAAAACCCAGCACCGTTGCTACAGCCTAGTCTGCAGACAGAGATATAATACTATGCTGAACCTAAAAATTTTAACCAAACAATTACAACAATGTAATAAGTCAGCTAAGCTTCCTCTTAGAAATTAGCTTTTTCAAGTGAGTGGTAAGTCAAGGTATTTTGAAGTCCTTTCACAAAACATTTTAGAATATGTTCTAAAATGCATTTTTATATCAGGTGAATTATTAACCAACACCCAATTAAGACTTGGCTTTTAGAAGCTGGTACTGTGTAATTGAGCTTATACAGAACCAGCCATTGGGTCCGAGTCTAGAATCCTGATTTTTTAAACTATTATTTATTTTTAAAGAGCTAAATCATTTAATCCTGCCATTTTTAACTTTTCTAAGCAGAATGATTGTACAGTAATATATGGCAGCTATAGCTGAGCTCAAAATGCAGTGCTGTACAAGGCAGTTGCAATTCTGGGCTCCTAGGATCCACTTTCTTTCAGAACATCATAGCATCTTCAAAGCCACCACATTTTTTCCAGTGCTAGCATTCACAACTAGTAAAACCACATCCAGCTCCAAAAAGCAATAACCTGACTTTTTTTCCAATTTATTTAACTGGTCACTGGCACATGCCAGTTTACCATAGGTAGGTGCTACTTTTTTTTTTTTATGGTTTTATTTACAATTTGAAAACACTAGGAATTGACCAACCAGAACCTCTTAGCAATATGGCATCTGATAGTGTCAACAAGCAAGATGGACTTGAACAATTTAAATAACTAGGATTAGAATATGTGTCTGTAGCGTGGCATTTTTCAGGAAGGTTTCTGACAGCAGTCAAAGTTAATAGCAGTCAAACAGAACCAACGAACTGCACAGCAAAAAATGGATTTCTGCACCTCTAGTTCTTATTTCTAAATCCTTTTTGGCTGAAAACAATGGTGGTATGTAGAAGTCCTTATTGCTGAAGGAAAGAGTCTTGAATAATGGAAGTAAATATCAAAACAGTGAAAAACAGGAAAAGGAGCATGCTTCAAGGAGAGTGGCAGAGAGCTGAAGACATAAAATTTAGCAGCAAATTGCACATCACGAGGTATAATAATCTCTTTTACAGTAACATCCAACACAACAGAAGGGAGATAAACATACATAAGAGATCAGTGTTTATTTACACAGCCACATATTAATGACTCTGTTTTCACATTCTAGCCAGAGTGAAATTCAGCTGGAGGCACTGGCCACGCTTGTTCTGCCGTGATCAGGGCTGCATCTGGGCTGATGGGCAGTGAACCTCCTAGCCCAGATACCTAGAGCCAAGCAGCCCCAGCGGCAGCCCCACCAGTCACAACAGCCCACATCTGCCAGGAAAGGCTTCCTACCCTATCTTTTACCTCTCTAGAAAAACAAACAAACAAACAAACAAATAAGGAGGGGGGGAGGGGAAAAGAAATAAATGCCTTTGCCTTCCAAAGAGCACTTGCTGATCGGCATAACTTGTTATTAATGATCTGGGTGTGTAGTCCTTGGCAGGAAGCTCAGTACCATCCTTGCAATGCTTTCTAATTTCAGTTGCAATTCACCCTCAGGCAGTTGTTTTATCTAAAATCCAATGAAGATGGCACAGAGTACAGGCAGGATGAGGAGGTGCACACCAGCCACAGAGAGGATTTGCTGTTGGACTGATCCTTTTAAAGCTCCTGTTGTAACTCATTCAAAGGGGCAGTGGAAGTAAGCAGCACAAGACTAACTCAAAGTGTGGCATAACCACATGGTTCTTCCTAAGTTAGCAACTTAGTCAAATGAACAAATCCAGAGTGTGATGCAAGACAAGCAAGGCCAAGTGTCTTGATGGATTTCTTCAGCGGAAACAGGCATGACCTCGGTTGGGTAACACCAGCTATTCTTCAGGGCTGGAACAGGAGCAGCATATGTCCAAGGCAAAAGACAAACTTTGGAAAAAATAATCAGAATTTGATCTCGCAGTGTTAGTCAGACTATTAGTAAGAGAAGGAGAAATTAAGAACTGTTTTGGTTGTGCTCCAAGCAACTATGAAGTTTCTCATTGGGTCTTCTCTAACATAGATTAGGTGAACGTATTTAAGCCTCTCCTACAAATCACATTCTCTAAAGCTCTGACCATCATCAATGCTCTGCTCTGGACTTGCTTTAGTTTATCTTGCTCTTGCCTATAATATGGGCTTCAAACCGGGCACCTCACCAACTAGATGGAAAGGAAACCATCCCAGTCCTTGACACACAGCAGGCTGCCTTGGACAGGCTCCCAGAATCAGCTCATGTTGGGTCAGCTCTACACACTACAGGCTCAGGCTTGGTGTGTGGTCCATTATAAGCACCAGATTGTTTCCTGCAGCATATTCCCAAGTCTCTCTGGGTGTTGCACTCCTTCATTAGAAGGTTTATAATTTCCGAATAGCTTTTAGAAATTTTATATTCTCAATCTCAGATTATTTCTTCAACTTTTCAATATTTTCTAAAACTCTAATCCTGTGTTTCAAAGCACTTGCAGCTCATTCCAGTTTGGCTACATCTGTACCTCCTTAATCCAGACCCAGATTTTTAATCAGCATGATAAGTACCAGTCTACAGCAGGAATCACTGAAATCCCCACTTCATGCATTTCTCCAGTCTGGCAGCAAACTATTTCTAGCACCACTGTAAGTACAGTTCTTCAGCTGCCCATGTGACATAATTTAATGTAAACTATATTTGCAAATTTGCTAATGAAAGGCAAGGCTCTGTCATGGTCAAGTCAGAACTGCAACTTCTGCTTCCCTCGGACTTGCTGGGCTGGTTTCTTCATAAAGGAGGAAGATACCTGTATGTGGCAGTAGCATTCACAATCAACACAAGACTTCACCACTACCCACTTCATCCCTCATCTCACAAGTGGTTAGTGTAACAGGCCCACAGCTCTCACGTATTTCTGATTTAAAACTTCTGTAGATATGAAGCACAGCTCTCTTGTTAGACAAAACAATACAATGCTTGTCCCCCTCTCTGCCATCATCCAGGACACAGAACAAACCCAAAGCCCATTTGGGTACCTGCCAGACTCTCACAGTTCTAGATGATTGAAGGAATATGTGACCAGCTGCCAGGACAACAGGTCCCCTTGCAAAGGCGTTCTCGGCACAGAAACCCTTAGTTCTCTCCCCTGCCACGTTTGTTTCAAAATACAGCTTAAACTCACCCAAACATTCTCAACCTGAGGAAAAGACTGAAGAATTGGAAAACTGTAATATCATCACATTATGGTATAAACTCAGATTTTGTTCAGTTAGCACTTTTAATTACGTATACAAGTTAACACACAAATATCTTGGAGATTTGAAATGGCAAACAGTTGTCTAGGCCAGTTTGCAGACAAACAGATTTTATGTGTAAGTGTAGATGTGTTAGGGAATGTAGGAATTTTGAGATCTGAGTGACACAAAATAATTCACGTTTAAACACCACAGCAGAAAAAGTACAGCAAATTAATCCACTTTCAAAGGCATTAAAAAACAATTTCTGTGTTGCATTTACAACAGATCCCAGTCGAATTAAACTCTATCACTGCCAGTGATAGAGAGAAAATGTGAATGGAAATTCTGTTGTTTGCTTAAGAAAATCAGCTTCTACTGAAATATTTTCCATTTTCACTTCTTTTTCAGTATCTTTTAGAACTATGGTACTTCACGGTCTACCAAAAGCTATCTGCACAGATGTCTCAAACAGAAAACAACATAGAGTTAGATTTGTCAGCAGAAAGAGGAAAGAAAAACCACATACTCAAATCCCCAGTTCTCAGGACAGACATGGGAACCTCAGGAAGGACCTGAGCCGTAGGAGACAGGAAATTGCCTTATTGTCTGAAACCTGGGTTTTAGCAGCCAAGTGTTTAATCACTTCTTGGAAGCAAAAGTTATGTATTTCCTCACTTATCAGTACACAAACATTACCAGAGCGAAGCTGGAAACGTAGCGAACCACAAACTATAACAACCAGTCTGGTGTTGTTGGGTACTCTCGGAAACTAGGAGGAAGGTCTTACCCAAGCAAAGCATCAGCACAGGCTGCATGGCAGGGGCCAGGTGGGAGCACTCCTGGCCCCCCGCACCACAACCTGCCCAGTGGATGGACATACAGCCTCCCCAGAACCCAACAGCCACAGTTAAGGGAACACATCCTGTCCTAATCTCGTTTCACTCAATTAAGCCACTTGTGGTGACAACAGTGGTGTTCTGTGTCAAAGCAACCAAGTGTTACACCCTGTGGGAATCTTTATAAAATATCTAGGAAATCAGGCCAGGGTGGGACAGTTCCCTTCTGTCAATTACTTGCAAAGGCATTAAGCTAGGGACAGAGAAACAGCACAGGGCTATTAAAATACAGACATAAAGCTACTGTTATCTTGCAAGCCAAAAATTTTAAAATTCCCAGATGCCTTGAAAAGTCTTATTTAGGCTGTCTGATTATGTTACTTTGGCTGGGCTTCATTGTTTTTCATAAGCGATAAAGCTGAAAAATCATGTGTTTGTGGGAACGTCTGCAGGATAATAAAGTGATTTCATTACCAAATCACATGCCAAACATTTGCTTTTGCTGATGTAATTTGGCCCAATCTCAGTTTAAAACACTGCTCAAAATGTCAAATACTTTGAAAATAAAACAAAGAATCCTGTCTGCTTTGTGTCCTGTCATCACTCTAGCTTCTCCCCATACTCTCTAAAAACCCTTAGGGAAATGCATAGACAATGTTCTGTAACTGTGGTTTCACTGCATGTTCATGAATGATCTACTGCTTCTTCCTTCATCTCAAACAAATCCTCCTGATCATTCATTTACATTAGTCCCATATCTTCCACTACTTTGAAATAACTCTGTAAAAGTCACTTACTAAAATTCTTAAAAATAAATTTACAATGAAAATCCACTATAAGGGTTTAAGTGACCTGTCCTGAAAGGCAAAAGCAAAGCACCAAAATAAAGTTTGTCTTTTAAGTGTACTAAACACACTTAGATATTACTTTAAAAGTCAGTAGAATACATGGTTCTTAATAACCCCAACACCTGAATAGGTTCTGGACACCGCTATCCAAGTATTGCACGCTTATATTAAAACAAACAAACAAACAAACAAACAAACAAACCACCCAACCCAGCTGAATGTCTTTTTGTGAAAAGCCACCACCTTTAATTCACTATGCTTCCCATAAATATGTTATTCTACTTATAGTTTCAAGATTTATGACCTTCACAGGAATGCATTTTTATTATATTAAAAGACTTAGCAATGCTATCTAATACAGCTAAGATAAATTTGATGTGTTCATTATAAACCATGATTATCAGGCCTATTTCAATTACTATTTTGAAGAGATGGGATGTGCCATTTGGATATTCGTTCTTTATAGAATAAAAAAGTTAAAATTTGCATTACAACAAGGATAGTTTTGAGTTGGAGGACTACTAGCACTCCCTTCTTTCATCTTGCAATTCAATAGTCTCTTCCAAAAAAGTATTTCTCTGAAGGGACATGATTAATTGTGGCATTTGAACACGCAAACTCACTGTCTTCTGGTAGCAGTATATACAGCACAGGAGAAACCTACTTGAAATTTGCCTCTGAAGGACCAACAAATACGAGCACTTCAGGAGCAGATTTAGCCACAATACCAGCAGGTTTATACATGGTGTTTGATTTGCTTAAATAAAGAGACAGGTAGTTGTTCAGCATTACAGAGGAAGGTGAAGAACAGGGAGAAGATGACATCTAGAAGCCAACCTGCCTCATTTACTATGAGGGGCAAGACTGGAAATTGGGATGTTTGTAAACAACTGAGGATTGGTAGGAAGCCAATTTCTGCCTAATAACAAGGAGAGAAATCTGCTATCCACGCCTCATCCTGCTGATAACCCTACAGCTACATAACGTGGCAGCACCCAGCATGGCCTGAGAGTACCTCTCTCCCTTCCTCAGCTCTGCAGGAGAGAGCATCAGGCGAAGTAGGTTTTATTAACTTCCAAAGCATTCATAGAATCATAGAATCACCAGGTTGGAAGAGACCCACCGGATCATCAAGTCCAACCATTCCCACCAATCTCTAAACCATGTCCCTCAGTATCTCATCCACCCGTGCCTTAAACACCTCCAGGGAAGGTGAGTCAACCACCTCCCTGGGCAGCCTGTTCCAGTACCTAATGACCCTTTCAGTGAAGAATTTTTTCCTTATGTCGAGCCTGAACCTCCCCTGGCAGAGCTTGAGGTCATTCATTTGACATTTGGAAATGGAGACAATATGAAAAAGAGTGGAAGGGGTTTGGCAAATATAGACCATCCTGTTCTATCATTCAGGGGTACATCAGTGTCGTTAGTACAGGGAGACAAGGCTCAGGGCCAGTGCTGACCCAGCCACAAAACCTCCAGCCTCCATCCCCAGTTCTGACCAAGAGCTCCTCTTGAGTTGACTCACACCCTGGCCCCAGACTCCCCTCTGCTCAAGCCACATGCTCTCTGTAATGTTCCTTGGCTAGAACAGCACCTAACCAGAGGAGTCTGTGGAGCCCTCCCTACAGCAGAGACATCAATGTCACTGAGTCTGGGCTGGACTGACAACGTGTGGCACTACTGAAAATAGTTACTATGATTTCACACAAGCCCTGGAAATGAGGTCATAAATAATTTTAGAGTCATTCTCTTGCAATAAGTTTCCCAACAGGAGTCTTTGGAGGGGAACCTAATCTACTATAAAACAAGCTTTGAAGAGTCAAGTCCAGGAAAAAGGAAGACAAGACAGGCCAACAGGGACTGAGTTCAAGTTGTTTCATTTTTTTTCAGGAATCTGTAAAATATATATACACATGTACCTACAAATGCACATAGATATGTATTTATATACACAGCACTCAAAACATCTTAGCTCAATTTTTTTTACTTGCTTTATGCTAACGTTGTCCATTTACACCTTAAAGCCACTGCTCAGACTATAAGACCTTTGCCCAGGAGCCATGCCCAAGGTGGGGTCTACAATAGAGACAATGCTCGGAAGATCGAGTCATGCACAGGAATCCTCCGCTGCCCTCAACCCAATAGGCAACACCATCATCTGGAACCAAGTATAGCCAGAGACAAATGCTAGAGCCTACTAAGGCAGCTGATAATTGCACACTAGCACTTTGAACAAAGTTTCCTTAGTTCTCCTCAAGTGTAAGCATTCGTTTTCAAAAATACAGCATACATGTTTGAGAAGGAAGACACCACCACATTTGTGTGCTTTAAAGAATCAACACCTCTCTTTAGGGTCTGGGATGTTTCTGTGTGCAGCAATCTCTTCTCAGTCATGGGACAGACAGAATTTCAGGTGCACAGCCAGGTTCTGCCCTCTGATAGATACACATACGTATCTCAGACATCAGTGGGAGTCTCATTTATATGTGCATGCACATATCTATAATTTACACAGTTAAGCTGCCAGTAAGACAAGTAAAGAATCTACTCCATACAGGGAGGTTCAGATAAATGTTTAGAGAACACTCACATAGGTCTTTAAAAGGCTATGGAATACACGCTGCAAGTAGCTGGATGCGTGTTCAGAAATTCAGAGAGATATTCAAGCTGCTAGCACGGTGAACAACATCTGTTAAACCCTGAATCTTCTCCAATTGTCTGGATACATTTAATTCCACAAAGAAACAAATAATCATTACAGAATCCAAGCTACTCTGCATTGATTAACAAAAAGGAAAAAAAATGAGAGAGAAATTTGCCAGGATAATGAAGTTGCATTCTTTTTGTAGACACATTTGTAAAAATCACAGTATGAGTTCTAGAGCTTTGGCTTCTTAGGACAGACTTCTCGTTCTGCCCAATACTGGTGAACTGTGCCAGCTCCAGAAGCAGCTTTTCTGACTAGTACTCATCCCCATTTGACAAGTTTGTGACAGAAGGAAATGTAGATTTGATACAGATTTAACATACATACTGACGGACTCCTACAGTTTCAAAAAAAAGTTTGTTTCCATCCCAGTTTTGTGCATGTCTGTCTGTAGCACTTAGCTGGTTTTTGCTTGGTTTTTTCCTACAAAGAATTAAAGGGAAAATACAAGCCCACAGTAAGGCAACTCTGAATTTTTCAACTATTTTTTTTCCATCCAGCTTAAAATCATATCATTGGAGAAACTTTGAAAGCTGTATTTGGCAATGTTTTTAAAAGCAGCTAAGACACAGGGTTATTGTTATTTAGTTGGAGTGGAGCCTTCTGTATGTATAAAACTGGTGTGTACTGTAGTGAGTAACTTAAGCTTGCCGGAAGAGTTTATGAGCACAAAAAATCAACAGCACTCAGCTCTTAAATAATGGGAAAAATTTTGGTTTCATTTTTGGGCGAGGGAGTAGGTTTTCAGCTTGTAAAAAAAAAAAAAAAACAAACAAAAAAGTAAACCAAAAAAAGACTATGAGTAGCTTAGATCCTGATTGTGGTTTTTCTCCTTTATCTCCTCCAAAGATTGAGAAGATTGGAAGAAGCCAGATGGACTGTAAAGCCTTATCTGGGAAGAACTGTGAGCTGCAGACTCAAAGCTCATGGACACAACTTCATATAAAGCCTTCAAGTCATGTATTTTTTTAGAAAGATGCCTACCAGCAACCTTTGGCTCTCTTTGGAGAACTGCAATTGCAACAAGGCACAGCTCATTTTGTGATCCTGCTTTAACAAGTAAGAGTTTTACTCCGGGCTGATCTACTTCAGGTGACTCCAGAGGTGAGTGCTGAGCACTGTTGTAAGGATTTAGCCTGCTAACTCCTGTTTGCCTCCTTCACTACTAAAAATGGTAGTTGGCATAACATGCAAGGAAGGCAGAAATTTAAAATCACTAGTTGCATCGAAGGAAAATTGTGGTATGTATATTGTAGCCTAACTTCTCTGTCAATGGTATTTTGATTGGACTGCGAGCATTTCTGAGAATCCCTTATCTGTAAGTCGGGTTGTCAGAGCACACCACCACAGTGATCTTCTCGCAACATGTCTGCTCTCATCGATGCAGCATAGATAGGCTTCCACAGCAGACTGTGATTCACGTGTGAGGAATGTTTGGTAGATATCCCCACAGAGCCCGCAGACTGTGGTTACAGCTTTCATTTGAAGCAATCTGAAGATTCATATTTCTTTCGTTAAATCAGCGATGACACAGTGAAGTGCAGGTCTGGGCATGGTCCAAGTTCCTAATGAACATCTTCATGTATTTCATAGGATATCTATACATGATATCATATACAGATATTCTATATTCATTTGCAATTTGATATGTGCACCATAGACACGTCCATTAATTGCTGCAAATACTTGGACTATGCCACTGAGAATAAATCTTTACTCTCAAAGAGTAATAAAACCATACCTTCAACACTGTAAAAGGTATTGATTAGCCTCCTGCATGGCAACTTCATAAAGTATTTCACAGGCTGTACCTTATGTACCAAACAATTTCAACGAATCTCCTCATCATACATAAAAATTAATCACTTAAGAAGTTTGCAGAACAAGGTCTTGGCTTTCTAATGCCACAAGTGAGAGACACTTCATTTTTATACTTCACATGGCTCTTAAAACTGCCTTTTGTGTTGGAAACACTTCCTCAAACTAACCATGGAAATTTGGACTGGAGGCTGTATGTGTAGGTGAAGTGTATCTGGAATATCTCCTATAATCTGTTCATTATCACACACTTTCTCATTCCTTCCCTTTCCTGTCTGTTTTCAGCACAAAGCTGCTCAGTGACATATGTTCGAGGCCTTTTCAAGAGAATAAAAGGGAGGAAGGAAGCCCAGGTCAAAAAGGGAAATGAAGGGAAAAAGGAAAGCAGAAAAAGAGAGGCTGTCAGGAAAGCAGTGCGAATCACTGTAATATAGTGAGGACATTTATTACCTTAGAATAAAGTTAATAATAATTTGGAGTGTATTAAAAATGAGTAAATAAAATCAGAGGCCTCTACATGTACTGAAGAAAATATGGTGTCCTTCTCCGTAGCGCTTTTGAGAAGAAGAAAAATTTCCTGGTGCTTTTCAGTTTTCAGTGGAACAATGCAAACAACAACGAAGAGAACTTCAATGCTGCCTATCAAGTCCATAAAATAACGCTTCAGTGACAGTTTTAATTACGAAGTCCTCCCTAGTTTTGTGCCTAGTTACTCCCCAGTGTGCCCTTCCTCTCTGTTCTACTTCTATACAGTCAAGTAGCTTCTTAGAACTTACCCTTCTCAAGGCAACTTTTAGCTATCACTTCCAGTAAAGAAGTGACTTGCTGTCAGACAAAGCTATTGAAATATTCTGTGATAGCTAAATTAAACAAGTGGCATGCATTAGAGTATTTTGAACAGTTTTATCAACAAGATTTAACCCAACATTCAGTGATTTTCTTTATCAAAATATGGTATTGCATGCTCTGCTGAAGAGATCGCTTCCTGTCCTTTTCATGACCAAGCAGACCACCTCCTTCAGTAACTACCACACAGCAATTATCCACATTCTGGTTGTGAAAAAGTGGTTACAGGGAAGTATTTGAATCTCTAAACAGTGCAGGATTCTCTTTTGCTGCTGTTGAGCGACTAGAGCCAATGCTAGGGGACGAAGACAGATCCTCAGGCCTCCAAGTAGCGCTTCCCAGAGAACATTTTAGGAACTGCTGTTAAAGACACATTTGGCCAGCCCTGATGCCTCACAACGTGCACCAAGCAGCAGCCTGAGGAGCCTGCTGAACATACTACGATTTGCACATTGCAAAATTCCGTTTAATAAAGCAAGAAGTTCTTGTGAGCCTGGAACGAAGGAAGTTTAGTGTCTCGTGAGTTTAGATCTTATGCCTTATTGAAACTGACATCTAAAGAGGGCAGAAAACTTTTCTGTGCAATTGAGACAGATGGTAAAGCAGGGTGCTGTTAGGACTCCTCTTACACACTGTGTTTCCACAAAACTTCCAGAACAAATATACCTGCAAATTTGTCAAAATCACTTGGTATCAGCCAGTTTCAAAAAGCATATTAAAGGGAGAGTTACATGAATTGACACATTGCATGTGATGATATAAACCTTACTACTTTTCTGCAGAAAAACAAATGTAAAAGATTCTAAGCTACAAAATCCAAAACTGAACTTCTCCACTTACCTTAGTGTTCATACAAGACTTTCCACGTTTATACTCTTTGTGACTTGCTCTTTTATCAAGCTTGTTCCACAAAGCTTTGGCCTTCCACGTGGTCACTCTTGACTTAAGTTTGGTGTAAAAGTTTCTGTTGTCCAAAGGATCTAGTTCAAGTTGGCGAGTGAGAATATTAAAGGCCTGAATGGTACCTTTGCATGTTGATGCTTGTACAAAGTTTTCAAATATCTGGCCAGCTTGACTGTATTTTTCATCATCGATTTCCCCCATTTCCAAGAGATGTGTTTCAACAGGATTAAGCTGGAGCTCTTGTTCTGGGGTACAGGTGATCAACACTTCCAAGTAATTCCAAGCATGTTATTCCTTGAAAAGACAAACAGGTCACGTTAAAAGCAAGTTCTGCCTAACAAAACTAAACCCACAAACCAGTGTATCCAATATGAACATAAAAGCACAGCATGCACCTGGGTAACCAGGAACAAAAAGTTAGTAGTAGCATCTAAGATAAGCATTACATGTAAACCTAACATACTTGTGCTGTAATGACATGCACTTCACAAAGACGGTTATAAAAATTCTACAAACTCAAACCTACTGCTTCAAAAACCAAATGCCCAGATGCTTTTCCCAAGCAGAATTTCTGTCACAGCAAGTACATCTCTGGTATTGTTCTGGTCTTAAGAATTCTTGGAAATCTGCAGCCCAAAGTCAATGCTATTTGGGGCAATTTTCTCCTATAACACAAGCTAGGGCCATGAGCACAGCTTAGCCAACGCAATTCAGAATTGGTACAATCACTTGCCAGAAGCAAACGCACAGAACAGGCTAGGCAGAAACATTATCAGAAGTTACATTGGAACTGGAGAAACAGAAAACAAGCAGCACAGAGTGCTCCCCTTTTTCTAACCCTCTTGCCAAAAAATGAGAAAGGGTTTGGTGCTCTTGTGCATAGAAAGGAATTTTATCTCCACTTTGCCACATGTTAAATGCTAAAGTTATGTGTTTGGAGTCTTACCTTGTCATGTGCTGATGATATAAAGTAATGATGTTTGGCCCACTAACCTCCATTGGCTTTTCCTAGTAACATGATCACTGTCAAACCATGCCTGATATTCCAGATAAATATCCCAACATTCTGCAAGAGCAAGGCTATTCTAAATTGACATAAGTTTGCAAGAACTAGAATACTTTCTTTGTAGCACTCCCTTATCCTTCTTTAACCTTGCTCTCAGTAACTAATGGGGAACATCTCAGTCAGCCAAAGTCCATAGAAAATATTAAGTATCTTTCACATTTTTCATGAAAATTGTTACAAGTTCTGTATAAATTTGTCCACAGAAAAGGGTCTACCCAGACCTAAGTCCAGAGATTTAAGTCCTGCAGTCTTTTTCTTGCTATTGAAGAATTATCTACCAGTGCAAGAAATAAACTAAATCAATGCTTGCCTAACCTCCCACATAATTAGTTATTTTGCTTGCGGTATCATCTGTTGGCTGATAGTTTCAGAATAAATTGTTAGAAAGGCCTTTGAAGTTACGCTTTTTAATTTAACACTGTTCACAAACTATTCATTCTCTGCTTGCTTTTCCTTCAAAGAAGAAAAGAGAAAACATAACTAGTCTATTTAAGTAAAGAAGAGACCTACCATGCCTATCTGACAATCATCTAACACAGAAAAATATTATGCAACTTATTAAACAGATCCCATGGGGAGATATAAGGAAGCATTTGGAATACTCACATTCCCTGGCTGCACTCAAAATAAATAACCTTTGTTTGCACATCATCAGTCTGTTGTTGGTTTGTGGGTAAAATAAATTGGCAATGTTGAGAGTTTGTACATTTTCTTAGACCAAATGTCATGATTAAGTATTTGGTGCCAAGAATAAGTCAGGAAATTTTTGTTTTCCCCTTTGAATACTTCATTTATAGTATGCTCCATGCCCTTTTTTGAAGAGCTTTGTGGCTTTGTGAGGTAAAAGCATAAACATTTTATATGCCCTGACTTTCAGAAGGTCTAATTTTTCAAGAAACTGAGTGCTGTGAACTCCCATTGACTCAAAAGGAGTTGAGCACCTTTCCAGGTTCAAGTCCTCAGTGATTAACGAATGAGCAAACTCCTCCAACAATTGCATGCCAGCAGGAGGGAGCAGGAGAGCCAGTACAAAACTAGCCAATGGATCCAGAAGTTACTATGGGAAGGGGAAAGACAGGGGACTTCCACACAGAAAAACTTGATGCGTACCTGGTCTTAAACTTAACAGAAGTGCTATTTACAAGAGGAAGGCAACACAGGGCAACCGAAGATAGTAGGATGCTACCATGTCACTTAAACAGCTCAATACACAGGCATCCCAGAATTCAAGACCCACTGAAATAAAGAACTACAATCAAGGATAAACACTTTACCCAACTTCCATATCTGCCTGAGAAATTTTTCTGTAATACAAAAGGCAAAGTACTTTGAGAGGAAAGAAAAATAATTATGGACAGCTTCTTGGCAAGTGGGGATGCATCAGTGAAATGTTCCACCTTGGACATTTCCGCTAAGGGAGTGCCGACTAGATTAGGTTTTTTTAATCACTATAAACTGACATCGCTACTTCCTCAGTGCTACCAAAGACTTTGACCCACTTAACGGCTAGAAAACAATACCTTCTCTCTATTGTTTTCATTAGCTCACCACAAGACTGTTATACGAACGTAACACGAGTATCTTTAAAAATTAACCCTGGTATAATCAATAAGTGAGTCTGATCACAAGGTCTTTAATTTAATGTCTTTTCTACTCAGAGAGAGGAGATTTTTATAGCCATAGTCGTTTCCATCCAGCAAGGAAGTGAGAGGAAAGAAAAGCTAAAAGAGCAGAGCCATATCTAAACCAACCAAAGAAGAAAAGCAGCATGTGACCAGTCTGATAACAGTGAGGAGATGGTCGCCAGGTACAGGCAAAGAGAAGTGGAGGAAAACTTTTTTAGCATGATGCAAAACACTGGAAGCAAGTGTTGCATACACACAAACAAGCATGGAAAGCCTGGGCTTCCTCTGCCTTTCTAGTGAGGAAGGGAGCACTTGGGAAGGGCAGCCAGGACACCTTCCTCAGCCTTAAAACTTCCATGCTCCAACATCACAAAGCCAGGACTGAGGCTATTCTTTTGAGGCACAATTTCTTCTCCTCATGAACCTCCAAACACTTCCATCTTGTCCACCATGAAAAGCTGTGGAGTGGCATCTCGGCATAAACATTTGCCCACTAGCAACGCATTCCTCCTCACTGTGTGAGAGGTCATGTTCTCAAAAGAAAAGCCACATTTTGTGGTCAGAAAGGCAGGATGAGACAGGAGACTGGTTACTGGGGTTTCTGGATTGCTGGAAAGAACACTTGTTTTTTTTTACATAAGCACTGTGTTGACAGAGGGCAGAGAGGAAGATAGTGCTCTAAGTATATGCAGCTCATGGAAAAGTATGTGTTTTTTTCTGAGAAGTCACCACTATTTCACTTCAGTATTGTACGTAGGTCACTATAAACAACGCAGTAATTTGTTGAACAGAGTAATTCTTAACTATAAATAAAGTTTCCTGCTCTGCAGCTGTTTCAAAGACTTAAGAGACAATGCATAAACTGCTTACCTGTAGCAGAATAAAAAAGAGCATTTGGGGGAAATACTTGAGTTCTTAGGCTATTATTCTTTCCCTTCTTTATTCCTCCATAATATAGATCACTGTAGGGATGAAATGGATCCAAAAGTCTTACCAAGGTGAGTACTGAAGCTGAAACTGCAAACTATGCTTTTCAGAGTGACCATTGAACTTCCTCTGGAAACATAATCCAAAAATGTGAGTTTATTTGAAACTTCACTGTGGTGCTACAGAGCCCAGTAAAAAATCAGGCCACAGAAAGGAAGATAATTACAGAGCAGGAAGTGGTCTGTACAAACAGTTCTTTCAAGTCAGAACTGAAGCATCTATGCACAGCTAAACAGAAACCGTTATTTTAGATCCTGTGCATGATGTACAAGGTCTGATAATAAAATTAAGACTGCGCCTGTAACTTTTTTATTTAACAAGTAAAGAAAATTGACTACAATCACCTTCAAAATAGCTCCCTTTGAGAGCTGGCACACAGCTACATACGATGCTGTCAACCTTCAAAGCAATTGCACGGATCATTTTTCTGAAAGACTGTTGAGGATGTCTGTGTTTTTTGCTTTCACATCTTCTATTGACCAAAAAATGTGTTTCTTCAAGCACCAACTTGATCATTGGGAAGAGGCAGAAATCACAGGGAGCCAGGTCTGGTGGGTGCACAAGCACAGTGATGTTATTAGCTAAAGCTTCACAGACACTGTGGGCAAGACCAAGGTTAAGAAAATGTCTATATTTGAACACATGTCCACTCGTACCGAGTGAAGTGATCAAGTTGAGCCTTGTCTCACTGTGACAGATTAGAATATGTTCTATAACTATCTCTATGTCTCCCCTCCCATTCCTGGTTCCCAAGCCGTAGGGTCAGTCTCAGGGGGTTTTGTGCCAGATCATGTATTACACACACAGAAGAATTTAGCCTTCCATGCAGCTCCCCCTGGTAATACAGGAGTCTCTGGAGGGCTCCCAGACACAAAGAGGAGACGCTAGGGAGAAGATGGGTTGCATTTTGATGATCCCTTCTACTGTAATAATCCAACCTCCCTTCTGCGTTCAGTCAGGGGAAGAAGGAATGTCAGATAAGAAAATCTGAGAAGTGCTGTTCGTGCCTGGTGGCTACCCAAGGAGAAAGCAAAGATCTTATTACAACTGAAAGGAAAACAGTGCAAAAAGGACAGAGAGGAAACAAAAATTAAACCAATGGTGCATGTGCAGATGTATACATGTGAAAGCAAATGCCTCCAATCTTGGCTGATATTTCCTGTCAGTGAAACTCCACTACTACAGATGATTTTGAGAATAGCGGAAAAAATGACTCCGCTGTCAGGGTAATTCCACTAATGATCAATAGTTAAACAGATGTATGGAGCTGGTTCCCATCTGCACATGAAGCCTTTCAGCATAATGCAGCAAGTGATAACATTGACATATAGGAGTCATTAAACAAAAATAACTTAAACGTTTGTCAGCAATACCACGTGTATTGCTTGTCATCAGTGTTTTGAGGTAGTATGCTCAAAAATCAAAACCTTTTTTGGCTTAGTTGTCTCACTGGAGAAAGAAACTCCTTAATTTGAATTCAAATTTGCAGCACTTAAGTCCTTCCTTAGTCCCTTAATGCTCTGTTTCTAATACTTGAGAAGATATTCCTTGGGGAGATTGGAAAAGAATTAAATTCCTCACATTTCAATACTACTAATCCTCATTCTATTTTCAATACAGCCCTAATTCTGCCATGTTTACAGAGAATTAATTATTTTATTAAGATTTCGGTTTGGCATACAGGATACAATGCATTTATTGTTTGCCTTAAGTTAGAAACATCAACAGAAACGACAGACTGGATTCTGCAGCATCCATAGCAATTGTTTATTTTGGCTCTTCCTCACCATCAGTAAAAACTACAGTATTTCTGCTGTCTCTTCCCTGACATATCTGTCTAAAATCTCAATCTCATTACAATAAGTGAAATTTGCAAGCGAGACTAGCTGTTACAGGACCTTATAGGTTTTTCAGCTTGGTTTATACTCATATTAGGCACTTTGTTTTCATGATGACCATTTTAAATAGAAATACTTCTATCTGGAGGAAACATAGCATTTTGGTGGTTTGGTTTCTGTGCATGTTTTCCTAGAACTGACATAAAAGGAAAAAAATTTTTTAAATGTGATTCTTGTAACAACTGAAAAAAAAAAAAAAAAGCTCCCTTGCTTTTCTTATAAAGTACTTAAAAAACACAGAAGTATCTTTGCCTAAAATACTTGCTTTCTACTGATGGCAAATAGGAAACACATTTCTTAAGATGCACCACAATCCTAACAGAAACATCAATGAACAGGAATTGCCTTGCAAACAGTCATTCTTCATAAACAGACAGATTATTTTTCTGTATTTTTATTAAAAGCTGACTTCCACAGAACTCCTGCAAAACAACTTTTCAGGCCAAGTATGGAATTCAAAACAGTTCCTACCGAGACACTCTGTGCCTATGAACTTAGAAGGTTACTGTACACGCTATCGGCTTGTTTTGCTGAAGTTATATGAGACATTTCAAACATAAGCCTTCCAACAAGTGCTGCTGTGCCGATTTAACCTGCTACATGTGGCATCATCCCACAATAAAACATAGCCCAAAGCATGTGCACGAGTACTCTAACATTTTGCAGTGACTATTTTAGATATGTTCACAGGAGGCACAACATAAAATGACCTATCTGTAGTGTTTTATCTGCCACACAGACTCAGTCACATTCCACACATTTTAGAGTTGAAGGCTTTAAAAATAGCCCACTCTGTTCCTTGACGTTGCTGGCCTGAGCTTTCCAGTTTTACTGTGGGAATACACTAAGACACTGATGAGAAAACAACATCAATCGCATGTGCCAGCAGTTTGCATACGCCTCCATTCATGCAAATACATGGGATGCTGCCCAAGAGGCCACATGTAATCCCAGAGATGGAGGCTGGAACGTCTGCCCTGGCACAGCTGCTGGTGGGGCCCAAGCCACGCTGCATGATCTTTGCATGTGGCCTCTTTTGTAACCCATAATTCAGACAACACAAAATGGAAAACAGGCAATCACAGGGTTCACCATTCTGCTGCCTGCATGACGAGTCTTGTCCTGCGAGCATCACCAAAACCCCTAGATGCTCATTTTGCAAAGCACAGGCACAACTATTTCAAGTGAATCACAATGCATAGTTTTCCAGGCATCTGTGCGCAGCGTATACTTAAAGTACTCACCAGAAATAAGTCAGTCTAAACTTTTAAGTCCGATGCTTTCGAGGAAAAATGTCTCTAGCCCTATTATGAATCTCTGCAGGTTACAGTGAGTATTTAAAATTTATCATTTCTAACAGAGGTGCTAAAAGCACTATTACAAGGTCTTAAGATTCGATACAGTCTGTATCTTCAAAGCCAACTGTAGATGAACAAGCCACAGTCATTAGGGGTTAATGTTATGCATAACGAAGATATTAAAAACCTGACTCTTGTTTAGGCTAATTACAAGAAAGAACATTTTTCAGCTCTGTTGTAGCAGATTATAAACTCAATGTAAACAACAGTAGAAAGTCAATACTGGTGTCTTCCTAGGCTAGGATCACAAGAACAAAGGAAAACAGTATACCATAAGGATAACATCAGCGAGCAAGTAAGTGTACTTCTTAGGAAAAGGCACCTGCTATTCAAGTTAGAAAGAAGTTATGAAAATACTGGCAGTAAAAACAAATAGAAGGACAAACTTAAAGCTATTTGAAAATTCTGCCTTTCTTTTTCTACAGTGACATTTATAATTTCAAGTTCTCAAACTAGAACAGCTGAGATGGAAAAGTTAAGCACAGAACAGGCAAAGGGTTGGTTATTTTTCCACCAGCACAAGATTTTCTAGTTTCAGTAGGATGTTAGGACATTGCACCAAACTAATACAGAAAGCAAGTAATATCCTATCTATCATTACCAAAATCCCATCCAGCAGGGAGGCAGCAGGGCAAAGCACATTAAGCAAGGGCAGATGACATGAGAGGATGATGGAGAGGAAGCTCCGGTATCACTCATGCCTGGCTGCCAGTGAGAATTTCAACATCCCTTTTCTACTCAGAGCCCTGTGTCCTCCTCTCTGCTCCTCACCCCCTGGTCACAGAAAAACAAAGATGGCACAGCTGCATCAGGAGACCATAAAAAAAAAATGCATATCCACTAGCTGATAGAGCTATGTCAGCAAAATCGCTGGTATAGACACAGCTATACCAACAAAATTGAGCCACAGTTGGCAGCAGCAGTTCCTCTAGTACAGCTTTCCCTTTGTATGCCTGAGGACATAATTATGGAGGTAAATACACCATGAAAAAAAAGAATAAATGCATGAACCAAGAAAAAGCAGACTTTCTCAGTCAGCAATCATGGAAATAATGTCAGCTCATGTCAGTTTGAGGACAGGAATAATCCAGAAGGATGAGGCAGCGAGCTAGGCTATGAATTCACAGAGCAATGCGAGACTGCCAAGACCTGGTAGTGCCCAAGAAGGTGCCACCCCATTTCTAGGCAGTTGGCAACACCCAGCAGGGAGTGTGGGGCAAAGGGGGCCACCAATCTCAGTGTCTTTCAGCTCTCTCTAGCTGGGAGCCACTCTGTGCCCAGATACAGCCTGTCTCCTTACTGTGGTCACTCTAGAGCCAAAAGGGCCATGGAGCAGAGAAAGGTGATCAGCGCTGCTGCTACTCAGACTGCTCAAAGATATCAGCTGGGGACACCAGCAAGTACCTTGCAGTAAGGGACCAGAGAACAGGGTATATCAAAGTAAGACTGTATTTTATTTTCCTTCAGGATTTCTGTCAGAAAGGAAATTAATGTTTGAGGCTTTTAATCAAAAATACCGAATTACGACTGTGCTGAAGCAAACTGCTCATGATATATCTTGGGGAAAGAAAATGAACAATACCAATGCCAGCTTTTACAGAATACATGCCAAAAACTCCCCAGAGAATGTTTCATATTGTCTTTCCAAGTGTGGATCTATGTCTTCTCTCCAATATGCCTCCCTCTCATTACTCAATCTTACCCAAGAGCTGAACAGGAAAAAGAAATGGTCAGCACAAGGGCTGCAAGACCCCAAGGGCTCCAGGCTACAATAATTCATCTGGAAGAGCTCCCCTCTAGACATCGGACTTCCAGATCAGTAACCAGGATTAATCCACTGAAAACACAGACAGCGTTGCCTTGCCACTCATCAAAGTAATAAAATATTCTGGGCAATATTTCATATGCACACACACAGACATTGAAGAATCAACACGTTCTGTTCTAGTAATTTTTTTAATGCAAGCTAGCACACAATACTTCCTGTGGCTTATTAGGGTATTAGCGTTATCAGTCACACTAAAATCTGTTATTAGTCATACTGAAATAAGTTAAAGAAAGAGAAAAAACAACTAAAAAACAACCACAAAACATATTTTAGTTGTGAATGATAGGTTCCTTCGTTAAAGTAATGTCAATTCACTACTGAATACCAGCCACTGAACAGCAGTGGAGAACTGTGAAGCCACACCCAGACAAGTCAGCCAGAGGTGGTGGAAAACCAGAAAACTCAGGTTAAACACCAAACTCTGCTCCAGGGAATATTTACATGAGAAGACAAAAAAGAAAGGAGTATACTGGGATTACTTTATATCTGTTTTCTTTTTTTGTTCTTGTAAAATGGATCAATAGTTACCAGAAGAGACTAGAAAAGGCATCACTTCTGAAAGCAGAAACAGTATTTTTGGAAGAAAATGTGCAGGAAAATTTATTCCCCTTCAGCCCTGACTTTCCAAAAAAACGAAGAAAAACAAAGTATAAAAAAATGCAAGTAAAGATTCCAAGAAAGTTACAAAAACAACATCTATTTCTACTGCAGAAAAATCCTCAGTGAAACAACAAAAACATATCTCGAAACATTTTTGGGAAATCCACCAGAAAAAAAAAATCAGTGGGAATAAAATGTTAAGAAGCAACCACTTCAAAAAAACCCCAGCAAACTGAGGGCTGAATATAATTAACCAAATGAAAGATGACAACACATCACCGTTTTCATAAGGCAAGTTTAGATATAGTAAAAATTAAATTATGGTTCATCTTCTTCAGCACAGAAAAGTTTACTGGAACATGTGAAACACCAAAAAAGCACTTCTGTAATTGTTCATCACACAGCCTGGTTCCAAAAGCCTGAGGTTTAAATCTCCTATTTGGTCCTGTCAACAATACTGAAGGTCAGAGGCAGATGAACCTTCTCACATTAAAGTCTTTACACAACACTGGTCATTTTCTTCCAAGCACCTACCAAGCATAACAACCTACGCTTAAATACGTAGATTATTTTATCATCAGACTCCTCATCAGTCATTCCTTCATTTGGAAAATCTGTTTTTCCATGTACCAGTCCTTCACTGCAACTGAGTGGGCAGACACTGTCAGCATGCTCTTTGCAGTGCACATAAACTTCTGAAGTGCCGAAGCAAAGAACAATGTCATTTTTTTTTCTACTTTTCTCACTGTCATCTAGCCCTAACATTTTACTGTATAAAAGATCCAAAATTCCTTCATGAAAGAATGCATAGATAGAAGTTCCTGGCCAACAGCAATACCTATATATCTGAAAGTCAACGTTAACAGTGCTTTTTAAAATTTCAGCAGGTGCAATTGCAAAAACATCACAGGTATGTTAGACACATCCAGAAAGTTGTACGACTGTGCTACCATTTCATTCCCATATATTAACATGAGGTTACATGTAACAGCTACAGCTGTTTGTGGATCCTGAAATGATGCCATGTGGTGACTACATGTTGCTTATTTGAGCATGACGTTTGCAGTACCAGAGTAGATTAAAGGCATGACATTTCTTCCCCTTCCTACAGCTACAGCAAGACAGAGCTAAAGCTGCTTTGATGCCTCAGCACTCAAAATAGTCTGTAATTTTCAGCGAGAGAATGGATTAACTGGTTCTGGGTTTGCAGAGCGCCTGTTTGCAAGGTCCCGAGTAGAGCTGTATTTGTTTGAGAAAACAACAATTTAGGAAGGAAAGTGGCTTACAGAAACACCTTGAGTCGATTTAGTTTTGCTTTAAGACAGCCCAGCCTCTGTCAGCCAGTTGGATGCCTGCTGGTTCGAGCCTGGTTACTTCCAGTCCTCCAGGGCCACACTAGATAGGATGGATCCTCACCTCAGCTGCTGTGGGCTACCCACGGCCCCTGTGTGGTCCCACACAGCTTAACTCCCCTCTGCAGCGTGCTTGTCCTTCGCTGTTGCTGCTCTGCCATGAGCAGGAACCAAGGAACGGGAACTGTCAGAACACTAAGTTCTGATCAGAAGAGAACCCAAATTCGATTCGTCCAATGTGCTTACATAAAGCAAACCAACTGAAGACACAAACATGTCTTTCATTATTATGGTTCCTTCACATACAGTTCAAAAAATTTTAATATTCCCTTACATATAGGGACCAAGAAGGAAAGCAGAATTGACCATTAAAAAAAAGGACGGAGAGAAACATTTCTGGATGTAAGCTACTCACAAAGGAAATATTGTTAAGTTCTCCAGTTTACAATATAACTTAAAAATTTTTTTTGTTACTGAGCCTAAGACCTTATACTGGCTTGGACTTCACTCCAGTTTTACATCAGCAAAGATTTCTCCCTCTCTTGTACATACGGGTGAACAGTATTGCTTTTATTTCACTGAAATGTGCAGCCAGATCTTTATCTACACTCCAGTTTTCAAGCTTTAATTTACTAGGAATAAAGAGTTACCTTATGCCCTAATACACTGGCCGTATTTCTGTTGTGATAAAATACAAACACAACTAGTGCCCCAAGAGTTATATGCACAGAACAGCACAGGCTTTGTAGCAGTCTTTTTCAGAAGCAGAAACTCCTTGGAGCTCACTACACTGAGCTCTGAGTGTTCATAAACCCACCAAAAAGGCACAGAAGTAGCCTCTACCTGTGTTGCACTTTCTCAGCTATTTAATTACAGGCTGTAGCATCTGGCATCTCACTCGGCCATTGCCATACTGAGTCTGACTTTAGGCCAAGGCATCAGCACGGAGGTGGCTGATGAAGGACAGGTGGAGGCAGAGGAGGGCAGATCTCTGTTTGCACCAGACCAGGTTCTGCTGCTACCCACGCCACAGCACAGCGACAGACACTGGTTAGGGACGAACTGCTGAAGGATCTCCACGCAACACCACTCGCTACTCTCCTGCTTAGAAATCCCAGTCTGGCAGGAACACCCCTGAAGATCATTTAGTATCTTTCAGGTTTGTAAAACATATGGGTAGGGGGAGAGACAAGAAAGAACAATTTCAGAGGTACTGTTGGACTTCTTGATCCTCAGCTTTTCTTTCCAGATGGAACTTTTTTTAAAGACACACAGATATTTTGGGTTGTTTCTCCTCTCAAACAGTTGCTTAGAACTGCTACTTGGATTACAAAAGAGAACAAGCAAGTGATAAAAGCAAAGAAAAGTAATGATATTTTCTGAAGTAGAAGTTGAATTATTAATGCACATAATTTCCCTTTCGATTTTAAACTGAAGTTAAAAACAGGTTCTTTGGTACATGCTACACACACAAACGTGTGAGCACAATTAAGTTTCAGTTATTGTGCAGTTTTTGCATGGAAAGAAAAAAGATATGCACCAGAAGTTCTGGACAGTTGGCAGGCCAAGTCCAAATGGATACAATTTGCATAGTATAAAATCACATCCTTCAGAAAAAAAAAATCTGGAGAGGAAAACGTATGGAAAATGTATTAAACTTTAAAGGGAATTTATATCAGCTCTGAATGCAAAATTTTCAAGAAACACTGCCTTATTTTGCATGCAAGTTCCACCACAGCCAGATACTACTTACAAGAAAACTCTCAAACCAATAGCCAAAGGGAATAAAAGAAAAAATAGATATAGAAAGCACAGCAGCATTCAAAAAGCTTGCATGCCAGTCATGAGATTTCCATAACGCATTTCTAGATCAGAAAGGGAGCCAGAAGTGACGGCAGCAGTCACAGAATCAGTTCATTTCTTTAAGGTACGACATGGAAATTTTTACCCCCGCCCTCATTCCAGCCAAGCACAGATCACTCAGAAACACATTAAGTTCAAACACCCCACATCCTCCTCTCTGTGTAGCATAGATAATCACAGCAAAGGCTTTGAACATCAATGTCTCTTTGGTGGCATTACTGCTGCCTGGTGCAGCTAGGCAGGATGAGAGGCTGTCAGATCTCATGTTTCTATCAAAGCTAGACTGAGCTTGACTTCTTCATTGATGTTATCAACTTTAGGGAATTTCTTCCACATTACGTCCATCAGACATGCTGCTGTCTGCATCTAGGGAAAAGGGGCTCCTTTCTAGCCAGATTAACCTGCTCCCTGAAACTGCCACATTTAAACTAACACACACATGCACATCCAAGGATATATTGCAATACAGTTGATTTGGCTTGTGAGCCCACATACCAGAGCTCCTGCTGCCACTGATGATGTGGAGTCTTTCATGAAACACTCCTGTGTTGTATTTCCTATGATGGTTTATCTGGTCTCCACTATCCAAAGCCCTCCCCATCCCACCACATATACATGAGGCTCTTCCACCTTCACAGGCCCTACCAGTGGATGTGCTCAGTGTGCTGCCTCTGGGAGAGCAACACAAGCACATGGGGAAAAAGATCAAAAGCCTTAGCAATGAAGTCTTTGCTTACCAGATGCCCTAAAACAGCAATATGATGACACTTGGAGAGTTAATTCCTAGCTTTCTCTGATTGACATAATAGGATTCTCCAGTTGGTATGTTTTTTAATCTCACTGCAATAAAAGATGCCATGTTTGCATAAAAGGAGACTAAAGAAATTACAGAGTTGTAACTTGCAGATGTTGAGTTACATGAGTGGTCACTACAGTCTCTCCTGTTGCTGCCTGTAGAATGTGTACACAAAATAGCGCTTTGCCACAATAAACTGGGTCTAAAAGAGATTACTAGGGAAAAAAAAAAAGTACATAAGGCAGCACTTCATTGGATTCCTAACATCCAGCGTAACAACTAACTGTGAAACAACTTTTACAGAGCATATCACTCCAAGGATTCTTGGCAGGCAGCGTACAGTGACACGTGAGCAGTTCACCTTGGTATTTTCAGGTCAGGCTATATTCTAAATGGGTCAGTGCAACAGTGGGCAGAAAGCACCTTTCCTTTCTAAAAACAGAACCTGACAGCTTTGGGCAGGCCCCTTACAGCCCATCTTCTTGCAGTTGGGGCAGCTGCCCTTACTTGTTTACTCCTTTGACCTCACGGCAGACCTTTACTGGCAGGGCCACTCTAGAGCAACCGCATCTCATAGCGCTCTGGCAGAGGTCTATTAATCAACAGCAGGTTAAAAGGTCAGATTAGTAAATCTGCTTAAGGCATACGCCCGACAGCCAAGGGCAAGGACGTTCAACGCAGCCACTGGCAGTGTGACTCCACTTCAAAACGCCTGAGCAGGCAGAGCTTTGCACTGCGCTCCCAGGCACTGTCTCACAGAGCCCAGAGCCCATCCAGGCTCTACCAGCCCACTCTGACCTTACAGGCACAGATCCTCCATGCGTTAAGAAGTACAATAAAACCAATATGCTTTTATTTCCCAGACAGATAACCCAGATTATTAATAAGAGTTACAAACACAGTTACCACAGGAGTTCCCAAATGGATTTCTCTTAATTTTTGCCTGCATCCTGTATTTCTGGTGCCTATGAGGTTGCACACCAGCACACCTCACAGCTGAAACTTTTACTGCCAGAATCAAAAGCGATACGAACACAATCTAGAATACAGGCTTAGAACAGAGGTAAATGAAAAAAAAGCCCACAAATGAACAGTTGAAATACAACTTTGGTGGAATAAAAGAGAACCTTTGGCCCCAGTCTCACCACCACTTTGACATCTTCTTACAAAACAGTCATGAACTTCTGCAAGTGACACTGACCAAAACCTTCAAGTCATAACATCTTGAGTGAAATTTTTAAACATGCTATACAAGCAAAAAGTTCAGCTGTTTCCACCTCCCCTTAGAACTGGCAGGGTTATCATTACACCATGTCACTGCTGTGAAACAAATCCAGTCATCTACAATTGCACCACAGAGAAGATGGCTCTGCTGAAAACAGGGGAGGGACTGCACCGGTTGGGGTGTGCCAAGCGAAACTCAGCAGCATCACAGCACATGACTAAGCACATCGCTGGGTAGGGCAATACCAGTTTAAAAATAAAGGTAATTTCTTCTCATCTCCCCCTTCCCACCAATCTGTAATTATGGGAAAAGACAGGACATTGCAAATGAAGCTTAAGAAGCCTTAGCAAGAAAAGAGAAACACACCACAAGACACAAAACAACTATTTACGAAGGACAATGTCTGTTAGTATTTTACTTAAGATTAAAATGTATCAGGTAAGAAATACTAGAAATTAGGACCCTATTTCTAAAACCATAAAGGTGATCGCAGATATACTTGGCAGAGACCTTTCTTGTGAATATAAGCCTGTAAAGTAAAGAAATAATTACTGTAAATGTTGCCCTTTTTTTGCTTAATTCTAACTGTGAGAGGTAATACTTATGTTGTCAATGCTAGTTTCTAATGAATAGGCCTAGAACAATCAATTAGTTTTAAATTTTAAATTCCCTAGACCTGGTAGAAAAGAGAAAAGCTCTCTCTTCTGGTTATCTTCCCCTAAGAAAGCAGAATAATCATTAAAATCAAAATGGAATCATCAGCCAAAGGAAGAAAACACTATTTAGCTTCACTTCCTCCTCCAAAATTGAAACACACATTAATTTCAGCCCTGCATCTGGCACATCCCAGCAAAATATTAGACAACAGACAAAACCCATAAGGAAAGTAGAAAATTTGTATTCAAAACATGAGCTGCTTCTTAGTATGACAAAGGTGTGTTTTCCTCATTAGAGAAACAGTCATTAAAAATAAATGCAATGAAGGGTTCCATGAACTCATCTGAAGCATCAATCAAAACCTTACAAAGTCTGCTGATAGCTGATACTTAGTGGGAACACCAGACAAAGTATTGAAGTAAATGTTTTCTGCTTTGTAGAAGCACAAGTATTTCTCTCACATACATTTTTCAATAAACATTGCACACAGGTTGGTATGTAGGCTGTGCAACAGCCAATTAAGCAGGCAGACAAGAAAAGCCTTGCTATTCTTTGCTTGTCTGTGTGTTCCTTCAGTAGAGAGAATAAAACTGAAATGTAGCACTTCACAATTTCATTGTGCATCAGGCCTATCAGAGTGAAAAACCTGCGATACAAATGCATCAATATTTACTTCTTAATTAAATCTCGTATGCAAATGCACACCTGCTACACTATATTTGTCCTTCCCTTATTTATTTTAGAAAAGGGTGAACTAAAAGAGAGACTTCAATAATTATACAGCTATATTCCAGAAGCTGGTGTTTGTAACTATATTGGCTTGAGATTTCAAATGAGCCAGATCACCTTACAAGCAAGTATCCTATTAAGGTCTGAGTCAGTTATGTCCTGTTGAATGTTTTACCTGTCAAAGAACCCACAAAGCTTTACCTCAAAGGGCAAAGGAGCTTCATGTTGACATTGCTTTGTAGAAATACCTGCTTTACTTTACTTGACCATCTGAAGGATACATACAAATGCTCCGTTAGAAAAAGCTGAGTCAAGAAACTGTCAAACACAGTGTTACGTCATTTGTGTATTTTAGTGAACGTCAGGTTGAACCTTGGACTTACCTTTCTAAGGGGAAAGTGTTGTGAACAACACACAAAAATGTGTCACCTTGCTCTGAAATAGCCACGTAATTCCTTTTGTTCTGTATTAATGCATGATAAACAAAAAATAAATGCGAGACAAATATTTTGACTCCATAACCTAGCTTGAAGATGCTTCTACAAGCATTTTACTAATAACATCAAGCCATTCATGAAGTCGGGTAGTAGCTATATACAGGGTTCAGTAGTATATATTTAAATGCACCCATAAAAAAGGCCTTAAGATATTATCATGTTTCTGCATTTGTCATGTAATAGCACTACAAATATTGCTGGGGCCCTCTATATGCATGTATTCAACTCCTTCCTCAGTAAAAAAAGAAAATGCAAAGAAAACATCCTACCCTTTCCATTTTTGCCTAGGCAAATGTAAGATAAAGACCTTGTGGATTGTCTTTCCCATGTAAATACACAGAAGAAAACTCCCTATTGTGAAATGTCATTCCCAGATCAGAAGGAAACCCAGACAGAAAACCTCTCCTTCAAGCAAGGAGCCAGCACCCATCTCTGCCTGTGACCTGCACCCCGGCCTCTGCCCAGGTCCCAGCGCACAGCCGAGCTCCTCGTTCCTCTGCCGGCACCTGCTGCCTCGCATCTCCCAAAGCCACCTCCTGCAGGGCTGCCATCCCGCAGGATACCCCAACTCTGCCTTAAGGCACAAAGTGTGCTGACCTGCCTGAGGTTGGCATCCTGCTGAGTCCAGCTCCGTGGTGGTCCCAAAGGAATAAAGCCATTCCTCTCTGTAAGCTATTCTATATTTATCTAGAAAATTGATATGTGAAATATTCATTAAAACAACTCCACAGAGGACACTAAAGGCAATTTTTTACCCTCACAACACTCACAAAGCAGGTTGGCCTAGTGCACATTAGCCTGTTTTCCTGTCCACTTATCTAGGCATCGAAGTTACAAATAAGATGCAGGTGACCTGTAGTGCTAGTTGTGTCTTACTGTACCATACTGGGTAGCTCTGCAGTGTGTGCTAGGGAGTATTACATTACCCCTCGCCTCTCTGCTGCGGTTTCAACTCGGATACCTGCTCCCAAATACATACCAGGTACCCAGGACAAGACCTAGTGCTTCATTAAATATCTGGCACACTATCTCAAATCCCCTTTGACACAGAGTTATTTATATGTCGTGGCACATTGCATGCCTCTGTGACAAGATAGCACCACACACTACTGTATGTCAGGAATGCAGGCAAGAGATTTAAACCAATCCCTGCTTCAAGACTCTTTTACTAGGAAACAGGCCACAAACTGAGTAATATCCGTTTTATGCACTGAAAAATGTATGCTATTCATCCCCAGGAAATAAAGTCAACCACCCTAATTCCTCTCCCCTCTTGTATACACCCCCATCAGAACAACAGATAGATGGTTTATTTTGTCTTAACAGGTTCATTGTTGGGATGCATTTAGTTCTTCACGCAAGCCTTATTCTTCCTAATGCATTTGCTAGGATACCTAATGCTGAGTCTGTGCAAGGGCTGTGTTTGAGAGACTAATTACAGCAAGAGGTATTTGGTTACATCCACTGAGTTTAGTTTTTAATATGAACCAATAGTTCATATTTATGGAGCTTGTTTCCAAGCCTTAAACATGTGCACATTTCAGATATTCATTCAACCACATTAATGTTCTGAACACAAGTACTGTACAGAGGAGTGTCAGCTGTTACTTTTAAAAATCCATAGATAGAAATGGGAAGAACCTAAGATACGCATTCATCTTATGAAGTAAAACTCTGAAAACTGAAAAATTACTCTTTACTTCAATATTCTTTTGTCCCTACAATGGTGCAATTACTTCAAAAATTTTCTGAACTGACAAAAACAGTTGCACAGGTGGCAACCATAGGAATCCTTAGTACTCAGTGAAAGGGGAAAACCAAACACGAGGCAGAAGTCTGGGAGTTTGGATCTGAAAGAGAATTCATTATCCAACCCAAAATATCACATTTCATCAGCAGTTCCTTCAGTCCAGCTAGGATGGAAATGAAACCTGGAGAAGTAAGTTATCTTCTCAGGATGTTCACTCCTTCATGGCCTCTAATAGGAGAAAATCAATGGAGATTCAAGTGTATGAGTGCATACTGTGCCAGATCCACAGCTGGGGTGAAGTGACAATGACAAGAATATTATAAATAAATAAATAAATACATAAAATCAGCACTGGCTGTAAACATACTATCATGACGTCAGGCCCAAGTATTTCCTGCAATACAAGCTCAGAATTTTCTCCTAATTAGTTGAGATTGCTACTTAAAATTATTCACCAGCTCAGCACAAGGTCACATAGCATAAAGAAAATCCATAATAAGTACCCTGACAACAAGTATATACAACAGGCGATCCTGTACGAAAATAAGCTGATCTGATGAGTAAACAGAAATCAAAACCTACCTGCTATCTTCTTGAGTTCATTAAGGGTAGTGTTTAACAAGAGTTTTTTTTCCAGGTGGAAAGCCTCTCAGAGGAGAAAATGGTGTTGCATTATGAATTTCTCCCTCACTTTTTAGTAACTGCCTCAGGGACTGCACTTCTTTCTCTAAACCCTTCTGTGTTGATCCCTGTGTGCACAAGTTTAAAAGCCAATAGTATTGCAAATCCCTAACACCTCTAATAGCTGGGACGCACCTCAGCCAATAACACAGATTATAGTTATTGCAATATACCGTTATCCAATTACATGCAAAAAAGAATTCCATTATCTGCAAACCCAAGCTTTCTCAGATAGAGAGGAAAGCGCATCTTCTCCTATTCTACGTTCTGCCGTGCTCTGTTAAAAGATTTAAAGAAGATTTAAAAGCCTTCCAATTGCATTGCCTATTCAGGTAAGAAAAGGGCAAAATATGTTATCTGAACCAATCAGTATTTTGATGTACTCCTGACTTTCAAAAGTAACACTATGTAAAAAAACCCATAAAATATGCAGAAGAGAAGATAAGCGATTGAATTACCAAAGACTATTTAAAGTTGATTATAAGACACCCCCACATATTCCCAACAAAAATTTAACATGGCTTTGGAAATTCTATTTTGATGCTTGGCTGTGGCAGTTACATAGAAGGATAAACTGTATCACCCCCTTGGGCATTACTGCAGTCTGCACAGGCATTACACTGCAAGCTTAAAAGGTCTGAGAAGGAACAGAGCCAAAGAACCTGGTTTTTAAGAAGCCAAATCTCCACAACACATACTTAAGGTGCCAGGCACTGTCACTTCAAAAACTGAATCGGTAACCTCCACTTGGCTGAATGCAACAAGCGGAGAAACTCCTGGCATTATTCATCCAGAACAATGCAGATGAGATGCCAGTAACAAGAACTAAAGTTTAAATCTAATCCAGATATTCCCATCGCACCATTCAAGAAATGGTCTTCCTGAAGGAGTCGGGCCTCAACTAGGAACCTTTCAGAGACTATTCAACAAAACATAGCAGAGCGTCCAAAAACAGGCAGGAAGGTGACCTCTGAACTCATAAGCTGTCTTCAGAATTATTCCCTCCTCACCAGGTCCTACCACCACAGCCCCAGAAGGAAAAAAGCAAGAAGAAACAAACCAAAGTTCAGACTTCCCTCCCAGTTACATCAGTGTTACTGGAGTTACAGTTCAGAACTTGAACTGATTATAAGCTAGGGCAATACTGTCGATTATAAATTTGTGTTCTGGTAGGGTCTACCTTTCCCAACAAAATTTGGGATTCTCTTCCATCCATTCTCATGCAGTAGATTTACCCCTTCTGAATTTTTGCAGGCATAAAACAAAACCCAAACCAAACCCCCTCACTCAACAGTCCAAGCAAGAAAAGGGGTTATTTGGGGCTATTTAGGCAGCTCTGATTTAAGCACAAGTCTGAATTTTTTTCCTTTCATGGAACTAAGAGTCTAAATATGACTAAAGATGATTTTGGAGAAGTTTTTACTTGCTTGTAAATGTAACTATGCATAGATGAAAGAGTTATTCTTAGTCATCTTCTCCATGTCAAAAATAAACCCAGCAATTGCCAGACTGTGTCACAATATAATATTAACTATGTATCTGCACAGCCACTGAATCAGTGCATACTTAAGAGCCTTAATTTAGAAGATCCATATTTTCTGGAAACAGTCTAATGTACCATGTTGGAATACCGCGAACTACTAACACCACTTCTAAAAGAATCAATTTACAGCATAAACACATCTAAACCTGGTCCTAGTGATGAGCGAAGCAAACAGCGAGCCATGCCTTAGCAGCCAGAGTGCCAGACACAGAGCAGAGCCTGCATTCTTCAAATTAATGAACTCTTCACACGGAAAGAGCTTGAAAAGAAAAGGTGCATCAAAGAAATAATTTGCTTACATACAAAATGCACACGCTAAATGTATATTATCCAGGTACACATGTATTATACATATACATGCATGCCAGGCTGCTTGTACTGCCACACAAAGCAGCACCTCAGTTGGCTCTGGATAAAACAAACAATCAAGCTGAAAAAACATAGGACCATAGGGGCCCACAGACCTTAATTTCAGTCACCTGGAATTATCTTCATTTTAAGAGAATCAAAACACATCATGCTCCTAAGAAGCAAAGACTCTTCCACCAGAAAACAGAGCTTTTCTGCTGACGCCAGGGGAATCAAACTGAGAGGAAGGAGTCCTGAGGAACAGATACACGTTACCAAGGACTCACAACAAATGTTACAGCCATGTGGAAGAGTCACAGTGGGAAATATATAGCATTTGAAAGTTTTCCCTTGAGTTTTCAAGATACTAATTATAAAATACCAAAGCAGTGAGACAGCCAGAGCAGATATAAGGTACGTGCTAGAAGAGGTGAAAGACTTAAAGCAAATTTATGGAGAAACCAGATAGCTATCACCTCTCTTGTTTTATGGTTTCTTATACCTAAAGAACATCTCTAGCCAAAAAATAACATCTCTCATCTCCACAAGGAATGTGACATGGACACCAGATAAGAAAACTCTGCTTTAGAATATCTCAGAACAAAACAAAATCTTTTCAGATCATACTTACTTCTAGATTCCAGACAAAACTGAGGCAAACCTGAACTCCTTAAAAACAGCAATGAAACCACCACGCTGATATCTGGGATATTTTATTTCTGTGCCTTTTAGAGCAGCATCAAGGCAAAGAACGACAACAAAGAAATTCAGAGTTTCAAACAGAGATGACTTCTGATTTCTATATGACAAGTGAAATTTAGATGCAGCATCCTTCAGTTTCCCATTAAAACTTCATTTCTCCACCACACAGTAAAAGCTGCATCTCCAATATCTTTTTTCTAGTACTACGAAGAGAACAGCACTAACCAATGCCAAGAAGCATTTGAAAATCTTTGCCAGATATCAGCTTGACAAGTCCATTTAATGTGGGAGACAATACATATTTTGCAGCAATAGTTTTAAAAAGGAGAGTTGAACAAAATGCATGAGTCGAATGTGCTGGTACCTGGAGGGTCACCCAGTCACAAAGCAGCCTCCCAGTACACAGCCTTGCAATATGGCAAATCCTAGATGTAGGAAAAGAACTGACACTTTCTCAAGCCAAGCCTTTAGCTGAAAAAGACCACTGCACCTGTTCTGTAAGTGGCTGTATCCACTCACACCACCTGATTTATGGAATTCTGATGTCTTCTGGTGTACGTTACTGGTGACCCCAGCCTTGCTCCATTGCCACTTGCTCTGCTGTCTCCCAAGGGGGGGGGGGGGGGGGGGGGGCAGCAGCGATGAGGAGGGGGTGGGGTGAGATTCTAGCCAGGGGAGTGAAGTGGCTAACTACTGCTTTGGGCAGCAAGTCAAATGGTTACAAAGTGCTTGTGTTTTAAATACAGTGCTTGTATTTTAAAGGCAACCTGCATTTTCAAGCAGAAAGTTATTGTACTTTAAGTTTCTAAAGAAGTGAAACATGACAAAACCTGAGACTAAGCATAAGATTCAGTCTGAGTAAGCCTAAGATTAAGGATGTGTTCAGTGAGTCAACGTAATTTTAATTCTTAAAACATTTACTGACCTCACAATACACAGAGAAAAACTGCACATCATCTCTACAGTTAGGAGCAAAAGTTTGCTGGTGCTTCAGTACGGTGCTTTAGAAGTACATTTTGCATATGCATCCTCCAGAAAGCATAAACCCCACTGCATTTAGATAAAAACCCAGACACCTCAAACTAAGCATACACAGACACAGACTTATTTAGAGGGCTCGTGTAAATGATAAGGCATGGATTCAGTTTGGTTGTCAGATAATCTATTTTCCCACCCATTTAATGCAATTACCCACCAATACAGAGTGATGAAATGAGGGAAGCAAGGTGCCCTCTTTTCTCGCAGATCAAGGCACTTCATGAGCATCAATTAGATATTAATGTCCCTGGGAGGCAAGTGTGACAAGTCTTATTAAGACATTTTAAGGATTAGTCCACTGAGTCACAGGGAGATTAAGAACTTCCTCAAACCCAAGAGCAGAACCACGGAGGACAAGCTGTATCCCAGCCGGGCCCGGTGGCGCCGCTTCACCTTATTACAAGATTTACAGTCTCTAAGGCAAAAAAAAGAAGTAGTTCACACTCATCTGAAGTTCCCCGTTCGTGCCAACCCGCTTCAGGTTTGACCTGCAGGGACCATCTTTAGATACAAGAACGCACTTTGGTTTCCACGCTCAGATCACAGTTTTGGCTGAAGGTACCGGCAAGGTTGCCAACCCTGGATGGTTTTTAAAGTTGACAGAGACCTCCAGATCCTTTCCGATAAGCTTGAGAGAAAACTTAAAACTTTTTGATGCCGGCTTAAATCCTACACGCCTAAGGGCAAATAAATCTACAATCAGCAGTCTTCGAGCCAACCCGCGGCCAACTCTCTGAATTGAAGTCACACGCTGAATTTACACGTTAAAAACGGGGTGAACGTGACGGGGCAGTTCCTATCGCAGGTTAACAGGTTAACGCACGCTTCAAAGAGCGAAGGAAAACCCAGCAGATGCCGGATTCCATTAGCCCAAAAGGCGAGCAGAGAAGGACGTTATGCTGATTAACGCGCTCATTAAGACGCGTCCAAACTAATAACCCTCTTCGGCGTCGTTATCACACGCGGAAAGCATTTTGCCGTCTTAATCGCTGGGTACTTAAGAAGATAAAGAGTGTTTCTCCTTCTCCGGCATCTCCCCCCGACGCGGGCCGGGAGCGCGGCCAGGGCAGGTGCAGCCCCCGCAGCGCCCCCACCCCAAACCCGCACAGACCCCGCACAGACCCTTCGAGCCCTGCTGGGCACCGCAGAGACCCCGCAGAGACCCCGCAGAGACCCCGCAGCCCGCACAGACCCTACCGGGCACCGCAGCCCCGCAGAGACACCGCATACCCACAGCCACCCCGCCAGGCACCGCAGCCCCGCAGAGACCCCACCTGGCATCGCAGAGAACCCGCAGCCCCTCCGAGCCCCGCCGGGCACCGCAGCTACCCCGCAGCGACCCCGCAAAGACCCCCCCCGGGGCACTGCCACCAGCCCGCAGCGACCCTGCGGCTCTTCCGAGCCCCGCCGGGCACCACAGCCCCGCAGAGACCCCCCCAGAGACCCCCACAGCGACCCCGCCGGGCGCCGCAGAGACCCCGCAGCGACCCCGCCGGGCACCGCCGCCACCCCGCAGCGACTCCGCCGGTCGCCGCAAACCCGCAGAGACCCCGCTGGGCTCCGCAAACCCACCGGGCTGCGCAAACCTGCCGCCCCGCAGAGGGACGGAGGGCGGCCCGGCTGGCGGTGCCCGCGGAGAGCCCCTCGGCACCTGCTGCCCCGCACCTACCGGCGCCGCCGCCCCGCATGCTGCCCGCGGCCGGGCTGGGCTCGGCCGGGCTCGGGGCGGGGCCGGGGCGATGGGGCGGGCTCGGCTGCCCCGGCCCCGTACGAGATGCCGCTCGGAGCAAGGTGCGCTCCTCGCCCGCCGCCCCGATGGGGATCACGCCCTCTCGTGGCTTTGCGGCCCCGGCGCGGCGGGGATCCCGCAGCCCGTGCCGCCCCAGCGCGGGGAAGAGGCATCGACTCCGGCAGAGCTCGGAAAGAACAGCTCTGGTCCGTGCGGGCTCTGTGCGTGAGGGACCTTCGGGCTGTCGTGTATGCGGGCTCTTGGGGATTTAGGTCAGCCAGCAAACAGAAAACGACTGGGAAGTTCGAGGTTGGCAGGTAATCTAATTTCATAGAATCACAGAATAACCAGGTTGGAAGAGACCCACCGGATCATCAAGTCCAACCATTCCTCTCAAACACTAACCCATGCCCCTCAGCACCTCGTCCACCCATGCCTTAAACACCTCCAGGGAAGGTGAATCAACCACCTCCCTGGGCAGCCTGTTCCAGTGCCCAATGACCCTTCCTGTGAAAAATTTTTGCCTAATGTCCAGCCTAAATCTCCCCTGGCAGAGCTTGAGGCCATTCCCTCTCGTCCTGTCCCCTGTCACTTGGGAGAAGAGGCCAGCACCCTCCTCTCCACAACCTCCCTTCAGGTAGTTGTAGAGAGCAATGAGGTCTCCCCTGAGCCTCCTCTTCTCCAGGCTAAACAACCCCAGCACTCTCAGCTGCTCCTCATAAGGCCTGTTCTCCAGCCCCTTCACCAGCTTCGTTGCTCTTCTCTGGACTCGCTCAACATCGTTCTTGTGGAATTTACAGGTAATCTAACTTACAGCATTTACACGGGAACTCCTTGACATGGATCAACAGTGACATTGTCATAGAATCACAGAATCACCAGGTTGGAAAAGACCCACTGGATCATCGAGTCCAACCATTCCATCTTGGTAAAGGTAGAAGTGAAGTTTTAAATAAATAAAGAACAAATTTGGATTCACTTGGACTGCAAGGGGGTGGTATAATGCTCTGCAGCTAAAGCTCATATCTACTAACCTAAAGGTCTTATAGAAACCTAAGCAGGCCTACTTTTAGGTGACTTAAAGCGTTCTTAGGGACATGGTTTAGCTTGGCAGTGTTAGGTTAAGGGTTGGACTTGGTGATCTTTTCCAACCCAAATAATTCTATGACATGTGCCACTCAGACTCTAGGCTTTAAATGGCCTTGAAGAAGCTGTGGCAGAACAAGGGAGCAGGATCCCAGTCTGCCGTGACATGAGCTACCTGACATTTTTCACACTTGCCTGCTCTGAGCCAAATTTAAAGCCATTTTGGATAATGTGAAGAGAAAACAAGTGTGAATGTGGCCCTATTTATCCACCCACGGCTGAATATACCATGATCTCTAATGAGCCAAGCATTTAACCAACTAAACTCTAAAATAATTTGTTGACCCTAAGGTAAGGATTTTGTTGTGGAAAATTCCTCTCATTTGAGTTGAAATTTATCTTCTAGCTTCTTGCGTCGTGCTGGGCCAAACTCAAGATTTACTCAGTCATTAGCTTTGGAATTGCAGTATGTTTATCTGCTCATTTACCTTTGGGAGATTAAATGTACTTCTTCCTCAGTGTGATAAAAGCTAGAATATAGAAATAAGGGTGCATAGTCTTTCCCTGTTATCTAAAATACTATCTTCTTTAGCAGCCTTGAGGAAGGCAAGAACAAGGAATGAGAAAATGCTCTTGGCAAGTGATCTATCTGTAGTTAGCAAAGGAGGGTGTGTGTATGAAAGAAATAATATCTGTATTATTTGTACAAAGTCTCCCTAGTTTCAGCCCAGCACGGAGAGCCATTTGAAAGCAAGATTCCTCCACAGAGAATGCAGAAAATACAAAGTTAAAAAGAATTTAACCCCTTCTGGGAAATTTTCCAAAACTTCCTTCCTTAGGAAAGATGCTTAAGGCACTGGCCTCCTATATGTCTCTTCTTCACCTTCACTAGCAGTCCAGAACTGATTGTTCTTAAATACTTGAGCTTTGAAAATGGCCAAAAAGATGAATGTATAGTTCACACTTAATAATCTTAACTGTTATTAAAACCATCTTTAAAAATTATATTTCATTAGATGTTAGTTAACTGGAATTAAGAAATTCTTTGTTCACAGTCACACCTACCACTCTCTAAAGGAAAACATAACTAAGATACAGTCTAATCACCCTGGGTTAACACTAAGATGAGCACACTTTGGCAATTATTAGATTAATAAACACTAAGCAAGAACCACAAACTTGGCAGCACAGGTAGCTCCGTTGGCTACCCTAGACCACCCTCCCTTATGTGAAGCATGGCACGCACAACCACAAAGGGAAACAACAACTTCTCTCAGTGCTGTGCAGCCTCCCCTTCCAGTGAGACCAAGTTCCTAAGTCATTGTTTTTAACAGTGCACCTGCTTTGTGAAATATTTTGTTCAGTCCTAGCCCATTCCCCTCCTCCACCCCAATTGCAAAGATAGGAAAAAGGAATAAGAATTGCCTTTATAAAAAACAATCAAGCCTTATCAACTAGTATAAAGCCATGCCTACTAACTACACTGTAGGATGTTCATCCTCTCACTGTGGCTGATTATGTAAAGCCCTCCCTTTCCTGACATGTGCAAGCCCATCCGTTCTTGTAAATGTAATATTATCCACATATCCAAGACAATAAAAGCCTTTCTTGTGGTATTTAAACAAGTTGTCTGATCTTTTCTGATTAATTGTGGATTTCTTCAAAGTTTGCTGAATGTTTTTATACAGAAGAGATGGTCTGGTTGTTACGTCGCAGCCTGGTTCTCAGGAGATCATTCCAAACTCCCTCCTCTACCATTCATCTCCTTTACCACTTTGAATATTCATGCATACATGATGTATATCACTTCATTAAGGATGAAGGTGATAAGACTTCCTTACCTTTACAGGGACTTACGAGGGTGAAACTCTCAAATGCAGGCAAAAACTTGATCTTCTACTACATCACACGGAAGGCCATTATGGGTAGTGTAGATATTTTCCTGCTCTTGGTTTGAAGTTTGTCATCACACCTGTCAGTGGTGAGAATCAGTAATTAAGTTCAAATTGTCATCTTCTCTTCCTTCAGTAGCGCTTTGTGTTTTAAATGAACATTTAAAGCCATTAGAGTGGTTCTTTTAAAGGAGTTTTGCTTTATAGATTGAGGAAAAGAGAAAAGATCTGAGGAAAGGAAGCTGAATTCTTTATGTGGGAGCATATAATTTTCTTGGAGCCTGGAATAGCTGGATTTTCTTACCACATGTGCAGGAAATAGCCCTTCCTACCAGATCCTGAATGTATTGGATAATGCCCTTAGCATGTAATGGAACTATTCTAGTGTGAGACATCTTCTAAGCAGCATTTCTATTCAAATTTCTAAACACATTAACAGATTTATAGATGTCTACTGAGGAACAGTTCAAAACACTTTGATTGTTGGTAAATAGTGAATATTTGAACTATTCCATGGGATCCTTGTTTTTTTATTAAAATCCAGACAGATGTACCAACAAAATTTTCACTCTTTGGATCACATCTTTGCTGGTTAAATCTCCCTGAAGCTAAAAAGGATTTTACTGATGTGATATTTCTAATAATACTCCAAATCCAGGCACAGGATGATGTCTTGCTCCCAGTATCATTCAATATTAACTGATTCATTTCCTAAGACATTTTGATTACTGCAATCTCATACAGAGACTACACAGCTAGCAAGCACCAGCCTCTTCAAAATCTTCGCTTCATGAATCCAAAAATGACCCTCACACTCTCTAGGATAACTCTCATTTTAGTAAGGCATAAAATTATAATCCCATGTTTATTTCTACAACAAAGTCGCATCTTAGTATCATTTCACTTAATGAAAGGGATAATGTCACCTTTGGTGATGCTGTAATTACAAATCATGGAAACATTTTTTGAGTTCTGAAAAGCAACAATCAGAACCTCAATAAGTTTAAAACTTATCTTGGAGCACATTTCATTTTTTAAGGTACATTTGAATTTTGAGAAGATTTGACAGATAATCAAATAAGGCGGACGTTATGAAAGGTAGAATAATCATTATCACAGAGTTGCATTTTCTTTTTCTTTTCCTGTCCTTGTTGCAGCCAGTCTTTTAGTCATCTATTAAGAGATTTCATCTTCCATAGGGATGTATTTGGATATTTTCCCTGAGAATTGTAACAATTATGCTCTAGAAGTCTTCATCTTATTAATGCTGAGCCTTCACTTCACTAACGGCGTTATTCCATGGACATTTAATATTTTAATTTCTGACATTTTGGTTTGTGTGCTCAATTCAGTTTTAACTCTGCTTTGATTTGCAAGAGTCACTACTCTGAGAAATGCATACAAAAGAATATCAAAGGCATGGAGTTCCTTCTGTTTAAATAAATGTCAATATCTCACTGACTTCAGAGAGAAAAGGATCAAGTAATTAAACATTGTTTTTCATGTATTCCAATAGGCTTTGGATCAAGCCTCATTTTCCTAGCTAGTACTTGTAGCACTGCTGGTTTGGATTCTGCTGACGAATGACTCACAGTAAAGCTAACTGACCAAGCTCAAGAAAGCTGATAAGATTTCCTTCCTGCACTGCTATGCTAATACCTTCCCTGCAAGTGTACTCTGACTTTGGTCATACATGATTTCAGATTAAGACTTTGTGAAACTTAAACGTCAGCTAAAGTGATAAATAAGCTTAAATTAATGCATAGTCTTTCAAACTGAATGATTCAAGTCTGGATACAGCTGGTAAATAGATTCTGCTTTGTTAGGGTGCTAAAACATCTGCATGAAATTGTGGCTGTCAGCTGCTTAAAGGATGTCACATTGCAAAATAGCCACCTAGGTTGCTTCAGATTATTATCAGGAGAAAAATACAGTAATCTGTGAGAGAGCTGTTGGGGATGTTTAGTGAAAAAATCCCAACAAAAACAACACAAGACTTGTTTATTTTGCACACACCTCTATTAAAATAGTTCCTAGAATGTGAACATCAGTGAATAAAAGGAATCTTCTGTAAATACATGCTTAATACAAATAAGCATTCTGTATATGTCATCAGCAAGAACCTGAAATTATTTCTTGTCCGTGGGAAATCTTCTGTCAGAGACAAAGATCACTTTCTAGAGGCTTTGATGTTGGCATATTAAATCTTAGCAGAGACTTTATTTAATTAAATGTTATTTATGTTTTGTGGGTGTTACTGAACAAAATCTTCCCTGAGTGTCATTATGGAAGAAAAACAGGGAATCTGAACCAACAAGGACCATCATGATAAGACTGAGTGCAGAGATAGTCTTTGGTGATATTTTAGGGAAATTAGTGTTTCTCAGACAGCTGAACACTCAGACACACTCACCTGACTCGAAGATGAAACCACACCACTTCTAACTGTTATGCTTTCAGTTTCACAGATTCTCATTCTTCAATTTAAAGTTAAACATTTATAGTCAGTCTGTACTATTGTAATTGTTTCTTTAATGAATATGACTCCATATGCATAAGCAAACCTGTGTTAGAAGTTTAACGCTAGTTCTCTTCTTTTCTCATTCTCAGGGAAGAAGGTACTTCCTTTGGCAATTCCAGAGTTTACTCTAGGAGATTCCAGTGACTGATCATCTACTGTGCTGCATTACACTGCATTAGGGAAGAGATGACCTTGGTTCCCATTCTTAGCCAGGAAGGAATGGCTAGGAAGATGATGTAGTTGTCTTTTTTTTCTTTAATTTTTTTTTTAATTATCTATCACAAATGTTTCTAATTTGCTCTATGGAGATAATAGAAAACAAGCAGCAATGGCTGGGTATATTTTTTGTCTGTTATACATTATTGTCTGACTTGACAGCATAAAATGAATTATATGTATTCAACCCCCCATTGCTTACAAAATAAGGTTGCTAAGAAACAAGAGTTATGCATGTTTAATATAATTTACAATCAGCATTTATATAAAAACATGAAACTGAGCCACGATGTACTTGGAGACTATTACAGTGCAACTAAAATGCAAACTCATGGTCTAGGCAAAGAAGAAGAAATGTGAATTTTACTGTCATGTCATAATTAGGTCTCTGGCCAGTGTATAATTACAGCTTCTAAAGTACCATTCCATGTTCTGGATTCTGTAGGAAATGCCAATTAATGTCACTGTCATTTTTAACATCATATTTACTCTTTCTTCAAGATGATGTTGATATGGATTTCCAAAGTATATTGTCAATAATATTGGGATAACTAAGGATCTATAGGTTCCACAGAAATTGTGCATATTATGGTTGTATATAGTTCAGCAAGAAAAGTATTGATGCATATAAAAATTGGGTTTTGTTGTAGGTTTGCATTTCAATCTGATTTATATGTGTTACAAATATTTGCATATGCAAACTGTACAAAAATACTCTGTTGTTGTCATGGGTCAGGAGGTAAGTGGTTATGCTCAGTAAAATATGAGTATTGACATTTTTTACGACTATGCTTATTGATAAGAAATAAAATTTCATCCAGCCTCCTACCTTTCACTGGAGTCAATCCTTTGCTCATTTAAACCAATAACAAACATTTCTCCAGACCTCATTCAGCTGCCAAAAAAAAAAAAAGAAAGAAGTCTGAGACATCCGTTAAAATTACAGATTCTGCAGTCCTCACTGCAGGCCCAATAGCAGCACAGCAACACAACTGCTAAAGCTAAGGATATTTGTGGCATTCATAGGCTACCTACAGCACAGACACAAAAAAGACTTTTTCCTAAATCTGGTGCTATAAAGTTGTGAGTTATACTTCTCTAATCACTGCCTTAACTTTAGGAAAATTGCACCCAAAAGATTGGACTTCTTTCTGGGTAAAAATTACAGCAGTGTTCTCAAACTGCTACTCAGAAATATGTTCTTGAAAGTTTAATTGCTTTTTAACTACTCACTGTAACTTTGTGGGTTTGTTGTTTTTTTTAATAATTTCATACCTAGCTACAGCAGCACTGAAGATTTCTCTTTCTTATCTGATCACAGAAAAAAAGCAGCTTATTCCTGTTTCCACACTTTCATCCCTGGCTTCTTAAATGGGGCCTAAAGCCATTTACCTCTTTAACCTCATGCGATAATTAAGTTCTTCAAGTTTAGTCAACGTCAGTTTTCCCAGTTAAACTGGCCCCCTTCCAGCATTGTCAGTTTTCCATAAACCTATAGGGAAGGGCTCAGCTTTACATAATGCCTCAGCTCCCAGAGGAGCTCAGCACTGCTCTGTTGACACAGACTATGCACAGATATTAGGGCTATTGAAACCCATCTGCCAAATTCAAAGTGGCTCAGGAGGACATAAACCTCTTCAATGCCTCTTATAACAGGGAAGAAAAGAGCTATAGTCCACCTAGCAGAGCAAAACAATTTTTACAGCAAGCGTATGACACAATGAGACCACATGTGGACTTAAGGCTATACTCATTCTCCTCCCTGCCATATGCTTTGGAGATTTCAAAGCTGTTATGCCACTGCTGCCTCCCCCTTGAGATGGCAGTCTCTGCAGCACCAAATTTCTGACCACCATTTGGCTATCAGCTTAGCTCTTGACAGAGAGGTGACACCTCATGAATTGCCACCACCTCCCTGGGTAACACCCAGGCTTGTTGATCAGCCTCCTCTCTGTTACTTGGGGTGTCTTGCTTCATGTGATCCTATTGGATCACAGCACAAGCAATACCATTGCTGACAACCTGTAAAATATGTCTACAAACTCCAAAATTTCATATTTAAACATGTCGTGTTAGCAGCTTTAAACATACGTAGCTTAAAGGGAGATGTTTTCAGTTGCACCACCTGTCAATGGCTTTCCAGTCTCAGTGCCAGCATAAAAAGAGGTATTCTTTAATTAAAAAAAAAGAGTTCTGCACAACTGCAAATTTGTCAACAGGGCAGTTGGCATCCTTCCACCCTTCCTGCTTGTGCATACCCAGAGTTTGAACTATCAGATTTCAGCTGGTGAAGGAAGAGCCTGAAGACACAGAGCAAAACTACTTTGAACTCTGTGGAATGGTAACAGCAGCATTTGAGGAGAAAACAAAGCCTGAGCACAAGTGTGTTTTCCCAACAGCTGAAATAGAGACATCTAACAACTGCCACTATCCCAGAGGAAATCCTGCTGAGGATTAGTCTATCAGCTTGTTGTATGAGTGTTGTTCACTGAACTGGCACTTCTTTCAAATGCTGTTCACAGGTTATTTAAAATTCATACATGAGATCAACCTGTGAAACTGCACAACTGAGAAGTCTTTTGTTGTTCAACCTTCCTGCCTTGAAAGCACTTCTTTCTGCATGGGAAGTGCTACTTTTAGCTATATTGCATCCTTGCAATTTTTTAATAAGCAGTAATTACGCTATTCTTTCAAGATATGCATCTGGCATCAGCTATTCACCAACATGCTGTTTAACAACGTATGACCTAAAGACTAAAAGGTATTTTCAATATTAAGAAAAGTCACTTTGAAATAACTTCACAGGAATGAGACTTTTTTCTAATTACAGTAGCGCAATACTTCCTAGTGATCAAGACATCACTGTTTGGTCTTCCACTGTCATTTTCAGAGCCAAATATTTGTTATCAGACAGCAAGCAAAAGTTTAGATGTACATGGATATCTCCTGTTAAATTTCAATTGAGTACAGTTGCTATTTAACAGGCTGTTTTGGAGAATAGTTTACTACCAAACTTTACAGATTACTTTTCCTTATTAAAAAAAAAAAAAAAGTTCTACATTTCTAAGAGAGTTTCATCTTAATTAAATTTAATTAAATGGCTAATATCCTTCAGGAGCCCTGCCACTTCTCTTCTCATTTACTCCAGGCAGTGACAGAGTAGGATTTGGTTTTTTAAGTGTACAGTTGTGGGATTTTTAGCCAACATGTACATTTCACTGTGCAGTCATGGAGAGAAAGCCTATATGTATTTTTCTATTTCACCATATATCCAAATGTTGGAAACTTGCCCGCTCTTGCCTTCTGTTTTGCTTAAAACATTAGTCTACAAAGCATCAATAAGCAACTTAAACTAAACTAATGTCTGCATGTCATTATTTATAAATGTGTAGGCACTTGCCTGGAGGAAAAAGGCATAATACTGTTACCATTTACTGCTATTTATATTTGGCTTTGTCTTTTTAGTGAGGGTTTTCCTGCAGTATTTTTTTCGTTTCAGGTTTTGGTTGAGGCTGCCCTTGATACTGTACATAGTACTTTTCTCACCCAGGCAAAGAAGGTCAGCTGAGAACAAGGGGTTGGAGCATCTCCCAGGGCCTGGCTCTGCTGTTTCACTTGCACTTCTTTGGACAAATATGCAAAGTTTAATGAAGTCAGTGGAAAGACTTTCACTGGCTTTGGTTAGCTGTATATCCGGCTATAAATTAGGAAAGTTTGATTTTTAGTTCCATTACATATCCACAATATTTTTTTCCTGTGTTAACAATATAGCTCCTCTTTAAACAATTATGGAACTGCTCTTTTCAGTCGAATAGTCAGTTTGTCGGTAAGCTACACTGTAGGATCCCTATCTGGTCATCCTAAGTTTGCTGCTAGCTGTAAAAGGGAAAACAACATGCCTTTTCTGGTTTTATGGACAAAGTCATTGACGTCAAGGGAATCGTACAGTATCCTATTGTGCTTTGTAGTCAGCATGTGGTAAAATACCATTTTGAAATGAGAGTAGCTCTTATCCTACCTTTCCAGAAGAACAAAGTGGAGAAAAATGACAGTTCTAGGGAAATTATAGGAAAATTATCTAAGGCAATTCACTAATTTAACAATGACAGAAGGAGTATTAATGCAGGAATTCCTAGCTTCTATGTCCTGTTCGTTGTGCCCTCCATATGTATGATATCTGACATACACATACAGAATCACAGAAGAAAGCACACAAAGTACATGGTAAATCAGGATCTGGTCAGTTTAACAATGGCAAGCTTAAAGAAATATGTATTCTTTGAGTCAAAAGCATAAGCCCTGAAAACAAGAAGGCACCTATGAAGGAAGTTTATTTTGAAGTTTAAGTGTAAGTACTATCCTTACATATTCATGCAAGATACGGATGTAAAGAAAGTAATTAAAGCTTTCTTTAAAAAAAAAAAAAAAAAAGACTTTTCATTAACAATAGTGGTCTTGTACAACAGAAATACCAATGCAGTCATGTATCAATGGAATCTGCTTTCTGAGTAATGATTTTCCCTTAAGCCTTTTGCAGTACATTTCCTGTTCAAACATATCACTTAATCACCAGAAAGTGACTCAGCCAATCATCCCGGACACTTCCCAAACACAGGATTCAAAACTAGTGAGAAATCATGAACATGCTCAAAACTTGACTGATGAGTTCAAAATACTGTTTAAACAACTCCTTTTTTATAGATGAGGAGTATGTTAGAAGTTGTTCATCTTGCCGTTAGAAGCACTTGGGCACTTGTTCAGCAGGAATAAGAATGTCTTGCTCTTTCATTCACTCTGAAATGCTTTCTATTTCTGTAATTACTCTACCACAATATTATATTTCAAAAGAAAACAAACAGGCTTATGGCTGAGATTTGAAAGATGGATAACTCTCCTCTGCTGCTCGTTGGTGTGGTGTGAGCATTGTTAGGAAGAAATGCTTGATCTTTTTAGCTCGCATAAGAAACTACCAAGGAAACACAATGACATAAGTTGCTAAAATTGTCATTTTCAGCTTATTTATTTTCTAACTCACTGCTAATACTTCAGGTCTAGAATATCAGAGATCTTGTTATATTTTCTATGCACAAAAATGAATGCTTTTTAAATATTCATCCATAAACATCATCCAGCATATTCGTCTGGAAGAAAACAGAGATGGAACTGGAATACAGACCACAAGCAATCTTATTTTCCCTTTCAAGAGCAGAAGCATTATCAAAAGCTAAGAATGGAGTTTTGTCCTAAAACATTAACTACTGCATAGCTACTATCTGTATGATTTATCATGGAAACAACTACAGAATTTCTTCCACAGTCCACAGTAAAAGAAGATAAGTAGAAAGAAGATAAGTAGAAGTTCCTTTTGCCAGATGTAAAAGCACCAATTTTCTGGCATTTCAATCCTTTAGCTTACAGACAGCTCCCCCTGCATGCCTTGCCCTAACCTGGATGCATCCATAAAAACCCAAAATATCCCCGATCCTTTGGAATATCCTCAGTCTGCAAATAAATCTCAGCTTTGTAACAGCTTAGAAATAATACCATAGAGATAACAGTATTTTGCATTAAAAGGGACAGTTTTTTTTATTTTGAGGACTCTTGAGTCTCACCCTGTTTTGCAGCTGTAGATGTTGTGGCTTAAGGAAATAAATGCTCACAGCATAAGCCAACACCCAGGCTGAAAATGGGATTGGCATATTTTTACACTTAGCCACAGCTCTGAATCTTGTAATCTATCCACTGAAAACTTGCTTCCATTATTTCAGTTCCAGATAGGGAGAAGGAAGCTATGGAGATTAGACCAAAGTAACATAATTTGTTCAAAATCTATCTTTTAGACAACAGCTTCTTTTCTGTTATTGCTTCAGATTCTTCCCAAATCTGTAGCAGGAAGGAATAATCACTTAAAGTTTGAGTCCTTGTTTTATTAAGCATAAGCATACCCATGAGCCACAGCAAGAAAATTATCCTTATTTGATATTTATTTCAATTTTTTTTTTCAGAGAGAGGAACCTTTTTCCCTCTAATGCCAGTGGTTTCTTTCAAGCAGGCTTTTAAAACAGGTTGTAAGTGACAGAGGAACATGTTAAATATCTATGCACAAGAGAGGGCTCTTGAAATGAAACCTATTTCATATTAACTAAGCTAACTTCAAATGAAGAGTCTTAATATGCCATTTATAGGTATGTGCATGGCATGGCAATATATGCCCCCATCCATAACTGACCTGATTCCATGCCAAAAGTGGTTGGAAAAATAAGAATGCTGTATCATCTGACAGGCAATGTCATTCTGATAAACGTCTGAGGTCACATTCCAGCGCTATCATTGCTGGCCTTTCATCTGCAGAAGCTGTTCTCTCGCTTTCACAGCCAGCAGTACAGCAAAATGACTCAAAAGCAGCTGAAAAACGTACAAGGATGACCACTATAGAAATGTCAAGAAAAAAAAATCAAGATATTAGAATGTTTCCAGCTAAAAATTCACCTTCAAATGTGTTAACTTATATTTCTCCTCCAAGTTTTGTTACTGACAGAAGGTGTGAACGATGAACTAGTGCTTACAAAAGCTTTGCATATCAAAGTAGCTGCAAAATGCTGTGATTTCTCCCAACCCCATATGGCATTTCAGGTTCCAAATTTCTCTGCCTCTGATATCAAGTGACATCATTATTGTGGTAATGATGAAGCTGCTTCTCTACACTACAAAATCTAGATGTACTTTGCTAAGTCTTTGCTGTTAATCAGGAACAAAATTAAGGTTCCTGGGTAAGATATGCCTGGCTTTCCTCTTTTTCTGAGTCAAAGTTCTTTCAACAGGTCCTGAGAGGGACAAGGTCACCTCAACTTCTTCTGAAAAATAAATATTTTTATTGCTCTACATTATGAATATATCTACTGGTAGAGGAAAGAGAGATGAGTCTGCAATGTTATCACAAGTTTTCCTGCTGACCCAGGGAAAGCACATGTGACCCTCGCCCTGTAGCTGCAAGAAGCTTTGATTTAAAATTTTGTTTTAAAATAGATTTGGACAACTGCCTAAGTCTGGATGCTGGTGGCTGTGTTCTGCAACAGAGGGAAAAGAGGGAAAGAAGAAGGAAAGAAGGAGGAAATTGGATTAAAAAGAAACTTCCCCAAACAAACATAGGTGAAATAATTAAATAGAGACCTTGGCAAGCTCCATCTTTAGTGTTATTAGTAAAGAAGGATTTGATAATCCATGCATGTCAGCCAAAGTATAATTAAACTGTGTACCTTTTGTTTAACATCATGGCTTCTTCTGTGAAGGGTAACTTGCTTATTTTCTCCTTTCCACCTTCCCCCCTTCTCTTATGTGGTAAGTTCAGAGTTGGATGTGAAGAGCGAACCAGCTAGAGTTCAGTTTGGCCACTTCCCATCCAGGTGTGATTCAGTGTACCCTTTCAGGGAGGTCACAAAAGCTGACTTAATAAAGGCAAGGCAAATTAAGAAGCACAACAAACTGCTATTGATATATATCCTGTCAAAGAGAACAATAAAAACAAACACTCACTAGGGAGTAACATATCAGTTGGCCTTTGGTTAAGAATTGCTTGAAAAGCAAGCGATTGTCAATTACAGCAGATATATTTCCAAAAGAAGCACCAACATCACACACTTAGAGGCTCTTACTTAGGTAGTAAGTTGAGAAACTTGACACCAGAGGCTGCTGATTTATGCAGGAGGGAAACAAGACTTCCCCAAGTGACAAGTCACATTAAAGCTTCTTCTCTAACTTGGCCTTGAAAAAAAACTTACTAGTCACAGAGCGAACCCGGTCTCCTAACCTGAAGAGATGCAGCATGAGCACAATTTTTACACACACAAAAATTCACAAGACTAACACCCATTTAGTTCCACCCCACTTCCACTGACTTCAGCAGTGCAGGATGAGATCTGCACCTGGGTAATAAGAAAATAACTTAATTTCTTACAACAAGTTACTGTGATATTCTCCAATAGTCTTTCAGGAAGTGCTCACATGTGACAAAAAGGTAAGGTAGATACCACAGGATAGTGATTTCTAAACTCAATTGCCTCCTGTTGGCTAGGAGTTACTGCTCCCCCAGATGTAGCACCTCAACTGACAATAACACCATGGTCGTGCAAAGTAAATGGATAATCTTAAGCCATGCTTTGTACAGAAACTGAACTTTAAAGCACTCAAAGTACTTGCTTATTTAAAAATCATTCACTACTTTTACTGGTTCTGATAAGCTTCTGTGTGAATGGAGCTGTGTCTTCTACTGTTTCAATACATGTTGAATACACCCTTGATGGCAAAGATTGCTAATAACCAGAAGGGAAACAGGATTAAAAGGAAGATATGTACATAGATTAAGACCTGAGCAGCTTTATCATCATTTAAATTGACTTGCTATCTAACACAAGCTCTTAATTTTCAAGCATATACTTTCAGATTGCATTATGGTACTCATTTTAGAAATATTTTAGTCTTTATTAAACAGGCTCAAGCGTTAAAGAAGCTTCTGCCTAACAAAGATGATTGCACTAAGAACTAGCTTGCCTCAGAATAGAAAAACCCTGATGCTGAAGGTTATTTGTGGCCTGAATGTATCTAGTTTCTGTTTCCAAATTTAGGATGTTTCTTCTACTTGATTATAGAACTGACAGTCACCTTTCATTTACTTGTGAACTGAGATAAATTCTACCTCATGAATTAAGCAAATAAATTAGCCTTTGTTAGACTCTTCCTCCATAAGCATTGGTTGCTAATATCCAAGCACATACTATTCAACTGACCATGCCTTGTCAAATTGCTCAGGTCAGGTTTTGTATGTGACTTGGAGTCATCAACATTTTCCCTGTTGACTCTGATAAAGACAAGGCATTTCACTGTAAGAAAAGTTCTAGGGAGCAACAGAAATTATTCAAGCTAACTAGTCTTCTCTTATAACCACTTTTTCAGCTTACCAATTAACTAGCTATTTAATATCACATTTCTGTCTTTCTTTTCAAGAAAAAACCAGAATGTCCAATGCCATTAGGATGACTGAATCATATATCAGACCAACATAGGTATGTTTATTAGCCACATTTACAAATGGACATTACATGTCCATTGTCAAGCTCTGTCACCCATAAAACTATGTCAACTGGCATTAATTAAGTTACCATCAATTATTTGTTTTCTTATTACAACCCACCTCAGCTTTTGTCTGAATTTGCCTCAGGCAGTCTTAGAGTAACTGCTCTGAAGTTCATGATCTGTATCTTTTGCCAGTTTGAATATTGGTACATCATGTATTTTTAGTCCATTGTATCCTACAATTTGGCAAAAATGCTACTTGATCAAAAAATTTTTTAACCGTCCCAGATACATTCTGTGAATTACTGGACTACAATCAAAGCTGTAAATGTATCTTTGTAAATATAACAAATTAAAAGCAGAAATCAAGAGGGACGCATGTCACCACACAGTGCAAAGAATCAATACTAGAATAACATGACTCGAAAGTTTAAAAATATCATGAAGTTCTACTCTCAATATACTGACTCTAACAAAACCTTCTAATAACAGTGTCTGGGCAGGAATCAGAATAGTCCCATCTGAAGTAAACAAAGGTGTGGACAAGTTTCAAAAAATGACCCAGTGGTGACAGGGTCAAAGCCAAGCGCTTTTCGACAAATGGTAAAAATAAAACGTTCAGATGCTTGAAATACTCTTCTCAAATGGGATGATTCAAAAAAATAGCACAACAGCCTAAATCCAAAAGGATACAGTAACTGAGGAGTAATTCCATTTAAAGATAAAAAAATAAAATCAGTAGATTCAGTAAATGGTTATATTTGGAAGTCTTTAATGGCAAATTTTTCCTCTCTGGTAATGAGTTGTTGCAAACCCTCCTCCTAGAGTTGAAACAAACGGGCAGCTTTTTGGTTATGAGATAAAAGCAGCTTTTTGGTTATGAGATAAAAGGACAAAGACGGCCAAGAATTAGCAGAAGAAGGTAGTGAAAGTCTGCTCTGGATCATACGCAGTAGCTGTGCAAGGGATCAAAACCCGATGTCGTGGATTTCTCTGACAGAGTTAGATCAGAAGAAACAATTTCATTCACGGAGTTGACACTCTTGACTCTCAGAAACTAGAGTCCAGGTTTATACTGGCCCTAAGCCTGCTCACCCTAGAGCAAACAAATATGACCCTGAAACAAAATCAGTGCAAAATCAAAACAGAAAGCATGACAAATAACATTTGACTTTGAAAAGTCACAGCAATATTTTGTCATTTATGAAGAATATAAATCTTCCAGTAACTTGCAGTTAATACTCTGAAAGCTTTTTCTGAGCTAGGCTGTGTTCTTGTCCCATTGATAAATTTTGGTTTTATACTTCCTAATCCACTCAGTTGTCCGTATAGAGAAGTCACTATGGTTATCTACATGGGGGAAGACTGTTCATCTGGGTAAAAATTCTTCTCTCAAATACTGCTGACCAATATACCAGAATTGGTAAGGAATATTGAACACAATCCAGTTTGTGAAGAAAGCCATTTTAAAACAAACACATAAACCAGCTATGATTGCATGCATGACATGACAGAATTTTTTCCTCTGTGAAGCAACAGAAGAGATCTGTGTCAGCTGGAGATCCTAAATTTAAATCAAGAAGCATCAGTTTTCAGATATCTACCAACCAAACCCACCCATATCTCAATATTTGTTTGGACTTTTCAATCCACAGTTACATTTGAAAGGAAGAAAGATGCTTATGGAAAGCGGACATACTGAGTTTTAATCCTAGGTCCTGTCTGGGTGAAGTTGGCTGCTTTGCCTCTCATCTTCAACAGAATGTGAAAGTATTTAGAAATGTTTCTTCTGTGTGAGGAAGTCCTTACTTATGTGATTACTGGGTTAAGAGGCACAGATTAATGATTGTAAACTGCTTTGAAATCCTGAGATGAAAAGTATTAAGCAAGAGTGATGATTTTATACTATTTATTATTAGTTTGTTCATGATGATGTCAGCTAATGAGGAAGGAAGTATCCTTAAACTAGACACTCAGATCTGGCAAGGGAGCTTGTATTCTGGCTGCTACAAATTTTCTGTGTCTGTATGATTTAGTTACATGACAGACCCTCATCATCTTCACCACAAAAAAGAAGTGATAATCAGGATGGACATCATATAAAACCAACATCTTTTCTGTAGTACTGAGATAAACAGCAAACCTTGTTGAAAAAAAAAACCACTTTTTTTTGTTTTTTTTTACATGAAGTCTTCCAGTCTAGCATGTTGCCTTCTGTTACTGGGTCCCCAGCCTTTCTGTTTCACTTCTCACATGCAGAAAAAAGGACTCACAAATATATATATTTATGTATATACATATATGTTTTGCCTACTCTTCAGTCACCTGGTTCACATTTCAGCAATGCTCCACAAACTACCTCCTGCCTGCTGGTCAAAGATAAAAGTGCCACGTCTCTCCCTGTGTCATTTCCTCAGTCCTGCTTGCTGCACCTGCGAAACAAAGGGAATTTTCTCACACAGGGAAGGCAGAGAAGTAAAATGAAGGGATACAAATAGACAGAGAAAAAGAGGGGCCCCCAGAATACTTCTTTCCTAGCAATGGGAAAAGGGTTCCAACATTTTCTTCCTTTATTTTTTTTACAAAAGCCTAATACATAGAAGCAGCTGAAGCACTATTAAGTACAATTCTAGTTCTGCAATATTGGCCTCTCTGCAGAAAGGCTCAGGCTCCTGGGGAGCTCTGGGCATGGCAGAGTCACTAGGTGAGGGCTATGTCAGCCTGCCCAACGCCTCCATGTCGCTGCAGCAGGTAACCCACTCAACTCTGCTCCTAGAAAAACTTTATTTCTCCATGATGTAGCCCAGCACATTATGTAAGTAAATATATCTCTCTGTGTATAGCTGCACAGAGGAAATATTTACACTGCTAAGCATTTGGATTATGAAAACATAAATTAGATGAACGCTACTGGAGCAACTGTAAACCATCAGAGTTATGCTGGCCCAAGTATGGTGAGATACACTATATAACATGTACTGTTGTATCACATGCTCTACCTGTGTCAATACTAGGATACTGAACTGTGCTTTTAGGAAAACTATCTTCAGTGAGCACTGGCAACATCTTAATCCCTTTAGTATGGTTCTGATACCCTGATCACCACAATCTAGGGCAGGCTTCTGAAGTAGTTGGATCAGGCTCTAATACTCCTTTAGATCATAATCCTGCAAAGATTTAACATTTCCAAATAAGTTTATCATGTGAGTAGTTAAATGGGATGTTGGAGGATCAGGGTCAGAACTGGAATATTCAACAGATTCCAGCTTTGGTTATATCTATCAATGACACAACAGAAACAAGAAAAAAAGTAGGGTGACCTCATTTTTATTAATATGCAGCATTTGAGGACTTATATATCAGCTTAAATTCATCCTCAACTATTCAGTCCCACCCGCTTCAAAGGATTTTAATCAGCATACAGAACTAAATACATCTGCAAGAGACATGGAACTGGGCTGTAGCAGTCTTTCTCCTAACAGAAATATTCTGCACTCTACTGTGACCCAATATCTGCTTTAATGCTTCCCCCCTCCCCTCAATGTTTCTAAGCTTCTTCTTTTTCTAAAAAAATACTCCCAATCCATCAAGTAGGATATCCACTGGATATCTCAGAGTGCAAATGCTATGAGCCTTTTACCTGTAACACCAACCAAGATAAGGTAAGAAATAGGAGAGCTGAAAGAGAGAAGCTACTCTTTAATTTAAAAGCTAAGCAACGAGTGTTTATAGCCCTCAGCTGATCTAGGCTACCCTGCCCTTGTGATCTCAAACATGTTGGCTGTAGGTTTGGCCTCTTAACTTCTGTGTAAAGCACTGGAAGTTTAATTTGAGGGAAAACAGTTACATTTCTTGAACAAGTTTTGTGTGGTTTTGCAGGAGGGACAAGAAACTGAGCAGAAAAAGAGATGTCTAAACAGAATATATTCTAAAATATCAGGCAGACTACTGATGTGTCAGGTGAGAAGTATTTTCTCAGTCTTTGTTATGTTTCATATGGGAAAATTAAAATTAATCTGATTCTCTGTAAGTGTTTCTACCTGAGGATCTGCTACAGCCTTGCTGTCCTTAGTTTGGCATTTATCATCAGAAAGCCTCTGCCCTGTTACTTACACATTTCTCTCACTGAGATATAATTATAATATTTTAGGAATAAACACTCTTAGAAAAATGAAAATTGTTCTGGAAATAAAAGAGGAGGAAAGGAACTACTTGGATCTGGCAAGTGGTTTACACAATTTATACAAGAAAAATGAATGCCAATTATTGCATATATTTTTAACTTTTTCATTATAAAGAAAATACCCAACAGTGATTACTGCAGATTTTGTAGATGAGGGTACAATTAAGATTCAGATATTACTGGAAGAAAAATTAGGTAACACCAGAGTAGTAATGTAAAATTCATAAATTCAGTGCAAGTATTACATCTACAAAGGAAAAATCTTTAGCATCTTATCAAGATTCTAATTTTGTACATAATCTGTCCTTTATTTATAAAAGAAATCCATCTATTTTATAAATCACATCTGAAAAATATTTTAAGTGGTAACAGTAATATTTGGTATGAAGGAGACTGAAGAAGTTATAACTTCCTATTATATTTTATAGCTCATTTCTAACAGTTGTGTAATGGGTCAACTCTTTTTTTTTTATAGGCTGCAGTGATATGATGCCTGTAAAACTGAGGTTATGAAATGCAAACTATTTTACAACAGCATGTCCCTGCTATCAGAGAGTAGCTTCCACAGCAAATTCACAGCTAAATATGTCTTCTGTGCTTGTATATTGATTTCATTCCTAATAAACAAATGACAGTTCCCCTCTATCATTACAGGATATCTGCTGTAAAATTCAAGGTTTTGAACAAATCTTCACTTGAAAGTAATTTATTAAAAATATTAATCTTAAGGTCTTGAAAGGCTATATAAGTCAGAAATACAGCAGTGTGGCTAAATGCTTAAAGTACGTAAGAATATAATAAAACAATTGTCATTTCTAACTGACATTGTTACAGTTCAAAATCCCTTATGACATGAAATCCTTGCAGTCTTTGTCCGTTATTTTGAACAAGCCTCTAGAAATCACTTTAGACATAAAAAATCAAGGTACTAATTAAAGTATCTTTCTATACTTTCTGACTGAAGAGTCAAGGATCATGCTACCATTATTTACTGAAGAAAACATTGTGTTAATTAGATTAGGTCAGGAAATTTGAATGCTAGTGTATTTGTTTAAAATAAAAGTGACAGAATACAAAAATAGGTGACTGCTTCAAAGACAGACAACAGCTTGGTAAGAAAAAACCCCATCCAAATAAACCATTGAAATTTGGGACTTTTTTTACCATTCTATATCTTATTTGTAATGGTAATTCATTAAAACACAATGTAGGGGTTTCCCAGGAACTGGAGAACAGATCCATTAAGTAGTTCAGATGTTTCCAGTTTAAAAAAACTCATAAGCAGGAGATCATCTGACCAGCCTATAAAAATAGATATAATTTTTATAGTATCTCGCTAAATGCTTAGCCTCATTTCTAGATGTGTTGAAAACTACCAAATGCCTACAACAGCACAATCAGTAACTGTGACTAAATAGTTGTTAAATTTCTAATCCAAAATTCTTTAGTACAGAAGTCCTGTCCTGTTTCTTATCTGCTAAGAAAAAAAAACCAACTGTGTATGAAATACCACCAGTCCCAAGCATTCTAAAATCATGGCTTAGGCCCCATAATTAGAAGTTTTTTCAGACTAAGTGGGCTTTTAATTGGCTTTTCACATACAATTGAACAGGTTATTCAATTCTTTTCTGCAACCACAAAAGCCTGATACATAAGCTGTTCTCATTTTTATTTTAAGGAAAAAAAATCCAGAAGCTGGAACTCAACAAAACCCACCAAAAATCATGAACCATATGATATTGTGAAATCTAGTGATGAGACATATGGAAAAATGTAGTGATACATGATATTTAAAAAGCTGATTATTTATTTTCATCATGGCAGGTCAAATAGACCTATCCAACAATTTTAACATGTATGATAAAAGGGCTTTTTTATCAAAGAAATTCAGGAAAGACTTGCAGGCTAAAAAACAGAGTCCTGAGAGATCAAAAGGAAAAAGAAAACCATTAGTTTGCCTGCAGCAAAGGGAAAACCTAATTTAACTAAACACTCAGGAGAAAGAGCAGCGTGTACATAGCTTGAGAAAGTCCATCAATTTATCGCCTTCTTTTCATCAAATGGTATATGATTGTACATACACGGAAGAGCAATCAGCTGGATTCTGTCCTTAGTTATAATCACATAACGCAGGCATGAGCTACTAGAGCTTAACCAGTGATTGCTCTTTTACCTCTCTGTGTTCAAACACGTTCATTGTTTATGTGGATGTAAAAGACAGCAGCATTTTTTTTTTATTTCTTCCATTGCTGCATCTCAAGCCATTCTTGTAAGACAGATTCAAGGCACTGTGGAGAGAAGAACAACCAATATCGTGGGGATTTTAAATGAGCTCCTTGCTTCCCTGAAAAAATGCTGTAAAGATAAGACATAACTGCTTGGCCCGTAGAGAGAGACTGTAGTCCAGCCTTGTCCTCACACGTAGCCTCCATTCACAACAGGATTTCACAAGAGCGACTGAGGGCAGAGAACAGCCATTGTGTTTCAAAACATTTGCAGAATGTTCAGATGTAATTCTTTGAAGAGGATTTAATTTTCTTAATGAGTCTGAGTAAATCATTAGCCTCCACAATTGCACAGGGAATACTTCAGGAGATTTCATGAGGTGTGCTTGAGTAGAGCAAAACAACACAGACAAAGTCATATTTGTTGAACAGATCTCATAACAAAGAGACCCATTCCTCTAATATTTCTACTGTACAGTGTATTTTTAAACTAATGAACAAACCAAGCACACTGATTAATTTTACTGTACCAGAGACTATATATACAAGTTTTCTTTACAATATAATTAATATTCCTTCTTATATCCTGATTTTACATTAACATGCATATTGAAGTGCCTTTATGTGTGAAATCAAATTAAGGAGTTGCATTGATAAGTGAAAATGTGGAAAAATGGAAATCTTAAGCAAATGCCTTTGAAGCCAGGTCCTTCTTAGCTCTTACTCAGCGTATAACATTTCTTTACTTTCTCTTAGCGACAAAAGATCTGAAGATTATGCTCTGGAACCCAACTGTCACGGTGTCTGGATGAATTGCATTGGCTACAAGTCCACCTATTCTGGAGTCCCAAGAGAAGGGAGCATGATTTAGTCGTGCCATTCTCCACGTGCCTCTCTCTGCCTGACTCACCTTTCTGATACTTTCCCCACCCCAACAGGTCATACTTGCACTCTGCCATCTGCTCAGCTTATCTCAGCAAAACCCACGTCTTGTGCAAGCAGCAGACTCTTGCAATCATTCAGTGGGAAGCAGGAGGCCCATGGGCACAACAGGCACCCGCCATTTTTATTCCTAAAATAGTCTTATCTATGACCCTGTGGTAAAAAATGGCTTTCCTGGGGTTTATTCCTCATTGCCTCCTGCCTGTCAACAAAGAACCCGACCCTTTCAAATCAGCACCAACTTATATGGCAGGGAGCCATAGGAAAGCCAGCACTTCAGGTTAGCACTTCCTTTCCCCTGCTTTAATCTTTATAACCAAATATCACAAAGAATGAAAACAAACTGTGGCTGCAGTCATTGGCGCGTTACACTTTCTGTTCTCACCAGCACATTTTATAGGTCACTCTTAGGCCAATGAAACATAACACTGTGTCCCTTTACTACTTCTCCCTTGACAACCTTTTTAAATTTGAAAACAGGTATCTTCTTCCAAGCTAAATACTTCTAACTACTGAACTTCATAGAAAAAAAAGGTCACAAGCTGACTCATCAACAGCCATAATAAATGTGTTAAACATCCAGGACAGGACATTGGATCCATATAAGTTATATAAATGCCAGGTACAGAGATACTCACCATCCAAGAGAACAGGTGTATGTGTTCTTAAGGTTTACTATGATTTATGAAGTAATAAACACAGCACTCCAGGCCAAAATGTCCTGGGCCTGATCCTCCACTGCTTAGCATACATGTACATCAATATACATCTTCTATACCCCATGCATGGAGCGAGCTTACAAATAAATAAGAGTAGAAGGCAATTATATCCCTTTGTGTGAGGTATAAACACACAACTTTTAGAAGCTGACCTGCCAAGGTGACTGAGAGGACAGTTGTTAAAAAGGGTCTAAGAAACAGTTGTATAGATGCCTTTATCCAAACAAGTTATAATCCAAGCATTCAAAATACAGAAAAAATGTCCTTTGGAGTAACTATTTGGCACCACCAGCTGGATGTTCTAAGGAACTAAGACAGATTTTTACGGCTTAAAACTGGAAATACCAGCAAAGTGGTCTTATGTCAAAGTGGTCCTGTACACTATTTTGTCTCACAGTGTTAGTGTGGAAGGAGCTTGGTCTCACTGCTCCCAGCCACAACAGCAGTATGTACTGGGTAAGTGGCCAAGCGCTGTGTGCAAAGGCAGATGCTCCAATGTTGCAAACGTTGCACTTGGGCAGGTTGCTGTAGCACATTTTTGCTTCCTGCAGGGCTTTTTCTTACATTTGAGTTAGTGGAGAGTGTCAACAGCAACACAGGAGAAGTAAGGGGAAAAGTTCTAGCAGTCCAGATATCACCTCACAGGATTTTATTGCAAAGCCCATCCTAGTCCAGTTGGAGTCTATGACAATCTTGCACTTTTTTACTGTCATAAGTACTTGGCATGTATCACTCCTTAGGAGAGTACACCATGTGAACTAAGTAGGAGGACAACGTATCATTCCACTTTGCCTGCTGGCAGAAAAATCCTGAAAGGATTAAGTTGTGGGTAACAGAATATACTAGGGGTGTGTAACCTAGGTGATGCAAAAACTTTTCTTCTTAATACAGAGCAGCATAAACGAATGCCAATCGCTCAGTAGGGTTCTGCTGTCCTTATCCCCTTGCCCAGGGTGATGAACGGCAAGAAAGGATATTAAAATGACATCCTGTAGATAGGTGTGGCGGTGGCAGGAGATTGTATCTCTACTCCCAATCCTGGAGGTAATACGTCCTTTTGTCTGAAACTAGATACTCCTCTCTCCTTAAAGACAAAGTAGTTCTGTTGCAAGCATAGGAAAGAAAGGGTGAATAACTGCCTGAGATATGAAGTTTCATGTCCAGTGAACTCAAAAGGCATCATCTCTTCCCCTAACAACTTTTTGGACCAAGCAGAGATGGCCCCTAAAGCTCCGCAAAAGTTGTTTCCCCTTCACAGACTGAATTATTGTGCAATGCACACTGGAGGTACAGAGTCCAGCCTTGAGGAAGCAGGTCAAGTGGCACTGTGACGAGGACTGAGGATAGAAAAGGATTAGAGAGGCTGAGTCAGTCATAGTAAGCAATGATTAACTTTAGAGTTCCTCGCTTTTGACATTCAGATCATGTAAAATCATTTACTATTTCAGTGCCAATTAGCCCCAAATCTGGGCCCTTCCCTTCATAACAAGCACCACAAACAAGACAGATCATACCAACAGAATGAAAAGCAAAAGTTGAAAATGAGTAAAAGGTATTCACAATAAGTTCTGCTTCAATAGAAATACTGCTGTAACTATAAACAAATAAACGATAAAATTTGGCACAAGAGGAACGCAAGACTGGAATAGCAGGAATGTTGTAGATCAAGATTAGTGTGCATTGGCAGAGCTATGCAGAGAAACATGCACGGCACCTGTCTCCACAGTGCCTGTCTTGAGCTAATGATGTTAATCTCCTGGTTTCATAACCATGGTATTCAAACATACATTTAAAAATATTACCTTATAGACTGTAGTATCAGGTGTTTTAAGGGAAATGTCACCAAAAAGAAAACCCACATGTACATGTAACAAGCCAGAATAAGGAAGTAATAAATATCTATATATGTGTTCATAGAGAAAGGACCTTACCTATTCTTAGGAGTACATATACATACACACTTGTGAGTAAAACTGTGTTCTATAGGTGTTGATGATAGGATAAGCATTAAAAAATGTGGTAAGAAACATGAGGAATTTTTACAATCCCACTCACCTAAGGTGCTGCTGCATTGTTCCTCTCAGAAACTCTTTTCACCTTCTATATAAATTCCTGGTAGGTCTTGCAGCCTGGATTTAAGACAGAAACACCTAGCCAGGAAGGGATGCTGGAGAATCTGAAGCTTTGCTAACAAGTATCATCAATAGGCATCTGATTAGTTAGATGCCATTACATGATTCAACCACCCTTAAATAGCTATTACACTATATCAGCCACTAATCCTTTCTGAGAAAGACAAGTAAGAAGAAAGCATTAATTGGGTGATCATTACATGACTACTATACTTTCTTTAGGACTGACTGCACTGCAGGTTCTACTGTGCTGTATTCCTTCCTGAAATATCCATCACTAAGCCCTAACTCTAATAGAGTCAAAACTCTTAGTAGTTTTAATGAGTCTAGGAATAAATTTCCTTTTTTTTTTTTGCCAGTTAAGAACAATTCCCTCAAAAAGATAGGAGAGAGAGTAGGTATAGGATTTTGTAGCCATGTCTAAAGTCAGGAGAATACTGTATTTTCACATTGTTCTTGCTTGTTTTGTCTTGAAGACAATAATGACTATTTACAAGCATACCAGCTCTCAAATCCCACTGAACTCCTTCTTACATAAAATATATTCTGAGATAATAAGTGCCTTTAACTGTGGGAAGGGTGTATCAGCCCTGAAAACTTGTCAGTGTTTTTCTTTCCTTTTATAACTCATTCAGAAAATTCCTGGACAAACCAGCAGTGATAATTTAGATTACTGAGGAGTAATGGACTTGGTATTCACTGTAGTGGGAAAAGCAAAACTGTCTATCACTGAAAAGACCATATCAAATGCTGTACATATTTTTAGAATACTCATGTGAAGTCTGAAATAATTTCGGAGATAATAGAAGGTTCCTACTTTTTTTTTTTTTCCTCTCAGGATAACAACAGGTGTGCAACCACCTTAAAAACAGTGGACAGGCAGTGTTCTGGAGCCAGATGAGTGACACCCACTAGAGGGGGATATTTCCATAGGACCTCCTGGTTAGCGCTGGCCTCATCAGTGTTCATCCAGTGCACCTCGACTGCATCAGTACAAGCTCATTTTTCCATTGAATATTCTCAAGTTTTGGGTAGGGTCAGAGTCGGCTTGTCATAAATATTAATTCAGAACAGAACATGCAGTTTGGGACAGCCTAGGGAGACTTTCTCTTTAAAGAGCAGCAGATCCACTTTTTTTTTTTTTTTCCTGAGAAAGAATAGGTGAACATTTGTGCATGCACATGAACACACACATACTCACACATGTTGATGTGTTCAAGAGCCTAAATGGAGCACAGATTCTACTGCTTCTTAGCTGGAGTAAGAGCATCTACGCCCTTTAACAGTTAAGCAACTCAGATCCTCAGATATGCATGACTGGAAATAAATTATTTTTTCAATGGCCGTTATGTGTTTGATATTAGTTAAACATCGTTACAATTGTAAAAATATTTCAGGTATGCTTGAAAATCAGAGACCTTTGATTCCATTTAAACATGTGTTTGTGATGTGCAGAAGACTGCACAATCAGAGACACATATCTAGTGTATTAAACTGTCATCAATTACAGTGAAAAAGACACTAGAATGCATTAATGCTGTTTGCTTTTTGTAATTTCAGTGGTCTGATTTTCCAGGACTCAATAGAAGCTGCAGAGATCAACTAACTGTGGTAATTAACCAGCCACAAGAGGCACTGCTTTTCTTGCCTGATACTCCTAGCATTTTGAAGAGCAATATTCACCTGCAGTTTAAATATTCCATGGCTCACTTTCTCCTGTATGTGTTCAGCTAACACTGATTTGACCATGTGTAAGATACTTTTCTGCAGCTCAGTGTAAGAATCTAGTCATGAAATGGGGTACACAAAGAATAAGGAGTTACAGAAATATTGGACTTTCTGAGGCCCTATTTTAGCTGTCAGCTAAGGACTGGAAATAGTCCTTATTTTCACCATATGTCATACAGGTTTGGGTATCTGCTAGATTCACTAATTTTCTGTTTGCAAGAACATCACATTATTATGCTTTTGAAAGACTGCTGTGTTCTTTTACCAGTATTTCATCTGTGCTTTCTCCACCTTCCAACCTCTCTGGGTTCCTAATGTGCATTATGCAAAATAACCGAAGAGCTGGTTGTTTGGTATTTTTTGAAATCACATACAGTTAAAACAGTCTTTCTGTGAACCTTTCTGTGAACCTCAGGGAAACCAGGTCCTCTATGAACTCCACAGTTCCTGTATGAACTTCATGTACTTCACAGCACAAAGCAGATACCAGAGACTTAGGAAATCATCACACATACCACCGAGCTAAATCACTGTATAAGTGTTATGTTCTTTAACTATTTATTCACTCAACCCTGCAAGCTGGATAAGAACACAGGAACCCACACCTCACTATCAGCAGAGCCACGCTGCTCTTTTGTCTCACCTCTTTTCCATCGGACTGATAACTGTGGATTTCTGCCAGCTGCAAGTAGCTCTTGGCTGACATTTGAGAAATAACTTGGCTGGTGGCTGGGAAAAGTACGTAGAGATGATCCACCAGAACAGATTAACTCCTTGGTCTCTGCTATATTTCTTTGATTCAGCTAGCTTTCCTTTAATTCACAGAATTCAGGAAGGGACCTTAAAGGTCATCCAGTTCCAACCCCCCTGCTATGGGCAGGGACACCTCCCAGCAGACCAGGCTGCCCAAGGCCTCATCCAGCCTGTCCTTGCCCACCTGCAGGGATGGGGCAGCCACAACTTCCCTAGGCAACCTACACCCACCATGTTTCCATGACGGCAATTATAGCAGAGTTTTCTTGCTGTACAGTGACTTCTAATTCCTCCTTTTTGTTGCCCCTGCTGCATGCATTGGTGTAGATGCACTTCTGTTGGGCCATTGATCCTGCCAAATTCCTGTGGGGAATGGTCTTAATTCCTTAATATTAGTTGCGACTCAAATTCTCTGAAGTGCCTTCTCTTTTCCCTCTCCTACTTTGTTTATTCAGAAGTATTTCAAATGGCAAATTAGAGGCATGCATTAGCTAAAGTGGGTAAGATATTGAAAAAACAACCTACATCCCCATCTCATTACTTACATATACCATGAGTTAGAAAACTGATTTTTATCCACAGCTTGCAGTTTTCCTAAAATAAACCAACAGGCAGTAGTTGATGCAAGCTTAAGTCTGGACAACTTTCTAGCATCAGCAATAAACCCAGTGGAAGTGCCAGAAAGAGTTGTCCAAGAGACGCTAACTCAAGTTTTTATCATAAGGCAAGATGTTCTTTGTAAAATCATATTTGCCCAGTCTCTTTGTTTATCAGGAAACTGATATTTCTTCAAACTATAACATCCCATTAACTTAAAAAACCCCATAGTGTATGCAAACTGATGTGGGGAATATCTTATATCTAAGTTTGAGTACACGCCATTGAAAAAAAAAAACAGTGAGAGAATCCATTTAAAAGGCTCTTGATACTTACATGTCATTACATATCCTTTAAAAATGCCTAAATTAATTTCATGCATATGCAATTTTGAGATGCTATCTCAAATATGTAGTGAAAGCCTTCAGAAGACCTAAATGCCATTGATGAAAGCTTGCTATGAAAGAGGCAGACAGAATTAAACAAAAATTACAAATACTTTTTGTACTCTAAACTGGAACATTATAACCATAGTCCAGGAGCTGTGACTGAAGGAACACCATGTCCATGGTTAGGATCCTGGCAGAGGCAGAATGGTAGTACCTAGGAAACAGTTCAGCAGTCTTTACATTAAAGCAATGATGAGTCTGGGCATGGTGCTCAGGGAGTTCAGCCTTGCAGTTCAACAGAGGTTAAAGAATTCCTTAAGTTAAAAAACACTATTGGTTTCCAGTCCTATAGAGCTGAAAAGAGGGTGGTGCACAAGAAGTTGAGAATCTATCCCAAACCAACATAGGAAATTATACAGAGGCAACAGCAAAGGCAGTAATTTCTAATGAATCATTTTTAACTGTCATCTACAACAAAATATTAGTCATTGGAAAATGCTTTGGTTTCAGCTTGGTTGTGTTCCATAATGCAACTATGACTCTCTCGTATCTTTTTATAAAAATGGTAGCATAACATAGTTTGTGTTGTACAACAACAATTCTCATTTTCATAGTTCCTTATCACACAAACACATCTTTATGTTTCCACAGCATTCCTACCACAGAGGGGAGGAGGAAGTAGTTTTAATCAAACAAGTGCAGAGCTTACAACAACTGTTTAGTCTGTCATTTAAAAGCCAATATCACCAGCTGAATAGCTGTAGAGATACTAATCATATCAGATCAATCAGCCCCAGTTCTGACCCAGGCTTATGTCCAGGAATGAGCTCACTGTGCTCCACTGATCAGTCTTCTTCCCACTCCTCCTACCCCAGTTTCTGAAATTTCTGTCCCTGCCAGCCCAAGCCCTGACAGTGAATTTGCAAAGAAAAAGGAAGGCTGTAACTGAAATCAGCACCAAGAGTTCACGTGTTTCTTAGCTTTCATGTCAACACCAGAATATCTCCAATAAAGAACAGGATGCCACACAGGTGAAAATTCATTAATTAATTAGGGAGTAGAGCAAGTGTGTAACACTAATGTTATGGCCTCTAGTTTAATGGCATGCTTTTTGTGTCTAACATAGGCTCCAAGCAGAGCAGCCAGGAGAAAGAAAGCAGAGCTAATTTAGCACAGGCACGTACAGGAATGACGGACCAGTCCATAGAAACTTCTCTATGCTGACAAAAATCTTGAGTGGTAATTGCTTAAAAAAAAAATAATAATAAAATCAGAATAACATAGCTGCAAAAACAGATAACTTACAATGAAATCCTTTTCCTTCAAAGGCTGACACAGGTGCAGGTATGCAAATACATACAAATCCACTCACTTACGTGAATTATGCTGGAAAGAAACATAATCATGTTAAAAACTCAGAGGAAACCTCTGCTTTGTGCAGTGTATAATTTTACTAAAGTATATTAAAGCCTTGAGATAGATGGCCTATTAACCAATCTTTTGTCCTAAACAATGGCAACGCTGTAGCCTTCTGGGAAATGAGACATGGGCCTGTCCCTTGCCAAATCTGTGTCACATATGTATCATAGAGGGGATGAAAAATGTAGCATAATCAGAAATTGTGCTTTGCTTTTGCAGAACTTGACAGAACAAAAACATTGTGAAAGTATTTATATGACTAGAGGCTTGGGAGCAGTTCATCAGAGATATAAGAAAGGATGCAGTCTTGTGAAATATAGAAGCTGAAGTATAAGTGTTTTATTCCAGCTAAGTAACAGTAACACCTTCCTAGTCAACTCCTGGCTACAGGGCTGCCTGCCATAGGCTGTGTGAGTCTAGAAAAGAAGTGAAAATTCAACTAGCAGATCACTAGGCAGTTGCCTTGAAATATGTAAGGGTGTGAAAATCATTATTGTAAAATAGAGCAAGATTCTTTGCATACTCAGTGGACTCTCTGTTCTGATAAGGAGAAAACAAACTTCTTCCTGGTGCATTTGCCTCATTGTTTTTCTTCAAGAATTATCTACAGCAACATATGTTTTCATGACATAGATAAAATCAAATTATTGTGTAATATGGTCCAGTTTAAAGGTTACCTAAATCCAAACAAGTGAAACCTCTTTTTATTTCCTTCCACAATTTTGTTCCAGAGTAGAGATGTTAGCAAACAAAATTCTCAACACAGAACAGAATTATTTCAAGCTCCTATAGGGCTGTGCCCTCACTATTTGTTACAGCACTGCAGGAATTGTTTTCTGCCATTGCTGCCTTACCAGCCAGTGAACTTACAGGGATCTGTGGAGCTGTCAGCCCTCTTTGCAGATGCTAAACTCCTTGCTGTCTCGGGACAGTCTCTTCACAGTCATTAGTCTACACTGCTGTTGGAAGGACAATTAAAAAAGAGCTAGCAAAAATCTCTCATTTTTTTAAAAGCAAAAATTCAAGGTAAGTGTAGGAAACTTCTGACATGAGATGGAGGTGTATTAAAACAGAAATAAAAAGTATACTCTTAGAAGACTACACACTTCCAAAAGTGTGAGAAGTCACATCATTAAAAAAACTGAAGATCTTTGAATGTGAAAAGAATGTGATTTGAGTAACTCACTTATTCCAAGCAAGCCCATGATGCAGATGAGTCCTCATTGCACAAGCTCTCTATAGCCGTCTCACCTCTGGTCTGCCCCCGTGTCTCACCTCCCTAAAGCATGATGCAGAAAGTTACCAGGACTTGCTTTGCTGCAGGCTGACAACCACGTTGACTCATTAGTTTATTTTAAGATATGACTTGGTATGCCTGTGTTCCAAACAGTCATTGATTGTCTGGCTCTGTCAGAAACAGCATTAATGTTCTGTCAGTTCCTCCAGATTCTGTCTTTGGTACTTTGCGCAAATGGTAATTTACTTTATCTATTCATTGATTCATTTGGGGCATATTATAGGTATTTCTTCCTCTCTCACATAAGACTCTGTTAAAGTGGGCATCGTTAATGCTTCTGAGAAATTCTTGATGAATTTTAGTTGGAATCTGTATATTCTCTTCTTTCAATAATTTCTTTCTTTCCACAAGTTGTACTTCTGATTCCAGTTGTCCCCTACAGCTAATGAAAATGTTGTCTTTCTGCAGGTATTTTGATTTTATTGTTTTTAATTTGTTTCAATCTTAGTCACATCATCCTTTATAATCTCTGACAGCCTGCTTCGAAATGATAAATGTGGCGATATGAAGTAAACATCTTCCAACTCCTCTTTTTTTCCCTATCTTTGCACAGTATAAGATCAGCAACAGGAAAATATCTTCAGGGCTTGCATCTTCCAAGAAAGACATTTTTGTAGATAGTAGACTAAGTGCAAAAGCAAAATGCTTGTCAATAATGCTTTTAACAGTCAATCATCCTTTTCAACTGTTGCTGTGCATCCACAAATCTACTGATAACGTTTATGCACCTGGCAACAACAGCAGAGCTCTCCTCCACTCGAGCTGCTTTGGCATCACCACTCTGACATGCCTTGCAGCTGCAGTGTTGCACCATCTGCTGTTTGTAAAGCATCTCCTTTTAGTGCTTATTTGTAGTTTCAGGTGATCCATTTTAGCAGCATTTTATGGCCAATGACAGCCTTTGTGTTCTGCGACGTCTTGTCCCAGTTGCTTTCATGGTACCACTCACTGTTTATTTTCACAATTCTTGTAGCAATGCAGCAATTCTTGTTGCCATTGCTGTGCATATGGCACTTTTCTAGCACATTTTGCCTCTCCTTTGGGTCATTTCTGACTCTAATGTCACCTAGACAGGGCTGGCAGCTCCTGCTCCTAACATGTGATCACAAGAATATATTTGCATTCCAGAAAACAGTACCACTCTGGCCCATTTGCATTTAAGTGCTTGAAAATAACTAGCAAAACAAAGCACTTGCTGTAATTTTTGTAGTTTGGTCATTGCCTCTGCTCCCAGATACTTTCTGATTCTTAAATAACATAGGATTCAGGTTTCATCAAAAGCAGAATCCTCCTCATATTGAAGCACACAGAGTATTTGATTTTTTTAAAAATCAAGATGCTTATTAAATCATTTCCGTATAGATGACCAATTCTGTTATTGTACTAGGTTTATGTTTTATTTTGTAAACAATACAAATTTAGTTTCAAAATCTGCAAGACATATCACCATCCTTTACCCCAAATTTTAAAATATACTGAATTTTAAAGAAAATAGTTTAAAAATATTTATGCATCCGTGACAATTTTGTATTAAAGCTAATTAATCTCAACAGTCCAAATACATTGCAGATAGTGTTAATTTGCAGAGGGATATGCAGCAGTATTTTTTTCAAATGGCATTCAATGTGGATTATCAACTTTACGCTTCATATTTCAATAGGAATATAAGTAAGAGTCTTGCCAGAAGAATATTGGGAAAAAAGCTAGAAAATAGCAGCTGAATACACATTCAACACAGCATGCTGGCTTGAGTTCTCTTATCTTATCTGAGAAAGCACATCTCAGGATATTTATGAATGTATTGCCAGCTCTTGCAATTATTTGTCGCAGTTTTTGCAAGAGGGTGGAGCCAGTGATGCCAGAACTGATGCCTTCTCCAAAATGCCACCTTTTAGTGGAATCTCAGTCTGATGTCTCCCATGGTTGGGGATGAGCAGCAACCGAAACAGGAGAGAGGCAGATCTCTCCATTGAGCAGCAGGCAGGCAAAGGGTGCGGGAGGAGATGCAGACAGGGAGGGACAGAGGGATGGTGTCTCCCAAGTCTTAATGGTCTCTGAGTGGGCTACCAGGGTCTGCTGTCTTTTCCTTTCCCTTCGCTGCTCCTGTGTTCTCAAATTTAAGTGAGAACAGGAGTCGGTGATGATCAATTCTCACCAGAAAAGAAAAACTTCAAGAGAAATTGAGTGAGCTGGTTTCCATAGAGGAATCCTTGTGTTGGCTTTGGCAACAACATTCAAAGCAGATGATGTGGGGAAAGTGAGCTAAAGGAAAAAAAAAACCAACCCATGAACAAAATGGACCATATAATGATTCACAAACTCAAGTAAAGCAAGATGAAGGGAGTACCTATTTTTCTTAATTAAATCATTTTCTTCATTCGGAATCCTTCAATGGCTTTCTATTATGTACTTTAATAAAGACCATATACAAGTTAATTAATAATGTATTGATGACTTAGTATTTGCACCAGCAACTTCAAAGATACAGTCAGCATTAAATACTGACTAGTCCCAGTTTGGGCTAACGGATTAGAGTATCTTTAATTTATGAGCTCTAAAAGTCAGTTCTTTCCAAATGAAGGCTTCATATGTTTTTGTAGCCTCAGGGAAGCAGACAGCTCTGAATGGCAAACCTTTATTGTGGGATTTCAGTTCTCTTCTACTTCATACACAATCTTCACCATAACAACCACTGAAAATTGTGTGGCATGAAACAGTAAAAAAAAAAAAAAATAAGACACTAATAGCCATCCTTGATGGAATACTGTTTCAAGTAAACTTCAATTCCATAATGGAAAGATGGGAAAGATGTACAAAATACCACTATTCAGAATGGTAGGCAATTTTATAACCAGAAATATTACAGCTATTCCTCTTACATGGATGGAAATCTGCTAAAATCTGTGAGTATAAAGTACAATGCCCAATTTTAACTCAACTTCTGTTGTATCTTTTGTGAAATAAATAAATCATAATGCCCTGTGATGTTAAATACACAGACATATGTTCATAAGATATATTTAGCATAGGAAATAGAAAATCAGAATATAAAAATGACTGAATTTCTTAAAAGGTTTTTTACATTGTTTGTATTTTTCTTTAGTTTGAAATCACAATGACATTAAACTAAGTTTTAACTACAAACTAAACCAGAAAAATTGAATAATGATGCTCACTCATACTGTACTATTTAGAGAAAGTAGAAATCAAGTGGATAATGTCTAGATACATTACAGAAGACCTTGTAAGATGTTAATCAATTATATCTGATGGTTTTGATGGTGTCTTAACATAAAGTTTTGTATTTCTCTTGCCTTCATAAATGTTTAAGATAAATGCCTAAACACCATGTAGCATAACATTGACATAACTTCACTGAAGGGAAGATTAATTAAGAGGAAAGATTGGATTGTATGTATGATTAGGCAAGTCCTTAGACAACCTGCTGGCTGGTGAGTCATCTATGAAATGGTTGCTGTCCAGCTGCAAACTTCATGTGCATTTTGTTATTGATTACTTGCTTATCATTTTGAGAAACACTCGAGGAACAAATGGTTGTGTGACCTTGAGGGGATTTCTTGAATGCCTAGAACCTGCAAGATTGCCACAGATGGCTGATACATGTTACGTAATGTTTTCCTAACACAGTTTTTATATTTGGGCTTCTTGGTAGAGCAAGTTTAAGTAATAGCACAAAGCAGAAAACTGGCCAACATGGGACATGCATTCTTGGCCAAGGGATGAAGATATTTTTAATCTAATACACATTAGTTTCCCTGTATCTGTTAAAGAAAGAGGCAAGCAAACATTTTTTTCCCTCAAATTAAATGTCTCTTTTTGTGTATTATATGTATCAGTTCTGCATTTCTCACTATGAATTTGATTCTTTCTTCCCCAATGACCTTTATTTTATGCAAGCACATTTTCTATTTTCTATCTCCTTTAAACTAGCTTCAGGTTTCCCTTCCCCCTCATCATTTACTTTTCTGATTTAGCTTTTTTGTTTCCCTGGTAAAGCTTCACTGTTTTGTCCATGTGACTTACTTTCACACAATCACTCCCAAATGCTTTTTCTCTGCAGCCCTCCCTTTACACTGCTTCTCTCTTCCCACATCCCAAACCATTCTTCTCATTATCACTTCAAAAAACCTCCTTGATACTCTAGCTTTTATCTTTTCAGTTCTCCTTGTATAAGTCCCTGTCTACCTTACTTCATCCCATTTCATCTCTTACTATATTTGGTTCCCTCTCTTGGAGGCACCTTCTTCATGAGTTACTGTTGGCCCCATTTCACAGTAGCTCTTTGACCATTTCTTGATTCTTTTGTTCCAGCTCTCATATATGCAAGTTATGTTTACCTACAGTACAATTTCTAGAAGTAAAATAGGGGAACTGGAGCTAGGGGATGAGTTCAGTACCAAGACTTCATGCTATGAAGTGTTGAAGCTAGTAGGACTGGTCATCAAATAATGCTATGGAATAGACATCCAAATTTGACTCTAGGATGGCTCTTCTCTACCAATATCACATCTAAGCAAAAGGGGACCTCCTTCCCTATACTATCCAGGCAAGATGACTCTACAGTTGCTTGGAAGGATCCTCCCTGATCATGAAAGAATGGCTTAGCATGTGTTAATACCCAGCCCTCTTGGTTTTTGGAACTGTTATCAACAAAGCTATTAACTACCTATCATCTACTACAAACTGAACAAAGAAAAACTTTCAGTCAATACTTATGGACCTGAAATATGCTCTAAAAAAGATCAGGAGATTGAGGTTCTGTATTTCACTCTCAGTTTTCTTAACCAGTAAGGCTGAAGAACATGAAATACTATGACAGTCCTCATGAAAGTAGTTGCAGCTATGGACCATCAGTTGACAATCTCCTCCCTCCTTAACAAAAACATATGTGCACACTTCCGTACAAAAGAATTTATATTTTCATTTATCAGACAATATTTCACATCCTGGATAGTAAGAATAATTTGGCATGCAGAAGTTTTAAAGCACAATTTGATTGTATGAATGTACATAGACAATACATTTAAGCAGCAAGATTACCACCCATGGACTCACGCATTACAAATAGAAATAAATAGTTTCTTATAACTGTCAGCAACTTATTGCAACAGTTCATTATTTTCAAACACAATCAATGGCTTGGAATAGCATTTGAAGTGTCTAGAATATACTAGAATATAGCCTATGTACGTAATGTGCACTTGTGATTGCAGAAATGAGTCCTTACCAGGCTTTTCAGTTTGTGTGAGTCAAAGCAAATTCAATATGCTGTATTTCTGGAAAGCAGATATATTTCAAAGGTTTCATCTGGTTTCTTGTTGTCATAGCTGTAATAATCTGTGGTAGGTGACTCACTGCTCCATCCATTCTGGTTGTGAGTATCTGAGGAAATACAAGGTACACTAGAAAAATAGGCATTGTTGATGAGTGAGGTCTTCACCAGTTGAAACCTGGACTACCTCAAAAGAAAAATACAGTCCACAAAGCAATAAAAATGAGATTCAAGCACTTTCATATTTCAAATACATAGCTGCTATCTTGCTAAATAATGTACCATTGAAACCAAACAATATTTGAAATTGCATGATTCTGGCTTTCCTGAGTAAAGTACAGCTGCCACATGACGACTCTGTTTAAAAAGATTGCCAAGGATTTTCTTTGTGCTGATAGGTTAATATTTCATAAGTTCTTGGCATAAGATAATCTAGCTTCTACAAAATTTTATGATCATTCATGAGCTAGCCCAAAAGGAGATAATAGAGCTCCACTCTAAACTCTGCAGCTATGAAGAAGCTAATATAAATCCCTTTCTTCCTTAAAAAAATAAAACTAGGCAAACCACAAATCTCTTCTTGAATCTGTTAAATAAAGGCCCACAAGATGTTCACCTACACCTGAAAGTTACTCTCGTTCTACAATGCACTAAGTTAAATATAATAACTTTTCATAATCAAATCTATGTGTGATACTCTTGCTTTTCTTAAACATGGTCTTACTACTTTGTGATTTAATCAACTTAGTGAGCAAGACAAGCTATACTAGAATGAGGCACAATTATTCCAAAAAAGTACTAAATTAGGAATTTTTCAGGACCCATAATTCCAGAAAAACTCTGTCTGTTGATATCCCTCTCATTGCACTCAGGTTTCTCCTGTTAGCATTTCAGTGTCCTTAACTTCTAGTTACTTGAGCAAGACCCAACAAAACTATGATCCTGAAATAGTTCTGCTCTAATTGCTGCAAAGTCTCTAATTCTTTTCTGAATGTTTCCTGATGTTCCTACATCTCCGACTGAGCTTTAAAAGTCTCCATATGTTTATGTGTATGTTTAACACATAAAAATGATCTGAAAGCTAAAGACTGAGCTGACTCAGCAAAATAACTTTTTTTCTTTTATACTCACAGTTATTCAGTCCTACCAGTTGCAAGTTTCCATACTGTAAAACTGCAACTCAGAGCTTTTTTAAGTCCAAGCAACCTGATAAAACAAATGACCAGAACAGAGAGTAGACAATCAATACTGTTACGACATCTTGATTTGTCTAGATCAAGGTGGGTAACATCCCATGGAAAAACCCTAACTGATACTGTCCTAATAAAGCCAAGTTTCACTGGGGAATAAAACTTATTGCTGACATGCTAAACAATATTTTTCAAAACTGTAGTACAGATACATGAATTTATCTGAGGACATAAGCATTCTGTTTGTCACTTGTTATTCTGCTTTGTCATATAGCTGTGCTGAATTTTATTTGCCCTTGGCTGCCTGTCACACTGGCCTTTCAAGCGTTGGTAGGAGGGATTCATTGCCACAACACAGTCTCCTGTGTGGCACCAGCTATGATCTCCCATTGACCACTCGTCACTGAACTGGGGCAAAGCGATCATGAGATGATAGAGTTCTCGGCGCAGGGTGAGATGAAGAAGGTGGAGGTTAGCAGAACAGTCGCCCTCAACTTTCAGAATTGGCCAGCTTTTCTGTGAGCCTCATACCAAAACCATCAAAAGCCACAAGTCCCAAACTGGTACTTTGGTGCAGGTGTCCTGCATTTTTGAGGAGTAAGGGAAAGGAGTGCCATGAGGAGTAAGAGGACTAATTCACACTGAAGGTAATAGGGTCAGCCCAACAGCAGGGCAATCCTTTGGCAATATCAGCCTCAGCAGCCCTCCCAGCCTGACTCCAGCCATGCGGTACAGCTTCTGCAGGGAAATTCACATGAACAGCGAAGACAAAAACAGCTTAAAATGGTAGAAAGCGCAAACCTCACTGGTGTTACTTCCCTCTCTTAACTCTGCTCTCTCCCTCTTACGGTCTCCTTTCCCTTTCAGCAGGGAATTTAGGCTTTCGGTTTCTGGAATTTTTGCCTGCTGGTGATAGATTTTGTCTTTGTTATGTAGCTGTTTGATGTTGCTTATACTTACATATTTTGGAAGGCTGCCTTTTCTTTTCATATTATATGTCATACATTAGCCAGACATCTTGCCATTCCTTTTTTCTGCCGCTAACTAACTGATTGATTGTTCGTTGTATAATTCGAAAGGGAAAAGAACTCTATTAATTAATTGATAAATGAACATGGAAAATAACAGATGTCTGAAACACAGAAAACAGAATATAATGTACTGGCTTTAAACGAATAAACAATGTGTGGGAAAAACTAAATCAAACTTGCACAACTCCCTAACCCGCTGCTTTCAGGAACATACTCTTTTGTCTCAAAACTCATCCAACCAGAAGGTGGCTTCTATTCTCCAGAATCACTGATTCAGATGATGTCTGCCTTTGACAGGAGCGCATTCACCATGACGGGGGGCCACTTTTGCCACAAATCCACCTTAAGGGCTGACCTTAGCCTTCCTAATTATTTTTTATGCACTCTCTCTGGGATATACTTTTCCTAACTATGTTTTCTGTTATTTTTTCCAGTTTATTATGTTATTTCTAAATTAATGTCTAAGAATAAGCTTTATCTTGACAAAAAGATCATACATGGTTTTGTGCAATGTAGTGCAGCTCCCTCAGCTGCTCCTCATAACACTTGTTCTCCAGCCCCTTCACCAGCTTCATTGCTCCTCTCTGCACCTGCTCCGGCACCTCAATGTCTTTCTTGTAATGAGGGGCCCAATGAAGAGCGTGGGAAAACAGTATTTGAAAAAAAAAAAAACAAACCACGCTATAAAAACCACACTATCAGAGGGACTATCAGAGGGGCAGATTTAGACTAGATATAACTCCCTACAACTACCTGAAAAGAGGTTGTGGAGAGGAGAGTGCTGGCCTCTTCTCCCAAGTGACACGGGCAGGACAAGAGGGAATGGCCTCAAACTCCACCAGGGGAGGCTTAGGCTGAACATTAGGAAAAAAAAAAATCACAGAAAGTGTCATTGGGCACTGGAACAGGCTGCCCAGGGTGGGGGTTGAATCACCTTCCCTGGAGGTGTTTAAGACACTGGTGGACGAGGTGCTGAGGGGCATGGGTTAGTGTTTGATAGGAATGGTTGGACTCAATGATCCAGTGGGTCTCTTCCAACCTGATGATTCTATGATTCTATGATTCTATGATTCTATGAGGAGGAAATTCTTCACAATGAGGATGGTGAGGCCCTGGCCCAGGTTACCCAGGGAAGCTGCGGCTGCTCCATCCCTGGAGGTGTTCAAGGCCAGGTTGGATGGGGCCTTGGGCAGCCTGATCCAGTGGGAGGTGTCCCTGCCCATGGCAAGGGGTTGGAATTAGATGATCTTTAAGGTCCCTTCCAACCCAAACTATTCTATGTTTCTACAGTTCTATTTTGCTACAACAGTTTTCATATCTAAGCAGTTACAGAAGCTAGCACGAAGTTCACAGTAGGGAAGCAGAGGAACAATCTGTCTAGAGTGATTGATCACGAGACATTCCTGACGAAAGTGGGATCGCTTAGCCTGGAGAAGAGGAGGCTGAGGGGAGACCTCATCGCTCTCTCCAGCTCCCTGAGAAGAGGCGATTCTACAGCGTTGTGGCCAACAGTCAAAAAATACAGTTTCTTGGATGAAAGCTCTGCTTCAGCCTCGAACGCAACACCCCACCTCCTGCCGGAGGAACTCCTCTCGGTGCGGCCTGGCCCCTCCCGAGGCGGGGCCCGTGCGGCTCTGCAGCGGGCGGGATGCGGCGGTGGCTGCTGCTGGCGGCGCTGCTGGCGGCGGGCGGCGGGCGGCGGGCCCCCAGCCTGGGCGAGATGCTGCGGGAGGTGGAGGCGCTGATGGAGGACACGCAGCACAAGCTGCGGCACGCCGTGCAAGAGGTGAGGGGCGGGGGGGCCTTCCTCCCTTCATCCTCCCTTCATCCTCCCCTCTTCCTCCCTTCATCTTCCCTTCTTCCTCCTCTCTTCTTCCTCTCTTCCTCCTCTCTTCCTCTCCTCTTCCCCTCCTCTTCCCCTTCACCTTCCTCCTTTCTTCCTCCCCTCTTCCTCCCTCCCTCCCTCCCTCCCTCCTTCCTACCTTACTCCCTCCTTTCCTCCTTCCTTTTCTTCTTCCTTTCCTCTCTACCTATTTCCTCCCTCCTTTCCTCCTTTCTTTCCTCCCTCCCTTCCTCCCTCCTTTCGTAGCTACATCTCTCTCTCCCTTCCTCCCTCCCTCCCTCCCTCTCTCCCTTCATCTTTCCCTTCCTCCCTCCCTCCCTTCATCCCTCCTTTCTTCAATCACTTTCTCCCTCCTTTCCTCCCTCCCTTCTTCCCTCCCTTCTTCCCTCCCTTCATCTCTTCTTTCCTCCTTTCTTCCCTCCTTTTCTTCTTCCTTTACTCCCTCCATCCCTCCTTTCTGCATTCACTTTCTCCCTCCTTTCCTCTTTCCCTTCTTCCCTCCCTTCATCCCTTCTTTCCTCCTTCTTTCTTCCCTCCTTTCCTCCCTCCCTTCATCCCTTCTTCCCTCCCTCCCTTCATCCCTTCTTCCCTCCCTTTTTCCTTCCCTGTCCTGCTTGCTTTCCAACCTGCTTTCCTCCCTCCCTTCATCCCTTCTTCCCTCCCTACCTTTTTCCTTCCCTATCCTGCTTGCTTTCCTCCCTCTTTTCCTCTCTCCCTTCATTTCTCCTCTTCTCCCTCCCTTCATCCCTCTTTTCCTGCCTCCCTTCTTCCCCCTTTCCTCCTTCCTTTTCTCCCTCCCTCCTTTCCTTCCTCCCCACCATGTCCAGGGGTTCCTGTCATTAGCTGCCCCTCTGCACAAAGCAAGCTGTGAGGAGCTGCTGCCCGAGGCCATGGATCGCACAAATCCTATCGATACCGAGAATGCTGGCAAATAAAATCTCTAGGTCTCATTTTGGAGTTTTAGAGAGCAAGCACCCTTTATCAGACCTGGGCAACGGGAGGGAGCGATCTCCATCAATTGTGTGCCATGAGACATGAGCTGGTTACAGAATATGTTTCCCACTTACATGTATATGTATAAATTTTCCCAGAAATCTTATGCATAGTCTATTACTTTTCCAGGACTAATTTTAGTGTTAATATCAACTTCACAGTAGTCTAATCTCTTGCTGGTTTGGAGCTTTGGAGCCAGCTCTGCCTGAGACAGGGAAAGGCTGCAAAGAGAGGTGATTACAGAAGAGACATCTGTTCATCACAGATCACACTGAACACAAGGCGTTATCATCTCCAAAGAATGAGCAGTGTCTGGAAAAACACTGTCTGAAAGAATACGTGCTATCAGAGGGACCTTCCGTTTAACTTTCAAAAAATACAATTACTTAGATGAAATTTAACTCCACTTTAGCTTAAATAAAAAATATTCCACTTTTTTTGTAGTAGTAATACTACTTGTATCAGCACCAGAGTGGTGCCCACCAACCCAGTGCCACTGGGGAGGTGTGAGGGCACTGGTGTGGCTGCCTGATGGGAGGGAAGGGCTCTCCTCTCCTCTGGGGCTGTTTTTTCCCCCTGTTCAGGCTTCCCCTGCCACCTCTGCTGCCTTCTGCTGCTGTGGGTGCTCAGGGCTCTCCATGTGTGAGCATTGTGACACCAGGAATTGCACTGGAAGACCACCCTCTGGCAGCAATGCAGGCAGATCGTGAGGCAAAAAACACGGGCAAATACTCCATCTGAAACCTAAAGTGAGACCAAAATAGTACGTGGCAAGGGGAGGAGTGAAGGGTGATTTTATTGTCTTTGTATAGCCGGAACTAAGACACTAGCTGTAATCCCAAACCAGGATGCAAAGGTGTAAAACAGTCCTGAAAACGCACGTGGAGATGTGGCGTACTTTTGATGGGATTTCATGTCATCATCTCAAATTCCTTGCCCAGAACCGTACAGCCAGGAGCTGATCCAGACCCCAGGCCATTGTCTTATATCACTTTCAAAACGTGTTGTTGCTGCATTCCCTGTACTTCTGCACATTGTTCCCCTTCATGTTAAGAATCTTCTTTCCAAATTCTCTTTTCCTCTCATAACATACATAGTCTGTAAAGAATCTTTTACTTACAACCCACTGGGGACCAGACCATTGTTTACTGTAATTAGATAATTTCTGAACTTGTACCGTCATCCTAACAGTTGCTGAGATCTACCTGTATCATCCACTTAATTCAGACTGCAAACCCATTGTGATGAACTTTTTTTAAAGTATTCTTTATAATGCTGAAAATATGCTTAGTTAAATAAGGATGCAGTAAAAATTTCTGCCTGCTTTACTCTTCCTATAATCAGGTTTGGATTGAGGAATGGTCTCAATGCAGTGCAAAATATGGTTTGCCTGAGATGCATCTTAGCAGATAAATGCTTTGCACTTAAAAAAGTTTGCAGCTGTTGTTTAAAATAAACAGACACACCAGAAAGAGAAATTTTGTCTTGGAAAAAATTCTGTTGTTCAGCCTGGCTGAACTTGCAGCCTCCGAGCTCTATTACAGCAGTCGCAAATAACAAAGGGACATGGCTTACTCAGAGTTCACGTTGTTTACAAGACTCATACCTTCTTGCTGAGCTTACTCTTTTCTGAATCAGAAAGTGCTACTTTTCTGTATTAAGTCTTCATATGGCAAGGACAGCAGGAAATGAAATAGAGAATGAAAGTCTGGATGTGTGAATCTTGGTCTACAGTGCTGTTTCTGTTAACTTCAAGGAGCTTTGACTATGGCACTCTGTCCTGCCAGAATATTTTCCCGTCTTTGTCAGATGGGGAAGTCTGTCTCAAGTGTTTAGTGGTTTTCTGGGAAAAATAAAAAGCCGGGCTCTTGGCTGGCATCAGCCTGTGCAGATACCAGGTTGTCACTTCACAGAGTTTTTCCTCACAGGGACTGATTTTGGCTTAAATAGTTCATATGTCAAGGGTTTAGCACTCCAGTGTTTCTCTAGTCCATTGAAAGAATTGCTATGGTCACTGAAGAGCTGGGTAAGTGTTCCTATACAGGGGTATCTGTACTAACAGCATCACATAATTAAACAGGGTGTTGCTGAGGGTTGCTTGTTCTCTTTTGTGTAATCGGTACTAATTTTCAGCTGGTTTATTTAAATTTGGCAGATGGAAGCTGAAGAGGAAGGGGCAAAAAAACTGTCAGAAATAAACTTTAAAAACTTGCCCCCCAACTACCATAACGAGTCCAACACGGAAACCAGAATTGGCAATAAAACTGTTCAGACTCATCAAGAAATTGATAAGGTATGAGAAAACATGTATAGCGAACTGCTGGCACTTACACAACCTTTTCTTAGAAACCAAAAACATTTTGCATGTTTGGGGGAGAAGTAAAACCATTTGGAGCACAAACTTTCCTAATGGTAATTACTTCGGGGTTTTATTGTATCTTGCTTGCTTGCCTAATTACTATGTAGGGGCATATAGCATAAAAGGTTAATGCGGAATAATAATTTATTTTTAAAAAGATGCCTGCTAAACATAGAACATAGGTACAGCTATTACATGGGTCATAAAAGAATTTTGTTCTTCTTTTGCTGTATCAGGCTACAGACAACAAAACTGGATCAACATTTTTTTCTGAGACATTCATTACATCCATAAAAGATGGAGAAAACAAAAGAAATCATGTAAGTGAATACATTTTTTTTCCTTTTGAAAATTAAACAAGTATTTAGGGTTCATCATTCAGAAGGTGGTGGTATAGTTCCCCAAGTAAAATTTCTGAATGCTTTAAACCCACAAGGCCATTAGGGATGAAGAGTAAAAATGCTTTTGTTTCTGTCTTTTAAAATTAATTTAATTTAGGAATATTATATTATTAACTAGAAGCAGAATTTCAATGTTGTGGCTAACTGAAATGGTTGATGTGAATATTCAGTTTGTCTGTTAAATGTAAATATTGTACTCAAACAGCAAAGATAGTTACACAGCCCTTTCCAGTGAGTGTGAATATACCCTCGTTATAACAGTGCTTCATATATGTCCTCTCTGTGCTTTTGAGTCACATAAAAAATTGCTTTTTAGACTTCTAACACTAGAAAATAAACTCCATACTGTCTATCATGAAGAGTCTATAGGACAATATATGTTTGCTTTTCAATCTAACTTAGTGATGGATAACAGATTGCAAAATGACCCTTTGGGGAGGGGGAGAGAGGCAGGACAATAAATCCCCTTCCCCTCTGGAAATAGGTACTTAAGGATGCTCAAAGAAATTTAGAAGATTAAGAATATTCTTTACCTGAGTCTTGGAAACACAGGTGCTTTTGCTAAACATGAATAGTCCCATGAGAAATTCAGCACATGCCGCTACATAGTACAACAGTTAGGTTTTCTTTGGTTATAATCTTACCAAAATCTGCATTTTTAATGCTTTTACTAAGATAGGATTTGACAGTTTTTCCTCTGATAGCTGGCTTCATCCAACAAGTAGTTTGTGGTGTAATTTAGTTTAACATGCCTTGGCTTTTCTTCAAGCAACTTTCTTCCAGTTCTTTCACAGAAGAAGCTCTTAAACTATTTTCTGTCATTAAAAAAAAAAAAAGGGAAAAAATGATGTTGGCAATTCCTATTTTTAGTAGGTGTAAAACCTGAAATTACTGCATCTTTTCTGCTTTTATTCTCTAAGTTTTCCCTCTTCCAGCTCATATTTTCATACTGCTATTAAAGTTGAGAATGGGATGTAGCAAAATAGAGTTGATTGTATGTGCTACACTTCTATCTTCTTTACTATTTGGCAAAGCTTATATATTTGGCAGTAAGTCAAGGTACAAAATAAATTGCAACTACAGCTTGCTTTTTTACAAAGTTTTAACATATTCTACAGTGCTTTTTAGTAATTAGAAACATGTAATGATGGCAATTAAAATGTCTTTCTTTCATGCAAATATGGTCATGATCTTTAAAACCAGTGTACAAAGGCAAACCTTTCAGCCTTCTTAGCCCTGGGACACAGCACTGGTGCTGTTCCACAAAGTATTTGGCTTGTTTGTGGTGTCTAATCATTCTTCACAACTGTAAAAAATATTTCCAAGTTAGCTTTCTCCAACAACCATACAAAGTTGCTTCGTTAGCTTCATATATCAAGTGACATTACATTTTCCTTATGGGAAGATTGCCTCACTTACCAAGCCACTGCGGAATCCAGAACCAACACCATGATTAGTCCTTTAGCTAAAGAATTTCAAGGCTGAATACAAATTTTTGCCAGACTTCATGCTGACAGTCTTTATTTGATCATGAAGTAAGCATAATCAGAACTGATCATATTAGCTCCTAATCATTTAAATCCTGGAGCACTTTCTACATCAAAATCCTTACTGCAGCAGCTGCTAAAACAAAACTACGTTTGTTAATGTAATTTCCCTTCTCACACTCATTTTGATCTTTCAGCATGTGCATGGTATGAACACCTTATTTAGAGGTTGCCAAGTTAGAGAAAATCTAAACAGGAAAAGCAACCAACAGATTTATTTGGTTGTTATTTAAGGAGATAGGGCAATTGTGCATGTTTTAATTTGACTGAGAGGCCTAACAGAAGTAAATCAGAAAATACTTTAAAACTTTAAAAATTAAGGAGGAATATGAATTACTTAGGGTACTACAAGGGTGAAGAACTATTGTAGGAATAATGGCATGAGATTGAGAATTGGAAAATTTAGGTTACAGCAAGAAAAACAAGCTGCCAAGGGGAGATCCACCAAATGGAAGGAAAAAATTGTGCCAATTAAAAACCGGTATTTCTTAGAACTGTAAATTTAAGACAAAAGTATTAGAAAAATGAGTTGCAGAAAACTTGGCACTGCCCCCTTAGTTCATTTTTATATCCATAAATTTTCATAGTTGAAATGTTGTGTGGCATTGTGGGATGTCCCAGTCACTTTCCAGGCCGCAGGCTTCCCAGGTCACTGGATAGTGAAAGAGTAATTCTGCTTCTTTGCTGCTTACTTTAAATGTTAGCAACAAAGTGATACATGTACAGATATTGTAAACTACAGCAGTTTTAAATAGAAACCTTTTGAAATCTGTTTGGAGATTATCTCAGTGGACCTCTAAATACAGCCAGTATATGCTGTTCTGTAAAACTCATCCTTAACACCCTTCAGTGATTCGTCCTGCTCTGCAGCATAATGCAACCAGAGGTTTGCATAATTGTATCTGTAAATATTGACAGTCATTTGAAAAGGAGGATACTGACATTTTATTCTGGGAATGGAGAATTTGGTAGGAGAGGCTGTAGGGAGCCAACCATTGGGAACAGGACCTCCATTCTGGTGCTACTTCTGGAGCCTTCAGATTGGTGCCTCTTTAGAACAGCACTTTTGTTTTTATTGTCAGTCTCCAAAGTAAAAGAAACAGGCATATGCTATCACAGGACCTCCATTTCTATGCTTGTGCAGAAACTGAATGCTGGAAGCTAAACTTGTTTTATAGATTCAGTCTATAAGCTTAGCTCATAAAAGTTAAGGATTTCCACAGCTCCTGCTCTTTAGGTATGAAATTGGGTGGTAAATATAAGAATTCATCAAACACCTCAGCAAGCCACCTGCTCTGAAATGTAAACGCTATATAATTTATTACTGCAGCAATTAGTAATGACTGGAGCCCTACAATCCTTAGTGCACATTTATTCTCTGAGCTGAGTTAAAAGCCACTGAAATCAATGAAAGTTTTTCCAATGACATTTTTGGGCTTTCAGGCATGATGCCAAAGTCTCACAGGTAGGCAAAGATGTGTTGTGTGAAGGGTTGCAGTAATAAATCTACAAACTAGCTGGAATGAATTGCAGCACTGGAGAAGCAATTTCATGGAAAATAGGTTGTGTCTGCTTTTAAATCACAATGCCTGTACCACTCCTACATCCTCCTGCAAATAGGTACAAATACAAACATATCAGATGCGTATAAATATATATAAGTACATGCACATACCTGTAGTGCAGATGCAGTATTACAGGAACATAAGACATAATCTTACACACACACACACACACACACACACACACACTTTTCTGCCTCAGATGGTATTTCTTTTTGGCTTTGCATCACAGAAATATTCTCTTTAGTCTGTGTTTTTTGTTACTGAATGGCTCACTTGACAGTATTTTGATGGCAGACGACTATCAATATTTTAAGAAGAGGAATTGGGCTGCTTGACATTTCTGGCAATGCAGTCCAGTTCTTCAGAGGTGCTGCATCATTTGGAGGCGCCATTTACATTCCCAGACTAACATTCACTTTCTCAGATGTCAGTGAGGACTGACAGTCACCAGGCTTTGATCCAACTGTCTTGTGTCTTTAAATAGGCCAAACATAGGCAAGAGGTAGCTGGATGCGCATGTTTTTGTGTCTGTGCAGGGGGTTACACCCACTTGCTCCTTTGTTTAAGGCTTAAATATTCTATAATTTACTTATCCAGGGAACATTATTTAGCTTACAAATCAATAGAATAATTCCAGTAGGAACAGCACTCTGTTACCCTGTGAAAATCAAAATGTTTTCTGGCTTGTTGACTAATCCTGTATTAATTGTGATACATTAGCTTAGCCGATGAGAAACAAGCATGAAAAATAAAAGGGAGCAAAATTGGTATGGATAAGATTTTCTGCAAAGGACTCATTGTATTTCATCTCAGTTGTGTTCATAGTAGTATTTACTATAAGCTCTCTTCCAATTCAAAGCTAGTGTACCTGAGATTTTTTTTCTTGTCTGTGTTAATTTGATAAATATAAGTAACAACTTCTTTTTTAGCAAGTTTGGTTTCTTTCAAACTTTAATAGATGTTTAATATCTGGTTGCTTTAAATTCTTTTTCTTGAAAGCGATTTTAAAATATACTAATATCTCGGGAGGTTGCACCAGGGAACTGGAAGAGAATACATTTCTCATTTGGCTTTGACATTGTAAAAAACATTCCTCTCTTTTGCTTGTCCTTGATGGTAGAGGGTCTCATTAGTTGCACAGCACAGGTCAAAGTTCTTTTGTAGGAAAGTAAGGAGATTTGCCTCCAGTGGGATTTCTGTACAAGGTGCTTGCTCTTTCTCTGCAAAGATAAGGATATGCCTGTATGCACACATGTATTTGCCACCCACCTTCTGCAAGTAGAGCAGCTGGTTAGTAAGTAATTTCAAACACTCTCAGGTCCTTAGGAGAGAGGCCCCAGGATACCAGGCATTTATTTTTGTGTCTAGAAGGTGCTTTTTGGATCCCTGTAGCTCTGGGCAAGGAAGTCTGTATTTATGAGTTGACTTGGCAGGTTCTGGAAGTGACCAGCAGTCAGGTCACTAATTTATCCGTAGAGATAGAATGGATAGCTTCCCTGTTATAATGGCCTTATTTAAAGCATTTTTCTCCTTTATATTTAGTCTCACATTAAGTAGTAAAAAGAAAGAAAATAGTAGAAGAATTACACATTAATCTCTGGGGTTCTATTTCCCCTTTTTCTAGAGAGGAATTTGGTTTAAATGGCTAAGATGTAGCACTTCATAACCAAGCTTCTATTTCTCTGCAGATTCTCTTTCTGCTAAAGTAATTGCTTGCTTCCTATTTAAGCAACTTTTATATCATTTCATTGTGCTCTCAGCCACAGGTACTGGAGTTGCTCTCTGAGATTCCTATTGCTCCAGGGAAAGGAGGTCCTAACAGTGCTGAAGAGAAAAAGAGCTTTGAAAATTGAGAAGCAAGCATTCATGGAATGGAAATTTCAGTTTTTCCATCAGTAGCACTGCAGAAGAGCAGCTGTTGACAGAAATCCAAACATGCAGTGTCTTGGTGTTGACTTCTGCTGCCTTTGGCATGCTAGTGTCACAGGGAAGACACTTGTTTTGGGCATCCCAGTCCTACATTTGGGTCCAAGTTTTTCTTCATTTTTCACAGAAATTTAAGTCCCTGGTGACTTGTACTCAACAACGTTAAACTATCATTAGACTAAGTGCAGTCTTAGGTGGACATACTGCTCTCTGTCTATCCAAAAATCCCATATCTAAAACTGATGTTTTCTATATACTTAATAGTTTAGTTCATTAGCACTCTTAGCTTGCTTTTCTGTTAACTGTTCAGCCAGCTCTGTAGACGTCACTTTTTGCATGAATCATGTCTTGACAAGTGCAGTTCTTAAAACACCCCACCCTTTAGGTAGTTCTTAGTGTAAGAGTAGATAAGGCAAGCTGTACTTACTCACTAGTCTTCTGGGAGAGAAAAGATCTTGTAGGCCCATTCAGTCCAAATTCACCTAAATTCCTGCAGGAAAATTAATAAGCATTTTTTTTGTCTTACTATCCATGAAAATTGATTACTTTTCTCTAGCAAATCTACCCAGTTCTTTCATGCACAAGGCAATGTGATGTATGTTTTGCCCTTCTGATGTTTTAAGTTTGCTAATCTGTCTGGTGCTAGCAATGTGCTCAGTCTATGCCTACTCCACTGGAAAAGTTATGTAGCTGGGTGTGAAAGAGCATTCTGATAGTCATCCTGAGAGGCCTGAATACCTATGTTATATTTTGAAACAATCAAATGCATCCCCTCCAGCTTGTTTTAGAGAGAGAGGGGCAGGCAGGTTTCAGACATTCTGAACATTTTACTGACCCCCTTCTTTTTTTCATCATTTTCAGTTTCAGTTTTGGCAACGTAGAACCTGAAGCTTAGGGCAAGGTGCAAATAGGTCGTGAGGACAAGTAGCTTGTGTTTGTTAGAGTAGGAAACAATGTGGAGCAATGTGCAAATGGGAAAAGGATGTAGCCAAAGATGAAAAAAAATCAAAATTATATTCTGATTTGTTCTTATTAATCTAGATTACTTTTAGGTTACGAGTCTTGTTGTAGAGCAAGGGACATATCCTTCTTGTATGAAAGGTATGATAGAGTGTGTGCATACCACACATAAAACTAAATCCATAAGCAGCAAATGCTTTACTGATGCAAAAGTTATTCAAAGATTTAATTTAGCTCATGGGTGATAGGACGGCCTTATCGGTCACAATATATCTCTAAGACCAAGGCTTTTACCAGTCATCTGATGTTCACTGGACTATCACCAAAAAATCTGAAATTTAGCCTCAGTGAGTGGAAAGACCTGACATAAGGCATGTGAAAAACATGTATCCCCTCTGATCTTGTGTGAAGACATTTCTCTGAGGAAGTAGATGGGAAATCTCTGTAATTGCCACCTGAGGTGTGTGTTGCACAGCTCAGTGTCCACATCTTTATCTACTGAATTTAGTCCATTCTGAGTTGGCTTGTTTTCCCAGAGAAGGCTGTCTGGAAAGTTATGGATACACACAGAGAATCGGGAATGGGTAGTGTGTACAAACATAAGATGGTTTTGTAATGTTATAGTGCTGCAGTGACTATGATGTGGAGAAAGGTGAGACTGTGGTTTCCATGGACTCAGATGTCATGCTCGGTGACCCTGAACAAACAAGCAGTTGTAAACAGCTGCTAGACCTTATCAGAGTGAAGAGAAGCAAGGTGCCTTTTGCTGAGAGGTGAGGCAAACCAGGCAGGTGTTTCAGCTAGAAACACAACAACCAAAGGTCAGAGAACATACGTCATTATCACGTTTGTGTTTTCTTAAATAGCAGCTTGGATTTACAGGCAAACAACTGATGCAGCAGCATCTGATACCTAATTAAAGGTATCAGACCCTGCTCTGTAGCAGTGAGAGTCTGAAGTAATTCACGTAACTAGTAAATTTACTTTGCTAGTAGCAAAAAAATAAATAAAGTGACTAGAATCTTTCATATTTCCTATTGGAATCTTTCATATTTCCTATGTCAAGTTAGGCGAACAAAACTATGTAGTACTGACGGATATTCTGGAAGTAATATTCTTCATTAGTAATTCATGTCTATGCCTATTTTTAGAATTGTTTTAAGATTTACCAGATCCTTGCGTGCTATAATGTGGTGTTTCTATTCCAATTAAATTCCAAAGAAAAAGATTATTTTTATGCTAAATCAAGTTGGCTGAAGAACTGCCTCACCATTTTTATCTGTCTGGACTGTTACCCTTTAAGTCACTAAATATTGAAGGGAGAAAGATTTTCTCGGTATAAATTCTGCCTCACCAAAAATAAGCAGTTCACTGTAACACAGCAATAGTGCCTAGAATTGATTCAATATTTTAGATGATGTTTTTAGTAAAAACACAACAGTAAACCAGTAAGTTAATCTCCAGAAGGCTACAAAACAGACTTTCTCTCAGAGAGTCAGTGCCCACCCACTAATGCATCAATGTCTGTTTGAGAGCCCTGCACCACCTCTAAAGCTTACAGCATTCTTGTTAGTTATGGAAATAAATTCTGGCTTGTCTGAAACTTTTCATCTGTGGGGAAATATGCACCATATTCAGTTACCCGATTCTTCCTTGCTTGTGTATTGGTTGGCTCACCTTTTCTGCAAACAAGCTGTGGTAAGGGGGTGGTGTAAATCAAAGAATGGTTGTTTACCTTTTCCCTGGTTTCAGTTCAATCTTCTCACACAAAACCTGTTGAGTTTAGGGAATCACAGCTGTCCAGGTGACTTTTACAGATCTTGTCCAAGCTGTAGGGAGATAGAAAAACAAATCACTAAGAATGCTTTTTCTTTCTGTCTACTGGATCTATCTATTTATCCCAAGATAAATTAAGTGGCTTTCTATCTCCTGTGTAAGGTAACAGATGCAGCCAAGGAGAGTGCATCTTTTATGTGGGCTGGTGGCAATTCTGTGATCTACTGACAGCTGTTAAGAGATCATACCATGTACTGTCTTTAGACAGCAGTGAAAATTCACCAGCGATTTTTCCTCTGATTTTTTTCCTCTGATTAGACTTGTGTGCAAAATTAATCACATGACAGGAAAAGCTTTAAGGCAAAAGAGATTTTTTCTCCACTGGGTTTGGTTACAGGGTCTAATCCATTTGCTCCAGAAGATGCTTATTTGATATTTTAGCTGAAACCATGTTAAATAATTAAGCAGTAAGCTTTGGCTGGTATGATAACAACATGTAGCAAAGGCTTTAGGAAATATAAGCATGGTAGTGGATGTAAAGCATAAATATTTTGTCTTTTATCTACATCTGTTAAGGACCTGGAGGTGTTGGTTGACAGCCAACTGAACATGAGCCAGCAGTGTGCCCAGGTGGCCAAGAAGGCCAATGGCATCTTGGCTTGTATCAGAAACAGCGTGACCAGCAGGTCCAGGGAGGTTATTCTCCCTCTGTACTCGGCTCTGGTGAGACCGCACCTCGAATCCTGTGTTCAGTTCTGGGCCCCTCACCACAAGAAGGATGTTGAGGCTCTGGAGCGAGTCCAGAGAAGAGCAACAAAGCTGGTGAAGGGGCTGGAGGAGCAGCTGAGAGAGCTGGGGTTGTTTAGCCTGGAGAAGAGGAGGCTGAGGGGAGACCTCATTGCTCTCTACAACTACCTGAAAGGAGGTTGTAGAGAGGAGAGTGCTGGCCTCTTCTCCCAGGTGACAGGAGACAGGATGAGAGGGAATGGCCTCAAGCTCCACCAGGGGAGATTTAGGTTGGACATAAGGGAAAAAATTTTCACAGAAAGGGTCATTGGGCACTGGAACAGGCTAGCCAGGGAAGTGGTTGATTCACCTTCCCTGGAGGTGTTTAAGGCATGGGTGGACGAGGTGCTAAGGGGCATGGTTTAGTTTTTGATAGGAATGGTTGGACTCGATGATCCGGTGGGTCTCTTCCAACCTGGTTATTCTGTGATTCTATGAAATACAAAGGATGCAACTGAATGGACTAAATCTGCTACTGGTTTACATTGGTATTGTCATATGTAAGGTGGCAGGATGGTACCGATTCACCATGGCTGGGAGCTTGGCCCAGTAACATATAGTTCCATATGCAATGAGCCTAAGTTTTCTCTACCTTTTCCTGGGCTGTAGGAGGGGTAGATTCTTTAAAGTCAGTAGGCTGACACTGTTCTTACACCAGTGAGTAGGAGGAGAAAGAATGAATGCCATCCATGATTGCTTGGCCTTCTGTGAAGTTGTTTATGGTCAGGAAAACATGTGAGATGCTACTAGTCCAGCTTGATGGCGTTTTGTGTTATAATTAACTAAAGTAAACCATAGAAGTTGAAGGAAAGTGGTAAATTGGAGACTATTCCTGTTCAGTTCTGTTTCAACAGAGATTTGGGAAATGTGAAGGATAAAAGCACGGTAGAATGGTGGCTTCAAATGAGGAAGGCATTTTGGTGTCAGCTCAGTAATTCTCATTTTGTCCTTCCTTCCATCTGATTCAGAAACAGTGTTTTGGCGTCTTTTGCAGTGTGAGCATCTGCCTGGCCTTTTGAGGGACTGAGTCACTTTGATAGTTAGCACTGAGGGACACCACACCAGTGGATGCACTGGCTATCAAATCGTGGTTGTTCACTAATGCAGCTTATCAAGAGAACCTCTCTCCAACTTTTCTGCCTGTCCCTTACCTTAATAACAAATCTACTTCTCTCTTCCAATTAGTAATATATCATAATATAGTATAACTGGTAAAAAGATATACAGGGTGGGGTGGGAGTTTTGGATCTGTTTACATGTTACTTTGTCTGGAAATGACTCAGAGCCTGTTCTGTGAATTCATATCACATGAAGAATCCCTCATACTTGTGCCCTTAGAAAGTCCACTCATTCCACTGGGAAGAACAAGCATCTCATGGCATGTAGATAGGCTGATATCATCGTGTCAGGGAAAGGAGAACTTTAGTGGTCTTTCTGTTTCCAAAATATTTCATAGCCATCAGCAAGAGAATGTTTGGTCCTCTAGTAGGTATTTTTATTGGACTTCATACATTGTAAAAACAGTAATGCATTCACCTTCTTATGCCCTGTTTTGAAGGACATGAAGATTATGCTGAAGACCTTTTTTCATTTCTTCTTCACTGGAGTTTGTTTAAGAAGTGGAATGAATATTAATAAATACTCATCATCTTATGTTGTTGATATCCTCTATACACATGAATTCAGATAGAGAATTGAAAAGGAAAAAAAAAAAAAAAAGGTTCTATTGTAAGCCCAACAAATGCCCCAAAGAAGAAGTCTGGAAGAAGCCTCAAAACATTTTATACAACCCAGATGTCTACTCCATTCTTAGGCAGGCATTAATCTCATCTGTTATCAAAATCCTAAAGTGCTGGAGACAATTTATTCCTATGCTTTTTTATGCTTGCTATAAAGTCTTTTGCTGTAAATTAAACCACTTCTTCCATCTACAGCTCATGGAAAATAAACGGATCCCTTTCCTGTAGAGTAACAGCAGTCTGCCACACTGTCAGCTCTGCTGTAGGCAAAATCTGTTGTAGATGAATTCTTATCCACATGTTTTGCTTCTCATATTGTTATCTTTGGCTGACACCTTAAACACAGTAAATAACTCTGTTGAAACTACAAACTACCAAAAAAGTATATCATATAAGGAACAAAGCACATAAGATTCAGGGATTGAAATAAATTCTGTGAGGGATTAGGCACAGGCTGGTTTCTTACTCTCTGTGCTACTCTTAATTTGGTGATTAAGATTAGCAAACTGCTACTAAGTACAGAAATCTTGGTTTGAGTTGTTTTTCCTTTTGCACAGCTGTTTCACATCCTTGCCGTGTGCAGCTACTCTGGATTGGTTTGCTTTTATAAATTTTCAAAATTTACATAGTTTGGTAGTGAATCATGGAAACTTTGTAGCTGCTGATTGTAGAGAAAAGAGTTGCCTGCATTAAAATTTAGCCCTGGGGCAGGCCATTACATGAAAGCTGTATCTTTATAGGATTACTGACTGCTCAGAAATAAGACACTTGAGAACAGTTTTGCAGTGTTTCTCTAATTGTTGCTGTGTCTCAAGCCATTTAAATAAAACCCAAGATCTTTTAGACCAGAGGTTTTAGGTAAACGTTCCGTTTATCAAGGGTCAAAGAATTGTTGTTCTCCAATTAATAGATCCACAAGTAGATGTATTTCTCTATTAAGATAGTTAATTGTAAAATCATTAGGAGAAATTTGTTTATAAACATGCAACAGTATTTTGACCTCATTTGATAATCATAAAATGTGTGAAAATGTCTTTCTTAACATGGAGCAATTAAACACGTGACTATTGGTTTGGGGTCTCACATTGTCTGACTTCAGAATATTCCTTCTCTAATTATGAATGTAGGAGATTACAGAGTCTCTGTGTGTTAAAAAAAAAATGGGCTGATGTATAGCATGGCTCTGGGTTTCCAGAAACCCTAAGGGAAGGTTTCATTGTCAGAATTTCTACTATCTACTATGGTGCACCTGATTAACAGGATAAAAGAAGGGACATTTCACGTTGTAGCATGTCCTGTGGCTCTAGGGCAAATGTGTGGGATGAGACACTGCTACAGCAGACACCCACTGCAATATGTAGCCCAGCATGTATACAGCCTTGTATACATTAATGTGTATATACATACACACAGATCTTTGCTCCTTTCTTAGTTGGATAGCTCTTAGTTTCCCAACCAAGTTAATTAGTTGCCAGGTTAGAATTTGTGGGGAGTTTCTACCAAGTTTGAACAATTCCTCTAGTGTGCATTCTCTGGTACTGTTGTAAAATAGATTGAAATAAGTACTTTGCACTGTGTTTCCCACTCAGGAGCATTTGCAGAGGCTGCAGTCTTGCCAGGATCAGATTATTACATTGTTTACAAAGAAAAAGACAGGGTGAGGGAAGAGGATAAAGTGACTTCTGCGGAGTGGCTTGCCATGGAATTATTACATGACATACAGAGCTTTTGATCGTGCATGAACAGAATGTGATCTGATAGAGCATCTACGCATCATTTTTTTCTCATTATCCTGAGGCATTCATTAGGAATCTCTTACTTTTTGGCCTTTCTATGTAGTTTCTTCTTTCATTGAAGTCTCAGTGCCTTGATGGTGTGGATATTATGACATTTTATTTATTTCTTTTTTTGACCTAGAACGTTAACTGTGTGAGAGTGTAATTAATGACGGGATCACTGCGTTTGTGGTGAGAAAAAAGATATAGTGGCAAAGTGATAGACTTCTTACACTAGCTTTGGTAGCAAGCAGTTTATTGGGTGACTACAACCTGCCTCCATGAATTCCCTAGGCTTTTTGACAGCATGTTAAGGCCAACTAACACAGCTGTGTTGCTTTTGGCACCTAAGGGCAAACTCAGGTGCCTTTGGGCCATCTGCAGTTATGTCTGGAATGGAATGGAATGGAATAGAATGGAATGGAATGGAATAGAATGGAATCATAGAATAACCAGTTTGGAAAAAGACCCACCAGATCATCAAGTCCAACCATTCCTATCAAACACTAAACCATGCCCTTTAGCACCTCGTCCACCCATGCCTTAAACACCTCCAGGGAAGGTGACTCAAACACCTCCCTGGCAGCCTGTTCCAGTGCCCAATGACCCTTTCTGTGAAAAATTTTTTCCTAATGTCTGGTCTAAACCTCCCCTGGCGGAGCTTGAGGCCATTCACTTTCATCCTGTCCCCTGTCACTTGGGAGAAGAGGCCAGCTCCCTCCTCTCTACAACCTCCCCTCTTCTCCAGGCTAAACACCCCCAGATCTCTCAGTCGCTTCTCATAAGGCCTGTTCTCGAGCCCCTTCACCAGCTTCGTTGCTCTTCTCTGGACTCGCTCCAGAGTCTCAACATAGAATAGAATAGAATAGAATAGAATAGAATAGAATAGAATAGAATAGAATAGAATAGAATAGAATAGAATAGAATAGAATAGAATAGAATAGAATAGAATAGAATAGAATAGAATAGAATAGAATAGAATAGAATAGAATAGAATAGAATAGAATAGAATAGAATAGAAGTAGAGCAGAGCAGAATATTTTGGTTGAAGAATCTTGCATTCATTCATATTGGATCATGGAGAGAGACAGAAATTAACTTTCTCCAATTAAAATATTTCTGTTTTCTTTAAAGGAGAAATGGAAAGGGGTGAGATTAGTTCTACAGAGAAGTTAAAGACAAAACTGAGGGAGTTGCTTGTATTTTCTGGTTTATTAGTTTTGAGCTCAGAAGTCACATTCCTGTTGAACAGCCACACAAACAGCTGGCTTTTCCACATAGCACCGGGATGTAACTAATACTATACTTTGCTACTCAAATGTTTGCTCTCTTTAGTATGTCTTTTTTTTAACAGTAGTCCTTATTTTTATGAGTGCTGTGTGCTTGGCAGGACAGCAGTAAGAGATTTGCTCTGCTGGAAAGTATTACAGAGGTTTTGAAGTATTTCAAGGCAAATTAATTCGTATCTCATTAAAGACTAATGCATTATGTGCTCTGTCTAGACAACTGAGAGATTAGGAACTGGAACACTACTGCAGTTCAAACTGTGGTAGTAGTTTCCATAAAATAATATTCCAAGTAATTCTGCCATTTTTCTAATAAATGTAGCATGTGCAGGATAGAAACCAGTTTTTATGCTTTTTTTTCTTTACTACTCTGCAGTTTTTGCCATCTGCTGCAGTAATGGAGACCAGCCCTACATGAAATGACTTGTAGAAATTAAAACAAAACCTAGAACAGGATATGTAAACACTGAAGTAAATATTAACTCTTGGAAGTGCTAATTGCTAAGAAGTGGCAGTTTCAACATGAACAAGTGGGTGTGCTGGAGCAGTCCAGCTATAGCTGGAATTGTCACACAGAGACAGTTGAGAGAGCTCTGGAACTGTTTGGAAAGGATCTGTAGCTACCATTGATAGAGGTTAACACTGAATTTTACTTGAGTGACAGGTTTCTTAAAAGGAAATTTATGTATATCAAGAGCTTTTTGGAGACACATAAAGAGGCTTCTTTCTTAGAGAAGCTTTTGAAGCATGGTTGTCCTAATTGACTGCAAGAGGTGCCCACATGCATTTCCGAGGTTGTTACTAAAAATAATTTCCTAATTTTTGCACCAACTGCTTTTGTAACATTGCTTCCTGTGTTGTGTACCTGCTGGCAAAACTCCCTTACGTCTCTGAAACCGGTGAATTTTGGCACAATACTTTATGGCTTGTGAGCCTGAAATCCATAGTGGGTCGAGAATGAAGGTTTTGGGATGCTTGTTTTGGTTTACAGCTGTACGGACAGTGCCAAGGCACAAAAATAAAAAAAAAGTGCTTGCGTCTCCTTCAGCCATTAGGCAGTTTCTAAAGGTTTGTAGTCACAAATTGCAGCTGGATCAGAACAAGCCAGGCAAGTGTGCCATATAGCCTACACAGAGAGGGGAAAAGTGGTTGCCCCATTTGAATCCCGCTCGTGTCAGAGCAGTGACCTTGGCGGACAACTGCTACTGAGTTTCTCCACAACAGTTGCCCCATACCCACAGGGGCATTTTCTGTTCCGTACACACTCCCCTGACTCCTTTAGAGTTCACTGTTTGGCTTTGATAGATGCATTAATCATCATTGAAAAGTTGTAAATAAAGTCATGAACAGTGCCTTCCTCTGCTTTCTTGGGTTCTAAGCTGAAGTGTAAAGAGACCAGAAAGAAAAGAAAGCTCATCCCACACAGTCATTTGCTTGTCGCTCAGAAATATTGGCTGAACGTAGGAATAGTGAAGAGAGAGTTTTGTTGAAGATTATCCTTGAAGAAGGACTTTTTGGGAATGTGGGAGGTGGTATAGACAAATCAAATGCCAGCGATTCCATTTTGAAACACAGTAGTATCAGACTAGACTTAAGCATATTTTCTACTCTACACATAGCATGTTAATTAGGAATTAAGGGGAAAAAGAGCAAAGCAAAATGAGTGTGATTTCAGTTCAAAATATATCACCAGAGAAACAGAGTATGAAAAATATTAACATAGTGAGGTACAGAAACCAGATGAGCACTTGCAAAGGAAAGTGTATTTTTATATGAAAGTAGATTAACTCTGTCCTTGTAGTTCTGTTTTCATAACTTGAACAAAGAAATTATTTGCTTCTCCCTCTTTATCCTTCGTGTGTGATACGGGTGGAGGATAATGTGGTCCACACTGCAGCTGGCTACACTCTCCCAGTCAAGTACAGTCTGCACAACTAGTCCATAGTGCCTTCTAGGTCAAAGGCACACATTTGGGGGAAATCTCTTGTATCAAACTAAGAGAAAACGTTTTTTCTGTGCCTTTCCATGTACATGTAAGCGATCAGCCTGAAGGAAAGTTCTCATATCAAAACCTGTTACAGCACTTCTTGACTTGTACACTCACACTTGGGCATCTGTTTCAGTGTTCTGGTGGTTGTGGTACTACTGTACCACACTGTCACTAACACCAGCCAGACACTGTTTTATTTTTTTTATAGTCTCAAGCGTGGAGACTAACCATTCTTTAGGAAAGCAAGTGATAGCTTGGCATAATCTGCCAAAGAAAGGAAAATTGAAGTTTCTTTCAGCAGCAGTTGTTTTAGAGTCATAAAATACAGGGAAACTTTTCCATGAGTTTCAATGTTCTTTGTTGGGTTTTTTTCCTTCCCCTGCTGGATTTGGAACAGTTCCTAACCTCAAATTGCTTTCAGGTGTTGAAGGATATTCACTGTAGAGTACAATATTATAATACGAGCTCTAGTGATGCTGAGTATGTACTTACAGGTACACAGCATGCTCTGCTCCATCAAGCTTCTCCTGTTTATGGGTCCTAGCGTACGTGTTAATAAACAGACTATCCTGCTTTCACACTGCAGTATTCTTCAGCACTTTTCAAGCAGCATATTCCTTCACTGCTACATTAAATTAACTGTTATAACATTGTAATGGATTTCAGAGTGATGTGCAACCATTGTAAACGTATCCAATTCTGTCTTTAAGCTATCTGCTCAATTTTCATGCTGTGCTGCAGGTCAGAAGCCAGCACCCCCTCTCCTCAGTTTATACACTGTTGCTCTAGCAAAGACAAGTCTTCTGAGGAATAACCAAATCTGCAGAATTCCAGAAGAAAACTGGTTGTTCATCATCCATAGCAGCTGGTAAAGATGTTTAAGTTTGCTCCTTGTCCAGCAACAGTTGTGTCTTGAGGTAGCCTGATTAGAAAAGGTCTGTAGCCTGATTAAGGGGAGAAAAAAAAGAGGAAAAAGAGATAAATGGTTACATACCTGCATGAATAAGCATGACTGGGTTCTGCATTGACTATGGATTGCAATACCTGGGTAAAGGAAGTTGGAGTGTGGCACAAAGTGTTCACAGTGAACATATGAAAACAAGCTTTTTTCATGCCAGGAAAGAAAACTGTGAAGGGATTTTCCCCCTACTGATTCAGTAAGATGGGAAAAAACGGGTTTTGACAGGGGACTGACTACTGCAAGAAAAAGCTGAGTCTGGAGAATTGTAACTTCAGTGTGAGGTGGGTTTAGACCTAGAGAGTGTTATTCCATGAGCTTAAAAACAGTTGCGGCAAGATTTCTCCTCTGTGGAATTGGACAGTTGGAAAAACTGACTACACCAAGACCTGGCTGTTTGCCTGAAAGTGGCTGGAACAGGAATGAAGCAGTATAGTTTATTCTGAGTGTGGCTTATACAGAGGGATTCATAAAATGAGCTGACAAAGCTACAGACAGAAAGTTGGCCAGAAGAGCGTGGTTGTTGAAGAGAAGTGGCTAAGTGCTAACTTGGAACCACAAAACCTCAAACATACTATATAACATTTGGATTTTAACCCACTTGATTATGTTAGAAACACAAAAGCAAACAAACAGAACTCATGCTATACTGGAGTAATGAAGCTGCAAAAACGTTATGGCACTATATAGCAGCTTAGACCCTGTGATGCTAATGGCTTAAAATAGTTGAAGTGATTGCTTCTTAATTAGAAAACTTATAACCTGAATGTCATGTCATTGACTTGAAAAGAATAAGGCTCTAGACTGTGTTTGACTTCTGTCCTGTGTTCCAGGTAATAAAACTGTTTGAAAATATCTCAGATGGCCAAAATGGGTAACTTAGACGAGGCATTGCTCTTCATGCAGAGCAGCCTTGTCTCACACAGGGCAAGAAGGTTCCATATGGTTTAATCTGGAGAAGATCTGAAGGCAGTATAGCTGTTTCCCAATGTAATCTTTTCTTCTTTCAGCATTTATAGTGATTTAAGAATGTTGCTTAAATTTCTTGCTGATCTAATTTTCAGCCAAGCTGAAACACAAAACCCAACTGGGATGGAGTGGAAGAAGTCAGCAGTTTGGGGAGAAAGGATCTAAAAGAAAGTAGAAATAGAAAATTAAAAGCATAGTGGAAACTCACAGTAACGGTTGCATCGATGACAGTTGATCTGGTCCATCAAGTGCAATTTGTATTTGCTGAAGAGGAGTCAACTAGTTTCCTCAGAGAATTCAGGGATTTTTGTGTAATCCTATCCTTCCCTTCCCTTCCCTTCCCTTCCCTTCCCTTCCCTTCCCTTCCCTTCCCTTCCCTTCCCTTCCCTTCCCTTCCCTTCCCTTCCCTTCCCTTCCCTTCCCTTCCCTTCCCTTCCCTTCCCTTCCCTTCCCTTCCCTTCCCTTCCCTTCCCTTCCCTTCCCTTCCCTTCCCTTCCCTTCCCTTCCCTTCCCTTCCCTTCCCTTCCCTTCCCTTCCCTTCCCTTCCCTTCCCTTCCCTTCCCTTCCCTTCCCTTCCCTTCCCTTCCCTTCCCTTCCCTTCCCTTCCCTTCCCTTCCCTTCCCTTCCCTTCCCTTCCCTTCCCTTCCCTTCCCTTCCCTTCCCTTCCCTTCCCTTCCCTTCCCTTCCCTTCCCTTCCCTTCCCTTCCCTTCCCTTCCCTTCCCTTCCCTTCCCTTCCCTTCCCTTCCCTTCCCTTCCCTTCCCTTCCCTTCCCTTCCCTTCCCTTCCCTTCCCTTCCCTTCCCTTCCCTTCCCTTCCCTTCCCTTCCCTTCCCTTCCCTTCCCTTCCCTTCCCTTCCCTTCCCTTCCCTTCCCTTCCCTTCCCTTCCCTTCCCTTCCCTTCCCTTCCCTTCCCTTCCCTTCCCTTCCCTTCCCTTCCCTTCCCTTCCCTTCCCTTCCCTTCCCTTCCCTTCCCTTCCCTTCCCTTCCCTTCCCTTCCCTTCCCTTCCCTTCCCTTCCCTTCCCTTCCCTTCCCTTCCCTTCCCTTCCCTTCCCTTCCCTTCCCTTCCCTTCCCTTCCCTTCCCTTCCCTTCCCTTCCCTTCCCTTCCCTTCCCTTCCCTTCCCTTCCCTTCCCTTCCCTTCCCTTCCCTTCCCTTCCCTTCCCTTCCCTTCCCTTCCCTTCCCTTCCCTTCCCTTCCCTTCCCTTCCCTTCCCTTCCCTTCCCTTCCCTTCCCTTCCCTTCCCTTCCCTTCCCTTCCCTTCCCTTCCCTTCCCTTCCCTTCCCTTCCCTTCCCTTCCCTTCCCTTCCCTTCCCTTCCCTTCCCTTCCCTTCCCTTCCCTTCCCTTCCCTTCCCTTCCCTTCCCTTCCCTTCCCTTCCCTTCCCTTCCCTTCCCTTCCCTTCCCTTCCCTTCCCTTCCCTTCCCTTCCCTTCCCTTCCCTTCCCTTCCCTTCCCTTCCCTTCCCTTCCCTTCCCTTCCCTTCCCTTCCCTTCCCTTCCCTTCCCTTCCCTTCCCTTCCCTTCCCTTCCCTTCCCTTCCCTTCCCTTCCCTTCCCTTCCCTTCCCTTCCCTTCCCTTCCCTTCCCTCTTCTCTTCATTGACTAGTAGCAAAATGATAGCAAAAACCTTATGATGGTAGAAACAAATGATGAAGTGCAAGTGACTCTGAGCACTGCTATGAGTTATTCTTCTGTTGGCTAGCTTGTTTTCAGCCTGGAGAAACCCCTTTTAAACAACAGGGTTAATCACATGATTTTTAAGAGGTAACCATTAGATGGGAAAACATCTCCTCCCTGTGAACCAGGCACACCAGGGGTATAAAAAATGTATACACTTACCCTCCATACTATCCTCTCTGCTGTACCTGCTGAGCTGTATTCTGGAAAGAATTTCTGTCCTGTTCTTATGATTACCCTGTGCAGGATGAATGAAAGGTGAGCCAGCTCTACCACACTGCTTCTGGGATGTCTGGGTGAAGAAACTCCAGTCTGGGTTTGTGATTCAAGTGGGAACTGAACATTTTTGTTAAGGTCATGAAATGATTCCAGGTTTGATAATCTAAACGGGCAGAAGCACCTTGCTGGCTTGAGGCCTATTCTAGTGTTTTAGATGGGCAGCAAAGGCTGATGCCTTGGGGAACTGTGGGGTTTTTTTCTTTTCTCCTAGGGTGCACGTGGCTCTTCAGTGCTTGTCAATCTTGAATTAAGTGTTCAAACCTGTCTACTGAATGCTCATGTGCAGCAAACAAGAGAGGAGGAAACACTGAGTTTGTTAGCTGCATTTCAAAAGCATGTGATGTGGAAATCCCATTCTTTGACAGGCTAGGGTGCTACTAAATGCAAACTAGCTCCCTGGAGAGCAGGGAGATGCCAGAAGGCTGATGTCAGCTGAGAATCTGCTTCTGTATGTTTTGCAATATTCAGATTAAATTAAAGTGAGGATTTAAAATATACATGTGTAGGTATTTGGACATTTGCAGCTGTGAGCCTGCAGGTGGTGAGCTGTGGTGAAAGCTATATAAGATGAGATGAGATGTTTGCCACCAGCCAAGGAGAGGAAATCAAGTGATGTAGGACATCTATTGCTTCCCAGAAGTGCTGGCTGTAAAGTAGTCCTGTTGTTACCATGAAATCCCAGTAACATGTTACCAGTCCGGTGGGAAGAAGTACTGCATTTTTTTTCAGCATAGAAGCTGTTGTTTACAAAAATGCTCAAGCACGGTGAAGGTGCTTCTGTTTGCCTGAGAAGAATTTGCCTGCCCTTGCGAAGAGGAGCAAAGGGAGCTGCTAAAACAAAAAAGAAATAGGTTTCCCTTCTCTCTTAGGGCTGTCCTTGCTGGCTCAGGGAAGCAAACCATGCTGTGGAGTTTCCGAGGGTGGCACTAATGTTGTTGGGAGGACAGCTTAAAGCTACTTGGCCTGGGATCAAGAAAGATGTTTTAGAATGGTCTCCCACAGGGCATGAAGATACTCTTGGCTCCTGTAGCTGCTGTAGTGTAGCCTCTTTCCTTCCACCTTGTCCCACATCTAAAAAAATAGCCAACAACTAATGAATCAAAACTGTGCTCTGATACAAGCAGAAGAGATTTAATGCAAATATCTTCAGCCCTACCCCTACCCCTGCTCTCCCAAAAAAACCCTAAACCAAAAGTTCTGCAGAAAAAGATAATTTATCTTCTTCAAGTGACTGTTATAAATATTTATACATGAAGTAAAACCATCTAACACATCGAGGCCACAAAATTTATGTATGCCAGGGAGCCAGCATTGTGCTACTATAGAACCTGGGTTGTATGAAGAACCAAAACAAGCCTTATTTCTTGATTCCCAAATAAGAAATACACTCAGTCAAGAGCTTCTGGGATTTCAAGAAGTATGGATTTCTGTCCCACAGTGGCAAATTACACTTTTCTCCTTTTCTTCAGGAGTGCATCATTGACGAAGACTGTGAAACAGGGAAATATTGCCAGTTCTCCACCTTTGAATACACGTGTCAGCTCTGTAAAACCCAGCGTACAGTAAGTCCTGGATGAGATTTGATTATTTTGTCATCTCTAGAAACTTTATATAGAAGTTATTGTTGCTAATCAGCAAGTCAAAACTGATAAAAAACAAGAAGCAAAGCTTCCTGCATGAGGTTCAAAAATGGAAGTGTAGAATGTTATTTAGGGTTTTTTTCTGCCTGTTAACACAGATAAGTTTTAAGGTTTCTGTTTTCACATGTTTTACAGCCTGCACTCCACTCCTCAAACTTGATGTGTTTGGTGGCCAGAGGACAGAATAAACTAACTTGAAGGTTGCCAGTGGGATAGGCAGAGAGCAAATATTGTGCCAGCCTCCAAGGCTCAGCTGGTAGCTGGTCATTTTCAGTTCCTGATTCACAAGATCACCTACATTATTGAAACCTGTGAACATCAGGAAGCAATAAATTCCTGTCTTTAAAACTAAAATATAAATGTTCTTGGTAGTTGCTATGGTTATCTTCTGCAGGTGACAGGTCCCTGAAAAGTGTGGTGAAAATCAGTTTAGGAGCATTCTGTCGAAAAAGGCCTTTTATCTGACTGTCCCTTTTCATCTATGTCCTCCTCAAAGCATTTACAGACAGTTAAGTCTACAAGCAAGCAAAACTTGCTGTAAACTCACATAATCAATAGGATTATAATCAGAAAGCAACAGACTGATCTTGAAATGATTTAAATACTTTTATATCTTGTTAGCTTCAGGAAGGTCTATTGACTTCAGTGGGCTGAATGCTCGTTTAAACACAAGTCCTGAATATGTGCTCACCTGCTATTAAGAAAGCTCATTCCTCATGTTTTAGAAATTGTTGAACTGATGATTTTTCGTCTTAACATGGAAAAACTAAAAATCAAGATGATGATGACCTAACAACCCTCCACCCCATTTCTTTGCAGTCCCCAGGAGAATATGGTAGGATGAAGAAGTAAAAATCAGGTTCTAGCTACATTCTGTTGTAAGCTAAGACTAAAGGTGGTGGGATCAATGCCTAGAACCTCTACAACTATAAGACATTTTTCTTTTTAATTAGCAGGTCTTAATAGTGCTAGTGTAGTTCTACCCCTTTCCTGTGTGAAGCACTTCCTGTGGGATCCACTGGAAGAGAAATTCTGGTTTTGTATGGCTGCCCAGACAGGGCTTTACACAGACAGAAAAAAGCTGTTAAAATGCTGACCCACTAGGAATCTGTAAGACATAAATCAAACTACCTAAAAAAAGAAACAAAGTGATATGCCACTTTTATTGGGTTGATTTATTAGGTCTCTACATTTGAAACATTGGGGCAATTATCACACAAAGCCACCTATAGAGATTTGCATTCCTGATTTTCAAAAAGAATTTTTTTTCAGAGAGATTTTTTCCGAAGATTCTTGGTTACAAATGAGATCTGGATCTTATTACAACTAAAAATTGAATTTTGGTATGATTTTTTTTTGCTTTGCTCTTTGAGAGCAATCTTTTTGAACAAATTGCAAATTCCTGACTGCATTTAAAAGTGGAAAAGAAATCAGTAATGTCTTCCATTTATAATGTTTCTTTTATTAGGGTTTTTTTGTTCTCCTTAATTGCAAAAGGCCATCTTGAAATCCATAGTACACTGTAGGATGTCTGGCTGCTGCTGAATTTGCATGTAAATGCTAAATTAAGAACGTGGGGTTTGTAAGATTCAAAGAATAATAGCATAGAAGGAGCGCTGCTACTGTGCTGCGGGGATTCCTGTCCAGCAAACAATTCTGTGTACGCTTGAAGCCAAGAACCTAAGCAGTTCTGTTTAAGCAGTGGGAGTCTGACATGCACGTATTTAAAATGCATTTATGCACTTGTCTTCAGGACCAGGGTCTAATGCTGTGTTGAGTCAACTGTTCATATGTGCAATTAGTGCCAGAGTGACAGTTTTGGCACGTGCTTTTTCCATTCACAAGCCTTGCTCGAGGGATGTCGAATGCTGTGGAGACCAGCTTTGCGTCTGGGGTGAGTGCAGGAAATCCACTTCAAAAGGAGAGAACGGCACCATTTGTGAGAACCAACACGACTGCAACCCTGGAACGTGCTGTGCTTTTCAGAAAGGTACAGAGGGTTTGGGGTTTATGGTTTTCATTTAATAATACAAGAGTGTTAAGATTTAGCTCTTTTTGCCCAGGTAAAGTGATTAAATCTCTACAGAATAAATAGGTCATTCTCCCTTGGCCTGTGGAGCACACCGTGTTAACTTCATTATAAAACTTTAATAGAATTAGGAGTGAGAAACGGTCAGATTGGGGTGCACAGTGGTGAAAGAAGAGCCTATTGCACGCTAGAGCTGAGACCAGCATGAGAAGCACAAAAACCTGTTGTTTCTAAAAGAGACTCACACACACTTAAAAGTAGCATGTATCTGTATCAAATTGTCCTCTATTTGTAACCTCTGTAAAAAAATATAAGAAACAGGAAAAATAGCAGTTGTAAAGTATAGAGATAATTCTTTATTCAGATTTTAAACCTGAATGCTATGCATTGCAAAGGATTCACTAATATTAATTTTCTTGGGTTTAGAATAGTCTAAAACATCTCCAGGGGATAGAGTTGTGCAGCACTGCTGTATTGACAGCAGTGAAGAATCAGGAGTTGATCTTTCTCATTGAACAGAAATTTCAAACGTGTTACTCCCACCTAGCACAAAGAACTTTAAGTTATGGCTCCCTAACATGTAAGGGGACTTAAAAGGTCAAATCTGTTTTTTTGTATCTTGCATAAGGACTTAAAAGATTAAGTCATCTCAGTTTAGCAGACAGTTAACAAATTCTCATAAAATCAATATACTTTGGCATGCAGAACTATTGTTCCCTGTGTGCACTCCATTGCCTGAAGAAGGTGAACCCTGCCATGATCCTTCAAACAGACTTCTCAACCTGATCACCTGGGATCTGGAACCTGATGGCGTACTTGAGCGATGCCCATGTGCAAGTGGTTTGATCTGCCAACCTCAGAGGTAAAGATCAAAACTGGGCAAGAAAATTGCTTGAAACTTTTGAGGGCTTTCTTTCTGTGACAAGCGGGTGCAGAACTTGCAGATTCTTCATGCTAGAAAGTACTTTTCTCATCAGTAGGATTGAAGCTTTGTCCAGTTTCACCCCACACAGATGTGCCTAATTGAATTTAGCAACATCTTAATCCAGTGTGAATTAAGTTTGTGTGTCAGGCTGGTACTACCTTTTAACTAGGAAGTACTAACAGCTGTTCAGATGTAAGATTCCACTTCAATTCTCTACATACCCTTCTTACCCACCAGCTTCCTGTGTTAGATTGGGTTTCTGCCTGATGTTTTGCTTGCTTTCATATGTAAGACATATTAAAAGACATTTCAATACATGCAGTGAAGAGGCATGTCCTTGTGCTATCGATCAGCTGTAGAGGGTCACTTCTGTCACAAGGAAAGAAAATATACATATGTATAGATTTGCTTGCATTTTCCTTCAGTTTCAAGCTAACCTGAGAAGCCAGGTGACTTAATATCTGCTGTTCAGACTTAAAACACATACTGAGCAGACTTCAATACTGAGTTTCATGGAAGAGGAAGCAGGCTAACTCTGGATGTTCAGCTAGAAGCTAAAACTTTTGAGTATATCATACCTTCAACCATTCTTTAAAGGGACAGTTATTTGCATTATCAGCTGTTTCACTGGGAGAAAGTGAGATCATTTTACTTTTGCACTACAAGCATTTTTAGAAAACTTACATGGGATCTAAGAAATAAGCTTTCCAAGTTTCTTCCTACACTACCATTTTCATTATATTAACTTTCAACGAGACAGCGTAGCTGTGATAGAGCTGCAGATTAGCATTTCTTTCTTGTGTCTCCAACTATTTTTTTTATGCAGTTGGGTAACGTTTTGTTTCATAGACACAAGTTGATCCCATCTTTTCAGAACCAAAATTTTAGTTACTGTGTAAGTATCATTAACCTCAGGGAAGGTAAATCAGGAAACATCATGTCTAGTAATAACATTCCCAATGAGAATATAGAAACACAGAAATGATTTAGGGTGTGAATACAACTAACTGTCCAGCTGCAATTATTCATCTGCTTAGGGCTATCACAAATACAGTAACCACCTGCCCATGACTCGCACGGACAGCAAAACAAAGCTGCCTCTGTGAGTTTACATGGTGTATTTGCAGATTCAGGTAAAAGGGGCAGATTGTGCTGAGCTCCACTGCCATCTTGTGTCCCAGCATCCAACTTTTTTTTTGCTATTAGGATCTTTGTTCTAGCTCTGTATGTGGAAACCTCATCTTTGACTATGTCATGTATGTAAAGATCAGATATTTATGAAAAACATGTAGATGCGACACTAATCTGCATTTAACAAGCTTTCATGTAGGAAGGGAATGATGAATTTTATTAAGGATCTAACAAAAGAAAAGATGCACTGTGTGACCAGCCATCTCTCTTTTTTCAACAGCCATAGCACAACACCTGTATGTCAACCATCTGCCAATGAAACCAGGAATACTGAAAAAGAAGATCTCTCAGTCATGGATGAGATGCCATTTCTTGGTTTGATACCCAGAGATGCTCTTTCTGATTATGAGGAAAGCAGCATCATTCAGGAAGTGCGGAAAGAATTAGAAAGTCTGGAGGACGAAGCAGGCTTGAAGCCTGAGCCTGACTCAGCTCGTGACCTGCTTTTGGGAGATGAAGTTTGAAACACCAGACAGTTTAGTTAGTTATTTCTAGATGTTTTTTTTTTTTGTATGTGTGTAGTGTCTTGCTTATACAAACCCAAACGCACCGTGCTGGATAGAAGTGCAATAAACAAGGTCCTCAACGAGCATCCTTTCCTGTGCACCAAACCTGCATGTTCCAATTACTCTTGAATTCATTCATTCAATCCTTGGACCAAACCTCCTGTCGAAGACAAGAACTAGATCAGTGTTTCTTCTGGACACATACTTTCTCCTTGTACATTAGAAATAAACTTATCAGTACTTGACCTCATTAAAAGATACACATAAGCATAAATAATGTTAAATTATTAATGAAATTACTTTGAGTACATGTTTAGAATAATTTATTTTCCTAGGGTAAGAACCATCTACTTTGCAGTGGTTTAATCACTGTTTTTGGTTTTGTTTTTTTTTAAAGCACTCTTAAATTTTGCTTTAGAAAAACAGAATCAGTGAAGCTGCAGCACAGAGGGTTTGGGCATCACACGTGTCCTTCCCCCCGTCCCACCCCTTTAAAAGGATGGAAAAGATAAAGGATGCTTACCCTTTTCGACTAGTATATCCAGAGCTTCTTTTCAGTTGTGTACAGTGGATGCCAACTGTCCTGCAGCAGCCTTCACTGCAACTTCAGAACTGCTGTCCCACAGCTAGAGAATCCCTTGAATTTTCTACTTGCATATGCAATGGCCCTGGTCTCCCCCACTACATAAAGGGCAAAAAGAAGTCTACATCATTTTCCATAGTAAGTAGCAAATGGTGTGTATGTACTTCCATCCCTATAGCACACTGGTTCCCACACAGAAATTTTCAGCCTGACTGTTCAAGGCTCCCTCTCTTAAGAGCAAAACACACTATCTAAAATCACAGAACAAACACCTAAATAGGCTGAATACAAAGAATATGGATCCTCTGTTGTACGCTGGATATGTTAAGTGTCAGTATACGGGAGATTAATGCAGCGGCAGTTACAAAGCTTTGCCTGTGCTAGAGCTAAATACAGAACAGAGCCATGTTCTGCACAACATGAACATGACGTGTTGATTAAAGGATCTGTTGACTATGCTCCATCCTCACCTACCCTTTTGAGACAGAGTCACTGAATCATTACTTCAGTTTAGCAGTAAGACAACCTAAATATCTTCCTGCATTTAGGCTTATGCTTCTCCTACTTGACTCTATTACAGTCAGAAAAAAAAAATGGTTTGTGCTTCCATAGGCATAAATCTGTATTATAAAATGTGATTGTCATAAATCAATGACCACTTAGTATGGAAAAGAATTTGATGGATCAGATTTTACTCTTAGTTTGCTATTAAACTCCCCGGCTCCCAGCTGCCTCAACAGTTTGCTCCCATGGCTCCTCCACTACCAATATTTTTTTGGATACAGATTTCACCATCTGTTATTGCACATGGCAAAAGAACATGAGGCTCCAGCTAAGAAGCTTTGTGGGGAGCTTCTTCCCAAATAATCCCTACTGCTTATGTCTAACTTGTATCAGTAGAGCACCAATAACTTAGCAAGAGCAGCTATAAGACACTGCAACCAGCTGCAAGTCTTTCACCACTTGTGGTCTACAAAAGCTTTTGAGCAAACTCCTTGGGTACCAGAGTTAATGTTAATAACCATTAACAGAAAGGCTATTTAATCACAGTGGTCTGACTTTTGTTTAAGAATTCATTTCTACCACCAATTCTCACACCAACACATGCGCACATACACGTTCACTGAATTTACCTTTCCTTTCGAGACAGCCCATCTATACAAGATGAGGAATTAAATATTACAATTTTCCTGCTTAAAAAAAAATACTTTGTGAGAAGTCTTAATCATGAGAGTACTTACATACTTCATTGTATGCAAATACTGTTCCACATAAAGATAACATTATTCTCCCCTTCTGTTTCTTGATGCCTCAGTCCCTGAAAGATAACGTGCTGGTGTTCATTAGAAGTTTAGTAAGATTTCTGCCGAACTAAGCACATTAGAAACTCATGAATTTTTGTTTCTTTAACACAGTCATGGTCAAACTCAAAACCATTTGAAATTATCAGAATGCAAAGCAGATGCTTAAAATGTCACCCAGAGCAACCCAGAACATATTCCAGTACACACACTGAGAGGGAAGTGTGCCAGTGACAGGCAATCACTGTGAGGTTGCCCCTCAGTCCTCTATCCAGATTTCTGTCAAGACTTAAAGGTTCAATATTAACTTCTTCAAAGACGTTCCCCAAACAGGGGTAGGAATTAAGCAGTTTTAGGAATTCTTTTCTTAACCCTTCTTTATTTTATCTCTAGGGTTGTTTTTATTCCATCTTTAGGTATTTCCCTCTCCAAATGTCCACGCTTGAAGTAGATTCACGACTCATTTGATAGTTACAGTTTTCTCTCTTCCAAAGCCTCTAAGGATCCTTCAGTAGCCTACATCCATATGTAAATAAACTGTAGTTTAATGAAGTACTCTATCTACAGAGTAGGGCTCCCTCTATGCTTCCTTTGCTCCTACCTGCACCTCATCCATCTGCGCTGGACAAGAGGTGGCACAGGTCAAACAGGAGAGAGACTGAGGGAACTCCTCTGGGCAAGGCCTGGCTCTCAAGCTGCCACATTCCTCAGGATTTTTAGGTCGCTGTGCATCAGCATGCAAGGAAGAACTGAACATTCAGTTATTCAAATGCCATTTTCCTTTCTGGAGAACAACTTAGTTCCCAATCATATCAGAAGTTCTACTGGTGAGAAATTCAGTACAGGAAACTTACAACCAAAATATGTGTGAATATAAGTAAAGAGGAGCAGCAGAGGGGCTATAAAACACTTCCTGTGATACTGTCTGTACGCATGTGGGGGGGGGATGCCCTACAGTTCTGAGAGCGCCTTGGAAAGGTCATGCATTTCCATGAAATAATTCTGTAATTTTTTAAATAACCCCCCCCAGCATTTAATGATTAAAATAACACAACAGAATGAACAAATGTTTTATTGGCGTGTTCATTGTTGTAAACAGCATCTGGCATGAAAAAGTTTACCAAAATCTTTTGATTGTTATAAATTAGGTGGTTTTCCAAAAGCTACGGAGAATTGATCTTTATGGACTAAAGCAAGAAATTGCTGTTCCTAGGCTTTGCAATGAAATCATGTTGACTGCATCAGTCTTTGCACCACAACCTGAACTACCGAGTTTGTACGTTGAGGTGTTAGAGGCTTCCCAGTATCTGACTACACACAACTATGGTACCAACTCCAGGAAAAAGAAAATTACTTTCAGTGGGTGGAGAAGATGCAAACTTGTAATCGTCTCAGAAACAAAATGTACAAAAAGTAGCTGAACAAAACAAACTTCATTAACAAGGGAAAATACAACCCTAAAGTACCCAGCGTCGTCAAACATAAAATGAATACAAATTTAAATAGGCAACTAGACTTCCAAATGTACACATTGACTGTTGATATGTGAAAAGCAATACCATAGTAAATAGCTGAAAGGCGGTTCTGTTAGTTGGACTGGGCAAAATTTATTTACACATTGAACACAATAGAATAGAGCTGCTCATCCACTTCTGTAACCTATTAAGAACCAGTTTACCTTACAACAGCACTTCTGCCCCGCAAACTGATACCTGCTGGCAGCTTTCTGCAGACACTTCAGACTGTTCTATGGAAGAATTTTCTAAAACCTCACATGTGCAGCACCTCCATTTCACATCTTTGACTCTTTGCTGCTGCTTTTCTAGAACCAATGTGTTAACATTTACTTCAGAGACTCTGATGAGGTAATGCGTGTATCAGTGAAACAATAGAAAAAAGGATTCTTTCATGGCCTTTACACAGCTTTTATTATTAAGCTATGAGTATCCTGTTGGAGGCTAGTTTCACTAGCTACTATGTGCACACTGTCCTCAAAAATTTCCACTCGTTTCCCTCCCCGCCCACTTTTTAGCTCTAATCTTTTATTTGCACATCCCTTTTAGCTTTACAGTACATTTGACTATAGTGCACAACATAATTCCAAGTCAAACAGTGACCCAGCGGGGCACTGCGCTTCTGGTTGGGAACACAGCCCAACCAGTGCTGGTGTCAGCGCGTTACACCTAATGAGTGTCCTGCCGTAATGGCACTACACAGTAGTAGCGAACCTTTTAATTTTAAACAAAAAAATTCCCCAGGGAAAATGCTATAGCGAATATCAGTCTTGAGTCAAATCTTTATTTGGCGCTCCATCCAGATAAATTTTTAGTGCTTTTTCTTTACGAGGAGAGTAGGTTACCCGGTGTCCAGTTTTCTGCAGTCTGCTGCTTTCCTTTTTCATCAGTTCATTTCTCTGCTCATCTGATAATTCCATTAATTCTTCAGTTTTATCCCTAAAAAGTAAATGTATTTTAAGATTCAGATTAATACAATAATGCTAATTAGATTTTGTATTGTCTTTTTCAGTCGGAGCAACTTAGTAAAATCCATAACTAAGAAAAATACCACTTAGATGATTTTTTTCTTCTCCAAAAAAACCTAACAACCTGTCTAAACCTGCTTTTCTAACAGAGATTTTAATGGACAGCAGACACAAGGGAAAGCACTAGGAAACAAGCCTATGCTCGTCCATTCTCCTTGCAACTCCTATTCTTTATAGGTGAACCTGCTCTTCCTTTGGTCACAGTGCTCACAGCATGTCAGCCAGCCCCTGCTATGAACTACCAGCTGCTCTCCCAAATAATTTTCTCCAAGGTTAGCACGATATCAACCAGCCATTTCCCCCAAACTCAGATGTAGTTATGAAAAACACTGTAGGAGCAATATGTTCATGAACCTGCCCCAAACCCACAGTTGGCAGAAATGACCATATTCAAGCTCTTAGTTCTCAAATAACACTGCCCTGGGGCTACCACTGCCAGCTAATGAACGTTTTGCATGTTAACAGAATTTTTTTTTCATAATATTATCTTTTTCCAAAGAAGCCAATACTCATATCTCAAAGGAACAAACTCAGAAAATAAAATCCTTGGTCTCTAAAACCTATGGCAAGACTCTCAGACTACACAATTGATATGGCTCTACTTTAAGAGATTAAATCCAGATAGACACTCAAGCTTAGCAACTAGTTTTGTATTCAGCATTATTTTCAATGGTTTGGGAGGGAGAAGTGAGTAAAAGGGTGCAGCATTTGCAGTCTTAAACATAGTATTCAGATTTTTAGGAAGCTGAGAGCATAAACATTTTGGCTCAATGTTTTAAATGCTCTTCTGTAAGCCTTTTTCTTTAAGACAACAGAAGAGTATTTTTATGCCTCTGTTGATTGCACCACCCCTCAATTTTTTTTTTTTACATGGTTTATTAAATAAACTGCAATAAGATACATACCTATAAAATATTACTGCACCATCATCACAAATATGCAGAGGCCAGACATTCAATGTAGATACTTTAGGATTCCAGTCCAAGTCTTGGTGAATCTCTAGTATGGAAATGTCACATGGAAACGTTCCTCTGCCCTGAGAAGCAGCGATTACTTCGTAAATAAACTGAAACTCATAATCACACATCCTTGTCATTAAAAGGTAAAAATAGACAAAATCTTACTTACCTTTGCAAATTCTATGTTTTCTAAGGGTATTCCACTAATTTCACTCAGCTGTAAAAAGAAGAAAAATGATGGATTTAATAGTATTTCACAACATTACAGTGTCTACATAAAGTCACAGACCTGCCAAATCTAGAAGTCAGTTCAAATACTAAGTCCTCCTGTGATTCAAAGTATTAGTACAAAATTATAGTGACAAGGTACAATTTTTTTCACATTTCTGAAGTTACTAGCGTGTTGCAAGTGACACTTGCTGTGATAGTTTCCATGACACTTCTCTTAACAGTGAAGCGGTGACAGAAAAAAGGTTAACAGAAACAATTAATAACATCCAAGTTCCAAGATACAAAGAGGCCAACTGCTTCATGTTAAACCTTTGGGTCCATCAGTGAGCCCAGAGTAGTTTCTCTGTATGAAACGAAAGATATTATCAATTCAATCTGGGAGCTGGCAAAACTGTAAAATCCACACAACTAAAACCCATCTCCACACATCTGCCTTTCCTACAATAACAACCCCACAATTCTTAACAAGCACCACTGGGTGCTCTTTGCTTTTGCAATTGCCCCTGCTATGCATCTCCTGAGCACATGGAGTGCTTCACCCATCCCCTGCCTCTTGCTGCTGCCCTGTCCTGCCCAGCACCAGCCAGAGGATCACCGGGCTGTGCCTGGCGTGGCCTTAGCAGAGCCCTCTCATTGCTCAGCAGCCTCATTGTGCACACAGACTCATCACCGCCTTGCCTGTAACTCAGGCACAGACTGCGGTCTTGTCTCCATGGCAATGCTCAGGTATTTGTGTTCATTTCTGGCTGCTTATTTTCTCAAAACTTGAAGAGATTTCCTAAGATTCTTGCCTCCTTCAAATCTGCTAAGAAAAATGTGTTCAAATTAAAGTGATGGTGAGAAAAGACTAACAGCCAGAATAATTTTCTAACCCCCATTTCCTTCACAAATCAAATACGAAAACAGGCAGACAAATTCTGAAATGTACCAGCCCTACTTTGCTAATAAAATGTCTGAGGGAAGAGCTGGCTGAATACATCTGTTACTACAGATATGTCATATTCAGATTTCTCTTATCACTGGTGGGAGGAAAATTAAAGCCTCTCAGAGAATGCTGGTAAAATTGCTCTCTTGCACATCAATTCTTAGGACAAGGGAACAAGAAAAGCCAACTCTTTCTTCAGATACAAGTTAAGATGAAATCTTGAAGACTGCATGCAAGAACTTGTAGTCATCAATTCCTACCAGAAGAATACAAGAAACTGGCCCATAGATTAATCTGTGTACAGACACGAGGCCAAGGCTGCTGCATTCAATGGTGGCTGAACACTGCTCCTCTTTCAGCCTATGAAGTAGCCTCTAACTTACAAATGCAGAGCATCTCAGTGACAAAAGACCTAGCAGACTCTACTGATTTGAGGATTTTTGCTAGCCACAGCATCCACAGTTGCCTTACACCTGGGAATTGCCACAGAAATAACCATTTCTCAAAGAGCAGAGCCCTGTGATATACCAGATCAATAAAACACTCTCAATATGAGAGACACTTCTGCTCCAAATTTCTGCCTAGTATGGCATGTGTCTGCCTACCTCCTAAAGGATTCTGACCTCAAGGGGGAAAATAAAATACCAAAGCCACATTTCTTCCCAATCAAAACATAGTTGGTACAGTTATGTTGTCCTTGAGCAAATATGAGAAGTTCAGTATTTTGGAATACCAAAATAATGGGTTGAAAAAACAAAGCAACAATACTTTAGCTGTTCTTTCACATCTGTTTTGCAAGGATAAGGGATACAGGTAATACTACGTGGCTTAAATTTCAAGTTATTACCTTTTTTTTTTTTTTGCATGTATTCACATGAATTGATATCAAACCATTAAACTAAGAACTGAAGCTGATAATTCCTATGGATTTAGTAACAGGATGGGACAGGTTCTCAGTTTCTAGGAAAAGACTTTTTTTGCAACAAGATTTTTGTAGCTATGACACCTTTATGCTTCCCAAGAAGTGACATCAATTAGGTTCTTAGAAACCCTAGGAAACTTGTATCATGTTACACATTTTACCTTCTCTTTTAATTCTTCAACACTGCTGCTTTCTAGCACTACTTCCTGGAAAGAATCTAGTTTCATGTCCGATGGCCTCCATCGCCTTGACAAAACAGCAAGTTGTGACATGGATTTCATCTTTTCTACTCCTGGAAAAGAGAAGTGTCTTATATTAACATCAAAAAATATGCTACCTCACATTAGAAGTTTTCTATGACAGAGGCGTATTCAAATATGGAAGAGTGCACTACTCACATACACAAATTAGGTAACTCAGTGAGTGCTATGAGCAATTCACTCAAAAAGGCATGTGTGTGTGGGACACACTAAGATTTAGTTGAACTTCTCATTGTTATCAACTCCTTGTGAGGTTTTTTTCACATGTAGCTTCTCTTCCAAGCCATGCCATTTATTTGTCTTAAGGGCATGATTTTCCATCCCACCGAGCTCAGTTATACATACCATATCCATTCACCTAACCAGAGGCTGACCTCGGGATACTGCATTTTGCATGAGACCCTCCTCAGCAATCTGAAATTTACAATGCTTCACTTTCTTTATCAAAATAAGCTTTCCATGTTTGACTTCTAGATTTCACACACATTAACTACACACTTGGTATTAAAACCTGCTTTGCTCCTACCACCTTGATGAGTTTGAATATGTACTGCCTCAGCCTTTTTGTATCAGTTTCAGGTTAACAGTTTTCTCTGGCTGACAGATTAATACTATTAACATTGCAATCAGATAAGCAGAGGTGATAACAAAGGGCTGATCTTATTTTCACTTTAATTCAGTCTAATTTTGCGATGTAGCATACAGAACTTATGGCTTAACAATTTATGTCTACCATTATATGCCTATTTTGCATGAAATCACCATCACTGTCCAAGCTTCTTCCCCTGTACATTCTATGATCTTGCCTGTGACATTTGTGCTGCCTTTCAGCATTAATCGACTGTTAATAGAAGACTAACATGAAGATACAGCTGCCTAGTGCTTCTTGATATTTATCTCAAGTCTGAAGCAATTGCACAAGCTTTCTTCAGAGCCAAAGAATAACCAGCTTAAATGTCTGCAGCACTGTAACGTGAAGCTGCAATGCTAAGAAACTTAATTGTGAATTATTCTAAGTTGCATTATTTACCTGCCTAACGTCTTCAGAATTTATCTGACGAACAAGATGAAAGCAATGGTGATGGTGGAAGGCCTTACAAACTCTGTCTTAAAAAGGCTGCCTTCAGACTCTCCTAACAACTTCTGTACTTGCAGCAGGTATATACAACTTAATTTTCACAGAATATAATGGGATCTACCTGCCTTTACTATGGCTGGATTAAAGCAGTACCTTTTGGGTACAGTTAAACAGTTATACAAAGTACTACAGCATACTTGAAAGCCCTGTAGCCTATAAAATGGCATGACCACAAACTAGGTGGGCTACAGTGTCCTAAAACATAGTAATTCCAAAACCTATTCACTACAGAAATAGTACAGCAATCGACCTAAACTAATCCAAAGTAATTTAAAATGATAAAGTTTTAAGTGACATGCAAGCTGATACATACATCCACAGGGCTCTGCAGGACCCTTGAACCTCGCATGAGCATTTTGAACTTTGATACACTGGCACAATTTTGATAAAAATTAACAATACCAGGACTGAACACAGCTGCCAAATCACAGCTAAATAAGACTTCTTAAGCTTTAAGGTATGCTTGGGAAGAAAGTTTCTGAGTAAAAGGAATTCTCATTCTTCATCTCCCCATTAACAGCAGCATCTGTTCATCTAGAGGAAAACCAGCACGGCCAACTTTCTTCCTCTTTAATTATGCTTTTGCACTCAGAATCAAAATTTGAAACATACTCAAGAAGATAGCTCAGGAAATGCCATATCTTTAATGATATTTAAGCAGAATTTAAGAAACAATCTGCTCTCTAGTATTTGATTCCAAAGTTGTTTTGATAAACAAGGTCTGTTCAAAAATTTAGCACTCTGTAACAAAAGCTTAGTGTTTTTTCACTCCTGTCTGAAAACTACTAAATGACTGAACAGCTGTGCTGACTTTTAAAACAAATTATGTATATGTTATGTTTATGCATATACACACATACTTCAGCTAACTACAAACATCACCAATCCTAGTCCAAAAATGAAATACGAGTGTAACATACGCATTCCTACAGTTTTTACATACACTGAAAGCATACACATGCAAACAACTGCCTACAGCACTCCCAGGTTTCCAATAAACCTATAAAACTGTAGTGCTATTAAAGTTTCAGCACAGTATAGCCACAGGAAATCTGCATTTGTATAATCCCTCCTGCTCCTACCTTCATGCAAAGCTTTTAATTATTTTTGCTTCTATTTTTTTCCCCCCAATAAAATGCTAGTAAATCATTGGTAAGAATCTTTAAAAAAGGAAAAAAGGGGAAGTACATTTTTTAATGTTCTCTAAAGAAAAAAAGCCCTAATATTATTTTTACTTTCTCTTGACACTATATTATTATTACCATCAAGTATTTCCAAGAAGACCTCCCAATTGCTTGAAATATTAATATCTTCTTCATAGATATGATAATCCAAGAACACAGTGCCTGGGTTCTTCCAGGTTTTCTTTCGGAGGCGAAACCTATAAATGCATCACAGAAAACAATGAGTTTTTATCTGCTCACAAACATGTTCCACTGACAGAGATGAAAACAGTTTTTGGACAAAACTGAAATACGACTCATTTATGTCAGGTTTAACTGGATTTATAATGAACAGGTTTAACATTCTGGAACAGTCCTGACAGCAAGGTATCACTACTGGCTCTTATTGCTCTATCATTCACGAACACATGGAAAACAAGTCTGTATTGGGCTTGTTCAGTGCAAGAAATGTGTAGAGATTTACATGTGTAGGAAAGAAACTGTTTCCTATTTAGGTTAACAAAACAGAATATTCCCAAACAATTCTGACAATTTTCCTGCTCTTCTTCTATCTTCTTTTCTTTCCTTTCCTTTTTGGATGTGGGAAGTAGGGAAGAAGGAAAGAGGATTGGTATCAGATTTACGTACTTAGTTCCACTGTATCAATCCAGCCACAATATAAAAAGATGAGCTTTGATTTACACACAGAGGTAAAGGCATAAACAACTAAAATCAGATGGAGCACAAATACAAAACTTGAATTGTAATGGTTTCTCCACACACAGATGCAGACGTAAATTTTATGACATCCCCCATAATTATAGGGTGCTAGAGAACATAACCCAGTGCAAAATCCTTCACCCAAGTCATGGTGGTGAAAGGAAAAAAAGTGGGCCAGATCTGGGTTTCTGCTTCTTTTCTCAACAGGAAAGGGCCAATACTTGTTGCTGACAATACAGAGCATGTGAAATCAAGGTTCCAAAGGGAGTTAAGCCTCAATAAGATAACTGAAACGGTGCTGGACAGTGTACACACACTCGAAGATGATGTACGAGGTAGTTTGCTGCAGTGATCGAGCTGGACCTGCATCTAGAGAGAACGTGGCTTTTCCGTGAACTTATATACTTGGTACTCTCCATTCTAAAGCGAAACATCCTTGATGAGAAAAAAATGTCTCAGAGCTAAGCCTGCAGACATGTTATGTTGCACACAGGCAATTCTATATAAACATTCCCTCTATCATTCAATATGAGACAAAAACCAAGAACTGCTAAATAAATCTTTATATTCACAATATAATTTAAAAATCAGAGTAACTTATTTCAGCTCCTCTCATAACTTCCTTTCTCTACAACAGAAATCGAACACATTTTTACATAATATCTAATACCATAATTTCAGCAGATTGCAGTCTCTTTACCTGTCAATTGTCAAGTCTAGGCCACACTGTTCTCTAAGCTGAGGAAGCAGCTCCTCTTTTGACTGCCGAACAGTCATTCCTTTAGCAAAAACCGCATCTAGAAGAAACTTGCATGGCTGGGAAGATAAATATATAGTTATTAAAGACAAATCAGGAAAAAAAAGTAGATTTGCCTTCTGTTCGTGTTTTCTGACCAGTCCCAGTCACCTAGCAAAATAACCATTAGAATGCATAAACAAGGCAGGCAGAGAATTGATTAAAATCAAGTTTAACTAATTTGTTTAGCAGCAGCCCTTTGACAAGTCATTCAAACACTTGGCATGCGTGCGACTGCAGAACTAGGGTCTTGTGTCAGTATTACTAATTGCTACCATTATACTACTTCTGAACAACCTAAAAGAGGCTTTTAAATTAAATAAGCCAAATGATAATAATAAAGCCAGGTTCCTCTCTTTCAGTGGTCAGACAGACCAGAAATCAATGACTGGAAGTATTAAATTTATCTTATTTCTTGCTTCATTACAATTAAAAATAACCAGGTTGGAAGAGACCCATCGGATCATCAAGTCCAACCATTCCTATCAAACACTAAACCATGCCCCTCAGCACCTCATCCTTCTGTGCCTTAAACACCTCCAGGGAAGGTGACTCAACCACCTCCCCCTGGGTAGCCTGTTCCAGTGCCCAATGACCCTTCCTGTGAAAAATCTTTTCCTAATGTCCAGCCTAAATCTCCCCTGGTGGAGCTTAAGGTCATTTCCTCTTGTCCCTGTCACTTGGGAGGACAGCATCCTCCCCTCCACAACCTCCTTTCATGTAGTTGTAGAGAGCAAGGTCAGCTTCAATCTCTCAATGCTTATCTGTGATTAATGTATTCTGTAAATACATGCTCATATCGAAAAAAAATAAAACCAGACATTAATATGTATACAAAGTCAACTCCTAAAGACTGCAACCTATATATTTAAATCACTTTTATGATTTTTCACATCCCAAAAGATGTAACAAGCAAGTGACCTGCACTTCTGAAAATGAGGCATTTTTGTTTCAGGCTTGTCTTATGCAAAGAGGATATTACACAGCTAATCATTCTGATAAGCACTTTCTGCAGTGCATGAATATAACAAACTATATTAGTTAAAATATCACTGAAAATTGTAACTATGAGCAAAACTAGTTTCTAATTTGGAAAGAATTCTACATGACTTTCATACATTTGAGGAAAACATTTATTTTCATTTGTTCTGCATTTATCTTGCAGAAATGGTGACTTGAGAGATGCTGTAGATCACATTTCAGTTGTATACTTGGAACAGCATGAACAGAAACAATCAAGTATCTTTTCTAAATCCAGGAATACTGGCAGGATAACTCAGAGAAAAGGGGGAATTCCTTTTTTTCCAAGATTTCAGAGTAAAACATTGTTCAAGGCATGTATTAATCATAGAATGGTTTGGGTTGGAAAGGACCTTACAGATCATCCAGTCCCAGCCTCTCAGCCATAGGTCAGACACTTTCCACTCTGTCAGGTTGGTCATGGCCTCATCCAACCCTTTCTTGAACACCTTCAGGGATGCGGCATCCAAGAATTCGCTGGGCAACCTGTGCCAGTGCTTCATCACTCTCATAGGAAAAACATTCTTCCTAATATCAAATCTGAATCTCCCCTCTTTCATCTTAAAGCCATTATCCCTCATCCTATCTCTGCACATGTTTTCATGAATCAATCTTGAAATATTCAGTACCTTACCTCTGGCTCATTTACCAGAAGTTGATAGACTTTGACTCTGTATTCACCCTTCTTAAGGGCTCTTCCAAGTCTAATAGTTATCTAGAAGGGAAAAGGACTATCTGTTAGAACTGGAATCAAAATCAAATTACACTCTGTAAGACACTACCAAGACCCATGTAATGATTTCACCTGGCAAGTTAACAAAAAAATTATGCCCTTAAGTTTGTCTATACTGTGCCAATATACTATTTAGTGATTCAAAATAACTGAATAACCTTATTGTCATCAGAAAATGATGAAAGTGTCTCATTCAGCCGAACACTCTCAAACTCTTGATTGCTGGCATAGACTCTGAAGACTTTAAAGTGAGAAGATGGAACTCCAACAAAAGGCTCCAAATGTTGCTTGAAGGCAGACAGAGTAATTCTTTTATCAACATGCACCATAAGCCCTAAGCAAAAATAGAAATAAAAATGGTATGAAACTGCGCTACCAAAAAAAAGCACTCCAGTGTGTTTTTTCCACATATTCAGTTACCACTCGCAGCAGAACAGTAGTGAAAAGTCAGAATTATAATTAATGGCCACATTTACATTTTATCCAAGGTGTTACGGCAACCTTTAAGAGCTTTGCTGTATTTTAAGCATTCATGGGCAGATAATCCTGGAAGACACAGCAGTTCCAAACTGTCTTATTTTGCAATCAATGAAGTCATCTTCTCCATTCAGTTAGAGAACAAATAGAGAATCAGATGGTGTGTTTGCAGATAATTCCCCTACAGGTTTACCCTGCCTCCCAGGCAGTGGTTCTGACTTGGGGCTGGCCAAAACCCTTAAACTCCACCCAAATCCTTAAACTAAATTTTTTAATCCTGGCTAGATTAATGGACTCTTCCATGGAAAAAAACTGTAATTAAGGAAAAGCTACTGTAGTAATATGAAATTTTGGAAAGTAAAGTGGATGGTTTATCTTTGAAATTAATATGTGAAATTTCGGCTACATTACAAACTACAGCATGATTATTTTAAGTCATGACTCATTAGAATAAGAAAAATTGCCATTCAGAGTATTTAACTGAACAAATACATTACTTGAATTATAAACCTGTCCATATTCTCACACTAAAAAATAAACAAAGTATTTTTAATGTTCTTTTATTATATTTCAAGCTCTACTCAGGATAATAATTTATACAATGTACTATAAAAGTATCAAAATTACTGTTAAGCAAATAATCCCTGCATCCAACTAGTACTACCGTTGTTTTAGAATGGTTTATCATTATGACTATTAATACACAACCTTCAGCTCTTACACTGACCTTGTATGGAAACTTTCACATCAGCCATACACTTCAGTCTACCTGTTGTACTTCAGTCAATGGAAAGCAACAGCCTACTGAATTAAATGATCATTATCAAATTTGAATATGCTTCACAGTCAAGTGCTGAGTTCTCAGGTCTGTTAAAGTTTGCAGAATTATTACTTGATGAACTACAATAAATAAATGAATTCTATAACCACAAGTGAATTACCATCAGCAGATGCAACTATATTCCTTGAACTAGAAGATAACTCAGCTTGCTTTCCAGAAAACACATTCAATATAAGGAAATAAAAGGATCAGAGGTAGCTTTTCATTTTCCTAAAAATAAAACGCAAGACTGTTCAAATACAAAATCACTTATTACAAGATCAAAATTAGGCTATGATTTTGCTGAGCATGAAACCATGTTCCATCTTTGCATTTTCATTACTTGAAAAATGTGATTTTATGTCAAATTCAATGCTGCCACTAGACTTTTTAAACACAGCATGTTAATTAAATAGCAATAAAAACTGGATTATTTCAAGGCACTTAAAAAATACATACATTTTTGCCCATCTCCTGCATCTTCATCTGCAGTGTAGGGTTCTGATTTAAAGTACATATATTGTGCTTCTCCTCTGCTCTTGCTGCTTTCATCATATTCACTATCTGTTCCAGAATCCTCTTCCGCTGTGTCCCAGGTTTCTTTCTTCCCCTGATTTGCTTTTGATCGTCTGCTACTTGTGATACTGTGGGAATCAAGTCCATTAGCCAAGGGAAGCGGGGTATTGTCCACGTTGCATAAAGTATCGCTGCTATGACTGGAGCTGAGGATATCACTGTCCACTGAACTTGTACTCCTGTCATTATTTACATCTGAATCTGATCGTTCCTCAGACTGGAGATTTTCTGGATCAGAAATCTGAATTTGGTTTTCAAGTTCTCTGTTCTCTGCAGATGCTGAAGAGTCTATTTCATTTATAGGTGATTCAATGTTCTCAAAATCACTGGCTTCTGTGCTTTTGCTGCTGTCTCCATTATCCCCCTCCTGCTGCTGCTGCAGGGACAAGCTTTTGAGCTTTTCAGTACTTTCTTCCAGAATCGCTTCTACAGATTTCATATCACCTACAGGTCCTTTTACTCTTTCACAGGCTTCAACCAAGTTGCCTGCATCTCCACTAGGCTTCTGATAAACTGTCCGTCTAAACTGAGATCCAGGCGACTGCTCTGGTAATGAAACATAGAGCCTGATTGTGTTTGCATGACGATCCAGAAGTCTCCATAAATGAGAATCTGTATATGCCACGTGACGGTCTGAAGACTCTGAGCTTTCAATGAATACCTAAGCATAAAGTGTTTTATTATGTACTGTTATTTCAAATAAAAGTAAAAGCAACAACAGCAAAGAAATAAGATTGAGCACACATCAGAAGTTGCATCAGTAAGAAATGTCATCTTTTATGCATATATTTTTAAAAAAGCTTAGGAAAGGTTGGACTAAGGAGCATGCAGTTCAATAATGATTTCACTTTTCCTCATTTTCATAGTCACGTTAAGACCGGAGTGAACTGTTACCAGACTGATCAGCTGCAATAAGCACTTCCATGTTCAGAAGCATATTCATATATCACTTCCATGTGCACGCTTCACCTGTACACTAGCCCTAGTTATGGTGGTAATGAGCACCACAACTACAGCCTGCAGTCTTTACTTTCTGGTACAGAATCACAAATAAGAAATCTATGAATGTACACCTGGCTAAGCAATAGGGCACAAAGCAAAACAAGGGAATAAATTTCTCTTCTCTCTTGGACAAAGTCCACTGCGTTGTTGTGACAGTGCGTATGTGAAAGAGCTCCAATTAACTGCATAACAAGACAATGCCATTGTTTTGCTCAGCTATAAGCCAACAAAACCTTAACTAATCTTTCTTCGTGGAGGACAGTATGTTCTTGAGCCTAAATTTCAGAGACAGAGGATGGGCAAAATATGCCAAAAGATATGCTTTACTACTGTAATAAAAGGGGAATGATATAGATGTTATTTAAGTACAAACTCACTTTTTCTGAATGCATTACCCAATTATTATTGGAAACATTTACTAGAATTATTTGTGGAAAAACAATACGAAGACAAAAAAAACAGCAAAAACTTGCTGAGTTTTGACACTTGTTTCTTAAGAACTCTAATACTGAGAGCAGGCACAGCTCTTCAGAAGGTTTAGTAAACAAATTAGGTAGTTTTCACAGTAATATGACAACCTTTGTCCCCTAAAGAAGGGCTGACATTTAAAAACCTTGATTGTAGGTTAACCTCACCATCATTTGAGCCTAAGAGTATCAACCAGGTATCTGATCCTGAATCTGCTCTACCTTGTTATACACATCTAGTTTCATATATAGCCTATAGTATTCATCAGCACCACAACATCTGCTAGTTAAAAAAACACCCCACAGCACTTAATATTTCAATGAAATAAACAAGTTATCCACTACAAATTCCATACAGATAGCCACACCTTTTACAATACAACAGTGAAGCCTACAAATATACAAAACTAACAACTGGAAAATCAGAGCACACACCTTGTTGCTTCTAAAAAAGCCTTCAGCTTTCAGTGTTTTGCTGGAAACATTCAGAAGACGCAAGTCATTGTAGCAACGTTCTAATACTACTCGCATAGTATCAGCAGGGAGATGTGTAGCCTAAAATAAGACATTGACCATAAGGAAACCTGCATTATACATAATTTCAAATACTGAAACAGGTATTCAAAAATTTTTAAGACTATTCATAGGAAAAGTAATTGGGTTTTTTAAACTGACTTATAAATTGCCAAGACAACACAGGGAAAGATCTCCCAGCTGGTTCAGTCAAAGCTCCTTTCCCACACTCTTTGACATGTAGCAAAAGTAAAGTTTTTCCAAAAGGTCAGTAGACTAAAATGGCTTGTCTTTGCAGAGAACTGGCAAATCATTAATGACCAATAATATAAGGCATCAGACTTATTCTTTAGGGTATGAACCAACTGAAAATAAAAAACTATTCACAAGCAGCAGGTTTTGCACACTGTTCACTTAATTTTTTAATTAGATCAAGTCCAAATGACTGAAATCAAGTTTCATAAAATATTAAGTAGTTACACCAATCACTGACCTATTTTACAAAGAAATGACCACCTAAAGTGTGTGTCTGCCAATTGAGTGGAAGCAGTAATGTCCCATGGTTTAAGGCAATACAAAAGCAATCTGCATCTTAATAACAAGTGACTGCTGGGATGAAAAAGAGGTTTTGTAGGGAGAAGGTGAACAGCACCTGATGCTAATTTCAACTACTGAAGCCAATGGCTGCATGGTAACATTTTACTAGTTCTGCCACTGACTGGATACTGAGTGAGATGATTCAAGTTACTAACCCAAAAGAACATGAACTCATCCCTTTGGCTTCTCTAAAAATCTTAATATCATCTGGTAAACTAGTAAGCAATATGGCCAGAGAAGGGGTAAAATTGTGCAAAAGGCACAATGGATGGAAGCAAGAAGCAGACTGCTGCTTTTAGCAGCAGCAAGCAAATAGACAAGCTCAATAACCAACCTAACCCCACTGGACAGGACACATAGTATGAACTGTGAAAGGTGCAAGCTCTCATTTTAGATATTTAAATTATGACATATTTGTACAGTCAGAACAAATGAAAACTCTGTAATACAAGTACTTAACAATTGTAAATTACCTTTGAAATCAGTTGTTTAAACTCTGAAACTGTTTGATTCAAGTAAGCTCGGACACTTATTGGAGGAGCAACAGATTCAGTTTTTAGGTCAACTACATGAACCTTTACCATGACCTCTGCAGGGAAGAAGAAAAAGAAAATGAAATCACATACATCTATGCGAGAGAGAACTCGACAGGCAACGAAAATGCCCATACACTTGTCTTATGTACTGATTTTGGGGTTGCATTACACACAGAAATAAATCTGAAAAGCAGGTCAATTTCAGAATTTCATTTTCAGATCAATTTTAATGCCAGAAGCAAGTGTCACATTTTGACAAATTTTAATATACCTTAGAACTGCTGCAATTAGAAACAAGTTGGCAACACAGCACAGCATGTAATTCTCAGTATTGACTTCCTAAAATCCAGTATGAGTTTTTCTTCTTTCACACATTACAATGAAGTTCTACATTTTACAAGTTTTACTTTCATGTTATCACACAATACACAATTTTAGCCTATTTTTGGCCACATGTAATTACATGTCTTACCACCAGGTTTATAGCACTGGAACACTTGGTCAGGTCTTCTTGTTTCCAACAGCAAGTCAAACATGTATGTCGATTTGACACCTCCAAGCAATAAACCCATTGGTGTGTCTTCTTCTCCTTCATAAGATCGTTCCAAATAATCATGAAACTCATCGTATTTGACAAGACGACAGCAATCCAAAGGAACAGCCTCTTCTAAATCCATCAGCTAAATCATGCACACAAACAAAAAATCCCCCAAACATATCAGAGTTTAGTTTTCCCCTTGTATGCCAGAAATTTCAGTATGTGTACACCCAGGAATCCTTTGAATTCACAAATATCAACTTGGTTTTAGAAAAAATCATATGTATACATCATATATATCAAATGCACACACACAATGTATATATACATGATTTTAAAAATCCAAAGAGAAGCCTGCATCAAAACGCAAAGAAAGAAGTTGGAAAAGTGTGTCTATAACCGGTCCCAGAAGTATATTCAGAAGAATATGTAGCCTATCAGTTATGTCAAATGGCGTCTTAGAGGCCTGAGGGAGTTACATCCACTAGTCTTCTGGGCTTCTCAAGGAGATGTTAACACATTCCAAATATCTAACTGCCTTTCCGGTGCTCTCCCAGCCATAAGGCAAGAACCAAGGAGTAAAAGCAGGTAAGCAAGAATGAATATCTTCAACTGTACCCATTTGTGGAAGGTGAAGATCAACAGACACTTTAGTGCCCACTGATATTAATATATTAGCTATGCAGGAAGTTTCTTGAAAGAACTCTCCTATTTCATATCTAATACAACATTTCTACTGCAATACAAATACAAGCTTTCAGAATGTTTTCAACTTACTAAGGCTATGGTGAGTCTCAGCAGCTCTCACTTTCTGATTGTAAAAAAAGGGTATGTAAAAATCACTCTGCCTTTTAAAAGGGCAGGCTGTCTCAATCCAATCAGAAATCACCTGATGGCTAACAGAACACTTGGTCAATAATACCTCTTAAACATCCACAAAAAAAAAATCCTCAAACCAATCTCCAAAATCCAGCCCACAACAAAAATGCCACAGCCAATGCCCCACAAGTGCTCCCACAGCAACAGAAATTTAAAAATTGAAGACAAACAACAGCAGAAAGTTACATCTGACCATTAAGCTATTCTGTTATGCATAACATACCTTGTAAGCTATTTCCACAGCTTCCTTGAGTGTTCTGTCCTTATGAACCTCCAATTTGTTCTCCATCATTATTTGTTTTGTAGGATGCATGCAGAACAATTTAATCTAAAATTCAAAAGGAGGAAAAATGATCATGAAGGTATTTGTATTCGTAAATGCCTTCCATAACAGAGTACATTTAAATTGACAACCCTATATTCAAACAATCTAATATCAAATACATCTCTAGCTCTCTTTCAGTGATAGGACAGTTACCTTTCAGCTGGTTACACAACTACAGAAAGAAAACTGCAAAGGCACAGTAGAAAGCACTAGAATACAAAATCTATAATCAGGACATCTTTATACTGTAGCCAGCACGCAAATCCTCCAAAATAAAATGCACATTGGAACAATTAATGCAAAATTCCTTTTTCAGAGAGTTATGTATTTCACAGAGAACCTTCTAATAAAACAGTCACTTGATTCATAGGTAGACCAGCTGAGCATCATGCTTGTAAGTCATAGATATATTTTACCATTCAATCTACAACACAAAAAGATGCCACTCTTTCTGCCAAATAATTATTTTAAATTAGTTTAAAAAACATCATTTCAAAAAGCAAAAGTTCACAATATGAAAAGATTTAACATTAGAAAACAATGAAGATGCAGCATTACATAATCTTTGGAATTAATTTTGCCGCAATCAAGTGATGTCAGGTAAACTACAATGTTGTTTTGGTTTTAATATTAATTAAAATTCACATGGAAGACACGAACTTAATAAAAATCTCTGGTGAATATTTATCAGATGTCTCCAAGTGTGTAAAAGCTTCCAATAGGTGTAGAATTAATTTTAAAGAGTTATTAATACAAGTACACTTAACACAAAACAGTCCTTGTATTGGGGTAAAAAAATTAGTTTCAGTAGAAACTTTTCTTACTAGAAAGTATCATTACTTTACTCAGTAGAAATTCTAACCTTGCAAGTATTGCGCTCAATTTCACGTTGTCTCTTTTCTTGTTCTTCCAATTCTCTCTCTTTCTGTACCAATTGTTTAATATGCTCTGGATACTCATGTGCTTCAAGAAACTCTGCCAGTAAAAAAAAAGCAATAGTTCTAAAAAATAATTTTTTCTATGCTAGTCAACATCTTAGAAATTATGAGTATATTTAATAGCTATCTTTCGTGCCTCCTTCCCTCTTCCTTCTTCACCCAAGTTTTCCACTATACCATGTCCCATTCTTTTTCATGATTTAAACGAAACCAAAATCAGCCTTTTACTCCCTGCAGTTATACAAAAGCAACACAAGAAAATGCTATTAGCACAAGATTCAGATTCCACTATGAGTAAGGAAAGATTTGGTATTGTAAAGAAATACACCAAGATCAATGACTACATTTGTGCCGGGGTTTTAGAATAAAAGTTAATTCTTTACCAGCCAATTCACTTTCTAGAAATGTAAGTAACAAGGTATAACCTATGTAGTGATAAAACAAATATTGCATTTAACACAGATCAGTGTACTTCATTTGTATTTTTGCCAAGACAGTTGTTTCCAATCCTGAAGCCACTCTTATACTAAGGAATTGGGCAAATACTTTTACAGAATTAAAAATGGCTTTGGTGCGTTCAAGAACTCTCAAATAGCATATTTAGTTCCTTTATTTGCTTGTTGAGGAATTAACAATCTTACCACTAACAGGAAAATCTATTTCCAAAGAACAGCTCTTGACCCATAGGCTTTGTTTATGGCTGCTGTTTGTTCTTAAACTTCATACTATTTACAATCACTTGTTCAGTCATTGTTTCAATGACTCAAATATTGAAAGAATACATTTTGTTGCTCATGACTTCCTACTTATTAATTTGTTAATAAAAGGCTTTGTTTTAACAGTACCCTTCTGTTAAATCCACTTCCAAATTACATAAAGCATCTACTTCAGATGCTGTTACTTTTAAATCAATAATGCATTGCTATAACTTCTCTGTCCTCTGTATCATGGATTCTCAGAGACAAACATAAGCCAGCAAAATTGATTTTGTGAGAGACATTTTCCCTCTCCCTATTTTCTCAAAGAAAATTTTATAGAGAATTAAGTTCTATGGAGAGGAAAATAGAAAGGCAAAAGTAACAAAGTGAAAATAAAAAGTTCGAAAGTATTCCACATATAATGGAACAGATTGTTGCTAAAAATAAACATGGTTGGTGTGTATTAGGATGTTGAAATGAGATGACAAGTTTGCTCCAAGAATCATAAACCACTTTTTAGTATATACTGATAGAGAATTAGCTGCAAGTCTACTTTTAGTAACTTTAGCATTTTATTAAAACCAAAATTTAGTAAAAGCTTAGGGATTTTTTTAGTTTGTATTAAAAAAACACCTTAAAGTTTGTTTTACTCCTCTTTACACTGCTCATTTATTTCCTTTTTCTTGCTGATTTTCATCCTCAGTTTCTCAAGGTAGAATTCAAAATTTTACCCCAAAATAAGGGAGTTAAAGGAATCAGACAACTATTAATCTCTCACCTAAAATATTTACAGCAGCAGAGTAAGATAAACACCACATTATTTTCAAACATCTTTTGTTCTCTCCTCCATTGTACATATGACAAGCTGGTGCGTTACAAACTCTCAGGAACACAAGTTTTTCCCTACACTTGGCTGGCCCAAAAGTAGCAAGACAACACGAGGTGCCAAAGGCTGCAGATGTGACATTCTACTTTATTAAGCAATACATAATTTCGGTTTACCAATTAAGAATAAAACAAATCCAGCTATAAAAATATTATCCCCTCAAAGGATGATTTTTAACATTCTTAACAGTTTGAATCTATTTTGCGGGACAGCCAGACACTTTGAGCATTTAATGAAAATTAAAAGAGCCATTGCTTTTCTGGTTTCCTTTCTACAGCTGTGCTTCCAACATGGGATTAACAAGAAGGGGAAAAGGGCACAATAATGTGCTTCCTTCTATTTTGATATTAGTTTAAAAATCTTCTATTAAAGAAGTTCCTTTCTACCAAACTTTCATTTACTACAGCATCATTTAGGTGTGCTCAGATTTTACATGAGAAACATTGTTTTCAAGCAAATAATAGAGTATTATTAAAAAATCTAGAAGAACAATCCTGGAGGCTTACAGTTTAGTAATACAGTCTGAGACCCAATGAAATTAGCCAATACTTGAATGAAGCCTCCAACCAGACATTCCTGTTTCGAATCCAAAAAAATTCTTCCATTTTCCACTGTATCATACTTGAAATACTAATCATGACAGACGGGGCCACGTGTCTTCTAAGCCTTGGTGAACTATATCAGAGACTGTGAAATCCAAGATTGTTTTTTGACCGTATAACTTATAGCATATTGTCTCACCTCCTGACTGACACAAACAATAAGGGCTGGTTATAAAGTGTAAAACTTTATCATTATGAACATTCATTTTTAAGAAAGTAACTTTTTATTCCACTATCAATAATTGCAGTGGTATAGTGTTTCATTATAGTCTCATGTTACCCAGTGTACCTGTTTTTCATTTCCATGATACCCAAAATACTAAAATATTACAGAATTTATATTCTGATGACCTCACAATGATCATAAAGGTTTACTATAAAAAAAAAAAGCTGTGAAAGAAGGCTTCCTATATGAAGGTTACTTTAGCTTACCCTAAAAATACCAATATGGCCATTCACAAGAAATTAAGACTCAACACACGTAAACTAACTCTTCATTCTACAATAAAATGTTACTAGTCAAGAACTTCAGAACATACATACTTGCATTTCTCATTGGATCCTTCAGTCTATATATCAGCATGTACGCATTTGTGGAGCTGGTGGGGAAAAAAGAAGTTATCTCAATTTATCACATAAGAGAATACTGAATTCAAAAGATTTGGTTTTTTTTTTTTCTCAGCCAGGAGCTATGACGTATGTATCTTAGCAATGCACTAACAAAAAAGGAATTTTCAAAAATAACCACAGCATTATTTTAATTGTCTGAAACAGTAGTCAGGATAGTTCATACAACTATCTGAATCATCTAACATTAATTTTAAGCTAACACATTAGGCACATGCATTTTGGCCATTCATTTGATTACACTAAAACAGAAAGACCAGAAAGAAAAGTAACTTTACAGTACTACTAACCTAGCAAAAGCACTGGAATAATAGCCTCTGCTTCCGGAAGACCCACCATATGTTTTCTTAATATCTTCTTGAGTTATCTAACAGAAAATCAGTTTAATGATTATTTGAGAAATTTGCACTAATCAAGATGCATTTATTCTCATTAACATAACTAACACATAATATTAATAATTCTGATTTTTTAAATATTTGTTGAAAGTAAAAAAACTGTTTCGAAGTGATCTGCCTCTTCATTTTACAATGACTATAAATATTTTTTTAAAGTAGGAACTTTTTAGAAAAACATTACCCACGTTCTTGATGGCAATAAGGTTTATGGATACATGGGATGGCTGAAATGCATCAGCAGGACAGGTTTAACAGCACAATCTACAAAAACTGCTCTAAGCAAGAAGTATCCTTCCCACGTAAAATGCCAAAATTCTAAACCCAGCCTCATCTGTACATGAACAAAGCTTTCTTTATAAACCATCCTCCCTTCACCATCAAATCCCACTTCCCTGCAACACACAATCCCATACATAAGTAAATCATCCACTAACCCCAGCCCTCCAAGAAATTAGTTAAGCTAATGAGTGAAACATATGTATTATGTATTACATTAGGACGAGATGATGAAACAAAGTAAATGCTTGAAATATCTACACACAAAATCAGCTTCAGTACATTTAAGTGAAAATTCACATGCAAACCAGAAGCTTACTGGATCACCTACAAGAATACATTATTTTTACCTTGCTAACATGCTGATCATTAAAGCTGTACCACTGGTCATCACTGAAAGATTTTATACAGGCATAATAATGGCCACCAGCAGCACTTCCAGAATGAACCATAACAGAAAAGAGCTCATACAGTAAGGAACTCTGGAGAGAGAAGAAAAAGGTGTGATACATATTAACTAAAGAAAAAGAAACCAAACAATCATTAAGTGTTTTACAGGTATTACACAAACTCAAATGTATAAATAGTTGTATGCTACAAAACAGATCTGTATAAAAGGAATACATTACTGCAACAGAAACTGACAAAATGAGAACTCAGGCATACTAAACATCAATACAAGACTATCTAATAATGGAAGTAAAGAGGAATTTTCCCTTTTCACTGGTGGGAAGGGAAAAAGAAATGACCGAACGACTTAAGGAATAAAAAAAAAATTAAAACAAATAGTGGAAACATTTTTGAAGTGGCTTAATGCACTAGTATTATTTTTTTTCTGTACAAACTCTGAATCCATGAATTCTTATGCTAGATAGGTACTCCTCTATTTCCACCCAACAAACAAAGTAATGGCCAACTTGCCTGTAGCTACAAACTTCAGATTTACTTACTGTCATCCTCCTCTACATTCTTGAAGATTACTTTTTGCCCCTTAATGTCTATTGCAACCCAGCAACACACCATTCAATGCTTATGAGAGAAATTAATGCACTTGGCTGATATTACTCTAAGTTTGCTGTTATAAACCTTCCTTTTCATAGATCAAATGATAATAAAAGGGTATAATATAAGGAGAAAAGGATACTAAGGACATAAAACTTCAGTGTTGCGTATACATCAAAACCAAAACCGAAAAATACTGACTCACACAGATGTTAGAATCGAATACTTTTATATCATATCCAGGAAATGCTCTGTAAATTCTTAGCATATACTGCATCCACTATGAAGATACCCAAACCAAAAAGCTAACATCATGGCTTGAGAGCTAGTTTGCATAGAGAACAAATAATATGAATTAAGTGGCCAAAGCTACCATCAATCCTAGGGCTGACATTTACATTACAGATAAGTTACAATACTGTTCCTATTCCACTCAAGTGACTGCCTATTAATTCCCTTTTTTTTCCAGAGAAGACTGACAGCACTCATAACTTTTATCAATAAATTCTCTAAAATGGTTTAAGGTAAATGTAAACAGAGACAGATGTGCAGATCCAAATACAAGTCAGCTTTATGTATTTATGAAAAAAACAGAGCCAAACAGCTTCCTAACAAGTCTGAATAAAAGCTATTGGCCAAATTTCAGATCAGTACACTGAGTATACACTGTAGATACTACCATAATCTCATGATATTTTACTGTTAAGAAAACTCAATCAGGTTTCTCGAAGAACTCTGCTAATCTTCCTGACCCATAGAAAGCTTACTGCTATCCTACGCTGACTTGTTGCTCAATTCCTTCACCATAACATGACATGAATAAATGAACATTTAACATTCAGACCCATGGCCTCACCTATATGATTGGTTTTATAGGGACAAGAAACTGATGGCAGAGTCTGATCAAAACCTTCCAGCTTTCTCCTACTAAACTGCAAGAGGCTTATGCACTCAAAGCTGGCAAGCCTTTGACAAATGATTTCAAAGAAATAACACTGGTCTCAAGACAAAACAGTCTTCAATTTGAGGGTCTGCTGCCAAAACAAGTTACCTGGGAATTCTCAGCCTGAGAAGCTGGGAAGACCTTTATGCTCAGATGATCTCCAAATTGGCTGCATGCTTTCCTTTGCTGTAGTGCCAGTTTTTGGAATTTGAAAAAAAATGTGTTCACTCCACCCACCCCAATATCAGAATTATCTATATTATCATCATTTACATTTGAGTTGGCTTGACCTTGGCCAGCAACTAAGCACCCAGACAGTCAGTCACACCTCCCGCAGAAGAGGATGGTAGAGAGAATCAGAAAGCAAGAGCGCGGAAATTTGTGGCTGGAGATAGCAACAGCTTCATAAGTGAAGGAAAGAGAGAGGAAGTGTTAAAAAAAAAAAAAAAGATGCGATGATACAGAGGCAATTATTCACCACCCCCCACCAGCAGATCAATACCCAGCCAGTCTCTGAGCAACTTCGGAAAGCCCCCAGTTTTTACTGCTGAGCATGACATTAAACAGGGAATATGACATGGAACCACAGTCCCAGTACAATATTTTTTTAAGATACCTTTTCACTGCCAGCTTTAGAAATTCTTTCTGCTGCACTACTGCTTTCGAGGCAAATTCCTTCATCAACTCCGTCATCATTAGAAAAATCATTGCTCATCTGATCACTGTGACAACTGCCTTCATTTTCAGCTCCACTATCAGTGCAACTCTCGGTCTGAGGAGACTTCTTAAAAGTAACACATACATACTCATATTATACAACATTTAAAGTTACACAGAAAAAGAAAAACAATACATTCATGAAACGAAAAAATTCCAATCTATAAAACAATGCAACTCTTCAAAAACCTAGAGACCTCTGCAATTCAGCACTTAGAACTGATTTGTTTCTGTTAGTAACTGTCTTCAGTCCACGTCAGATCAATATTTTTACATTTTGAGCGTAACTGAAAGGTAATTAGCTGGTTTCATACTTGACAAGATTGAACCTGTTACTAGCCTGCTCCATTTATTAGTTAATGCAATTAAATACCTGGAAGTCTAACATCAGATAAGGAATTGTATTATAATACAGTCCTGTTAATCAGAACTGTTTTGACTAGTAATATTCTCACTCACAGTCAAAGATTTTTTTCCCACTTCAACTCACTAAGCAGAGTCAAGGCATTACAGTAAAATTGATCACTGTTCTATCAACTTAAAAGCAGCATGTGAACAACGCTATGAATACAGTTCATTTATTACAAGTTAGTATATCCATCTCTTAACCTCTTTCGATAATTCTTTTGTTTTTTCTAACAGTTGTTAGTTTTGTCTCAAGTTCTATTCTCCCAGATCAATCTTAATTCTCATTTAGCCAACCCAGTAATACTTCAAGAGGTATCAAACTGGCATATTTGATAAATGAAGAGTTTGTATAGAGTCAGAAAGACCTTTCCGTATATGTATCGACGTGGTCTTTCTCTTATATCATTACAAGCTACCAAACTGACAATGCTTTCGGGAATGGAATTAGCAGAATAAATTTAGTCTTTAATATAGAAGGCACACTGAGTACTTTTTGGTGAATGTTCCGGGGACTAACTTCAGCATTCAGAGTTTCAAAACTTTACATTACCACTTGTGATCAAAACAGATTTAGACACAACTTTAAGAAATATGTTTGATCCTGGATTTGCAGTGCATGTAGAAGCCTTGAGATTTGTGCTTTTAAGTCACCAATGTGAAGACAAGAAAACAGAAACAGCTTCTTATCAAAGCATACAAACTCTATAATGATTACAGAATAAGCTTCCTTTTCAATGTAACAAAACACCACACAGTTATAAAAACTTCAAATCGGAACACTGACATGGCTAAAGAAAATTTTACATAGATGAATAACATTATTAAAATGGGTTTATTAGACACATATTTTAATTTTCTTAATACAAAACTTCAAGAAAGGTGAAGACTTTTCTCTGAAACTAAATACCTCATCTTCAACATCAATGAAGACATTCATGTCCAACTCTTCAGGAAAAGTCATACGATCATTGAGTTTAATTCTGTGCATAGTGGTATAATCAAAGTCAAACCTCTTCAGCTGTAACGTCAGCAGATACGGAAAATGCAAGAACCGCAGACCCTAAAATGAAGCAAAGAAAAAGATTGTGCTACCGTTGTCAGGATTGGTATTTACCAAGTCTTTTTTGCAAATGATTTGGACAGTCTTTACCTTTCTTGCATCACATTTCTTCTTACATCGTTCACAAAAATACTGATTGGGGCCATCAAGAATCTCGGGCTGAATGAAAGCATGCAGTGCTTCTTCCTAATAATAAAAAGATGTTACCTGATTTTTAAAAAATGTTTACTATGTAGGTATAAATCACAACAACAGATTTACATTGAAATCTTAAGTATATACAAATTAATTCAACTAAATCTACAACTAAAATTTGATTGACATACTCTGATACTGGCAAGAGTCAGGAAAATATTAAGAGAAATCAACCTTTCTACCCAGTCCAAAATTAAACAGTCAAACCACAAAAGATTACTAACTATATTTCATTCAGTGTCTGATGAACCTAAATTGTCCTTTTTTAATAAGTATACAACATAAAATTACTTTTACTCCTGTTATCTTGCACATCACATTTAGTCATGTCTGTTCAATCAACTGTTGTGAAAACTGGTTTATTTTTTAACTCTGCTTTGGCCTTGTCCTCCCAGAATTTTGAGGTGGTGGTTCTGTATTTCAAGAAGGATGCTTCCCCACAGGTATCACCCAAAAAGTACTGGGGTGGGTGAAAGTGGTAGGAAAAAACATTACTCAGCTCCTCAGCGCTCTGCCTGAAGACAACCTCAGTCCCATTCTACAGAGAGACTCGGGGAACGAGATTTGAAGATATTACTACTTTCAAGTGAAAGGTAGGAGAGGAGGGAGAGAGAATACTTCAGCTCCACTCCCAAAGCAGCGAGAATCAGATATGGAAATAAAGGCAGAACTAGCCTTCCAGAAAACAACTTAGTAATCAACTGACTGATAACTAATCCTTAAATCCAGGAGTTCCAATGATTTTACTTTGCCTCTCCACTACAGCAAAGAATATTCAAAACAGAACAGAATGCTGAGCAAGTTGTAACTGCCTAAAAAGAAAGAGGAAGAAAGATTAGGGCATTTTGACTATTCAGTAATTAGGGAATTAATATTCAGAACTATTTAAATGAAAGTAAAAAAAGTTAATAATCAACAGAGAAAACACGAAATGCAGAAGACCACATAATGACCACAGAATTCTTTCTTACGAATTAGATGTCAGTTAAGATAATAAAAACATATTTTGAGTGCAAGACAAAAAATGCAATTTCTGCATCAATATGAATGGGAACATACGAAAAATGGAACAAAAATCATTATGTAATGCTTATATAGACTCATGTGATGTGCAATTAACAAGGAAAAAATAGTACAAATTTTTACATATGGAATAAAGCGATGATCCTTCGGATCCCCAACACCAGAATGAAATAGTATTACATTAACTCTTGTGGTTTCACTGCTTACCACACATAACGAATTGTGCTTTGAAAAACCTGACTAAAAAATTACTGAGAACTCCATTACTTTTGAGCCATGTATTTTTCAACCCTTTTACAAGGAACATTACTGTTGCTCAGGTTTACTCATTTATGTCTCCTCCAGCTTTCTCCTACATAATTCTTTACACCAAAGTCAGTTCTGCTGATTAGGGTGTTTCTTAATGCAATTCCTATTCTAACAGGGCTCCCTATTTTCTGCTTTGGCAGTTTTCTCAGTAAAATCAGCTTCTACACTGTGCAACCTATCACATGACATCCCCATTTTGTGCAACTCTACTTTTAGAGTCAAGGTTTCCTTTGACGAGGTAAGTATTACACAGTCTTAGAGCTACTAGCCATTTCTACCACACGCACACTTCAAAATATACCATAAAAGATTAAGCAATAGATTAGTATGGTAAAGACTATTTACAAGTTTTATAGTTCACAGTATCAAGAGAATAATCCAGGCTGAAAGAGACTTCCGGAGATAATACAACCCCAACTCCCTGCTCAAAGCAGGTCCAACATAAAGCACATTATTCAGGGCCTTGTCCAGGCCCTGACAAGGGCTGAGCATATCCAGCTTGTAATATTCTAATTATGAGATTTATAACACATGGCATATTGAATGCTGTAACAAACAGTCTGAACTAATTATCATCTCACTAAAGCTAAGGACTCAGGACACATTTTTCTCCACAAAGATGCTTTATGATATAGTCAGTAGTTTGACAGATATCTTACTGCAAACACTTCTGTAAAACCTACAAACAGGAGCAGTTGCACCTTTATTTACAGTGTAACTTTTCATAGAGACAATTAGGGAAAAGCACCCATGGGGGGAAACAAACAAACAGAAAAGCTAATTGCCAGCTCAGATTTTCAGAGCTCCTTTGGTTTTCCCATGTCCAAAGAACAGGCTCAACTAAAAATAGAAGACCTTATTGTTATCAATCTAGCTTAAAAAAAAAAAAAGTAAATATCACTTCATCCACGTTCTAGCTGCCTTCAACAGTTCTAGTTTGAAATGACATCACAAAGTAAGTTCACATACAAGTCCAATTTATATCTTCACAAACAAGCCTACTTATAGGTATACTTACATGCTCAAGAAAAGCTAATATACAAAAGATGGCATATACTAACACCACTTAACCAAACAGAACTGTAATTGCTACTTGTATTATTACTAGTCTTCTGGTACTACAAAGCAGTTTCTACCATTTTCTAGTAATTTCAGCATTCCACCTAGTTCTCCATTGCCTCCACCCTCCTCTCAGCTGTTCTTCATTCTGCAAAATACCTACATTTTGCAGTCAAAATAGTCTTTTATCTTACGCCCAATGCATAAGGTTACATTCAGGCACCTATACAAAAGATACTACTACCAACAGAAGTGAGTATATGAATTTCTGCTCCTGTTACATCCCTGAAATAAACTACATATTTTTATGCCTATATTTCTACTGACTTAAAAAAACCCACTGATTCAGATTTTTTTAAACCATGACTTTGAACAACACAGATAGTGCAAGTACTTTTTCCAAAACTATCTTTTTACATACATATATAAAAAATATATACACACATACATATACACACACACTAACAAGACCTTGGTGGCCCAAAGAGTTTGTAGCTACGTAGCTTTACTACATGAATTTGGGAGATGGGGGTGGGCAATCAAAAAAAAACATTCCAAAACACAAGCCTTAAACACATATTGAAGAATTTCAGAATTGCTTCGGATTAGGAAATAAAGCAAGCATAACATTATACTTCCCAGTTCGTCAACATTTACATGCATTTAAGAAGTAATACATACATATTTACAGATAATTGCAACATTTCACTTAACTATTTTTGGTAGTACACAATGTCGAACAGTGGGATAATATACTTTATGTAGCATTCTGCAGATTAATCTTATTAAAGCTCATACATCCATTCTCTCTCATTAGAAAGTAATGGAAAATCACTTACCTCTAACTAGAGTTCTTTGAAGGTAGTATCCTCCTTAGATCCCCTATCTTGGGTTGTATCGCCTGCTGCAAGTTCCCTCAGGAGCTGACTAGCAAGGTCTAAAAAGTTTTACATTCCCTTCTATAAGCCCTATTAGCGCATGTGTGAAGTTTTTGATCACTCACTCATACCCTTTTACCTACACCTGCTAAATCACCATCATATATGGATCAATGGAGGATACTACCTTCAGAGAATTCCATTTAGAAACAGGCGATTTTTCCTTTCTCCAAAAGCAAGTATCCTCCATATCTCCCCACTGTTGAAGACTACAAAACTAAAAATTACATCTGCTATTGATAGTACAAATGGAGGGAGGAGAATTAACTGAATATAGTCAGAATACGATTTTTAATAGCTCAGACTGAAGCATCAGTAGAGATTGTAACCATGTAATGAATTTTCCTCAAGGTAGGAAATCTAGTAAATGCTGATTTACAGGAGAAAGATCAAATAATACTACAAGAATCTGATGTTTAAGTTCTGAACTGTTAAGGCTTTCTGTCTTTTTACAAATATACATTTTTCTTTTTTAGCATTCCACTATAGACTTCTCTACTGAAGAAAAAAAAATTCAATTTGAGACACATCTACAATGCATTGGTAAATGCAGAATATAACTACATGAACCGAATAGTTTTCATTGCTTTATCAGGAAAAAATCTCATTACTGAATAAAAATTACAACAAAATTTGTTTCAGGGAATATTTCCACAAGTGATCTTTAAAAGGTGAAAAGGGAAGCCATCTACATAAAGTATCGATCTGTATCAAAAGAATGAAGCTGTATTTTGAGCTGCCAATTAGCTGGATAGCTCAAAAAATTTTAATGAGATCTTAAAAAGAATCAAAGGACTTAAGTAACTTGAATCTTTTTTGTGAGAGGCATGTTCCTCATCTTCAGAACATCAAGACTAGCATTTAAAGGTTTAAATTATGAAGCACTTTGAACCTATGCTGCAATTCAACCTAATTCTAACACTTTTCATAACAGAGCTACTGTTAAGAACTAAGGACTATTTGTGCTTAAGAAATATTGCCAGCATACTAAATACAAATGGAAAAATACTTCATATATAATAAATAATGCTGGGAAGCCAATTATACAACAAATGTTTTTTAAAACCACCTTTAGGTAAAGATCTGTTTCCTTCTCACAGCTTCATCCATAGTACAGGTGTGTTTTAAGCCACAACATTGGCATTTCACAGTTGATAATCATGTCTTTTCAAAGGGGTGGAAAAAATAAAACAAAAACATTTCCACAGATTTACTAAGCCATATATATGCTTGCCAACATCAGTAATGCTGGAGCAAAAGTGACCAAGAACACTGAGGTAGAAGAGGATTTTTATTGTCATTAAATTGCTTGTTAAAAGCATATGGTATTTAAGAAGTGAACTTCAAAAAGCACAGTAACAACATGGCAATTAAACCAGAAATTGTAAGTCAACATTCTGTTTTTTTCACTAAGATGCTAAGAAAATTTAGCAGATGTGCCAATAAAGAGAACAACCCAAATAAAACTTAGTGATCTCATAAGAATATCTTGAGTAAATGCTGAAGATTTTATCAGGAAGAAAATAATTGATTACTGCAGCCTTAAGGCAATAAAGTTGCATTTCCCCTCCCCTTAAACATGCACCAGTAGGACTCATTGAAGGGTAAAAGAAAAAAAAAAAACAAAACAAAAAAATCAACCAAAAAGCAAAAAAAAATCTTCTAGAACTTGCTAGCTGGTTCACTGCACAAAGACGAACACCCCAAGATGGAGTATCTAGGATGATACTTACCATGTAACAAATTATACCACTGTCGCATTATGTATTCTATGTGTGTATGGATGCACTATTAGTCAGCATAATAGTACACACCACGCTAGCAAATGCCTGGCTGGAGCCATACGGACGGATGACCAAAGGAATATCCAGGTAAGTGTCAATTCTCCAGCCTTCGTAGCCACATTCTAGACATCTTACATAGTCCTTCAGTTTGCCTTGATACAGCTGATTTATAAGATCGGCCTGAAACAAACAGATATTCAACAGAGTTTTAAAAGGAAATCTGTTCTATTTAATTTGTTTAAGAGCTTTATAAGAAAATGTCTTTTTAAATGAAGTCTTGCATAGCTACATATTGAAAGTACCATTCCCCAAGCAGGGCATCTACCTCTTGATTTCTCGCTTTCCCTTGCCCCACCACTGCACACAACACTTCTCAAATGTGCCTAACAAATCACACTGCATTAGCTTTACAGAATATCTTACAGTTATATCTTATGAGTGACAAGAAAACTACCAAAACTGAAGTTCATGCTTTAAAAGCAAGCCTGATCTTGCAGAAATCATTAACAGACTGATACTGCAGTCCTTCCCTGTCTCTCCAGAGGGAGGTGCAGAAAGACAAAGGAGTCATTTGCCAATCCACAAACCTGTAAACTGGCTCACAACAAACTGGCCCCTTATTAGAATGTAGCTTTATTATAAATACGTTACCATGTCTCTCCTACATTAGAGGAGTAGGCTTAAGGGCAAGAGCCCAAGGTAGCCTAATTAATACTGAAAGCCAGAAAACTATCACAAGAGTTACAAAATTATGTTCTGTGCTTCAAATAAAGATAAAGTATCCAGAGCTTAGACTATTCCACCTTTAACTGGAGGAGGAAAACATAAAGTTACTCACTCTTGAAAGCCCTAGCTCTTGAAAGCCATACCCACTCTTCAATGTAGCATAAGTATTCAATTAAAAAACAAACTAGCAACTACAACAGGCTTTCAATACCCTTGTATTTAAAATTTAGTTAATGTGTTTCACAATCATCCTTAAAAAAACAAAGCCCCACAAGGATACCACACCCCTCAATGAATGGAAGAAAATTTTTATACAATTACCTGTTCTGTTTGCTTCCATTTCTGCTCCAAAGCATCAAACATGACTCTACAAAGCTCCTGTACATCATGTTGCTGCCATGCTGTTAGAAACAGAAATTAACCTTAATTAAAACAAGAGATTATACTAGTCCCAATACTAATTGCCGCCTAAGAATACATCCTAAAAAGCTAATCAAATTGTTCAAGTCTACATCTTTTCTTTAATACATTATTCATTTTTGGGCCAGTATTTGATTGAACAAGCAGCTGCCTCTCAAGTCAAGTTGGAAAACTAAGCAAACCAGCTTGCTCACAATGTTTATATGTAAAAAAGAATCGTAAACATATTGCAAGAAAATGTAAAAAACCCAGAAATGCTAATATGCACTGCTATAAAATAAACTGGTTCTGACTCATTTCCCACTTTGTGCTGATTCTCCCAAAACTATGTATTTTTTTTCCTTTTAAGTGTATGAACAGCGAAATCCAATTCCTTATCATGTAATTACTCTATGGAAAAAACAGCAGATTACAGAGCAAATTACACTATACAAGTGCAATACAAGACAAATACATTGTCTGATTTTATGAAATTATCCATATTATCTTCTAGTTAAGCAGAATGTATATATTTGACATTTTTAATTCAAAACAGGTATGTTTGTCATAAACAGACACTTCCTTAGAAACTATTAACAACTTGTAAGCATAGCTTTGTTACAAAACTGTAATTATTTTTGCTTTATCAGCCCCAAAGTCACAATTTCTTTAAAAATCAAACACATACGTCAACAAAGTGTCTATTTAGGCTATTTTGTTTCCATTGAAACAAAATGGCTTTGTTTGTTTTCAATTATTCCAGTATTCTACCCTCATCAACAGCAGAGTAGGTCCCTAACAGGCAGCTACTAAAGCAAATCACACAAATTTACCCTCACTGCTATCCCATCCAAAACTCCGTGTAACATCTGTTGTTTCAATTGCTCTTTTTTTGCTGGTCTGCAGTAAAACAAACAGTCTTTGAAGCTGGTAGGGGATACTCATCACAGGATCCTCTTCAGATTCTTCAAATTCCCATCTATTCACAACACAAGACATGGGACAATTAAAAATGCTTTGAAAATATTACTCAAAACAGCATTTACATCAGCATTTATTACATTTCAAAAGCTCTGCCAGATTACAAAGTTTAACTGAAGCTGTTTCTTAGGAAAAGTAAAACAAAATTGCTTTCAATTTCTGCAGTCAATTCTTTAAATGCACAAATCTAACACAAAGGATAAAACAATTTTGAAGCCTTTCACTGCACAAATACAGGCATGAACGGCCCTTAGCAGCAACCTTGAAATTTTACTAAACAAGTGAAGCTTTTAAGCAGACAATTTATAACAGTCTATCCGGCTTGACTTCAAGTATGCCTTTCAGCATCCAAACAAGGAAATTATGACAGAAGAATTCAAAAAAGGTATCCCACCAGTATATACAAGGACAAATTTAAAAACAGGTCTTCATTATATATACTCACTTATATAAAGCATTTCTAAATTCAGGAGTCATGAAAAGCGTTTGCAGAAGGCTGTTCAAGTAGCAAGTCATGGCTTGATTTACTAGCCCCACATAACCTAAAAATACAAGAAAAATGATATGGAAATAACACAAAAAGATGGGAAATAATTTTAAGAGCTAGAACACTTCAGAAAATAATTTTGTGATAAGGTTTATTTAACAACTGCACCCATCTGTTATCATTTATATTATTAAAACTGAGATAATATTACAATTGTTCAATTCTGAGAGCAATATAGAGTAATAGTTAACACAAAGAATTTCCCTGAATGACAGGAAGCTATTTCAGCGATCATAAATGATGTTTCACAATAATAACCAAATCTTAATGTTGAATACTGGACCAATGGCGATGTAGGTAACCATAAACATTTTAATAGTAAATGTAAATATTTTACGGAAGAGTCGAGAATTTGTTAAGAAACAATTGTGTCGTAGCTTACTTATTGCCTGATGTCAGCTAAAAATATCCTACTTACAATGTAAATGTAATTTCTATCTGCATTAGTTCATACTATTGTCTCAGAACTACAAATAGAAGAACTCTAAAGTCCTCATGCACATTTATCTTCTAAAACCTTTTCCCATATAAAGGAGTACTAACAATCAGTGTCATATTTATTAGCTGAAAATGCAATTACTTACTGATATTCATCTGTCATTTTAAGATTTTCTCCAGAATATACAGTATTAATAGTTGATAAGTAGGCAGCACACACAGAAGCACAATGTAACAGAGACATTACCTACACCTACTTATACTCTGAAGCTCACTATTATTACAAAACCCAAAAACCAGTAATAATATAAATGCAGCTACTCCGTGCCAAACAGGCCTTTTCTGTGAACAGACTGAGTTAGAGCACGTGTATTTCTATTACTCTACTCTATACAGATCACGTTTTCACAGTTACATTAAATGAAAAATGTTGTGTAGGAGATAAACAGTATCTCTCAAAAAAACCTTGAATATGCCTGAACTGGTCGAATATGAACATCCTCTTTGTGTCTGTTCAACAAGTTTATTGTACTATCAGGAATTTGTCCCATTACTGAGCTATAACTCCCCATCTCCTGTTTCCCTGTGCCACAAAGCACTGAGCCAGCCTCCTGGGATCTGCCCTGGCACTGCTCTGTGAGGCAGAGCTGCGATTCCCTTCCAGAGGGAGTCTCTGCTTGCTGGCGGGGAGCCAGGCAGTGGGGGATGAACCCCTTGGGGAGAGAAACTGCAGCACGGGGCTACAGGAGGAAGCCTTTAGTTAGCACCTGGAGTGCAGAGATTTGGGAACAGCCCCGCTGCAACAGTGCATCCAGTACTCATTACTCTGTGAGTAAGAACACAGCTTGAGGCAAGTACCTTTTGGTAATACAATCCTGACTACCCAAACAACAGACCGATTCTGAAAAGGAGGGCCCTTGACAGAGTTTGAACTGCACTGTCACAAGAAAGGAAAGGAAGCCATATGGCTCTTCTGTTCCCACAGACATGAGGATATTTTAGAAAACATAGTCATGATGTCAGTTTTAAAAATTGCAAGTTGAAAATATGCTCAAATAATTACAAATTAGCACAGCCTTTACAACAGAGAACACTATACCTGTCTCTGATTTACTCAGGACTGAAGAATAAGAGTAGCTTTGACTGACATAGTCATTGGTACAGCCAACAGAGCATTCTCTTGGAAGAGGGCCTATAAATCTGTCTTGCGTACTCTCATCCGTTGTACCTGACTCCTCCTAAAAACACAAACCGATTATATGCAAGAATTAAGACAACAAATTTTTATCGCGGCACGTATTTTACTTCTTTCTCTCTTTGTGAGGAAATCAGTTTTGTTAGTGCACACAAATGGCAGATATACAGTTGCTTGTGCTATTTTAATTCTGCCTCTAAATTCTCAACACTTTGAGAAATCATTCTTCACATTAGTGAAAGCAAATACTTTACAACACTGTAAACGCAGCACTTAATGGCATACAGCACGAAAGTCAACAATTTAGCATCTCCTATATTTCAAGTTTTCTGCACTGAAATACAGATTATCTTTTTTTTTCATAAAAATTACAATTCAATGTTCTTTCAGAATCACTCTTAAATTCTGATCTTGCGTACAATTAAACATGTTCCCCTCCCCCTTCAATAACTACGTCCACAACAATGGCTAAGCAGGCCAGCATTATGCTGACATGAGAACTGAGTAATAAATTGTAATATATCATTAGTCTGTCAACCCCCTGATTTAAATAAAGTGCAGCTGCGTTTATCTTTCACTGAACCACAGATATGAGAAACAGGAAATTTCAAGTACATTGTTACAGTTGCTTCTAGTAACACCAACAACTCCTCGTATGTATGTATCTATATCTTCCTTTTTTCAAGGAAAATTTGGAAGTAGGTAACTGCTGTTGATATAGAACTGCTGTTTCTGAGAGTTCTGTCAATGGCCTACATTACTTTCACACACCCAGAGGAAAAGGATTAGGTATATGATTAAACCTCTATTGTTAAAACTCATCTCTAAACATGTCGAAGATTAATTATATAACCTTTGAAAATTACTCACAGCAAAGCATTATGTAACCATTCAACAAGCATGAATAGAAAGTGACAGAAATCATCACTCATGGAATTGATGCAGCTCAGGAGAAACCCATGCAAAGCAGTAGTCCAAGTCTATTGATAAGGTTCTTGAAGCAGCTTATTGTATGAAATACATGGCCCAATTTTATTTCATTTCTGATCTCACAACAGCAACATATAGAACATACACCTCTCTCCCCTCAAAACTGTATCTTATGTAACTGAGCAAAGATTTTACTTACCGACACTATATGAGGTTGCTCACCATCTTTGTCCGTCAAATGCAGAAAGTTCTTCTTCCCTGGCTCAAAACCAGCATCAAGAATAGTTTTGTCACTGTTCTGATCTATTGGAGTCTGCTGGGAATAAAAAAGAACACATAAGAAAGAAAACCCTTTTTTAAAAACACAGCTCTATACACAATTCAGAGATGCAGTTCAAGTCATTGTCTGAAGTAGATTCTGATGCATTAAGATTAAATTAAAATAAATTATTATACAGAATATCAAACCATCCAGCATCCTGTACAGCTAGCACATACGTTTTTTTCTTAATTTAAAAATTAAGTTCAAGAAGTTTAAAAATTAAGCAAAAACATGACCTGAAATAAACATCTATTTCTTAACAAATTTTACAGTTTTCTAGGTACATCTGTAGAAACCATGTTAAATAAAACCAACACTGATTTACAATAAAGTACAGAAAGTTAGGTAGAAGAAACATGGAAAGATACTACACAAGATGCTTCTATTGAGAAGAAGACATCTCTCAAGACCATAGGAAACTGAAGGCATTAATTATCATGGGGGTTAGTATAAAAATACATACTGATAGTGAAAACTAGCATTACATCTGAATGATTGTACTCATTTCTTTTGTTTGATGATTAAATAATATGTATAAATTAAGAGCACATTTTGCGACTAGAATGCGGTTATAATGCAAAATAAAATCCAATCAAATGAAAATAGTGGTCTTAGTTTGCTCTGGTGCATCTACTACAAATTTTTTACAGGCATTAAACAAGCATCACACAATACAGACAGCACTTTTTTTATACTGTGATGATTTAAACAATTGCCATCAAGAAGAAATAAAAAGCACTTTTTCCATACCGTATCTGTTATGTTGTCTCCATTTCCCCACACTAAATCAAAAGTTCCATTCACATAGCCCACTTTTGAAGCCACATCTTCAAATAGCCTTTTCAGTGGTGTGGAAGCTGGCAGGTTCAAGGTAACACGCTCATTCACTGTCTTGGAATTTGTGGTATCTTGTACTATACATAGCACTCTGGGTTCTTCAGCAGCACTTTCCACCTGAAAAGACAGTAGGCAACAACTCATGAGTAAAGCTAAGAACATTCTGGAGTTCAACTGAAAAATCAAAAGAGGACTCCGCAAATGAAATGCGGTATACTTTTACAATCTAAGGATCCTAAAATTGGACTTTATTTTTGAAAGCAGGCTTTCAAAGAAAAGAACCTTCCAGTTTTGGAAAACCAATGCAAAAACAAGCTTCATTTCTACAAAAAAAGAAGGAATTTGGATGGGTGGATCACTGTGTAGAGATAAACCACTCAAGTTCTGCACAGAATTTCAGTCAGAAAGCAGATACAAGACTGCTTCAAAACAGGAAGAGACTTCCAAATCTTCACTTCAAGCTCATACTTTGCTTTGGCATGACCATAAGTCCTGCTGAGGCAGAAGTGATTTCTAGGAGTGCACCCCAGAAGATCATTAAACAAAAAATTTTGTAATCAAGCCACCACTAAATACTAAATCCACTGCTGCATGAGTCACAGGAGAAATTCTTCCAGCTGAACAGAGTAAGAAAATGAACACTGCCAAATGGCTACGAAAGGATATAAACAGATTGTAAACAGCAGTTTCAATGTATCTGAAGTCAGAGAGTAACAAACTTGAATGAAGGTAGCAATGGAATAGTGATAAAGTATTATGGATCACAGTAAGCCAAGAAAATGGCATTTTCTCAACACTGAAAACCCAGAAAGTCAACCATCTAAGCATAAATGAATAACTGTCTCAATTAGTTGTAGAACAGTAAGGAATAACTAATATTTAAATACAGCTCACACAAGAAAGTATCAGGCCAGTGAAAGTAATAATCAGTCCCCAAGGATTCAGCCTTTTTAACTCTGAGAACACAGAAAGCATTAGTCAGAGCACCCAAATCTCAGTCCATGTCTAAAGGGCACATAATCTAAAGATTGTTCTAGTGCCTTACCACACTCTAACATCTAATCTAAATCTCCCCTCTCTCAGCTTAAAACCTTCACTGCCTGATGAACAGACTGTCCCCAGCTCTCCTGTAGGCAGCCTTTAAGTACTAGAAAGCCATTATAAGGACTTACCAGAACCTTCTCTTCTCTAGGCTAAACAAACTCAAGTCTCTCAGCCTGTCCTCCTACAGAAGGCTGGAGCACCTTTGGAGCATTTTTGTGGCCTCTTCTGGACTTGTTCTAACAGCCCCATGTTCTTCCTGTGCTGAGGACTTCAACTGAATGCAACACTCCACATGGGGTCTCACTACAGCAGAACAGAGGGGAAGAACCTTCTCCCTCAACCTGCTGGGCACACTTCTTTTGATGCAGCCCACCAATATCACCAACCCTTTTAAAAAGTAAAAAAACCCATTTTCACTGACACTGCATCTCTTCTTTTTACCCGATTTCAAGATCAGCTGACACTCTTCAGACAACTACAAAATAAAACGTTAGCTGACTGCAGCACTTACTCCCATCATCAGAAAAATGCCGTCAGAAAAATACAATAAACCCCTCCCATACCTCCCAACCTGTACTATCCTAGCTTGCTTGAGACTATGACTTCTCCTGAGACTTTAAAGTCCAGTTTCTCCAAGCTTATAAAATGTAAATGTCCTGTGTGGAAATCTTCATTAACTGCATGCTCAAGAAGATTCAAGGCATCACTTCCAGCAAATCTGCAACACTTCATCTTTACTGGAGAATTGGAGGTTTCTGAACTACTACTTTCCAAGAAGACAGACGAAACTATTACTGAAACATTAACCACACATTAAGAGAAAACACAATTTAGAAGGCAAAGTAATTTTAGCATATTATATCCTCACTTTCATCCACAACACCCACAGACACGCACAGGGCTGTACTTGTGTAGACTAAAATTAAATTTCACCGGTAATTACTTCTCCTGGGTTCTTTCCTTTGAATTTCTCAGCACAGCTTCGGTTTTTTTCTTGTTTTTTTTTTGGCTAAGCAACAAGCACACAATTTGTCTCTCATTTGGTGGTTACAAAAGAGACGATGAAGCCTGTTCAGTGGTCTACTTTCTTGACATTTCTCAAGATGAGCAGCAGCTAAATGTGAACTCACAAGATCAACCTACTCTCATGACCCAGACTGCTCAGTAATGGTAGAGGCTCCTATGGGTGGAAGCCAACCCACCTCTACAGAACAGTGCAGAGAGGTTAAAAGGCATTCTTACATTCATACAGCTTCATGTGCAAAAATACAAGTTAATTCAGATTGTAGCAATTCCCACAGCAGTTTTGTACTAATCCTACAACTTGACTTGCTCCTGTATATGGGCATGTCAAGAACAGAAGCTCTCCAGTGGAGACAATTCCTTTGTCCTACTGCCCTTACATAACTAAAACATTAACTCCCCTCCTCTCTGCAGGGAACACCTATAAAGTCAACTCCTCCTACTCACATTTTCTCCACTACATTTGCTAGTTAATCAGTTCTGACTACTGAAAATAATTAGGCACACAGTATCTGACGGATGGAAACAACATGAAGCAAACAAATTACAGAAGATTACAGAAGATTTTCTGGTTGGGTTGCCGGATGTTCCATGTCAGACAAATCCTCTCTTCCTTGTTCACAGATGTAATTCTGACAGACTAAACTGGTTTAACTCAGGGTTAGTATAGCAAAGGGTATTAAGTCATTATTTGTGCTGCCGCTGCTTCAAGTTCTTCATAGTAAACACATATATTAAAAATAACCTCAGTCCAACACTATTCACGGCAAGCATTCACATACACTATGTGAACTATCAGGCAACAATGCAAACACCTTGTTTGTGGCTGTTTTACAACAGAAGTAGTGTTAAAAGGCAATACTGGCCAGTGACAGGCCTCTAAACCATTCTAACAGGCTGTTATCAAACCAAGTCCACAAAGCGAACATAGAACTTAATTTTAATCATTACATAATCTGATGTATTAGGCTAACTACACAACTCCTCTTTTTTTTTTCTTCTGGTGAAAAGCTAGAGGGCCAAACCCCCACACAGCAGTGTAAATGCATATAAAAGACATGCTCAATTTGAGGCCTCTATTGTTAAGACTGCATTCAATACATAAACTTTGTATTCAAGAACATGCACAAAAACTTCAATAGCTCATGCTCATGTTAAGAAATAACCAAAAGCTACCACGTCATGCTGTTACTATCATGGCTATCATTTTATACAGTTGATTTCTTCTGTCTACCTGTGAAAATTTCTTCTTCATTTCAGCAAAGATACTTTGTCTGCAACTCCAAAACATATCCTATAGTATATAAAAACAAAATTAACAAGTCAGAAATATTTAAAAAAGTAAATCACAGGTTTTTTTGCATAAAGTCAGTCTTATACTCTAAGATTATTACTGAGTTCCAAACTTTCATAGTAAAAATTTTAAAAAGAATGGCCTCAAAATACTGTAACAAGTTCACTATTAACATGAAGTTCAGTGCAGTCTATTTTAACATATATGTTATCATAGTATTACAAAAAAATGTTAGTTAAGTTGTAATACATGACAGATTATGTATCATAAAGTTAAAAAAAATTTAGTGAGTGGATAAGAATATAATCAACAATACAAGATATAAATTCATATCAACAAATTTCTTGATTATATTAAAAAAGCCCTCCAGACACAGGTAAACTTTTTATCTCAAATGGCTCAAGTGCAAGATCAGCATTTATCCCTGTAATTCAGTTTATTATTGCATTTATAAATCATGAAGCTATCCATTTTTGTAGGAAATTGTTCCTTCAAGCTCTATATATTTCCCGTAGGAAAGCTTTTATTAATATGTACCCATTTTGAAGTATTCAGTTGAAGGTAACAGATGAAGTTACTGACCTTTATTCCTAACACCCTTAAAGAAAGCCTGCCTTAGTGTCTGTTATATCATCAAAAATACCACAAACATCACCTGTGTAAATCTGTCCTCTGACTATGGACAAACATAAAATCAACTAATATCTGAAGCTGAAGCATTGCACTCCATTTTTTCTAGAAGGAGAAACGCAAGCAAGAACAAAGATGCTGATAACATTATTGCTCTTTTCCAAATTTCTTACACTGTGCCCTCAGTCAAGATTATCAAAACATAAAATACTGACATAATCTGTACTGACATGCCCTATTTGCCCCACCAAGTGACTTACAAAAACAGCCCAAATTAGACCACTGCATTTAACGTATCAGCAGGATGATACATAAGGCAACATTTCTTTCTTTCAACAGAGAACTCAAGTTCCAGTTTTGAGCTTTTAATAATCCAAGATTAGTAATTGTACCTAGTAGCTGTATTCCTTATGCACCAGTCTGCAATTTCAGATTTGACAGAGGTTTTAAAACTTAAAAAGAAACACCCCAAACAACAACAAAAAAACCCACCACCACAATTTAAATGCTTCATTGCTTACTATTTTCACATGCTCCCAACTGAAAGTTAGCAACATTTTGCTATAATGACTTAAAGGTTAAGAGTCCCAAAAGTGTAATTTTGAAACTACTCATTTATAATATTATGACAGTCACCAGTACATTGCTCAGTGCTGAAGACTTAAGTCTTCCAAATTTCCTCCTAATTTGTGTCTCCAAAGAGCCCTTACTTCAGCCTCAATTCCTCCTCTCCAGAGACAAGCAAGTTAAGTCCAGTATACACAGGGTCACATGTAATTCTCTAGTGTGCCATTTAACTTAGCGTGTGCAGTGGAGGGTGGGAGGGGAGGACATCTGAACTGGACAGAAATACCTACAATTTGCTTCCTTTAAAATGAACGCTCTTATGCTGGTTCTCAGCTCTTGACTCCTCAGTGAAGGACTGCTAGAAGGTCTTCAAGAGCTAAACACTAAACACTGAATGGCAAAAGCTAGTCTTCAGTATTCCACATAACACAAACAAACAAAACAAATTACACCGTAAGAGCTTTCATCTGCTCTGACAAAACTAACTGCAAAAATCCTTTCAAATGCACCATTCCCTACTTTTCAATTAAAACATTCACTCTACCACTTCATGAATATACTTTATAATAACCACTAATAGTTCAGTTCTACATTTTACAGAAAAGCTGCTTTTATCAATGGAAGTTTATTCTTTAAAGTACAATTAAGAGAGATCATGCTATACAATAAGTCACCTAAATTTTACTCTGATAAAAATTATTCTGGAGTTCACCAAATCAATTATGATACCTCACAAAATAGATGAGCGTATTAACTACATCAGTCAGGGGTTTCAAACTAGCATACACGTGGTATTCACAGTACTTGCAAAAATATCTTACTGCCTTTTCCTCAGAAGAGGAAAGAGCAGCTACTTGTGGAACAAGCACATCCATTCTGTACTTGTGAGAAGTCCTCAGTGCTAGATGTTGCTACACTGCCATACTGTCACACGGTTTACACATCAGCAGTAGCTTAGGAAAATAATTTTCCAGCCCTTCAATTGCATAAGCATCTAATAAGGCAAATGCAGACTGACGGTTATGGCTAGAATTCGGGAAACCATCCTATGATTAATTTACCACAGAAGCCTTCTCAAGCTACTATTTTGGTCAAAAAATATTTGAAGTTCTAAGTTCAAATGTTAACTTTTAAAAAATATTGAAAGGATTACACTTTCTTCCCAAGTCACTCCATCTTTTACATTCTTTTCTAGAAAGAGAGGATGTACCCAAGCCTACAGGTAGAAAGCTTCTGACTATGTAATAGACCCAACTAGCTCAAAAATCTTTATAATACAAACATACAATCCACACACAGGTCTGACATGGGCGGACGTTCTAGAGCACCGTTCCACATAAGCATTTACCCCATGTACCTTTCTAAAAAAAATTTCTTGTTTTTTACATGAAAGATCTGCATCTGCAAATAGCATAGCATAAAGCATATTGTAGCACTGAAGTAATTCAAGCTGTAATTCTGTACATACTGATAAAAGAGTCTCTGCAAGACAGACACTAGTTTTGACCGTATTCAGTATTTTTTGAAAACAGAGGAATAAAAAAAATTACAGTGTTACTAGATCTGTCAAAACAATATTCAAAGGCAAAATTGTAGTGGTTTTAACACTGCATTTAGATGTGGCTGCTATTATTCAGCTTGTAACCACTGAGTTAATTAAAATTCTCTTGCAGTATTTTACCAAGCTTATGAGGGCAAAACAAGACAAATGTATTTTATTTTTCAAATGACAAAAGATTTGCCCAAGATTTTAACTCCTGTTCAAGTTCTTTCAGATAATTATTTTCAGAGATTGAAAGTGAAACCTAAAGCTAAGCTTAAACTTCATGAAGATTCTACCCAATGCTTCTAAATTCCCCTACTTCCAACAGGCAAAAATATTAACAGTATGAATCAGTAACTAAAATTACAAGGTTCAAGTCAAGAATTTAAATAATGGACGTGTGAAGTTTGCATGCCCAGTATAGTTAACACACTACTGAGACTTAGAATGATCAGCACATGCCCACACCCTGTAAGTAACTCTCACAAATCACAATATAGAGGAAAGATCAGTAGCAAGTGGGAACAGCTGACATCATGCTCACATTCACAAAATTACTTAAACTATTAAGCCTAAAACAGCAATTCTCAAATCTCGCGTAGCATCAGCAACTTTACACGATGATATTAAATGCACACAAGTGACTACTGCCTATCACATTACTGCTAGTCAGACTTGGGGGTGTACATTCCAAGTCTGTGTAACTGATTGGGTGCACGTTTCCAGCAATTATAAGTAAAGTTTGGTAGCTTCATACAGAAAAAAGTAGTGTGCACTTACAAATTTTACTTCTGAAGTTTCATTGCATATATACATTCAGACATGAATTACAGCTCAACTGAGCAGAAGTTTGTTTCAACTCTACTTCTCAGCAATGACAAATTGCTATTAAACCAGCTCCTTGAAAAACCACAACCATATTTCAGGAATTCCTTCACCCATTCCAAGAGGTCCAACCCATTAAACATCACACTGGATATACGCTGACAGCACTGTACTCTGCCCAAAACATGAACGCCACAGGCTTTTCAAATATACAGCATGTAAAGGGAGAATACTCAGAGAGAGGCAGGCTACCATCTCCACTCTAAAAACTCTCTCTTCATTCTGTGCATTTTGAACTATGCCCTTTAGAAAGTCCTTACAGCCCACAACTCCCTTCTCCCCCCTAGCTGGGCTAGTCACACATCGTGCTTTTTCTAGCCCAGTAAGGCTTTTTTTTCCTAAGGCCAGCTTCCCTGATACAACTAGGTTAGCATATCACTCCCATGGGAAGTAAAAAAAGGGATTATACAGGTCCTCAGAACGAGCAAAGCATTGAGTAGGTAGCGACCATTGCTTCAAACACTACTGTACTCACCTACGAAATAAGAGAAATAGGACTCACATTTGGCTTTATCTCGGAAGAAAGAAGGAACTACTTGAAAGACAGCTTACTGGACTAATTCTGTCAGAGCACTCAACACGAGCGCCTCAACATAGCCAAGTCTGAGTTAATGAGGGAGCAGTGCACGTTGTTAGAAAAGCCTGAACAAAAACATAATTACAAAGAATTATTTTATAGTATCCTTGTGGCAAACTGAATACACTTTTTCTAAACATCGATCCCTGGAGGAATCAAGAAACAGAATCAGTTTGAGCTGTTAACTTGATACATCTTGTGTTGGAATATTTCTCAAAGCAAAGTGATTCCAAATGACCTTCGGACATAATACTTCAATTTTGAACCTGAATGACTTTGTGGTATTAGCTTTGTGAGTACCTGAAAAAACATACTTTATCTTCAACTTGAAATTCATTATACCTGAAGACTTCAGGTAAAATCCAACAACTATGCCCTGAAGCTAGTAAAACAGACAAGGGATTTTCTGTTCCATTACTAGTGAGGTAAAAAATACTTCACACTGAGCCTAAAATACCATCCACATTCAATTTCCTAATTGTTGAAACTCTTCAGAGAAGTCCCTAAGGTGTTGTGTTTTAGACTTACGACTAAAAAAAAAATAAAAAAAATCCAATAATACATTTCAGCTTTCACTGAACAGTGTTTCCACAGCATCAGGACCTCCTCCACTCCTTACTCTGGTTCCCCAAGGAATAGACTGGAGCTTGCACAAGAGGCTGGGACAGGACATCATGAGGCAGATGACCTAAACTAACCCAAGAAACACTCCATGCCATGTAACACCATACTCAATAAACAAGGGAAAAGAGAAGGTTAAATTAGGTTCCATCTTTAAATGGGAATAGGCTGGGCTTTGGTCTACCCACAGGACATAGTGATTTCACATGCATCCTTGTTTTGTCCCCTCCATCCCCTCCCCCCCCTTCTTATATTTCTCCTTCACTTATTAAACAATTTTATCTTGACCTCCAACTTTTCTTGCTTTTATTCTTTCTTTACCCTCTCTCTCTCACACAGGGGATGGGAAGTGAGTGGTTGCATGCTGCTTAGCTGCCTACCACAGCTAACACACAACAGGGTGACCTAAAAAAATAACCTCAGAAGTGATATTATTATTATTTTGCAGAAGTGAAATGTGGCTTTGGTTTTGTTTCTGGTTTTACCCTCATTACTTATCAACTTTTAAAACTTATTCATGCCTCTGCTGGATCACAAAGACTTCAACCAACTTTGCCATTCCCACAGTCTCACTGTTAAGAGACACTTCGAGGCCACTGCAGGGGAAGGAGAGACAATAAAAATTGACAAAGTATTTCAGAAAACTGCCAATTACTAGCCCAATTATCTCCCCCTTACAAACCTTGAACTCCCATTTCCACACTGTGAACACCAATCTATTTCCATTCATGCGCACTGATTCACTGTTTCACTTAAACACATTTGCTACATTAAGTCCTTGGGTATACTGTCTCCTTCTGTGTCTACGGCATTTAGCGATGCTTTCTTCTCATAGTATTGGATACACCTTAAAATAATTAAACTGATGCCTAAGATACGCCATTAAGACCACTGCAATTAAAAAAACAATTACACAGTAATATGAACATCCCTATCTATTCTAGAAACTCAACACATAAGACAGTTCACAGTGCATTAGAAACACTTCACGCATCCAGGACAGCCTAAAAACTTCCCCAAACAGCTATGCTTCAGTTAAACAAGCATGAATAGCTGCAACTGCTGCCATAAGAAGTGGTCCTGCTCTCATCTGCTTATTTCCACCCCTACATTGTCCTGTTTCTTGCACGGGCACAAACAGCCATGCAGCAACATGACCTACGTTGAGCAGGCTCAGATAGCTAATCCTTCTTAAAATTAATAATTTCTAGTTGGTTTCTTAGTGGAGTAGCTTCAACCTGAGTCAGACAACTAGCTTCTCAACAGAATCCTTAACTCTTCTGGAAAAGGACCGAGTCATATAACAGTACTAGCAGAGTAGTGGTAGCATTTTAAATGTGTGTTATTATGTGTAGTAGTACCAACACCACCTGAGCATACTGCAATGGCCTTTGGTATTCTGCAAGATTGAAATTACACTCTCCATCCTTAGGTATGAGCGTCTGTGAATTTCAGTGCTGCTCACAAGACGAGTACCACCTCTACCTTGAATGGCCTAGAAGCGCAAGAAGTGTTATTACTGCAGCAATCCTACTGTTTTCGCCTTCACCCCACACTCACTGTTTCCTAGCCCACTGTAGACAGAGGGTAACTGCTGGCTATCATGAAGGCTGGGGCTAATGGTCCAGACTAAGTGAACCCTAAAAATACTTTCCTATGGTGCTTGACCCAATGCACAAAGGAGGAAAAGAAGTACAAAATAAGATCCTGTGGCAGGGCCTCCACAATCTTGTTCCTTTTGGAAAAAGAAGTACGTGTTTTACTCTCTTCTGCCTCATGCTGATCATGGATTCATCTGTTATTTTCAAAGACCACCTCCTCAGAAATGCTTCTCTAATAACAAAATTTTATTATAATTAAAAAAGTTAACAAGTGTTTGCCACCTCACTGAAAGAGTTGCATATCAGCCATTAACTGTCCCTTTGTAAAACATATATAGACAAAGTATTTTTGTAACACACATACACTTCAAGGACTAGTATTTCCATCTTTCCAAACATGTCCAAAAATAACACCATGTCAGAAATGAACCACATGCTATGAGGGTAGCATTCTTGAGAGTCTGTTTGAACTATTGTGGACTACTGGGTCATTAGAAACAACAACCTGAAAAAGTTGCTACAGGGTCAGAAGTATGTGTGTCCAAGGCATTCAAAAGACTAAAGAAAAGATATGACAGAGGGAGTTGTGTCAGGAAAATAAAGCTCAAAACATTTACTTTTCAGTTTTACAGAGCTTATTTTCCATTTAAGTTCTGTATTTTAAGAGACCAGAATATCTATTGCTTAAGAGCACCTTGAAGAAACAGTCTTCTGACATTTACCTCCTAACAGTCTTTTAAATATGGTAGACTAAAGTGATTCAAGATTACTTCCCTTAAAAAACTGTCAATAGAAAGAGTACAAATATCTACTTGTCATGGCTACAGATCACAAACTCTAATGAATCTTCCTGTTATTAAATTAAGGTGTATCCAAGAATGCATCCACAGTAGCAAGACTGAGCTTTATAACCTAGATAGTTTTCCCTTAACCACTGGACACTGAGTATTTCGCTCATTCTTAAAGGTTATAATTTCAACTGATTGTATTTCCTTTCATCTTACGATCCCGAATTGTTTAATTTCCAAACATTTTTGTAGCCAGATGAAAATAATTGTGAGCATTAAATGTAAACTAAGTTGTACACATTTGCAAACTATCTGCCAGTCTCCAGACATTAATTACAATACAAACTCCAGATGTGAAAGAGCCTCATCTTTATATTGCTTCCTTTTAGAATCACAGAATCACCAGGTTGGATGAGACCCACCATATCATCAAGTCCAACCATCCCTATCAAACACTAAACCATGCCCCTTAGCACCTCGTCCACCCGTGCCTTAAACACCTCCAGGGAAGGTGAATCAACCACCTCCCTGGGCAGCCTGTTTGTTCATATCTTGCCTCCATCTTCTTAATTACCACACAGTGCTTTTCCTTCCAAAGAAACCTGAAAAAAAGTGGATGAAAGAACATGACCACATCATCTTTACACTCTAATACTTTAACCTATAAACACATCATTTGTTTCCTATGGAGAGTCACAGAAACAGATATGCTTTCATACCTGGCCTCCATTCCTTCATGGATGAACAACCATGAATTTTACTGTAACATTTTCTTATGCTGCTAATATTCTAAAGGACTTTCAGCTGAACTGAGTTACAAATGCAATGCTAGTGTAAAAACAAATCAGAGTCAGAGCAAAAGTAATAATAAAATATGAGTTTTCTCTTTTTGGACAATTTGACATGAACGTTTACTTCGCCACAAAATCAACAACAGACATGTATGCTAAAAATAAATTATTGTACAGTTAGAGATTAAAATATGTTGATACAGAGTTAATTTTTAACTCTTAAATAATTACTCTTTAATTTTAAACTGTCCACCAGCTGCTGAAGGAGGATAAAGAGAAGATGAAGAGCAAGGTAAGTCAGCCAGGACTCTTTGTGTGGTTCTCTAGCAATATTGCCAGAATGAAGGACAACAGTTAAGAACATAAGCACCCATGAAGCCTGGACATAAACTCTATCCGCTACCACTACCACAAAGGGCACCATGGAGCTCTGAAGTGCAATGACTCCACAGAAGGTACAGATATGACAACATATACATTATTTTTCCATATATTAACTGATGAAAATATTTTATTTACAAGAAGCAGGTACAATTAAGTTGCTATAGGTGCTATTTCCTTTTTTTCTCCTTCACTGTTACTGCTGTTACCAACACAATACCTTTATAGTAAAACCACCTGCCTTCCATTCCTTTAGCTCCTGCAGTATCTTGCCTTTACTTACAGTGAAAAATTTCATACAGTATCAAAGGTTCAAACTGGATACCAGGTGAAAATTTTCACAGAAAGGGTCATCGGGCACTGGCAGAGGCTGCCCAGGGAGGTGGTTGAGTCAGCATCCCTTAAGATATTTAAAAGGCAAGTAGACAAGGTGCTCAGGGACATGGTTTAGTGGCAGATAGGAATGGTTGGACTCAATGGTCTAAGAGGTCTTTTCCAACCTAGTGATTCTATGAAATATTTCTCACACAGCTTCAAAATCCACGCATGCTTCCTCATATTATTTAAAAGGTTTTAATCGACTGCATATGATTATTGAGAAGACATATCTGAACTGCAGTAAAATAAATATTTCTAAGCTATTCACTGTACTGCCATTCTAAAAATAATCTATTGCCGGTTTTCATAAGCATGCAGAAGTACCCTTGTGGTCACAATAGCAAAAGAGCAAAGATTCAATTGAATCAAGTGATTTTTACCAATTTTACCCCTCAATTTTTCAGAACACAGCCAATGTGCTTTTTAGAAGTTACTTCATGTGCCAATTCAGTGCAAAAACCATTTGTTCAGTGCAAGCTCATTACACGGCAAATATTGCAAAACCAAAGAAAATACAGGCATTGTGAAGAATGCGGAAACTATGAATAAGTTGGTTATAATTTCATCAGAATTCTCTGCAAGTTTTAATCTTATATTAATATCAACACACACTATCAGCAAAAGGAAGTTGGATGATAATTATTTTCATCAGGTTTTATATGGCAGTATGATTCATATTTTCAAACTATGATCCAAAGCTGTATTGATCTAAGTCAACAGGTATGTAGGTTTTAAAAATAACAGAACAGAATAAGTGGACTTTATTTAAAAACACCAACAAACAAAGCACTAGACACTTTTTTTTGCTGTGTACTGAAATTCTAAGCTCAAGAAAGTCAGTAACATTGACAGACCTTTAAAGTATTCTCTGCCTCCAGATAACTCCTTCACAGCCGGAGGAAAAATTTCATAACTACTTTGAGAGATAGTGTACAGCTACACAAAAAAAATTAAGGACTACACTCATACTACTGTACTCATTCAATTTAGAAACTTTAATTATCAGCAATCCACAAAACACAAGAGAAAATTAAATTTCTTGTTTGTGGTGAAGTTCAAAACGTACTACTGCAGCAGAAAAAATAAATTACAGTGATATGTTATTCAGTTGTCAGATTATTCTATTAAGTAATAACTTCATCTAGCAGCATTTAAAGACTGAGATTCCAGTACAAAGTGCTACCTAAGTGGTAGTTGGTACCTCATAGGCAAAATCTTTACACCAGGTGATCTCAAGGTGCTACAAGATACTTATCCTGATCATCTTTCCTGTACTACAGATTAAATGCTCACATGTATATAGGAAGGGGAACTAAACTGTGACTGAGAAACCCAGTGGCTGAGCTAAGAAGGGAAAGATCTTCCATTCTACACTCATACCTTATTCACCAAATTAAATTACTACCTGAATATTGTTCAGAAAGTGTCTTTTTGAAAGGAACAAATGACTTGCTGGAATTCTCTCTGGATTTTCTGTTTATTTCCTAAATTTCATCTTCAGATATCTACCAAGTCAATAAAGTAGTCCATTTCAGTATTTGTCTCAACCATACCTTTACGTTTTACAACAAAGCACATCAGAAAAAGCCAGAAAACCTGATAAATCACACAAGCTATTATCACTCGTAGAATCTCTTAGTACACGGGAATGAAAGAACAAGGATGTCATCAGCATTAAAAAGTACAGCATCCCTTTACTAAACATATCTTAATCAGATTCCTCCTCTTCTAATGAAGAAGTTGGAGCGATACTCATCAAGAAATATAATTTATTTGTTCAGTGCAGAAGATCAAAATGGATTCATTAGTGCAGGGATGAAAAGATTCACATTAGTTAGCTGAGAGAGAAGTAACGCTACCTTCTTTGATCTAATGGAAGAAAGTACAAAGCATGTGTATATATATATTTATTCTGACAGGTGTACTTTGGATAGTTCATGCTGGAACACGTTGAGAAAGTATCTGCACAGCATTTATTTAATTAGTGGCAGACACTTCAAAAACCTCATAGCAGAACATCAGAACATACTTCCTATATTCTGACCAGGTTTTTTTATAGTCTGATTCTGAGCAATATTAACAAAGTTGTGATGCATCTTGGTTTTCAAGAAAAGTCTTAGTAATGCTCAATTAAATCATCAGTAAACAAACAGAGGCATCTACCTTTCTCATCGACTGTGTTGATTAGAATATTTTTTTTTTCTATTTGAGGTACATTTTAGCAAAATAAGTTTCCAGCCTACCTTTCTTCCCCAAAAAACATTGAAATCCATAGACGTATTTTTTTTTTCTAATAGCACCATTTTCTTGTTCTTTCCATTATCACCTTTCTTACACAATCTTTCTTCCCCCCCATGATATTGTTTTACTGGACTAACTGTAGAAAAATTGACACCTAATAACAAAGCAGTTTTTAAAGAACATGCTTAGCATTTACTACCAGCATGCAGCAGTGTCCTGTGTGTTACTCAGTGCCTTCTGTTTTATTGGATATAAAAGAAGACTTAATTGAATGACTTATCTTTCAGATGAAGAGAGAAAAAGAACTGAGGATTGGAAGGAAAAGGAACATACACCACTTCATGCTGAATAGCAGGGATGCAACAGTCAATCTACTGAATGCTTGTATAACCTGGGTAAAATTCTTAATATACAAAGAAATCCCAACACAGGGTTATTAGAAACTGCTTTAATACATCTGTCCCAAATTAAAAATACCTTCATGCCAAAGTTATGAATGAAAGAAAATAAGGCTGCAATTACCTGTACTTCAGAGATGCAACTGAACCTATGCAACATCCCGCTCCCCAAATTTCGTAACAGACTAATAAAAGATGTTCTAAGTGCAGCAGTAAAACTACTAGTATTTTGTACCCATGAAACATGCTACTACCCTCTACAGAAGCTAATGAAAAAAACCCGCATAACATACTTTTAAAACTAAAATTTGAAATCCTGTTTGCATACACAGACATATACACATACAAACTTAAGACTTAAAACAACCTAACACCTATCTTTCCACTCTTCAAACACAGAGGCTGTTGAACATTACAGCTACCTCCCTATTACTATATTGACCATGGCATCATGTAAGCTTGTGGACAAGTACCAAAATCCTTTCCCCATCCACTCCTTTAGATGATTAGTCATTTCCCAGATGGGCCTAAAGCAAACACTACATTTCTTCTTGCTCTTTTAACCTGGAAAGCATAAAACAGATATCATTGCATACAGCAAACAGCAGACATTGGTTCAGATCCCAACCTTTGAAATAGCACAAGACAGTGAGATATACACCCAGCAGAACTCAGTCCACTGGGAGGGACAAAACGTATGAGCTGTAATCCTTCATCCATCCATAAAAGGCAGAACTGAAACTCCAAACGATCTGCTTTGCCTCCAGCTGCTGATAATGGCATAATGGGAATATTTAGGAGAAGGCCATGACGAACTTGGAGCCCTGAAAAACTCTGTTTACCCATAACTCAGTGTTCTCTGCAATGAGAGTATTAATGAATCTCAGAAGGACATAAAGTGAACGCTGTAAGTTTAATGAATGTTATACTATGGCATTGAAATAAGGATATGCTGAAAAATATAAGAGAAGTTGAAGATATACTTGCTGAGAAAAAAGCAACTCTCACAAGCATTATGAATGTACAAAGTTAATAGATTTCACACTGTGTGTTTAAGATACCATATCTATAATAACATGTATTCATCTTCCTTTACCCATACTTCCCCTCCCTACAGATAAAAGTCCATGCAAAATCCTAGTCCAATGAGTCAGTTAAAAATACACATCTGAATCATATGTATATTTTGAACACAACTTTAAAGCCAACAGGGATACTATTAATACATATAACTAAAGGAACAGCCTCAGCTAGCTCCTTTTATTACTTACTTTGTCTGTTCCAGTTAACTACAACTAATGCCACAAGGTTTCTCCTGCCATTCTCCTTTATCTCCACATGTGTTTCCTTTTAGAATTAAACTTTTAAGTATACTAGCTATTATTTCCTATCCTTGGGTTTATGGTTTTGAAGATTTTTTTATAGCAAATATAAGTATACTAGCTACTACACTCCCTCCGTTGCTTGAAGTTTCCAGATATTCATTTCTCCTGTAGAAAGACTTAACGTAAGTCCTTTAAACCTTGGGATTTCAAGAAAGCAAACAAGAGGCAAAATTGCCTTTGTCTTACATACATCCTGTACTTATCTGTACAACTATACACCAAAACAAAATTGTTTCTAAAATTTAATATTGGCATTTGCTTCAGAGTTCTCTCAAGGACACTATTTTGGGATTAGCCTCTCACTTTGTTAAACTCTACAAGATTTCAGTCCTTGCCTCATAAAGCCTGCCAAGAGAATACGGGATGGAAAAGGTAAATGTAACAAACTACCCACATTCTATCAAAAGCAAAAGGAAGAGTTTTCATAATTTATCACAACACTAAAATTGTCACAAAAGTTGGCCGAATAAGCCACTGTATCTGCTCGTGAAATGAAGATTTTGCTAATACTACTCTACGAATGACCGTTTCCAAACATTTCACGCCCTCAGTCCAAGCCTCCTTCCTCCGAACAGAATCGCCCTTACTTGACACGTGTCATCTGCCTATCGCAGCAGGACAGAGGCTTAGCCTTCCTCTTCCACACAGGCTCTTATCTTTAGCCTATGGCCCAAACCAAGCCTTCTCCCCTCCTCCCCTGCAGCAGGGAATACACGTGGGGCCCACAATAAAGGAAACTCAATTCACTGCTGAGCGGGGCAATTTTCTCCGGCCCCAACGCAGACCCTGCCGCCCGCTCCGGGCTCGGGGGCCGCGGAGGCACGGAGCACACCCCAGCCCCCGCCTGCCATTTCGCACGCCGGGCTGCTTTCACAGAATCAGAGAACGGGTTGGGTTGAAAGGGACCTTAAAGACCATCCAATTCCAACCTCCCTGCCACGGGCAAGGACACCTCCCACCGGACCAGGCCGCTCAAAGACCCATCCAAACCGGCCTTGAACACCACCAGGGACGAAGCAGCCACAACTTCCCTGGGCCACCTGTGCCGGGGCCTCACCACCCCCATCCTGAACAATTCCTCCCTAACGCGCAATCTCCACCTTTCCCCTCCAACCTAAAGCCACGAAAGCCTCCCTCTCCCCAGGCGAGGCGGCCCCGCGGCGCTCAGAGAGCCGCCCCTCCCTGAGCCCCGGCCGTCCCTCCGCCCGCCGCGCAGGCCCCGACGCCTCGGCCTCCGCCTGCCGCCCCACGGGCAGGTGCGGCGGCCCCCGGCCTCCTCTTTCTCTTTCTCCTCCTCCTCCCGGCCCGCACCCCCCCCGGCCCGGCCCCTCGCAAAGCCCTCCCCTCGCTGCCCCCGGGCCTCGCACCGACACGGCGCGGCCTCCCCCCGGCCCCGGGCCTCCCGCGCGCCGCAGCCCCCGCCGCCGCCTCCTAGGGCTCCCCCCCCCCCGCCTCACCTCTTTGGGGACGAGCTGGCTCTCCTCGCTGGGCACCATGGTGGGGGTGCGCGGCGGCGCCGGGCCCGCAGCAGGCTGAGCGGCGGCGTCAGCGGCGGGAGGCGGGGGGACGCTGGCGGCTCATCCTCCTCCTCCTCCTCCTCCCCCGCCACCGCCCCAGCCCGCGCGGGCGGTGCCGCAGCCCCCGCCCCGCAGCGCCAAAATGGCCGCCGGCGCCGTTCTCGCGAGAGCCGTCCCAGACCCACACCCGCTCCTGCAGCTCCTCCCGGTCGGGGTCCTCCTGCTGCCGCTGTAGCGAGTGATGGCGAGGCGGCAACGTGTGGGGAGGCCGTGGTCGCTTCGAAGAGCCCTCCCGTGGGGGCCTCCCCCATTCGTAGAATCGTAGGACGGCCTGAGTTGGAAGGGATGGCGGAGTCCAGCTCGTGTCCCTGTTTGGACAACCCCAACGTTCACACGTTGTCGGCGTATTTCTTGGATACTGTCAGGCTTGGCAGCATCACTACATCCCTGGTGAGCTGTTCCAGCGCTCCACCACCCTCTGGGTGAAGAACCTTTTCCTAATTGTACAATCACTAGGTTGGCAAAGACCTCTTAGACCATCGAATCCAACCATTCCTATCTGCCACTAAAGCATGTCCCTGAGCACCTCGTCTACTTGCCTTTTAAATATCTTAAGGGGTGCTGACTCAACCACCTCCTGGGCAGCCTCTGCCAGTGCCTGATGACCCTTTCTGTGAAAAATATCCAGCATGAACCTCCCTTGGCCTAGCTTGGGGCCATTCCCCCTTGGGGCCTGTCCCCTGATACGTGGGAGAAGAGGCCAGCACCAACCTCTCCACACCCTCCTTTCAGGTAGTTGTAGAAAGCAATAAGATCTCCCTTCAGCCTCCTCTTCTTAAGGCTAAACAACCACAGCTCCCTTAGCCTCTCCAAGTGAGACTTGTTTTGCAGCCCTTCCACCAGCTTTGTTGCTCTTCTCTGGACACGCTCCAACCTCATATCCGTCCTAAACCAGGCCCTTGGTGTGCTCCGGTGCTGGCCCTCTGTCCTGAAGCACTGGGAGGCATGGCAGCCAGCCCCCTGCACCACTGACACCTGCTTTCATCCATGCAGCTTCCCTGCTCTGGGGCCCTTCCCAGAGCCAAGGGACGCGGGGGGTACGGGCTGTGGTTCCAGTGTGTTCCACTCATTTTTTTCCCCTCACACCTTGAATATGACTTGCTGGTGCCTAGGAGAAGGAGCAGAAGAATAAGCACAGCCTGATAGCGCTTTGAAGTCATGCTCTGAAGTTAAGCAATGTGCTTGTTCATCTGTACATTTGAGGTTAACTGTTCATTTTCAAATGAAATGGAAGAGTATTTCTGTGGCATCACTTAATTGTTGATTTTTATCTAGAGCAAGTTTAAATACATCTGGTTTTCATGACACCTGGGGCACACAAAATTCAGAATACTAAACACCAGGATGACTAAAATGCACAGTGGTAGAAAAGTAATGCTACAGTGGTGTTTGCTTCACTGCAAAATAATTTTTAAGCCAAACAGCATTCTACTAAGCTAATAGAGAAGAACAGTACGTAGTTCTATGTTTTTGCACAACCTTTTTTCTCATTATTTTAGTGTCCTCTTGTGGAAAAACGAAGAATTGAGGACTGAAGGAATACTTTTTGGTTTTGTGTCAAGAAAATTTGTGATTTGGGTTAGTTTTTGAAACTCATTGTACAGAAGTTGATTAGAAATCTATTGTGAAGATTTAGTAAAATTAATTGACCTCGTCTCCCTTTTCATGTCTTAAGTACGTAAATTCTCAGGTTCCTCTCTATCACCCTGCTTTCTCAAAGGTGTTGGCTTCAGGATATGTTATTATTTATATTAGTATTGTATTTTAACACTTTAAGGGCTTCAAAGCATTTATTACTGTGAATAACAACATCAGTAATCTTATTTTCATCTTTCCAATGTACCACGATAGGTGGTAAGTTTCTTTTTTTCTTTTTTTTTCAGTTCTGCAGCTTGAACTGAGCGCAGAAATCCACTCACTGACAACTTAATTGAAGCAGCTTTTAAGTGAATTTCTGACCTGTTTTTTCACTACATAACAGAAAGGAATCGAATTATATATGTAGTAAAGGTAAGGAGTTTCTTTGCGACAGGAGTTCTTGCCCTCTACATTTCATGGAAGCATAGAATGGTTAAGGTTGTAAAAGACCTCTAAGATCATCAAGTTCAACTCAGCCCAACACCACCATGCCTACTAATCCATGTCTCAAAGTGTCACAGCTACGTATTTTTAGAACACTTCCAAGGATGGTGACTCCACCACTGCTGTAGGCAGCTTATGTGAATACTTTATCACTCTTTCACTGAAGCAATTTTTCCTAATATCCAATCTAAACCTCCCCTGGCACAACTTGAGGCCATTTCCTCTCATCCTGTCACTTGTTACTTGGGAGAAGAAATCAACACCCACCTTACTACACCTTCCTTTCAGATGGAAAGTGATAAAGTCTCTCCTCAGTCACCTCTCCTCCAGACTAAACTGCCCCAGTTCCCTCAGCCGTTCCTCATAACCTTCAGCAGCTTCATTGCCTTTCTCTGAACACACTCCGGTACCTCAATGTCTTTCTTGTAGTGAGGAGTCAAAACTGAACACGGTATTCAAGGCCTCAGCAGTGCCAAGTACAGGGGCACAAACACTTCCCTTCTCCTGCCAGTTACACTATTTCAGATTCAAGCCAAGATGCTGTTGACCTTGGCCACCTGGGCACACTGCTGGCTCATGTTCAGCCTGCTGTCCACCAACGCCACCGGGTCCTTTTCTGCTGGGCAGGTTTCCAGTAACTCTTCCCCATGCCTGTAGCATTGCATTCAGTTGTGACTGATGTGCAGGACCCAACACTTTGTTGAACCTCATACAATTCACCTCAGCCCTCTGATCCAGCCTGTCCAGATCCCTCTGTGGAGCCTTCTTGTCCTCAAGCAGCTCCACACTCCTGCCCAATTTGGTGTCACCTGCAAACATAGTAAAGGAGCAGAAAAAAAAAAATGCTGCACCTGAAAGCCCCTCATCATAGACATTTGAGCTCTAATATGATGAAATAAAGCATCAAGGCAGAAACCTAGGAGTCCCTTGCTTTTAATGATACTTTATGTTGAACACAGGGCTATGTAGAGCTGCTGAGGGGTAGAGGGAAAAGAATGTAAAGTAGTTATTTTTTTTAGGAGGAAAGACAGTATGCAATTAATGAATTCATACCTTTAAGAAAAGACAGTTTCTATTAATGCTTATCAGCTGTCTTGTTGATTAAAAGGTTTGAGATAATAGCTGTTACTTCTTTGAACTGGACTTTCATAAGCATCTTGGTGCAAGGAAAGGTATAAATCGCAGAAAAATGAAAAATAGTGTCACCATTTGTAGATAATTGAAGAAGCATAGCTGCCTGGTGATCTGTTATCCAGGATTTTCCAAAGATCCATGAAATTATCAAGCAAGTACTTTAGTTGAAGAGACGTTAATCTGAAATAGAAGGTGACATAACCATCAAAGCACTGGCTGGGAGCCTCCAATAGTGGGATTTGACTGATGGGCCTGGTGTTACTCCACTCTCCTTTTTTTATGGACGCACACACCAAAACCTCTGGAACATAAGGGATTCTTCCTCCATTTCATAAGGAATCCAGAATTCAGGAATGAGAAGATTTCCGAGATGTTATTTTCGAAACAGGAGGTCTTGCCCTCTAGTTTTCATAGAATCATAGAATGATTAATAACATCAAGTTGAACTGTGAGCCAAACACCGTCATGCCTACTAAACCATGTCTGCAAACTTTTGACTTTCTGATGTGTCATGTCTCGGGTTTGGGGATTTTTGCCACTTTTTTTGTGCTTAACAAGGGGTAAAGCTGTGGCACTCAATGACTTTAATTAAAATACATTGTTCTATTGGGATAAAGAAGTAGCTACCACAAAGATGCGGTAGATAAAAATTAGGATAAGAATCAAGTGTTTGTTTTTTAAAGAAATACCGTTTAATCCTCCTGCCAACCTTTAAAACTATGCAAACATATAGTTGCGCATGTGTTCATGAAACATCTTTAATGGAGTAATAATGTCTAGTTAATAATTAAATCTTCCAGGAGCTTTTGTATTTTTTGGATGCTACAGTATGCAATCTCTTTACATGAAATGTCGAAAAGAAGAATATTCAGAATACGAGTTTCATGAAGGGAATCCTAGGCTTATGTAAAGAATGAATTAACATATTAGGTTTAACTTGTTATTAGTGTGAAGAAGAGAAAAATGGTATCTCAGACTAAAAATGATGCTGGATTTGTAGTTACAGGTAAATTTCTTAGGTTGTTGATTGTCATGCTGTTGCTGAGAGATGCATTAGTGGGAGTCACAGTGCTAAAGTGTTTCAGTTCTCAGTCAATGACACTTGGCTGGCTGTACTCAATACAGTAGTTATCACACTAATGTATGCATGATATTAATTGAAATGTAGGTATACAACACTGGTACACTAGAGTAAAAAGCAGGCCTTTGTTAAAGAGAAGATGAAATTTTAGATTAGCCTATGGGGACGGGGTACCTCCCCACCTCTGCAACCTTTTTAAAGTTTATGCTTTAATAGTTACTTTTTTGTGTAACAATTCACTCACTCCTGTCCCAACATCCACATCTAAGACCTGACAAGTAATAAAAACTTTCAAAAACTCAGTGGAGGGAGTGTTGCCATCTAACTCTCTCATACTCACAGTTATGTGATAAGAACTTTAGGGGTGCAAAATCTTAAGAAAATAGGTAAACGTCAGGATGCAAACTGATGTTGTTTTTTTCCCTGAAGAAATATTATCCTACCTGTTTGAAACAGAAATCCTGTGTAAACAGGATTGTGTAGACTAACATCATTGATTTGAGATGTCTTCTCTGAAATGCTTCGGTTTTGTTTTTTCAGAGAGGCTGTTGGTGGAAGATCCACCTCCTTATTTCACAGGTTGGTGGCCTTATTTGTAGAGCCAGCACTGTTTTCTTCTGGATCGTTATGTTAAAAAACAAAACAAGCAAACAAATCCACCCCTCAAAACCCACCAAAAAAAGACCCCAAACCAAAAAGCCCCCAAACCCCTCACACCTGAAGTTTGTACCCTTGGCAAGCTGCTGATAAATTATCAAAACAATATTGCTGTTGTGTGTTTGCCAGCAGTAGAAGTGTAGCCAATGCTGATGCAGTGTTCTTTTAGAGCTCTTCTGCGTTGTCAGCACTTTAAGGAAAACTGGCTGAAGGCCTCTCCCCTTTTCAGTCTTTGGCAAGTCCATGTCTACTGATATCAGAAGAGATATGCGAAAGGTCAGGATATCACAATCCAGCAGCTCATTGCGCTGCTGGGTACTCTGCTGTTTGAGCCTCATGCAACTTTCCAGGATTGCATGGGAAGTTCTAAAGCATTTCTCTGAAGATCTGCAGCCTACTGACTGCACCATCCAGTCCTTTCAGTAAGGGTTAAAAAGAAAGAAATCAGTAAATTTGGCCCTTATATGGCTGGATCAAAGAGAGGGTGGGTGGAGAAGAGGGAAGAATTATTAGGAAGAACAAGTAGAATTAGTACAAGGTAATGAAAGAAGAATTCTAGAATTCTGCATCTTTAAAGGTGCTTTTTGCTAGACTTCTATTTCTTTGATCTCAGCTTCCTAAATATGAAGCAGTCCAATAAAAGAGTAAAGAACAAATTAAGATCTTTAAAAAGGGAACAGTGTGATTATTTCTAATTCTTCTGTAACTGTTGCTAGAAGGAGGCTTTCTTTTATATATTACCATTTTGTACTGTTTCCTGAATGTGCTTAGAAGTGGAATCAAGGTTCTAATTTAAAGGCAAGGAATCATTAAATAATTTTCTATTATCTGTATCTTTTTTTTAAAAAAAAAGAGAGAGAGAGATTATAGCCTTCCTTGTCTAAAAAAGTGTATGCAGGATTTTAGGGCATCGGCTACTGAGAGTTGAGTATGCTCTGGGAAATGAAAGCTTAAAATGGGAGATTTACTATGGAGAACAAAATGCTCTTTTGTTTTAGAAAGATCATTGTATTAAAAAATCTTGTAGATCTAGTAGATAGGTAAGCAGTCCTCTGAAGTTAAATTTCACAAGTTTAAGAAAAAAAGCTCAGTTTTAAGTTTAGTGTTAAATATCGTGTTTTGTTGTTCATAAATAGTGTTCTCTGCTATAATCTTTATGAGCATGCAAGTGCTTTTCTGTCCTCTGACATGGTAATTCATGCCAAGACCTTTTTAATCAAAACAAGTGGGGGATTATTTTAATTGATTATAAATCATCAGCCAAGATACATTGACATTTTTGTTAAAGATTATCTTTTAACTCTGATTTCAAGATATAGAGTGTTCAGATATTGACTTAGGAAGTTAGCATTAATTTTATTTATGACTTTCTAAAGGATTTTGAAACTGAAATTACAGTTGTAAAAAGAAATAGAAATCTTCCAGAGTGTTTTGCCGGACTGTGGATTCCTTTACTAACGCTGAATTATTTTATCAGCTTGACTTAAGATTATAGGCATTGTGTATGTAAAACTACAGAGCAGTTTCTAGCATTAGTAGTCAAAACAAAACACAGTTCCAGGGTGTTTTACCTCTTGATGCACTTGTCGAAACCTTCATTGGGAGTAAAACCCATGCACTAGCAGGCCAACTTCCACTTCGCACGGTGAAAGTTTGGAAACAGATGTGGGCTGGTATCATGTTGAGTTTGTGAGATCCAAGCAAATCTCACAGCAAGCCTTGCTGGCTTAGGCTCACAGCCAGTCTGTAAGTTGTCTGTCTAAAATGTATGCAGTAGCTTGGAAATCTGCTCTTTTAAAATGTGCAGACTACTAGGGTGTCCTGCATACATCCTTTCTGGAATATGGGCTAATATATTATCTAGCCCCCTCTTCTATGGCTGAGGTGTAGCAGAGGGAAAAACATCTCTGTGCACAGCAGCACAGCAAAAGCTTTACTTATGAGAAAGCAAGAAGAAAGGAAAGTTGCCTTGAACACATACCATGATGGCAATGTCACTCACCAAAGTAGTTCAGCTATTTCAGAGGTTCAAAAAAGTTCACAGTGACATAGCCAGTGTATTTAAAAACATTGAATAAACACTTATTGCACACGAGGAATTGCTGTTGGAAAGTCACTATAGGACTGCAAAGGCAGCACTAAATAAGACTATGCAATGTGCAAAAATAACCGAGTAGCTTATCTTCACATGGAGCTGCTCTCAGTACAGGCACTCGAAGTATTTATAGCCGCCCTTGGGTCCAGGGGAGTTCAATAGTTCAGATTTGCATTAGGGGTTCCCAGTGACCCTTCAGATTAAATCTGGTGACGTGTAATATTATGAGCAAGTGTTAATTATACTGCTTACAGCTCTTTGAGCAAGCAGGAAGTGGTTTCCCATCCTCAGCCAGCCCTAGCATGTGGGGAACATTCCTTCATCATGAATTTAAGTTCCTAGGCAGCCTTCCCCGGATAAAACATTTTTTTCTTCACCTTTTCTTTGTAAGGTGTCATGGTTATCAGTGTAAAACGGAAGCTTGCAGCTGCCTGAGCTTGACCCCATCCACTTACTGAAGGGAGGGAAGGAAGGGCCACAGTTGGCATCTTTTGAATGTGCTGTCTCCTGGCTTTGAGTGCAAGGGCAGGACCTACAGCACGATCTGTGGCCTGGGCTGCCTTATGGCATGGTCTGCTCTTGGCCTTGCTGTGTTGCTCAGGAGTAGAGAACTACCAGCCTTCTCTACTGGGGCAGGAACAGAAAGTAGGAGGGGGCTGTCACCTCTTCCCTTTTGTCCATGAGTGCTGCTTACTGACAGCGCTTGACACCACTCTTTCTGCTTTGCTCTGTGCCCTCCCTAACACTGTAATTCCACTGGTAATGAGAGAACCATTTATTTTGAGGAGTATTGGGGTGGGCTGGTTTATTTTATGTTTTAGGACCACAGCAGGGGGGGGAGTTGCTTTTCATCTGTGGTCATTCTTAGTGCCAGGTCTCCTTCCCATCCATCGCAGGAGGGCCTTGCATCTGCAGCCCTGTAGCTTCCTGCTGATTCAGTCTGCATAGCATAGCAAACATTCTGTCCTCGTAATGGCAGGGGATCAGAGTCTCCTGTAGTGGGACATCTCTAAAGTAGCTTTTAGTTAGCATGTGTACAGCTGTTGGGAGGCTTGGTCTAATGCCTACTGCTGGCTTTGTGGTTCTCCAGGCTCAACCTTGACCTCATTTTGCAATAGGCTGTCCCCTAAGCATCTGCAGCTTTCTTGGGCTTTAAGGGCTAGCCTAATGGGGGGTTGCTAAACTCTTTCTTGCATGAATTAATATAGCTTTACCTTTGGCAGCAGCAAAAGGAGCTGCCAGAGGTCTTACATAGCATTTAAAATGTCAGCTGTCAGTCTAGAGCAGCTGCCAGCACTGAAGCTCTGGCAGAGGGAATGCTGTCACAGGGCAAGTGCAGGGAATGTCAGTGTGGACACAGCATGAGTCAGGCTGGGCAGGGACTTGTGTACAGAGTATCCTGATGTTGGTAAAATGCCCTTTGAAATCTCCCGTTAAGTTGTCTCCTGTGTTGCTTGGGTCATATGTAAGAAAATGCTACTGACTCTTAACTGTTGTGATTTTTATTCAGACCTGACTGTAAGTAGCCTGTCAGAGTGGGGTCTAGACGGATCAAGTAATCCTGCGGAACTGATAAGTGCCTCTTCTGGGTGAAAGATTAAGGCAAAGCACTAGGTAGTGAGAGTCTTAAGAAACAATGTAGTTTCTATAAACAATCATTTTGTTTATGTGTATCTCAATTATAAGGGTTTTTTTTAATGGACTTGTTCTTTTAAATGTTTGGAATTAACCTGTTGGTTGGACCGGACTAACATGGGAAAAAATAATAAAAAATTTTTGTAACTACTTTCCTTGCTTGTCATTGTTGTCTTTGTGAGAAGATGCCTCTGGAGAGCAGGTGTGTTTCCTCAACATTTTGCTTAGAAAGCCTGGCTGCATAACTTTGAAATGTGTGTGCATTTAGGCTCATTTGAATGTCCTATTTGCTGCTAGAGTGGCAATTCGCTTTCTTTTTGTACCGTTACTTCTTTGCAATGATTGTGCCAGCCGTTATGTTAGATGCCTACCCATTTGCCTATCACCTGTGATTTAAACCAGTCATGTTAATTGGGCCTGTTAGATACCAGTGTGTCTACCAGAGATGCCCAAATAGGTAGAAAAAAAGTCCAGATCATTTGAATTGCATCCAAATCCATTCTTGAGACTTAGCTCTTCAGCAGAGGGTTCTTTTATATGGCAATGTTAAAGGAGAGGGATCACTGTGGTTTTACGTTTGACTAGTCAGTAATATAGGGTACATCCACGGATTGCAGGGGTGCATGAATTAGAAAGGTCTTGGTGCCAGGATCATACATATAACTGTAGGCTGGGTACTATAGTATTTACCACAACATTTTACCTGTGGAATTAATCTACGCCCTTCCTTGCACTACAAATGTGTGTCTTGCTTGCCCTATGCATTTGCATATATGCTGGGTTTGTGTTGCTTATGCTATTGAAAGATTTGCATTAAACCAGATTTTAAATACAAACTGTGCTTTTGATACCACCAGTAATAGAAGTACTTACAAGAAAACAAATTGCAGACTTGGAATGCTGTGTACCACGATAACAGTGTGCGCAAAGCATCCTTGAACTTTTTTATGTTTTAGGTTTGCTTCTGTGTACAGGAAAGCTTAGATATACAATAAAGCCCCATCCTGTTCTGCATCTATGACCTGTGTTGTATTGTAGATTTTTTTTTTTAAGTCTAGGAGAGTTTCTGAAGTAGGGAAAGTGCAAGCTTCAGGTCATCAGAAGATTGCAATCAGAACTGCCCAAGGAGTTGTAATATAAATGAAGATAATAAAGTTGGTCCTATTTGTCTTTTAGGATTTTTGTCTTTTCTGACCACTAATTTTAGGAAAAATAAAAGCCTGACTATAACATACTTCCCTTATTGCAATATTTTTGCTAATACCCTGACCATCCTTCAGCCTGGTTTTCCTCATTTCATTGCTATAGCCTCTTCCTGTTATTTCTGGTCCCAGATTTTTTTCAAAGACTGAAACTATAGTGGCCTGTCTTTTGTTAATCTGCTTTTTGCATTCCTGTGTAATTTATTTTCATATCTTTGAATTTATTCAGGATGGCAATGGTACAGTATACATTCAGGCACGAAGAGGTTAATGAAGCTTTAGCTACCTCATAAAAACATTGATGTTCTTGGCAGCCTTGGGATGGTAGTTATTGCCTGCAGTCACATACAAGGAGTATTATCCTTGATTACCACATTTCTACGCAGCCAGGTGAGATTTAGCAGAATCTTCAAGGCCTCTTTGTACATTCCTCAGCAGTAACAACAATTTTATGGTGCTTCTTTTGAAAACTGAAATGGCAACTTCTAGTAAACAGTTAATCAAATCAAGAATTCCTATGTTAAAATTAATAAAATAATGTTCACAAAAAGGTGTTTTGAAGATATTTTTGTGATTTAGTTTTTGGAAATAAGGAACTCATGACTGAAGAAACATAGCTAGCTGGATCCTGGTTCTTTAGCTGCTTAAGCCATGGCTTTCCCTCAGGATGGAGTACTTAGCTAATTTTTTTTTTATTTATTTAAGGAAGGGGAAAATGTGAAAATGAATTAATGTGGACAGGCTATTTTTTTTTTTTAATCTTCAATGGAAGTGAATATTTTGGGAAATTTCAGAGTAATTGCTAGCTACATGTGCTGCACTAGCTATTTCAAATCCATTACATTACTGAGAATTATGCTACTTAGTGCACTTTGATTGCTTAATGACTTTTTTCTAGGCAATGTTATGTTGTAAAACACTAGTTAGGTAAGATGTTTCAGCCACTAAGTTGGTTTGGTACTTGTAGGCCGTATGAAAAAAATCTTGTTAAAGCCATAATGTCTGTAGGACATTCACAGGCAGAGCTAACGAGCTAGATACACAGTGAAAGCACAACCCAGTGTTTCTTATGGTGTGTTGACTTCATCTGTATAAATTCTTGAGATGTGATAAATATGATTTCAAATACATGGTTATGTTGTTTAGTCGCATTGTTCCCATGACTGTTTGCTTGTGTATATACCAGAAGTCTGAAACTATTATTGTTAAATACATAAGATGTTTAATGTATCTGAGTATTGCTGCAGCCTTAAATCTTGGAAACAGCTGAAATTTATGATTTTGAACTATCCACTTACACAACATCAGCTATTTTGAATTTTCTTACATTTTTAAGGAGTGGGGATGGTGCTTTTACTTTTTATATTCTGCTTTTTATTCATCAACATTAGCTAGTGCTACTTAGCAAATATATTCTGTCATAGTTGAAATATCTAAACTTAGAGGTTTATATCAAGTATGCCAATCCTGAGATAATTAAGAGTATAGGTGAGTGCTGCTATTTTGAACCCAGAAAAGGAAACCCTGGTTTTAAAACCAAGAGTAACTCAGTATCAAAAACTAGATGTATCTATACATTAAAAGAAGCTAGATGTTAGAATGTTGTTGTAAACTGTTAACTGCAGTAGGATGTCCTTCTGTTTCTTTGAATTTGTAATATGTTTAAATCTGAATTAAAAAAAAAGCCCAAATAACAATTTAAGATTTTCTTGACAGCACAATTAGACCTTCTCCTGTCACTATACTAAGAAGCTCAATGTGAGTAGATTAACATCTCTCTGGCTATGCAGGCTATTTTTATTTTAACTGTATGCTCTGCTATTTTATTAACAACATTTCCTTGTACTTGAACATTATATCATGAGAAAGCATGCAATTAGAATATGGAAATTTTGGATATGGGAAGTGCATGACATAGCTACGTGTGGACATTAGACTTCACTGTGCATGACACAACTCACTTAAAATTTTGTAAGTTACTGTATATATTAGATTTTTTTCACATTAATTTCAAGATTTCTAAGTTTTCCCAGCTAACCCCAAAAGAAGGAACTAAGCATACTTATTTTATGTAAATTTTATATAAATTTGAAGCTTATCTTGATGATGCAGAACCCTCCAGGAAAGAACATTGAAAAGTGAAAGGTGTTTCCAAAAAGTTTGGAAAAGAAAGGGAGGCAAAAGGAAAAGAAAAGAAAATTAAATATAATCTCTATCAAATAAAAGAGAAGCTGGATGCATGGGTAGCTGTGACACCAATCATAAATGGAATAAACATCTTTAAAAGAACAAGCATGATAATTAGGAAAGCTTTGGATATGTAAATCTGCTATATTTATAAACATGCTAAAACATTAGTATTAAGTTGAGCAAAACTGTGTCTGGCATGAGGTTTAACACGGCCAAATGCCGGGTCCTGCACTTGGGGCACAACAACCCCATGCAGAGCTACAGACTAGGAGAAGTCTGTCTAGAAAGCTGCCTGGAGGAGAAAGACCTGGGGGTGTTGGTTGACAGCAACTGAACATGAGCCAGCAGTGTGCCCAGGTGGCCAAGAAGGCCAATGGCATCTTGGCTTGTGTCAGAAATGGCGTGACCAGCAGGTCCAGGGAGGTTATTCTCCCTCTGTACTCAGCACTGGTGAGACCGCTCCTCGAATCCTGTGTTCAGTTCTGGGCCCCTCACCACAAGAAGGATGTTGAGGCTCTGGAGCGAGTCCAGAGAAGAGCAACAAAGCTGGTGAGGCGGTTGGAGAACAGGCCTTATGAGGAGCGGCTGAGAGAGCTGGGGCTGTTTAGCCTGGAGAAGAGGAGGCTGCGGGGAGACCTCATTGCTCTCTACAACTACCTGAAAGGAGGTTGTAGAGAGGAAGGTGCTGGCCTCTTCTCCCAAGTGACAGGGGACAGGATGAAAGGGAATGGCCTCAAGCTCCACCAGGGGAGATTTAGGCTGGACATTGGGAAAATTTTTTTCACAGAAAGGGTCATTGGGCATTGGAACAGGCTGCCCAGGGAGGTGGTTGATTCACCTTCCCTGGCGGTGTTTAAGGCACGGGTGGACAAGGTGCTAAGGGGCATGGTTTAGTGATTGATAGGAATGGTTGGACTCGATGACTTGGTGGGTCTCTTCCAACCTGGTCATTCTATGATTCTACGATTCTTTCTTTATAACAAGTGTCTTTTGTTGCTGAACAGACTGAACCTAATGTACCGAATCACAGAGCAGCTCTAGGTGTCAGACACCTTGCAAAGAGGAGGTTCATGATTCTGCTGTGAGCTGTTTTGGTGGTGGAATCAGAGTGAGGTTTGAGGAGAACAGGAAATTGCACAAGGTCATCTCTGTTGGTTGTTTACTGGTAGCCAATGCCGCTGGAATACACGGCTGTACTGGCAGTACAGTGCCCCTTTTGTCATTAGTCTAGCAGCATCAGAGATGAAAACTCACAGCTCAGGCTTTGGACTGAGTGAAGGAAGCCTGAGGAATATGGGGACTTGTTGTAGGACTTTGAGAACTGCACCAATATGCAGTAATTTTGATCACAGACGAGCTTTTTAAATTTGGAAGTTTTTGCCAGAATTGTTCTGTAAACAAAATTTTCATAGACAAACATCAAAGTTGAAAACCTTGCCCCATCCTACATCCCCAAAAACCCAGGTCCCACCTCTCTTCCCCTATACTATAGAGGTATTTTTCAGTTTCCTCGGGAGTCTTCGGACAGAGAAACACATGATGAAGTGACTCAGGTTTGTCATTGCAGTATGACATGTGGAAGGGAAGTTCCTCAATAGCAAAGTGTGTCATGCAGGGATGTTTTTTGGTTCTCCAGCCTTAGCCACCTCTTTATTAAGCAGGGAAAGATCTGCAGACTGACTCAAACAGTGACTAGATCTCAGTTTGCCCTGCAGAATGAACAGCTGATGATAATACAGGAGTGCTTTTCTCATTAGAAGCTACTGGTGATGGTTTCACATTTTTTTCTAAATACCTGTAAACATTTGGATCCACCAAACATCTTCCTGCAGGTGTAGTGTTTTCTCACTATCGTGAATTGATATGACCGAAGTGTCATTTCACCAGAGTATTTGATGAAAAAAACTATGTTCAGGTACTGCTTAATTCATCTTCTTTCTTTACAGTGAAAAGTGATTCAGATGCTGAGTTTTATGTAGCATCATGCATTAATTCAGAACCAGAAATCAGAGGAAAAAAAAAACCACAAGGAATTTAATAAGACTGAAACACCCATGTTGTTCCACTGCTGAGCAAACTGAAAGGAATGTATTTACATAGGTTTACTGGAGGTTGTTAAGACTGACTTATTATTTCAGTATAGTAGAACATAGTGAGTGGGTTGGAAAGAAATATGCTCTTGTGCTGAAATTATCACACCTCTAGCAGAGATGAAGAATGCTTCATTTACCTTTCTGAGGTCTGTATTCTTCCCAAGCTGTCTGCACAATAATGTCTAGAGACCTCTGTGCTTTATTCTACGTCATCAACCAGTTAAGATGTGATATAAGAATCCACCTTTTCATAATTTCTGAAACAGGAATAGTTTAGTTATGTTCTTATGTGAATAACTGTGGTTCAGTGACCATGTTTCAATGTTAATGTTAAGTTCTGTAATTTGAAAGAAAGGTCAACTAAACAGGGAAGGATTTTGTCAGCACTATAGAAAAACCTTCATGCTGTTCTTTTGTGATATTGTAGGATTTGTCCTTGGTACCATGCCATGTGTGCATCATGGGTATCTTTGAAGTCCTAGAATAACTAACTGTAGGTTATATTTAGACCTTTTTATTTTATGTTATTTTCAAGGAACAGCTGGCAAGTCTGTGTTTCTGTGTAGGTAGTTGTACTTTGACTTTGTTTTTGGGAAAGGAGAATAAGGGAGGCAGAAAGTTGAACTGAATGAAACTTTGCTGGATTTGGGTCTAGCAGATTTAAAGGAGCTTAATATATAATAAAGAAATGCCATGTGTTCTTGCTGTATTAAATAATAATTTAACACTAGTTCAAAAATAGCAAAGGTATAATGAAAGCATTTTACTTGTCTTGTTAATCTTTTATTTTTGTGGCAAATTAAGGGATTTTTCACTAAAAGAATTTATACTAGCTTTTGGTTTAAACATTTCAACTCTTAAAAGCTGTTATTTACTGCTATTTGTATGTTTTCTACAGAGCTCTCTATTGATTTGTAATCCAGTATTTCATTTATATGCAGGGAACACAAACATTCTTCTTCATCTGCACTAGCCATATATTTTTCTAATCTTCAGGTGTAACCTTCTTAAATACTTAAGGCATAGCTCCAAAAGAACAGTGGTAAGCTGCTCTTCTGTTAACTTTGCACTCTGTCTTTTCTAGGTCTTAGTGAAATACTCAAGGTGCTTTACTTTTCAAAGTCTGAAGACCTCATTATTCAGATAATAAGGCACTTGTGTTCTGTAGTCTGAGTTAATGCTGGTTTTGAAGGTGCAAATAATTGTTAAAAAAAGGATAACATTTTGAATGCACTTTGTTCACTGTGCAAAAATACAATAACTTCAGATTCATATTTATGTACATCTGTCAGATTTACTGTTGCTTTCTCGGGTGTTAAGAATAGATTGGAAGGCAACATAGGGATCCAGAAAAAAGAGCAACTGAGGAATGCAGTTTCATAACTCTGGTTTTGGGATCTTAATCGGGTTTTGCATGCCTATTCCATTCCTAGTGCTGAGGCAAGTAACCCATTCCCTAAGCTATCACTGATTTCTTTGTACTTTCTTTTCTTTAATGCATGCTGCTTTTCTTCAATCTCATTTTGGACAAATACCAGATTATTTAGCAATGATATTTGTTGTATGTAGCATTAAGAATTGTGGACATGCCCAGGAGACCTGTAAGAAAAGATCTCTCTATAAACCTCAGTTTAGGTAAATAGTCACTCTTTACTTGATGTTTGTAATACATTAAGCTACACCTGCAAGACGAAATACTTAGTATTTTAACTTAATTCTTTAAGGGGGGACCAGCTATACTCAAATAAATCAGAAAACTTAGCTTTTGATTGAGGAAATAGTTTCTGTGCAGAAATTCTAATGGAGATTCTTTTTTAGATTTCTGCATGCCTTACCATACTCTTATAAATGGCTAAAAATAGTTTCAACGTGCATGATATATCAGATATTAGATGTATGGAAAATTGTTACTATAGTATTCTCAAAATGCACTCTGTGAATCCATTGGAATAAGATGCTTCATATTTAGTGATGGTTTTCGATGAGCAAGGAGATCTATCTTAATTATATGGATATTTTAAATTCCTGAATTATCTTACTGAAAAATGCTTTAAAATGTTCTCTTGCTGAATAGTTTTTTGATAAGGATTCCTCAGTTTAAGAAAGTGATTTTTTACTTTGATGATTTTTTACTTTGATGGTAATAAAGAAGTTCAGTTAGAATAAAAGCTAGACAGTTAAATTTGAATATTCATGATCAATTCTGAGACTGATGATAGCTGCTTCCGACTGCAGGTGTGCTGGATATTTGCCTGACCCTAGCCTGCAGATGCTTTTGTAGCTTTCCCCAATGAACATACAGTCATAACTACCACTCCTTCAAAAGAAGAAAGAAGAAGAAAGAATGCCTTTGAAGAAAAAAGATAATAGAAGTAGGGTTTTGTAACCCTGGAAGTAGCTTAGTCCTTTCAGCCCGTTTTCTCTTCAAATAGATTTGTGAATTTGCACTGCTTGTAAAAAAAAAAAAAATCATTGAATTCATGCAGGAAGCTCAGAGGAGCTTAGGAACTCAGACCTCTCACTTCTTGTTGTAGCACCCAGACTTTGGCACTACTTGGAGCAGAGTTTGAGTGGTCCAGATTGTAAGAGCCATTAATGCTATTCCTAGAGGCTGTCTTCCTGGGGCTGACACTGAGCTGAAGGCCACAGAAATGGACTGCCAAGGGGGCATAATAACATTCTACTAGCTCCTTCCTCCACAGGGCATCTTCTGACTCTGGAGATATTCTTGGTTGGTCAGTTAGATAAACTTTATGTCTTTTCATTGTCTGAAGGCAGCACAGTGTATAAGTACCAGGAGCCATGTCTTGGGCTGTTATAAAACTGAACTGTTCTAACTATAAAGGTAGGGAAGCACTGACACTCTTAGCTTAGACTGTGCTTTAATAGGTATACTTTTTTTTCAATGTGCCCTGCATCAACAGTAAATCTACAAAAAAATCAGAAAAGACAAATCCAATATATTAGATCATTTTCTCTGAGTTTATTTTTTAAATTCTTCCCTATTTAATAGCTTCCATTACTAAGATCCTGCTTGCAATTATCCCTTCTTTTGAAGGGCTTCTGCAGATCCTGACCACTTCTAAAGATGGGATTCTCAATAGAAGGCTAATTGGTCTGCCTACCTACATGGATTGTGTAACAGAAATGTTATGCTTTGTAAAACATCTCACCCATGCAAACATGTCCACTGTACCTCACAATTCTAGGGTTTCTGATTTTTTTAATTGGTTCAAGACAGCAAAATAAGCTCAGGTGTGCATGAGAGGTAAAATATGTGACGGCAAACTAACATTCAGAGGTAAAATATGCAAGTAAACAACATCAAAACCAAAACCCCTTAACTTTAAAGAGACATTGTCAAAGCTGTCAATGTAGGGTTGTTTTGCAAGCGAGGTAAGTACATCTGAATCCATTTTTTTAAGAGCTTTCACATTCCAACAAGAAAAAAAATCTCAAACTGTCAGCTGAGTATCAGGAAATATGATAAGCAGGTTTTGTTTGCGAATGTGGGTGAGCTCATGCCTGCTTGTCACATCATCCCTCCTCTCACCCCATCCATGCTCTTAGGCCAGAAGCATTAATATTTAGAGGAATTAAATGGTGATGCAGACCATCCAAGGATTCAGAGGTTATTGTGTATGAATCCAACATGGCTTTGCAGAGGGAGGAGAAATACAGTGTATTCTAATCTATTCTTAAACACGGTGTTTTAGGAAGTGGTTTCAGATTGATTAAATAACTAAGTATAAAGTTTAGAAAGTCCAGATGCCATAAATATATTGAATTAAAAAAAAAATAGGGCTTATTGTTTAGTGAATGGAAGGCAATATGTTTTACAGAGAAGTGGTTAGAATAGAAATCTCTTGACACAGTATACTGCTAAGTAATTTCTAAGAGCAGATGCTGCTGCTAATTCGAATGACAAAACATTTTCTAATCATAAAGGGCCAGATTTTCTAGTTTACAGTTTCCCAATGAGGAACTCTTTGGGAAGCTTGCTTAGGACAGGATTTTCCCTCCTCTGCCTGTCCTTCTGCAGGAGCAGGGGAGTAGAAAAAGGTGTTCTTGGCTCACACAAAGCATGCCTGGGTGTTGATCAAAGCTAATAAATGCGTCACACCTAGTATTCAACTACTAAGTGCCAAAAGGTTTGATAATTGATGCTGTGGTGCCTTTCCTCCAGACATACCAAAGCATTTTACATTTGTGTGAATAGCTGTGTTATTCAAATATGCATAGCAAGATGGTGTTTAATACTATTTTTCAAAGGAACAAATGAAACCCCAGAGCTGGAATAGACTGTGACAGAATAAGAACAAAATCTAATTCAGCATTGATGGAAGACAAGTAGTCCTCTATCTCCTAGCCAGTTGCTTCAACTGGAAAGTAACAACTTAATTTTACTAATACCTGCAATTAATTATTTTAATAACTCTTTTTAATATAACAAATATACTTATTGGGAGAGTGGAGAAGTTACTGTCCATAGCTGCAGCTGTAAACCCGAAAAGCGTGAAGTCTCATGTGAGGGGTTTTCAAGAAGATGTGTATTTTGCAACCAGAAACAGCAGGAGATTGTTTTCTGGCAACACAGGAAACCTTTAGGCATGCTAATAAAATTGATTTTAGGTGATTTCCAGTATTCCTAGGTGAAAGCTGAATATGTTTGCAGACTCTGTGGCATATAGTCATTGTATTATTATAAATTTTCTTCTTAGTTTTGCTTTGATAAAATTAAATTTTAGAATTCTATTTTCTGTATTACACATTTGAGACATGGAAATAGAATACAGAAATACTGCAAAGGTGGAGCCAGAATATTTTGACTTATTAACTTACTTTATTAACTCTACCTTGCTATCAAAACAAGTAACACAGAATTTTTTTGTCTCTAGTAACACTTGTAGAAGTGACATTTTCAGCTGTAAAAACATTGTTAGAAAATTTCCCTCTATATTTAATAGCAGCTCGTGTTTCTTTAGCCTCTGCTATTAAATTCAATCCAACTGCAGGTGGTCATACGTCTTGTCTTGAAATCTCTGTGTGTGCCTATACAGGCAGGACACTAGTACACACTCCTGGCTTCCTAGTGAGAAAACACAAGTGAAACAGCTCTCTATACAATGACCTGTGATTATGTCAGTGACTTAAGAAAAGAATCATAGCATCACAGAACTTTCATAGACTTGGTTCCCTTCATCCCTAAGGTCAAGGAAGCATGTATGTAACTTCAAGAACTGAGTTAAATATAAGACCTTGAAAATTCGTATTTTTTTAATTGTTTGGCTTTTCCAATCCAGCAATAGAAGATACCTGCTGCAAAGGGAAATTTGAAAGGAAGTGGAATTCATCAACATTTAGCCTGGACTGTTTGCTCTCATTTTCACCCAAAATTAGAGTTCATCTAGTTTTGGATTTATCACTGCAATGTTGAGAGTTCTGCTTGCTACTGAATTAAACTAAGATAGATCTTACTTTTAAGAATTCTTAGTTCATGAACGGTATTTTTTATTATCTATACTATGTTTTCAGAAACAGATCTGTTTACATGGAGGGAGAACAAATGTCTGCCAGGTTCAGATTATTTCCAGTTCACATCCTTCCGTGTCCGATAAACCCCTAGTCACTTCAGATAAATCTAGAAAACAAATCTTTGGTTTAAGCATTCCTCTCACAAGATGGCAGCATTGCTTCAGGGAATAAAATTGCCTGCACCATTCAGGATGTCTTGAAGTTTTTAAAATTTCCATTTTATCCAGTATGTGAGACACTCTGACAGATGTGTTCATTTGTATTATCTGAATTTACATATCAACATCAGTCAGGGGACTGGAAGATTTCATTCATTTGCTGCTGCATTTATAGGCTTTGTGATGGAAATAAGTAACAAGAACTGTAATGAGTTTTGTGAATTGTATTGAAATTGTATCGTTATTTTGATTCCTGGTCATTATTATAGTGACTCTAGTTAATACTATACTTGCGTTTCTGAAACTTCAGCTGTAAACCTGGACTTGAATTGTTTCAATTGCACTAAGCAGAAATATCTCACAGGAATTTTAATTTCAGTGTAGTAGATATTCCCCTTCCTATCTAATGACTGGTGTTAATCTTTTAGGGCTTGATCCTACTCTGTCTTAAGTCAATGGCTGAATCAGGATTTTAGGGTAAGTCCTGTAAGGAGATAGGAACAGCAAATAATAAAGGTGAACAGTGTATTATTATTATTATTATTATTATTATTATTATTATTATTATTATTATTATTATTATTATTATTATTATTATTATTATTATTATTATTATTATTATTATTATTATTATTATTATTATGTTCCCTATATCAATAATCAGGAACTGCTATTTGAACCATTAGGAACATTGACCTTCAGTCACCTCTGGGTGAATCCCTTTATTTGCTTTCAGAGCCGCACTGATTGACTTCTAGAGGAATTGGGTCACGTTTATTTCTGATTCTAAAAACAAGTCTACCGATTTGGACTTACACATAAAGAATAAAAAGCTTGGAAATATATGAATCCTCACTGTATACTCTTGGATGCAATTGTGCTTCCCAAGAATATTGATATGGTTTTTTTTCTTCTTATTATAATTTTGTCTGGGATTCTGTTTTACAGCATGGGGTTTTAAGCTGAAGGTTAGTATTTTCTAATTCCTACGGATGTTTTATAACTCTGTTCAGGTATTGCACTTGGCAAAAATGCTAACAAGACCATTTTCATTCTTAAATCAGGAAAGCATTTTCCATGGTTGCCTGAAGAAATGTCTGTTTTATACTTAGAACAGAAGGAAATACACTTTGCTATCCTAAATAGCAGGGGTTATAGGTTCAAGGAAGTATTGAATGGTATGTTATAACACTTAAACAAAAAAAAGATTTAAAGTCTTGTATTTTCATTTTCTTGAAGATTTTATGTAGAGCACACACACACAAAAAGAACGCAAAAACCCCACAAATTTCCCTTTCTTTTAATTTCTCAAAATCCAACTGATAAGATATGGTTTTACTGAGAGACTGTCACTTAGTTTGCATTCTAAGTAATTTGCACATACTAAGGTAGTTTTAGTCTGCAAGTACTACTCTCTACAAACAGCGTAAGACATTCAACTTAATCTTTATTATATCTATTAAAATTCATATCTTTATATTTTCCCAAACTGGAATGTATGAATTGAGTATTTAATTTCTCCTTTAATGTACCTAGAGATTTTTTATTGGTGCAGTTCTGTTGATCTGGAGCAATTCACAGTTCTGTCTCCCAAAAACTAGCTGGCCATTAGCATCATTTACTTTTGTGATGCTGAACACATTTTCTGAAATTGCTTAAGGAAGAAAGCCATGGATATAAATTATATTAAGAGAATGAAATCAGGCTCTTGAGTGATAAAGGATGCTGAGTTCTGCTTCTTTCTTCGTACTCCAGCACAGAATCTAAGTAAATAGAAGAAGTTTACATAATGGTATGTTCATTTGTAGAGGCTAGTGTCTCTGCCTTAACATATCTTCTGGGGTGTTGCAAGAACTGAACTGGAATATGTGGACAGCAATGTTTGAGAGCTTCAGTAGTGTAGGTTCAAACACTGGATGTTGTTTTGGCTCCTGTAGGTTAGCACGCCTCCTTCATTCCAACTCCCTTTGGTTAAAAAAGAGAGAGAGAATGAATCTAACCTCCTGGTCAAATAAAGCCTGTGATATTCTCTGTGAGCCCTCTGCTGCTTGCCTACTCAGCCTGGCAGGAGAACAAGTCTGGCCTTATCTGCTTTCAAAGGAAATTGAAAGACATTCTGCTTTAAAGTGGGAAATAATTCAATGGCTAGCCTGCAGCAGAAAATTAAGAGAGATTATTTAAGGAAACTAAATAATTGAGGTTATTGGTGATGAAATGTAATATTGATCACCAATGATTGATTCAAATGTAACCCACACCATTAAAAGTCAGAAGCTACTCTTTATAGACTGTATGAAATTAATTTCTTTTCCTAGTGGATGAGAATTCTTCTTACAAATGGGCTGCTCTGGTTTAGTCAGCAGTGACCATCTGTGTGGTCCTTTATTCTAGAAGTATTGATGTACATATTTAAGTAAATTTACTTTCTCAGAAAACATTTAAAGTGTGTTTGGCTTTTACTGTATTTTTCAGGGCTATTAAGAAGCACACTTGAAAGACACTGGTGAATGAGGTACTCTTAACCTTTATAGTGGCACTTGTAAGAAAATACCTGAACTTTTATGAAGTAGCTTTTATCATGTGTTAATTCAGCAAGCATTTGTCTACCTAACCCAGAAATAAATAGAAGATTTCATTCCGAAGCGCTCAAAATTCAGTCCTTTTCAAACATGCTTAATAAAAAGCATAAAAAGAAACAAGAAAGCTAATGTTATTCCCTTTAAGTCTTCAGAGAATACAATAGACAAACATGTGACAAAGATGATAGGCATCTCAAATGGTTTAATGAAATGCTGAATTTTGGCTTTATTCTCATTTTTAATATGGCCTATTTATTTGCAGTCCTAGAATTATGATCCAGATATGCAGTTTTCATAGGATAGCTTTGTAGTTGTCTGCCACACTTGAAAGCCCCGTTGATTGGTTAAAAATTATCAGAAACAATATACAAGGAACTAGGAACATCTCCTTTTTCGTACCTCACTTCAGTCATGAAAAAACTTGCAAAGATACTGTTGTATATGACCAGATTACCAGAATCTGCTGCTCACTCACAAACACTGAAATGTTTTGCCTCAAATTCCCATCCTATTTTATTTCTCCATGCTTTAAGGATTTATGTTGACATTACGAAGATAGGCAGAGATGAACATTTAAATTTCAGTTAGTTCATATCTTGATAAATATGCACCATTAGAAAACAGATTCTTGAAAAGTATATGTTATGTTGTAGTATTCATTAAAATGCTTTGCGGTAGCCGAGTACTGCTCAAAATCATTGGATGGACCTACATTTGTCTTCTATTTTACCACAAATAAGAGATATTGAACCCCCAAACTTTTAATCAAAGTTTCTGAACATTATGTAATGTAAATGTGTCAAATGAAAATTTACCCTGAAATGGACAAGTAGACATATGGCCAAAAGGTCATTAATACTTTTGCTCAAAAACATAATTAGTGGAACATATGTTGTATTGTGATTAACACTGTTTCAGGTAAGAAAGGAAAGATTTTATTAGAAGCAGTCTGGGCCAGATTCCACTGTCTTTTTCTGATACACTAGGGGTGGAATAAACTTAGAGCAGAAAAATATCAGAAAACCACAAAATATTACTTGCAAAGGTTTTATATTAGCATGTTTGAGACTAGTACCTGTTCCATCTGGTGTATGTGAATTTTCAAGTGATAATCAATGTGGTAGTTACAATACACATTGCCTGTCCTAAGCATTGTCTGTTACATTGGCTTACCTGGGAAGCGGCATGATAAATAATTTTTATGCTTTACACAGAATTGGTGAGAAGAAATTGGGTAATATCCCATCATTTTGAAGCTGGAGAGAATTAAATAAAACCTAAAAGCAGTAATATTAAGGTAAAGTGCATTTAATGATAGGCTGTTATTATAGAAGAGTCTCTAAATTAATCATATAAAAGGAATCATTCTAATTCAAGAGAGCTGAAGTGAGCTGTCCTGGAGTACAATTTTGTGATTTGCTCAAGCAAAGGGCTTCGTATTTATCTATGACATAGTCTACTTCAAAACTGATTTTCAGATAAAACAGGAGATTATTTCAACAGAGGAAAGCAGGGCAAAATGCTTTGAGTGACAGTTTGGCTTGTTTACTTCAGAAGAACCTGTATAAAGTAAATTCTCCTTAGATCCTTGGGCTGTTTATTCAGGAATTATTCATAACAAATTAATCAAAGCAGGAGTTTGTGGGTTGTGGAAGAGCTTTTCAGAAAATCTGAGCTGTTATTTGATACAGCAAGAATACTTCCTAACAGACTAACTTCTTTACGGTACATACCTTTCTGTATCAGAGTAATAACAGAGACATCATATTAAGGTTACGAATGATATATTTTCTATATTAAAGCTATATATCCTAAAACTATATATTAAATAAACATTTACAGTTCATCACAGTTGACAGGTGAAAGATTGTAGATACATACATTTAATTGCATCACTGGAGAAGATATATAAAAGAAGCAAAAACAGGTTAAATGTGAGTAATAGTAAATTAGGAAGTGCTGGAGAAGTAGCTGAGAGGCATTAGAATAAAAAAGAAGATAAATTAAAAATCATAAAGAAGTCTGCAGATTAAAATGAAACCAGGAGAAAGGCAGGATGAAGGCAGAAGTGTCTGCAGAGTAACGGAAAGAGTGGACGGAATATATGGGAATAGGTGACTGGGAAAAAAAAGGCTTTTTTTGGGGAATATTAGAAAGCTTTCAGGAATCTGGGCAGAGGTTTAAAGAAACAGGAAGATTTAAGAAGATTTCAGTCTTAAAAATGTAAACGTAACCAAAAGAAATCTTACATCCCAGACTTCATGCAGGGCATTTAGGACTCCATTCAGTCCTAGCAAAAGGCAGATTATTTTGTTCAGTTTGCCTGCAGGCCTATGTGGTAACAACATCTTAAGGAATCACAGGAGACTTCTCGGCAGATTTGGAGCAGGAATAGAAGTTGTGCATTTGAATGCAGTGGTTTAATTGTTGATGGTTGGGCTATTGCAGAAGTCCTAGATCATAAAAATGCCTGTCACTGAAAGGTACTCGCAGAGGATTTTCTTATAGGTGATAAAATTGAGATAAAACATCTTACAATATCCTAACACTTTAGTTGAGAAGGCTAAAAAAATAACGTGCCTTACAATTTTCCAGGGGCAGTTGTTTCTTTGTTTCTGTCTCAAATCCCTGTGAAAGAGTAAAAGCTGAAAAGTAGAAGTGACTTGGAGTATTTGCACCAGAAGTGGTCAGCAGAACATGCACAATGAAGGAGCAGCCAGAGGAGAGAAGGATATTTGTTTCTTGCACTGGGTATGTAAGCCTGTATTAGTTTCTACCATTATCAATTGCCTGTTTAAGTGGACACATTTTTGAAAGAGAAGGGCAAAAGTACAGCTATTCAGAGACAGACAGCACTGGAAATAGGTGCTGAAGGAAAATTAGAACAGTTTGGAATAGAATAAATAGGGCAGCTAAGTGGTGCATGAACTGTTAAGGCATAATGAAATAGAAAATATGGGTAAGAGGCGTATTTTCCATTTATGGATGGAAATCAGAAAATTGGTGGAAACGAAAAGGAGAAAAATAGAATGGTCATGTAACAATGAACGTGAATAAGTAACTGTAGGGAGTTAAGGCACAAAAGAGAGAATAAGCAAAGATATTATTATTATTCTATATAAGAATAAACAATGTTATGCTCTGTGTGATCCCCAAAAGGGCTGTCATAACACAGTCTATGAAAATCCTTACTAGCTGTTCAAAGGAAACCCTGATGCAATTTCATGTCATGAAGACTTTTCCCTGCCTAAAGTAGAAGAGGCCAGATAAATACAAAGAGTGTCCATGGATTAAGAGAAGCACCTATAGTAACGTAAGTCAAACAGCTCCAGACTGCATACTTTCCTGTCTACATTTGTAGATACAAATCCTGCTTCTGGCATTTTCCCCTGCTGTGTTTTGATTTCCTGAGAATCCACTTCTGCAGTGTAGCTCTAGGATGGCTCCTGGCTTTCCGCAGACTAATATCTGGTTAGGATGGTTAACTCTTCTTGTCTGTTGTCCCAGTTCCTGTCCTCTGAGATTCTGCTGCTAGTGTTGTGTCTTGTGGTTGTGTGCACTAGGAAAGGGACAGAAGATGATATTGGTTTTAGTACGTAGAAGTGGAGCTACCATATAAAGGATACAGTTCTGACAAGCTGAACCCATCTTTCTGTTTCAGCTTTTCAATTCCCATTGGCATATTTTACTAATCTAATATTATTAAAGTAACTAAAACTAAAATAAGTTGTAGGCCCTGAAATCTTCTCTGCAAGATACAGAACTGTGCTGCATACATAGGAAGATCTTTTGTAATTCCAGTCTCAGAGAGGGGAAAACCAGAGCTGTGTACAACTGATGTATATTGCTGTGTAACCTTGATACTTGCACTATCACCAACAAAAGTTTGCAGGCATCATGTTTTGTGGAGAAAGATTAGAAGAAACATCAACTGAGAAACAGAGACCTTGGCTATATTGTATTAAAAACAAGCACTAGCATCTGCATTGAGTCTAAAGCCTTTAATTGTGTTCATCTGAAAGATAAAAATTCCCTAAACCATCCATTATCTGAAATAACCTTCAGCATGGTAGCACCAAATAAACAAATAAGCCTTTCATTTACAAAAATTGACTTTACAGTTCTGAGATATTGCTCGAGAGTATTAGGTGCACAATACAATATAGTTTTGTAACAATCTATGTAACATGCTAATCCCTTGCCAAGAAATGTATTGGCATAAGAAGACTGTAGCACCTTTATGATTTCTCTGGAATGAGTAGCATGTAGTGCTGAAAGATGTGTATGGTATTAGCTCAGAGATTGCTAGAGGAGCTCTCCAGTATCTTTTGCAATGGTATTTGCATATAGTAACCTGAAATTCTGTCTTAATGCTGACATATAGGGTTAAGAGTTACTATCAGGATCCTGACCTAAGACACCTGATATTCATGTTCATATTACATGTTACAAAGTAGAATTTGTTAACCGTTCAGTGTTTCTAGAGTCATAGCTTCCATGTGTTTTCCATGTTACTCAGTTCAGCTCTGAAAAGTTCATTGAAATATGTTGTTCTGATATGCAGCTCAGATTTGTTCCATTTGCAGAGGAGGAAACACACCTTCTAGTTAACCAGACAAAGATTCAGTGCTGGAACCAAACCTAAAATTAATTCCTTCTAGTTTGTGTCAAGAGGAATAAAAACTTCTCAGACTGCATTCTGCCTTCATGGTAAATCTTGTCTTCTAACCATAGTTGAGTAGGATGATATTCATTAAGCATTTGAAATGCACAGTGAAGGTTCTGTGAAGGAAGTGCTATGTGGATTATGTAAAGGGTTTAGATTCCTAACTGCAGAGGCAGTAGCTTAACAAAGATCATGTGGATATTTCTGATTTGTTCAGAGGAGCGGCAGATAGGACACCATTAGATGTATTGTTTAAATAGGCTATAAAAACAGAGCCTTGCTAAATCTCAGCATTGTGGTGATTCCAGCAAGCTCACTGGAACAAGTTATTTTTGGCAGGACAGAATGAAGGTAGGACTTGGGATCTGTACTCAGGACACAATTTTCTGTTTATTTAGAGAACAGGAAATGAGAGGCAACATTACAACTTGGGATAAAGTAAGCATAAAATAACTGGCATGAAATACTAAGGTAAAACTGATCTCTCTTCAAGGGAAGAAATCAAGCTGATTGATGTGTCTGCTTGGCTTGGTGGAGGAGACATGAAAAGAAAGTTTGGTTTTATTTTGGATTGGATTGTTGTCTGAAAATACAACCTGTGAGGCCCTTGGGGGAGACGGGGGAGCTTTGTTTAGCTCTCTTACCCATATTTTCTGTACATGATCTTGCACTTTCTGAGGTCCCTTTTTAACGCATTGCTGCAGTTAACTTTCATAGTCCTGTCGCCTAGTGTTTGGAAGCCATGTGTAAAATTTTGATAGTAATGAAATGCCTATTGTTAATTTGAAATACAATGATAATTAAGTTTATAGATTTCCAATATTCCATGCTATTGAATTTTCTTAAACTGATCCATTAGTAAGGGTGAAAGAACTGTGATTCTGTGATCCATGCAATGTTTTCATTGCTATTTCAGCACTGGTACTGAATTTGTAACCAGAAGAACTGAGGTTATGAAATTAAATTTGAAGTAGAACAAAAGACTGAGGAACATTGTATTTGAATATGGATCTTGATGAATTCAAGGAGGAGTAATATGACTGACTAGGATGTTCTTGAATATTTTAAATGGATTAGGAAGGGCAGCTAGACTGTATGTCTTTTTGTTTAAATCAATTTTCTGTTAGTTCAGGATTGCCACTAATTACTTGGAGTAATGAAGAAGGATTCTTTCCTCTGTCTCTCCTTTATGCATTCTTATTTCTTCATAATTACATTTGTTGTCTCTTTACTTCGTCATTGCTCAGAACTAAAGATGAGAGTCTGAACATGATACAGTGTCATTCCTATAGGAAATTATCAGGATTCCGTTAATGTTTTCCTCCAATGCTTAGCAATGCATCTGGCTTGAAGTTGCAAGATGTGGAAGTGTTAAGGAATTATTTTCTCCCCCCGTCCTCTCATCCTTGTTTATGCTGGCAGAGGCTGTTGGGATTTTTATTTTTCTGTGATCTTCTGTTTTATGGAGTCAAATTCACTTCCTGCGCTTAGTTGAACTACTTTACTATAACTCCCTGACATGCAAGACTGATAGTGCTGCTAAGTACGATTGCTCATTTTTAATGTGTGATGTCTGAAGGGCTGGATTTTTTCATCTTTTATACTAAAGTTGTACATTACAGGCTTCAGGTGTTTTTCACCTACTATGTATATATGCATGGGCAGAATGGGTGTTGATGTTAAATTTTAATGTAACATCTACTACATATGTTTAGGGCTTTAGGGAAAACTCAGCATAGTGATCAAGATAGTCCCTGCCGTCATTTACACCCTTGTTGAGCTAGGAAATGTCTCTGCCACAGTAATATAAGCAGCAAAATCAACACAGTACTTTAATCCTGAATGCATTTAAAGTTTTACTTAGAAAAATCTGTCATTTTAGACTATTTTTTGTTATGAAATACTGTAGGCTGTACCCTCAATCTGGTCTATGTGATTGCACCAGTAATAGAATCATTCTGTTTAAACTCAGATTTCTCAGTAAAGGAACTAGAGTTCCAGGGAGAAAATATATGAGGATCAGTGATCTTAAAACTATTGCCCAAAAGACTTGAAATCTAATAATCGTAACATTTCTACTTTTCAAGAAGATCAAAGCACTCCTAGCCTTTCGAATACCTTTCTGTGTGATTTAGAAAGCAAAGATTAATATGCAAATGTAAAGGCTTTGAGCTTGCTGAATATGAATTAATTTCTAAATATGCTGCCGTTGAGATGTTTGAACATTAAGGGTGTTGAATATTACATTATTGATAAAAAAGGCTCATTAGTTAAAACAAAGGATTGCATGAATATTAATGAATGGCTTAAGGTCATAATCGCTTCATTTCTTTACTATCAATATGGACTTAATTTTTGAGATGTAAGGTGACGTTAGGGTGTTGGATAGGAGGCTGGAGAACATTATGATAGGGTAATACCAGCTCTGCCGGTGTCACTACATTCAAGTATAGGGTAGTTGGGCAGGGATGGGGTGAAGCAACCATTTTTTTGTGCTCTTCTTTCAGTGATACTGTTTATGTTTTTATACTTTTTTATACTTTGGATTAATTTTCTTATAAAAGTCATAAACTTTAAAAGTTATCTGTGAAACTTCTAATGTGTAGATGTGTTTTTTTGGGGAGTGTGCTGAGACAGCAAATGGGAGAGACAATATCTTGTTATGCAGCTCCATGCAGGGCACAGAGGTTGATTTATTCTTGCTTGATGTGAATTCCTAATTTTGCTCTGGCTTCCTACAGCCACTGTGGGGGTCTTGGAATCTTAGGAGAACCTACAGAATGTTGTAGTTCCAAAACCTAAATGAGAGAATAAGACTCAGTTGTTCACCAGCAAATGTGAGCCTGGTGCTTAGTAAAATGGGTCTTTTGTGACTGTAATACTTGTTCACTAAAAATGGTAAACATTTATTTGTTTCCAGACTGAAGAAACAGGACAAAAAGAACAGAGAAACCTATGTTGTAGATCAGGTAAAATTGATTTCACTGGGGTTAAGTCACAGAGTAATTTCTGTTGAAAGGGATGTCCATAATCCGAGAATTAGCAAGCTCTTCTCTAATGAGCTGGCAAACTTAAAAAGGGAGCTAAGAATTTGAATGATCCAGAGGGGCCATCTTAGTGTAAAATATATTTACACAGGCTTTTTTAGAACAGTAATATATTTGCAAGGAGAAAACTACTACATCACATATCTATTAGATGAGTCAGATACATTGGTGAGTGCCAGCAGGGAAGAAAGAAAGAGAGATACTCAGGATCAGAGATACTCAGGACCTGAGGAACTGATGAGGAGCCAAAGGGGAAGAGCCCAGATAAGGCAAGCAGTAACACAACTAACACCTCCATTGACAGAAGTTTAGGGCTAAATTCTTGGGTCTTAAGTGAATGCACAATCAAATGATGTGAGAACAGAGGCAGCAGAAGCAACGGTGTTCAATACTTGCTGAACCCATGGAAGGGCAAACCAGTACTGTAGGTCCTACTGCCTGGCACCATGGAGCCCATCTAAGAAAGAATGCAGGGAAACAGAAGTTCTTTCTTCAGTCTTATCAGAAGAGAGGCATTAGGGGCAGGAGAAAGTTAAATAATTCTCAGCCATTTCCCTGGCAAACCAGGGAAGTTGTTTTATTTGACTCACCCATAGAAAAAAATAGAATTAATAGATGTATTAATTAAACACACCTGAACAGGAATTGCTACAATACATGTTGAAATTACAGCTTGCAGCAAATATAGATCCTGTGTGTAGATGCAGAAAAGCATGCAATTCTTGAACATTATTGCTTTCGTGTTTGATGATGTGACATTAGAAAGAAATGTGATATCAGAGAATGTTTTTTAATAAATGACTACATCAAAAGTATTTATAAGGTAAGGCTAAAAGATAAGTATAGACTCAGAGCAAGAAGACTCATCAGAGAAAATGTGTAGCAGATGTTTAATGCATACTGTGATATGACACAGACATATTTCTTGTTTCCTATTTCAAAATATATGAATGGAATAACATGCTGAATCAGGTAAGAATAAACTGCTAGTGCTATACAGCTGTCCTTGCTGAAGGATAACCTTTATCTCATGTAATTACATTTACAGTTGTATTACAATAGAGCTATATACAAATGGGATGATTTGGTCATAAATCCAAAATCTATAAGTGAGGCTATTAAAATGTTGAGTGTATCTTGCGTAAGTCTCCCTGGTGCACTTTCTGGTCACCATCTGTAAGGAAGCCAAGGATGTGCAGATCAGTTTTAGTGGGAATAAGACTAATCCCTGTAGGGGTCACAATCCAGTGTAAAATATGTATGGATGTATCAGTGGGAGTCATTATCAACATACCTTACTGCTGCTTTGTGCATCATTGTGTATACTAGCTCGAGTGGAAAATCAAGGGACGGATTAATGCTATGCACTTGCAAAACCCCTTTGAAAGGAGCAGACACTGCTGCCCATAAATTTAAACCTTTGAAGAGGTTAAAATGGGTGAAGGTGAAACAAAGATTATTGTGCTTATCAACATATCACCTCACTCTGCAGGGCTTGGTTTTCTTCCCCCTTGAAGTCAATTGAGAGGCTTCTATTAAAGATAATGGTAGCAAGATTGGAGTATTTCTGATCTGTAGAAGGGCTACACAGAGAGCTCTTCAGTGTTTTCATTAGGTCAGAAAAAAGAAATTAAAAAAAAAAAATCCTGGAACAACGCCACAAGCAACCTACATGTTATTTCCAAAGCATGATACTGAAATATGTTCTAGAATTAAAAAAAGGGGCTAGGGAGAGGGTTGTTGTATTTTGTTTATTCCTGCAAAATAAATCATCTAGTGGGAGGGGCGAGTTTTGATAGTTGGGTTATGTGCACTGTTACCATGGTGAGTTACAAACAATTCCTGTCTGGATCCTGGTGGTTTTGTGTGCTCGCTAAAGTTAACAGTGTTACTGAGTGAAGTATTTAGTTCAGATTTCCTGGCTTATAATTTTTTAATTGAAGAATCCTGGCACTAAAGTTTGACTCTCTTAATAATTAGCTCCTGATAAAGCAGATTGAGGTGGCATCCTATCCTTAGATAAACATTGCCTGGAAGGTGTGAGATGTACTAAATATGGGAAATGGGAAAGAGCCTCTGGCATTCCATGAGATTTTTGAGTGTTCTTAATGGAGTGTTTGCCAAGGCTCATTCAAAATGAACTGGATGGGTTTCTTTTTAATAGTTCATGGGCAGTGACCCATATAAAAAACTTGCTAAGAAATAATTAGTATTTGGTTTAAAATTTAAGTACTTCACTTGTGTTACATATCTTAAAGAATTTTTTGAAAGAGACCTCCTACAAACAGATCATTAGACACTTTGTAAATGTATAATTGCTGCCTTCTTGATATCAGTTAACTGTTTTAGGTGGAACAGACCAGCCTGAAAAGTTCTTAGCTTTTGTTGCTGAAGAGAGGAACCAGGATATGAGCTGAAGGGCATTAATCCACAAAGTTGCAATTAGACATGGAAAATAGGTGCTGTCCATGCAAGGGTGAAAGCTGGAAGCAATGAACTCTAATGTTTGTCTGTTCTAGGACTGGAAGCAGGCTGGCAGTATAAAAATCTAATTTGGAAAATGGCTGATCATGTCTCAGATTCTGGGTGAACATACAGACCTTACTCCCTAAGAGAAATTTGGAAGGCAGCCCTGAAAGCCAGTTATCCAGCCTGGTTGGATATCCAGCTCATAAACAGGGTGGTCACAAACTGTAGGGAGCTCTCTAGAACTGTTTAGGTTTGGTTTACTGTTGGATTATTTACTGTCAGATTTTTACTGTCCTTACAGATGAAAAGACAGTCAATATATCATCTTGTTCGTTATGCAGGATATTATGTGTTGCTCAGACTTGGAGAAGAGCTGGATTTGAGACAGATCCGTGGAAGGATGTGCTTTGTCTCACTGTGTACCCCTTAGTCCCACCTGTGTCTGTGACACTGTGGAAAGAATGAGTTCTGACTCCAGTGTTTGTATGTCTCTGGTTGGGAATGGATTAATGACGGACTGCAGTAACTGGCTCTTTAGGACTTGAAAGTGGGAGGAAAACAAACAGTTTGTGACCAAAGTTCATAGCTAGAAGATATGATGAGATAATACATCCTCATTGCAAATAACATTGTGCGGATAGGTGGCTTTTTAATTGTGTGTCCTACATTATTGTAGGCAAGGAAGTCCTGAACTCAGATTTTCATATCTGTACATAATACAGATTGGTGTTGATTTTTTTTTAGGTTTTCCTAGGTAGAAGTTCTCCTAGAGTAAAATATTTAGGATATTTATTAGTAAAATATTTAGGAGTCGTCTTCCCTGGAGGTGTTTAAGGGACAGGCGGACGAAGTGCTGAGGGGCATGGTTTAGTAATTGATAGGAATGGTTGGACTTGATGATCCAGTGGGTCTTTTCCAACATGGTGATTCTGTGATTCTATATAACTTGTCAGCAATGCATAGTTGTTTGCATTAAAACAGAACTATGCAAGCAATGAATGTTGACATGGAATTTCAGCCAGTATAATAATGAAATAAAGCCCCATTAGATACAAGTAATTTGCAAATTGAGGTTATTTTCAATTAAATAATGATCTCCCTGGCTGATCAGAGGAAAGGGGCATGTCAGTCAACCAAGCAGGAAGCAGGACTTTTAAACAAATGGAAACTAACAGAAATATTAAATTATGGATTAATTCCATACATACATAACAGTAAATCCCCACTAGTAGGCAGCTGTCAGGACTGCCTATAAAACTTTAGTTATAAGGAAGTCTCTGTAGGCTGAATTTTCTTTTTTTTTGCTGCAACACTTATTTTAAATTTGATCATTCTTCTGCTCTTGTTCTGCTTTTGGTAATGCTGTATGTAATTCTTTTTGCACAAAGTCCAAAAATATGTCAGTTTATCACAATGTTTGTATTAGTGAAATACACTTGTAATTAATTTTAAGTTATTCACATGCTAAGTAGTTACATATATTGGCCAGGTTCTAGATCAGTTTGACTTTCTTAACTGGAGCCTTACAAAAATGTAGGCATAAGTCATATTTGGAAGAAGCTTTACCCAATGTATCACTAGAGTTTTAGTAAATGGATATTTTTACATTTTTACCTGAAGGAGATGTAGGAAAATCAAAACGCATCATATACTTCTGTGAACCAAGAGGGTGTTTTGCATCCTCTGTACATTCCTGAAAGGTCAGTGACTTGCAAGTGGATCTAAAAAGACCTGAATTCTCTTATTACTGGGTTCTGTAAAATATTTTATTTTCCAAATAGAAATTCATCCTATGATGTGATTGATCAAATATGCCAGTTAAATAGTTACTCAAACAAGAAGTACTAAGCTATTCTTTTTCTCTTTAAGTAACTGTGGCTTTTGCAAGATTTCTGATCTGCCTACATTTGTCCACAAGTAAGATATCATTTTAATGGTAAAAAAATTAGTTGAGTGAGAGAGCTCCAAAACTATCTGAGTACACATAGTATAGTTTCTATAAGCCATTAGTGAATGGAACACAGATTTGGCTTCCTGTCAAAACATACCAGTCTCTCAGTAGCTGTATAAATACTGATATAAGTTCGCCAGCCTTGACTTCTCACTGCCTCACTGTTTATGGAGTTGCTTACGCCTTCAAACAGTGTGTTTAAAATGTTACTAAATCAGAGCAGCTGTTAGGCCACACTGCCGGTAGCATGGACATAAGTAACTTGGTAAGTACAACAATGGAACATGGAGTTACAATATTTTTTTTCACTAAGGTTATTACATTGTAGAATCGCTTGCAACTTTCTGGAAGATGGCTTAATGTTACCCCCTGTTAACATCAAGTGCAGCTCATAAACCTCTGCACTGGCCGGGTGTTCCCTGCAAGACTGTGCTCTGTTCCGTGTTTCTCCTGTGCAACCGGCTGTAAATAGGGTGTGATGTTTCCTCAGTCACACACCTTATCTTTTGGCATTTGACAGTATATGTGAGAAGTGCAGATGGAAGAGGAATTTGCTCATTGCCAGAGGAAGCTCCAAAATGGAAAAAGGCTTAGCTAGGTGATTCACAGGGATTTTGTTTGGTTTTTACCTTTGGTTTGTTCGTTTCCCCTAAGTGGCTGCCATCATCAAGTGAGGTTTGAGGGTCAGAGTACTGGACCAGTTGCTCCTGCTCAAGGTGGACCTAGCCTGTGATAATAGTGTTCTCCTCATGATAGTTTGAAGTTCCAGACCCACAACTTATGTCCTTTAGGCTTCTTTTCTTTGAAAATTAATCACAGAGCAAGAATGTTTACTATGTAAAAATCATTGGTTTTGGAGTATTTGCTTAAATCAATATCCGAACAGTAAAGCTGAGGGGCTGGTATGTCATAAGTTTGGTCACTTCAGTCTGGAGTGAGTATGATATCACTGAGTATGATACAAATTGAGGTTATAGCTGAACTATGGAGAGTTAGGAAAAAATTCAGTAAAACTTCAAACATCTTTTTCTCTCTGCACATGAGCATGTATACTCTTTAAATATTAACCAGATGTTCCATATTATAATAATCAAGGATGACTATTGCTAACCATTCATATTTGCTTCCTTTCGTATAATATAAGAAAAAATTGCTAAAACTACCTTTTAAATTATTAATCTGAGACTAGATAGCCAACTAGTTCTTTTTCCTCTCTTGTGCCCAAGCTTCATGCCCCAACAGAAAGACAGATGGCCGAGAACTACTGTGATGAAAGAAGCATAATCAGAGGTGAGGGGGTCAGTTACAGTGAAATTAGATAGACAAATAACCACAGGTTCAAGGAAATGCTTAAATGAACAGCATAGTTTGCAGTATGTGTTGGCAGTTATTTTAAGATGCATAAAACAGTAAGTTCACAATGTCCTAATTTTGCAGGGATAGGCTGTATAGACCATAAATTCTGTGCACACTATTTGAAAGGGGTCAGAATCTGATTTACAGATCTGATTCAAAGCTTGCTGAAGTCAAAATAAAACTTTCTGTTATGTTTAGTAAGGTTTAGGTATCTTTAAAAAAAAGTGCTGAGAGAGTGCTAAGATGAAATGGGAGAAGTAAAAGTTTTCCCAGCATACATCTACCTTTTTATGTCTATCATTGAAAAAGGAGAAAACAATTATAAAAATCCTAGTCTGTCTCTTACTGTTCTATTTTAACTTCATTTCAAAATACAGTGAGCTTGGTGAGCCTAATGAGTGAAGATGTGAAATTACTCATTACCTGCTGTTATACAAAAACTGGAGGTGCATGTTCACCCCGAGGATCATCATGAATAGTAGATTTGGGAAGATGTGTCCTGTGACAACGTCCTTTCCACTACAGAATGAACAAGAATACAGTTGGTGTTATTTAGCCCATTGAACATATAATCCTGTAGCTATCTTCTGGCAAAACCCACAGGATGATGTTTCCTACTGATGAACACACATGCTCCTCCACTGAAACTAGTGAGCTGTATCATCACAGCAAAGAACTTGGTCTGGTTTTATTTGCTGCTGTTGTTTAGTTGTAAAGGTCCTGCTCAGGACTTGGGTTTATTTGTCCTGTGTGCTGAAGAAAACAAATGGTAAGATGAATGCAATGAAAGACACTGTAGCAAACAGTGCTAGTTTGCATCAGTTTGCCTTACAAAAGAAAAGTGATCCTTAAATCAAGTACCAGAAATAAGATTCTTCTGAAAGAACGGAAAACAGTCAGTTTTGAGTTTGCTTTTTTGCAGGAAAATAGAAATTTTAATACTGCTATAATCACAGGCCAAGGCAGACTTTGGTAAGTATACTGGGACATAAGTGCATTTAGTTCTGCTCTTAGCGAGGGTAAATTGTAGAGCTGTCAAGTTGTGGTACATCTATGAAGTGCTGAGTAAAACTATTGCTGGGAGTGATGAAATTAGTGTGTTAAAGGAGAGGGAAGAATGCAGAGCCATCAAGCAAACCTGTTAAAGTTTTGAAGCAAGTTTAAAACAGTACAGATGCCTTGACCATCTGCTGAGAAGTATGTGTGGACATAATTGCACAGAACAACTGTCATTTCATTTTGAAAAAAAAACCCCACTCGTTTTTCAGGAAATATGCAGCCAAAGGAAGCAGTATCTCCCTCCCTCCAAAGCCCAGGTCCTCGAAATAGCTGTATGTTATTTGTTTAACACTGAGTTCCAAACAATCTGATTTATTTGTGGCTCTTCTGTTGCATGTAAGGATTTACATCTAGCCTGTTTGTTAGAAGAGTTGGAGCCTCTTGCAGTTAAGCATGCCTGAACCATACATCAGAGTTGATCACAAAACCACCAGGATACCTTTAACTGTAATTATGCTTCCAGAGCTTTGTTCTTATGGTTTATACTGCTGGAACCTTTGGCAGAATTATATCTTTGCATTACGTGGCTGCTTGTCCATTATTTTTATTACCGAGAAAAAGAGTGTGAGCCTTGATCATGGGAGTATTGCTGTCCCTTTCAGTGCATGTCAGAGCTGTAAAAGCCACAAAGATGTAATTGTAAATAGATAAGATTTAATAGAACCTAATGAAAGCAACATATATTTTCTTCTGCTCAGGTCTACCTTAATGGACAATTTTAAGTATTTCAATTCACAAGCGGCTGCAGTAAATTCCAATCACCATTTTAAAGGAGGAATTTTTTACTCCAGCTTCCTAAGCACAGACGCAGTTTTAGGTAGAAGTTCAGATTTCTGTGGTAGGAATAAAAAAGTAAATATCCCATGACTGACCTCTATCAAGTGATTAAATGTTTCTGAGTGTGAGGCATTCGCTGCGAATTGTTCCCAGTTGCTGAGTTTGTCATAGCGCCTTTGCTAATTTGTGATTTGTACAATGAAAAAAACAGAGATATGTGGGTAAGTAGTTAAAATAGTATTATTTGTCTCACACAGACATTTTTGCATCTGCATTTTACATTACTGTTACTTGGGTGATGACTTTTGGTCTCCCTATGTTTTTTTCTTTCCTTTGGAACAGAACATGTATTTGTAGAGACTAATGTTTTTCAAAAACAAGATCCATTGTAAGCAAGGAAATCAATAAAAACACATTTAGAGAAAAAAATTATACATCTGGAGAAAATGTCTGGCTTCATCCTGTGAGGGATGGTTAAGGTTTTTATTTTATTTCACTGTCTTAGCAGATTTTGCTAGTGTTACTTTAGCTTTAAGCCATATGAATTTATCAATTTGACTTTAGCTTGTTAAAACAGAAATATGAATAGAGACATAAATTCTAAAATGATCAAACTGTTTCTTCCAAGATTCAAAAGTGATTCAAGAAGTCAATGACCTAAGGCTCCATTTTTTCCATAGTTTTATTTTCCTTATATTATTTGTAGACACTGTTCTTTTTGCAGCTGTCTTTTGAAAAGTTAAATTATTTTAATTCCTTCTGAAACAAATAAAACTGTTTTAAATATTGTATGTATAATATTGTTATTGCTTTTACTGGTCTTACTGAATTAACATTTTCTGTAATGTGCTAAAGGAAAAGAAACATTGAATACAGAAAAAAAATATGGTCAGACTTGTTTTCCATGAAGGTGTCTCATAAAACCAGTGATACAGGCTCTTGTCACACGAACCTAGTTCCAATATTTGAGCTGTGTTCAGAGTTTAATGACAGTGCTCTTTCAGGAAGGAAAGGAGCAATGTTTGCTTCCTTTGCCCCATATTTGTGGCTGCATTGCCAGTATAAACTACCTCTTGGTGAGTTCTGCTGGCATTTGCCCTCAGATCTGTGAGATGCGGCAGGTAAGCTTTTAAGGTAACAGGCAGGTTTTCACCATGCGCATAAAGTTTTAACCTTTTTCTCTAAAACTCTCCCAACCCTGAAAACCTTCCAGCAGGTTTCTGGAAAGCAATTCCTGTAGAAGACAGTGCAGAAATAGCAAAAACATGAAAGAAGAAGCACTGCTGGTTCCCAGTAAAGCCAATGGACATTAATTCATCCGCTGGAATATCTGGCAGTTACCTTTGTTGTAACCATTGTTGTACACATAGATCTGCAGACTCCACACTGAGCACTGCTTCACTGTGAGGGTATGTTTACCTTGTGCTTCAAAAGTGTTGATGTGCTCACTCATCGGCTCTGGTCATTCCTGTTGGGGATATTTAAAAGGTTGTTATTCCCAGCTCTTCACCAGAAGCTGTTTGGAGCCTGCACTGCTCAGGTGGAAGAAGGGCCACATGTGGGCTTCTGAGTTACTGCCATTCCTAGCTGAATAATTAAGTTAGGCCACCACTGGTGATGTTATATATGAAAATATTGGCCTGGGAACTGCAGTAGTTGGGAGATCAAATTTTCACAGCCTCTGTGAAACTCAAGTGATGCAGAAATCACAGTTCCCAATTATGTCAGCTAAATCTAAAGGACGGTGAATTGGTGCCACACATCAAAAAATACTTCTTTTGAGTGTCAAGGAAACATTATTAAATAACTTCTGTCTTAGGAAAGCTTGATTATTGAATTGATAAGGAGTCTGAGCTGCTGAGAGCTGAGGCTTTGCTACTTGAGATATTATGTTGTATAAACAGACGCTCAGACTGGTACCAGTTTGTAGGAAGCTTGTTACTGTTCCTCCTCTTGAATTTTAGTAGAGCAACCATGACATGCCTTTTCTTCTCCTATATGAGTTAAATTTATGTAATTAATTGACTTGAATATTGTTAAGTTTTTTTTCTCTGTATTTCCTGACTTTAGAAGTTGGGTGCAGTGGCACAATTACTACTGAAGAAATTAAAGAATGTGTAAAATGGAGATTCCTTAGTGAATTAATTATCATGTATGTCACCCTTGCAATCAACAAAACATAGAAAAGCTTGCCTGTAGAGTGAGTTGCATCATACTTACGCATTTTAATGTGTTAATTGAAGCTCAAATCATCTATGAAGATGTCTGTGAGCAGATATTTAATCTTATTTAACATTAAGGAATACTGACGAAGGAAGTGCAAAAATCTCTTTCTGTATTAATAATCCTAAAACTAATTTGTCTACATGTCTAAACAGTCTCTGGGGTTTGGGGGAAGAAATGGCTTGAATCCTTCCTCTTTTCATTTTCTGCTTTGTGCATCTCCATTCTTCTATTCATAAGCATTAATCCCTCAAAGATCATTTGTATGTAATTTAAAACTGGTCATTTAGATGTAGGTGAATTGCTGTAGTACAGAGATGTTTGGAATTTGTGTTAAACATTGAAAGAGGCTTGAGAAGTATCTTGATTTATCAATTATATTATCAGATTTTTTTTGAGAAAATGGGATTTTTGTTTCAAAATATTTTATTATCAGAACAGTTTCACCAGTTATTGAACAGATCTAAATACCATATTTGTAGTTCACAGCATACCTTGGGCTATAAGGGAATATATTTCATTCTTGAAGTACTCTGTCACCATGTGCGGAGCCAAATGCAGCCTCAGTCTAAATGGGATAACATGTACCCACATCTGTATCATACGTTGTGAACATAGGATGCACTTGTTGATGGAAGGAAAAGGATGGGAAGTTTGCCTGTAACACCCTCTGGTGAGTTTCTGCCCGATTGTATCGCTCAGTCATGGGCCAGGTTAGAGACACTTCTTAATTTCTGACTTCCAGATTGCATCTTGTTTTATAAATATTTAGGCTGTTAGTTTGTATCATATAGCTTTTTTTTCTTTTTTTTTTAATTTACTTTCTTTCTGGAAACCCTTTCCAATGCCTAAATTAGCTCACTCATTATTCCTTAGATAGCTGGAGTAACATTTGTATTAGAAAATGCACTCTGGAAAGCTCTGCTCTGATTCTTAGCAGCACAGATCTCTTACACCGACATAGACTATATGCCAACTGTTTGATCAGGGCTTTTTATAGCATCTCCAGAACATGATTTGCTGGCCATCCTTGGAGGTACTGAACCAGCTAGACAGTAACTCAAATATCAACATAATACATAAATTGTGTTTCTGGCTCTAAGATATGTCTTAATACAGAACCAGGGAGGAAGCCTTTGAGTCTGATCCCACATATTTAAAGAAAATCAAACCAACAAAATCATCACTAGACACTGTACAGAATTATTTCAGTTTTCTTTATACTGCTGATGGTGACCAGGATCTATGTAAAGGCTTGCCTTTTTCCCACCCTCTCATTAAAAGTGTATTTAAAGACCATGTCTAATACATCAGTGTTTTCTGTATTTATAGCTATTAACTATAGCATCCTTCCAAGTTCTATTTTAGGATAACTTTTGTTCAGTTTCTGTGTGGTGCTCTATTTTTCCCCTCTCCCTCAGTGCAATGGGGGCTTCTGTTCCCTTGCTCGTATTCTAAGTCTGATTTTAAGCTTCCTGTAAAAGCTCAGAAGGTATCTTTATCATTATGATGATTACCTGACATTGGTGAATAACTGCGTCTTTTAATATTTAGCAGCTAAAGCTGCTCATCAAGCTTTTTGGTCTAAACCTTCCTCTTCTCATGTTGATCTTTTTAGAAATTACACCTTGCTTCTCCAATTGTTTCTTGTATTCTCGTGTTTCACTATGGTGTTTGTTTTTTAATATTTATTTCAGATTTCGCAGGAGGTGAAGATGGCATATTTTTATCTAAAGTACATACCAGAAATTTGCTGATGACGTTGTGGTATGTATGCTTATGCCTTCCCACAGGGATTATTTTTGAGCTAGAGGTTTCCAGATCAAGTTACGGAACAGGCTCCAGATGGTCTGGAATCCTTCTTTAACAATCTATAGCTAATTAAACATTCACTAAAATTTACTCTGTTGTTAAAATTGAGCACAGGCTTTCAGAAAAGCAGCATATTGATTTTTAGCTTTACTTTCCATAATTTATATACTTTGTTTTGTTACTTAGTGTTTTTCATTGCTGGTCCTTGCATCTATTTTAGTAGTCTCTTTTCTGCTGTGGTACAGGGGCTGCTAGGTTCCTTGTATCTTACCTTTCAGTCAACAGAAGAAATTAATACAGCTTTTCAGTTTTCTAAGTTACTTGGAAGAGGAAAATAGTAAGATTGTGATGCGACCAATACTTGCAGCAATCTCTTCTTGCCACTCTGTTCTATGGAAAAAGAGAAAGGGAGGTGGATCTGGCAATCAAGCTACAGAAGGTGAAATAGATCATGAAAACAGCATTTGTTTTCTTTGTGGGCCTGATTTTAAGGTAAAATAAAATTGAGATATATGGTGGCTTGGACTACACAGTGACTTTTTATGTCTGAATGCAAAGGGTACAGTACAGTCTGTACAGATAGTCTTCCTGACTGTCTGTAGTCAGAGGAACAAATCAAGGAATAAACGCTTTGATTTATCTCTAAGGAGAACAGATTCTGCTCTTTAATGAGCAGAATCAAACCAGGGTTTCTAATGACGTTTTTCTGTCATGCCATCAAATCAGGCTTAAGTATTATCCATTATTTATTTAACGGTGGAATTTATTTTAAAATAGGCTTATTTATTCCACTCTGGAAGCAGTGTTAGAGAAGTATTTCCTCACTGTTCTAGAACCAAGGGGCTACAACATTGTGGGAATATTTTTATAGCGCAAATATATCAGTAGAAATTAATAAACATCCTTTCTGCTTCCTACATGCCTGAATATTGTTCATAGCACTGTCACTATTGTAACTCCATGAGCAAAGTTGGACTCAGGTTAACTCTAGATCTGATTCAATAAAATGTTATCAGCTTCTGTGACAGAGTTAGGACCATGCTTTTTATATAGTTTGCTGATTAGAAGCCAGCATATTCTTCAGTTCTTAAGACAAACTCGCTTCTCTCCATGATGTTTTGCTGAATGCTGAAACACGGTACACTCTGGGAATAACACTGTACTTTTGGAACAAGTTAGCTACGTTATTATCCCTCGAAACATTGCCTTAAGGCATCTTAGTAGCATTCAGAAACTTTCTTACTACCAGGATTTCTGTCAATTAAGCTATCGATACAGTCTCTTACAGGATCTGATTTAAAGCATATTAACTTAATCCAAGCTAGACTTCATAAAGTTTCTGGACTGTTCAAGTTATGACACTGCAGTTGAGTTGCTTTTTAATTAAAAATTTAATGTGCATAGCACTTTAAAACTAGTTGGATGAGATCTGAAAATTTATGACTCTTTTGCCTACAGCAAATTTACTGATCACTGATCTCTGGAAAAAAATTCTGTTGTAAATAAAACATTGCAGTGATATATTATGAAGGCAGAAAAAACATTTTGCTGTGGCATTGCACTACTCAAAGTTAAATATTTTGGGTTTATAAAATTATTTTCTCCCTACTGAAAGGAAATGGATGAAGAACTTCCCATTGGACCTCTGAGTACAGTGAATGGTTCTCTGGGATATGAAGTGCTGGAAATGCACTCTGGGTACAAATGAGCCTGGCAGGCATCTCAGGTAATCTCTGGATGTCCGGAGCCAGTGTCCAGGATTTACTGCATCAAATATATGGTAAACTTTGAGGAAGGACAGAACAGAGAAACACTGCTACAATGCATTGGTTTGTTTGTAATAGTCTGACTGTTTGTCTTTAGGAATCAGAAGGGGCAGGCAGAAAGGAGGAATTTCACTTTTGTAATCTATCTTTTTTACATTGTGGATGTATGTGTCAAGAAAAAAAAAGTGTGGTATTCAGAGAATTTATGGGGAAAGAGCAGAAATAGAAGCATCTCTTGATTTCCTGTTCCCAGATAGGTCAGAGATAAAGCTAGAGAGACAGAACAACAGCTGTTAAAATAAAGAGGAGAGAAACTGCCACTGAGAAGTGTGATTCAACATGCTGCATTGCTTATCCAGTTCAGGCCTAATTTATTGTTCATATTGATTGTAAATCAGCATCCTGTATGTCTATGCACATGTAATTTCTGATTTCCAAATAAAGACTTACACTTTTCTGTACTACTACAGCTGTAGAGATGCACTTTAAGTGTATGGTGATAGCTGATGTCCTGATTTGCAAGTGGGATATTAACCATTATTATTAAAGGGGACTTGAAAGAGAGATGGGACAGACTTTTTAATTGGGTCTGTTGTGATAGGAAAATGAGTAATGGATTTAAACTAAAAGACTGTATATTCAGACTAGATATAAGGAGGAAATGTTTTATGAGAATGGTGAAACACTGGAACAAGTTGCCCAGAGAGGCGGTAGATGCCCCATCCCTGGAAACATTCAAGGTTGTCTTGGATGGGCCTCTCAGCAACCTGCTCTAGTTGACGATGCCCTGCTCACTGCAGGGGAGTTATACTGGATGATCCTTAAGGGTCCCTTCCAACCATAGCATTCTATGATTCTTATCCGTAAACTTCACAGCAATACTTCAAAATTTGTAGTTGCCAGAAAAGTTGGTTGTTCCTGGAATGTAATTGCTTAGCCTATAAGTTAAGGATTTTAAGAACTGGACTTCAACTGCTGTGAACCTGTCGGTCTTATGCAGGGTAAAAGTTCTACTGTAGTGTGAGTGGGCAGAACTTATGTTTCCAAAATATAAAAATTTGTATGGAAATACCTATGACACTTACTCAGGTGAGTTTCAGTAAGGTAAATGCACAACAGAAAAGCAAGATCTTGGATAAGTGCTTAAATTAGTTTGTCTTGCCAGAAGTCATTAATTGCATTGGACTTCGTTATCAGGCCATCCACATATGCTTCATGTTTATATTTGTATTATGTGCAACTGAAAAGGCCTTGATATTAGATTTGCAATGTGCAATGTTAATGAGTCTTATGAGGAAATAGTAGTATAAATTTACATCATGTCTGTTAAACTTATTTTGAGGGCAGATAAGGTCCCAGGAATTGCTAGTAAAAATTATGGGTGGGGATGTTTGTTGGTAAAAATTCTCTTCCTATGCATGTTGAAATATGACTGTATGGGCTGGGGTATTCCAGTAAATCTCAGTGAGTCTAAAAGTCAGAAGCTTACTGCTATGCGATGCGCTTGCAATGAATCTTGTCATCTGTAAATCCAAGTCCTTTCTTTTAAAGGTCAAAACTGCCAGGCAGCATTGATGCACCTGGTATTAACTTTCATTATTTCCATTGGCATTGAAGGAGGAGATACAAATCATCGAGTGTTTCCAAAATTAGATACAGTATTACAATCTGTCCTAGGTCCTTGAGTCTCTCCAAGTCATTTCTTTTTGTGCATGTCTCTGTTCACAGTGGTACAAACAGAGCCTGTACTTGTATCCCATTCCTGATGAGATTTAGAAATTGAGTTAAGCAGAAAGAATGTATTTCACTCTGGGCACCTTCATCATTTTAACCCTGTTGTTAGTGGAGCTGAGGTTTTGCAGAGCTCCTTCCGAAAGATCAACAAATTAATGCATCTCACGCATACCAGTGCTGAGCTGTTTTAACTTAACTGTAAGTTCAGCCCAGTGATTAAAATTATGTCCCACTCACTGGGCAGAAAAAGGCTTAATAACAGGATAGTTTAAAGCATTGTCCAGATACAATGTACCAAAGGAACAGGAAAGGTAAATAAAATGAGGAGCATTTCCTACTCCTTTTTTCTTTTTAGTTAAGCTTCTCTAATTGTGTTGGGGCAGTCTCTGCCCAGTATCATCCTCACTACTATTTTATCTGAATGTTTTCTGCTTCTGTGAATATTAAATTAGTTGTGACCTTACCCAAGAAATGTTTACTGGGAGGGTTGCAGATATTTCAGTCTCACTTTCTTACCTTCTTCCCAATTGTATTTAGGAAAATGCTTCTAAACATAGTTGCTTGTGAGATGGAAAAAATCATGTATGTTTGCAAATGTGGGGCTTTACACACAGTACGAGGTTGAATCTCAAGAGTTTCATTTCAGGTTCTAGTGAAGTATTGTACAGTTTCATTTTCAACATCGGTCTCTATGCAAAGAACTTTTCTCAAAGTTGTTTCTCTCTCTCTGTTTATGCTTCCTAGGTCTTCTTTCAGAGGTATTGAAATAGTATATTCTCTGCAGGGTATTGCAGTTCTATAAAGCTTTGCGTCACCTGTGCATGAAAAAAAAATCTTGACGTTCTAGAAAATCACAAGCAAGTTGTTTCAATAGTCAATTAACATTGGATTTTTTTCTGCAGTCTTTATCTGCTTAGCCTTGTCTCTGAGCATACCTCTTGGTACTTGGCAGACCTCTCTGAACTAGATTCTTAGGTTACATCTCTCTTAAAAATGTGTTCTAATATATTATCTTAAAAATCTGAAACCCTGACATGTAAAACTCATAGTTCCAGCATTTGTAGATGGTGTTGTTCGGCTGGTGTTTCTTTCAGTTCGGATTATCTTTCTCTTTCCTGCAATTCGGAGTATGAATCAACTCCTGGTATTGGTGACAATCCTACAGTGGAATGGATTTTTTTAAGACATCTGTAATCTTAAATAGCCAAACAAAGTAGAAAAAAAGTTGTAATAAAAAAATACCCTTTAACTGAGACCTTTTTATACTGAGGTTTATCCTGGAGCACATTTTTATAGCTGAGCTATAAACCTGTAAACAGTGTTTCTTGTAAAGCAGAACCAATGATCTACAATAGCTGAAAGCAGACTCTATGATCTAAAACATCTTAGAATTTGTTTGAAATACCTAATGCATATTTTAAGCACATAAATTCTAGAGCTATCTGAAGTTTCACTGGCTGTTTGATTCTCTGAGGGACATGTTTTGGGTGACTGACATCAATTTGTTAAAGTCAGCAAAAATCAATTCAGCTCATAAGAAACGCATTTCTGGCAGGGGACTCTGGAATCATCTTTAAGCATTATCCTTTAAATTAAAAAGGAGTCTTATTTAAAACCCATGCTAGTCACAAGTCACCATCTTACTATCACATCACAGAAATGTTGGTCATGGAGAGGACCTTGTTTGCCATGTAGCTCATATTCTTCCTTGTTCAGTTGTTTTCTACATTTATTGATGATTTGCTAATATAACTATTTTTTATTTAAAAGCTTCTGATATTTTAATTTACCATTAATTAATATGTAGTTTCAGATAAATACTGAATTCTCTGGAAAGCCACTGTTCCCCGGTCTCCAATTGGACACTGAGCCATTGGCCACAACTCTTTGAGTGTGAAGAAACAATGAGGACATCACTTTCCACTGAATTTCATAGCCTTTATTCAGATTTGTGATCCAAGCCAATGAGGACAGGAAGAGATAGGCGGCCTGATACCAAAACCCATTTGGGCAGTTGCTAGGGTGCCCAGGCTGTGTGCTACCAGCAAGTCCAGTGGACACCCTGGTCCCTCCAATCAAGATGAGCAGTCCTTGTCACAGCAAGGCCTGGAGCAGAGTGGTGCAAGCCTGTGCTTAACCCCCATACTGTAGCGCATTAAGTCCACTGGGACTTATTCAAGCAAGGAATTAACAGGCCTTAAATTCAGCAATTTGGCTTAATGTTGTTCTCCACATGAGTAGTTACTCAGAGACAGTCAGGTGAAGCAGGAGAAGGAAGGGTGGGGGAAGCATTGGTACAGTTATATTTTTCCTTAGCAAATGCTATCCGGAGAAAGATGATTTCAGTATATCCATAACAGGCAGGGATCCAGGCTAAGATGGTGACAGGGAAGGCAATGATGTTGTCAGTTACTTTTAATAAAACTTTTCTTCAGTGTAGATTAGAGATATGAAACCATAAATGAGACTGTCGACTGACAAGGCTTAGCCTGCGAATGCAATATTATGAAAGTAAGCTCTCAGTGACATTCACTACCTCAGGCTACTTGCAGATTAAGCAAGTCATTTCTATTGCTATTTACACTGATGCAGTATTGTTTCTTTCTCATAGCTTTTACATGCTTTGTCTGTAAAAAATATGATAATTTCCTTCACAGTCACCAGAGGCGATTCTAAAAAACATTGGAGGGTAATGAGTCACTTTCCTTGCTTGCAGCAGAGCGACCACTCATGGCTGAAGGAGCCTGTGTCCAGGATATTGCTCGGGTTCTGTATTTGAGGACATGAAGGGCTGTTACAGGCTTCTGCTTGGGATGCCTGCAGCTATAACAACAGAGGAGAGCAGACAAGAAATAATCTTCCCTTCTATATTCTTTACATTCACTGCATTAGTTAAATGGACACAAGCTTGTCAATTTTGTTTTAAAAATGTTCTTTTTTCTACTTTGTGATGTATGAGAAAAGGATCTTTTAGCATTTTTTAAGAAGTTTTATCAAGTAGTAGGGGGAAAATTGGTTCTTGACATAATCAATACCAAGGAATATTCTCTAAAAATTAAATACAAAGGACTTGTATACAAGCTCCTCAGATCTGGTGATAAAAAAGGGACCTTAGAGAGTGGAAACAGAAAATACCCTTGCCCATGGCTGTTTTTTAGAGACTGAAGAGGGTAACCCATGTAATGACTCACACCAGCCCTACTTCTAGCCCTGACATGACAAACATAAGGCATTGTAAGAAAAATAATAGCCCAAGGGTAAGATAGGAGTAAAGCTGAGTTATACTGTGCTACAGCTCTTTTCCAAGGCCTGGAAAGGGGTTCTGAGAAACAAACTATTAGCCAAGTCTACCTAAACTGTACCAGGGTCTAGGAGGAAACACAGCCTTACCCAAAGCCTAAGGGACACAAAGGGATTTTCAGAGCTGCTTTTCTCCTGCTCAGTTTCTGTCCTGAGCACCTCATTTGGAATACAATTTCTTATCCAACTCTATTTGCAGAGCAAATTGCCTGAAGGCTATCAAGTGTGTGTGTATGACCTGGAAGCTTTTACTGAAAGGTGAAAACTAACTTTGCACATTTCTATGGGAAATGCAATAGCAGAAAGAGTTTTCAAGATAGATAATGTGTGTGGATAAAACCTTACTTTTTTTAATTTTTTTTTAAGATTTCCTGTTTTCTCCATGTGCCAGTCTGCTGCAGTCTTTGCACTCTTCAGACAAAGCTTGGGAGAATGAATCTGTCATAACGTGACATGACTAGGCTGTGACATGACAGGCCCATGACATCTGTGTTTGAACATTGTTCTTCAGAAATGAGAAGTAATGCAATAAAGAAGCCTTGTTCATGTGGAATACTGATCACTCCCTGATAGCCTCCCTTTTAGTTCGTAAAGAGACTATTAGGGATGGTGATGAACCATGTTAGTCCATTTACTAGCATAACAGGAATTATTAACTCTAATAAATGTATTATTATGTAGCCATTAGGTATCAGTTATAAAACTGCTTAATGTCTGCATGATTACTTGTAAATGGATTTGGAAAGGAACTAAATTGGTTATTTATTGACTGTACTGAACAAAATTATTTATTGACTTGGCAAACTAAGTTTGATTTTTCCGGCTGAAATGAATTCTAAGTTTGTAATGGTCTAGCCAGTATGTAAGTTGATTCAGAGAAATCATATTTTTCTGAAACATTGCTGATCTTCTGGTAAACAGGATTCTAGAATGAACTCAGTTTTTCTTTCTTTTCAAATTCATTAATTAATTACTTTAAAATGTCCTCCTGAGACAAAAATCTAACAAACTAGAGAATTTAATACTACCTACATTGAGATATTGGTTCCAAGTAGCATGGGGTCCTATGAGTCAGCAGCAGAAAAAGTTATCAGATATACACAGACTGCTTCATTATAAAGCTAGAGCACGCACCACTTTTGTCTGGGCTCTGCTTGGTAGAACATTTGCTACATCGATACTTTAACGTTTCCTGCTATGATACTTTAAAAGACTGAAGCAAGTAAACAAGTTTAATTTCACGGGATATAGTCTTGTCGCTGAAGTTGATCATATTTATCCCCACTTTATAGAAACTAATTTTAGTCTTGTTATTTTCTAATAAAGAAAGGTGGAGGGTTCATTCTAACAGAGAAAGGCAAGGCAAGGAAAACACTGAGGAGAAGTCATCAAGTGCTTCTTCAGTAACATTTAATGCATATTAAACATTTAGCACATTTGATTCAATAGACAGACATCACACATGCATATGCTCCTAGAATATCAGAAAAAGAAGGAAGCCTTTTAGCACTCTTGAAATATGTTGAATTGCTTTTAAATACAGAAGACTGCTGACTTTCATGGATGTAATAGGGAATTTGGAAGCTCTTGCATTTGTGGGGTATTGGGGGCTTGCTCAGTAGTAAAAACAAGTAATTCTTGTGAAGCAGGCCATTATTATTTGACTTGTACTTCTGGTGAGCATAGAGCTCAGACTTATAATTAAATATCATGCAAAAAATGTCTATAAATTATAGTAAGAAAGGATAGAGAGTTGACATCAGAGTGAATAGACTGTACTTGATAAAACTGAGCACTTTAAAGACCTTCAGAAGGTCAGAGGGTATGCAGAAGCTAATGAAGGTCAATCTTTAAAAGACATTGGAAGGTGTTGGATGTGATGTGCTGGCTGGGTGAAGCTGCTTTTCCCTCACTCTTCTTGCCTCCTTTTTTCTGTTTCCTTTATGTGTCTTGCAGCAGGAGATAAGAAAAAGGCCATATGGTGGTGTGTTCTTGACTATTACAATAGATACAGGAAGGACAATCACTGCTTTAAAAACAAAAGCAACCACAAGAACAAAAGATCAATATTATGAGGTTAATCTCATGTGACTAGTGTGTTTTTATTTCCCCTGGGCTGCAGACAAGGTTGCAGAAGATGTGCCTGACTTGTTTCTAAAGGCACAGCTCCTTGGAAAAGATTTGAAGGTCTACAGAGATATTGACGAATCTCCATGAATATTTGGCCTTTTCCTTATTGCATTTGCCAGTATCCAGTGCAAGATGGAATAGAGATGTGTGTTCCAGTTGTGTAAGACTTAGAAAGGGTTAGAAATTTTTCATCCAAATGCTTTTTCTTTTCAATTAAAGAAAACACTTTTTACACACCAAATCTAGTTTCAACCAAAAAAAAATTATTTCTGACAATGTCTGTATTGAAATCCACTTCCCCCTTTCTCAAATGAAACCCTGCTATTATGTGCAATAAAAAAAACATATTGGCTTCTATGTTGAAACAAACCTGAAGAAAAAAAATGCATCAAACTCAAGTCAAATATTTTCAGGTAATTGAAACAGAATACTCATCTAAAGTTAAACTCTCCTCCCTCCAACTCTTATCCCCAAAATGCCTTAAGTTGTCCAATTTTAATAACTCTTAAAACCAGAATCAGATCCTTATGGCAGGGCTGAAATTTTGAGGTTTTAAATAAAAACTGGTTTGTGTGTTACACGAATATAATTAATGACGAGTTGGAACTGAATTTATCCCTGGAAAACCTTTAAAATCTTACAGATGTTTACAGGCTGAAGCCTATGTGTGCTGGTAATTGTCTGCTGCAGGATGCTAGATAATATCTATCCTTTTCCAATGCAGTTTGCTTTCTTGATTTCACGGTATAGAAGAGTTAACTAGCATATGTCCTGTTAAATTTGCAAGGATGGGAAGAAGGAAGGAGAAACTCTAGATAGAAATGACGTGATGTGCCAGAAACAAAGTCTTGCAAAGGAAAAATAAAGGCTGGTGGTATGACAGTGATGTATTTTGACAGAGGAAGAGAAGTACTGAAGGAATCCCTTGGGATTTACACAACTATACACATTATGGGGCCGGATGGAGTCCACCCAAGAGTTTTGAGGGAACTGGCGGATGTGCTGGCCAAACCCCTTTCCATCATCTTCCAGCAGTCCTGGATGACTGGGGAGGTTCCGCTGGACTGGAGGCTGGCTGATGTCATGCCCATCTATAAGAAGGGGCGCAGGGAGGATCCGGGGAACTACAGGCCTGTCAGCCTGACCTCGGTACCAGGGAAAGTCATGGAGCGGGTGATCTTGAGTGCGATCATGAAGCACTTGCAAGAGAACCGGGTGATCAGGCCCAGTCAACACGGGTTCATGAAAGGCAGGTCTTGCCAGAGTAACCTGATCACCTTCTATGACCAAGTGACTAAACTCTTGGACAAGGGAAAGTCCGTGGATGTGGTCTTCCTGGACTTCAGTAAAGCCTTTGATACAGTTTCTCACAGCATTCTGCTTTGGAAACTGTCGGCCTCTGGCCTGGACGGGCGCACACTCTCCTGGGTGAAAAACTGGTTGAATGACCGGGCCCAGAGGGTGGTGGGAAATGGAGTTAAATCCAGCTGGAGGCCAGTGACAAGTGGGGTTCCCCAGGGCTCAGTCCTGGGTCCAGTCCTATTTAATGTCTTTATCAACGACCTGGATGAAGGCGTTGAGTCCTCCCTTAGCAAGTTTGCAGATGACAAGCTGGGTGGAAGTGTGGATCTGCTGGAGGGTCGGGAGGCTCTGCAAAGGGACCTGAACAGGCTGGACTGCTGGGCTGAGACCAATGGCATGAGCTTTAACACGGCCAAATGCCGGGTCCTGCACTTGGGGCACAACAACCCTAAGCAGAGGTACAGACTAGGAGAAACCTGGCTGGAAAGCTGCCAGGAGGAGAAGGACCTGGGGGTGTTGGTTGACAACTGACTGAACATGAGCCAGCAGTGTGCCCAGGTGGCCAAGAAGGCCAATGGCATCTTGGCTTGTATCAGGAACGGTGTGACCAGCAGGTCCAGGGAGGTTATTCTTCCCCTGTACTCGGCACTGGTGAGACCGCACCTCGAGTACTCTGTTCAGTTCTGGGCCCCTCACCACAAGAGGGCTGTTGAGGCTCTGGAGCGAGTCCAGAGAAGAGCAACAAAGCTGGTGAAGGGGCTGGAGAACAGGCCTTATGAGGAGCAACTGGGAGAGCTGGGGCTGTTTAGCCTGGAGAAGAGGAGGCTGAGGGGAGACCTTATTACTCTCTACAACTACCTGAAGGGAGGTTGTGGAGAGGAGGGTGCTGGCCTCTTCTCCCAAGTGACAGGGGACAGGACGAGAGGGAATGGCCTCAAGCTCTGCCAGGGGAGATTTAGGCTTGAGATTAGGAAAAAGTTCTTCACGGAGAGGGTGGTTAGGCATTGGAACGGTCTGCCAAGGGAGGTGGTTGAGTCACCGTCTCTGGACGTGTTTAAGGTTAGGGTAGACGAGGTGCTTAGGTGTATGATTTAGGGATTGGTGGGAATGGTTGGACTCGACGATCCCGTGGGTCTCTTCCAACCTGGTTTTTCTGTGATTCTGTGATTATCAGGACTTTCTATCTTGTACAAACCATTATAGGCATTGGTAGCTTTCTGAATCCTGTAAATACAGAAGCAGCAGAATCAGCAAGTGGTAGCATAGAATTTTAGTTTTGCTGTATGGCTGGAGGATCCTTTTTTATTTCAGTACATTGTTGCACTGTTTTATCGTCCTTGGCTTCCTTCCATTTTAAATTGAGCAAAATGTAATAAAAACCACGTGGATGTTCCCTACAAAAGCAAGCAAGGGCACCCAACATTAATGTTATAAGGCTCTGTCACTAGAATTCAAGGACTGTCATATAGCTGGAAATCATAGCGGTCAGATTTTCCCTGGGCTGCTGACAGGAAAATGTAACATATGCTGTAATTCACAAGTACTTACATTTTCAATTCTATATCAGAACTTGTTGCCTATTATTTGCTTGTAGTTCACTGCTAAGGCTTGAGGAACATTTTTCTCAATTTACAGCTCTATTAAACTGATAAATCAATCATTTGTGTGAGGGAAGGCAGCTTGCTGACATTTGCTTTGCCAACATGCTGCCACACACTACAGTATTCACAGGTCCACAAGGATATGGCAGGAGGGAGGAAGCTTTCCCTCTAACTTAATTTTTAAAACATGAAACCTGTTTCTGGTGCTCTAAGCAACTTTCATGAGAATATTTTTGAAGAGCTGTCATCTGCTTTGTTTTTACATTGCTGTTTAACAAAATAGCTATAGCTTTTAGAGGTAAAAGGTATTTTTATTTTAGAAGTCCATGCTAGGCTTTTTAAATTCTAACTCCCAAAATGGGAGAAATCAAGCCAAATATTCTCAGGAGTTACACAGAATATTTTTGCCACCATTTAAGTTGTACTCTGGGATTTTCTTGTCTTTCCTTGAGTGTATGCTTACTTCTGGAACAGAAGTGTCAAGGTAATTCTCTTTAGGAGTGTCTTGAGACTTTTGTTTGTGGTGCTTACATGCAACTGATGTTGCATGTACTGTGTGGGACCCTTCCAAGCTCTATTTATGAGTTGCAGAACAACAATACCAAGGTCTGAAGTAGAGCAGAGGGATGTTCATAGGAAAACAAAGTGGACAGTGCAGATACAGTGAAGGAAAGGTCCCTTCTTCTTAAACTGAACAAACACAGCCAGATTTCCTTCAGTTAACACAAGACATTTTGCATAGTCAAATAGAAAGAATCATTGATACTATGCTATCTGTTTTAAAACTAGTAGACCTTTCCTTAGAGAATACAGATAACTTTGGGTTTAAATTTTATTATTCTGATCTACTAGGTTTGTTAAAATCAGCTTACTATTACATATTGACTCTTAGTTAGAATGATGAATTTATACAGGATTTATTGAAGTTATTCTTCTTTTGCTTGGTTGTAATTGATGGGAGACCTGGCTGAGTGTCTTGGAAAGAGAGAACGTAAAAACATAAAATGAAGAAGCATGTATTCTGTCAGCAGGGTTTCTCATATAAATAAGTTAATGTTAATGTTATGTTTCATCATTTACCATAATGTCAGGATGAATCCTTCCATGCCTTCATAAGGTTAAGTAAAATTAGTAAGAACTTTTGCATAACTTGTGCAGTAACACCAAAGGGAACAGATGAACGTAATGTGCATAATTATTTTCCTCTGATTGCGGAGAGAGACTTAGTAGTTGGATCTCTATTGACATTTGACACATAATTCACTTCTCCAGTATTTTCCTGTGTCGTTCCCTGAGTGTTCAGCATGAGACAAATCTGCATCTTCAGGTAAGTGCTATTATCAACAGTGCAATTGGGATAAGGCAGAGAGCAAGCCAGAACATCTCTCTTGGTCTCCTGGTAGGCTGGCTTGCGCTGGTGCTGTAGGTTATAAAGCACATGGAACTACTTAGAGCAGTGAGCTTAGCAAGTGCAGTTTCCTTATCTAGGCAGCCATTCAGAACACTGGGATGGTGTCTGTTTGTTCTTTGTATTATGAAAGCAGATTCTGACAAAAATGTAGGTTGTTCAAAATACGTTCTGTAAATACACAAATGAATGAGGCAAGACAAAAGAGAAGAAATATGCCTCAGAAAGGAAAACTCAAGTCTGGGTACAATAAAGTGGTTTGAACTGCTATACTGGTTAACCAGCTGTACATGACTCTCATACCCAATTCAGTCTTGTAGTCCTTTGGAGAAAAACTTTCAGGGTTAGCAGTAAGATTCTTGGCACTTTTGAAAATCTGGAGCATAAATAATAGTTTGTCTAACTTCTAGTAGCCAAGTAGAGCAATTTGTACTGTGTGATAATATTCTAAAGTACTTTGAATTCTGAATGCGTCTCATTTCACCACATCAAAATGCATCTTTAAAGAGAGAGTTGTTTTTAAACCCTCTTCTGTTCTGCCTCTTCACTTGGCTGCTCTGTTACCGCCTGTCCTAAACTGACCCTCTATATACTGTGGTGTGAATTATAGAATCATTCCTTTTCAATGAAGACAAAACATAAGAATTCTGCTGATTTTTAAAAAATCAGCCTGGTTCTGGTGTGCCTTTGCAACCACTGCCAGTGAAATTGTCAGAAGACCATGATGTGTGAAGACCTGTATGAGCTGTATATTTGCCATCTATTCTGCTATTAAAAGAAAACCTTTGGCTTTCCTGACATTACTGGAGATTCCATTTCCATGAGTGGAAACTCATGAACTAAGGTCTTGTTATTTGACAATATTTTATTTAGGGAGTGGTGACCCAGCCCTTTAGTAGAATTAAAGGGCTGTTGCAGAAGGCAGAATTTAGCCTTGACCACCTTGTTCTGTTGCCTTTTAAGTGCTGGCTTGAGCTTATGTGCTATATACAACAGCTCTGCAGAGTGAGCCACAACCTGAAAAATAAGTTGAGGAACTGGGATGTTTGTTTGGCTTGAACTCACCTTTCACAAATATCAGAGCTTACACAGAGAAGGTGGTGGGACCAAGGGGCTGTGCTGAAGGCAAAGGACAGGTATTGGGAACTTGCTTCTGGAAATTGTTTCATTGTGGCAAGAAAAATACAGTGATCTGCTGGACAAAGAAAGGAAGAAATACGTGAAAATGCCCAGTGTATTGAAAATCAGTGTTTCTTTATGTCACTAACAGTTTCAGGACAGACAGTATGAAAACCATGCTTGGGTTTTGAGGGATATGCAAGAATTCTAAATTTTGAGAGAAAGACTTAGTTTTGAGAGAGTGAGAGTTGCTTATTGAGGATAAAGTGGATATTGCAGGAGGACTGAAAGCATCATTGAAACTTCCATCTCATTAAACTCTAAGACATTAGTTTAATTCTTTGAATCAATATGTATATATCCAAGAAAATCCTTCATTATAATGCATGGGTATGATGCTGAAGTCAAAATACACATGCTGTCTGCAGGCAGTACAGAGGTGAGAGAAGACAGACTCACCAAGCTACTCTTTTTATATTAAATGTGTGGTGCTTTAAGGGAAGGGACACAGATTATGAATATTTTAATTTTATGGATCAGTAAATACGTTTTCCTGTAGCACAGCAAGCACTTCAAAACTGATCAGGCTCCTGCACTGTAGGCCTCAGATTCACCACTGCTGAAAGCACCCAGCACTGCTGGCAGTTACCATACTGGAAAATGTTGCTTTTCCAACACATCGTCAAATTGCAGGTGATGCATGAATGCAAGCACACCTAATCCCTTCAAGTGCCAAGGCACTTCCTCACAAAACTTTCTGAAATTATCCTTGGCCCATGAATGCAAACTATGTCATTAGTACACAGACTTGCTTTCAAAGTTATAAATGTATTATTTCTTATTGTTGTCATGGAACCTGTGACATATTCCTACAAGGAGTAATGTGCTTGTCACAGCAGAAAATACAATCAATGTTTTGTTTATCCTTTCCCTGTTCTGATTGTTGGTTTATAGCAGTGCTTCATCCAGGTATGATACATGCGCTAGGACATTTCTCTGACATGTAGATGAGATAATTAACTTTCAGAAGATCTCTTTCCGAATGCTTTCTGCAGCTCTGGCTTCCCTTACCTGTTTTCACTGATCTGAGCAGGCTGCTATGGGTGTCCTTTTTATGTTGCAACAGACACTGCAAACCACACATTGCACAGATCTGGAATGTGCCTTTATTCATTCTCAGTGTTCATCTAACCCATGACAGTTACCATACGAGTGAGCAGCTCTGGGAAGTGACTGGACATTTTGAAATGGTTCACTTTCTGTTGTGTAAGATGATTTTCACTGTATACCTTTCAAATTGTAAATCAGATATGCCACTCTATACAGTTTGATGAATAACTCCACAAGTCAAACTAGAGAGACAGACTGAAGAGTGGCAAAATAACTTGCCTTTTCTGTTCATAGGAGAGGTAATTCTTTCAAGAGGTGCAGAGAAAGGATTTTGTTTTAAAGTTGAACTGCTCTTGGCTACAAGTCATTGCTGTTTATGGTATGCCTTTGTATAGATACTATACCTTTAACAGTCCTTCTGCTGAAAGTACCAGTGATTCAGAAGCTAGAGTCCACATGGCAACACAGATGTGCAGCAGGTTAAAATGTAACTGCTCTACTCTTAAGGAACCATTTCTGGGATGGATACTCGCTTTTGCTTTTGCTTTTCCTTTTCCTTTTCCTTTTTCTCCTTTTTCTTCTTCTTTTTCTTTAAATATTAATCAACTATCCTCAGCTTCCCCTTCTATGCACATGCTGGATTATGGTTGTCACCCTGTAAGGTAAAGCTGAAGGATCAGTCAATATGAGTTTTGCCTGATATTTTTCTGAACTTTGGGAAAAGGCACTGGTTTGTTTAACATCCTACTATTCCCCAGCTCACGAATGCTGCCCCACATCCTTCTCTCCCTCTCTGAATGATCATCTGTAATAGTTTGGCATAAATGAGGCTTCATAGGACTCATTGCAATCCGTTTTCCCTATTGGAATTTCTTCTGGGCATGATGGAGATAAATTGATAGAGTTGTATGGGAAAAGCTTGCACAGCAGTGTTGATACTGTTATTGTCTGGATAAATAGGATACTTGAGCTGCCTGCTAATAGTCTGACAGCTGCCTGTTAATAACTTTTCATAAAATTAAAACATTTTATAAATTCTGTGCTCTGGTAGCAGTCTAACTGTAATAGACGGGGAGTTTTTAAGATGATGATGATTGATTGTTCATGAACAGAATTTAGCATAATATTCAGTTAGAAATTATTTTGTTTAAATATTAGGATAAGAGGTTTGCATGCATTAGGAACTGGGGAACATTTCTGAAGAGGAGGAGCAGGAAGGAGGGGTTGAAACCTTGTTTAGAAAGGAGCCAGGCTGCTGGCCCTAAAAACTTAAAAGGGCTAAAAACTGTGGGGAGGCTGCCAGATGTAGAGGAGCACAGCCTTTAGGTGGCTGTGACCCCCCCCAAAATGGCCATGGCTAATATTCAGTGCATGTCTGAAAAGGCTGAGAAGAAAGCAAGACAACTGCAGTAAGTGGGGAAAGCAAATCGGACTCTTTCCTATGTCAGTTGACAGTGTGTTCAGTTCTGGATGCACTTGATGCCCCTTGAAACAAAAATGCAGTATTTTGCTACAGTCTCCAGAGGAGGTATTTGCTGTCCTGTAGCCAGGCCAAAAGCTCCTCTGAGGTGGAGGAGCAGAGCAACACAGTGAACACCGATAAAATGTGGAAATACAGAGTTTCTTCGTACTTCTCCTACTGTATGAAATTTGACTACAAGCCAACCACTTTTTTGCCAAAAATAAGACAGTCTCAGCGAGCCTTCTTTGAGCTCTCCCTGCTAGGCAGTGTGTCTGCGTGGCGATGAACTCTCCTAGTGCTGGGATGCCTCTCAAGGGTGTTCCTTGAAGCAATGAGATTTTCTAACGAAGACAGGTTGCTTGTGAGCCCCATTTGAATCCTTCCTGGATGGCAGCTGGCCTGCGTGCTAGGCAGTTTGCCTTTTTGGCAGGGATTAGTTATTGAGCTTAAAAAAAAATTTGAATAGAATAAATCACTTAGCGTTATAATATTGCGTGATTAAGTATGCCCTTTGCTCAGCTTTGCTTAGCTTAACATTTAGAGCTAGACTTACCGAGACACTAGGCCTTAAATTTTAGTTTTCCACTCAAAACTTTCCCAATGTGCATCTATGCTGTTTCTTCAAGACAAGTCCTCAGGAGTCAATAAAATGCAGAGGATACAGAGGCTTCTAGGACACAGACCATCAACATCAGCTGCAACTAGATAAGATATCAACCTGTCTGATAGACAGTGTAGGAATCCAATAAGGAACAAGAAGACCACAGACAGAAATATTATTACTGGACCAAACCGTTGTGTGAGGGGCAGATAAATAATTTGTAAGGGTATAATTGCCCAGGGATTTCTTAGTTAATGTCAGGCCCCTCCCTCTAAAGCTGACCATGCCACTGTACCTCCTATCAAATTATTTACTTTATAAAATCCAGGGCCTGAGTGTCTGCTTTGGGAAACCTCAGATTCAAACCTCAAATGCCCAGATGGAAGGTAAGTGAACTGGGGACAAACATAATGAAACTTTGAAATCTTAGCTAAGTGTCATACAGGACTAAGTGTGCATATATAATCCTTTAGATATCAACACATATAATCTGGTTTTTAATATGTATTGTTTCCTCCATGAACTAAATAATGGAGTGATTGCCATCGAAGTCTGTTAAACTGCACTTTTATCTAAATACAGATTTTATTTTAAAAATCCTTTTGTGATACCAATATAATTGACAACAGAAGAGAGGCAAAGCTTGCCAGTGTCAAAAGCCTGGAAAAAAGAGATGGGAGAACTGATATGCTTGGTGTCATATGGTGATCCTGACAGAGAGACAGCTCAGAGACCTCTTAGAAAGAGGGTAATCTGTGAATGTAATGTCCCCAGGCTACCAACTTTACACAAATGACAGAATAAGATGTGCATGTGGATGGGTTGCATTGTTTTTGGAGTCTAAAATGAAGTGTAACAGAATGAAGTTATTATTGAAAAAGAGAAAACAGTATGAAATCCCTGTAGTTGGAAGTTATCACACTGTAACAATAATGATGTAGTGTTAGGATTGTATAATTACCTCCACTATCAATCAGGATATAGATAGAGCATAGAGTTTAGAGAACCTGCAAATTCAGGACATATACTCATATTGGAATGTTTCAGCTACAGAATTACTGTCTCACCATCTATGACAGGACATAAGATTATATTTTTTGGAGGCAGTGAATAGGTGCTTTCCAGAACAACTAGTCTTCAATCCCAGAAAATATCTGTTCTGGCTTTGGTCCTGAATAGTGCACAGAAGCAGCTCAAGAAGTATGTGGGAGAGTTGATCCGTAATAGCAATTACAATGCAATTAGGTTTAACACTGCAGCAGGAGAGAGTAAACAAAATAAATCCAGAACACAAATGTTCAATTTAAGGAAAGGGAACAGCATACTAATAAAGCAACTGGTCAAAAGGAAGAGAAAGCAATAAGGGAGGAGGAGGCTGAAAAGCAAGAAGCCAAGAGGTAGCCTAGACACTTTTCAAAAAAACTGGGTTACGATTAAAAACAAACTTTATGCTGAAACTTGAAAAGAAATCAGTGGTCTAGGAAAAAACGTACATGGCTTGATAGAAAATTAAAGTGATTATCATGTAGAAAAGACTGGTATTTATAAAGGAAAGTTTTCCTTCCAGAAGAGAACTGGAAATTCTGTAATTCATGGCAGATCAAATGTAACCAGGAAATTAAGACAGCTGAGAGACAATTTGAGGAGCAACTTGCATAGGATGCATAACATAAAAATCATAGTTAAAACTTATTTTAATATGACAAAAGCAGCAAGACTGCAGAAGTCCATCATGTCCACAAAAGATGACTCTAGAAAGGATGCCAGGAATGATGGACTATGAGTCTGACTTCCATCCTTCAAAAGACAGTAAAACTTGATATTAAAGATTAATATAATAAATATATATAATAGTATATTATCACATATATTAATATAACATAGCATAATAATGAGCATATAAATAAATTGTTGGAAAAAATCTCGATCAGAACTGGATAAATATGAGAAATAAGACAAAATCTCAGTTTCTTAACCACTGTTTCAGTCAACTGAATTGGCTCAAGATGCCTGTGGTTACTATACCAGGTACTCATACCTGCTATGCAGTTTCACATGATGACTTTTGTCTGTCTTGTTTTCATTAGTCTGGAGCAAGAAAAAAAATCTCTATTTTCTGTAGTCATTAGGGAAATAAATTATGATGTTTCTCCAAGAACAAGGTCAAATAAGAAAGGAGTGAATACCAGGGTATCTGTAATGATGTAAAGTGGGCATGTTCTTGGTGAGGAGGGACAAGCTGGTGTATAGACCAGATGGCAAAGGATGAATTTGTCCTTCATAGCAAAGCAGCTGGAAGGATGGATGAAGACAGAATTGTGTGTCTGAAATGTCTGTGAGCAAGGAGCAAGGACTGCATGTTATACATGAAGGAAGGCAATTCTTTACATGGATATTTTCTCATGTGGGGCTATTGTAGCTACCCTTCCTACACCTGGTTCACCACCTGGCCTCCTAGGCTGTTACATCCAGACCCTGTGCCTGCTTCTCTGCGACTGCTCTAACTCTAGATGAATGCCTGTTGTTATTGCGTACATGCAGTGGGCATGGATGATGCACAAAAAGGACGATGAACATAAAGCAGAGAATGAAGGTAGCTTCGGATGTACAGACAATAAGGACTTTGTGCTCTTCAATCTTGGGTTTTGCCTGCTTTGGACTTAAAAATAACCTTTCACAGCGCTGAGCAGGTCATTAGGAGAGAACATTTTTACATTTGTAACTGCGGAGGCTACTGTGGTAACTAACTATAAAATGAGGTCATAAGGTCTAAACAGTGCTCAAGCAAAGCTCTTTGCTAAGAGCTAAGAGCTCTTTTGCTCTTAGCAAAGTCTGTTTTGTGGAATCAAACTCTATAACTCCGTTAAGGGTTATAAAGCAGGTATGCGTTTATACGCCGGTGGATGCGAGGGGGTAATCCTCCTAACTCCACACAGTATGGTCTAACAAGCAGATAGTTATGCTGTAAAGACATGCCTATTCATAAGTGCCTATATTCATGACCTTTCCCTGCTTCTTATTATAATTAGATGCGAGAAGCTTTTTCTCTACTTGCGCAGGCGCGGTGTTGCGGTCGGGGGCTCAGGGCTGAAGTAGTCTTCATCCTCCTCATGAACCGTCCCTGAACTCAATCTGTGCGCAGGCGCAGTCTCATCCTGGTCGAGCTCCAAGACTGCGGAGCAGGATGCAGTCGGCTTTCTACTGTTGTGCACATTCCAGTTTTCCCTTATCAGTGAATGTCTGCGAATGAGCTCCTCCCTTATCAACATCCAGAGTCTTCAAGACCTTTACTAGCAGACAGTGCATATTTCATTGAGCTAAGCTGTCTAAGTTTTCCTAACATTTCTGCAGTTTTTCTAACTGACTAATATGCCCGCACATCAAGTCGATGAATTTAAAGGAAGTGTATTTGTTAAGGGTTTGAAGAAATAAACCAAATACTTCTCTGCAGTTGTTATGGAATCATCAAAGCTGGCATCTCTGGTATTCTAAAATGTGTCGTTCAAATAGCACATTTATTACTCAGGGGACAGTTAAACAGCAAATTCATTTGTGACTAATACCACAGACCCATCAAGGAAGCATATATGTTTTTCAATTGTCTAAATTATCATTCGCATCTAAATGGATATATTGATCATTAATGATCTAGAAACCCTTAGGGCATGACAGGTGAGTGAGAAAAATCCAGCTAAGCTCTCCACCATTGCAGAATACCAAGAAGCAAAAATGCTACTATTGTGTCCTTATCGTGTTCCTGTGAAACGCTGCATGAATTAGTAAACAGGGTCTTCTGGATGCTACAGGCTGACCTTCATTTTTCTTAGTGTGTACAGAGATCTACTGAGGACAGCCTTTCATTCAAACAGTACCTATTTTCAAATAATGTACTGTAAATTAAAATTATATTTATGAAGATAATGATGTGTGTAACACATACAAACATGCTAATTGTTATCTGGGGCCTTAGGAATATTTTTTCACATGAACACAGCATTCCTGATGCTACTTTTTTATTAATACTTAAAGCAAACTCAAGCATTTTTAACAAATAGGTATGTGAAATAAAGACATTGCCAATGAAGACATGACTGAAAGTCATAGTTACCTTCCATTCCTTACTGAGCTAAAAATCCTCATGTGACCCCTACTGTATAACAGTGAATGGGATAAGAAAAACCTAGTTTGATTCTTCTGTTAGATGTCACCAAGGATCATGGTTTTCTAAATATTTAAACATGTTTATCTATTTGTGAAGAAGCAAAAAGTTCCTCTTTTGAGGAACTGCATTTATAAGAGGACTCCTTACACTTACCAGCAAAAAAAAAATCTAGTATTATACCATAGACTGTAGTATCAAGAGGGATTGCTGGGCATCTGTGACTATTCAATGCAGGTCTGATTGTACAGCCTTATGTACAGCCTGGTGTCTATTCAGTAATTTTTAATGTGCTTGAGGCTACTAAAATAGTCTCTTTAGTTCTAGAGCTCTGTTGAAAAATCTCACTACTTTCACCAGAAATGCCACTTGGATTAAACTGCTGTAATTAAAGCATACTAATTTTGAACTGTTTCTAAAATAATGCTTTTTTTTTTTTTTTAAATAATTATTTTGCTTTGCAGGTGTCAACAGTATCAAAATTGATGTGTGATCATAGAGTTTAAGGGATAAAACTTTCCATAGATTTCATCCTCCCTACTATAACCAGGCTTGAGGCCAAGAACCCATCAACCCTCTCTGTATCAGTGCAGCACAAAAGACATTTCTCAGCCAAGTTTGGCACTGCAAGCAGGGCAGCATGTCAGCTCTGATTATCTGTACTAGGAGTCAAGTGTTTTAGTATGGGCATGGTGCTGCTTTAAGCTGCCTTCAGTACCAAAGTTGGTTTATCCTCTGATATGGACAGCACGAGTTGTGTTTGCTGTGGAGTTAGCGGAATAGTTGAATTAACCCTGCATTATGCTCCATTGCATGGTACAGGCACAGTCTCTCTCTGCTATGAAATCGTTTATATGTAAGAGGAGAGGAAGGAAGATTCATACCCACTGAAATCCAATACTCCTCTTTTAAAGCAGTAATGGATTAGTGTGTGCTGAGTACAGTACTGGCTTTTGCCCAGTGAAAAAATAAGAACAAAATCAAATAGTGGATAGCAGCTCAATAAGAGAGCAATCAATCTGTCTCAACTCTGAATAAGGCATGGGGCATGTAGAAGAATAGATGTTCATGTAGTAAAGATATACATCACTATGAATATGCACAGTCTTAATCCTGTTTTTCCTAATTCATTAATTCCCAGCTGTACTTTTAATATCCTTGTGAATTATTCTTGTAAGAAATATATAAACGAATTTAAGAAATCTTAGCTTAATGATACCATATTCTTTCATTTTTAAATGATAATCTGCCTGTTTTTTTCTTGTACTTGGATGCCTATGTGTGTTTATAATACAGCAAATGGATAGCAAATGAAATAGAACTTCCAATGTACTTTTTGCATACAGCTATGTTTGTCTTGGGTTACTTATTATCTTGCCCGATATCAACAGTGCTTTTCAGGATGATACACCCCAAATAAACATGCTAGATGCCTTTTAGACTATAAACTAGAAAGAAGACCTAATCCTCTGAGTACAGATCAACCATGTTTTATTAAGCTAACCTACTTTTATATATAGTGTAGAATAAAGCAGCTCAAAAATCTGCTGGAATTGAAACAAAATGAACAGAAAAAGGGAACAGATTATGTGACACAAAAAGCAAGAAATAAGGCTTGATGCCAAGGTGGACATGACAGAGTTCTTGCCTGGAGACTGGAAATGCGTTCTGCACAGTAACTGGGAACCCTGAGGGAGTGAACAATGATGGCAGAGCGGAGGTGAAAGTGAAGGGAAGAAGATTCTGGTCTACTAGTGTCTGGAAACAACACAAGAACAGTCTCCCTGCTTACTTGCAGTAGCTGTTAAATAATATCAGTGTATCTTGTGACAATTGTCACATGGTACTTGATGCGATACCTTACTCATTTTAGGGGCTCCAGATAAGCCAGGTCAGTAATTCACCCTGCTTATGAGAACTCTTTTGAACACATCCAAGAACAAACTGGACTGAAAATGCTCCCTCCATGGGGTGTTCTGGCTTGTGATTATTCCCTTCTTCTGGCCAAGTTGCTGTGTGATTGTGCTATTTACTTGGGATGCAACATAAGTCTAAAAAGACCTTTTCATTTCATTTTGTATAATAATAAAACATTTGCTTTCATTAATGCAGATTATCAATCTTGTCATAGAAGGAGTTTATGTTAGTTAACCACAACATGCCTTTCCTTAATCCATGCTTACTAGGCCTGATCACCTGGTTATTCCGTACGAGCTGTGTGATGGCACTCAAGATGATCTGCTCCATAACCTTCCCTGGCACCAAAAGCAGACTGACATGCCTTGAGTTCCCCAGATCATCCTTCTGGCGCTTCTTGTAGATGGGCATCAAGTCAGTTAATCTGCAGTCAACTGGGACCTCCCATGCTGGCTGGGATTGCTGATAAATGATGGGAAGTGGCTTGGTGACCACTTCTGTCAGTTCCTTCAGTACCCTTGAGTGGCTCTCATCCAGCCCCACAGACTTGTGTGTATCTAAGTAGTGTATTTGACAAGTGTGGCTCGCTACGGCATTACAGTGTGCTATTAATTCTGTACCTAGCAAATTAAGATAAATCGCACACTTGCTATTGTGTAATAAAGCTTTAGGATTTAAGGATGTAAGGTGAAGTTGGCACCTCCTTAAGAGAAGTTATGAGGCTAGACAAAGTTTGCTACAAGAGATCTTCAAGGAACTTTCTTGAGGCAAACATGTAATACTTTCTTTAACGACCTTTGCAATAATGAAGAGTTTTGCTAATGAACCCTGCTGCTGGCACATGTCTGAGAAACATTGTTACTGTGTAGGAGAATTGCAGTATGATGAAGAGAAACTGAATAACCTTGAGGACAGGCAAGCAACAGAAGAAATCCAGTAGCTGAGAGCAGGCTCATGCACTTAGAGACTGTTCACAAGACCTTTCTGCTCTGAGACAGGAGCTGCCACCTAACCCAATCAAGGTCAGGATCCACTAAGTTTCAGTTGCTATTAATCTGAAAAACTGCTTGTAGCTTGAACATCACAGTATTTTTACTGAATCAAAGCTGGTGCAAGTTTTGCAAGTTATATGTTTTCCCTTCTTCGTACTTGTGCAGTGCTCCTGGAAACACAAGGGAAGTGGCCCCACCAAATAGACCCTGAATAGCACAACTTCTTTCACCTGCTTAATGCAAGAGGAAAAGAGAGGCTTAGTTCATTAATTTTGCCCATCCAATCCCAAGGCAAAATCTGAGTCTCACAGAAGAGTATATTAACAAATAGGATCAAGAATAATCTGTTGCAAGTTTTCTGTATTCTCCAGTTGAAATACTTTCACTGTATATAAAATACCTTCACACTAATTGCAACAGGAACTGCACTTGGTCCTACAAATAAATCATACAGCTACCAAGCTATGGAGTCATTTTCACTTCTTGGTCCAAAGACTTATCAAAAAGTTTGTTCGGTTGCTTTTGACAGGTAACTGCCTTTCTTAGTGTTAAACTGACTGGCAAATCTATCCCCTAGCAGATAGATGTCTTGAAGAAAGGCTTAAGTGTTTGAAACTGCTAGTTTTTTTCCCAGATGCATTAGGTTGTCTTATAAAAGGAGTCATCTACCTTGACAAATGTTGCGTTCTATTTACAAGTCATGAGAAAGTGTAGTTTCATAACTGGCTTCTGTGCTACTGCTAAAATCTGGAACCTAGTTCCCACTCAAAAGAACCCGATACTGCCAGGTGGGCTGACAAACACTGATACTACAACAAGAGAAGGGCTAGGAATGTCTAGTAGGCAGAGTGGTACTTCCCATTGGGCCAGCATTATCCTCATGGATGTAATGAAACCGTGCCCAAAGGATCCTTGTTCATTATTAGTACCATGCTGCTTATGTTTCTGTTAAATTCAAACCACAATCTTTGCATATCAACTTCAATTTAGAAGGAAAGACTGATGAAAATGCATTTGAGATGTCCAATGTGTCAAACACAGTGGTAACTCATAATCTTTCTGAATGATAAGTACGGTATTGATCCACAAGTATCAGACCCTGGAAACTAAATGCTGCTCAAAAGCTGGGTACTCATCTTTTCTGATTCTTTCTTAAATATTTTCCAGCAGTGGTCCTGCAGCAGCATCTCTCTCATTATTTTTTGTGATTGGAAGGCTTTCTTCCTTTCTCATGAGATCTTTTGTGCTGTACAATAGGTCTCACATTTGTTGTTGTTCCTAGTTCCCTTACACATTTCTTCCTTTTCAAAGAGTTTCAAAGTAATCCTTCTTTACTGATCTTTCACAATCACTAAAACATTGGAAGAGCATAGAGACTGTGACAGAAAACAGTAAAGTTAAGGCAATTCCCAGCTGAGGGTGATACAACACCATATGTCCATCACATACATTAGGTGTCAGAGAAAATTAAGCAGCTTGCTAAAGTCACGGCATCGTGCCTGGAAGGACATATAACACTTCCCATCATTAAATGAGGATTGGAGTGCTTAGATGCTTCTCACTTTTTCTAAAACAAACCTTCATTAGCATGTTTGTCTAAACAGTACACACTGTCCTGTTCCTGCTGCACAATGGGTGGCTGGAGGGCTTGGTTCCAGCTGCCAGTCCATTATAACTGGCACTTAGACATCATCTGCACAACGTGTCTGCTTTGCTTTGCACTGGGAAAATACAGTTTTTAAAGGGTCAGATCACTGTTTGGTGAAAAGTAGAAATAGGTTCGTAAAACCAGTGGCAGTCAGTGCAAAACTGTGACTCTGTTTTAGTTCTTTAATTGCTTTCTGCAGTGTTTTATTTCTGCTTGCAGGACATTTTTATTCAAGGGTAGTAAGATTTGGGAAATCAGTCTTTGTAATGGAAATTGTGACCTGACTTTAATGTTAGTCTTGCTGACTGTCTACTGAAAAAGCTGTACCTTAAGAAATACTGTGACAAATCTCTTTCTACAGCAAAACACACAAAAAAGAAAACATATGTACAAGTAATTATTTATTGACTCCAGTGCACAACCAAAACAGAAAGAAACTTCTGGAGAGAAGCCTTAAAACTCTGCTGTACTAGACTCTGTAAGTTACAAGCAATACTACCTTTTTAATGGCACTTAGTCTATACAGACAAACTCCATTGTCTTTACAAGACTGTTCTGTGAAGTGCTCATGGCCCTTATTTCAACAACTACCCTAGATAAAAAAACAACTTTATTTTTGCTTTGTGTTCACCTGCAGGTAAGTTAAATTGTGTGTTTCGTATTTGCTTAATGATATTCAGCAAAATGCCTGCACCTGTGTGCAGGGGAGCTCAGCAGAGTCTCCATGGGGCATGGCCAGCAGCTAGTTTAAAGGCTGGGTCCACCTGGCCCTACTCTCCCAGGTCGTTCTGGTCTGTTCTTGTAACCCTAACAAGGCAATACCTGAGGAAGGGCTTTATTGCTTTTGCTCTAAAATGAAGCATAGTTTTGGAAAAAATGTTTGTTGGAGACCTTGTTGCTTTGTCTGGAGCTCTTGAAGGGCATTTTTGACTTGGAAAGATGGAATCATGTGTGATTTTTGAGGAGAGAAAGAAGCTCTGCTACCCATGGAAGTTGCTGGTAAGTGGTGAGGCCAAATTGTGGGGATACGAGGGTCAACCATCTTTTAATCTCAAGAACGAAAGTGGAGTGTTCTGCTCTTAATTTTTTTTTGATTTTTTTGTTGGGGCTTCTCTTTTTGTACTGGGCAGCAGTGTGAGGCTTTTCCCTGAACAGCTGGGTAGGTGAGTCGGGAGCAGGGCAGCGTATGCTGGGGCAGCAGCAGAGCAGGGTGCCCAGAGGATGCGGGAGTAGGATGCAGTCCTTGCTGTAACAGCTTTCCCAGGTACTGTGGCACGGGAGTTGGCAGGCTCCCATGGGGTTGAGGCACTGGGGCTGCAAGATGACACAGGCAGGTGGCTGTCCTGCTGCTCTAGGGCACCCTGGCTGTGCTGAGAAGCTGTGCCTGTGGTGTCTCAGTGGCGGGACCTGTGCTCGATTTCAGCTTCCTAAGTCTCTTTGTACTGAAAACAGTACTCATATACTGTGTGTAAGCACAGCCTATGCTAAACTCGAAGTGCTGAGTATGTTTTCCCACCAGGGATTCAGAGTTCAGCTTCCCTTTTTACTGCCCCTTTGCCTTAAAGCTGGGAAGAAGCTTGTTTTGAAGGGATTGGTGAGGTAAGTGTGTTGGATTCTAGGAGTAATGAAAAGCAGTTGATCACAGGTTTAAAGTAAGGCTTTCCTGTGTGGTTTGTCCTTGCACAAAGACATGGTAATTATCAGCATGCCTGGGGGTGGAGGGAAGGTTGGAGTATCTTGGATTTGTCTGGTGGCAGCACATGGGGAAAAGGGTTTCCTGGGGAAGAAAATCACTTCTGTCCTGTCTAGTCTTAATTCTTTAACAGGCTTGGCAGTGGAGAAAGCTAAGTATGGAAGGCTATAGGTTTTTCCACACCAAAAACTGTTCATCTCTCAAAATAATGAGAAGAAACTACAAATGGAGAAGTTGAATAGATGGGGGCAACCTGAGCAGGGAACCCGCCTGTGGGAAACCGGCTTAATGGCTTAATTCAGTCTCTGCCAAGGACATTAAACCTAAGGATGTCCATATGTAGTAGTTTTATGCCTGTCCTTATTCCCTTCATTAATATAGCTATTGGCCCAGAAAGCAAATTAATATCGCGCCTTTAGTCTTTTTGAGAGACCTTCTTCAAAAGTTAGGGATCCACAGCAAAGTGGCAATGATCCTATGAAATCATTGCATTTCAAGTAAAACCAACTTCAGAGGGGGATGGTAGGGCTAGGGAGGAGGTTGTGAGGACTTCTTTCAAGCCTGGCAGGAGAAAGTGGCCTGAAGTGATGATAGCTTAAGAAAGTCTTCAGTTATGACTGCCAGAGGAACTCCTGAAGCCGCCCTCTGATGTGAGGGAAGTGCCAAAAAATATGGCTAGCTAATGGTGCCAGACAACTTTTGAAAATAATCTGAGTTGCTGTGTCTGAACTGTTTCCTGTCATCTCTAGAGAATCTACTCTTACTCTAAAACCTTATTTTAAGAATGAATTCAATGTTTCAAAGCAAGCTGTTGGAATTTGAGTTGTGTTGCAATTGGTCATCTACTTTTTTCCAGTTCTACCTTGCGTTCAAATAAATCTGGCTCATTTTCACAGATATATGTTCTAGGACTTGCATGTTCTGTCACTGAAGGATCATCTTGATTTTATTCATAGGTTGTGTGGGTACCTGGTGATGGGATCTTGGAACTGAAAAGGTTTTTGAGGTCTGTTCTCACCCTTCCCTTTTTCTAAATTTATGAAAATGTTATAAATAGCAAGCTTTATTATCCTGAAAGGGAAGTGAGAGGAGGATCAGTCATGGTAATCTCTGCTTGATTTTGTGTAGTGAAAGAGTACTTTGCTACCATAAACACTTACGTATACTCCTCTAAATAAAAGGATGTGTTCAGTATTTTTTATATAATGTATTTTTTAAGATGTTGCTGCTGTTATGAAAGCATGAACTACATAACTGATGGGCAAATTTCCAAAATGTATGAATGCTTAGCAAGGTTAACGTTCCAGAGAAATAACAAAATAGAGCACATCTTGATTTTGGTTAATCTAACAGTTAAGGGCTGGGTCTTCTCTGCATTCCAGCTTATTGTAATAATTTCCTGTATTTCTGGGAGATCTGCATGTGCTATCTTTCAAGTCTGTTTTCCTGTTGTTCTGTCTGATTAAATATAGTGTTATGTTCTAGGAGTTGCACTGAAACTTCACAGAAAGAATAGGGATGTTTGGATCTAAGTCCTTCCCTGGGGTATTATGCTCAATCCTTTGGCATCTAGGTCCAGGTGAATTCTATCTGTTTTTTGCATCACCTGCTCTTAGTGTAACTGAAGTCTGTTGCATTTACACTTTAGCAGAGAGGCAGCTTTGTGAAATGCTGCAGGAAGGGTATCTTTTACTCTTTGATTGGTGGAACACCTAATCCTGTTTCCAGTCACACAGCTAATACACTTTGAACTGCCTGAGAAAAGAACCACAGATGTAAGAGGGCCAGAGAAGAATTTGTTTCAATGGCTGTACTGTTAAATGCTAGGTACATTATGTGTGAATGCTATTAATAGTTAAAAAGTGATTTAATAGTAAGTTTTGTACAATGAAGCAAAACAAACATATTTTCTTCCTCCCCTCCACTACAAAACCAAACTGGCTGTCTGGGTACTTCTAAAATGAGATAGAATTAGAGAGTTCTTTGAAGAAAGATTAAATGTGGGGTAACTAACAGTTTAAATAAACTTGGGAAATGACATCTGTGCCTGTTTCCAAGCACAATAAGCTGTAATAATTACTCCATAATACAGAACTGAAATAGCTGGATGGTAAACAGACTTATGCCATAAATGTAATCAGGAGTGCTCTTCTTGCCTTGTTGCAAACCCATAGCTGGCACTGTACCTGCAAAACCACCTTTTAACACCCAAAAAGGTCAGCCCAACCATAGCTTTACTTGTGTTAATGTCCGAGATGGCTGTGTATCTTACATCCCCCTAATGGGGGGAGCTTGTTTTTCCTTGTGCCTAGTATGTGATGAGGTAGCTAGGTTACAGAGCAGTCAAGTTCACACAGTTTCCCAGCAGCTGAGTTTTTTTATTGCTGTTGCTTGTCACTGTACAGTCTCACCCTCTCCTTTGTAATGACTCCAATAGACTGCGTGCTCTGTATATGCTTTTTTGGGGGGGTTATTTGCTGTTGGTTGCTGTAGAGGACGGGTTCTAAGTCAAACAGACTTGTCCAGACAGCGTGTTAAACACTCAGTGGGCTTTGGAGAGCAGTTGGTCTCCCAGGAGTTTCACTGCGTTAATCATAGATGATCTCCTGTAGTAGGCTGGTTATCTGCAGGCATAGTGTAAGGGGCTACTTTTTGCACCCTGCTGCAGACAACACCTGCTGGGTTTTAATTCTCTGAAGTGCTGAGTGTACTTTATCTAGGGATAAGTCATCTCTGTACTTCAGCATTTAAAATGAAGTTGGTGGCTGTAGTGCTACAAAGACAACAAACCTTGTCTGCAAGAAAGAAATGGATTTGTTTTGTGTCTTCTTTCCCAGTACTATATTCTTCGTGTTCTTTGAAGATCATATGCAACACAGTGCCTGTGTTTTATACATGAATATACATACAGGCATGTATATGACTTCTGTGTGTGCTGAGGTGCAGAATTAAATAAAGTACATATTTTTTGAAATGTACTTTTTGAAAGTACTCAGTACCCAGTTGGGATAGTGCAAAGCCCAAAAACTTTATCAATAATGAGCAAAGCATGAAATGTGAAGAATAGCCTCCCAAATGCTACTCTGTCAAAGTGGTTTCTGTAGGTGTTGACCTTTCAGAAGCTATTTTGAAAGAAGCTAGCATTTTGGTTAGCAAATTGCACAGAACACGAATACTTGCAGAAGGCTTGCAGTATCAAGCTACCATAAAGAGGAGCAAAGGATTCTTGCTATTTATTTTCCTTTAAATTTGTAAGTTTTCAAGTGCTTTGCATCATTTACGTCCAAGTATTGCTAGACGTTGAATACTTTCAACGACTAGTGAAGTCACTAGGATATAAGGTCAATTAGTGCATAATGAGATGCTGAGCTTATAAGGTCAGCCCTGTCCTGACTGTTCATGAAAAAATTTACTGAAACACAATTGTTACTTTACTGCTCATTTTCTCCCATGTGTCTTAAAGACAACTACCTAAGCAGGGAAAAATCTGTACAGGTAAAGGAGAATGGTTATTAAAGAGCAGTTGTCGTTAATATTGTTTTGGATCCAGTATTGTCTGGATTAGCATAGTCATATTGTGATTAATGGCCTTATCAAATCTCAGAAAAATTGCAGAAAGGAATGTAATATCCTCTACTTCCACAGAACTTAATAACAGGGCAAAACATGAAAGTGTTTGATGCCATCAATAAAATCTACCATGGGATGTAGAAAAGTATTTACAACTGCATCAGTCCTTGAGGAAAAAAGCAGATAAGACAGCTGTGGTGATAGAATAGATAATACATTAAAGAGAAATTAACACATCTTTAGGGATCTTTTTAGCAGGAGGTGAAGGGAAGCTTTTCTTCCTAAAGGACAACTGCAGTTGTCTGAAAGCAAGGAGGACATCATGGTTAAAAATCTTCAATTTTAAAGCAAGTGTTCTCAAAACAGACCCACTCTACAGGTGCCACTGATTTACACAACCAGTGCTAATGCTTCAAATAGCAGTTTTAACTGCAGTTGTTTGGACTGTCAGCTACTGACTCCTTACAAAGAATGCACTCACCGTTTCCCTCATATATTTCAACTAATAATGTCTTATACTAATAAAGATGTGGCAAGTATTCAGGCCCTTAGCTCTTAGTTTTAGTTAAACTATCATCTAGAACTCCTTAAGTCTTCAGAACTTCAAGTCATTGTCATCTTATCTTCTCTTGTTGAAACAGTTGCCTGGCTGTGCCTTTCCTTGCATGCTGAAATCTGCAAGTTTTGTGGCTGGTTCATTAAGTGTTGGCTCTATCCCTTTAGAAGATGGGGATGCTTTTGTGATTACATGATTGCACATATCTGTGAAATAGAAGACAATAGGCATATTGATCAAGTCAATGCACAAATGTAAAATGTTACATCTAGGAGTAGCCTAAGAGCATCTCTGAAAGGAGGCTAATTTTAGTATCCTGCCGCTGCAGCCACTTGCCACATAGGTTGTGCCCAAACTTGAAGAGAAAGAAGGTCACACTGCCACTTGCATCGAGTGATATGTGGCTTCAAGACAGAAGCACACCTTTCAGTCTCTTAACTCTGGCACAAAACAGAGAGGCAGAAATTGTAGAGAGGGCACAATGCTTGCCTTGCAAGGGTAGACAGGGCAAAGTTGAGAGAAATAGGAAGGTCTATGATATGCAAATTATCTACAGGTATTCAATCAAGCATGAAAAATATTCCAGGGTTCTCTGTGAGAGCTCCCTGCTCCTGGTCAAGTTCTTAGTAACCTGACCACCATTTGTTAGTGCTGCTAGGAAAGATGATCACTGCGTGCATGATGTCCTCTTCTTGAAGGAAAGAATCCACTTACTTCAGTTTGGCTAATAGTACAGGTTTGATTGAGTCCTCCATTGGTTCAAGAAGTGTGTCTTTTTGACCCCAAATGTTCTTATAAGAATGCAGTCTACTTGGTCTTATGGCTCTGGGCATCGATGAGGTCATCTTGAATGTGTTTGGAGGAGGGGCAGAATCTGATTCAGTGTTTCTTCTGTCAGCAGATTGGGGATATTCTGACCTTCTTAACAGTGCAAACTGGCATTTAAACATCTAGGCCTTATTAATAATGAGATATGTTCCTTGCTGTAACTGGATGACTTAAAATAATTGTGAGTTCACTGGGCACATGGCCAAAGCCCCAAGCTAGAAAAATCAAATCATTTATGGATTTTTCACTTTATTCAGCCTACTCAAACCACCTACTGATGCAAGACCTGGAGGTTGCAGTTCTTATAAAACTGAATGTGATATCATTTGACGTGAATCTTGACAAGTTGGCTTAGATTCATACAAAAGTGGTTAGTACCCTTATCCCAGCTAAACTCATCTTTATTCTACTTGCTATTTTTTGTCACTCTGAACCATCCAATTGTACAAGACTTGCAGAAGGACTACCCAATGAGTTGTATTTTGAACAAGAAGCCGCAACTAATTGTTACCAGTCAAGCATGCTCTGTCAGGATGTTGGCTACATCTGTTGCTTGCTTCTTAAAATGCATCTTCAGTTGGGATGGGTTCACTGACTTCAGAAGTGCTTGTGAGAGGGTAAAAAAAACCAAAGAACTTCTAAGATCCTGAAGAAGACACATGAGCTACATGTGGTAGGATCCATGTCACTGCATGTCTGATAGTAACCATGTTCCTTCAAAACAATGAAGACACGCACCTCTGTTATTCTGGCTTGAGATCTCTGCAGCCAGAAGCTGGGTTATTGCTGGAGTGGTGAATGATAGTAAGATTGCTTTGACTCTTGGACTATTGCTGTTAGCACAAGAATGAACAGAGTATGGGAGCTGTGTGCTGACCTGAAAATGAAATGGGTGAATGTTCTCACCTGATTTGCTTACACTGCCATAAGTGTGGTTTTATTGCTTTTTTTTTTTTTTTTTATTTCTAGTTCATTCTCTTCCAATGCTCTTGATTTGTTTTTCAGGAGGTTATAATTAAAAAAAATTCTGAAGTGAAAACACACCTGTGAGGTGAAGACAGTATTGAAATGTCAGGACAGAACTTCCTCCAAATGTATGGTAATAAAAGCAAAGGATCTTAAAATAGACTTCTGTGACTTGCATAACAATTGAAATAGTTTGCTATGAAGGCAGCATCAATGTAACTACGGAACCTTCCTTGTCTGATAGCCCTGGTATCTCATCCTCCTCAAGCTGTAAATGAAGCACTCCAATCTGTGTCAGCTAGACTGAGAACACATTATGCACCCTCTTTCTCACCATCTGCCCAGCAATCAGTTGAACTTAATCTGCAAGTGATAGAAAAGCAGCCTTCAGTAGCTTAAGAACATGACAATTATGACATTTAATATCTACTGAAGAAAATGCCTGTTAATAAAAGGCTTCTAAGTCTAGCACTAAAATAATAAAGAAGGCATTTTTTTTGTGGTTTTGTTCTTTACGCTTTATATAAAACCATCAATGAAATGCTAACATCTTGCTTGTCAGTGTGTAATTGCCTTTTAATTTTTGGCTGCTAAGTAATCATTTCTTCATGTTTACTAGTTTCAAAGACAAAAGCTTTTCATAGGACTTTCCCAGCCTGGAGAACGTGAAACTGTCTTAAATTGTAGATGTAACTGAAGTGCGACTTGTGTTCACCACAGTGAGGGTTTTTTGTGTTGCCTGATGATGAGTGAGTACATGTAAAGACTTTGGTCATCGTTGTATCATAATGTCAAAACCTAGTTATTCCAGCTGACCAGTTTGGAGTGGGAGGGAAGGATGAGGGGAGAGTCCAACTTGATTTTATAATTGTCAGCTATGGCTATGTTGCAAAGTGTTCAGCTTGCTTGGAATCTCTGATGTGAAGCAGCAACACAATACTGCAGGGATGGTTCTTGGGAACAGGAGTCCTTAGGAAGCAGAGGCATGTTCTGCCTCTTATCTTTGTAAGGACTGGTATGGTAACATCTGCTTTATGACAAAAAACCCCCAGGTATATACATTGATCTGGACTCTGAATGCTAGCAGGGAATAGCTAAAGGCATTAGCACAAGAGATGTGTTGATCATGTAACATTTGAAGATTTGGTTCACCGAGTGTTGGATGAATGAGGCACATGTTCCTCTCCCACGATGCTGGCTTTCTTGCACAAAGCTCCCAGTGTGCTGCCATGGTTCTCCTGTGATTTTCACCCCCTTATTACTACGTCTTTGGTGGCACACCAAGTGGCCAACATGTACCCTCCAGCCAGTGGTGGGAATAAGTAAGGTGGGACCTCTCAGACCATAAGCACTGTCCCCATTCAATGTGGTGCTTTAATCAATAGATGACCACAGATCAGATCTGACCAGGCTATAAAATGGGGCTCCCATCAGAGACCTTTGAGTAGCTCTTCTTGGAGGAGAGGGTCTATGATCAGAAAATCTACTGTTAGGACTGGGATGCTATCAAAGGAGATTTCCCAGGACTGAGTGCCCTTGCCTTCCTTTCAGCGGGCTATTGTCTTCTGGATATATTCTTGAGGGAGCCTTTGCCCCTTTGGCTGAGTGATTTTATGTTATGGGTGTGCTTGAGTTAGTGCATGTAAGCTCTGAGTCATCTCTTGTGTGTTCTTGTGCAGGTAGTAACAGCCCTGAAACATACTTGTTTAATGTAATCAAAGCTGTGTTTTGATTCCACACAATCTCTCAGTTTCAAATTAAAGTTTGCTTGGGCTTACCATCTGCATGGAGTAATTTCTAACCCCCTGATGCTAACCAGTCCAATTCTGAAATTATCTGGATAAGAACTTAGTTCCCAATGCACAAGTGTTCCAAATGGTGATCAAATGTCATTCAGCAAGGCTGGTAGTGTGCTCCTACTAATGCTGGATTTATTGCAAACATTACTTTGAGCTCCAAGCTCTTGGGAGGCCAGGAACCAAAGACACTCAAGAAACACTTTTTCCTGGACAACATAGACTCTCTTGAGGCAATTTTTTAGAACATGACAGTGAGAACAGTCCACATTAAAAGTAATTGATTCTACTGGGAAAATGTCAAAACATAGCATATGCCATTGACTTTGAGCAGTCTATCAAGTTTTGTTTTTAAAACATACTATTAAAAAAAATTCTTGCTGACAGTTTGGAACCTCATGATATTGACTCATGCTTCATGAGCTTCTCAATATACAAGTGAACTGTAGCTTGTTTTGACTTGCTCTTCTGTCTAGAACTGCATATGCAATGGTAAAAAGACAAAACCCAGAAAGTAAAAATCCTGAAAGAAAGGGTGGATTTCAGCAGCTCATTTTAAAATGTGCTAAAGGGCTCATCAAGCTTTAGATGCTAAGCCATGGTATTTGTAAAGTCTTACTATGCTGTTGGTGGAAAACATAGCAACCTGTGTCTGTTGGATCTGAGATGGAACCAACATACAGTAATGGGTCAACCTTTCCTGTAGCTGTGGCTAAAGCAGCGCTGAAGTGATCCAAGTGTTTGTGAATGTATGTGAAAAGAACAAAGCTCTGCTGTGGGTCTGTGGTGAGCACTCATGTTGACTGGAGCTACTGAAGTTTTCTCCTGCACGATAGGAAGTTTTCTCTTACAGTGATAAGTCCCTTTGCAATTTTGGTCTGTCCCTACAGGTCATCTCTGTATCAAAATGGGAAGAAGTGTAAAGTTCTTTTTGGTGAACCTGAGACTCTTATTAGCAGCCTTCTGGGTTGTTTTGCCTATAATGCCTGTCAAAAATGAACTGGAGAGAGAGAGGGGGGTAGTCTTAAAATCAATATTGAGATAAATCTAACTTGAGTGACATCTAGTTTGAGTGACATGCTAATTTTCCCGTTTCTTTTAAATAAGAGTAAAGTTTCTGCAGCAACTAAAGAAAACTAAGTTGAGCTATGCTGATTTTTTTTTTTAGTTAGTGACAGTTCCTACTATGTGCATAAAATCAGTTCAAGGATCAAAGAGCTGGATACTCCATATACTTTGGACCTGTTCTACAGTGTATATGAGCACTCAAAACACAAATATTCTTTATGGCAAAGTAAAAACGAGTACTTTGTTGCCTGAATGTGTAGAATGCCAAATGCAACAGAAGTGTGGAGAAGCTACTCTTCATTTTGTGAGTAACTTTGGTTGAGTCACCTTCCCTGGAGGCATTAAAGGCACGGGTGGATGAGGTGCTAAAGGGTATGGTTAGTATTTGATAGGAATGGTTGGACTAAATGATCCAGTGGGTCTCTTCCAATCTGATTATTCTAAGATTCTATGCTCTTTCTGTTCTAATTCCTTGCAAGTTTTATAAATCCTCATGTTTTTTCTAAGGGAATAATAGCCCCAGAAGACATAGTTCAGTGTCACAAAAGAAACGTAGTGTGTAAAAAGTTAAGAGTTATGGTTTCAATCTATGACACTATAGGCTTGATCTGAAAGGGCATTTCATTAAAATAGTTTTTTGGTGTTTCTGTGCAATCTCAGGTTTAATAATAGTGCAGTTCTGTAACTATTGGATAATCTGTAGTCTGAAATAAGAAAGCTTTCTATTTCTGCTAGGACAGAAGCAGCAGTATTTACAGCCAGCATACAGAGATTTCATGTTTACATGTGATTAGAGCAAATTGCCCTCTGGGAAAGATAATGCTATAAGACCAAGACGTTTCTTGTAACCAGTGAAGGACAAACATGTAACTTTAGATTCCTGAATGTACTTTTGTAGCTTATTGATCGCAGAATCCTTTTCTTCATACTTGTGCTGTCAGCTAAATATATTTGGAAATATATTTCTTTAATAGATGTAATAAAATTTGTTGTCCATTATGTTTCAATGTGAATGAACTCTGCTTCACTCAGATAAAACTGTGTAAATATACACCCTCTTATTTACAGTCTTGCCAAATTTTTCGTGTTCCAACCCAACCAGCTTCAACCAGCTAATGCAATTGCAGATTCATTGTGGTAGCTTAGTGGAAAGAAAGCAGTCTAGTGAAATGCTCAGCAAAGCCTGATGGCAGTGATGCATGAATTAGTGGTATTAAGCCTCCTTTAGTTTCCATATATATTCTCTTTCAGCTCTGCTAGATATTTATCTTGCAGGAAGAAAAAAAAGGAGATTTTGGCAACAGCATCTAGCAAAATTTCAGTTGGGGTGCTAGATTTTCTACTGCCAGTGACACAAGTTAGAAATTAGCACTCATAGCAACTTTGGTGGTTCCTATTTAATGAATGAAAGTAGAGAGAGTTGCAGTTGTGGCATTCAAGAGGTTTTGCTGGTGTGCTTTTTTTTTGTAATTATTTGTCTCCACTTGGTGTAGTAATTGAGATAGTTAGGTTTTATCCATTTTACCTGCCTGACTGGAACTCATTAAATGCTCTAAAATGTTCGGGGGATTCTTAAAGATAGTGTCAAGAAGTTTAATGGATTTATTTGGCTCATGATTTAACAGTATCTTAGTTGTCTGTGGTCTGACTTTTCAGTATCTTCCTGTGAATGTACCTTCCACAAATAATAGGTGATACCTCTTGGATAGTCTCAAATGCAGTTGGTCATGTAACGACTTGCTAAGTCTTGACCTTCCCCAACATCAGTATTCAACTGTCTTGTTTCTTTAGTAGCAGATAGGGCATTCCTGGCTCTAAACTGGGAACTGGTTTTTGATTCCTGTACAACTGACTTTTTAAGTTTCTTACAGCTACCTTGCAGCTGGAAATGCAGCTGGCTTGGACAACTTGCATTCATTAGGGGCTTGTCTAAATAGTAAAGCAATACATTGTGTTCTATAACAATAACTGCAACAAATGAGAAGATCCTTAACAGGAGATTAAATTAAGGAACTTGGAATGTTAGCTGATACTCATATTCCTTTATGGTTTCAATGGATCTACGCTGATTTATTTCAGCTGAAGTCCTTTGCCTTTCTCCAAATTGTGTTTAAAAAAAAGCTGTTGTGGTTAACACTGTTTTATGGTTGAGGTTAACCTGAGTTCCTGCCATGAAGGTGACATTAAACACAACAGTTTGAGCCTGTGCTTGTTGTTGGTATAATGATACCTAAGTCTCAATGTGAAGCAGTGTTTAAGATTAGTGAAATGTGCGTTTTAGCACAGTGCTCTTTGTAGATGTCACACTGCACTTGTCTGAAGATGTCAGCTACACTATTCCAGTTGCTGGCTAAAGATCTCAGGTTGCCTAGCCTGGATGGTTCTGGCAAGGAGCCAGTGGAATGTAATCCTACATAGCAAATTGTCTAACAAAACCAACACCATCAAAGTGGGTAGTTGAAAACATATGACTAAAGTGCTAAGGATGAAAAGAAGTGCTATGGCTTAAACAGACTGCACCTTACTCTTAAACTCACAACTTATAGCTTATTAGAAACTGTATAGGTTGGCAAACACAAACAGCAGCCTTTGAAGTGTGTGAATGTCATCTCAGTGGCTGAAAAATAATTACTTAGATGTCCTCCATGACTTAACAATAAGAGTTGCCCAGGTTGTTGAATTTCAAAATCTGTCATTTAAGTCGTTAAAGCTGTGGTAACCTAAGGAACCAAACCAACATCTCTGATATGGACTATTTTGAGGTAAATAAAGAGAATTTAAAAAAAATTCTGAAACTGTAATCTCCCTTTGTTTTGGACTGATGCCTTCTGATCCCATCTCCTGATAAGTACTACACATCTAGTGCATAAATTCATACTTCTGAGTAGCTTTTTAATCAGGAAATTTCCATGCTAAAGTCATTATGCAGTTGACTTAGAAACATGGTATCTGGTATTTCAGTTACAGGAAGGATTCTAAAGTTGTTTGAGCTCTCACTTTCTCTTTTAAGTCTCAGGAGCTGATAACATTTATATGGAAGCTCTCTGTAGAGTGGAAGGGAGTTTTGAAAAGAGTGTTCCAGAATTTATGAACTAAATACTGTAATGAACAGGAAGGTAAACTGGGATGCCTACACTGGAGAATTCAGCTGCTTCTTGTCTTATAAGATCTTGTAGTATTGCTAATTGGTAGCAAATTATTCTGTGACTGGACATACTGTGAGCTGCTATTAGAAGAGGCAAATACAAATTCATACCCTTCTATGTCTTTAGCTTTATAGAAGTAGGTGATTTTATAAAATAAAATCTATTTTTCTTAGTGCGCAGGCTACTTTGAAATAACAAAGGAATAAGCAGTTTGATATTTTTCTGATGTCCGGTATGAATTTGGCAACAAATTAAATATTAGTCTTGTTTAATCCTGAATGTCATTAGAAAGGACAATACAAGGAAGGGTGCAACCAGTCGAGCACATTAAAAAGAAATTCTCACTTGCAGTGCTCCAGTCACAAAGGCTTGAAAAGCTTGGGCATTTTTGGAATCCTGTCATGCGTTCTGTCAGAGTAAACACTGTGGGTTAGCGAACTGCTGTGTCTCTGGTAAAAAATATTTTGTAGTTTTTATTTGGCCTAATAAATCAGGATTGTGTGTGGCCTACTGATCAAAATTCAAGCTGTAAATATTACAAGTGGAACCTAGAACTAAATGTATCTGAAGAGATCTTCCAAATTATGTAACAGCATTTTATTTCTACCTGTTGTACCATCAGCCCACAGAAGTACAAGGAAGCAACCTTCTTTCTTGCCTCAAATAACTAATAATCACCTCAGTTGTCATCTAGAGTATTTTTCACATAAATGGCAATATATCCAGCTGCATTACTTTCTCCTATAATATCCTTATGACATTTTTCACTCCAGCTTTACATGCTTACACCTTTAGTGGCCCAGTCCTTTTAATTTAAGCACAGACTCAATGAAACTGATGCTTCACTTCCTCATATTACAAGTACTAAAGTCTTTTCCTTGGCTTTTTTCTTTTTGACAAACACTTTGTTCTTTAGTCTGAGATATGCTAAGTCTCTGTAGAAGGTAATACAACTCCACGCTTTGGGCTTCCTTTGATTTGTTAAATAACTTTACTAGTGCCCTATTGGTTTTGATTATCTTGGTAACTGAACTTTTTGATTCATATGGACTATTCAGTCATTTGGTCAAGCACAGATGTCCCTTAGCCCTTTTTTCATTTATATAAATAACTCTCACTTCACTATGTTTTCTTTTTTATTTTTGAAACCAATGCCTGATGAGGCTGCAGTCATTGTGTTTATGCAAGATCTCAGAACTGCGTTGCAGACATAAGTGAGCTTTGTCAGGAGGTAGTTGCTCACTCTCTCAAGCCAGTGTTCAAAGGCTGTTGTTCCTTTGGTGTGTTGGGGTGCTCTCCTGTGAATTGCACCAGTATGGTGTACAACGGAAGAGCTGATTTTTCAGGAAGACATTTATGTTTTAGAAGTAAATGTTAAGGTTTTGGTGGTCTAGGTCAAATTCAAGCAACAATTCACATCTGTCAGATCTTAATAGTTCACATTAATGAACTATTCAAGCTTCACGCTTGAATAATGAAATTTTGTGCTTCATCCCAATGTGTAGAATGATATTTGTGACCTGTATTAAACTTCTTAATGCCAATTTGTGTCAAACATTGAGATTTTCTGATTTGTGGCCCCATGAAAGTGTCCAGAAGAAATTTGCTGTCTCTTAACAGAGGAAAGCATGTTGTGATTAAGGGTATTTTAAAGTGCCTTTTAGGGCCATGGATGCTGAAAATGTAAACTAGGAACTTTTATCTTTAACTGATGCAAGCATACTGAAACCAATGGCTATAGGGAAGTCTGTTGTGCTTATCTAATCTTAAATCCTTTTCTGATCATCTTTGGCAAGATGCAGCTGATACAAGCTACCCCAGGATGACAGGCTGAGATAAAGGACTGCATTAAAAATGGATTTTACTGCCATTTGTAACTCAATGTTTCTGCACTTTTGAACAGTTCTAAGATAAAAAGGGAGGAGCTTGATTTGCTATGGCAAAGACCATAGAGCATAAGTATTCCAGTGAACCAAATGCACAAAATATTTGTTACATGTCAAAAAGAGTATGTGTGTATGACTCAAGTGTATACCATCTGGAATATCATTATTTAGAAAGGAAAGAATCTGGTTGGAACTGCATGTGAGATTCTTAAAACTTTGAGTATCAACTTTTCCTTTATTTAAAGAAAAGGGTTTTAAGTTGCCTGAAGTTTATTCTTTGAAATATTCCTTTCAACACTTCTAAAGTCAGGAGTACTACGTGAAGAATTGAGGACTTGCATACAAATTTCTGAATCATATACTGGGTAAGTTGTACCGGGTGGTACTGTACTGCCAATGGAAAGCTCTTGGCTCTAATCCATTGCTTCCTCTGTGGGCTTCCTTCTGGATTACTCAGATAAATTGTCTGTTTTTTTTTTTTTTTAAACAAAAAGAAAAGTCATTTTGAAGTATTAACATGTTGCTTACTTTTGTTAGACATTCTTGTAGCACAGACCAGTGAAATATTCCAGGCCCAACTAAATAAAAACTTCCATCTCTTCTCATACTGTGAGAGTTGTTACAATACCAAGCAGGACCGAAACTTTCTTGTTGTGAAGTCAGTGCTTTTTAAAAAGTGGCACAAGGACTTTTTTGTTGGTTTCAGGATTATTTGATAGAGTGAATAGATCAGAGTTTACTCCTAGAGTTAATAAAATCCTTTAAAAAACAAAACCACACCCAAACCTGAATATTTTTAATCTACCTTAAAAAAAAAGTAGCTACCAACATCTAGGTATTTTTTTTGTAAGTTGTTTACTTAAGCTGTGGCTGCAGTACCTGATGAAAGCAGGTATTAGCCAGAAAATTGTTTTAACAGTCTCAAACTATAGAAACCATGTTTCAGCTGAATTGCATTCTTGGATGTGAATTTGACAAAAAAAAATCAACAGAGGATCCTGTGCATTTACTCTAACCACTGGCTGAAAGACAAGAGCTAGAACTCATCTTTAAAAAGACTGGGGTAATGTTGATTTGGAAATAGAGCAATTAAACCAACTGATTTCACCAATGTTGTCCTTCAAGAGTCTGTCCTATCTAATATTGAACCAATAAAGCAGAATCATCCAGATGCTTGATAATTCCTCATTGAATAATAAACTTGGCCTACAGAAGCCATCCATTTTTCTTTCTGATTTTAAAAGTTTAAAAAAGAATTTAATTTTCCATTTCCCTGATCTCTTTTGAGCTTAAAGTCACTTATGAGTTTCTATCCCTTAGCTCAGTTTTGTTTTTTTACCTATCTTTACTCTGACATAATGCTCTTGAATACCTGCGTCTTCCTCTGAAACAAAATGAGGCTCCAAGCCTCCATAAAGAAAATATTCCTTACAAGAAGCCTAAAAAATCTGCAGTACTCCTTTCCTCCTGTTCCTGTAAGACAGCAAAATTATTTTTTCCAAATTCTATCTAGATAAATAGATCTTGTGATCAACTGAAGGAAGTCACTTTTACCTGTTTATTCAATTCTTTTGAGAATTCAGAAAACATATGGATTATAGTGATGCAGCTGATGCTGGATTTAACTGGTACATAGGCTACTGCAAAGCCTTCCCTGGAGTTTGTTGTCCAAAGGCTCTTGATACCCATTATGCATAAGGAGAAGCTCCATTCATGCATTAAAATCTGATTAAGACATAAAGAACCAAGAATAGGAAGAAATCGTTAGTTTCCAGAAAGAATTTAGAAATGAGTAGGAGAGGTTGGGATCTGCATTGTCAAATGTGTAGACATGATCAGACAAGCATATAAATAGTGAGGATGCCATATTCACTATAGGCATTTGTAAAGCAAACTGCTAAAAGTTAGAGAAGCTGTGACGCTGAATGAGAAGCTTATGAAATGGCAAAATGTGCGATAGCTCATACCTGTATGTAAATAGACATATAGTTTACTACTGGAATTTATAGTTATGTAACTGAGGAGATTGTCTTTGTGACTAGTTAGCTGAGGCTAACTTAAGGCTTGGTGACAGCTGAGAAAGCTAACAGTATCGGGAGTAATAAAAGGAGGAGCTGAGAAAGATTGATGCATGATTTCTTAAACTACCTGGGCTGCAATCTCATCCCATCTCTAAAGAAAAATGTAGAAGTAGAAAAAGACAAAGTAACTGAAGTACGGAATTCCTGACATCTGAGAAGGGGCTGTATATACAAGACTCATTGCACAAGAGTCACTTAAGGAGGAGTGCAATAGGCCTCCACAATCACAGATGGGAAGATGGCTGCGAAGTGACTGTTCGTGTTTCTTTGTGGAAGTACAGGTTCAAAAAAGGGACACATCTGTGAATTGTAATTGCTTACATAACTAGTGTAAGCAATTGCTTGGTCGCAACCTCTAACACAAAGCCCTTAAGCCATTAAATGTGTTGAAGCTTGCCAGAAAACACCTGGTGAAAGGGCTGTTCTTGTCACTCAGTGTTCAGAGCTAGGCAGTATTTGGAGACAGGATATTCAGCTATGTCAGTTTTTAGTTGACATAATAGGATGATTTGTATTATTATAGTGAAAGATGTAAAAAAACCAGTACTGAACTGGTTGAGGAAGCCAAAATTGTTCGACAAAACAAATGACTTGGTGTTAACCAGTTTTTTGCTTCTGAACATGGATTCAGAGATGGAGTGGGCCACAGTCTCTGGAAATCTGTTTCAAATTTAACACCCAAAAATGAAGATGCTTGAAGTTGCTTAGGGAAAGAGTTGTTGTTGAAGGGCAGACAGATGACAGCTTTGAAGAGAACAGAAAATAATGCTTTGCTGAGTAACTGCAGATATGCCACTTGCAAAGGACCATATGTTTCATCTTTTACTTATACTTGTGAATTTCTGGTCATGCATGATTCACTTGAGATGGATTAACAGAATTTTATGGCAAATAAATAGTTCAGTGTAATGCTATCAGGAAAAAAATCACCTCAGCGCATAGAAGTAACTAATAAAACAGCATAGCAGAGATCAATTAAAGTATAAAGGGATTTTTGATGTTCTGGATTAAAAAAATATTTTGGAAGGACAAATGGACAAGATAAGCCTAGCAAACACTAAGAAAGGAAAATGCTACTTGGAAACAAGACAAATTTTATAGCAAGTGTATAAGGGGGATGGCAAACATTGTGAGGCATGAATCTGGTGATGAAGATGACTACATGCATCCATGTGCCCTTATTGCTTGCAGGTTGCTTTTGTACCTAAGATTTGATTAGATGTTTTAATGTTCCTGCTAGCTCTGTTCTGTTCCCTTTGTGTGAGGTGTTTCCTCATTGCTCTGTGTGCAGTAAGAATTCAATCCAGAAGATCCAGATCAATCTTCAGCTGGAAGTAGTACAAACTCTTTCTGCATCTGCTTTGCCTGAGCAGTCTTTGAGGGGTCCTACATAACTTAAATGAACTGATCATTCAAAAAATGTTGCAAAGGGTGATGTGTTACAGAACTAGTGGAAACTTAAATGTGGTTATTACATTGGGAACGGGAAAGATGGCAGGGAATAACAGGAAAGGAAGACAACAGCTATGGACTTAAAAGTCAAGAGAGAAGTGGAGAAGAGAAAATGCTAGAGGAATAAAGATCAGGATAATATATCCCAGCTCAACAAGGAAAAAGCAATTTTTATTTTTCTCATCTTCCTTCACCCCACTCTTCATCCATTCAGCTTTCCACACACTATTTTCCTTCCCTCTTTGTTTTTGGCATTCAGTTCCTATTCATAGTCTAAAAAGAAATCTGTATAACAAGCATCTTGCTTCAAAATCCAGCTACAGAATATGCAAAGACACCCCTGCAATACTTGCATGTGTCTCTTCATGATTAAGGGTTTTAAAATTGGTTTAAATTTAGTGAGAAAGATTACAAAAGATACTAATGATTTTATGATCACTTCCCTGAGGACTGAACTCCTGACCTTTACCTTCAAAGAACAAAGATTCTTCTTTTGCAGAACTAGAGTCCCACCTCATGACTTGAACTGTTGTGAGGAGCTCATCTGAAGGAGAGATAATGTCCACTCAGGAGATAGGTAGTTTTTGATTAATTTGTGTTCATACATAGACAACTGAACTTAAAAAAAAACAAAAAACCAAAAAAACAATTGCCCACTCAGGGTCAATCAGACTTTTCGACACCTATTTTGTCATCTCTCTCCACAATGCAAAATGCAGTGGCTGCTTCTTGAGTGCCTTTGGAATTTTTTTTATCCTCTTTTCAAACAGATGTGATCGCTGTGGGTAAGAATAAGAGAAGAAAATCCACTCAGGCTATGTAGTACTGAAGATTATATCTTGCACGAACTAAAAGGCTTTCAGTTAAGGATATGAATAGAATGCAAACAAAATAATGTTTCATTCAGCTCTTTCATTCATTTCTAACAAGGTGTAAGAAACCTGTTCTTGTAAAGTAGGAAGTAAATACTGTTGGTTCTGGTGTGTTGCTTCTGCCTTCTTCAAGGACCCTTTTACTACTCAAAATGTTTTCACCCACATCAAAAGGAGTAAATTAATATGTAGTTCTTAAACGTATCTTTCTTTCCATTATTTCCCTTCCCTAGATGGGAATGATAGGTAAGAAACACTAATTAAACTACTTTCCTTGCAGAACACTTTAATACAAGATAAGTGGTGTCTGAATTTACCAGGTTATAAGGTTAACATTTCCTCAGCGCTGGTTGAAATGGTGTCTTATTACAGTAGCGTAGTTGGGGCAATCCATATCGAAGCCTGAGATACATACAAATTTTAAGAAATTATTTCCATTACTTAGAGTGAAACAGAAGTGAAATAATTTGCCTAACTTAATATAGCAGATCAGTGTCAGGACAACGATAAAAATCAGACTCTCAGTTTAATGACCTGTGCAGCAGGTTGTACTGCCTGGAGCTTAAACACCTGAACTAGAGCTTTCAAAAACACCAATGTGATTTAAGAGAACAAATTACATAGGCCTTTTGCTCCCTTATGATTTCAATGTTCAAAAAAGAAAAATTTAGGGTTTTATCACCTAATTTTCTCCCTGACTATAATTTAAGGCTGGCAGCATTTCCATTCTCCTAGTGTTCCTTTTCCTGTTTTTGTTCTAATTAATTTAAATTATTTAATTAACTATTTAATACCAGAGACATGAAAGCTATTTTTATGTATTAAAGCATCTACAGGTTTTGCTATGAAGTCAAACAAAGTTTTAACAGTAGCTTCAGTAAAATTGAAGCTCAAATAAGGAGACCTGGAAATACTGTTCGGCTTGAAAGTGCAGCTTGGGTAGCAGAAGAATGTAGTTAGAAATTAAATTATATTTTAAATATGATCAGGAAACTGTTGGGAGCAAAGGGCTAATGACCTGTTACATTAATAGATACTGTAATAAAATGTTAATAGATTTTGTGCAGTTATAAACAACCCATGAGGCTGTGAAACACATTAGCCACCTTTTTTCAAACCTTTGTCACTTAAAGATGTGCTGACAGTCTTTAGTAACAAGTACTGTTTGTATTTGTTGATAAAAGCAGTTAGTTATTTTTTAATATTTTATAAGCTTCCGTGGAAAATTACTTATGTTAGTTACTTATCCCTGATCTGGATTGATTTCAGATAAGTTTTGCTTTAAATACGTAAGTCCAAGGTAAAGTCCTGAATTCTGTCTAAATTGCTGGGGCTGAACTTGTATTTTGTGACTGCAGGCAGTGTTTACAAAGATTAAAGCAAGTCTAGATAACACTGTTATTAAAGACTTCAGTGATATGCACTTAGTGCTGTCGCTTGCTACCAGATGTGGAGCTGCAACACTGAAGTACAAAGATAGGAAATAGGGAACTAAATGATGCTGGGGACAAATGTTTATTGCAGACCAAGCAGGATAATTATGTGATGGACCTGTGTTAGTGTTTTCTGTCAATATTTTGTCTTTTACAAAGCTTGAAATTGTTTGTGGAGTGGTTTGTCCAGCGGACTTTACTGTATTGCTAAAAATATTTTTCTCTTACGTTGTAAATGCATACTCTCTCATTCAAATAACTTATGTTCTGTTTTCCAAACAATTTTTGTTGGACTAGCCTCCTTCAGCATACCCCTGGGGAAGTCCTTATATAAGTTGGCCGAAATTTGTTAGCTTTCAGTGAGGCTTAGAAGACTGAGGAAGCAGTTTGGGGTTTTTTTTTTGAGCTTCATTGGCAGAGCTTACTACAGCTTCTGTTGGGGCTGTTTTTGTACAGGCAAGAGTATCCACAGTTTTCACTGTTTCTATGGAGTGCCAAATGATGGAAAGGAAGAAGTCATTCTGCCTTTTGGCAGGACTGTTGCTTGCCTTGTTTCTTGAATACTGGGTCTGCCTTATAATTTGTTTAAAAATAAACCCCCCAAAATCCTAAGGCAAATCTGCTTTTCCTTCTATTAAGATAGTGAAATGTACTTTCAAAATTCTGCAGGTCTTGATGGCTTACTGAACATTCTTTAGAGCAGTGAGTTCTGGTATCTGCTGTGCTTTCTGCACACAGACAGGATAATCGTGGCATGGGAATGGCTTGTGGAGAGTGATTACAGTGTGACCTACAGCATTTGTTACTTCTTGCTTTCACTGTATACTAAGTATGTAAAATAATTTTAGTATGTTACCTAACAGGTGCCTCATTGTTCCTAATACTGGTCATGGTTGTGATACATTTTTGTCTTGCTGTTATGAAAAGAAAATCATAGAATCATCAGGTTGGAAAAGAATTCTTGGTTTGAGTCCAACCATTCCTTGTCTGCCACTAAACCATGTGCCTGAGCACTCATCTACCCATCTTTTAAACACCTCCAGGGAAGGTGACTCAACAACCTCCCTGGGCAGCCATTGCCAGTGCCCAATGACCCTTTCTGTGAAAAATCTTTTCCTAATGTCAAGTTTGAACCTTCCCTGGTGCAGCTTGAGGCCATTCCCTCTTCTCCTGTCACTTGGGAGAAGAGGCCAGCTCCCTCCTCTCTACAACCTCCTTTCTGGTAGTTATAGAGAGCAATGAGGCCTCCCCTCAGCCTCCTCTTCTCCAGGCTAAACAACCCCAGCTCTCTCAGCCGCTCCTCATAAGGCCTGTTCTCCAGCCCCTTCACCAGCTTTGTTGCTCTTCTCTGGACTCGCTCCAGAGCCTCAACATCCTTCTTGTGGTGAGGGGCCCAGAACTGAACACAGGATTCAAGGAGCGGTCTCACCAGTGCCGAGTACAGAGGGAGAATAACCTCCCTGGACCTGCTGGCCACGCCATTTCTGATACAAGCCCGGATGCCATTGGCCTCTTGGCCAACTGGGCACACTGCTGGCTCATGTTCAGCTCGTGCTCTCTCTCAACCAACGCCCCCAAGCCCTTCTCCTCCAGGCAGCTTTCTAGACAGACTTCTCCTAGTCTGTAGCTGCACAGGGTTGTTGTGCCCCAAGTGCAGGACCCGCCATTTGGCCGTGTTAAACCTCATGCCAGTGGACTCTGCCCAGCGGTCCAGCCTGTTCAGACCCCTCTGCAGAGCTCACTTAGTACAAAAGTCTCTAACAGGAAGAGATTTATCTATCATGTACCTTCTCTCGAGTCGCTGTGATTTCACATCGAGAAGGATTTGCCTCCTTCGCCCGTCCTCAGAAGTCTGTGTGAAATGTGAGGCGAAGGGAGGAAAGCATCACGAATACGCCGATCTAAACAGTGAGTTCCCGGCCCCGCCGCTAATTCTGGAGAGAGAGAGGGCACCCCGGTGCGCCCCGGGGAGGGAGGGACGGATGGATGGATGGATGCCGGGTTCGCCGGGTGGATGCGAGCAAGAACCAGCTATTGCTACCAACACCTCGCGGGGCGCGCGAAGCGGCTCCGAGGCTGAAGGCAGCGTGAGGCCGGGGTGGGTGGGGGCGCTCCGGGCGGCCCGAGGCTCGGCCCGGGCGGGGGGCTCCGCGCGGCGCTCCCGTCCCGCCCCCCGCGGCGGCCGGAGCAGGTGGGCCCCGCGCAGAGCCCGCCCCGCCGGCGGCCTCGCCATTGGAGGAGGGGGCTGTCCGTCCGCGCCCGCCGAGCCCCGCTCTCCGCCGAGCCGCTCGGGGCGCGGGGCCGGGGCCGGGGGCGATGGGGAGCGGCGGCGGGAGGAACAAAGTTTGCGGCGCTCGGCTGCTCGCGTCCCCCATGCCCGGAGCGTGAGCGCGGCGGGCGGCCGCTCGCCTCGCCGCTCAGCGCAAAGTTTCAGCTGTTTTCATGCACTAAAAATCCGGGATTCTAATTATCAGCCCTCCCCGCCCCCACCTCTCCTCCTAGGTAGGCGAGAAATATTTTTATTCTGTGCATCGGAGAACTTTTTTTTTTTTTTTTTTTTTTTTTTTTGCATGGAAATTTACTGACTTCAGAGCGGTCTCCGATTCGGGGAAAGGGAGGGAAAGGATTCGTTTTCATCGCGGTTTATTTTTGTTTTCTGGATCGCAGGATTTTTGGAGCTATATGGAGGGATCTCAGGATGGTGTGCACCAGGAAAACCAAAACTTTAGTGTCCACTTGCGTGATTTTGAGCGGAATGACTAACATCGTCTGCCTGCTGTACGTGGGCTGGGTCACCAACTACATTGCCAGCGTTTACGTGAAAGTGCAGGAGCCGATCTCGGAGAAAAAGTTAGAGGAAGACAAAGGGGACACTTTAAGGATTATAGAAAGGCTGGACCATTTGGAAAATGTCATCAAGCAGCACATCCAAGGTACCGCCTTAGCCCGGACTCGCTCTCCCTCCCCACCCGCCGCCGGGGGCTTGGGGGTGTCCCCTCCGGGGCCGCCGGGGGCTTGGGGGTGTCCCCCTGGGGCTGGGGGGATCCCCACGGTCCCCTCCCTCCGTGCCTCGCCAAAGCGTGGTCCGCGAGGGGGGCTCCGGGGGAGCCTTTTCCCCTCTTGCCGTGATCGTCGCTGTTTCCTCTTTGCTGTGTGGGTCCCCCCCCCCGAAATGGGTCGCGGCGAAGGGGGGTGTTTGTTTTCCTCCCCACGCCGACTCTGCCGATCCGGGCTGAGTCTGAGCGAGCCCGGCTCTGCTCAGGGATTTCCCTCGGAGCTGCTGGAGCGCCGGGAGCCCCTCGGGATTGTAACTGGGACAGGCTCTCGTTTGTGCCATGTCTTCTTAATTTGGTCTCCTTTTAACAGGAGCCGCGGGAGAAGGGGGGAGGAATATGATTACTTCCTGGGAGTTTAGGATTTTACGTGACTTTGCTGGGTGATCTTGAGTGTCTTCTTTTATATTTTCATTATTTCCGTGGCATCGTATGGTCCTTCCCTCAGTCTTTCCAGTGGGTTGGATGGTGCTGAGGCTGGGGGTGGCTGTGAGCCCGCACAACATCTAGAGGGAACATCTTTCTCTGTTACTGCCTAAGCTCTGCTGAATGTTCAAAACCCAATTCTAGTCTCTCCTAAATCTGAAAAGGGAGAGCAAGCCATCTGGTAAAGGATTCCTATCGCTAGTGCAGAAAGTCTTGCCTCCTTCCAGGCAGCTGTGGCCAACTGGTCTTCTGGGAATGTCGAGAAAGATGGAGCAGGCAGAGTGGCTAGTCCTGTATGAATTGGGATTCCTTTGTCAGTACTTACAAGTTTGCAGGAGTGTGAAAGCACAGCTACTTTGCTGTGGCTTGTTTTAATACTTTTTAGAATGAGACATCACCATTCAGTTTGTATATGCCTGCATTTCTCATGTAGTCTTGTCATCTTGGGTAAACTAGTAAAACAGTACTTTTTCCTGGAGGATGAATTATAGCAGCTTCTGCGAGTTTTAACTTCTCTCGGGGAGTCCTTAAGTTTTTCTTGATTCCTGAAATGGATTTTTTTAAAAGGAAATATATTCTTGCCTGTGTGCCAGTGGAGTGCACTGTGGAAGCATGGATGAAGGCAGGGAATTTTCAAAAGGCGCTGCAAAGAGTTAGGTATGTGAAGTTAATTGACTTTCTGTATGATCTTGGAGCGCAACTCCTTCAGTTTTGCTGGTGTGAAGCTCCAGTGCTTTTGTTTCTTTTCAAGGAAAGTAAGTGTCCATATTGACATGTTCAGTAGTTCTTTGAGTTGCAGAGAAATGTATACTTAAATCAGAGGAGACTATAACATGGATTAGAGCATAAATTTATTTTGTGACTCTTCGTGACTCTGCATGAACAAACCAGAAGATATTTTTGTTAAGTAACACCTGTATGGAGATGGAAGAGAGTTTTCTGAAAATAATTAAGCGAGCAATTTGGTAATAAGTACTAGAATATGTTTTTGGGGAAAAAATGTAAAATTTACAAATTTCTCATATGTTATGAAACCACATACTCTTTTAAATAATTAAATATCACAAATCATTATCCATAAGTAGGTTTTCTGTATTTTTATTTGCCCAATTGTAATAACTGGGATTCCCAAGGAATTTCCGTGGCAGAGATTGCAAAATAAGATGTCGTTTTGATCAGGTTTTACCTGGCACTGAGATGCTGTGAAATCTGAGTCATGGTGCAAAACTCACTGGAAGGAATTTCTCAGGGCTTGACTGGGTCCTGGATAAGTTTGAAGGTCAACTTTAAAGAAATTATGTCTGAGACTCATTCCCGTAAACTGGATAAACCAGCTTCCATAATGATTCTGGACTAGCTTATAAAGGTTATCTGTAGTTTGCAATTAAACTTTTCCTTGGGCCACTTCTTTTTATGTTGGAGGGAGGTGTCATTAGCTCAGATTTCTGCAGTGATGAACGGGCATGAAATTAGCATGGGTAATATAATTGCATTCCATAGGATATCCTGCAAATACCAGAGCTCTAGCTGCAGCATTTTACACATGGGGCTGTGCTAATATTTCATTTTAATTTGTTTTCAGATTGAATTGTTTAATTAGATGCCATCTGGGAATTCCTTTAGCATATAAATTCCAGTCTTGTAATACTTTATCAAGTGTCCTGGAAATGAGAAGAAATAAGAGGTGCATTCATATAAAGCATTTTGAAGTATGTGTTTTTACAAGTATATATTCCTGGCAAGAAAAGTATCAGATGGAAAAGAGGCATAAAGATAACAGTAGTTCAGAGAGAAAGAAAATCTGCATGCCTCATGTTTTGAAAGAACAGTATGTAAAGGGAAATATTTGGTACTGGTATTGGCCAAGACTGGAAAAGTTTGTATGCTCAAGTATGTACTGACCTTATTGCACATCTTACACCATTTTGTACCCACACTTCTGCCAATGTTGAAGGATAATTTCTTTGCCTGCACTTTCTGGATTAAGAGTGTGTCTCTGCTCTGCCTGTATGGTATTTCCTTGCTTCCTTCTTTCCTCATTATGTGTTAGTTTGTCATGTAGCTTATGGATGTGCTGTGCAAGAGTTGTGTGTCTATATACTGACATCTTGGGTAGGACTGACAGCGTTGCAGTCTAGTTGGGCAATATGGACCACAGAAGTATTTTCTAGAGTAGAAGCATGGTACTGGAGCTTGAGAATCAGGAATTCTTTACTTATGGCCCATCAGAGTTTATTAGATGGTTTTAGTCAAACCACTTCACCTTTTTTTGCAATGATTTTCTCTTCTATGGCACTGTGTTGTCGTGGTTATGTTATTAATTAGGTCTGAACATTATCTAGGTCATACTGAAGAGATTCTCCCTTGCCCTCCTCCCATCCCCATGCCCCAGCTCAGTCTTTATTAATAGGGACAAGTTTCATACTAGCAGGGAACCCACTGAGAGAAGCTTTTAGTTTCCACTTACTTCTGAGTTTGCAAACAAGATGTTATATTTTTTTGAGGTTAATTTTGTGTGTGTTTGTGTGAAAGAAACCAAGAAAAGACCAGATGGATAGTTTTATGTAAAATGCAGGGCTTTTTATGTCTAAAAAATGTGGCACATGTATAATCCAGTACTGTTGAGCTTTATTTCCGTAAAGTGCACATTAAAGGGCTAAAGTTCATGAATATTGTGTTAAGTGAAATATCTGTGGTGCCTACCTTGGATTTGAAATCAGTTTTTCTTAATTTTATTTGAAAACAGTATGTTCTGTTGAGTTCACAAGGAACATACTGATTCAAGAACCTCGAACACCCTCTTTTTATTAAAATCAATACAAAGAGTGCTTCAGACAGATCATAACATATCGTTCATCTTAATATTGCATAATACCTTGGCTCTGTTAGTAACCATACTTGAAGTTATACGTGCAGTTGGAAGACCATGTGAGCAGACAGGCTGCTATTGGTTAGAAACTTGGCTTGTAATGATGACAAGAAGGAAAATGCTACCAATAGCAAGAAGAGAACAATTTATTGTTTTCTGCAGTATAGCTTTAGGCCATTGTAGGGGCCGAGTTAAACCTGTTTCTTGTAAAGCTACACTATCGTTAAGCTGATTATCACTTAAAACTCCTCATGCGTGCCATCCTGTTTGTCTTATTACGCAATGTCATTTTAGTGTTTTTCAGCCTTCCTATTTCTAATCAGATGATGTTTGCATTCCAGCATTATTTTAAAGGATTGCAGACTAAGAAGTCTATGAAATGAACTTGCTTCTTCTCTCCTTGGGACCTAAACAGAATGAATAGATTACGTGCAGTTAATGCATAGAGTAGACTTAAGTTTATGTTGTAAACACACAGCTCATTTCTGGACCAGTTGAAGTCTTAGTTAAGATCAGTGGGTGGTTATTAAGGCATCTGTGTTGTTCTAGGACTTTTATCCCTCATCTTTGCAAGTAGAGCATCTGTTGATGTAAATGGAATGTCAAGCACTGTATGGACTTTTTTTGGGAAAATTTGTAAGAGAGTAGTTGCATGTGTTACCTCTCAACCCACTGCTTAGTGTGTTTTGCTCTGTGAATTTTCTTCAGCTAATGTTAGCTATCCTGTTGTTGGGTGTCTGTTGGACCTCTCTGACCAGCTGGGGGAGGGAGGGATTCATTCCCTGGGTCTTGGACAGGCAATTAGGGTGGAATGATTTCCATTCAGAAGTTATATATTCTTAATTCTAATTCTTGACTTTAGCTATCTAAAATAAATTCCATGTTTGATGTTACCCTTCATTTATTTCTTGATCTCAGACATGAGGGAGAATGTAGCATTTAAACCTCTGGATGGTGATAGCTATCTTTTGCAGCCTGGCTGGCTAGCTAGCTGGGCTCTGTGAAGTCAGGCTCACTAGGATTCTCATGTCTGCTCCACTGAGTCTTGTACTCTTGTGGTCCTTTCCTTTTGGGAATAATTAATTGTTAAATCCCCTCAGCTTATTTCCCTTAAGCTCAAATGCAATTAGACATGTTTTTCACTCACTGCAGTGTATTTAGTCTGCTGAGAAACAAGCTAGCAATAGGCAGTAGCCCTGGTAGGAATGCAGCTCTTGCTCCACTACAGAGGGTCCTGTGTTCATGCTCTCTATACAAGTGGAGAGACCTGCTGTCTCAATGTAGCTAGTTGCAAGAAAAGGGACTACTTGGATATGTAAGACATGCAGGATTAATCCCATTATTTTTTCTCCTTAGGCTGTGACTTCTCAAGTCATTCTGGGCTGATGCATGTCAGTGCAGATTAATTTGAATTTAACTTTCATGTTCTTTTATACTTAGGAATGGATACACTAAAGAAAACCTTAATAGAGTGATCTCAGTTAAACTGCTGTAAACTTTCAAGCATTGCTGGAAGTGTAGGTATTTGAATGATGATCTACTGAAGACTTAATGATGTTGGTTATGTTGACTGCAACTTGATAATTTAATATTACTGCTATTAAAGTTAACTTTTTTGTGTGCTTCTAATATCTTTATGTTTTTTTTCTAATTTTATTTTCCTGGTGGTTCCGCCACCAAGAATTTATTTTGCTGTGGTTAGGATGCAGTGGCCAAAACTGAGGAGTGTAGTCTGGCCTTATTAAGGTAACTATGTTCTATTGCTGGAGATTAAATGATTCCTTTCACGATTAAAGTTGTTTTCTTTTCAGAGTGAGAGGTTTTGGGTTTTTTTGATTGCCAACTAGGTTGTTGTATTAATTCTTCAGGTTTATACAATGGGAATAGCATGCCAGTTGCTCTGTTTTGAGGTTGTCTTTTCATCAAGAAACAAGAAAAGTGTTATCTGGCTACACCGTTAAAGTGAATGGTGGCTTTGTAGTTGGGGAGGGAATTGACCTGGATTCTGTTCCCTTCCATCTAGACAATTTCTGTAGTTCACAGGCTTCAACAACAGGTTGAAAACTGAATGCAGAGCAGAGGCTAGAAGCTGATTTCTGTGCCCTTCACAGGTTCTCTTGCTGCTAGGCTAGAGATTTTTGCCTTTTCTCTCTGAAAATGTTTATTATGGTTGGTGTTTGTCTGCCTTAATGGTGTGGCTTCGGTTGAAAGAGTGGATTGTGCACTATAATCTTTGAGCAGATGATTTATGAGCTGTGCAGGGATGGAGATAGCTGTTCTACTTAGAGTTCTGGACTCGGCTCAGTGCTTCATTTATGTTGGTTAGGTGTCACTTTGGAAAATGTTGCTCAGGTTGACACAATCGGCCTGCAGCTGGGCAGAGATTCAAACCGCAGTCTTTTGACTTTCTGCTAGGCTGTTGTGCCCATTTGAGTATTAATAAGTGATCTTTATTTACACTACCAAAATATAGATAAATACATTGGAAAAGAAACATGAAGCAAGACCTATGCATAGCTGCTAGGAGTTGTGTGAGATCACTGTATTGTGTGACCAGCGTTACCCTCTTATGACAATATCTGCCTTAGCAGTCCAGTGTAAAAAATGCACTTCCACGTGATTGATTGTGATCTGCCAGTTAACTGTTGTGCTTACATGGGCAGGCAAAGAGAGCAGTGGCAGGTGTGACTTCTCTTGGGGCCTTGAACTCGGAATAGCCTTTGCTCAGAGGAGCCTGGTGCTGAGCTGCAGTATGATGCGATACCTGTGTTCTTGTTTACTGGGTCAGAAAAAGATGGCTCTGTACACAAGGTATGCTCTCTGTATTTCTGAAGTAAGTGTGAGTGTGTTAGTGTATGTAGAGTTCAAGAGTGTTTTTGGAGGTGGCTCTTAGATGCTCTATTTAAGCAACAGGTCAAAAATCTGCAATTGTATCCCAGTGTATTTTTGTGGCTGATAGAATTTTTTTCTCTCACATAAGCTGAGTGCTTATGCAAGTCTAATACCCTGTATCCAGTAGTGCAGAATCTGGACCTGCAAGTGCAAAATGTGAGCCTTTCTATTGTATTATACAAAAAGACTACAAATGCTTGATTGTCAGTCTGACGTGAACTGTGTGGTTTCTCTGTTGTCTCTAAGGCTGAAAGATTGAACTTGTTGCCTGCCTCTACCAGTGTTGCTCCCTTGCCTGTGACAAGCCACAGAAGCTGTTTCATTTAATCCTGTGTTCAGCAGGAAGGTCTGGTCATCAGCAATATGCCATGAAAGCATGTGTAAGCTGCAGGATGATGGGATAAGCTGATATCTGTCTGAATGTTAGAGACGTGATATGCGAGGAAAATCTATGGCGAAAGTGAGTGTTGGCCTTAGAGGTTGAGACAGTAGTTGCAGCTTTGAAGATGGCTTAACTGCTTTCCTGAGGATGATGGGGAATCCTCGATTGCTTCTAGAACAGCCTAGAAGCTTGATCATCAGCTGTTTACATATGGAGTGTGGTGAGGGACAAAATGAGATGCGTATCATCTTGAACGGGTGTGCAGCTATCCTCATTTATTGCAGCCATAGGATTGTTGTTGACCATACTTAGCCCCAGAGGTAGGAGGCTGGACTTAGTACAGTCTGCTGTGGTGTCTTGGCATCGCCCCTGCGTCCAAAGCGGATATTGTGTGACTGCTGATAACAGGTGAAGTAATTTACCAGTCCACAACTATCAAAACTACTTCTTCAGCCAAATTAAGTTTCTGACTATGTGGAAGTGAAAACTAACTTCATATCTTGCCATGCCTCCTCTGAGGTGGCTTCTTTCTCATTTGCCTGCTATATTATTTTCCTTTATAATTTCCTTTTTTATTGTTTAAAATGTCTCCTAGTCCTCCTTGTTTTGTTTGCTAAGCCATATGATGATAAGGAGTCCAATGGCATTTCCATCATCTGTGGAGGAATCTTTCTGTGCTGCCCTTGGCCTCCCAATGCTGCCTCTGTAGCCTCTTTAAGAAACTTCTGGGCCCCTTTATTTCAGGGACTTGAGAAGTAGCTTAGTAATGGTCTATATGGTGGGACAGTGTGGACAGGTACACTAAGTAGGCATTGAAAATTCTGGCTACCTGAAATATAATGCTCTGTCTTTGTGCTGCTGTCACCGTTAAATCTACAGTTGTACAGTGTTCTCTGTGTAACAACTTGTTTTCATTTTCTTGGTACATTTTCTCTGCTCAACTAGTGTTTTGTAACCAAGGCACTATTTTTAACATGATATCCTGAGTTTCCTGCAGCAGAGACAAAGATCTTTGAGTCAAAACCATGACTGCAGTTATTGCACCTCTCCAGCACCTCCTCTGCTTGGTTTTGAAAATGAATAAATGAGAAAATTCTAGCTCCCTTTTTATAATAGGGGGATGGAAGGTACAAGGTACTAGCTTGAATTTCTCTGCCTTTAAAATGCCAGATGCTGTCTTCTCAAGTCCATAATGGATTCTTACTGTATCCTCTACTCTAAATGATATGATTTTTAATATTTACTATTTCTGTGATAGTAACACTGTAGCAGCTAGCTTGAAATCCCAGCTATATTGTCATCTGCACTGTACAAATGTGTGGTGGAACCCTTGACTCTGAGATCTTGGTCTCCGTGGATAAGATCTGCAGGAGCTGAGCAGAAGAGAGGGTTATAGAGTGTTGGTATGATCAAATTTACACAGACTGCTGGTGGCAGATTTCACTTGTGGCTGGAGTTGCTCAGGTGAATCAGAAGGTGTTCTCTTCTCCTGTTAGTAGTAGCCACAAGAGAGTGAATCCTGCAGTAGGCAAATGTTGGAGCATCGTGTGGTAGCTCTGTGTGTTCTTCCACCACAGATCCTGGCCTCATTGAATCTGAGACTGACATGAGGTCTGAAGTAAGAGATGAGGTATCTCTCCCCAAGTGTGTTATAATTAGCACATGTTAAATATCACTTACTTGCCTAATTCTTTACTTGTGATTCCTGTATTTGTGATCTCAGTGACCTTATGTCAGTAATGTCGATGGGGTTGTGGAAATTCTATTGTACTTTTGGCTTTGCCATTTCCTGCCTCCTAAATGAAAACCTTCATTTGCAATGTGATTGTTTGAATTTTCCTTTTATTAGAACTGTCACAGGTGATCGGCAAGAAAAGAGGATTTCTGTAAGCAGCTTTCTGAAGGATATAAGAAAAAGAGATAGTATTTCTAGTTATTTTTTCTTCATAGATAAATGGTCATTGTAGCCTTCATTTTAGGGAGATAATACAGTTTTTTAGTCTGTCTTACTTGCCCATATGTAATCTGGATCCAATTGGCAATCTGTTTCATGGATCGTCCTACTAATGCAGTCAATCACTTGTCCCTGCTTTCATGGTGGATTCAAATTCCTCTGAAGCTTTTCTTTCTGCATCGAGTCATGACTTGCCAAAGGCTTTGCAAGAAGGTTTGACGTGCCATAGATTAAAGAAAAACTGTCAGATAAACTTTTCCAGCACAGCAGACTCGGTGAGTCTGTGCCCATCCGTTACAGGATTATTATTGCAGTAAAGTTATGGCTAGAGAAAACACCTTTTGGGATTTCTTTGTGCACAGAATAAATAACGGCTCGCAGAAGAGAGCACAGCATAGTTTTAAAAATAACTTTGTTCTGTGTGTTTGTTTTCCCCTGAGGTATTTACAATTTTACCAGCTGTTTATTGCATGATCACAGGATGCCAGCATTTCCCTCTTCTGCTTGTACTAACAGGAATCTTTTAAGTTGCTAGATTAAACAGTGGAGGACCAATATGCTCTAATTTCTTAGTATGTCTTATTAGAAGGTGTGTTCACTTCATGTGTAACACTTTGGAGAATAAGGAAGGTGTGTTCACTTCATGTGTAACACTTTGGAGAATAAGGAGGACCAGGGAGGAGAGGAATATAGAAGAAGCTAAAGGCTGCATAAGAGTACCTGAATGTTTTGTCTCTTTTTAGTTAATATGCATCTATAGTTACTGAGTGGAAACTTGCATTATTACAGTGTTGTCAAAACTAGTGAAGCTAGTGCTATTCATTTTCCATGGAGTAGAAAGAAGCCATGCACCATTTCTGATCCTATTCTGCAAGCCTTTTACTTTTTTGTTATTCTCCAAACCAGCTTATTTTCTACTAGATTATTACAAATATTTGCTTGTGTTAATTAAAAACAAATCTAACATTCAAAAATGCAAGACTTCCGTCTATTTGATTTAGTTTCTATAACTCTTTTAAGCATGAATAGTACCTTTAATCAAGTAAGAAATATTTGGCTTGTGTACAGTTGGATTACAATAAGCAAGATACTGGCCTTAGCACCAAATTCTATTGCAATTGGTCTCCAATGTTACAGTCATGTTTTTTGGTTTGATCCTGTTTTTTCAAGAGCCAGAAGAATCGGTACTCTGGCTTTACAACACAATGTCAGCCATAGAGGATTATGACATCATTAAACTTAGATGTATTTGAGGTATCGTGTTTAGCTAATATTTTTACATGATTGTAAAGCTGTATACATTAAAAGTAATTTCCAAACTTTTAGACATGAAACAAACAAACAATAAAGCCCCACAAGTGCCAGAGAGATGTCCAAAGCTGTACATAATGCCAGGAAGACTAATGAATTTTTGCGCTAAAAGAAGTAAGGCTGGAAAAAGCAGCAGACTTATGTTTGGATATGTAATTCCCACTTAGAGCTTTCATTTCTCCAAGTGCAGATTTGTAAGAGGATTGTTTTTGGTATAGACATGTTGTAATCACGTTGATTTATTGTTATACTTCATATAAATGCAATTCTTTGAACATACATGAGTTTTGAAGCACATCTTATGTCTTTCTTACATGAAAGTAGTTTAAAAACACCTTAGTAATAAATCTACTACTCTATTTTCATTTAAGGACAGAGAAACCATTGCATGCAAATTAATATGGTAACGTATATACAAATATTTATGAAATTTCTGTATAATAAAAATTCTATCTAAATGCATGTATGCGTTTTTAATGGATAAGGATCCATATGTCTTGTCTTGAAGGTGGAAAGGATCCTTGTAACTGCATGATACATACTGATGTGGAAGGGTTTGTAAATGATAATACAAGCACTGAAGCAAGAACTTGGTTAGAGCAAGAGGGAGCATGTTTGCATAATATCTCAGCATGGTGGCAATGGGAGCAGACTCCTGCAGTCTGCAAATGCAAAGAACAGAAGTATTGCCTGAAGTGTGTTGGAATCAGGTTTTCAGTCAGTTGTTAGTGCTCTCTGGAGTAATTTGAGTAATAGCTGATGGCTAATGTGAACCCTGCACATTTTACCACTTATTAGTGGAGACTGTTCTTGGAATGATTGGCTATTGTGGAAGCAGTTAGAACACTGGGCCATAAAGTGAATGGGGAGCCCCACTATTGATTTCTCATTTGAAGACATGTAGGTGAAGTGTTTTATGTTGAAAATTACAGCGCTTGAGACTAGATTTTTAATTGTTCAGCCCTGGATTGTTTTTTCATAATTAAGAAATAAGCTACTGTTGGAGAAATCTTAAATTTATAAAAGAGTCAAGTTTCTTGTCATGAGGAAGCCAGGAGACTTGAAGCCACATAAAAAGGAGTTAAATGTTGTAATATGTGCAATTTTTCTTGGCTCCTTGCAGTAACAACATGTCAAGAGGTTTTTGTCGTCTTGAAAATATGTAGGAATTGTGTTTGATTTTTGTAGAATTGCATGTAATTTCTTGGCATTTCTTTTGATTCTATTGATTAAGGCTTCCCTGCTTTGCCTAAAGACATTAAATAGAAAACCATCTGCTAAAAATGGATTGGTAACATTCCTGAAAATTAACAATAAAAAAAAAAAACGGTTGGTCTAAGGATATTCCAAAGAATGTTCCTTTTTGTACTCTGAGGTGCAGAGGAAAACAAAAGCTTATATTAGAGTATGGCAAAAGGTTGCAGTACCTGGTCAAATACTAGTATAAGTCTTTGTACCACAGAGGAAGATTTTGACTGGCAAAAAACCCACACAGGTACCAGATGATGTATTAGTAGTGTAAAAGTGTAATTACAAATGCTGTCCCACATGGTTGTGTTTACCACCTCTATCAGTTGTACAGGAACTGATGGATAATCATTCACTCAGCCCAGAGTACTCTCTGTGCATCTGCTGACAGTGAAATGTGCTCATTGCAGTCACTAGCTTTATGGACTCAAGCGTAGGTTATAAAGAATCAGAGAATGGCACGAGTTGAAAGGGACCTCTGGAGATCATTCGGTCCAACCCTCCCGCTAAAGCAGGTTCATCTACAGCAGGTTGCACAGGAACATGTATCCAGGTGGATTTGCGTATCTCCAGGGAAGGAGAGTTGGCAACCCCCCATGGCAGCCGGTTTAAGTGCTCCGTCACCCTCATGGTAAAGAATTTTTTCCTGTGTGTTCAGGTGGAACTTCCTGCATTTCAGTTTGTGCTGGTTGCCCCTTGTCCTGTTGCTCTGTGCTGCTGAAAGAGTCTTGCTCAATCCTCTTGACACTCACCTTTTAGATACTTAAGAATCAACAAGATCCCCCTCTTGAGCTTCGCTTCTTCAGGCTAAACAGTCCCAGGTCTCTCATGAGAGACGCTCTAGTCCCATAGTAGTTCCTGTGGCCCTCTGCCCGACTTGCTCTGGTTGCTCCTTATCTTTCGTGAAAAGGAGAGCCCAGAACTGGACATAGTGCTTCAGATGGCATGTCACTAGGGCAGAGGGGGAGAAGAACCTCCTTTGACCTGCTATCCAAAATTATCTTGACTCACCCCAAGACATAATTTGCCTTAGCCTGTACTGGTGCATGGGATTATTCCTCCCTAAGTGCAGGACTCTCTACTTCCCTTTGTTAAATTTCATTAGGTTCCTTTCTGATTGACTTTCCAGCCTGTCCAGGTCTTGTGGGATGGCAGCACAGCCTTTTGGTGCATCAGCTGCTCTTCCTAGTTTTGTGTCATTGGCAAACTTGCGCTCAGCAAGTACACTCTGTCCCTTCATCCAGCTAACTGGTGAATACGTTGAAAGATTGAGTAATCGAGTTGAGTAATCCTCCCAAGTTTTGTTAATATATTGCAAATATATAACTGGTATGGTCATGGAGAGTGATCTTTTAAATTACACTGTTGTACTCAGTGATGATTTTCTGATTGCACTTTATTATGTTAGTGTGAACAGCTTTTAGGCTGTGAGTGGCTGTGCTGAAGCTGAGAAACTGCTTATATTTTCAGAGTTGGGACAACAATAGGAAGCAAGTGTCCTAGCATGCTAAGACAAAGAGCTTGTGCATTTAGCCTTGCTTTTGCAATGTAAGGCTGCTATGTAACTTCCATAAAAAGTCGATTAGCTGCCCTAGGGGAAGAAGGTATGAAGAGGAAGGATTACTCAATACCGTGTGTGTCAGCACAGAGTCAGTTAAGAAAATTCTGAATACTTCTTCAGCAACTGGATTATCATTTGTACTCTGCAGTTAAGACAAATTTTAAATAGTAAAGCCATCTATGCAAGTACTGTGTGTTTGCATCCTTTCTGCTACTAAGAAGTTACAAGGTCTTTATAGGCAAGTGAGAGCAAGAAAGTTCTGGTAGGGACTGTTCTGTATTGAGTTTTTCCTTTATGTTAAAAACCTTAACCTTGATGGATATTACTTTATTACATTCTTTCCACATAGCAAAGGGTCCCTGGACTGTATTTTCAGTCAGTGTGAATGTAGCTGAACTCTTGCTCTGAATTCTTTCCCCTTCTGGACTCGCATAAATTGCTGTCACTGCCATGGTGCAGTAATTAATACATCTGAGGTATTGTGAGGCTTGGAAGTAGGTAGGATGATCTGTGCAGAACAGCATAAAAAGCAATAACTCATTTTGGCTGTCTTCTCTGCTGCCTCAGAATTCTGCTGTGGGTACCCAGGAGCCAGATTGGGATTAGGCTCCTACTTGCCCCACATTTGGGGAGGTATTTTCAGATGTCACCATGAAAGCAAATGGTTCTGACGCGTAAAGGGGATGAGAAAGAAGAATCAAAGTATCTACAAATACAAAGACAATGGAGTTATTAAAGGACTTAGGTAAAATACTGTGCCAAATTATAGGCAGTAGCAGATACTTAGCAGCGTGCTCTCTGCCATCTATTTTTAAAACTTATGCTTAGGCACCTGGCTAGCAAGGCTGCTGTTGCATGTCAGTGTGTAGCCATATAAATTTCCTGGCTATTTTTATAATGAATGTAGTGCAGAGAACCTAAGAGTTGTAGCTATAATGATGAGTTGTTACCCTGCAAGGTATGACAGAAAAATGATAGAATAACGATGTAGGATGTAACAGCTTAGCTTTGCTATGTTAAGCTAATAAGAAAATGTTTTTTTTCTGTTAAGAACATAATTTTTAGTGTAAGCCTCTATTTAATGTTCATGATTCAGATTTATTAAAAATGAGTTTGAATTTGCCATTTTGCTATTTGATGAGAACAGATGTTATTTTCTGCCAGGACTTCAACACCTGGAACGGGCAAAATTCTCCAAGCTCATTCAATTATCATCCAACAAGCAGGACTTATTCAAGCAATTTACCTACAAGGGCCAATTCAACACAAGGTAGAAGAAAAAAAATACCCTTTTCACTGAATTTAAAATAAACTCAAGAGAAATCCTATTCATTTCATCAGAATGAGTAGCTGTGTTTTTTAAATTAAAAAAGGGAACTTTATCAATTCATACTCATGCCCTTCTTCAGGACACGGTGTGTGTAGAACTTAGTTTACTCGAGTATAAACTTTGCTTCTTGTTTACTTTACTCTCTAAAAGCACTTTCTTTGTATGGTGTTTCTTCTTAATGCACACCTGTATAAATACCATACTTGAGTCATTCCTGCCTTACACTAGAGAACAGTGTAAGCAGCAAGATAGGAATTAGCACCCTTAAGGTAAACTTATGGGGTACTCAACAGCTCAGGCTTAGCTTTAATGCAGTTGGCACAACCCATTCTTTCCTGCTGTCTCTGGAACCATGTCACTTCAAACACTGTGAGTAATACTTAGGAGTAGGCAGCCCTGGATGGAGAAACTTGCACATTTGATTTCACATTTTCCAGTTTACACTTCATAAGGAGAAGTTGGATATTCTCTCTAATCCGTCAAATGGAAGTATCGATCACGATATCTACCTTTAGGTAAACTGAGATCTGAGCATGGTATTTTGGCCGTGTAACTTTTTCTAGCACTATATGGGATATCTGTTTTTAGGATATCTCATTTCTAGCAGCGTTTCTGTCACAACTTGCTGCAGCAACTCCAAAACAAAAAAATAAACTAAAATGAGTGAACTTGAGTTATAAGTGTGGTTACAGTCAAACAATTAGAATTTGAATGAAGATGTAAATAATTTGAAACACTGCAGCAGTGCTGTTTGGCAGGGTGCTGGTCACTTCTCCCAAACTGACTTTGTGCCGATGTCCTCTCCCAAGTAACAAGTGGTAGGATGAGAGGAAATGGCCTTAAGTTGCAGCAGGGGACATTTAGATGGGATACTAGAAAACATTTCTTTACTTTAAGGGTGGTGAAACTCTGGAACAGGCTGCCTAGGGAAGTTGTGGAGTCTCCTTCCCTGAAGGTGATTGAAAAGCATGTAGATGTGGCACTTGGGGACATGGTTGTTTGGATTGTGCTGATGGTTGGACTGGATAATATTTGAGGTCTTTTTCAACCTTGATGATTCTATTCTATGAAGTTGGTGGGTATCAGCCGGCTAGTTAGTGCACAAGTTAGCTGGACAGTGTCCTTCTGCCTCAGTAGTGGTTAATCCACGTGGTTGTGTTTCTCTAGAGCATAAGGGCTGACAGTTGTACTAAATGTTGCTGCTTTCTAGGACAATTCAGATCTTGTCAGTAGTATGTTATAATTCCAGTGTGTCAGTGGAGGTGTGTCTGCCTATGGGCACTTCACATTCAATGCTTGTTTACTTGCTGACATCAGATATAATCTTTTAATGTCATATTTAAAAGTTGTACTATATTGCTATGCTACATAGCTATTCCTGTTAAGAGAACCAGAGGTAAAAGACCAACTTATACAAATTCTGAGGAATTCACACAGTAAGATTTGGTTATTATGTAATTGCTTAAAATAATTACTAGTAATATTGGCACTAAAAGGAGTAATTAAATACTTACTGGGTTATCTCATAACTATTCCATGTTTAACTTCTGAATTAATAAGAAAACAATGTTTCATTCACCAGCATACATTTCTAATAACTTTGGAACTTAGTAGTCAAATTTATCGGAATCGGAGGTAAAAAATCTTGGAAATCATTATATCCCTATGAATCTCCCACAAGTAACAGAGGGAGACTCTGTAGATACTCTTCTTCTGCCAGCTGAAAGGCTCCATTTTACTAAATATTTGCTGTCAGAGAATGTGCTTAGAAAAAAACATCTGCCTCCCCCCAGTAGTTTCCTAAATACTGGAAAAATTTCAGAAGAGTTCACATAACCCCAGAACTGAGTCCAAAGAAAACCAGGCATTATAAGTTTTTGTACTCAGTGATCTGATTTATTTAATTGTCCTAGGTCCACTGAAAGCTTCTTGAAAAGAATTCCTCTGCAGAAAAGGGACAGGTCATTCTTCTAATATGACTGCAACTTCCTGGTGTGTAATGCAGCAGATTAGTATTTTTATCAGCTAAACTAATTTCTGATTGCAGATGGCCAAAAAACTGGGACACGGCAAAATTAGCAGCAGTATTAATAAATGAGATGGAAAGTGTGCTTTTCTATCTTTGTATGTTGTGCCGAACATCATCTGAGCTGACAGTCCATGCTCCTCAGCTCCAGGATTTCCTTTCAGTGAAGGAAATCATGTCATCTTTTAAAGGTTATGACTAGGAAGCACAGTGGTTGTTGGGATCTAGCATCTCTGGGAGTGGGACTATGAAACATTAAGCTGGTTCTCCACCACACTGGTCTTAGTTTCAGGACCCCAGTGCCCCATTTGCAAGGATGAGAGTGTAAAAATAAGTGAAGTCTAGGTGGGAAATGGCCAGGCTGCGCATGCGTACTTGCAGAGTGTTGGAGTGTCAGTACAAAGTGGTGTGCTTTTGAAAGGTATCAGGCTTAACTGTTACAAGCTTAGAAAGGTCAAAATGTATATTATCTCTATGGATTTATTGTCTTCAAATCACTAGCCGACTGCCACAAACCTGTTGCCACGGAATCTCCCTGGTGTTTATAGTCATACTGGATATCTTTAGTGTACATGTTGATATGTACACATACAGTCTGGAGGGAGGGTGGTTTTCTGAGTAGTAAGAAAGATATATAAAATGGCAAAAATCATTCTATGCGGAATGTGCTGTGAAGCACTCATGAACATGTGAGTACATAGATATGTGTAATAGTTATGTAGAAACGTACATTTAACAGATGTGAAGCTTCACAAGACCTAGTTTTGGGAAAAACCTTCAGATACATAGAATCATAGAGCTGTAGAATGGTTTGGGTTGGAAGGGACCTTAAAGATCATTTAGTTCCAGCCCTCTTGCCATAGGTAGGGACACCTCCCATTGGATCAGGCTGCCTAAGGCCCCATCCAACCCTTGAACACTTCCAGGGATGGGGCATCTACTGTGCAACCCTGTGCAACCCGTTCCATTGCCTCACCACCGTGATTGTAAAGAATCACCTCCTTATGTCTAATCTAAACCTTCCCCCTTCCTATTTAAAGCCATTACTCCTCATCCTCTTAATACATGCTCATGTAAGTTTTCTTGTAGGGCCTCTTCAGGTACTGGAAGCAAGTTTGCAGATGACACCAAGCTGGGAGGAAGTGTGGATCTGCTGGAGGGTCGGGAGGCTCTGCAAAGGGACCTGAACAGGCTGGACTGCTGGGCTGAGACCAACGGCATGAGGTTTAACAAAGCCAAATGCCGGGTCCTGCACTTGGGGCACAACAACCCTAAGCAGAGGTACAAACTAGGAGAAGCCTGGCTGGAAAGCTGCCAGGAGGAGAAGGACCTGGGGGTGCTGGTTGAGAGAGAGCATGAGCTGAACATGAGCCAGCAGTGTGCCCAGGTGGCCAAAAAGGCCAATGGCATCTTGGCTTGTATCAGGAACGGCGTGACCAGCAGGTCCAGGGAGGTTATTCTCCCTCTGTACTCGGCACTGGTGAGACTGCACCTCGAGTACTGTGTTCAGTTCTGGGCCCCTCACCACAAGAGGGATGTTGTGGCTCTGGAGCGAGTCCAGAGAAGAGCAACAAAGCTGGTGAAGGGGCTGGAGAACATGCCTTATGAGGAGCGGCTGAGAGAGCTGGGGCTGTTTAGCCTGGAGAAGAGGAGGCTGAGGGGAGACCTTATTACTCTCTACAACTACCTGAAGGGAGGTTGTGGAGAGGAGGGTGCTGGCCTCTTCTCCCAAGTGACAGGAGACAGGATGAGAGGGAATGGCCTCAAGCTCCGCCAGGGGAGATTTAGGCTTGAGATTAGGAAGAAATTCTTCATGGAGAGGGTGGTTAGGCATTGGAACGGTCTGCCAAGGGAGGTGGTTGAGTCACCGTCCCTGGAGGTGTTTAAGGTTAGGGTGGATGAGGTACTTAGGAACATGATTTAGGGATTGGTGGGAATGGTTGGACTCGATGATCCAGTGGGTCTCTTCCAACCTGGTTATTCTGTGATTCTGGAAGGCTGCTCGCTATAAGTTCTCCTGGGAGCTTTCTCTTTTCCAGGCTGAACAGCCCCAACTCTTTCAACATGTCCGCATAGCAGAGGTGCTCCACCCTCCGATCATCTTTGTAGCCCTCCTCTGAACCGGTTCCAACAGTTCCAGATCTTTCTTGTCCTGGAAATTCCAGAACTGGACACAGCACTCCAGGCAGGGTCTCACAAGAGTAGAGAGAGGCAGAATCACCTCCCTCACTTTGCTGGCTGTGCTGCTTTTGATGCAGCCCAAGATATGGTTGACCTTCTGGGCTGCAAGTGCATGTTGTCGGCTCATGTTGAGCTCCTCATCAGTCAGCACCCTCAAATCCTTCTCTGTAGGGCTGCTCTCAATCATGTTGTCTCCTATCCTGCATTGAAACCATGGATTGCCCTGACCTGGTGTAGGACCTTACACTTGGCCTTTTTGAACCTCATGAAGTTCCCACAGGCCCTCTTCTTCAGCCTGCCCAGGCCCTTCTGGATGATGTCATATCCTTCCAGTGTTGCAACTGCATCACTCAGCTTGGTGTCATCAGCAGACTTGCTGAGGGTGCACTTGATCTTGCTGTCTGTATCCCTAGTGAAGATATTAACCAGCACTGGCCCCAGTACAGACCCCTGAAGGACACCACTTGTCATAGACCTGGACATTAGCTTTTGACCATTACTTTCTGAATGTGAACGTCAAACCAATTTCATATTCACTGAACAGTCTGCCCATCAAATCCAAATGTCTCCAATTTAGAGAGAAGGATGTTGTGGGGGATTGTGTTAGAGACTTTACGGAAGTCCAGATAGATCACATCCATTGCATACATTGTTCAGTGGTCTGCAGAATACTTTATAAAGGATTTGTTTTGCTGTAGGATGTGTGGATATATCACTTCAGAAGGCAGAGTGTATACTCTCACAATTACTTGCTTTTCTTTGTGGTTTCAAAGACTTATGTTGTGGTCCTAGGAGGGTATTATAAAGAGTTTCTGTGTTTGAATTCATGGAGAGTGATTTCTTTCATCATCTGAACATTTTCCCTGTTTGCTTGTGATGTATGATACCCTACTATAATAAATTGGCATTATAATAGCTGAGCATGGAATTATGGCATTCTTCAGAGCACTACTTCACCGCTTAAGTTAGTGAGTTGATTTTTTTATGTAATCACTTGCCATTCTACGGGAACCTGAACTTGAGAACATATCTTCAGTAATTTTCTTAGCTGCCACTGGGCAGACAGAAGGTAAGAATGTTAAAAAGACTTGGTAATGGCTAAGCTGCAGTTAGAAGTTTCATGTACTATTCCCTGGCACCTATGTTTTCTAATTATTCTTAAATTAAGGTTAGCATTATAGGACATAAACATATTTTCAGTGTAGTCAACACTGTCTTGAGTCTGTACATTAAGGTGCAAATGCAGGTCCCTGGATTGATCTGGAGGGAAACACGGGAAGCTGTTCCAGATTTCAGTTTGCATCTCCACAGCCATTAGAGCAACATCGTTATTGCTAATAGAGGGATCAGTTGCAGGAAAAATGAGTGTCTAGTGAAAGCCTGCCACTTGGAATAGCTGGGATTTCAATTAATGGGCCTACTTCCTTTTGATGTTAGTAGTGGTTCTTCTGCCAGCAGGTGGAGATGATTTTTCTTCCATTCAGGCACAGGTGTCACTTTGGCTTGCTGAGCTGATTAATATTCCTAAACAAAAGCTTCAGTGTTTACTGTTCTAGAAGGAGGCTTGTCAAATCCAATCAGTCATTATATTTATGTGGCAAATTCTGTTTGGGATACATTGTAATCAGCCTGTGCATGAATATTTTTATGAAACAATAGAAACCTGACGCTGTTTGGGGCCCTCTGCAATGAACAGAACTGCTAAAAGAATGTTTGCAAAAGGAAGATAAGCATTGTTACATTTTTAATAAGTATTTTCTGCTTCAATAATGGAAATTCTTTTTTTCTTGTTAATAATCTTTGTCAGAGGACGTACTTATTGACTTTTGCTTATGATCAAATTGTGTGCTAACTGCTTTGGTAAAATGCCAATTTGCCTTGTGACAATTTAGTTTTTTGCATATAGGCAGAGGGACTGGGCCCCTTCTATTGTTCTTGTCTGTCACAAGGGTGAATGAAGTTCCTTTCCTTGCTTTGCTTTTAATACTTGTGTGTTACTACTTTATGCTTTTAAAGTGGTAAATAAGAAATAAGGGATGTGCAAGATAAGTGAAGTTTGTGGTGGTGGTTCTTTTTTTTTTGAGCAGCTTGTTATCATGTAGGGCTAGTTTTATTCTACTGTTTTGAATTTGTTGGCTATTTCAAGTGATATGCAGAGTAGTGTTACCACATCTTGTTTAGGAAAAAAAAACCCCAACATTGTTAAGTCCTGCATAGCAAGAGAAACTCTGATAGTCCATTGTTTCAAGTGCTGTCAACTCTGCTACTTTATATTATGTTGGGAAGATTTTAGCTAGCAAGCTTTTGCATAGTTAGGAATTGTCTTGACAATGATTGAAACTTCCAAAAATCTTATTTCATTTGCTGACTACACTGGTTACTTAGTAAAGCATAAACTTTCTGTTATTTCCTGTAATTTAATGTAGTGCTATAGCAAAGGTTTTATATCTTTTTAGGGGAACTTCCTCAAACGTAGTCTGAAAAATCACTCTAAAGGCAACAATGCTATTAAGGACTGCAATGGGGAGTGTACATGAAAGAGAATTCCTGTTCTTTAGGGTGAGCTGATGCTTATAACAGTAAAATACAATTTACTTCATGCATTAGGAAGGATTGCCTAGCAATTTACTGACAGAAGGCAATTGTTTTTCTTTTAAAATTTCATTTTTATTAAATTCTTTACATGTAGATCACCAAAAAACCACCAACAAATCAAACCCTTAAATCTTAGACTAGAGGAACAATAAATAAATATGTGAAAGGTAACTAGGAATATTTTGGAAATGGCTCTAGGCTTTAAATATAGCTCTGTGAGGAACTACAGTTTAAAAAGTCTTAAGGTTCTTATTTATTTGATGTAGTAGTGACAGATATGAGGAGACTAAGTATAAATTCTTTTGTGTGTATACATAACCTCTGAAGCCCAAGTTTGCCAATTTTTCAGGGAATGTTTGACCTTAATGTGTATTATTGATTGGATTTTCAATCCAGAAGTGCTATTTAATTATTAATGTCTCTCTCCTTGATTCTCCCAATTTCTAATGTGTGCTTGAATGCAACAACACTTTCCTTCCTTCCACTGACTCTGAAATCCCTGAAACGCTGACCCTTATGCCTTCAACTGACTAAGAAGGTGTTAACTTGGAACTGTAGTGTAACTTATAGAAGAGCTGGGTTGCTGTTTAGTCTATTAATATCTTAATACCATTAAGCTTGTGCTAATGGCTTCGGTTCCTTAAACACTTCTAATGGAATGATTCAAGCTATTGATTTTTCAGCTGACTTTGTTGTATGCCTTAAGGTACAAACAAAGTCAGGGGTGTCAACTTTTTTCTATGGATTTACTCCAGTGTTAGTTTATATACAGTTCAGATTAAGTATTTCAGGTCAAAGGAACCCCCAAATGGGTTTTACTGAGAAGGGAATTTAATTAATGGATATTCTCATTCTGTACATCCATTTTGTCTTCTATGCACAGAGTATCTTTTAATGACTCTCCAGGATATATGCGTGCAAGATTTGTATCTTTCATCTTTCTGATCAGAAAATGTATGCTGCATGAAATTAACTTCATGTCATGCACAATTTAGAATCATAGAATGTTTTGGGTTGGAAGGGACCTCAAAGATCATCTAATTCCAACCCCCCTTTGTCAAAAAAATTGCACAGGATTTGGTGCCAGTCTTCCCTGTGGGCACTCCTGAAGCCATGCTTTGCTAACATCAGTATTTTAATTTTCTTTAAATTTAATATACACAGAAAATACCTTAGCAGTTGAGAACGTGATTAACGATTAAATAATTTTGAAATCTTCTAGATCAGAAATATCTTGGACTGAAATCCTTCCTAATGCAATTAGGAAATGCTTCAAGCTTGCCATGTGTTTACTTCCCTTCGTAACTTTAAGGTTTCTCCCTAGAAACTATTTGCTTTCTTCATATGGGAAGGGTCAGGCAGTATTTCCTTTAATACATACAAACAAAGAAGCTTGACCATCTGCTTTAGTTCTTAAAGTCCTCTAATTTTTAAAATAAAACCTTAGGTAAGCCTAGTATTCACATCCATCACTGCAGGTATTTTAAATGTTTAGTTCTCAACACCTGGATCATTTCTTCCCAGCATAACTATCATGTTAGTTGTCAGCCCTGTTCCAATCAAAGATGAACTGTTGCAATGAAGACAGTTTGATGTATACTGACTACTAGAATTTCCTACTAGAAGTTACTTATTTCAATTTATTTTCCATTTTTTTGGACCTGGAAGTCTTCTAGACAAATATTTTCTTTTCATAGTTGCATAGTGCTCTTGCAGTCCTACTGACTTAGGCACTAAACTAGGAGTCAGCATAAGTGAGACTCATCTAATCTGCTCCACTGTGTATTTTACTATAATATAAAGTAATTCCACTTTGACACTGTTGTTTTTCCAGACCAGTCAGTAGCCTATTCCTCAATTTTTTGAAAGGTGTGGCTCAAGCAGTCACTAAGGTTTTATGAATACTGAAAAGCCTAGGTGGCTTATTCTGTATATACCAGATTATTATGAACATGTAATGTTTTCCTTTCTCAGTCATGCAAGAATAACAAAATTAATGTGCATGCAGAACATACTTAAAATTCATTATGACAGTGGAATTGATGAGTTTAACTTGTCCCTATGTGCCACATATGATGGAGAGAGCAAATGTTAGTCATTCACCTTGGGGAAAATGCATTTATTCCCTTACAGAGAAATCCAAGGTTAACTTTGAAATGTTTTTATGAAATAACATCTTGAGAGAGATTGCCAGTGCAACTTCTCTACATCGTTATTTACTTGTGCAGCTGAGAGGAAGAAGGAAAGAAAATTATCCACATACAAATGTATTTGTATGACACAATGGATAAAAACACATACTAGGAGCTTGCTTTCTTCCAGATACACCTACTGAATCAAGTCAGTAGTTTTACTGTGATATCTTCCAGAATTTTGCCTGAGGCTTTTAGGTCAGTCACAACTGAAGAGGAAGAAACCCAGCTCACACTAAATCCACCAACTTGCCCAAGAGTCTGTCCCCTCCCTTCTTTGACTTGATGCAGGCCAGAATATATTTTAAAATGTTTACTTAGCATGGAGATGAATTTCTGAATTCCTTGCAAAAAACTGCTGAATGTTACCCTAAATGGTTGAATTTTGCTCGAATGCTTAGAAGGTGGGAAAGATCATGGAAATGACAAAACCTCATTCCTTGTCTGGAAAAAAAAAAAAGAAACCCCAAGAAGGTATAGGGTATACTTAACTGCTTCAAATTCATTCTAATATAGCTTTGGTTAGCAGTTTGGGTGACTTTGGGTCCCACTAACATTTGACTTGTTTGTTTAGCTTGAGTAATCTTGTGTGATAACTTAAAAACTATGTTAAATCATGGCTTTAGAGGAACCCTTCTGAAACATCAACGGTCTTTATTCTGCAGAATGAAAGGGAGCAGAATTGTGCCCAAAGTGGATAATTTAAAAAGAGCTTTCACAGATCTAGTGTGAGCTCAGCTTATCCCTCTTCCTACTCAGAGATGCGTTTGCTCACAATAGAAAAGGAATAGCTATGTGTTGTGTTAACTTACTTTGTTTTAAACCTTAAACAGCACTCTGTTCTTTCACTTCCATTCCTCTTAAATGAGCATTATGGACAGTGAGAGAAAGAATTAGCTGGCTGAAAGTTTGTGTCAAGAATCCCTGTGAAGAGAGAAGTTCAGCTCAACCCAATGTGCAAGCACCTAGATTTCTCCATAAAAACACCTGCTTCTCTCTGCAAACTGGAGAGGAGACTCAATATTGATAACCCACATGTAAATGCCTACTGTGAAAGGAGCTTAAGATGTGTGTAGGTATCTACTTTATAAGTGCTTACAGTTAGATGAGATGAACCTTACTTTAAAGGTTTGTCTATCTTAATCTCTTGAAATCAGTAGAGCTAATTACATGAAGGAGGTTGGCTAGTTTTAAGCTATGTCTTCTAGCAAGTAAATGAGGCTTGTTTTTTCTTCTCTTTATGAGCTGACCAATATTTTGTTGTCTATCTTAGAAGTTAGCTCTTATTATGAGATGCTGTAGCCTTTTCAGATTGGCTTGACCAGCCATATATGAGCTGTATTGTTGAAATAAATACAGTCCCGAGATGTTTATCTCAGTATTTTATATCAATATTGTTGTCTGCCGTAGACTGGCAGTATGTATAAATACATTGAAATAATGGCTCTGTGATCTAGCTGCATCTATAGTGTTTTCCTATTTCCTTGGTAATTAACTATCTCTATTATATTGAGCCTTTTACATGGGATACTAAGGCTCGTTATACAGACCCCTCTTAAATTTTAGCCTTAAGACATGTCATGCACAGCTGTAGTAGTTCTGCAGAATGTGGACCAGAAAATAATACGTAAGACAGGATACTGGTAAGCAAACAAAATATTTCTGTGCAGATTGGAGATATTAATTTATATTATAGAACTACTTCAGGAAATGATTTCTGTTGTCTTTTGGGAATTTTGAGTGACAAGCTGAGTGCTAAAAAACAATTTATAATAATGCTTCAGTTCTAGCTTTTCCTTCAGGCTGCTGGTTCCGCTGAGTACTGGGAATATTAAATTGGGTTCATTATTTTGTGCAGATCTCTATGATGGGTGCTGAAATGATACACAGAGCAAGTGGCACAAATTCTCACTTCCTTCTCTCCCTATCCCCCTTCTTTAGTCTTGAATCCTAAAACTGTCTTGGTGATATTTGGCAGATGAATATAAGAATAGATGCATACAGCTCCATGGTGGGTGTTATTCCTTGAAAACTGAAGAGCTTTCAGGTAAGGTGTTACAGCAACAGTTTGACAACTCCCAGCTTGGTGCAAGAGGTGAGGTGGTGGTGGATTAGCTGGAGTATTTCTGTAGTGTCAGGGTCAACTCAGCATGTTCTGTTACAAGCTTGCAGTTAGGTTACAGCTGAGCTTCAAAACCTCCAAAAGATCTTAATGTACTAAAGAACTAGTCATGAACAGGAGGAATTTGTTGTGTTTTATCTGTATTTTGGAAGTTACTAGGAATAGGAGGGCTTTCGGGGACAGAGGGCAAGGGGTATCGTGTCCTGCTGGGTTGCCACGGTGTGGGCTTGTGATTTGTAGCTTGGAGCTGACGTGCACTTACCCTTACCAAGGGGACGGTTTCTGCTGGTGAAGGGTGGCTGTATGAAGTTCCCATGTTGTCCCTTCTCTGATAGTGTGGGAAAAGTGGAAATGCAAAGCATAAGGGAATTGGGACCCTTGACTTCAGTGGGAGGCAGATGTTGGCTGTTATGGGTATGCTGGGTGCAATTTGGGTGGCTGCCATCATCTGTTTATACAACAGAAAAAGGGAGTCACATGCTTTGAAAACAACTTAATTAGACTTGAGTCTCTAGGGCTGCTGATCTGATTCCTTCCTCAAAAACGAAACGATTTATTTATTCCATTAAAAATGATAGCAGGAGAAGGAATTAAAATGGAAGGAAGAACAACACATTTAAATGATGCCACTTAGAAGGAATTTGTAATGTAAAGATCATAGAGGTGGGGTTTTTTTTAGGCTTTATTTTAAGTCCAAAATGGTATAAGAAGGTTGAAGTATCCACTGTTTTGCAGGTAACTGGAACCTCTCTTAAGGTTGTTGTACTATTCATCTCTTACTTGCTGGAGATCTAAAAAGGTAGCTATGCAAGCCAATACCTCATGCTAGCATTTGGATGTTCACGTTGTTTTCAATGAGCATAAAACCCCACAAAACAAAGACGAACTAGAAGCAGCTGATATGCTGTAATTAACATAATTAAAAATCTTTAAATAGGCTCCAGCTCTCTTGTGATCAAATGAAATATAAATTTTAGTCTATGTTGTTAAGAACACAGTATGCTGGGTGTAAATCAGTCTGCCTTTTTAATTATCAGGATTTTATATAAGTCATCTTGATGGTTGTAAATTGAAGGCTTAACTGGGTCGAGCCTTGTTCTTGTTGTTCAGAAATTGCACCCTAAGTGACTGCTCCCAGAGAATTTAGGCTTTGCCCATGGCTTGCAGTGCAGTGATGATGGGACACATGGGCTGGTTGTGTAGCTGTGATATATAAGGAGAGCAGCTGTGCTGTGTGATGTACGTGTGCCTGGACCAACCAGACCTCCTCCTCAGCAAGGTCCTAACGGGGACCATCCCTGCCTCTGGAGACCCAGCCTTGCCCAGTGTAATGCCAGCAGACCAGCCTGTTCACAGCTAGTTTGGTCTTCTCTTGTGCTGGGTTTTAAATACTACTTTAAAATCGATGCAATCCAAGAAAGTTGTTACCAGTAGTTACAGTGCTAACTTGCTATTTAGAAAATCTGGGTTTAATTAAATTCTGTAGGTGTGTATATATATTTCTTAAACTGCAAATAAAACAATCTAATGAGCTGGACTGAGTAATGACAAGATGAATATAAATAGGGTTTTGGAATAGCATAACATTATGCATAGTTGCCAAGTGGTTGTCACAAATTGTTACCTGCCTTGACAATGTTAGACTACAGCTTTTGATGTGTTTATGACAGAAGAGAGACTGAAGGTCATGCAGGTCTCACCTCAGTGCCTTTTTATTAAATATTTATCTTTCATGGTTTTTATTTCCTTGCAGATCCCTTTTATAGTTTTCCTGTCAGGTTAATTTTGTTCAGTATATTTATTTAATTCTAGAATGGCTGTGTATAAAATGGGAAGATTGAAAGTGGAAAAAAAGAAAAGCAAGAGAGCAAACACACAAAGAGAAACAAGATTCTTGCACGTTGTAGATCTTCAAGTTAGATGGACACATATTTGAGGCACTGGACTAATTAAATCTGATTGGTTCCATCCACTGAACTGTGCCTGTATACTAACAGTTAATGTTAAACTGTTGCTGCTTGTTATACAGTGTAAACTAATTAGGGGAGGTTAAACTATGGGGGAAACAAACTATGATATGTTAACTTATAAAGGAGTTTTTTCTTGTCGAAACATTCACTTAATATTTAATAAGAATAATTAGTTTATGGACATCACAGAGTGAATTAATCTAAATTAATTTTAAGACTCCTCTATGAGCTTTTTATATGTGCCCACAGCACAGCTCATAATCCAGAGGTTGCTGCCAAAATTCAAATCTATAAGTTTTGCAAGCATTGCAGCCTTTGACACATTCTTTTTTTTTTCTGGGGGTGTTTGTATGGAGGAATGACACAACTTCTTCAGTACAGAATTAATCCAGTTTGTGGTGTTTTAAGTGTTATATGCATCAATAAAAAAGAAAGTGGTGAAGTTTGCTGATGTGAAATTAAGGCCATCCAAGGAATTGGAAACCAGCCCCATAAAATACAAATAGTCAGTCAGTTTTTCAGGGGTGCGTGTGCCATCATAGCTTTATTTAAGTTCAGCAATTTTGTTGATTAGGTCAGATTATTAAATTCTGTCCCTTTTATTTGTTTCCCAATTGAGGCTTCCTGCCCCACTAGTTTGAAATAAGAGGAAAGAAGTATGTTTGTGCACTAGCTGGGCATCTGTACTTTATTGTGCCACCAGATTTTTTTTTTTTTTTTGTTATTGGCTTGTTCCTAGAAAATACAGCAAGCTACTGCTTTAGGAATCACAATGGTTAGGAATGAACTCTGTTGTTTAAAATCTACTTGTAATAAGGAACAGTTGTTGAATTTCTTGGTTTGATGGGACTAAAGAAACAAACTCTTTCTGAGCTCTGTGTGGAAGGAGGTGATAGTAAAAGATTTTTAGTCCAGAAACAGGTTACAATCTTTGCATGGGACATTAAGGAAGACTAGCTAGTCTTCACCTACGTAGCCATATGTGACAATTAATTGTTCCTGAATGTGATAGGGGCTTCTGAGAGGATTGTAACACAAATAAGCAATATGTGTTAAGACAGTAATTGCAGACAGTTGGGGTTTTCCAATGAAAATTTTGGTGAATTGCCAAATATTGGTAGAAATTTGAAGGCAACAAACTATCTCTGGGAAGACTCACAGACAGTCAACAAACTACCTCTCTATTAAGGTTGGCAACTGCACTGATTTTCCAAGGGCTGCTTATCACAGTGGTTTACCTTGTGCCAGCCATAAAACTTGTTACTGAAATGAAAGATCTTATGAAGATTTATCATGAGATTTGCAATAATTCTATTGAATTTCTCACCTCAGACAGACAATGACTGATGTAGTGACCTCGTCTCAGGGGATTTTCTGTAGATTAACGTCTTATGCAATTTTTCTCCTTCTTTTGTCCTTCATTCTACCTTTAAGTCCCGCAAGCTGTCAGTGCATAGAGATATTCGTAGATGATACGCCCTGGAGATTTTTATCCCAGCAACACCCGAAAAACAAGTATAAATTCTGAGTTGCAAATTGACACAAAATATAATTAATGCCTTGTAGACAAAGTTAAAAAAAATAAAAATAAGTTGTGGTTCATGTAGAGTTTTCTTTTGTTTGCTTTTCTCTTGTCTGCTATGTGTTGGTACTCGCCTCATGGCTATGGTCATAGGTGGCATGGTTGGGCAGTGCTAGTTTGAAGCCCTTGCCACTTACAGCCACTGACTTAATTAAACAAACAACCCACATTCACCTGCATGAAGGTATAAATTCTCTAGGAAAATGGGTTTTATTTTTATGCTACAGACTTGGCAAAGTGAAAAAAATCAAAACTTTCCAATTAGTAGAATGGGCTTGGGAAGGAAGTGGCTTCTCTAAGGAAATCATTCAAAACCTGGGAGATGTTAGTGGTTTTATGATATTGATTGTTAATAGAGTTAAGGGGAAAAATATGACTATGTATTTGGTTTTTAAGGGAAGTTCAGATTGTTTGAAAAATGATGCCATTATTGGCACTACCCTTCTGGCAGCTAGGACTGCACAAAATAAAAGCTGGGTTCTAATCATGCTTATAACAAAAAAATTGTTCCCATTTAGTGCCTGCCAATTTTTGGCATTTCTGGAGTGAAAATCAGTTAGATCTCTACATGCTGTGATATCTAGGTTAGTACCTAAAACCCCAGGCTCTTAGTTTAACAAGAGAGAGGACTTAACAAAGACCATTTTCTTTGAATCCTGAATTTCCCTTGTACATGGCCTTGTTAGTCTGGTCTTGCAATTAAAGGGTCACTGTCATCTCTAATGGCAGATGTACAGACAAAGAATGAGAGACTGATAGTTTAGTTTGTGGTTTTAAAGCAGTCTGAATCTCTTTTTATAGAGTAAGATTGCATATAAATATGAAAAGCATTTTGTGTAGCTGGGATGTTATACAACAAAAAACCTAACAAATGCTTCCTGGTGTATGGAATATATTAATATTTTACTTACGGTTATTCAAATCAGTTATCTTGATTTCATTAAGCAGTCAGCAATTACAGAAAAAGTGGAATTCCAGATTAAATATATGTGAAGTGATTTGAATTGTAAAATGGAAGAAGAGAGAAATTCAAGGGTGGTGTGAAGTTTTGAAGGTGTTTGTATTTTATTATAATTTCAAAAATCATTAAGCAAGCATCTTGAGATTATTGTGGAAACTGTTCTGCACAGTAGCCGCTAATGACAAAGTGCTTCTCTGAAAGACAGTGCCAGTAAGAATTAACTAGAACATTAATTATAAGCCATATTAAAATTAGACAGAATAGGGTTTTTGTAACATCTGTCCCATCAGTCAGAATTTCCTGTTAGGGATCTTAATGTTATTGTGATATTGCATAACCTAAACTCTGTATGGTCCTACCACAATGTTATGGAAAACCTGGAAGTGATCTGGAGTTTAAAATGTGGTGGGTTTTTTTTTCCCCTCTGAGCTAACAAAAAAAGAGAAAAAAGCTTGAACACTTTCAGAATTCAGTTTTGTAAAGTGCAAATTGACTAGTAGAGAGGGTGGCCCAGGAAACAGGTGAGTTCATCAGGATTTAACTATATAAGAAGTGTTCTCCTGAGAAATGTGAAATGTGGTGAATATCACAGCACAGGTAATCCAGAAGAAGTGAATTCTAACACAGGCAGAGGTTGTTTGAATATAAAAAAGACCTTGGCTGAACTCAGCATGCCATATTTACATGTGTTAGAGGTTCAGTCTTGAACCTGCAGGTAAGAGTCTGCAGTTGTTGCAAGTTCCATGAGATCAAGTTATGTTGTGTGGGTCTCGGGCGTCAGCAAAGTTGCCCAAGCTCGCTCTGCCTGGAGGTGACTTCTGGAAGTTTTCTCCTGTGGAAGAGCTGCTTTTTCTTTATGACCTCTGACTCCCTCTCTCTCTCTGTTCATGTTTTGTAGGAAGTACTTGACCTGTTTGGTCTTCCATTGCCTAAGCCGGCTATGCTATTGGCATGTTGTCTGTACTGTCCCAGTATTTCCACTTTCAAATGTGGAAATTAGGTTGTCCAGGGCTTTTTCTGGTGTGCAAGCTTAGAGTAAAAATGTTTGCATTGTGCTTAACAGCTGTGAAAGGGTGATGGTGTTCTAGAATTAATCAACACAATTATTTCAGTGTACTGTATTGGTAGACTGGGTTTTGAATGATGTCTGTCTTTTCATTTCTACTATTTTGTGTTGAGAATCCCTTCCTGTCACATCTACACATTGAATTCAGGCAAGGCAGACAAGAGACCAAATTGTGTTGGCATTGTCAGGCAGAGGATGAGACCTGCTTGTGTGTTATTTAAAACAAATTATGCGTATATGTGTACACATATTTTAGTATTAATTGATGAAAACTGTTATATTGGCTGGAGTGGCAGGTTTATGAATGAGGACTGTTCTTTAATTTGACTAGCATTGCTAGGTAGGATGGAGGGGTGAGGAGTGGCTCCTGCACAGCTTTTTGATGGCATCAGTTGGGACTCTTCTGGAAGTGGCCCACCCTGGTGGGCAAATGGGTCTGTGATGCGACAGTCTCTCCCTGATGCAGCTTTTGAATAGAGAGCATCAAGGCTGTTCTTTCTGCCTAGGGCTTCAGATAGTCAGGATTCAAACCCTGAAGACTGCAGCTATTCTCAGTGGGAGATTTGTCAGCTGCAGTCTAGCTTCAACTCTTACTATACCAGAAGTAAGCTCTGAGTCTCAGGAAAAGATCCTGCAAGTAGAGGAGGCATCTTCCTGGTCTTAGGGGGCAGAATTGGAATGGTAATTTGTAAAAAATCTACATTGAATGGGAAGTGCAGCATGCCACTCCTACTGCATGTGCGCACCTTGTTTGCCATGTGGAACAATGCTTTGTTTTAAACGCTTCCTGAATTTGGTCAGAATAATCTTTTTTAAATAATGACGATTAAAAGAAGTAGGACTAGAAAAACTGTTGCACTGCAGCACCAGTTTTTCCTTGGACTAAGTACTGCTTTGCTTCATGGGAGTAGCTGCCAACAGCTGTAGTGCTAAACATTTTAGTGATTCTTCATTCAAATTTATTTGACTTTTATATTCAGTGAAAAGTACCCATTTCAACGTTACAATTCATCTGTCAGTCTGGGGTGAAAACAAATCTCATAAATCAAGCATTTCCTGTAGTTTTACCAAATGTGTTATACAGTGTCAAGGTCTTCAGTTAATTTTGTAAGTATAAGCAGTTTTTACAGTACAAACAGTTAAGCTGTGAACCATGTATAGCAGCTACTGCCACCAACCCCACTGCATGGAGGGAAGACAGATGCAGCTTAGTTGAGAAAGCTGCTGAATGTTTGGAAGAAGTTTAACCTGTAAGTTTCTGGGATTTGGGGTTTCATTTCTTCCTGTAGGTCATACTAACAAACTGCAGGTTTTGACTTAGAGAAATAAGGAAAGATTTTTATGAAAAAAGCTTTCTGCAGGCAGTAGCACAGAGGCCCAGAACAATTGTTTAAAACAATGATGACTCGTATGAAAGATGATACCTTTATCTCGTGGTTGTTAGTTACAGGAGAGTGCATATTAGAGTTTGCCAGTGCTAGGAAGACTTATTTAATTTGTATTCAACCAGAAATCAATTTCACAGATTCGGATTGCATAATAAAGTGCTAATTCAGCGTTATTCATCAAAAATGTGTATGGTACCATTTATTTGGGCCTCTCTTTGAATTTACTGAGAAATTAGACACACCTCTTGAGGACAAATTAAAAATAAGGTTGAAAAGACTGTGTGGTTCATTTTATGTAATTGGAATTCATTTAAGGCTCCTCATTTGTGCAGGCAGGTCTGGTAGAAATGTACGTTCTTTGCAGGGCATTGCAACTCAGAATAGTGCCTGTTAAATCATTGAGATTTCTGCTTCTTACAAATGAACATGCTTGGGTTTTCAACAGTGAACTGTGGTTCTCTATGTGCAGGTTTTTCTGCTGCATGGTCTTCGTACTCTGCTCAAATTTCCTTTTCAAGTTTTTCACTTATATTGAATTTCATTCTTTAAGAATTTTTTTTTCAAGGCTATCGGAGCTGCTTATTTGCTAGAGTTGAAAGAGAATCTGCAGTGTTAAAAATACAAATATATACACTTGAAATGAAGCATTAAATGCTACATAAAACAAAATAATATTGGAAATTGAAGCTTGGTGAAGGCTAGAGGAATAACGCTTTAAGAAACAGTACAGTTCCACCATTTATGGAGAATTTGGTTAACAGCAAAGAAAAACTCCGCTTATGAAGGTGATAGCAGTAGCAGTTTTAATAGAAGAGTGTGTTAAAGCACTTGCTTTCAAATGGTTGATCAGTAGCTTCCACAGGAAACTCAAAATATATGTAAATAAAGTTAAATTGAAGAGGTTTATTGGATGATTAGGATCTACATGGTGTGTTCTATGCTTCTCTGCTGTCAGTCAGCATGGGCAGAGGTCAGATTATTAACTACAGGCACTTAAACTTCCCTTGCAGTCTGTGTCTATCTCTGGTGGGAAAGTGACTTTGAGACTATTCATTCCTATGCTGTACCTGAAGAAGCAGAGAGAGGTTATTCTGCATTTGGTGTAGTAAACTTGAGATGGCTGGATGATAAATGGGCTCCATGATTGAAAAAGTGCTGGTTTAGGACTTTGGTATAAGACTGGTAATGTAATTATGGATCTCCATTTTTTTTTTTCTTCCATTGGAGGTCTGACAAGAAACATGTTCCTTGACTTACTAGTAGAGGGTTGAGTTCTAGTGATTGTCTTGTTGCCTCACAACCATTAGTATAATCCAAAGCATACTGAAAGAATGAAAGTAATCCTTCTGTGTAGTTCGATGAATGCTGAAACAGATTTTAAGATACGTCACTTCTACCACTGACTTTGGGTTTTGTTAATTATTAGCAAGAAATATGTTTAAGTTCTTTGGTGGAAAATCATGATTAGAAAGTTGTGTAAAAATGCAATTTATGAATCAAACCTATAAAACCATCTGCCTTTATTTCTGTGGTGAAGCAGGGTCTTCCAGATTGACATGGCTTAGTTCTGGCGTACTTTGAGGTAAATCAGGTTCTGACTTCTGGAGGTGCTTGGTTGCAACGCTGCCATTCATGCTGATGGGCAATGCCTCTGATAGTTGAATTTAAACTTTTGCAAGTATTTTCCTGAATTAAAAGGTCACAGGAAGTTAAAAGCTGGGACAGAGCTGAGTACTGGCTCATCCAAAGAGTAGCCCTGTTAAGTAAGGGGGTTTTGAGGCACTACTTGAGCACATTAAACTCAAGATGCTATTTGGTCTCCCTTCTGCCTCCTGCACCTATTTGCATTTTCATTTGCCAAGGAGATTGATTATGTTTTAATGATTAATAGGGTGACTGCTTTATGTAATTAGAACATCATACACATGTTTTTCTAGTGTTTTGAAGTGTGTTAAATATTAGGTAGTCATTGATATATTGCTTCTCATACCTATTAAGATGCGTATTTAAATCTTGTACTTGTCCACAGTAATTTGAAAAATAAAGTAAATATATGCCTTTCTTAGAAGTATTATAATACTCCCTCTTAATCTCTGTTGATGTTTGATGCAGTGGTTGTCTTAGTGTAGGTTTTCAATTCAATGCTGGCTAAAAATAGTGCTTAATGTATTACACTTCAAAACAGCTATATCAGCAGTGATCTGAGAGTCTGGCTTTTGAAAATGACTAAGTTGCATAAGTTAACAGCGGTTTTTTGTTTGTTTTGTTTGGGTTTTTATTTCCATTTAGTAGTCCTTCATTATATAAATTACTTCACACCACCAATGAAAATAAATTTGGGGGGGAAAGGAGTCATCAAAGCAAAATATACTTCACTAGTCGCTAAGATGATCCTTGCAAAGGAATTTGACCTTGTTGGTGTTGGGTTACTCCTAGAAGGTTTTAATAGATATTAAATACACCAGCTTGCAGATTGACTGAAGGAACAGTACATAAAAATTAGTACTATTTCTGGCTAACAAAGCTTTCTGGGGATCTGTCAGCAGTAAGGGCAGCTGTGCTTGCTATATCATGTTCAGGTTATTCCAAAGGTGACAGGGCCTGTAGTTCTGAAGAATGGATTTGGATGCGATAGCTGAAGCAGTAATGGTGCCTGTCTGTCATGGAAGTCATTATGCTTTTAACAGGAATGGTGGAAGAGAAGACATAGTCCCAAGAGACCATGGGCTCTCTGGGAGTTGCAAAGTTTGGGAGAGGGATGTGGAGAACAGCTGGTTCTCTAACTGCTTCAGCCATCTCAGAAATAGTTCTGAGTTTTGGCTATATTCTTCTTTACTGAAACTGCCCAAGTGATGTTAGAAACTTAGACGATATGGAATTGTGCCCTATTTTTTAGAGACTCAGTGTCTCTCTGGAACATGTTTAGCTGTTCAGAGGTGTAGAAGGGGAAAGGAACGATGTATGCGTGTGTACAGCTCCAGCTCTTCTGCCTGTTTGAGAGATGTGTTTACTCCTGTTATTATGATGTCTGAATGCCTCACTTGTTTGTTATGTATCTATCCTCACACTATTCCTCCTGAAATAGGAAAATGCTCTTCATTGCCTTTTTTCTGATAGGGAGCAGAGATCTGTGGATATAGATGTCGTATGCCTGAGGATGTCTATAAAAGTGCTGCAAATTGAATCCAAGTCTCTGGGCTCTCGGCTTGATACATTTAATTGCTGTCACATCTCTCCACCTTTGAGCTGTCCTGGGTTGTTGTGAAACCGTAATCATGCTGAAGTGGGCTTGTTTTCTATTACTTTCTAAACCTTCCGCATGTACCTGAGCATTGCTGAAGTACTTACAGTCAAAGAAATGATTCATGCCAAGGTATGCTATCTGATATTCCATTTTTCCCTTAGATGTTTTTGAGAACCTAACCTTGAAGTGCACATTTTGCACTGAGCTGAGAAATTCTCTTTTGTGAATTTACTAGATTTCAACCAACTGCAGAATGTCTCTGACTGATAAAATTCCAATTTTCTGGGATGTAACTTGCATCTTTACTTGCTTTATCTTCCCAGTTGTCAACTTAGGTTTTTTTTTTTTTAAAATTTATTTATACTAAGTCGTAACAGTTTTCTTTGGTTGTTTTTTAGTGAAGATTTTAGCTTGTTACCATCCTGTAAATGGAGAAAGCTTTTGAAAGTGACTCAAATTAATGACTGAGCAACCAGTCTTCTGCTTGGGTGTGTGAACCTACTTTTGTATTATAGAAAGAAATATATTTCCATAGCAACCTATTAAAAGCACAGAATGTTTTTGCTATTTAGGGTTTCTGCTGCTGTTGTTACATCCTTACAGTGGAGATTTTTGACTGCTGTAACTGAGCCATAATAAATACCTGGTGATAGCACAGCAACATTAGTTTGTTTAATTAGGAGTTTGTGCTGCATATATATATACTTGAATAAATGAATTTAAACAGTTACTAATGAAATTAACTCAGGTTTCTGAAATATTAAATTTTAAAATAGCTATCTTTTTTTCCCCCTCGCATTATCCAGCATTTCTTTTGAGTCCTGGCATACCAGAATCATCAAACTTGCAGAGCAGAAGATGATAAACAATTGAAAGGATGTTAATCATCACTTAAATATGTTCAAACAGCTGGATGAGCTGCTCTGCGGTCTCCCAAAGCAGGAATGTGCTTCAGCATTTATTTTCATTAAGAGGTGGATGTGCAGCCACTGTACCTGTGGTAGAATTCCTGAGGATAATGGAGCGAATCTAAATACTGAGCTTCTGCTTTGGTTACATAAAGTGGCAAAATATTCCCATTCAAGGCAGCCCTCATTAGTCTTGTTTTTCATGGTGTTCCAGGTCATTTACCACAGCAGTCATAATGGGTGGGCAGTAATAACTCTGGACTTTTCCATTCAAATGGTATCCTTTGATATGTTGCCAGATTAAATAATGGTGAGCATCAAGATTGCATTTGGCTAGATAGGAAGGGTAACAAAATAGTGCTGCTTTTGAGTGGATTCGTGTTTGTAATCCTTTTGGTTAGAGTTCTGATGCAAGATAAGAAATTTGTTGTTTGTCTGATAGGTCTCTAGTTTCATGCCACTCAGCCTCTCTTTTTATCACTTTTTTGCTGTAAAATTATATTATTATTAAAATCTAGTTTTATGTATTTAAATGTCTGTCATGGATAAACCTGAGAAAATAATTTGATTTCTAAACACCTCTTTTGAGGAATTGTGCGTGTGCTCTGTGTTGTCTCTGACCTGTTACCATACTACCCGATCCTTTGTTCCCTGTCTTACATCTTTTTATGGTATCCCAGATGCAATGTCTCTACTTCGACTGAATTTACATCTCTCTGTATCAATAGAGACATGTAGTAGCGTTTGGTTCACAGGTGGACTTGTTCTTAAAGGTCTTTTCCAACATAAATTATTCTATGATATGGGGGAATAATAAAGAAATGAGAAAAATACTATGTAATTTCAAGGCTCCATTTATTTTAAGATCCACAGTGCACCCTCACCAAGTTTGCAGATGACAAGAGGCTAAGTGGTGCAGTTGCCACACTAGAAGGATGGGATGTCATCCAGAGGGAGCTGGACAAGTTGGATGAGTGGGCCTTTGTGAACCTCATGAGGCTCAACAAGGGCAAGTGCAGGGTCCTACACCTGGGTAAGGGCAATCTGTGATTTCAATAAATGGTATTTATTTGGCTTAAATAATTATTTCTTTGTTCATTCAGATATTTTTGGTAGCAATAACTAAAATACATGAATTTTGCCCCAAAGAGCCTTGCAGTGGACCTCTACTGCAAAACTTAGTAGGCTTGCATAAATTTTTAAGGAGATGTGATCTCTCAGAAAAGACTTGATTGAAGAAGGGTGGCCTCACTTACATATGTTTAAGTAACTGATAAACAAAGAATGTGAGAAGGCAAGGAGTACTGCACTAATCCTGCTATGGTTATGTGGAGGACTTAGTGATTTACTTCAAATTGATAAAACTTAATTTTTTTAATCAAATTTTATATCACTATTTCTTTAATTAAAAATGCTAAGGGAAAGTTCAGAACAGGGGGGTTCACTGAGTGGGAATGACTGCGTTTGGGCAAGTTACTCAGGATGACTAGAACATGCTATTAATCGTGGTTTTGCACATCCCTCTAGATTCATAGGCTGGTATATTTTGAGATCAATACAGAAAATGCTTACTTGTCATTGCTGAACTCAGCTGTAATGTCACACCGCTGGTAGCAACTAAATGAAACCACATTACGTTTGTGTCTCTATTTAGTGTAGGGAAGTCATGGTGGTTGTTGAGGCTGCTTATATAGCAAGGATAGTGTGTAACAGGTATGCTTGAGTAGTGTTTGTATACTGATATGACTGACAAATCAAGATACATGCATTAATAAATTTAGGCCATGAGTTGTGGATTCTTACTGAGTAATTGGTTTATATGAAAAATTATTTTCAAACTTCAGGAATTTGATCATATATAATTAGTTTTTCTGAACATTGTTGAAAGTGAAACTTTAGGCTGAGAGAGGTAACTCTATATGTCAGGCTCTGCATGTGGCCCATTTGTGAACCTCCAGCTTAACTCAGCTGCCAGTAACTCTTTTGGGATTGGTGTCCAGAAACATCTTTGAAGAGCTGTCAATTTAGCTGGCAGGTGTTTATGCTGCAGTGGCGTTATCTCTGTGCAGTGATGATCCCTATTTTAAAATAGCTGTGACACCAGTAAGCCCTCCAGCTAAAAATTCTGAGAGTAAATTCAAATAGCTTGATCTTAAAGGCTGCAGTATATCAAGGGAAAACTCAGCTTCTGGAGATCAACTATTAGCTTAGAAAATGGCTAACAAGTCCCAGTTTGATGTCTGCTTGAATTGAGACTCCATCCAGAGTTCAATGATAATCTCACCATGATTTGTAAGGGTTCTTCCACAGGAATCTTGGTACCCTACCATGTTTGTTTGCATTGTGGGAGAAAAATTTGCATTGTTCTGAAAAATGCATTTTCTTATTTCTGAAAGAAGAGTTTACTCTCATCTTTTAAGCTGGAGATATTTTTTTCCTTCTTGCCAACTCTTCTCTCATCAATATTTACTGTTAATGGATCTCCTTGTTTTCCTTTTAGTGTTAAGTTAGTTTGCTACTAACTGTCCACATCTTATAACTGGAATGTGTCCATATAGATGAAACCCCGGGGTGTGTGGGGGATTCACACTATAAGGAAATAACTGGATTTGTGAAAATGAATGCAGGCATATTGGAACTAAAAATGCAGTCAGAGCTTTATTTTTCTTGGAAGATAATTACAGGCTTTTGAACATATTAGTTTTCCAGGTTGATACTCTCCTTTCCTACTAGCTTTTGAAGTGGTAAAAATGTGTTAAGATGAAATAGACAATGGTTTTGGCATTTCATACATAATGCCAAAAAATGGCATCACCTTGTAGATTAAGCAGCTGAACTTCACATGGTGAAATGCAATTTTAGTGGGATTTATTGTAGACATAAACTAAGCTTCATGGCTTTGTAGTTCATTTAGCATAGCATTCTGTTACTGTAACTAGGAATCCTCAGCCTTCTTTCTTTTGACTTAAATCCAGACTTTTCTAAGGCTCACATAATGCGTACTTTTTCTTTACTCTCAGGATCTGCTATTAGTCCCACAGTTGCCTTACATGTCATTCTTGGTGGTATTCGGTCAATTCCAATTTTTTTCTTTTCTTTGAAGAATGTTCAAGATTGAAAACGAGAAACCCAAAGGCTGGTGGAAGTGATGATGAAGTCTGTGTTCAGGTTTGCATGTGTTCTGCCATAGAGTTTTAAGGTCCATGACCTCTCTGCCTGAACTCTCCACATGTACATTTTTTGCTCATTTTCATAAGAGAACACTAAATTTGTATGCCATATTCTTATGGTGCTCACTGGTAGTGTGATTAGCAGCTGGCTCTTCTGTAATTTGTTTTCTCTTTGTTATTCAGAATACCTTAAGTCTTCTTCTATTTAATATGATTCTTGTTGGAAAATAATAGTAATAATGTAGGAATCTAGTGACCAAAGAGCAGACAGATTTCACTGCATGTTGCAGGTGGATCACTTTATGGTCATCTAGAGCTGTGCTATGGCCAGTAATGGGGAGCAAGAATGTCAATCAATTTATAATTATAAAAGTATCATATGTGAAAATTGGAAAGTGTCTTTTACATTCTGAGAAAGAATACTCAAGAGACACAGCGTGAACGTGCTAATGCATTTGGTAAGGGATATTCTAGGCCCCAAATGAGAGGCATGCTGGGTAGTTATGCATGCACGACAATTATTTCAATGTAGCAGACATGAAACTTGTAAGTTTATTACTGTGAAGCAATTTCTCTATTCTAATGAGCACTCAGTATTAGTTAATAATGTGAGTCTTCTGCAGGTGTATAAATAAAGGTAGACCATCAGTAGCACTTAATAGAAATAGCAATACTATGTGTTTCAAATATGCCAGAGTTGGAGACAGAATAATTCTGATTCAGCCCTTATAATTGGGTTTGATACGTGTCATTTTTCAGGTATGATTCTTCTTTTACAGAACTTTTTTTGCACAATTGTGTTCCAGAAGTCTCTTACATCAACTAGACCTCAAGTGTATGAATCGATGGTATGTTCCCATAAAGCAGTGCAAATACTCTCCTAGTCAAAATAGCTTTAAAACAATACGTTTGAGAGGACAGCATTATGGATTTTAATATCAACATCTTATTGAATATCAGAGTTATTTCACTTGATATGATATCTTCATGGAATCATATGATTGAGTTTGAATTGGAAGGGATCTTAAAGATCATCCAGTTCCAACCCCTCTGCTGTGGGCAGGGAGACCTCCAACCAGTTCAGGCTGCTCCCCAACCCTTCCCTCCCCCACACAAGTTTTCTTGTAGCCCCTGCAGGCACTGGAAGGTCTCTATAAGATCTCCCAGGAGCCTTCTCTTCTCCCGGCTGAACGACCCCAGTTCTCTCAGCCAGTCTTTATATGGAAGGTGCTCCAGCCCTCTGATCATCTTAGTAGCCCTCCTCTGGACCTTTTTCCAGCAGTTCCATATTCTTTCTATGTTGAGGATATTTTATCTAATTCTGAAAGTTATAACCAACGCATTTGCCTGTTTTCTTGTCTAAACTGAGACAGGCAGAGACCAGCTCCTTCCTGCTGTGGGACAGACAGCGCCTTGAACAAGTGAAAGATGTAGAACTTAAGAGACATTTTGGCTTATGAAGTCCAGTAACATGCTGTGGTTGAGATCTATCCTTCCTTTACTCAATAGTGATCAGACAGGTTTTCTGTGGGACAGAATGCTGTTTGCAAATCCTGTGGGGCAGTGTATCTGCATTAAAGATGTGCTAGCTAGTAGATCATGCTGTGAAACAGAGCCTATAACTTTCTCTTTGATGCCTTTTGCTTAGTCGCACACCTTCTGAGGCATTCAAACCAATGAAAGCTGAGAATGCCATAGCTTTTTTTTTGTTCTTTGTGCTTTTTTAAATCAATCGGTTTGCTTTAAATACTTTAGTTGTTTAAGGTAAAAGGCTACTTACTCTAGGGTTTTGAAGCAGCTTTAACTGAAAACTTTTCGGTTATGTTTTATAACCTCTGCATTTCAATCGAGTAAATGCTGAACAGCTCCTGGGGAAAAAAACCCATTTAGTTTTAAAACACATTTAGTTTTCTTTTCTGCATTACAAATTCAGTAGGGTTCACTTCCTTATCATTCATTGTGTCAGCATGAACCCAAACTCCTCTGCATCTCGGTGTCTTTTTTGGAAACTTCGCCTACATAGTGGGCATAATTTGTCCTAATTCCCTTCTGACTAGAAATGCAACTGAAACATTTGCAAAGAGTAAATCTTTTCAGTGTATTGACAAAGCTGCTGCTGTAATTGTGTTAGCTGAACCAGACAATAAGGCTGAAATCCTTTTTGAATTAGGGTTTTTGTAATTCTAACCCAATTCCTAGCTAAGCTTGCAGACTGATCCAGAACAGGGAGCACTGTCTGCTTGTGTCTTTTGCTGCAGTCTGATATGTGTGGCCTGATAGACTTAGTCTGGGATTGTTCAGTCTACTTTCAGCCGCTTATTTTTTCCCTGCTTTACAGTCATGTGCTTGCGGCAACACTACCTGGCAAAGAAGGAGAAAAGGCTCAGCTCTACGTGGGTGTGTACTCATTTCCAATTATAACAGCTTAGGATGCGTGGAGGAGGCTGGAGGAGCATCGTTGACTGCTGGACCAACTTGGTTGCTGCTGTGCTTTCAGAATCTCTGTGAGGATATAGCTAAGGTGATACAGAAAAGTACAGTCCATTCATATGCTTTTTTCTGAAAGCATTATCGCTGGAATCAGTCTGACTGCTAACAGAGCACCTGTGGCACCATGTGAGAAAGGATGGGAATCTCTTACCTGTCAGTAAGTAGGCAGATCATTTACAGACTGAGGAGTAAAGGCCTTCTGTGCTTTGCTTTCTTTATCTTCTGTGGTGGGTTGACTCTGGCTGGATGCCAAGTGTCCTCTGAAGCCATTCTATTACTCTCCTCCTCAGCTGGACAAGGGAGAGAAGATATAAAAAACTGCTCATGTATTAAGATAAGAATAAGGAGAGATCACTCAACAATTACTGTCATTGATATAACAGACTCCACTTAGGGAAAATGAATTTAATTTATTACCAATCAAATCAAAGCAGAATAAAGAGAAACAAAACCTAAATCTTAAACCACCTTCCCTCCACCCCTCCCTTCTTCCCAGGCTTAATGTTATTCCTAATTTCTCTGCCACCTCCCTCCCCTGAGCAGCGTAGGGGAATGAAGAGTGGGAGTTGCAGTCAGTTCATCACAAGTTGTCTCTGCTGCTCCTTCCTCCTCAGGGAAAGGGCTCCTCACCATTTCCCCCTGCCCCAGTGTGGAGCCCTTCCCACAGGAGACACTTCTCCACAAACTTCTCCAGTGTGCATCCTTTCTATGAGGTGCAGTCCTTCAGGAATACACTCTCCAGCATGAGTCCACAAGTCCTGCTAGCAAACCTGTTCCAGCATGGGATTCTCTCTCCATGGGGCCACTGGTTCTACCAGGACCCTGCTCCAGTGTGGGCTTCCCGTGGCGTCACAGCCTCCTTCAGGCATCCACCTGGTCTGGCACCTCTGCTCCCCTGAGGACCTCCACAGCTGACCTGCATGAGTACAGCCTTCCTCACCATGGTCTGCAGGGGAATGCTCTGGCACCTGCAGCGCCTCCTGCCCTTCCTTCACTGGTTTTGGTGCATGTAGAGCTGTTCCTCTCACATATTTTCACTGCTCTCTCCAGCTGCAATTGTGCAGGGTTTTTTTCCTCCTTCTTAAATATGTTCTCTCAGAAGTGCTACCACCATCGCTCATGAGCTTGGCCAGCAGCGGGTCTGTCTGGGAGCCGGCAGGTATTGGCTCTGTTGGCCAAAAGGGAAGCTTCTGGCATCTTCTCACAGAAGCCACCCCTGTAGTTCCTCCCTTACTGAAACCTTGCCATGCCACCCTAATACAGTTTCCTGTCATTATGCTTCTTGACTGGTCCTTTAAGTCTGTGGAAGAGTTCCTTGAGTAAGAAATAGTCCTCCTAAAACTATCTCCACAGTTTGCATTCTTTTCCATTTTATAGACTTTGGCATGTGTAGTTTTTTAAAACCAAAATATTTTGAAATCATTGGGGCATTTTTTTTTTCAGCTTTGGTGAAGGAATAGTAGTTAGCCTGTTGCTTTCTTTCTTACTTGTTTTATTTGAAATAATTCAAAGTGAAAATTGAAGTTTCTCAGTTCCTGAATATGAAAATTTCAGTACAAAATAAAAAATGTAATTGACCTATTCAACCTATTTAAAAATTTTAGTACATTTTTCCTTCCATGGTTTCAGAGATGAGTATCTTTCCAGGTAGAGTGACTGTGAACTTATATCTGTATTTAATTTTGATTTTTGAGATTTACATATGTAAAAGATTTTCTCAGAAATCATTAAGAGATCTGTGGCATTGAATGTGATTCTCATGAGAGTTAAACTGAGAGTACCAGGCAGCACTCATCAAGATAACGGGTCAGAAAGGAAATGGATTAGAAGACTCTATCTAGCATCTTGAATAAATTTACTATATGTAGTGGAATCTATGGCCTCGGGGTGATGATGAGGAGTTTTCTGTAATCAATATTAGCAAAATATTTGGTAACTCATATTACAGACTTACAGGAGGGATGTGTGGTTTTTTTTTTTTTTTTTTCATTTGTACATGGTATTTATTTAATTTTCTGATTAATTTTCCTGTCATCCATTTGTCATGCTGAAAAGCTGACTTCCTCACATTTTGAGTTATGAAAAGATGTGCTGTAAGCATACTTCCCAAAGGTTGATAGTGGTGTTAGGTAAAATACACCTAGTCTTTGACAATGCCAAGGAAAACAAGTCAATCCTTGTTTGCAATGTCACTGGACACTGACAGCACCATGTCTGAATTAATATACAGAGCTGCAGCTGTATTCTATAAGCCTGGTGGTTTCTCCTTATTGTTTTGACTGAGAATATTGATTTCCACATTCAACCTCTTCTCGATTTGCAGTTGTCCACACTGCTAATCTAATGTGATGGAGTGAAAAAAATGTACTGGAGGTTTTGTTTAAGGTTTCTTGGGACTTAATATCTTTTACCTGCTGGGCTAGAAAATGACTACTCGTTGCACTGCAATTTTGCATCACTTTTTTGTTACACACTGAATTTTTATATATTTAATATGCATAATATTAAAAATTGTAGGTATGTTTTATATATTATGTATTACATGTATAGAAGTCTTTTGCAGTTTCTGTAGATTTTTTTCCATCTAGGGGTATATATTCATAATTTGTATGAATAATGATATCTTTTATGTATTTTCACTTTTGAGTTCTTCTGTAGAAATTATCCCACCAAAACTATCTTCTATATGGAGTATTTCCCTTTAGTAATTTACTCTGTACTGTGTAATCTCCTGTGACTTCGTTAGGCAAATCCTAAATTTTCTGGCTTAACCCTGTGTTTTTCTGACATAATTATTTTTTCATTGTTTTGGAAAAAAAATAGTCCTGGGAGGGTCAGTATTCACTTTTTTTCTCACCTACTACTCTTTACCTTCCATTATGAAAAAGTTAAAGCAAAATACCTTCCTTTGGTTGGGTAAGTGTCCCAATTACTGTATTGCTTCATCTCAGTAAGGACACTGAATGCCCACAGGGCAATAAAATAAAAAAGCTGTGGATATGCAAAAAAAACCCTGCAGAGGTAGCCTTGTGTTTAAAAAATATTTTTAAATTTCTCATTATAAGGTCTGATGATTCATTCCTTAGCAGCAGTCAGCTGGAGGCAGAAGCGTTGTTAGTTGATATACAGTTAAATCTGTGTCCAAAGACCAAATACTTCAGCCATATGCGGTTTTTGCTTCAGAGAAGCTGCACCACTTATCAGGACTACAGCAGGAAATCTTGATGATGAAATGGGAGACTAAGCAAAGTTACTTTCTTCTAATGTTTTCAAATTACAAAATATGCTGAATAGCATTGCTTAAGAATATGCTGTAGGCAACAGATGAGTCTTACAATTATCTTATTTTAACATAAATATTTTCCTTCCTGAGTTTTATAATAATGTCTTATTCTCAGTTTGCAATTTTAAGCTGAGGAGCTTGACAGAGGCTGTAACGAGTAAATGCAGTTAGTGTGATGTTTGAGTTTTCTTGTGGTTTTGTTATGCTCTGGATCCATTCTTGACTTCTGTGTTGCTGTGAGGGCCATTTAAATACACTCTGTTTTTAATGTGTCCACCCATAGGGTAAATGGATTCTGTTTATTAATTTAACTCCACAAAATGGGTACAATTCCTGTATGTAAAGGTACTTCGCACCTAAGTGATATATAAATACCAAGAGGTGCTTTTTATTTCTCTGTGTTTTTGTGAGGAGTATGACATTTGATCAGATCACTGGACTCTTGTAACTGCTGACAGACCAGCTCTATAGCAAGCAAAACATTATAGTCATTAGACTTTTCATTAAGCACCATTAGCACAAAGCGTGCTGCGTGGTGTGGGGATAGCAGAAACCACTGATCTGAAATAGAACCTCTGTCAGCTCAGACCCATGGTAATACCTAAATGAGGTGAACTGTAATGGCATGCTAATCAGTATGGACTCAACTCCCTGCTGCAATCATTTTCTGGTGCTCTGACTGGATCCTTCATTTCAGATGCTTGCACTTCGGAATGAGACAGGACAGATGGCGCCCATTGTTCCCACCCCCCTGGCAGCCAAGACAAGCTGTATTGTCAGCCGAGCTTCCTCAGACTGCTCGGTGAAATAGAGGTGCCAGTTCTAGAGCTGTTCACTGGTCTGGCAGTCTGTGCTCACTTATGGCATCCATCCCAAGTTTCTACCACCACGAGGAAACAAATCCATGTCAGTGTTGTGCCTGAGGCTTCAGAAATCATTTTCAGTTACTCCTTTGGCAAGCTTGGGGAGGCAGTGAGAGTTCTGCACTTCTAGAAGGGAAGGATGAACGCTTAGTGCAGAGTTTGGTTTATTTGCTACTTTTGGTCATAGGTGTCACGAAATCATTTGAGATGATACGTCTTGGTACTCTTCAAGTTGGCCATGTTAAAAAACACTGAGTGTATTATAGTTGTTTTCAAGCTTCTCTTTGCTGTCATGATAGCATGAGATATTCAAAAGCTGTATTAAGATTGCTTTGGAAGCTTTATCTTTGTCATTCTGTTCACATGGCAGCCAAGTCTTTTCTCATTTTATTAGCCAGTTAGTTATTTAAAAAGTTAGGTTTTTTTCCTTTTCTTTAAAGTTTTGCAAAAAGACTGTAGCAGAGGGTAAATACTCAAGACCTGAAGGGGATCAAATTTTTTACTTCTGTGGTTGCTTGCACTTATTCAGAAAGCAGAAATAGAGAGGGAGTTAAAAAACTGCTGATATCTATCAGGCCACGTAACATTCCTCTTTCTGATCACTTTATTTTTTTACAGAATCATTTAGGTTGGAAAAGACATTTAAAATCGTGTCCAACCTTTAACCTGATACTGCTAACTCCACCACTAAACCATGTCTCTAAAATTTAAAAGTATCCTAAAATTGTGTGTATAGCAGAAGATGATGTACTAACTTTTATGCCACTAGAAAGAAAAAGCTTAGCATGAAGCTGGAGTAGGAGTGAGGAAAAACAATAGCACGTTGTGTTTGGGAGACAAATCTGACAAGTTCTCTTTAGCTGTGTTATTTTCAGATCTGATATGCCAGAGGATTTGAAAGTGGTTTTCTAAGGGATCTTCTCAAAAACATTACTCATACACAAATTTGTGTGTAGAAGGAAAGGGGAAAATTATTTGATTTTCGTTGAACTGAGATTGAGACTTTAATTCCCCTTTGGTATGCAACCCTTGTTTGATTTTACCTGGCGAATAGGGTCACTGTCACCAATTTGAGTAATGTTCTGTGATGTTGCATTAAAATAAAGCTGCTGGAATCTACTTCTAGCTGATAATATGCAAGCGATATGTCACAGATGGAATTTAAAAAATAATAAGGCCCAGACACTTAATGAAATGTTGAAAATATTCATAAGGAAAACTGTTGAGAAAACTGAAAGTTATATGACAGAGTAGTGTTGAGTTGGAAACCAAATTTGGAGCTAATGTGAATTGATATGACTTCACAAAGACGCATGAAATGATGAGTCCTTAATTTCTGCACTCCTATATGAGAATTTAAGCAAATTAACATAATCGCTGACTTTCTAAGAATATGACCAGAACAAGTAGAGATGTTGCAGCAACAGTGTTGTCAAAGTAGCTGAACTTGAGTGTCTTGTTTTGACTTTTTAGTATATTATGACGGGAGCCAAGATGGTGCAGCAAGAAGATTTTTATTTTGTTTTCTTAAACGCTGGAAACAATTTTCCTGTTAAGTGCTCTCAAGAGAGACCATGGTGTTTCTTCTGTAAATTGTCTTTGAACATTCTGATCAAAGACAAAACAATGTTCCCTGGCTAATTTTTATACTTGATTCTTGAGATGTAAGAATGATAAACCAAACTGAGATCTGAGGAAACACTAAACCTGGACTTTTCTGTGAGCAGTAAGTAAAGCTGTAGAGTATTGAAGTTCAAAGTGCTATGAATGCAAGGATACAAAAAAAAATCCTTCATTTTGAGTTAACCTCCTGTGTTACTGTGGTGCCCTGTTACTTTCCTGATTTTATTGCTTTCTGTTCATTAACACGAATTAAACTAAATTAACAGTGGTTCGGGTCTTAAGTTTACCTTACAGGCAGAAATGGAAGAGCCCTTTTGATGGATTTACTATATTCAGTTAGGGCAACAAGAGATGTGGAAGAGAGAAGCAATTAGGAGAGAAATTGGGATGTTGGCTGGAGATGATGAGCACTTGGTTCACAATAAAAATTGAATTTTGGCTTTATTATGCAGCTGATTTTTATTAATATAGAATAAGTGATGCTGTGGAGCGTGAGCAAATTGCCTTTCTGAAAAAGTGAGTTTTAAGAAAGGACTGAAATGTAAGGTGCTAACCATGTGTCAGAGGTAAAATGCATTCTGCATTCCTGGTCTTTCTGCTGCTCATTGTAGGTCTAATGCTGCTTTAAGAGAAATAAGAATACCATTATTCTCAGCTGCTATCCTGTCTTATTTTCTTGTCATTCCTGTTTTGGTGGAGGCCAGAAGCTTCCCCTGCGTGTTACTGACTGTCTGAAGCTCTCTACGCACATCAGTGGCAGTTCCTTCTCTGAACAATTTACACGGCAATGACCAAATCGCATCATGCAAATGAAACAAGAAGTGGATAGGCAATAAAACAGAAAAGAATGCATGCAAGATTGGAGGGTACTTCATTGTTGAGCTTGCTATGGGCACAATTCCTTCTAACAAATGTGTTAGCCTGCAGGAGATTACCTTATCTATCTCTTCAGATTGTGTAATAGGCTGAGGCCAACTGAGCTTTGTCAGTTTGCCACCATCTTACATTAGATTTGAAAATGATTTTGAATCAAATGTTTGGTGACAGATTCTGGGAAGTTTTGGAGACTTCCATCTGTGGTGTGTCTTTTGTAGGCTTGGGTATCATACTCGTAGTATTTCCATCTAGTCTTGTTTTCTGGCTACACCATTTTTCATTACCTAAGAATGTAAGAAAGACAGTAGTGGATCAGACAAACGATGTCTTGTCTTAAGCATAAGCCATGAACAACAAGAAGGAAGAAGAAGAATAGAACAAGCATGCATGTAATGCCTTCCATTTTCTTCTGAGACTTCAACTATTTTCAGCTTATGGATTTAAAGAGACAAGTGTGGTTAAACTGTGATAATGTGTTTAATAAGTAGTAGTGGTTTTCCGTGCATTGAGCATGTCCAGCCTTTCCTTCGATCTGTACAAACTTATGCTCTTTATCACAGTAGATAATCACCTCCAAAGTTGAGCTATAGCACATTTATTCTGCCAGGTTGTTGTGTGTTTTTTTGTTTGTGTTGTTTTTTTTTTTTTTTTTTAATCAGTGTTGTTTTGTACTAATTTGATAGTCTGATGCTCTTCACTGATCTGGTTCTTATTAACTTGTGAAAATATCTAAGATAGTAATAATTTTGTTTGGTATTTTCTTTTTTTCCTCAGTATTCCATTCCTGTGTCATTCAAATCTGACCTGTGGATAGTCATATTTTGTTCAGAGAAATTAATTTAAATTAATTTTTTTACTGTTATGCTGTCTTTATATAATGCTAGCATTTACAGCTACAGATAGCATGCAAAACAGTGTAACTCACTCTTCAGTGTGGCTTTCCTGATAGTGCTTTATGTTACATAAAGTGCTGTTACTGTTTCAGTGACTCTTTGAATATACATCACTAGGTATTCTGATTTTTTTCTGTGAAAACTGTCTCTCAAATATCTCTAAAGCTTAGGAGTGAAGAGTAATTGAAGTTAAGCTGCAGTCTCTCCTAGATGTTGTTACTTGTGTTTCAAATGCCTTTTCTATGGCTTTGAATTTTATTATTGTTTGTTTCTCAAAATTGCATTTTCATATATTCTTTTCATATAACCTGCTCTGTGCTACAGAGGGTGAAAATATATTTTCTAAAAAGATCAGTCAGAGAACTAACAAAATTCTCTATTTTTTTTGTGAGATTTCACTGCGGATAAGAGGATAAGGCTGTATGTACCTAAAAGGTGTCCTGTAGAGGAGATGAATGCTTGCACAGAAACACAGCCTGCTTTAGATTTTGCAATGTAATGCCTTCATACATATTTCATCTAAATGTATATTAAATTTTACAAAAGATAGCAAAAAAAGCATTAGCAAGTACTAGTGACTGTAGGAGAATGCTGGTGATGTCATTCCATTTGCCATAGGCTGTTACTAATATCATGCTGCTCTTCATTACTGGAAGAAATGTAGAAGCCTCAGTGCACTGAATGTGTTATTCTGGGGCGGATAAGTTGCAGTGCAGGCTTTGCATTTGAAGATATTATCTCACTGCTCTTGTTGCATTTTTTTCTCTCATCCTGCATATGGGGGATTAGTTTTTATTATGTATGGGAACCTGTGAAAGAAGGCACAGCTAACTGTTGATCTGTAGATTTGTGAGCTTGAGAGGAAGGGATGTCACATTTCTTTGGATAAACAAATGTTATCATGGCATTCTGATGCCTGTTTGATGTCCCAGGTCAGATAAATGAAATGCTGGAAAACATGTAACATTAGAAAATGTGCCAGACCATATTTTGAACACCTTCAAGCATGCTTTTAAACAAAGCCTACAACCTTCACCTATGATGGGAATAACCTATGGTGGCAACACTGCAGGAAGTAACTCGTTATAGATGGTTGAAATAATGGTGTTAGAATAATTGTGGCGATTTATGCCTGCCTTGATCTAGTAAAATGGTATTTCAATTTTGAGAGAGCTGAGTGTTTTTGCTGACTTTAAGTGTACCAGTAGCTATGAAGTGAGGCTGCTGGTGAAAGGGTTTTTGGACTGAAGCCTGGAAGGCAATGAACAAATAACATATGGCTGGGTGGTAACTACTACTGTTTGGTCTTGCTGATGTACCCTTATGCGGTAGGCAGTTGGCTCTGTGCCCTTTCCCCCCGATTTGAAGACGTATAGAATTATGACTAAATTCTCTGAACAAATACTAGTTACATCAGTGTGCACAATACCATGTGGTACTTTAAAACTGGCTTGTTTTAGTGATGTAGAATTATTACAATGACTATGCTTTGGTGAAATCTCTCTTGCATATGAGAAGCCAAAAGAAATAATGTAAGATCTGTTATGATTTCACGATATGTCTTTCTTTTCCTGTCTGTGTGTTTAGTTATCCTTTCCTGCTCTTCCTTGTCAGTGATTTGGCAGCATTATTATTATAGTAAGTAGACAAATCAGCTGAGAAAACCAGTTATCACTAGCAAAACTGGCTTGTTACATTAAACGCCTATTCAAAATACCCCTTTCTATTATTATTTCTATTAAGCTTCCAAATTTTTATTACTTTTCTAGTTTAACATATTGCATGAAATTCAAACTGAGAAACAATGTGGACAGTTGATAAGCAAGTCATCTGAGGTCAGTGGGGGCGACGTACCTGGAGAATGAGACTGTGTAACATGCTTAAAAATTGCTGAAAGTGGAGTACTTGAGCGCTGTTATTCACAGCAGAAACTGATGGACTAGATTGTTTTTGCATCATGCTCTTATTAAGGACCTAGAAAATGTCCTTGAGTGGGGGCCTAAGATGGTCTTCAGGATTTATTTATGAAGCCTTTTATGGTGTAACTTATTTTTAGCTTATGGAAGAGCATGGTGCATCATTTCTGTTAGCATTGTTATATTCAGGATCTAGAGTAAAATAATCATTAATGTAATCTCGGGGACCAAAGGCAAATTAGCCAGGGTGTTATGAGGAAGAGTGAACTTTTTGTAGCTTGAATGAACACTTTGGCTTATTGTTCTTTTTCTGAAGCATCAAATGTTGACCCTTACCAGAGTACTTAGTTGGATCGCAATCTGGTTTGATGCTTCTGTTCTTTTTGTGAGGTGACAGATTGGGTTGTGGTGCGTTGATTGCTCTTCTCTGGGAGGATTAGTAGGTACTGTCCCATGGAAGTTTACATAAGACCTACTGGAAGAAATTGAGAGCTGCTTATCATAAAAATGACCCAAATCTGTATTGATGTCTCTTTGTATTATTGTGAGAAATGATAAGGCAAACAAAGAGAGGAATGATATGCTGGGCAGGCTGACACCAGGCCAGTATAAGATATCAGTAGCCTAAGAAGGATTTATGAAAAAAATGGTACTAGTGAGATCCAGGAAAGCAAGATGATTTCTGGATAAGTGGCGAGTACCTGCTTTGAGTGTGGAGGACATTATGAGAAAAGGAAAAAAAGAAGAGTTATGGAATTATGAAGAGAATAGGTTTCAAGGTGTTCAGGGAGCAAAAGCATGTAAGTGGAAAAACATCTTTTGCCTGAGTTTTCTACTCGCATTCAGCATCTCTTACAGAAAATTCAGTCATTAATAGGGATGGCTCCTTGGTTACCTCAGGGGACCAGCTACTAATAATTTAAAAACTTAAAAAATAGTTTAAATACTTAGGTGATCAGCTACTAATAATTTTAAAAAACCAAAGATAAACAGGAGCTGAAGTTCAGAGTCAAATGATGACCTAGCAGTAGCACAGCAAGTCAGACTACTAATGCGACTGTAGCAGTTCTGCAATAATATTTAAATTAGTGCAGTAATGACACAGAAAAGGGCAATTTGGTTGTTTTATGATAGTTTCCTTTATAGCCTTTTTCAGAGGTGCTCTCGTAGACAGAAACAATGACCTTGTGACTTCAGTCAGGCAGCCACGCCAGTCTTGCTTGAGTTGAGACAACATTTTCAGAGGCAATTAGTCAGGCTTTTAGAGTTTGAGGCTAAAATTAATATTGTAACCAGTCCTCCATCTGGTTGAGGTTTCTTGTTCCTTATTGCTTTTATTCATCAGATGATTTAAAAACCCCTTTACGTATAACAGTTGAGAATCATTTTTAAAACCACAGTCGTACCTGGATGCCTTCTGGTAAAGTGACTTCCTGAAGGTCGCCTCGTGAGCTGCACTGAGCTTTGTGGAACTGGCAGAGTAGGGGCCATTAAATCATTTGCAATGAAAGCTACGTTTGAGTAAAGTGTATACTAGCTAGAGCAAAGGCTGAGTAAAGGGTGGATTAAATCTTGCTTTTCCACTCTCATCTTTGCTTAGTATGCTCTGAAAAGGGTTAGTCACTTGTTTAAATCAGATCTGTTGAGAACGGATCTTTCTTTGGCTTCAAAATGTTGCCATGGGCCAAACTGTAAGGGCATGTGTTGCACTAGAAATCGCTTCTGGGTTGAAAACTTTCTCTTGCTACACTACGCATTTGTTTTAAAGCTTCTAGTGTCACACATTTAGCAGAGGAGCTGGTTGTCTCTGAGGCAGCTGAAATGATTCCAGAGCCAGCTTTTACAGGTATGTGGTATTAAGTGTGACTTATATAACTTATAGGCTCTTAGAGGCAGAACGATAGCAGACGCGTGTTAGTGCTGCTGCTGTTAGGTGCTTTCTGATATGGGCAATAATGTGGGATTAATGATACATGGTTGCTGCTGCACTGCCAGTAAATCTATGAAGCTGTGCCCAGGCCCCCAGCCCAGCTCTGTCTCTTACCCCTCTCTCAGCCATTTGACACAGAACTTGGTGCGCAGGCGTGGGGACGCCAGCTCATCTGCTGAGAAAAGTTAGGCTGCCAGTAAGTTCCCCCAACACACCCCAATCCGTAATCTTGACAGTCTTTAAATAGCTTTGGCCCTTCTTGGAAGAATTTAATAATAATGGTGCTATTGCAATACTTAAGTCGTAAATTTAGAAAGATCAAAAGTTATTTTCTGTTGCTGTTGTGTACAGAATGGGACACTGATCTGAAGCACCAAAGGACTAGAAGCACCAACAAGTGTGCTTTGAGACTATAAGCTTACTGAGGTTTCTTGAAGTCCATTATGGTTGCAGCTGAATACATTGCCCGCCTTCAGTTACAGAACTTGGTTCTTTGTTTTTAGCATTTGCTTTCATTTGTTTTTTCTTTGGAGAAAGCTGATTTTCTCTGCATTTCTGACTGCAGATCATCTTTTCATTAGAGTCTTTTCTCTGTTTGCTTGACAGAATATAGTCTCGGGGATACTGAGATATGTGGGCCACATGTTTTCAGACTCCAAGGCTAAATGTTCAGAAGCTTACAGTGTTTTCGTAGTGTTTGCTATGCTTGCAGTTGACAGTTTTGAGTTTCTAAAAGCTGGTTTTTCAGTGTTCAATGCATGTGTTGCTAATGGTGAGAAGCCTAAAAAGGAGAGCCAGCAACACACATACAACTTGTTACTTAAAATGCTTAAGATATCTGAGCATGAATCAGATCTTTCTGCAGAATGGCTCATTTTTTTTTCTGCAAGTTTAACTGTAAATGACAAGCTTGTGGGATATTTTTTTTCCCTTCAGGTTTGACTGGTCTCACCTTTATCTTAACACTTTTTTATCCCTTTCCTATCCAATTATATGCACTATGAGAATGGAAAATGTTGGCAAATGTTATTGGTGTAGCTGGTAGGACTTTGGAAGAGAAGACATTTACTTAATCATGAGGTCTTCTTCAAGTTCGATTACCAAGTATGTTAAAGTTTCCCATTTCAAGAATGGCTGCTAAATGTTTAAGTAGAGGATAGAGGTATTTCCCCCCTCGTTGACTTGATTTATACTTCAACGTTTAAGGGGTATGTGCAGTCTTAGCTAGTTTTGTGAAGTCAATCTGGAAAGATGATACTGCTGTTAACTGCAAAACCCATGATGTGATTGGAATGAGGATTTGAAAAGAAGCAAAAAAAAAAAAAAGGTGCAGAGTTCTCTTATTTTTTGCCATTATGGAAAAGTAGAGAAAGTTCAGTTTAATGTCCTGAAGCAGTAAGGCTGCCTATGGGTATAACAAAATGTATTCATCGTATACGGAAACTTTTGAATGTAGCTGTTACATTTAGCGCTAACCCTTACAAAAGGGAGACCTCAAACATGCTAAGTTGTTAGTGCTTTGGGGAATATAGTTGGCCAGGTGTAGAATGCCTTTCTGATGTTCTCCTGTTGTAAGAAGTGCTGCAGAGCAGGCTCACACAGGGAACGAGTGTTCGAATACACACGCACTCTATTAGTGCCTTAGCTGACTAGCAGGCTTAGGTAGAGCTTATATCTTACTAGAGAATCGAAAGATCAAACAGAAGATGGTGGGAAACTAGGTGTTAGTTCTGGTCATTATGGACCCACTTACTTATTCTATCTTCTCATCATTTGTTGTCCTTTATTTGACTAATCTTCTGAATTACTGAGGCCAAATAGAATTTCTTTTAAATGCCCAGTGAAGAGGGAGCTGGAACCTTAGACTCGGCATATGGATTGAGCCTGCTACTTAGTGTCTCACGTTTGTGGGTTTTTTTTTTTTGGCTCTTAGCATGAAATAAGCAGGCCTTTCTGTGAACCGCCCTTCAAAACCATGTCTTCACTAGCAGCACCACAGCAGCCCAGTGAGAGAATAGATCTCCTGGAGAGTAACATGCAGCAGAAGTTTATAAAGGGCAAAGGGTCTTACATTGCATTACTAAAGATATTCATGAACTATGCTTCAGCAAGTCTCCTGCTTTTTCTTTTCTTGTGATTCTTTCAATTTAGTCTCTTCTCTAATAAATTATAAACTATCTTGGATTTAGATTGCGTAGAGTACATGCAAGAGTTACTGTTTTATGTGCAGGGCTGATGAATTTAACATGCATAGCTAGTTTTACTCACTTAATATTGAACCCTCAATTGCTCTTCTATAAATACTCTTAAAATTAGACAGTGATCACAGCTGGCAGGCCAAGTCATCTGCATTGGATTTTTTTTTTGGGGTTTCGCTCACTCTTTCATTTTCTGTGTATTACAGAATTAATTTATATAGGGGCTACAATGAAGTCTGTACTGCTCTTGAACAGAATGTCAACTTCAGATTTAAGCTAGTATCAAATGGCCTTTTTAATGTCAATAGAGTCCTGTCACTGGTGTGTTTGTAGCTCTTCTGTTCCTCTGAGTTATTTGTACCTTGTCTTTAGCAAACTTATTTGCTTCCTTTTATACTTACAGAAAGAAGGAAATTGACTTACTGCTTTTATTACATTGCTTTATGTTCTTGGTAAACTATTGCCAGCTCTGTCACTGAGATGTTCAGTTTGGTATGTAGGGTTACAAGTGTGGTCTCATTGGTGCTGTATGAACGAGGAGTCTAATACAAAGCCTACTTTGTGATAAGACAACCAGGTATGTATGGAAGGTATATCATAATAATTTTTGTGCTGTGCAGTCTAACCACAATAGTTGTTTTGACCCTTAAAGTTATACTCAAGGTCTATTTCAAAACTTAGGTCAAGATGTGAGAACTTTGTTTCAGCTTGTATCCCTATTCTTCTTGCTTTCCAAAAAATGCGTTGCTAATGAGTGCTCCTTTCAGTGACTTAGTCATGCGCCCATCTTTGAGGTCAGTGGGGTTACTCACATGATGAGCATTATGCACATATTCTCAAGTAGGCTACAGTCTGGAATTTTTTTCCTATGAGGATGGTGAGGCACTGGCACAGGTCGCCCAGAGAAGTCCATGGAAGTGTTCAAGGCCTGTCTGGACAAGGCTTTGAGCAGCCTGGTCTGGTGGGAGGTGTCCCTGCCCATGACAGGGGTGCTGGAACTACATGATCTTTAAAGTCTTTTCTAAGCCAAACCATTCTATGATTCTGTGAAGGTTGGAATGGGGGGGGGGGAGGGAAATAAGGTTATAACATTATTAACATTATTCATGTTAAAAGCATGTTACCAAAATATTTCTTTAAAATCAGTTTTTCCTTATGGCTTTTCACATGAAAAAAAATATCATGAGATTCCTATGAACTTAACCAGATTCTAGTGTAATTATTTCTATGTCATACCATTGAAAGGAATATGACTGGATAGATAAAACTTTAAAGCAAAATTTGTCTCCATGTTTTTTGGTCCAGAACTGAGGGAAGTGAGGGCAATTTAGTTGACCTGAAGAGGGTTTGCACACAGTCGGACTCTGATTTGTCATGCTCATTATCTTTCATGTTGCAAAATAGTTCTGAAACCTGGTTCACTTACAGCACCAACTAATGAGCAGACTGGAATTCTTAAGATTTGCTCATGAGAGCCCTAAGGCTGTTCTTTGCTTCTCTACTTACATGCTCAATAAGTAAAATTGTAAGATGAAGTCAGTGAGATGGACAGCCTTTCAAGATGCATCAGATTTTTTAAGTACTAGTAACTGACTGCTTTTAATGGAGTGACATTCTTCCAGGGGACTCTGCTAGGTGGTCTTGCGTATGTGAAGGAAGGGCTATAGAAAAGTGATTGAAGTATTTTTCTGCTTTGAAGGCATCACTGATAGTTAAAATAAAGCTGTACAGGACTTCATGAAGTGTAGTTATTTGTTCAAACAGCTTCCACCTTCCAGGAGAAATACACACATGTAGATATAATACAGACCTGAGCTACAACCTGGGTCATTTCCAGCTATTAGACGTGCATGAGACCACTATGGATTTGTGCATAGTTTACAGTGCTATTCATGTTTGTATTGGCGGATGCTGCCTGTAGAGAAGGTAGATGTTAAAAATTTAAGTATTTTTATTTTTAAAGAATGTTTGACACCAAATATAGAACAAACATCTCTAAGCTATTCCCGCTGAGAACAATTAGTAAAGTTTCCCCCATGCTGGTTTTTTGTTTGTGAGATCCAAATGGGAGCAGGGGCATTGCTGAATTGCTTTTGAATGCGTGCTTTCAGCAGGTAGGGAGAGTAGGAGTTTGGGTTGCTGCTAACAGACAGGCATCCTGGAAGTGAAGGTAACACCCTTCTACGTTCTTATTAAAATTTGGTTTGAATATGAGGAAGAAATGGCACTTCTTGATTAGTCTGTGTGCTCATTTTGTATGCTGCTGCTATGAAGAACCTCCGTGTATTTTTAAGATACACATAATGGTAAAAGGTTATGGCTCTTACTATAGTACATACAACTGAGCTTCACAGAGGTTCCCCAGGCACTTTCTATAGAAAAGAAATGCTGCAGAAAGTAAGGTATTCATGGAGGAGTTGCAGAGGACTAATTAACTTCCAGAACATGGATGAACTTCAGGTAAAATAAACATTTAAAGGGCAGCCTTGCATTTTAAGGGACAGGTGGCAACAGTAATTTGCGTCTGCAGTTACATTTATAAACATGGCATTTAAGAAACATCAGAAGCAGTAGAAGAGTTTGTCGTTGCTCTTTGGCTGCTTACTAATCAGGGTGAAAAATTGCTAGTAAGGAAATAATGTGAAAATAAGAGCTACACAATCTGAAACCTAAGGAGCAGAAATAGTTTGTTTCCAAGGTCTCATTAAACCCAGCAAAACCAGCAAATGAACATTTTTACTTTTTCTCTTGGATTTTATTATATTTTTCTCATACTTAAAATGGGAAATGCTACAAGCAAAGTGGAATATTTTTTAATTGTTAGGAAGAGATTTTGATGGGTCTCATTGCTTTACAGTGAGAATACCCATATTTGAGCAAATTGAAGAGCAAACTAATTATGTTGGGTTACTTCTTTTAATTTTTTACTCTGGCTATGTCTGCATAATTACATCTGTGACTTGAAAAAAGTACAAGATTAATACCTTTACACATGTTGCAAATTGTTTCTTATAGGAAGAGAAAGCATCAGTTGTTAGCACTGTTGTCTTCAAAATTACCAAGTGGCTATTGGAAAAGGCCAGCAACCTGATTTGCAAAGTGAGGTGGTTCTTCATTTCTGCATGTGTGTGCCTGAATGTAAAAATGGTCAGCGATCAAAATCCAGTTAACAATTTTGTTGAAGAAATATTGATCAGTAGAGAATTTAGTTTCCTTTTCCTTTCCAATGCTGGCATTGGATTTAGAATGTGAACAGGGGCAGAAAAAAAAAAAAAACCAGTCAGACTTCCACCTAGTCTTATTTTGTCTTAATGTGCACTGTCAGGCCTGTGCCATAAGTATAACCACATATTTGCTATGCAGGATATTGTGTATGAAGTTTTTTTTCTTAAGGGTGAAGCTATGATATCAAGGTTGATTTTTGTCAAATGTTTGTTTGCTGTGTTGCTGTCATAGATTGAAGGTCTAGACACCATGACTGGCAATGTCGCTTAAAGTCAGAGGCTCAGAGTTAAGTCTATTTTTTTAATTGAAAAACACAGATTAAGGGATGACCTTATTGGCCTTTACCACAGTGTTTAAATGAATTGAAAGGTAATTGTTCATTAGATCAAAAGCATAGGAAGAACTACATTTTGTACCCTAGACTAAGTAAATTCAGATTAGAGACCAATTTTTAATGATCAATGAAAATGGCAGGAGTATTTTTTAAATTTGACTATAGTACTTAATTCTTTTTGTCCTTAAGTAGAGATTGCCATAGCTGAAACATGGAGTTTCATGCAGAATTTACAGGGTAAACCTGATCTGGATTAATCTTTGGATAAACTGCAAGTTCCTGGGATCATCGCAAACCTAGGTGAGATCAGAGGGCTGCTATATGGGAGGTAGAGCTTAATGACACGTGGGGTTTTCTGGGCTCAGCCTGGAAATATAAAGGGCTGTACAAAATTCCTTTCTCTGTGAAACTGAAGTGCAGTGTTTTGCAGGTACAGGAGTTCTTGGGTTAGTATAAGGTCATCAGTTACCTTGTTCCAAATGAGTTCAATATTAAAGCAGCGTCATAAATTAAAGACGCTGCTTTTGTTGTCATTACCATGAAGAATCAGAGTGAGTTGCTACTTGTGACTTTAATGTCTACCTCACCATCAGAACGGGTCTAGCAGTATTAGTTTTGAGGATTGTAATAGTCTTGAGAAGTAGTTTAAACAAACAAAAACCTTGAAGAAAATCACAGAAGGCATAATGGCTTTTTGACATGCATGCCTTTACTTTCAGCCATAGTTTTTTTAAAATGCAATAACATTAAAATGGTTTGTTAGTTATTCCTGCAATTTCTTTTTTTTTTTCTTTTTCCTCCTGCAACCTAGACTTTCTTCTGAGGAGGCACAGAAGCACTGGCTCTGGAAAAAGACCTTTCTTATCATAGACAGTAGGAGTTCATACTTGCAAAATGGAAATACCTGGATGAGTTCCCATAACCTCACCTCCAGAGCATTGATATAAATACAGCAATAGTGATGGTTGCAGTGTTATTGTTGCCTGAATGTTCCTATCTGTGGTAGGAGGAGGGTATCCTCAAAGATTTTTTTTTTTTACTTCTCTTCTTTTTTTTAAACATAGCAATCCCCCACTGCCACCAAAACAAAAACAACAACAAAAAAATGAGACGTGGTAGAGGATGATAAATGAGAGCCATTCTGTGTTTGAAATTGCATCAGAATTAAAATTTACAATGAAATGGAAAGCTGTGGTTAAATAAGACGACGATGACATGCTAAATTAGCTGAAGGGCCTCACTGCTATTCTTAAATGTATCAGAATTGCTACTGGCTTTATCCCCACTGCAGACCTTACGTGGAAGCACATACTATTTTGCAGAACTGGATGCTGTGAGCTGTAGTTGCAAAAGACGTTCCTCATGCCAGTGCCTGAGGTTTTCTCCAAACTCTTTCTCCTCACTTTCCTTTCTGCAATATAATTTGTGCCTCACTTCTTGTGTTTCCTTTGTGGTTCTGTGCCATTTTTCCTTTTCCCTACATTTGGAGTTCTCCCAGCTTTGTTCTTACCATTGAATATCTCTTGCTGAAGTAGAATCCTTTAATTCTTTCTGGGAAAATATCCATACAACTGGCATGTTAAGTGCTTTTGGAAGATGTGGTGCCTAGAAGGTTCACCAGCTATGTTATTTAAAAGTTATCCTGTCACCTCAGCTGACAAAGAAAATCTTGTTTGATCATGAGTCCTAACTTCTCTTGGATGACAGCATAAGTGAACAGCATCTGGCTGGGTGTACTCCTTCTACACTTACCTGTCAACATTGAACAACACTGATGATGTCCAGAGTGACAGCTGTCCTTCATTTTTCATAGAGCTATTCCTTAATCTAAGAAGCTGGTGGGGGGGGGGGGAGTGGGCAAAAAATTATATCTGCTTAACTATCTCCACTTAAGCAGACATGTTGCTCTTGAAGGACTTGTAGGAGATGATTTTTAGGCTTTGATAGTTGTGTGATGCAGTGTAAGATATTCCAGGGGAATTGGGTGATGTTGATAGGAATATATCATACACTGTACCCTCAAAAGTGACTGATTATGGAACATGATAAGACCAAAAAGGGGCTTTTACGTTATGATTTTTTTCCAGCTTTTGCTTTCTCATGACCTACATCTTGTCTTGCACTGTGTGCTGTTAGTATATGCTTTGTATTCTTTATAGCAGCAAATTCAGTTTGCTGCAGGGGAATCATGGATATTGTAATAACAAACAGGAATGGGTAATAGACTGTAGAGGTTAATGTGGAGAATTTGCTCTGCTCCACACACCACCCATTTATGTGTTCACTGAATGTGCTGTATGAGTGTATATGAATATTTATATGAATGTGTATATGCATCTCTTCTTCAGTGTACATGAGAAAGAGGTTTTCACATTTGCAGGTGAAATCCAAGGAAAGAGTTAGTGTATTAGTTTCACGCACACAATATAAACTAGAGTATAAGGATTACTACCCCTATATCTGATAAATTTGACTTCTGCCATTTGAGACATTTCCATTCTCTGTGAAATTGGAAAATTAAATTGTCTCCCCTATATAAAATCTGGGTGCTTTGTGAGTTGCAGAAAGGTGCATGCAAATCCACTGCTGAAATAACATTTATAGAGGGCGGCATTAGGAGGGCCTTAAAGGAGACCAGCTTCCTGTGGGATGCACAGAGATATAACTGATCACTAAGCTGTAACATGCCTAGTAAAGCTCTTCAACCATTCTCTGTTTCTAGACCTATTCTCTTTTTCAGGATAGTACCTGACTTTCAGTGGATTTTCTTGTTCACGCCATTGGTGTTGGGAAACAAAATGAAAGCAGTTCTCTTCACCATCTTGATATAGTTCTTTGGTTCATTATCATGTTTATTAATCTGTTATGGTTCCCTCATATATCATGGGCAAACAAATTTTGCAATGTGGACTTTTCTGAAGGTTTACCCCAGATTTGTGTCCTAAAGCGTGGGACTGAGTGCAAGAGGCTTATGTACCATCTCTCGTTTGAGTCTGCAGTTTGTACCTTCGGAATAATGTGGTGTATCTGCAGCACTGGGCTAAGGGTATTTGCTGATCTGCTGATGTTTGAGAGAAATGCCAGGCTTTCAAATATCTGCAGCTAGTTCTTTGATCTGTTCTTGCTCTTATATGAACATTAAGTGCTTAATGAGTTTAATGTTTTTTGATATAAAGGGGAAAGCCACATAAAAACATAGTGTAAATTAAGGACAAGGGGGAAAAAAAAGATGGCAAGATTTCAAAGATATTTGTGGATGTGCAAGCAGTTGGCCTTGAGGGATTTACTATTATCTCATCAAGAGGCTGTGAAGCAGTCTTCTGTTTGCAAGGAGAGAACTCTCAGTGTTTGCTGTCTTAGCAAGGATTGATAAGAAGCCAAATGCTTTGTATCTTCTGTGTTTTTCAGGGTTGTCCTTGACTTTGCAGGAGAATCTGTTTCTAAGTTGTGACCTCCAGTCTAGACTGATGGATTACTGGTGCCCTGTCAGGTAGCTGGGAATAACAGGGCCAAGAAGGACTATTTTCCCTTTTATTTAGCACTAATAAGTGCTGAATACTTCCTTATATTATTCATCACCTAGGGGATAGATTCCCGTTCCAGCTGCAGTAATAATAATTTATATTAACTTACAACACTGACAAAGTACCTCTGAGTTTATATTGGCTTGTGAAACCATATTATTATAGGTAGCTTATATCTTTACTGAATCATGGTTCCTTTCTGTGAGATGGGCAGTGGAAGGGAGGAGCTTGGGCAGTTTATTTCTTAGTTGCGTATATTTCTGTGCCAGTTCGTTTGACTTTGGGAAGCATCTCGCAGTGTAATTCCCTTAGTTCATGTTTTACAGAGTTAATATTTTCATGTATATTGGAAGCTAAATTCTTCAGTTCAAAGGTAGTTTTGACTATATGAAGTTTTTTTATATATTTTATGATTGTGGAGGTTTAGAAACCAGTTAATGTCTTGACAGGCTCAAGTCTTCAACATTTCCTTTCCATGAGGGACATAATAATACAATTTGTAAGTATACATGCATTATAGTTTCACTTTGAAGTAAGTATGTTATTCCCAGAGTTGAAAGGGTAATCAATTTTCTAATGAGCCAATGTGTCAAATTTAAATCTTTGTAAATTCGTAATGGAGATGTTTTAGCACCTTATATCCTTAAGGTGTGCCAAGAATAGAATGCGTTTTTAAGGTTCTGGCCAAGTTAATGTTTGAAAATATTGCAACTTGGGTAAAATTGTAATGTAAGTATATTCTGAACTAGCAAATTAATAGGTGTAACTTGCAAATTCAAATGTAGACAATATGCAATTACACCAAAACCAAGCAAGCATCATCCCTACAGGTCTGAGACTTGGAGAAAGTTGTGTGTTGTGGGTTTTTTTGTTTTCATGGGTTACATCTCTCGTTTTGTAGTAATCTTTTCTTCCTCTTCTTAATAGAGAGATTTTCAATATGATAGCATTGAAAAGAATTGGAACATGTTTATTTTCTTAGATACACATTATATTTCTATCTTGTTTCTCCTACTCGGCAAAAGTACAGTTATTTCCTCAAATAACAGTAATATTTCTGCGTAATTCATGTTGGATTGAATGAAAAGATTTTTTTAAAAAGCTTAAATTCAGCACTCTTTTTTGATATTATATATCAAAATATGTATGAGGTTGAATACCAATATTATTTACTAAGTCATAAACCATCACTATAACTAGATTTCAGATTGTATGTGGACATCCAGTTCTGCTTATTCCTGACAAAGGACAACTTCTATCCTCTTCCATTCAAAATAGCTTTTTATGTAAACAAGTAGATATCTGTACTTGTAAAGCCTGTGAACCACTTAACATGGTGTTTTCTCTCTGGTCACCGGTCACATTTAAAACCAGACTACTTAAAAACTTTTTTCCTGATATAGATGTAAACAAAGTAAATGCTTATTTCTTCGGTGTGCAGAAAATATAGAGATGTCATGGACAAAGATGAGACGCATTTCTTAAGTGGTTTTAACTTGAAGAAAATAGTGAAATAATCGATTTGTGCAGGAGATAGGGATTTTTGTGTGATCTGTTTGGAAGCGAAAATTTGAAACTATACTGAGATTGAAAACCCATAAGGCGGCAATGGAAGTGAACAGTGAGACACAGGACTTCCTCCCCCTTTGCAATACATGGAATCCATCTATAGGTTTTTTCAGTAGAAGGTGCAGCAAACAACTTACGGAAAGCTCTTACTTTTCTCTGTGGCTTTGTTGGTCTGAGTTTTTGTTGGTGTCGTGTAGCCTGCTGAGAATCTGTGGCTAGGCTTGTCTGATGTATTTGCCTGTGTATCTACTCCCAGACTCTCACACAGACCGACACCCTTTGAAAAATAGCGCAAGTCAATCAGAATCCTCTGGTAAAGCTGATAATGTCACCATTCGTTACCAATGCTTCAGTAAATCAGTTTTTTCACTTCTTTTTATTTCATGATCCAGCTATTATCTTGGTGGTGAGAATAAGAAGGAGATTTGTCTACTGGCTTCCTGGTTGATCTTGTGTGAAAATAATACACTCTGTTCAGCCTTGAATCTGGCAAAAAGTGTCCTTTAAGCAAGGTTGGGTTCTTTGCCATTTTTTTATTCTATTCTGTTTATTTTCATTTTGAAATGCTGAAATTTGTGTAGTAGTTTTCCTTCCAGTTTGTTCCAGGAGTTGTCTGCAGTTTTGAAATCACGGCATGACCACAACAAAGCTCATTCTGTCCATGGTTTATGAACCAGTTAACAAACTGGTAATATCTTGCAATGCTAAATAATATTTATTTGTTCTGGGAAAAGCAGACCTAATAATTTCAGAAAATACACAACTTTGCCCCTGATATTCTAAAATGAAGTTTTACATTTCTTCCTGTTACACTAGTAACTTGCTTTTAGCCTTTTCATTTGTAAAGGTATTGTATCAGTTTTAACCAGGTATAGCTCAAGTGTTTAAGAGTATTATTGTTATTTTACAAGCAAAAGCATGCAGAAATTTTCCTGTGTGTTTCCATTTGGTCATTGCAATAAGTGACTTGGGGGGCTCTTCTGTGTCAAAGAGGCTGTCTGTTTTGGTCCTACAAAATACTGTCCATGAGTAGTATGGGCTACTATCTTTATCTTATGGACTGGCTTCGTACCTGTCTTTCATGGAACACAGACATTGGGTTTTGATGCTGTTGTGCAGAATGTTCTCTGTGATGTATTGGAAACATCAGAGCCTCTTTAAACCTGCCAGCAGAGAGATTGTATGTGTCAATGTTGGCTGTTCTGCTTGGAAGGTAAGCCAGGAGCAGGAAAGGGTGATAGGAACGTAGCTGGCAGAGCATACTGGGCAGCACTGGGGCGGCTGCTGTAGTGGCCAGGCTCATCCTTTGTGTCTGACAGCAGACAAGCAGTAGGACACTGTTTTGAGCAGTGATTATAAAAATTCTTGGTAGGTGTTAGAGTAATAAAATTGGAGAACAAGGATTCCATCACTTATTAGCAGTGACGTAGTGTTTTTCTGTTGCTAGAAATATAGAGGAGCACTAGACAGCTTAGGACAGCATAGAAATTGCCTGAATACTCTTCCAGCTGGTAGTGTGAGAGTCCTCTCGGTTTAAGGACACTTACCATTTGGCCAGTTTATCAGGGATGTGCGACGGAGAGGATATCCTGTCCTCCCCACTGCTGCCTGGTTGCCTTTACTCTTCCTTTGGATTCAGTTGGTTTCGTTCCTGAGACAGTGACTCCCATTAGCAGAGGCAGTAATTCATTTAGTGTAGGAGTTACTTACAGTACAGCTGTGCTGCCTTGATGATGCCATCTGCCATCTGTGGGTAAAAGCCAGCTTACCGCAGCCAGCACATGGAAAGAGAAACTTCTCTTAAGACACCTAAACATTCGTGCATAGAGACTGCATGCTTCATAAAACATAAGAGCAAAGTAAACTGATGAGCTGTTGGGAATTACTTGGTTGAGAACTGTATCTTCAGACTGTGGTGCTAGGATCTGGAATAATTATGTCTAATTGAGGTGGAATCATCAGAAGAAACCCTGCTGGCCAATTTTAATTTCCCTTCTTTCAGATTAACTAACTAATTCAGCTTTGTAAGGTACAGCCAGCCATGTCTGGGCATAGCTACTAGAAAGAAATTACAAATTGCCATCTAGTATATCATTCTTTTAATTGCGGCAGGCCTTAAATCATACTTGATAGGTGCATTTTTGCTTTATTGCTTAATCAAAAAGCTACTGGAACAAAATATATTTGTGAATATGTCTGTATCCCAGATCTCTCCTGGGGTTTGCTGTATTGCCTGTGTCAAATAAGGGTTCCCAACTCTGTTAAATGGGTGTATTGCTGCCAGGGCCCAATATCTGAGGAACTAGATGTGTGCGGCACAGGCAAAGCTGTAGTGCCATTTGCCATTTCATGGGCAATGAAGAGTGAAAAGCACCTGTTGATTAGTTCAGCCACTCAACTCATGGTACCCTGTGTGCCAAGTAGTGAAAACCTCATTAGGTTGAAGGGCAGTGCCATCCAGAATCATATGTTAAATCAGGCACAGATTAAAGCTGTTGATTGTTACATGCTTATTTTATGGTAGTTTAAAAGATTGTGTTCCAGAGGTTAGGCCTCTGGAAGATCTCAAAGACATCCTAAGATTTACAAGTTGATATAAAATGTAGACACTGAGCACATGAGCTATGAATGTTACTTCTGTGGGACTGTTCATATTCCAAAGCAAATGCCTGTGTTTCTCCAAGAGGGTGAAGGAGGGTCTGAATGAGCCTCCTGTTCCCAGCAGGCAGGAGTTGCAGAGCCTTGCTTGTCCCATTTGCCAGCGAGATTCAAATTCCTCCAACACTCTTGTGAGGTGGATGCTATTGAGGCCACTTGCAACCACATGATTCCAGGATAGCAGTGAGCAGTTACAGCTGTTGTGAACTGGAAAACAAGGGTGTTACGGGTGTCAGACCAGTAATTTCCATAGACAGTTTCTGAGCTCCTTAGTGCAGTGAGCCAGCTTATGCTTCGAGAATACATATTTCTGATGAAGTCTGTCTTGGGCATTGCAAGCTAACTTACTCTTCCTGGTGTCCTGTAACATTTCCAGAACTAATTAGGCTCTCCATCTTAGTAATGCGATTACTGTGGCTCAGGATTAAGGGAAGAAGCGTAGCTGAATCCCTGTTGGAAAGTCAGCCATGACACACAACACCCTGGGGTAACTGGGAAATGAACTCGGCTGACTTTGAAGTTTCTGGTTCAGATGCCTAACCCCCTGTGATCGTTTCAAAGCAAACTGATCTGAGGTGGTCACCCAGTAACAGTCTTCAAAAATGAGCAGCAGTCCTTCTTACACAAATTAAAGCTTGATATTGTGGATATACTGGCTCCTTAAAGCCTGTGTTGATTTCAGCAAACAAAAAGTCTGAAACACTTCTAGAGGTTAGTAGGAGTTACGTTTAACCAGAATGGAGATTATTGAAGTGTGGCTCTCTTTATGCACACACAGTTTTTAAAAAGCAACATCTATCATTCAGCCTGTATTACTAGTGTTAGCTGCCCAGAGCCAGGCATTTCGTAGTCTCATGGTAGCATCAACTAAAATAGAATTGCTGTGCTGCATAACTTTTATAACAGATTTGTGTGAGATACAGGATGGAACAAAAACTCTGCTTAACAGAGAAGTTGCTTAATTGCATAAACACAAGGGACAAACTACTGTTTTTTTCATGCAAAAATTTTTGTGGCATGTCAGCATGTTGGCACTGGTAGTGAATAAGTTATGTAAAATCTACAACCCAGAAATAGAACATAAGCTAAGGTAGGTTCCCAGTCTGAAATACCATATCTTAGATTCTTAAAGGACACAAAATGACACCATGTAGCTAGGATTTTAGACTCTAATGAGAACTGAAAATAGCGACTGTGAGTTCTTACTTTAGGCAACTATTAAGTAAGTTCTTAAACACTTCTAAAAAATGTTGACTAGCAAATTGTCAAGCTGTAGTATTAAGAGTTACAATGCCAACCTTATGTGTTAATAAATGTATAGATATGCTTCAATGGTATTTCTAGGGGTGGTGTTGCACTTACTGCCTTCATTAATGATTTTTATAAGCTATGTAAAGACATTATGAAGGTTAAATCATTCTCTTAACAGCACAAAGGTAAGAAGGTGTTTTCAGTTTGTCGAGGTTTTGTATTGGTGGTGGATTTCTAAGTACACTTTGTAAAAAGAGCATCAAACTCTGGTTTTGGATATAGTTGTGAAATCTCTGTAGGCTTAAAAGCCCATTTCTACTGTGTTTAACTGCTTTCCAAGCGAACATAGATAGCAGGAGAGGACATTTTTTTGACTTGGATCTCTGCTGTTGTGTTTAATTGTGATTTAGAGGATAGATCAGGATAGTGCCTGATAATCCATAAGGGCATGCGAATTCAGTTAGGAGACATGCTGCTTTCAAAATCAAATTAATTGCCTATAGATAATATCATCTCCAATTTTGCAAAGTAATTCACCGGTGCTCTTTGAATGTGATTTGGCAATGGGACTTAACCCACAAATTGCACATTCCTGCTCTTTTAACAAGCATACTTTTCAGGCTGTGTTTGAGAAATATTGAGAAAAAAGTAAATTTGAAAGTATGATAATGTAGGTCACTATTTAATTAAACTACCTTAAAATTTATATTGAAATGGATAGAAGTGGAGTCATGGCTGTTTTTAAGAATATTCTTCATTTTGATGAAAATAGGTGCTCATTCTTGTTTTGATGGCATAGAAATGTATTGCTGTTTAATAGGCATTCAAAACTTGGAATATTATGTTATGACTCAAATCCCCTGTGTTTTCAGTGAATGAAACCTGGGCAAATTTCCGGAAGAACTTCAAGAGGAACATTAAGGCTTGCTGAAAGAAATGATGTTTGTAAATGCTGAAATTGTGAAATGCCCTAGGAGTGGATGTCTGCTATTTGTTTGTTTTCTTTCAACTAAAAAACTGCTATTGAAATATAATGATTGCACATATTTATTTATGGAGTTAGTCCTGTATTTTAGCTAATACTGCAGATACTTTCTAATGGGCTTAGTGCATGTAATTCAGTCTCCTCAGGCAGAATTAAATGACAACAGATGGTGCTAAGGACTTAAAGCAAGATGTAAAAGTCTCTGGGATGAGGCTTTGGTGTTTGTTCATCCAAGGCACTTAAAGCTGATCATAAGAGGTATGCACTTGATATTGTATCTAGATATTGTTAGTGATGTTGTGAGATTGAGGCCTTAATCTGTCAGTGTAGTGACTTTTATGCCACAAGAGCTTTATCTTGATATGAGTTTTCAGAATATATTAATTAATTTGAGGCTTGTAATTTAATTAATTTAGAGTCTTTAAATTGAGGACTAGGAAAAGCTTTGAAGGGATTATATACAACTGGAGAGAGAGTGACTTTTCAGTATGGAATCATAGTATGATTAAGGTTGGAAAAAGCCTCCAAGATCATCAAGTCCAACTGCCAGCCCAACACCACTGTGCCTACTGAAACATGTCCCAAAGTGCCACATTTACACTGTTTTTAAACATCTCCAGGGATGATGATGCTACCACTTCCTTGGGCAGCCTGTTCCCATGCTTCACCACTCTTTCTGTAAAGAATTTTTTTCTGTTATCCAATCTAAACCTCTCCTGGCACACCATGAGGCTGTTTCTACTCATCCTACTGCTTGTTACTTGGGAGAAGAGACCAGCACCTACCTCACTACAACCTCCTTTCAGGTAGTTGTGGAGAGTGATAGGATCTCCCTTCAGCCTCATCTTCCCCAGGCTAAACAACCCCAGTTTTCTCAGCCACTCCTCAGAAGTGTTCTCCAGATCCTTCACCAGCTTTGTTGCCCAGTGTTGTAACGTGCCTTATTGGGTTACTTCCAATTCTGCTAGCTGAATGGTAATGCCCTTGGTGTTTCAGAGAGGTTTAATTATCAGATGTGTGCATCTTGAAGAGATCATAAGTTACTATTGTAAAAAGAAAGTATGTACTTTCATACATGTCTATTGTCAGAGTAGTCATAGATTTAATGTGGTCTGTGAAGTGTGGATTTCTTTTGGTTCTGCTCTCTTGGTTCCAGAATAAGAAAATGTGATGTGAGATGCTGCAGTATGGATTGAATTGTCAGGCTTGCTGTTTCTAGGGTTTTCTTTGCTTGTTTTGTTTTCGTTTTCTGAAACAGTTATCTCAAGCTGTGTGTTTTGTGCTGGTTCTCATTCCTGGTGGATCTCATTATTGACCATTAAACCAGCCTGTGATTGGGAAAGCATTCTATGTTGCTGATGCATTGGAAAATAAATAAAAATATAATCATATTTTGCCTCTCCACTCCCTCTCCCCATTTTGGTGGTAATTGATACATTCAAGAGTGGCTGGAATAAAAATTATTATGTAAGGAAAGACAGAAGTTCTCAAAATAGCACATTCAGAGATGTAGTGTTTTTTACAAGTACTACTGTAAAATGAGTATGAGCACATATCATGAAGATTTTTCCTGTATCATAGGGACACACACAGTAAATACCAGCATTGCCAGATGTATTTATTATGCTGGCTTCACAGTAGGCATTTACTTAGGTTCTGCTTTAATTATGGAGAGAATTTCAGTTGTAAAGTTGCTTTTCAATTCTTGCTAGATGTCTTTATGTAGATTGTGTAATCCTGTCTTCTTGAAATAGAATTATTGAAAATGACTGTGTTAATAATGCAAAGTCATAGCAGTTTTTAATTTAAAAATCTTGAAATGCAAATGTCTCTAATGAAAAGAAGAGCACACTTCATGTGGAGTACTTGGTTTGCAAAGAATTCAGCATCAGAATTCAGTGTTGCTCTTTGGTGCAGTTTTCTGAGAGTGAGATGTATGAAAACAATGAAGTACAAATAAAACACATTTAAATGGAGAAGTCAGGCAATATAAGAAAACTGGAAATATTTTAATTATTTTTTACAAACCTATTCATTAAAATTTGTAAGCACTTAACTAAACAAAACCTTAATAAATCTGTAAGACCTAATTAAACAAAAATTTAATAGGAAATGCCAGAAGTAATCCATGGCTGCGTAACAATTTTCTTGTTTATGCATTATTTCCTTTACTATTTCATTGGATAAAACCCACTACTTATCCAACCTACTTAGCTTTTCTCCTTGGTTTCTGTGTGTTCTTTAAGGAGAAGAATTAATATAGGCTTGAATTGAAGAAGGTATCAATTTATTGGCTGTTTATTTTCTTAAAAACAAAATCAATGTTCCAAACAGATGGCCACAGGATAGTTTCATGGATGTAAAATACTTTATTCCATGGATACTTTTTCTATGTATGAGTCTGATTTATTAATAAGACACTTTCTGCAAAAGGTGAGTGCATGATATTTCAACTCCTGTAACAATGGCTCTGTTAAATCCAGATGACTACAATAAAATGGATGATGTAAAAATCTCTAACTTCTATAGATAAAGATAAAGCAATGTAATCAACCAGTGTTATTTCTAATTAATTTTAACTAGTATGTCTGGCTATTTGCTCATAGATTTTTTTGTGTGCAGCATAACCATTTCTCAAGAAAAATGTTAATGGATACATATTTTTGATGAGTGTGTTACCTGCTGTGAATTTATGAAGCAGTTATAAAGCTCACTTTGAATGAACATGTATAAAACCTTTATACTGTACTGCACAGTAAGTTATTTACTACTCATTTAGACAGACTAGATTCTCATCAGGCTCTTCGTGTAGTTTTATGGAAATAGGTTATTCTCCCCCTGTACTCAGCACTGGTGAGACTGCACCTCGAGTACTGTGTTCAGTTCTGGGCCCCTCACCACAAGAGGGATGTTGAGGCTCTGGAGCGAGTCCAGAGAAGAGCAACGAAGCTGGTGAAGGGGCTGGAGAACAAATCTTATGAGGAGTGACTTAGAGAGCTGGGGTTGTTCAGCCTGGAGAAGAGGAGGCTGAGGGGAGACCTTATTACTCTCTACAACTACCTGAAAGGAGGTTGTGGAGAGGAGGGTGCTGGCCTCTTCTCCCAAGTGACAGGGGACAGGACGAGAGGGAATGGCCTCAAGCTCTGCCAGGGGAGATTTAGGCTTGAGATTAGGAAAAAATTCTTCACGGAGAGGGTGGTTAGGCATTGGAACGGTCTGCCAAGGGAGGTGGTTGAGTCACCGTCCCTGGAGGTGTTTAAGGTTAGGATAGACGAGGTGCTTAGGAGCATGATTTAGGAATTGTTGGGAATGGTTGGACTCGATGATCCAGTGGGTCTCTTCCAACCTGGTTATTCTGTGATTCTGTGATTTTCCTTTGTGCCAGCTAAGAATCTGGATGCATAGCAGTCACAGAGTTCAGAGAGATGGTTATTTTTGTTTTCCTGCGGTATCCCAGCCTCTGAGAGCACTGATAGAAACCGACCTGGTCTCCCACTGTGCTTGTGGAGAAACGATACGTTGAAATACAAGAAGCTCTTAAATAATCCAGTTTATTGAATAAATCCCTGAGGCTTTTCTAGACCTTGATTCCTTCCTCTGAATTTTGGTTGAATCTTATAAGTGCCTTGCAGCCTATGTGATGACACCAGAGTAAACTTGGTTTTAACAGTTCCTAAAGGAGTATAAGTTTTTGTGCGCTTTGGAAGCTGTCAAGTAAGTTTGCCCTGTGCTCACCTGAGCTGCTTTGCTCTGTAATGGTTAAAATTGGGGCTGAAAAGCTTTTTCTTTGAGATGTCTGCAGGCAAGACAACCGCCCATAACTCAAGAGGAGAAATATATTTGTTGTACCCTCACTCTGCTCTGCTAATCAAAATGTTTAGGAAGACTCCTTCAGACATAAGAATATTTTAAAGGAAAATCGCCTGAGTATTGGCCCCAAATAGTCTTCCTCAGGGCAATATAGGATTCATCTCTTTTGAAGCTGACAGTTCTATCAGTTTACATCTATTCTATGCTTGCTTATATTTTGAAGAAGGAAATTCATGATCATTATATACAGAAGAAAACTTGCTGGTTGTGCAGCAAGAGATAAAGAATGAGTTTTGATCATTATAGTAATAGGAAACTAGGCTTACAGGAAAGTTTCCACTATGCTGTTTTGCTGGAAAGTATGAAAATTGAAGGTTTGAACTTGAATCTTATAGGTATGAATTCCCGCCATTTTAACCCTAGCAGTTCATCAGATATTTATTCTCAGAAATTAATATAATTTTTGTATTCTCAGTATGTCATTTCATGAAAATGCTGTTAAGGCATAATACAGTGAAGAAATCCAGTTTTTGATGATGGCTGATACATGCCATGCCTTGATTTCTGAAGTAATCCTGCATTGTCCACAGAAATAGTCCCATACTAAGCTTATTCCTTAACTGTAAGCTTTACTGAAAAATGAATAGTAACTGTAGTAAACACTCAACCAAGGTATATTGTGACTCAGAAAAAATATCATCTGAACTAAAAATAAATCCTAGCTAGAACATGAGATCCAGGAACCTGGATCCTAGAAAAAACTGAATATGAAATATGTACTTGGATCTGTTTCAGATGGAGACTGGTAAGCGTGGAAAAAATGAAAGTTGGGATCAGTAATTTCACATTCTAGTATAAAGATGCATGTAATAAAGTCTTGGTTTTGTAAAGAGTTTGGCATGTGGAGTTCCACGAAGGAATTGCTAGTCATCTCTCTGTTTGCATAAGAGCAAGAAAACTATTTATGTGTGAACCAAGCTTAAACTGGGAATTAAAACACATTGCGGGAATAGAAACTGTTCTTTATGACTATTTTTAATGGTACTTAATGGAAAGCATATACAAATCAAATAACACATTCGTGTGTGTTACTGCTCTCTCTGCAGCATTTTGGCTGTGTGTATTTCTTTGTTCATGGAGATGAGGAAAAGTTTACTGAGATACAACCTCTGAGAGGTGCTTACTGTTCATTCTGTGATGGCCTTGGGATTTGCACAATGAATTTATTCATGCAAGTCCTTCAGTGGGCCTCTGTTCAAGGAGGAGGTGAGGGTTCCTATTGAAAACGAGGTGTTTTACATTTGCATCCTTAAGAGGTTGTTACTAAACTTGTCTTTAGAACCACGGAATGTCCTACACAGAAAGGCGTAAAAGCAAGTCACTGTGGGCTTGTGTTTGAATGCGAGCATACCCAAGTGACATATAAATTCAGTAAGATGTACTTTGCTTGGAAATCTATCTTATTTATGCTGTCAGTTCCACTTCTTATGAGGTGATGAGTTGTGCTGAGTGCCTCTCCCTCTGCCTCCTGTGAATGCATTAATCTGCAGGAACTTGAAAACGTCTTCCTCCGCATGCTGGTTTTGTGTGTCACATGGTGGGAGTCACTGCAGGCAGGTCACAGATTAATATAATCTCTCTTGATCTGAAACAGCACAGCACCCGTTGGAGATTAGTTCCTCGCTCGCTGATTGTAGCTGACCTCTTTTTCTGACATGTCCTTACATTTTACCTTTTAAACAATGTAAGGCACAACCAAGTGCTGTATTAATTACTGTGTTTAGTACCTGTCATGCCTTGACCTCTTGGCACAGCCTCACTAAGAAAGTACAGTACATAGATTCCAGTTCTTCTTAAAAACTGAAAAAAGATCATGTGGTATTCTGTTTATTTTGCTTTGTTTCTAAGGTTCTGATCAAAGAATACCTCACTAACATGAACAGTTAATGCCTTTCCTCTCACTAAAGTGTGTAGTAACAGGAATATGATAAAATTAAACCTCACCCCTGTAGCAAAGCACACTAATAGCTCTCCCATTTAAGATAAAGTGAAAGCTTACACGTTTTTATGTAACCTCTTTCAGGCTAGTAGAGAAGACTAGAATGATGTTTTTCCAATTTAAGTGTCTGTAAATACCTACAATTGATTTGTTATGTGCATTTTGTTTGTGCATGACCAGCACTGCATTGAGAAACAAAGGGGCTTGTGTTTCTCTGGCCATGTCATCTTCTGATGAAAATACTTAAGCTACAGCTTTTGCAAATCTGGCTCATGGTGTCAAAACATGTTTATTACTAAGCAGAAGCAGATCAAGCTTCTCTTTCCAGTTTTCATTTTACTATGTTACTTTTAAAAAATGCCTGATCACATGTATTTTGGAGGATTGGAATTTGCTGTATGGGTTTTGGTGGGTAAGTTACATTGCATAGTTACCTGCTGCTGCTATTGCCAGGGTCTTCTCTAATGTGAGTGTTGTGTAATGCACACTGCATTGCATACTGCATAACACAGTTTATGAATATAAATGTAATGAATATAAAGCTAATCGCACAACGTTTTTACTAGTCTGTTGCTGTGTCTCTGGCAGCAGCGAATGCATATGAAGGAATGAAAAAATGTGTGAAGTGGTAGTTTTGCTGGAATATTCTAGCTTTCAGCAGTTAGTACTTAAGGGAATTGTCAAGGTGGATATAACACACAGTAAAAACAACCAATCAAAGATTCTGAAAGTATCTGTTCTGCTTGTGAAGTTGTGTGTACTGTGTCTTAACCAGCCTGTGATAGAGCTGTATGACATAGGTAATGCTCTTCTGACACAGTTAAGGGGGCACTGAAGTAGCAATAAACAGGTAAAGCATATGCACCTGTTTATAGAATGACCCTGCAGGACAATGTTATCATATCATACTTTCACTGTATATTTTATATCACATGGAATCAGCATAATGAAGAATCTTAACCTCACACCTGTTAATTTCTTCAAAATTACAGACAAAAAAAAAGGAAAGGAAGTTGGCAAGATTTCTAATACTTGCCAAATTTTGAGTTTTAATTTTCTAATACAAATAAATAAGCATTACTGTAGACTGTCCTATTGCACCAAGTAATAGTAATTGTATTTGCATGTGACACGCATATGAGCTGTTACAGTACTTTACGATATTTCTCAGATGGTGGACAGAAAAGCATAAATATAGTTCTGTGAAAAGGAATTGGAACATAACCTAGAAGAGAAAAAAGTATGGATTTCACCATTAAGTTTCTTGAATAAGTATTGAGAGATGGTTTTGTTCCGTTTATAAGAATCTTAGAAATGTAGAATATCTCAAGTTGGAAGGGACCTATAAGGATCATCAAGTTCAACTCCCTGCTCCTCGCAGGACTACCTGAAACTGCATCACATGACTAAAAGCATTGTCCAGATGCTCCTTGAACTCTGACAGGCTTGATGCTGTGACATATTCCCTGGGGAACCTGTTATAGTGCCCGATCACCCTCTCAGTGAAGAACCTTTTCCTCATGTCCAATCTAAACTTCTACCTTTAGCCTGCTGAGAAACACTGTTTACTCATATTCAACCCAGGCCCCCATGTCTTTTTCCATACAGGAGTGCTCCAGCCATTCATCCCCCAGTTTGTGTGTATAACCAGGATTACCCCACCCTAGCACTTGCTGTTGTTGCATTTCATATGGTTGGTGATTGCCCAGCTCTCTGGTCTATCCAGGTCTCTACCCTTAAGGGACTCCATAGCTCCCCCCTAGTTGAGTATCACTGGCAAACTTACGTAGTGTATGTTTGACTCCTGCATCCAGAATATTGATAAAAAGATTCAAGAGCACTGGCCCTAAAATTGAGCCCTAAATTCCATCATTTCTGGTTTTTTTTCTGAATTACAATAGCAGCTTCTGACCTGTAGTTCCCTCACTAGCGATGTCTCACTTCTGTATCATTACAGTCTAAATAAAAAAGAGAGGTTTGCAGAGCCCTCAGACTACTTAAATAGGTATTTGCAACTCCTTCCAGAAAATGAAAACAAGGTAGAACTTCGTATGTGTTGTTTAAAAATAGGCCTATTTCTTCCATTTGGTTACTGCAGCAATAAACAAAGGAAAACGTACAATTTCAAGCTTTTCAGTTGGCAATATCAAGTATCTGCTCAGGTTATGTGAAAAGAAAATGAAGTAACTATTTTCATTTTTTTTTTTTTTAGTTCTAGTGGTTTCCTTCTGTTTCAACTGACATACCTTTTTGCTTTTTAACATTTTCTGTGGAAAGCTGTCAAAGGAAATGTAAAAATTCAATTTATGTTCTTAGGGATTTAGTCCAATATTGCCTCTTTATCAAATGTGAGAGTGTGCTGCTTTTTTTTTTGTTGTTTTGAAAGCTCTGTCCTAGACATTCTAAGAGGAGGAGAAGACAGAAAAATGATTGTGAGAAACAAAAAAACAGTAATGAAAGAAGTATTTGGTTTTGCAGAGAAACAAAAGCAATAGAAAAGAAAGTAAGTTATGAAAATAGTTGTCTCCAGAAGTATGTACTTTGAAAATGTTTCCCTCCTTTTGTTCTATAAATATTTTTGTAAGTATTAGCTGAAAGTATTTGTATTGACTGAAAGAAAATGAGATTTTTTTGTTTGTAGGTTTTTTTGTCTGAAAGACGAAGACTGTCTATTTAAGTTTGCTGTGATTTGTCTTGTTAGAAGGGTTAAGAGTCTGACATGTGGCTGATACAGGTCCCTTTGAAGCAAACCAGTCAAATATCAGAAGAACTGAATGCAGAGATTTGATTCACTTGAGCCTTCCGTATGAGTTTTCTTCCTTTTCTCCTGTCCTGCCAGCTAGGATTTAGGGCCCACCTAGTTCCCATGATACAGCAGAGTCTGTATAAGTTTCTGCAATGAGAGTATAATTCCATTAGTTCCTTCCCAGCTGCTGTCTTCTAGAAGATTAATTTTTGGTTCAGACTGCAGTCCATAGATTTGGTGTATAACCCTGGGCAATTTAATTTTTCTTTGGTAAAACAGTGTATCAGGTGAGAACGAATGTCTTGTGATCATGGTTATAGCTGCAAGACTGAAATATTGCTCTACCATTAAGAAGGCTGTACTCACTGTCTCTCTGAATAATGGCAACATGGTCTAGATTAATTTCTTTGATCACACAGCTGTGAAGCTGCTGAAAGTAAAAGAGTATGTACATTAATAAAGTGGAAGAAGAGCTGTTGTATTAAGCCAGTCAATAACAACAGCAATGGGGCTGCCTGAATTGCAATGCAATACAATTTGTAATGCAAAGACTGCAATAAAGTGACATTGAATAAAATCTCATATTTCAGGGTGCTGGTTCTCAGCTGGACTGCAAGCTGCAACTCAATTTGCTTGAGGAGCCTCGCTTTGTAGGGCATGACTGTGCTAGGAAGTTCTTTCTGCCTCGAAGTGTCAGCAAGGTGTCTTCTTATTATTCAGATTATGCAAAGATGCTATGTAACTTTAGTGATTGACCCACCTGGTGAGTTTTCATTTTCAGAGAGCTTAAGCATTCACATCTTGTGTTGCACTCAGAACTCAACATCTCTGAAGAATTTTTCTGTTACTGTCAGTGGGTTTTACATCCAGTGACGCTCTTTGATTCAATGCAATGATGTTCTGACTTCTGCAACCTTTTAGTAAGACAAAAAACTAAACCAGTACATATCCAGCACAAATTTTGAACAAAGTCATCTATGGAAATGCGCAATTTTTAGAGCTGTATTGCAGAGGAAGAGCAGACGTATAGCACTATGCCTAGGTGAATGAACGTGTATACCTTTCAGGGAGGAGAATATATTTTGAATTCTGTAACTAGTACATTCTGTATTATGTAAGCTGAGCCTGATGCTAACACCAGTTGGCAGGTGCTGGCCTGCCACCCAGTAGTAAGCTGAAAATTTGCATATTGCTCTTCCATTATTGCTTTTCTGTGAGAGAGTCCATTGTTTAATTTGAGCCAACAGATGTGGCATTAGTGTTCTCTCAGTAACTGAGAAATATGACATTCAAGAATCATGTCCACTTTGTGTATCTTATTTTATTAATTTCTGTAGCAGTTGGTTGCTTTTAGGGATAGCAGACACATTTTGTTAATAAAAAGGATAATCTTCTTTCAGCTTCATAACCTTGAAAAATCTGAAAAATAGGTAAGTTGGATCTTTAGCATACATAAAAGTACAGGGCACTGATACTTCTTTCAGGTAATATGAAAGATGCTGCTGTTTAACAGACTTCCTGAATTAATTTATGCTACGTATGTGTACTCTGTAGCAGTGTTTCAATGCTTTGGAAAGTATGTAATCATGTCAAAATTAAGACATTCTATCAAATCTGATGTGGTACGATCAGATTTTTAATGTTGTCCTCAAAATTACACAAGTTCTGCTTGAAGTTCAGAAGTTTTGAGATTGGAAGAAAAGCAGGCTCTGAAAAAGAGTTTTGTGAAACTACTGTGATTGCCTTTTGTAACTATCTCATAAATTGAGATAGATCCCTCTCCTCGAGCAATTATAACTTAATTTCTTTTATATTAATTTTGATTCTTATTCAGAGAGTTTTATCTCTTCACTACGTATTCTAGCTGTAATTTAGCTTTTAAAGCATTGCTGATTAAGGAGAGATTTATTTCACCGAGCTCAACGTTATTTTTAAATGGATATGGATGCATCTGCTAGCGTGTCTCTCTCTTAAATTGTTTTCACTGTATGACTAGAGCTTTGCAAAGTCAATTTTGTCATTTCCAGAAGCTTTTGAGGATTGCAGAAATTTTCACTTCATGACTTTGAAGAGTTTTAGCTCTTTATCATTAAAAAGGAGTGTGAGAAAGGTTGATTCTTGAGGTGACCAATAGTCATAGTGTTCATGTAGGATGTGATTTTGATTCTCTAGTCTTCCTTTTTTTCTTCTTTAAGTTTAGTTTTTAAACATTTTTCTAGTGTTAATGAAAATATAGCTTCTAGTGCTCAGAAATCATTCTTGATAGAGTACCACGACAAAATGTATTTTAGCAGTAGTTTTAGTTCTGTCTGTGACTTGTTATCTTGCAACGAATGTTTTGTTGATGTTCTTCTGATAAACTATACCTCCAGGTAAACCAGCAGCTTATATATTTGTTAGACTACTTTAAATATTTCATGAAAAAAGAAGCTCCATAGATGTGGCTTTCACTTCAGGGGTATTAATTGGTTACTTTTAATTTTTTTTTAATGTGGTGGATGAAAGAGGCTTTGTGTCTTATGCTTATATTTTGGATGAGCTCCAGATTGTGTGTGATAATTACAATCAAATTCATCCAAGACTTGGAATTTGAAAAAAGGAAAGCAGTAGCAACATATATGTAGCCTGAGGGTTTGTTTCATTTTTCTAGTCCTTGGGGAATATAGTCAAATCAGAAAAATCAATCTGTATAGTCTATATCAATTTATAAAATTGAAAACTAGAAGAATTCTGTATTTCCAAACAGAGTCTGCCTTGGAAACTGGGTGTACGCTATGAATTTCAGCAATTGACTGTGATTCTGTAGAGGGCATCAATAGTGAGTTAAAATGAAATCTGAACTGCATTAATATGTAGCTGAAACCCCAGTGCTAGACTTTTGTAGGGAGGCTTTTTGATTACTCCAGTATACCCAGTGTTTTACTCTTTTGATAAAGTGTCAGATTTTAGCATTAAGAATTCTACTTGAATGATAGCAAGATGAATCAGTAAAATAAGTAGCGTTGTTGTCCATGAGGAGTATGCATCAATAAGAATCTATTTTATATGCTTTGTCTCCATTATTAGCATGCTTCAAAGTGAAAATCTAGTGCAATGCTTTTATTGTGTACTGAAAAAAACCCCTAATCCATGTAACACTTTTCTACTGAAAATACGTTGTCTTGTTGAAAAATATATCTGCAGATTATTTCTTTTGTAAGGTGCAATAAAAGGTAATTAAAAATAATATGTCAGTTTATTAATGGTATGCCACTATACTAGTTTAGTATCTTTTCTTGCATTTTTAGAGTCAGTTTTGTCTTTGAAAAAGAAGAAAGTACTGGCATTTTATTGTCTCATGCGATGTGTTTGAAGTTGTGTAATGGCAGGTGATTCTGAATGAATCATGCAGTAACTGCTTTGTTTTTCCCATGTACCTATACAAAAATAAAAGCATATTATGTAGAAACCTAGAGAAAAATCTTAAGGCATTGAGTACACACATGAATATAAATAACAAAGTGCAAGGTGAAATGTTGTTTTGTCTAGTAACTTGCTGTCCCTGATGGAACACTTCTAGTACTGCTATCAAAAATACATTATTAAAGACTTAGATAGCCTTTAACATTGTCTTCTACATTGTGGGCAAAGTGCTTACTTGCTCACGTTGTTTGGATTGGCATCCTATGGAATGGCCTACACTTCCATTGCTTTATATCCCAAGCAGCCATTTGAATGCACGAAGTGTTTATGAAAGGCCAGCAGGCTAATATTCTTCAGTCATGGCCACTGGTGACAGTATATCAAGTCACATTACACAAGTGCAAATAGCTGCTTAAACCAGAAGGTTGTGGAGAATCAGGCACGAAGTTCAAGTCAGATATGATAGCTTTGCTTTACTTGCCAAGATATTGTCTGAGCCACTAGCAGAATGTATTCTCTCCTTGATGACAGTCTATCCTTCTGTTTTAATCAAGAACAGTTATGTTAATTATAAAATAGACATTAGAACTGGTATTTTGTTGACTAATAATTTTGCTGTCCGTACCACTGGAAAGCAGGGAGCTAAGTAGACAGCTGGCTTATACTATGATGCATGATGCCGATGATTATTACAAATAGTACAGGACAAGTTAATTATTAGTACAGGACAGAATCACTACAAATAGAACAGGCCCACAACTTTCAGATTATTTTTATTGTAATGCATTTTTTCTGGTTAAAAACTTGAGAAGAGTTTACTTAATGAATTTGCTGGTGATTCTGGGGTGACAACTTTTTTGCTCACAGCAGCATGTTTTTCCTATGTAGATTTGTGTAAATCATATCATAATCCTGTTCCTTATAAGTTAGGCAGATGATCTTTTTTAAGTGTTTCTACATGCAGTAGCAATACAATTGTTTGCAAGGAGGCTATGAAGTGGAATAGAATGAAATAGAAGAATGCATTTGAAGCAGCAAGACAACGATGGTGAAACAGCCAGTGAATCTGCTCCTGGCCTGCTGGGCAAACATAATTTTAAATGTAAACAGTACAGGGTGCTTGCCGTGGCAGACAGTAAGCTGAGACAGGTAGAACGTTTGTCATCTGAGCAAGTAATCAGGTCTCTTGAACACCATGATTGCTACATGGGCCAGGCTTAGGTTCCTCTCTCCCAGGAGGCATTTTGAAATGCTTTAGCTATGTATGAAGAACTGCCTGTCCTACTGCACCATAAATAACTAGGCACCAGGCAGAAAATCAGTGTGTTCTCACCAAATCTTTTGTGAACTACACAAATAAGTATTGACAAAAGCAAGATGGGGACTGGCAGGGAAAACAAAAGGACTGCAATAGTGTTGATCTTGGCACAAGATACTCTTGGCGTTTTCCTGAGATAACAGGTATGGTTAAAGAGAGACTGGGTGAGAGCACAGGCAGCAAGGTACCACTGTGGTGGGAGCAGGGGAGGATGGTGCAGTTACGGAGACATAATAAAGTTGGGAATGTTTACCTGAAAGGAATCTGACATGGGCAAATGAATAGAGTCAAGATGACAACAGTATGCAAAACTCCTCTGTTATGTTCAAGCTCTTGTTTTAGGAAATGAATTAAGAGATTCTCTCCAAGGATGTAAGTGACTGCTTCACATCTCAGTAATGGCATATTAATGCTGTGTACTGTACTAAAAGCTAAAACTGGCTTCTGGAGGAACCAGTTAAGTTTAATCTCTTTAAACCTAGAGTCAAATTTAATGTTAAAGTTTGAGTGTAATATATGCCAAAATGAAATATTGTGATTAATATGTATGATATTATCAAATCTAAGCATTTTAAAGTCAAATACATAAAATCACAAGATGGACCTAAAAAGGTGGGATTTAAAAATACTAAGTTTCCATGACTCATTTTGATTTATGAGCTCTCTTTGTTACACATAGTAGGACTTGTAGATTTACTCTGCAGTTAGTGCTACAAATTTTCATAAGGAAAGCTGAAAGTTGCCATGTATTTAGGTCTTTGTGGGTTAAGGAAACATTACGAAGGGACAGAGAGCTCCCAATAAAACAATAAGAGTTTTCTTAAGTATCATACATTGCATGCATATGAAGTGCTGTATGTGCTTCATTTCTGACTTAAATGGAAGCTAACCCCAAGGAATACATTGACTGTCACATTTCACTCTTCATTCACTGTTGCCCTTTATATGAAAGGGTCCCATCATCTGTAGTCTGGGTAGGAATTGGGCTGTTTGGTGCTGAAGCAGTGGCAGTTCCCACTAGCTGAGAATCTAAAGTATGGTTTTCTGGTTTGTAACTGACAAAGAAGATGAAAGGTTGAAGCTTCTTGAAAACAAGCTCATGGTCCAGAATTGGGAGCAGAACATCTATCAAAGTCTTTACTAAAAAGAAATCTCTGTTTTGTTTAATCAAAGTAACTGAAGAGTTAGAATCCCTTCTCCTAGATCATTCAGTAATGATTGGGTTCTGTGATATGGTGTGATCCAGCAAATTTGACTCTGCAGGATATTAACACAGTTCTGTTACTCCTCATCACTTGCCATCACACACGTCTTTGAGGAAGCCGATTCCTTGTTCCCCTTTGATTGCACAATTGACCATTTATTTATTTATTTATTAAGTGTAGTTCTTTATTATTGGAGCTTTCGTTTGGTCATTGTTCTAGGCCTGGAGATGCCAGGTTTGATACTGTTTAACCTCTCTTTTCTCTGGTTTGCCACCTGTATTCCAAATCCGAAGCCTGTGCAGGAAACAATCCTTCAGCCACTCCCCTTAAAATCATAGAATAACCAGGTTGGAAGAGACCCACCACATCGAGTCCAACCATACCTATCAAACACTAAACTTAGCACCTCGTCCACCTGTGCCTCAATCACCTCCCTGGGTAGCCTGTTCCAGTGCCCAATGACCCTTTCTGTGACCCTTGTTCAGACTCCAGTGAGCTGATGTTCTATTCCAGCACAGTCCTCTCTAAGCTAACAAGAATCCTCTTGCTTTGTGCTCTGTGAGGTACGGTAGACAGCTTTCATCACCGCTGTCTGCTGACCTTTTGTATACCTGTCTTGACAAAGGGTATCCATTGAGATAGGGTGGTTTGACAACACACTGAAGGGGTCAGACCCTCTATTTCATCTATGTTATTTGGCTTCTCTGAAAATCTGGTGTAGATCAAATTAATTGGATGCAACTGATTTTTGACATCTAGAAGAAAATGAAAAAATATGGATGAGAATTATGTCTGTGGATTAATTCTGTAGACAGTTATCAATAACTTAATTAGGTGTTGAATACAAAGGCTTCTGGGTTAATTTGTGTACTCCCAGTTTGTAAGACAACTAAATTCTCCTTTTTGTTGTATCTCAGTGAATTCCAAGTGCTTAGCACCAAGTCTCACAACAGACCTCTATGTAGTGCTCTGCTTCCAGTAGTTCTGCTGCCAATTTAGAGTCATCTAAGCATTTCCTCTGGGGTAAAAGGATGCTGAGTTGAAGTGTAAAAGTCCTCTCACAACTGTCCTAGCCACTATGAATTGGTGCTCTGTCTTCCTGCCTCAGAGTTGCTTCTCTGCAGAAACTCTTCTGAGAAGTTATTATGTCATCCCATTTTGAAAGAGACAGCTATCAATCAGCAGCATCCTCTGACCTTTCTCCAAGAGGTCTCATGATAACCAGACCTTCTATGCAAGTTTGGTAGAGCTGTCAGTCATCTTCACTCAGGTCGCGATGACTTCTGGTGGGGAAGTTAAAAACTGCAACTAAATGGGGTGAAACACTGTTTTGGTGTGTGGAGAGAAAAGCAGGTGGGAAATTTTGTGAATGATGCTAGGACAATTTTTTATCTGTCACTCTGTGTTTGCTTCAGCAGCAAGGAGGAGCACGAGGTTTAACAAGGCCAGTGCCACATCCTGCACTTGGGGCACAACAACCCTGTCCAGCTACAGACTAGAAGTCTGTCTAGAAAGCTGCCTGGAGGAGAGGGACCTGGGGGTGCTGGTTGACAGCTGACTGAACATGAGCCAGCAGTGTGCCCAGGTGGCCAAGAAGGACAATGGCATCCTGGCTTGTATCAGAAACGGTGTGACCAGCAGGTCCAGGGAGGTTATTCTCCCTCTGTACTTGGCACTGGTGAGACCGCACCTTGAATCCTGTGTTCTGGGCCCCTCACCACAAGAAGGATGTTGAGGCTCTGGAGCGAGTCCAGAGAAGAGCAACAAAGCTGGTGAAGGGACTGGAGAACAGGCCTTATGAGGAACAGCTGAGAGAGCTGGGGTTGTTTAGCCTGGAGAAGAGGAGGCTGAGGGGAGACCTCATTGCTCTCTATAACTACCTGAAAGGAGGTTGTAGAGAGGAGGGTGCTGGCCTCTTCTCCCAAGTGACAGGGGACAGGACGAGAGGGAATGGCCTCAAGCTCCACCAGGGGAGATTTAGGCTGGACATTAGGAAAAAATTTTTCATAGAAAGGGTCATTGGGCACTGGAACAGGCTGCCCAGGGAGGTGGTTGATTCACCTTCCCTTCGAGGTGTTTAAAGGCTGGATGGACGAGGCACTGAGGGGCATGGTTTAGTGTTTGATAGGAATGGTTGGACTTGATGATCCGGTGGGTCTCTTCCAACCTGGTGATTCTATGATTCTATATGCAGAAATGGTTTGCATGATAATTAAGTGCCAGATATGGAACCAACTCTTGGTCCTTGGAAAATTGCAGTGAATATCAAAAGAAAAGGAGAAACCTGAATTTTAACTCTAAGGCAGAGCTCCACAGAAGGGTTTCAGATTTATTGAGTGTTAAATGTGAGTTTCAATGTAATGAAGATTGTACACAGTAAGTGATAGGGACTTTTGTGAAGATGACCAATTTTCACTAAGCCTTCAGCCTGTCTGTAGTTGTGAATTTTTATTAAAAAGATGAAACCAAAACCAAACAAAAATATTCCAAACCTAAGAGATGTGTAGGAGCCCACTCTGAGCTGCAAAGCTTTCAGAGGCATTTCTACAATCTTAGTCCTGTGTCTTTTATAAGCCTTTCCAAACCTCCATAGTATCTTTCATGCTGTCATGTACCACAGAACTTTCTTTCCTTGATGGGAGAGGCAGGGATAAAGCACAGCTGGTGTAGAATACAAGACTTTCTATATTGTCTGGTCTTTATTAAGCAAAACTGCCTTGTTTGAAGTATGCTCCAACACTTCTGCCACAATACAGTCTGAAAAGAATACAACAGAAAGTTTTGCTTGTACTCCTGGGGTTTGGAAGTTATTTTATTCTCAAGGGTTTTGCTTTAGATCCTGAAAAGCTTAAAAAAGAAAGTATATATAATAACTAGAAAGTGAGGATAAAGAATACACAACTGTGCTGCAAGTAGGATAGGAATCCCACTTTAGTCTATGAAACACCGCTGTGCTGTCTCCGTGAGGCAAACCAAATATAGATTTTCAGTGGTCCAGGATCTAGCTCAGCATTTGTTGTTTGACATGGGGGAATGTGGGACAGGATGGAGCTGGAAGATGCCATGCCTGAGATGAAGGTCAATATTAGAGGAATCCATTTGTAGAAAGGCTTGCGGAGATGCTGCTGTCCATTACTTTCTGGTCCAGGCAAGGAATCTGATTGAGGTTATTCTTCAGTGTGTGAAATAAAAAAAAAATATCCAACTACATAATTTATATCTTCCTCTACTCACAACTCTCTTTCCATTTTGCAGACTCTGGACTGATGGTAATCTTTCTTGAGTTTTTTGTTATTCCATTTGTTCTTCTGAAAACTGCAGAAGACAATGCTTTAAACAAATCTAGCATTTAGAAAAGAATGTATAAATACTCATATCAACTGAGCTAAAAATTTGATTTCTGAGTATGGAGGAAACTCTTGGATTTTTTTCAGAAGATGCTAAGTTTTGATTTGACAGCCTTGCAGAGTGCAACAGATTGAGAAGAGAGCTGCTAGGCAGGTGCAGCGGCATTACGTTTGAGGCTCTTTCATTTCAGTTGCTGTATCTTATTTACTCGTTCAGCATTTCTTCTCTATTTCTGGTCCCAGGTTAGACTTGCAACATAAATATCAAAAGCAAGAAAAGGTAAATCAGAAAAATCCCTCTTCTAGACAATATTAAAGACATTATTTATTTAAAGCGTTAAAATTTGCTGCTTTATCAATACCAATGCCACATACTATTTATTAGACAGTTCAGCAGCAAATATAGGCTTCATATTTGGAAGGCTTTGTCTACTGTTTGAGGCTGAAGACATTTCTGTTTTTTGATCACTTACAGTATCTGAATCACGTGCCAAACATACCTGTCATTTTATAAAATAGATCTTGAATCGAGGAGCTCTTTCCATTATGTAAGCACTTGATAGATAATATTTTACCAGTAAAGAACAACAAGCTAAGTGTTAGATAAATACAGACTTTCTATTAAAAAGGGAAAATAAAGCAATATTTAACGTCATGGGCGTATGAGGTTAATAGCTGTGAAGATGCAAACATTTTGCTGAAGATATAACTGGGCAAGAAGCTAAGGCAACCTGCTGCTATTGCTTGAACTGGAAAATCAATGTCTTTGTTTTGTTGTAGGGAATACTGGATGAGGCTGTGCGTTTCCAGCTCCCAGTGGGTGTCATTAGGAGCACAAGTACAGCTGAACTATATAGAGGTAGCTAGCATGTATGTTTGATGAAGAGAAACTAAGAATGCCTGTCCTGGTCCTTGAGACTATGAGAGAGCATTGGAATCTGTGATTCCTTAGAGCATTTGCAAAAATGCATTCCTAATCGAGCCACTGAACAGTGAGGATTTAATAATAGTACAGTTAATGAGTGAATTCAACTTTGTGTGTGGAAGTGGATTTTTTTTTTTTTTTTTTTTTGCATAGCACTAGGCTTTATTATTATGGAGGAATCGTGGTTTGAAAGGAAAAAAATCCAACCCAGCAAATTTGACTTACACAAGTTGCACTCATGTCAGTGAGTTTTCTCCTCTGGAAACAAGGTTGCTCATGAAATGCTTTTGTCAAGACCTGATGCCACTGTGGTCACTGCTGCTGGTCCCAGCAGGAGGGTTATCTAGCTATCAAAACATCTCAAAATCACCGTGGGTATTTGTTTGACCTTCAGGATGATTTGGAAGAATTAATAGGTTATCTGCTTGCATCAGTTGCTTCTTCCGCATGGCTGCCAAATTGGACTATATTTGTGGCAGGATTTCACAAGCCAGGAGTGGAAGAACTTGCTTCTGCTGTCAGTTTTACTCAGGTGGTCAGTCATTTTTAGTTGGCCAGTACCTTCTTGATGGCTATTTGTTGCAGGTTTTATTTTCTAGTAAGAGTGATGGCCATGCAAAGATTTAAGCAGATAATAAAATATAATAATTCCCTATTGTCTTAATCAGTCGAAGTAATAAATTAAACAACTTCCTGCAAGTAAGCACAATTGATAGCTGATCCTATAAAAGGCATCACAGTGCTCTTAATGCTATTTTTTGGTCAGTACTGGGTCTTGTTCAGCAAGTGTTGGGGGAATTGCTGGAATGTTTTTAACAACCTGCACTGAGTTTTCAGAATGGTACCCTGAAAGTTCTGTCCGTGCGTGAAGACCAGGTATTCTGACAGTTTGGACAGACTTGTTATCCTGGTACCACACTGCAGCTCTCCTGGTCGACATGGTACACTGGAAATTAAGGCATATTTTTCATGAAAGGAGGAATTGCAGATGGCAGGAAATCTGCACAAGATCTTAAAAAAAAAAAAAAAAATAAAATCCAACTCAGAGCTGTTTTCTCTGGTGGTTCCTTTAGGGGATACAGCAGTTACAGAAGACAGGGCCTGAAGGGAAAGAGAAACCAGTGTGTCTCCCCCCCTTTAATTTACACATTGAATCTGCTCTTCTTCCTGGTCTAAAATGACTTCTTTAAGCTGGAGTAGTCTGAGATTCCCTTTCTAGGGGGTGCAAAGGATTTATTTTCCTGTGTTTTTTTCATTCCACTGGAAATGTCTGACCCTTTCCAAATATATTATAGCTAGCTAGTATGTTTTTGATTGGTGTACGAAGCAAACCCATGCACAAAAATAAGGTCCTGATCTCTTCAGGGGAGAACAGGCATCATTACACAGGAGACTGCAAACCTGACAAGAGACTCAAAGAAAAGAAGCCAGCGTAACGGGTGGCAATGTGTGCCAGAGGAGACTCTTGCAGAGAGCAATACTTTTGAATACATAAACTTCAGGTGGAGGACGTCAGTTCAGGTGAGAGCATAAGAAAGTTTATAAACAAATATTGTGACTGTAAAGCCTGTCTGCGAACTGAAGGGTAGTTGGGAGAATGGTGGGAGGGTGGGCATTACATTTGGAGAGTTGACACCAGTTAGGGAAATGAGTGCATGTACAAGAGTGGGCATTCTAGGAATGTATTCAGAAATGGGGGGAAAAAGGCGTGAAATGGCTGAGACTGACATCAGGGGTGTCATCAGTGAGATGTCTGAAGGATAGTAAAAGCAGCTTTTCTTCTTTGGGGAGGAAAACTTATTTGTTTAAAATTCTATAGGAAAGTACCAATGTACCTTGTTGTTTAATGGACCTTTGCTTACTTACTACCATGTCAAGCCTTTAAAATGGTATGAAAGACTTTCATAATAGGTATCGACTTTCCAAATGTCAAGTAAAATTTTCAGGTCCGAGTTGGGCTTGAGTAATATGAATTAACAGTAATACTCTTTGGAAAGACTATGGTCACAAATTGTCTTTGGGGTAGTTAATAAATAAGATAAATACAATAAAGGTTTTAACTGTATATTGAGAACATTGCAGAGCTTTAGACATCTTTTCATTGTACAAAGACATTTAAAAAGAGGCAAAGCATTATTGAGATTGCAGAGTATGTGCTAATTAGTAAGCCTTTTGTGTCAGCATCACCACCAAGTTGCTTAGTTTGGGAGACCATAGTTTCACAAGTTGCTTTATGTGCTCTTAAAAAGAGGCATAAATAGCATCATCAAACTCATGGAAAATGCTTTTAATACTTTTTTTTTTATAGATCACTTTAATTTGTGCAAGGTACAGAATAGATAATTGCACTCAATAGCTGCTAAAATCAAGTAATCTTTTCTTTGGTATTCTGTAGAGTACTCTGTACAACTGATAGTCTGACCTTGCAGATAAAATATCTGGCTATTACACGTTCTGCTTTTCTTGTAGCCATTGACATAAAAATCATCATCAGTAGTGTGTCACCAGAGTGTGTTGTAGGCTTAAAAGCTATTTCTTCTGAGTTGTGAGTTGGTTTTACTGGCTAGATTGCCCTCGTTAAGTAATGAGCTTGATAGTGCTGGTGGCTGTTAGGAATGCAAATGGTTTTCTAACTTGAAGACAGAATTCTCAAACCTAATCTAAATTCTCATTCAATAGTTTCTCATTGAGTTTTCACGAAGGCTTCCATTTATTAAGAGAACAATCTGATATTTAATTTCACAGAAAGAATAATGATCTTTCTAAAAGTTTTTGAATTTTGATCCAAATACTTAATCCTATCTGTGTGTAAGCAGAACATTTGCATGAATAGATTTGCATCAGTGAGTTTTAACTGGTCAGAAAAGTGTTTTTATTGTCGAAATTGCAGGAATGTTCCAGTCATACCTACCCTCTACTATTCCAAATTATGCTTTTAAAATATAAGTAACAAGAGTTTCTTAAATGTTAGAATATCATAATGGATGAAAGCATACCTAATCAGACATGCATAAATTAATATGTATTTAAATTGGAATGTAATATATCTCCAATATATGCAGATTTAAAAATGAAGCAAAGTACAAACGCCAATATTTTCTTGTAGCTCTCATCCAAATTTTTTTTCCCATTGTTTTTGGTTACTAAAGTTTTTTCGCTTAGAACAAGTACTGCAATACCTTTCTACCTGATGTCCCCTTTTTTCACACATTCTGAAGTAGCTGCATTTCAATGTTGATGGAAACATTTATCACCCAGAAACTGATGTTCAGCAAGGTTGTAGGTCGTGGCAATCTGTGGGATGTAGTAAAGGAAAAACCTGATAGTTGCATTTTTCTACATATTACAGATTCAGACATAGATAGAGTTACAAGTTGCATTTTTGCAAAGTCAGTTTCTGTAAGGTAAATATAGTAATGGTTGGTCAAGAGAACGGGCTCCCCAGGGAAGTAGTCCTGGCACCAAGCCTGTCGGAATTTGAGGAGTATCTGGGTGAAGCTCTTAGTTAAATGGTTTTGTGTTAGGTCATCCTGTGAGGAGCAGGGAGTTGGACTTGATGATCCTTACAGATCATTTCCATCTTGAGATATTCTATCATTCTGTGAATTAGTTTTTAACAAGAAAGAAGTTACTCTAGGACTGCAACAGGAGAACATATCCAAGTCCATTTTGCATTAAACATTGAGCATAAAATAAGTTGTGAAAAGAGTAACTTTGGGCATCAAAGGATATATGTCTGATTGGAAACTGGAGACCCACCAGCTACAGAGTCATTAGCTTTCCTCATCTGAGGGAATAAATTTATTGATGTGACTTGGTGTAAATATGCATTAATCTTTAATAATAATGCAGTCTGATCTCCCTGACCTTGTAAGGAGTCCTGAGTTTGCTCAGATTAATCATGGAGAATTAACAACAATTACAGTGCAATAGCAAACATCCTTGTGGGGCCTTCGGTCCTCTAGAGGTATATTTCCACAAAGTAGCACAGGAGAAATCTTTCAGCTTCTTACAGTGACTTGTATGGAAGCTACTCTGAGGAAGAAGATAGGGAGAAATGGGATGAGGGGCATAAAAATCCATCTGGGGTGCCTGGCTGAAGAATTTCTATATGTTCTTATGCCCAATTAACCATGCTTGTACCCTTGAGTGTGACAACAGACTGTTTTTATATAATAGGTAGAATACAATTTGGGGAGCATCTGAGATAAAAGAAATACTAATGATCTTAGATCCAAATATAGAGCTATTTCTCTTACGGGAAAAGGCGTTCTTTTAAATATTTGAAAAGATGAAAAGTAAGAAGCCTTAGTGACTTAACCTATATGGTTGATTTTAAATAATGCACTGGGAGTTTAATACAAAGTATTACTAAAAGCTGTACAGAAACCTATCTGGAATGGTTGGAAACATCCACCTGAATATTTGGGATGTTGGGTGATAGGATGCAAGTTTTGTACCCTGCTATTGTAATGCAATTAAAACTTTTACCTCTCACTGATTAGCTGGAAGTGGCTCAGACGGAAGATGAGGGGAGGACTGTAGCAAGTGGATCGTTGCAGGTTTTGAAATATGATCGTTGCCAGCTATTTGAGATTCAGTGGCTGTAATATGATAATGAACTACTAAATTATGCAGATAGAAATCACTGAAAGAGGAATGACATCAAATAGAATTATATGGCAAATATGACAAAATCTCATTTCTCATTCTCCTGCTCTTTTCTAATGGGAAATATTAAATAAGAAATTTTAATTCTATGTTTATAAATTGAAATTCTGTGAAGAAGCTAGCATAAATCCCAACTATTTAATTTTATTTGTCAGGTGAGAGTAGAAGACAAACAGCTGATCATGTTAAAAGGTAGACCTTGGAAATCCAGTTAAGAATTAGGAAGACAAGATCATCCATCAGTCAGGGACAAATGAAATGAAGTTTTGGGTTATACCATAGTTTCCAGCCCTATTTTCTTCTGTCAGTACCTCTTATTACACTTAGGAAGATATATCGTATCTTATTGTAAGCCTAGTACTCTGAATATATGTTATGTAAAGCTATTCATTTAACTGATGTTCGTGAAAGAATAGTTCCTTTTCCATAAATATTAAAACAATGTGGGGATTACTGTTCCAATATATTTTATAGTATCTAATAAGGACTAGTTGCCTCAGAGGTGTGGTTTAGAAATTAGTACTTATTTAAATTAAGAATCAGCAAGCGCTGAGTTGGTCTCCGGTAGGAGAATCGGAGTGGTCATTGCTGAAAAGTTGAGAAGGACCAATCACTGTGGCATGTAGAGTGTACTTCTAGTCCAAGAGAAGAGAAATTTATATTGACTTTTTCCTCTGGATAATCTACTACTTTCCATGCAGTAGCTCTGCTCTGCTGAGTGTTATATTGGAGGGAATGTAATGAAAGTGCTTTCTCTTCTTGCTTTTACTTGTCTTCGGCTTCTACCATTACCTAAACTGGCAGCAATCTATTGTGAAAATATATTGAGTGATATCCAAATACTTAAGGTTAAGCTGTGGTTAATGTTACTAATAGGAAATACAAGTTCCAAAGAAGTTACCATCATGGTTTATAGAACAAGGCTTTTCGTATGGATTGGAAGCAGTGAGCGTTACTGTGAGTGCTACCAGAAGAAAATATCTTTGACAAGAAGCTCTTTTTATGAGGCAGGTTTTAGCTTTGGTCAAAAGTATGCCTTTGCTCCAATTGCAACACTCATGCTTTGTTGAAAACCTGCAAGTCTTCTTTACACCAGTAGTGTTCAAAGTAATATTATGTCATTGTGTCTTTTGTAGTAAAAATAGTCTTGTTTACTAAAGAGGTGTTCTGGCTGGTGGTATGACTGTGTAAGTAACAGTTCACTTTACATATATAATTTGTACATTTTCTAATTTAATTTAAAAAGCAAACATGAAGTATTTCATGTAAATCTCTAAACCAGATTCCCAAAAAGTCATCTACGGGAAAACAGTGTAAAAATTTAAGTGAAAATAAATACTTTCAGAGGCTGCATAAACATGCTTTTTTTTTTTTCATGGGCCAAGCATGTATTCTTTTAATCCATGAATTTTCTTCAGTGATGGAGAATGTAAATTCCCAACAGTTTCTTTAATTATCCCAAACACTTCAATCTTAATAAAAAACCAATAAAAGTAAGCATATTATTCCATGTGTGTCATGAGAATAAAATTTAACTTGCCATTCAGTAAAAGTTTTTAGTGGTATAGCTTTATAAGAACAAGTCATAATACTTTCGTTACTTTTTCGAGATGAAGATATTTCCCTTTGTCAAGAAAGAAAAATACGAGAAAAAATATCAGGTAGTAGTAAAGTGCAGAATATATGAAAATGTGTGGGGCAGTATGTTTACATAACTGTCAATTTAAAAACTGTTTACAAACTGTCAATATCTATTTAAAACAGATTTTATTAAAGACTTCTCCAGATGTTCTCTCAATATGAATCTGATGTCTACTGGGCATTGTCTCAAAGAAATGGGAGATATGACGCTGTTGACTATTTGAAATACTGGCATTTAAACTCAAATACTGTGTTTTGGTATTATAAAATCAAATAAATGTGTAGGTATATTTGACCCAAGCAGAGATATGGGACCTGTGGAGTCTTAAGATATTTCATGTATTGTCCACGAGGAAGGATGGGCTGTGAGCAAATCAAAGAGACCTTGTGATGTGCAAGCCTGCGCTCCCACAAGCTGCTGGTACTATTTGGCCTTCCAGCCTTGGTAATGTCACTTTCAGGGAAACAGATTTGCAGATAGTTACTAGACCATGGTAGCTGCACAGATGGTTTGCATACCTCTGAGCAAGAAAAAACGAAAAGGAGGGATGGGAGAAGAGAGGGTATAGAGCAGGCAGTCTGATTAATCAAAGAAATGCACATTTAGTTATGGCTAAAAGGTATAGTTTAAAGAAAGCATTTGGGTAGATGAAAATTATTTCAGTGCAATACGCTGTACTTTGAAAATCGGCATTTTTGCTTCTTTACAGGCTGTAGGATGAGGTCAGTTGGGAAGGGCTACTCCCTTGGTAACTATTTAACATTTGTTGTTTATAGAACCAAATCTTTATCAGGCTGTAAGACAATGAATCATAAAATGAATTTAGTTGGAAGGGACCTTAAAGATATCCAATTCCAACCCCTTGCCAGGGGCAGGGACACCTCCCACCAGATCAAGCTGCTCAAGGTGGCCCCATCCAACTTGGCCTTGAACATTTCCAGGGATGGGGCTTGTCCTCAACCAGCACCTCCAAGTCCTTCTCTGCAGGGCTACTCTCAGTCACGTAATCCCCAATCCTATATTGAAATCGGGCATTGCCCTGACCCAGGTATAGGACCTTATACTTGACCTTGTTGAACCTCATGAGGGTCACACAGGCCTGTGGGGGTTTCCAGAGCAAACTCAAATATGTCAAAGGAGTGAGAGCAGCTTTGGGAAAGGGACACAGTTATGCTTGATGGAACGAAACCATGGGATGAGAAAGCAAGAATTCAGGACACACAACTAAGTGTGTAGAGCATTGTGAAATTGCTTAGATAAGTGTTTTAAATGTGTAACCACTAGCTTTTAGAATGAGGGAGTTTATTGCTTATTGTGAAACTTGCCTTGCCTCATGATAGTAGTGGGAAAGTACCAAAACGCTATGTTAAATTAACAGTAAATATGTCAAAGGCTTTACAGAAGTCCAGATAGATCATGTCTGTTGTTTTTCCCGTATCCACTGATGTGGTTACCCCATCACAGAAAGCCACTGGGTTGTTCATCCAGGACTTGCCCTTGGTGAAGCCATGCTGGCTGCTGTTAATCACCTCCCCATCCTCCATGTGCTTTAGCATAGTTTCTAGAAGGATCTGATAAATATCTGAGTCCGCTCGACTCCTTGCAGGGAAAATAGTTCTACTGAAATATTAAGTATTCCTCACAATCCAAACTCCAAAGAGGTTTGAAAGTCTAGTTAATCTCCTTATGCACAAAGCAAATCCACTGTTACTAGTTAAGGGAATGGAATTGTAGTAAACATCTGCTCCTTGTAATTCAGAGTGTTAGAGGCAGGTGGCTTGGAAAGAGGGAATCTGACATCTCAGAATTAACTTCTTGTGGGACAGGGACAACAAGTAATTGAAGATGGTTGGTGATGCAAACTGCCTGCTGATGCAGAGGAATTTGTGAAAAATGGCTGCTCTTAACATCTTTGCTAATGAGAGGAAAGAGGGTTTTTGTTGTTTTTATAGGCATTTCAGTGATAGCTGGTACTGAGTAGCTCAAGATGTGTTGCTTTATTTTAATACTCCTGCAAGGCAGGGAAGGCAGTGCTGTCCTTATTTTACAATGGCAAGATGAGATCCATAGGGAAAACATATTCTGGCTTTTTTTTTAAATGTTTGGTTGTACAAAGATAATTAAGGAATTATTGTAGGCAGAAAATTAAATCCTCTTTTTCCTGTATCACTGTTGAAGTATACCATGAGATGCAACAGGAGAAAATTACCCTTTGTCTAAGTTTCCAGTGCAACCATCATCCTCCATAGGATGTGCTTGCAGTTGGGGATGGTTTGGCTCTTAAGTTTCAGCGTTTTCTCCTTTTACTTCTGGTATGATGCATCAAGCTATCTTGGGAATAGCTCTTTGCGTTGAAGGTTAGGCACTTTTTTCAAGCAGAGGTGTTCTGGTATCTTAATTTCCCAGTAACTTAACCAGTGCTAGGCAGCTTTGCATACTCCCATGTGCCCTTCACAAGAGTTTGAGAGCAAGGCCGATGTCAGGAGGAACAGATGAAGAATAGTGAGAATGCATCATGCACACAAAGATTTCTTATGAAAGCCATGTAAAATTAAACTGCAGAGTGTGGGAAAATGGCAGTGCGAAACTTCCACTGAGTGTTAGGTAGAGCTGAGGACATAAATAAGTGGAAATTAAGTACCTCCAGGTCTGTTTCGAGACCATTGGGGAACTGGAGAACCTGATGGTAGATGAAGCCAAATAAGTAGTGACAGAAAAACAGGTATCTGCTTCTCCACAACTTGCTAGGTCTTTGGCAAAAAGGTACTTGAGAAAGTGTTCTTAGAGTAAATGTCTGTCAGCAAGGGACAGAACCTTCTGTAACAGCATTCACTGGAGAAGCCACCATACAAGGCTCTGCTTAGTTTTCCGATTAAGCTGCATTTGTGTAAATTGTTTTTAAATGCCTGTGTTGGCACAGGTGCTGCTGTAGAGGGATGCTAATAACAGTCAGATGCACTCCTTTGCTGAGCATTTTAGTGGGCCACTGTTCTGAAAGTAAATGGGTGACAGTGTAGGAGTTTTCTTCCTATTGGTTTCTATTTTTTTCAGCAGTGTCTGGGTAAGTATTGGCAAGCTTACTGGCCCTGGATAGCATACAAGCAACCCTCCTTGCTATTTGGGAGCATTAAGCTCTTAAACATGAGACTTTTTTCTGGTACATTACCTTAAAATGCAAAAGCAACTTTGGTGTTAAGTCTCGAAGTCCCTCGTGCACCTACCCATTTCTTTCAGACAATGACCATTGACTAAACATCATTATGGGGCAGAGAAGTAACTTTGATGTAACTTTTGATCTCAGCATCACACTGAGAATGTCAGAGTCAACAGTACGGACAGAAACTTCTGTTCCACTTGCATGTTTTAGTCAGAGGGAAAGAGAAGCAGATCTATTACAGTGTTCCTAGCTAAATTGTGGCTGTGGTCATGGAGAAAACTGTGCCTCCTCAGCAGGTTTCCCACATTGCTCTTCCCCAGTGACACAATGAAACACACTGTGGGGCTTCTTTAGGAAAATTTTCTGGCTAAGGTTTGGAGATGATGATTAGGACTAATGCAATGAACTTTAGTTCTCCTGCCAGGGAAATTATCTCCCACTATTCTAATTGGTTTCAGTTTCTCTTGGAATTATTCCTTTTTTGGAGATTGCATTTAGAAAACAACTGAAGTAAAACAAAACATTGGATTAAAATATCCCACATTTCAATTGGTAGGTAAGAAATTTAATTCTCTTGCATTGCTACAAACTAAGATTTGTTTACGAAACTCCTGGAGACTTTACTGATTTTTGTCCATCTATGCCAAATGTATTGAAGCTTCAGAGTATTAAAGGGCAGCTTTTTTCTAGGAGTTACGATTAGTTGGAAACGAACTGTTAAGAATCTCCATTTGCTGTTAGAGAAAATTACTTCCCCTGTGGATACAGAAAATCTTTGATTTCATTGATGAATAGCTATTCCAAAGTAACATCAGCTCCTCTCACGTCTTCTCTTCAGAACTGGTTGCTTCTAGAATTTATCTTTTTCACTACTCTAATGTAGCTAATATCTTAACTGTTTTGGTAAAATGATTTGTTTATTCTTTTCTCTTTCAAATAAGAGTTTAATTAGCCCATCCCACCCTGGTGACTCATCAGTAATTGACTTGCAAACCCTGCAGATTTCAAGCACCTGCTGGGCAGGGGGAGCAAATAAAAAAACAGAGTTTCATTTTGGACATAACCTCAGGATTAATGAAATCTGTTATCATGCATAACAATGCCTAAAAACGTTATGTAAATTCACAATTGAATGCCTCAGAGTTCTCTGGTGTTTATCAGAGTATATTATTCTGCTATCTATCCTAAAAGTATCTGCTAAAAGTAACGATAATATAATCATAAAGTCTCAGGTCTTCTATTATTAAAGGTATCCCACAAATTTTGTTGAAGTCTGGTTTTTGTTTTCATTATCCATTTTTTTAGTCATTTTGCTGATATTTGCTGACTCTTCTTGATAATTCCATTTGTATTTGGAACAGATGGGTGTAATAACCACCTATCTGGGATTATATGTATATGAGAACTGTTAAACATGCTCCTTTATTAAATGCACAGACTGTGGAATCTGGGTTTGATTCTGCTGTCTTTTACAGTGGAACAGAAAAATAGGAAGAAAACACTTCTGTGCAATTACATGAAATTTAACTGTGGTATCCTGTGTCAGTTTTTTAAATTGAAGCAAATTCCAAGATGAGGATTTATCCTATAATAGACATTTAAAATGTTCTAGATCTTTACCTGATACAAATCACTTGCAGGACTTATGCTATCATTCATTTAAGCAGCTTTGTCTTTGGTCCCAGTACAGCCTTGATGTACATTTAAATTACTTTACATGGGAGAGAAGTAAACCTGGATAGTTTGTATCCCACAGAGATGTTCTTACTGTATGATACTAGGTATGGAGGAAGACCGCTTTCCAAATTGTTTAGAAAGGAAGGTCAGGTCTAGGGGGCTGTTTTAAAGAGCCTGTGTGGATGTGTAAATCCAGTAGAGCATTTGGAGCCGTGATTCACAACTGAAAGAAGGTGCTTCCTTGCACCAGGAGGTGTGTGAGTCACTGTGGGAGACAGGATTCAAGGCAAGACTCTTTGTCCTTTGTGTTTTCTCTTGCCTGCCTAAGTGGCTTCATAATGGGCACGCTTACATTAGAGTGTCACTGTCCCACCTGAAGGGTACAACTGTGGTAAGATCATTAAGTGCCTCGAAGTGAAGCTATTCCACAGTCAGTATTAGTAACGTCATTCTAGGCTATTTTCTGTGGTATGGGTTTTTCTGCTGGAAAACAGAAGAGAATGTGAAATGTAGTGATTTTTATCAAAGCACGTGAAAGACCAGAGAAGCAACAACATGAGAGTTAAACTGCATTTGCTGCTGCATGCAGTCTTCTCCTCTTTAAAGCATACTGCAAACACAATTGATTTAAGTTACAGTAATCATTAAGAAAGGTACATTTCTTCAATAACCTGTCCAGCTGTGATTTTGTCAGTGTTTCTACACCATGTAGGTTTGGACCATATTGGTCATAAGCAGAACTTGAACTACAGGCTTTCTGCAGAATTACTGTGGCTAACTTGTTAAGTAACGGTGTTTCTCGGTAACTCATTAAGGTGATGGTGGTATTGAAGGTGCTGTGTGTGGTAGCGCATGGCCTTGGCTTTAAATTGGGCTGCAGTACTGGTGAGCACCATTAAAAGGACTGGAACAATTCTTATCAGAGTGTCTTGATTTTCATCTTGGGCAAAACAAGCAACTGTTAATTAACAACGTATGATACACAGGGATAGTCGAAGGAATTAGATAAGTAGGCTTTTTTTTTTGTATAATTTCAAAATACATGCCTGCTAAGGGGTGAGTTTTTTCCTCTCATCCTTTTTGCTTTGTGGGATTACCAGAAGATGATCTACAGATATGGGATGAGGGCAGGAAGAAAACGAACTTGGCTGAATTTTTGCAAATTATAACATCGTTTGAGAACGATAATAAAATAAAAACTTCATAAGTTCTTTCTACTTGCAGTGTTCTGTGTGGACTTAGCACATTTAAAACAGGTTTATTAGTGAATTTTTGCCATTTTCAAGAATGCTTCTCTCTGAAATAATAGCAGATCTACAGGGAAATCTGTAGGGCCTATGGTGAGAAATCACTAACCGAAGTGCTTATTGTATTCTGCGTAATCCATTGGATTTTCCTTGGTTTTTGTTTAGGTTTTTTTTTTTGGCAGCAGTTTGAATTTTTCATAGCTTCCTCATCTTTTTCTCTTGCTTTTTATTTCAGTTTAAAACAGAATTTCTAGCTATGAGTTTGATTTATTCCCTAATCTGGTTGGGTTTGGTTTTGTTCATTTATTTATTTATTTATTTATTAAATTCTGAGGACTCTGAAGCCTTAAAAAAACCCAAATTAAAATAATCAACACCCTGTATATCTTCAGTTTTTAATGTAAGTGATACTGGAATTTGTCATTTTGTAGCAATCAGCACCTGTTTAAGAAGTCCTCATAGATTCTAATCTTTTACATCTTTTTCAACAGCAATGATCACGTCACCACATGTTTTTTCCCCCACAATGGTCATTCATTCCTTTGTAACTCCCCATCCATAAAAACACACAATATTTTTTCTGAGGAATCAACCTGGTGTTTTGTAAAGTGCAGTATAAAACGTACAGTTTTATCTCTTCAAACCACTTAATACATATTAAGTAATTGAGCCTTGCTGTTCTTCTGTTTTGATTAAATTTATTGCCTTATTTTCCAAAGAGGGGCCAGATTTTGGACACAAAGATAGATCTTTTAAAAACTTCGTTTGTATTCCTTTAATCTGAGTATTGTACTGTTTGATGTGTAGTGACGCTTGGTGTCCAGTTTTGCCTTATGGGGTGGTCATTGAAGTCCAAGGGCAATCGTATGCGTTTGTGAGAGCTGAGTGCATCTTGTCCTCTTGTCTTGAGACGTAACAGTGCTAATGGAGTTTTCCACTCTTCTTTCTTCTTTATGGCCCAATCTTTAGGGGAGTCTAATGAATTTGACAGTGGAGAATACTAGGGAGATACTCTCTTCCATAGTGGTTTTTTAATTTGTTAATGAAGTTTTGGAAATATTTGTGTAAACTCAGTAAAAATTACAGTCTTGCTAATGGAGCAGAGCCCTGCAGAGCTGACATTGGTCAGATGCTTCATGTAGCAGATGTAGCAGAGGAAGACTGGAATTACTGCAACTTCAAATATAAGATTTTCTGGTTTTTAAAGTCGCAAGGAAATGCAGAATGTTACAATTTTTGAAGTTATTTTATATGGAGTACTTTAAAAGAACACGAAAGAGGAAAAAAACTCAGAAAGTAGATATTTATTACGATGCCTGGTTGCACTTACAGCGCACAAACCTGAGAACAGCAAACAAACCAAAATATTTGCTGGATATGATCTAGAAAATCCTTTTTGTCTTTTGTTTATGCAGACTGCAGGTTGTCTGCATGACTTCTTGTCATCTTTTAGCACGTTTTTGGCTTACTATCATTTTTCCAAAACTAAGTTAAAGATAAGTGTAGTCTTACAGCATTTACCCAAAAGGCTATTAAAACCAAGGACTTAATTTGATTGCATTTTCCTTACTTTTTCATACTAATTCAAGGAGAATTCGTGATATCTTGACAGTCTCACTTTATTATCACTATTAACGTTAGTACAAATCATCTACTTGGCATCAAAGACAGGTGAGTGCTTTTAATGTCATTCATATTTTTCTGCAAAGGGGAGGTATACTAGGCTTACTTTTCTTTTTCTGTTGCAGTGTAGTTTGCAAGTGGTTAAAATTACTCACTCTATGATATTGCATTTGTGTCTATCTTGGGCTATAAGCATGAAAAGAGCAATGGCAAATGGAGACACAAGATCCCTTTACAGAAGTGTGTGTGCGCTCTTCTTGAAAACTGCCTGGTTGTTCTTCAGATTTCCTCAAGTTTCATTTAAAACACCAGCTCATCTCTCTCTCAGAGGAACTTAAGAAAAATCTTGTGAACTAGCTCCAAGCATGTACAATTACATCTGCAAGTGTTTGCAAAGTACTTTTGTATTAGGCGCACCCTGTTGAGTGCAGGCCCACTTGTCAAAATGGCTATTTACTAAGATGCCAGCGATATACTGTGGTGGAAGTAGTGAAACAGCTTACGCTGTTTACTATAGTGTTGAAAACATTTCTGAAAAGCAAAAAGGCTGTCTTGAGTAGAGGAGCTGCTGCTCTCTAAATGTTTTGTGTTTGTGAAGAAGAGGCCAAAACAAAATTCCTCAGATGACTGGAAACTGGTGAAGAAGAACTAATCAGAGCAAGCAGAGAAAAAAAAATCTCATTTTGTGTGATTACTGAAGTTAGAAGCCTGGTTTTAGTGCTTTGAGTTTGTTGAGTGTAAAAGAGAGCTAGTTTGTTTCCTTGAGCATACTTACTTATGGTGTGACAACTTAGCTTCGTATTAAAGTAAAGGCTGCACATATGACTAATTAGCATTACAGCCTGACAGCTCTTGGCAAAATAAAGTTTTCAAAATAGTTAAGTGCTTTTGTGTTTACTCTAGGTGACATAGATATGGTTTTATGATACACACCGAGCTTTTAAATCCTCTTAGATGCATAGTTGCAACCTCTCCTAATCCCAAAGAAAAATGTGTTCTGCTATTCATTAAATGCAGATGTGATTCCTTTTTTAGTAAGCTCATAAGCAGATGCCTAAATTTAGGAATATGTGCAATTACAATCAGTGGAATATTCTGACTCTTTTTATCTCCTTTCTTGCACTGGAACTTCCTGTGCTGTGTCTTTGAGAGGTCTCTGACCCCCCAAGCCTTACTGGGGAACCTGGCTTATTCTGTTGCCTTTGCATAATGCTCTTTATATGTAGATTTGACGAGGCACTCAGCGGGTAAGGAATTGTCTGGTTGGTTGAACTCAAGGAGTTGTGGTGAACGGTTCATTGTCCAAGTGGAGACTGGTGATGGGTGGCATTCCTCGAGGGTTGGTATTGGGACCAGTGTTATTTAATATCTTTGTTGGAGACATGGAGAGTGGGATTGAGGGGAACCCTCAGCAAGTTTGCCAATGACTCTAAGCTGTATGGTGCATTGGACACACTGGAGGGAAGGGATACCACCCAGAGGGACCTTGACAGACTTGCGAGGTGGGCCTGTGTGAACTCTATGACAGTTCAACAAAGCTAAGTGGCCTGTGTCAAAATGTTGGTGTCAAGGGATACAGAAAGCCTTAAAAGTGCAGTATTTGTACCTGTCAGAGAGCTTTATGTCTTTATCTGCTAAGTATTATCAGAGGAAATTGATTACACTTAGATATACATGTTTCCTTTGATAATCTCCTACCAGTAAGGAAAAAGCTTTCACCCTTGTTTCAGATTGTCCAGGCTTGTAGAAACTTTATGTGAACTTCGCTAGAATGATGCAGGAATATGTCTAGCCTGATTCATATCCATGGCATTGTTACTGCTGGAGGGGAATTTATTAGGCTAGTAGTGTGAAGATATGTAGTAGAAACAACAACAGCCAGGATTTATAGTGTTTTCAGTTCAGAATAGGCTAATTCTAGTGTATAGAGGAGAAATATAGAGTGCTTTCCAAGACCTTGTTCCTACAAAGTGTTGTTAGCATGCACGCGCACTATATAGTTTAGTGTTTGCTTGAAGATAGAATAATAATTTTATTTTTCTCCTGTATGTTTTCTTACCCTTAGGAAATAACCACTATAATAGAATTTCCTGTTTAATTGCAATTAAAAGTTTGGGACTTGTAGTTCTGAGACCTCTTTAACAAGTTCCTAAGAAGTCTTAAATAAAACTTCAGATTTCTCTTAGAAGACACGTTTTCCTGTTTCTTACACTGCCCTCTAGCGCTGAGCACATTTTGAGAGTCATCCTCAAACGTCTTTTTTCAGCATTAACTAACATCTGTGTAATGACTTATAGAAATCGTTAGGTTATCAAAGTCTGCCAGGGCAGGAGATGTCCAACTTCTCTACATGAGCATGTGTCCTTTTTGGCTGAACATATATATATATATATATATATATAATATAGAACAGGCAGAGCTTTGTACAAATGAGGCAAAATTTTCAAATAGTGAAAGCTGCCTATGTTTGCAACCCAACATCTCTACCAGTCAACAATCAAACAAACTGATGGTCAGGACATAGCCCAGCACATCAAGTCCTGCAGTGCTCTGTATCAGTGACCTGCAGCCTTCTGGGACCAGTGGCTTCATCTGTATCTCCTCTTTGGAATTAGCATCTGGATCTCTTACGTTTTCCAATGTCTTAATCCTGAGCAAAGCGAAGCCAAGTCTTAGGTAACTAGCAGAAGTGAGCTACCTTCTGGCAGTTTCATGACTTGGATGACTCACATTGTTGCTACTCTACCTGCGTTACTTGAAAACCAAACTTGCTGTACCTAGGCTGTCCCTTTGCTGCGTAAGATATTGGATTGCTGTCATTGGCTTTCAGTAAGTACATATTAGCATCCCTTTTACAGTCTCTTGCAATATATTATCTCATTCTGTTATTTCAGATCTGAGAAGACTTGGTAATAGGAGCTTATTAGTTTGAATTCAAAGATCTCATGGATGTTTCTATCACCAAATATCTAATATACCCTTATATTTCTGACAAGAAGTTCCTGAAAGGAAATAACAAATCAGTACATTACTGAGAATGTGTGACACAAGTAACTTAATCCCTTTATGAGCATGTATTTGATAAAGTTAGCTCCCCACAGTCTTGTCTCATGAACTGTTAATGGGAAAACCTAGGTGATGTGAATACAGGGGAGAATGCTGGGGAGACAGGTGGCATCGCTGCCCTGGGGGAGCTGCTGAGGCCCTTGGCACAGTGTTCATGTGAGCTGGTGTCAGAGGGGCTCTGGGGGAGACCCAGATGGATCTGTCCCAGGCTTCCCAAGGGCACGAGGTTCCAGTATGGCTGATTTGGCCAAAAATGAAACAGGAAAAAGAAACTCAGAGCATTTTGCTCTGGCCAGGAATCTGGGTAAAGATCCCAAATGCACCTCTCTAGCTTTTAGTTTGTATTTGTGGCATTCTTACAGAGAGAATCCAATGCGATGTTTACGTTTCTAGAGCTTCTAAGTGACTTCAAAGAGAGAAAGGGCTTCTGCTAAGCAACAGAACCAGACTGAGTTTCCACTCTAGTACATACAGTAAGTATGGGAGTATTTATCAGAAAAAAATCAAGTTTCTTTAAGAGATTTTGGTTTTTTTTAGAAACAACTGAAGGTAAATGTTAGCAGCACTCTAGGAGCTTATTGTGTATTGTATGTGTATTGGCTGCATTAATGTGCAATAGTGGTAACGTCAATTAGCAGATTGTATCCAGTTTTCAAGATGTTGAAAATTAATGTGAGTTTTTGGCATTTCTTTCTATATGTTCTGTCATATACAGTTTAATTGTTAAAGTTTTTCACTGATTGTACACTATTCACAGTATTGCTGTGGCTTCTTGACAGTTAGCTTTTCAGGTTTAATCTTTTTGGGTTTTTTTTTTTTTTTCACATTGACTGTTTGATCTGTCTGGTGTTGATACTACAGAGTGTGCTGAAGTATGCAGAGACTGGATATTGAGTTGAATCCTCCCAGGGTCATTGTGTATTTTCTAGGTAGCTTGGATCAGTTTTAATTTTTTAAGATTAGGGTTTTGCTGCTCTTTGTACTCTGTACAGACAGACTGACAGGCTCTATCAGTCTATTTGAGGAATCCCGGCAACTTCAGTATAACTTACAGAGCTGTAAGCAAGCAGTGGTAGCAGAATGTAACCCACTTTGATATGTCATTTTTTCTTAGGTGCACTTCAATTGAAGTTAGTTCTTTGGGAACAAAACTAGATGACAAGGGACACTAACTTAACTTGAATAGTCAAAACAATAAAATTCAGTTTTCAGCGTGAAACAATATTAATGTTGACGCCTTGTCAGCAGTATCATGATTTTGGGGAGGATTAGAGAATATATAAAATAACCTTTCTGAGAGAAGCTCTGTCACTGTTACTGTAACTTCAATTTTGGTCTTCTGAGTATACTTTTCTCCATGGCTGATGCAGTGTTACAGCTTGGTGAGCTGCTTCTGCTGTTGCTTGTCAGTGTTTCATCTCATGTACAAACAAGGAGATAATGTTTTCATTTCAGAATTTCATTCATCTGATAAAGGATTTATAGCAGTGTCCTGCAGGGGATCAGCTTCCCAAACCAGAATTGTCAGACTGTAATTATTAAGGATGCTTATAATGTGTTAGCATTTATTATCATAGACTCTGAAAGTGGGGTCTTCCTGTGTGACAAAGTTTAGGTAAAGTTTTTTCACACTTGTATATCAAGGCTCTGTGATCCAATGCGAGTCTGGGATTTTTGCCTGTTGCCTAGAACAGCCTCTGGTGAGAGGATAATAGAGGTTATAGATTGACTAACAAGGTGAAGGGCACATGTAGAGGAAAAGGATGAAAGGATCCTTCCTTTACAGAAAGCTGAAATGTTATTGCCTACAGCAAATTCAATATAGTTTTTTTTTTTTTGAGTGCTGGGAGCCAGAGTCTGAGGCCATTAGGACTATGAAAAAGTTGGTCCTTAAAATCCTGAAACAATTCCCAAAGTACTACAGAGACAGTCTAAATAATAAAGTTGCTGTGAGCATCTTCAAGAATCTGAAGGGTGATGAGGCTCTGTGCGAAAGTTAGTTTCTTCAAACTATGGTTCTCTTTTGTAAATGCATTTAGTAGTTTAACTTCCCCCAAATCTGGCTGCTGAACATCAAATAGAGATAAGGTTTGTTATTTTGTCTTTAATGATAGTATACTTAGATTCGCATCACGAGTCTACCTTGTGAGGTAAGGCACGGTCACTGCATTAGCTCTTTAATCATTACGTGTTCCTTCCTTTCCGTGGTGGTAAATCAAAGCGTCAAGAACTGGAGAACTCAGAAGAGATAATGATCAAAGTCTTTCTGCCTACCCCCTGGTATCATTTTTCTTTTGTGAGCAACCTGTTATGCCTGAGCTCATGTAGTTTTACTTAATTATTGATGCCTTCTGCCTGTCTTTAGCTGACATAGAGGTATTTCTGCAGATAGGATTTGCTCTAGTCTTTCTTGTAGGCCTGCTGTCAAACGAGAGGTAGAACCAAGACAAATCTTACGGATTAGTAACAAAAACCATGTCTGCACATGTCTGCTTAAACTATTTTTGCAGCCTTTTTCTGACTCGATCCTTTCTCTTAATTGTAAACCTGTCCATGGTAACCTTTCTTGGGAAGAAAAGCTGAAATCTGAGAGAAGCTGAAAAAAAAGAGTATTTCTTAATGAACTTGAAAGGTTTTTATGGAGGCAGAGCTAATGATGTCAGTATGCTTTCCTCTTAAAGCTAGCTGTTTTGTTAGCCCCATCATTCTCAGCAGTGATAGTCTGATGAAAGTTACCTTTTTGAGGTATGCAGCCCCTTCCTCTTTGGGTGCCTGGAGCACCTCTTCCCTCTTTTTCACTGACCCTTACACCTATAGGGTTGTTCCTCTCATGTATTCTCATTCGTCTCTTGAGCTGCAATTACACAGGTTTTTTTCCCTCCCTTTCTTAAATATGTTCTCAGAGAGGTGTTAACCACCGCTGCTGATGGGCTTGGCTTGGCCAGTGGTGGGTCCATCTTGGAGTCATCTGGCATTGCCTCTATTGGCCATATTTAAAGCTTCTGACATCTCACAGAAGCCACTTCTGTAGCCCCCCACTACCAAAACCTTGCCACACAAACCCAATATATAGTACTATTTGTAGAAACAGTAAATAACAGTTAAAGAGGCTGTTCTTATATGATGAAACTTGAAGGAGAGATAGACATGAGAAATAATGAAAAAATGACAAGAGTCAATTTAGCATCAGTCATAAACGGAATAAAAGTTACACAATGTACAACTTAGGAAAATAAACAAGAGAAAAAATAAAAGAAGGAAAAAGGTATATTAATGGCTGCAGTTGATGGTCCAAATTTGACAGCACAGAGGAGGATAAGGCAGATGCAGTGTAGTGACTTGTGAGGTACTGAACTCCTACTGTTCAGGGCTGTCTTTAAGTCCTCGTCTGTAAACAAAGTAGTGGTTAACTGCAGATGTATATTGGAGGCTTCCATAGACAGATCATGATACAATACAGATAGTGCCAGTTATAGATGTAGATGCTAAATTGCTTTTAAAAATTATTCCTCATAGATGCTTAAGTATCATTGTGCCTTAACTGCCACTGAAATTAGATTAAATAAGGCAGTATTCCTTACCCATTTAATCTGCTAAATGTCAGCTGTTAATGTTATTACATGAGTTCGTGAACTTATTACTTAAGAGTATTGGAAACTTGAAGCAGCCACTGAAGTTCTCATGGTCTTTCTTAAATCTTGATAAGGAAGTATGAATGAGCACAATCAGCACTTACGTAGTGAGATAGACAAGAAATGTGTTGATGTAACATAAAATTATACTGGTGACAAAACTAAAGACAGTCTTTCAAGGAAGGCCACTGCTAAATCTTTGCATAGCCAATGTGTCAGTGTTGCTAGAGGCACCATTTGTGGTTCTGAAACAGAGATATGCATTTGTTTGGTAGAAAATATCCCCAGTAATTAAATAATTACATTATGCAGATGATAAATAATTATATTTTGCCAGCATACTTGAAGACTACTGCTACTACCGTAGGATACAATAGTCTTCATTTCTTTCCTTTCACAACTTAAGAATGCTGTTGTCAATTAGGTGTTTTTCTATTACTACCCTGGAATTATTTGGGTTCTCATGCTGGGCAGAAAAAGATTGCTGTGCCCTTACTAACTGTTACCAAATGATGTTATAAGTACACTTGGTGGTAATCAAGAAAATCCTTTCCTGAATTCTTTACTGCCTGATCATTTTTATTTAATAATTTTGTTCTTTGAGTACCAGTTCTATGAGTTGCTTTATGAAAACTGGTAGAGGCAAATTTGTATTGAGAAAAACTAACAAAATAACGGTAGGTTATAAATAGATAAGAAATGGAGGAAGGAAAGGGATACACTGGCACACTATGGCAGCTGAAATCAGTAAAAGGAAATGCATGACTTTTGATGGGATTGGTTCTGCCTTTTGTTGTTGCTTCTAACACATTGCTTGTTTGCAGTTCTTTGCTAATAATAAGGAATGGACCTATTGTTGTTTTCTTTGTTTGATGCTAGGTTGTATATCCTCTGAAGAAAGCGTTTAGTTTATTACCAATGAACACAAACATTTAATTACTAACCTAAATATTGAGGAGCAGAATGGAGCCCTCATAATCCAAGAGGGAATGGTTAGTGACCTTCTACACCACCTAGAAACACACAAGTCTATAGGGCTGAAATAGATCCACCCGAGTGTACTGAAGGAACTGGCGGATGTGCTCATCAAGCCACTTTCCATCATTCATCAGCAGTCCTGGCTAACGAGGGAGGTCCCAGTTGTGATTCTGTATTAGGAAATGAAGACAACGTGGGGCACCTCCTACTCTCCTGACCTCAGTCTTCTCTCATTTCTTTGTTTCCTCTGTTGTTCTCTTTGCTACTCCCTTAGGATCATAGAATCACAGAATTATTTAGATTGCAGAAGATCTTTAAAATCATAGAGTCTAACTGTAAACCTAACACTGCCAAGTCTACCACTAAACCATGTCCCCAAGCACATTTACATCTTTTCTAAATATCTCCCTAGATGATGACTTGGCCACTTCCCTGAGCAACCTGTTCTGATGTTTGACAACTCTTTTGGTGAAGTAGCTTTCCCTAATATCCAATGTAGATCTCCTCTGGGCCATTTCCTTTTGTCCTGTTGTACACTTGTTCCTCTTCATTGCCATTTTCTGCCCTTTCTTAAATATTATCTCACAGAAGTTCCACCAGTTTCACTGATGGGCTCAATTTCAGACAGCAATAAGTCTGTTGAGGAAATGGCATAGGGCAGCACCCAACCTTTGCCCACAGAGGCCACTCCTGTAGTCCCTCCATTACCCAAGCCTTGCTATTTGTAGCCAAAACACTAGAAAAGGCTATTGAAACCTCTGTGCCTGTGTTAATGCAACTTCATTGAAACATCAGTTACTAATAAAAATATCTTTTACTACTAGAAGACGATTTGTTTAATGACATATACAATCTGGATTTCAGCTATATCTTCTGATTTGGTGTCTCTGACTTGTTCGGTATAATAAGCAATGGGAAAAGGAGAGCAAATTTCTGTCTTGGAGGAAATAGTGAGATCAGATGAAGCAATAGATTTTATCTTAATATTAATTGCATAACTAGCAAACATGACCTAGAAAGTATGAGCTAAAACCACGCAGATGCTTATGGCAAAGCCATAAGGTTTTTTTGACTCAGGTAAGCAGTGCCTGACCAATCCCTTGCACATGCCATGGCCAGCCAGACTTTAGGAAGGAGACCTACTCAGCACAGGTGTACAGCTGGCTGACATCTATGTGATTTATCTCTGGTACTAGCTGATTTCATGGCAAAGTATCAGTCTGCTAAGACTTAATACCAGCCTTATGTCTGCATACAGTGCTGCTTTTCACATGGTGTGCAAAGTTAATGTAGGGAAGTCTGTGTTAATATTTGCAGCAGTGTGCTGTGGGTGGTAAGCTTTCTTCCCACAGGAAAAATGGAACTGATCTTTCCATTTTAGTAATAACTGAACAGATAAATGTGCCTACCTTAGTATTGCTTCAGGCAGTACTACTTACTGGTTCACCTTTGAGCCTTAGCTTCCCATGATCATTCTGCAGTTATAGAAGCAAGTAGTAAGATCTGGCTGTGAAACTTAAGGCCAAGATCTGTTTTCAGAGTCTAAGGCAGCAAATATATTTGTTGACTAGTCAAAAGTGGATGGTCTTATAATAATTGCTTTTATTTCTTGTGAGAGACTGAATAAAGTCACTTCTGCCAAGGGTTTTCAGCCAAATAAACAGAAGAAGTCTTTGTCATCAGAGATGTGTGCTTAATTCCATTGATTAGAATTGTAATTGAAAGTCCTTTCTAATGCTTTTTTCCCCCATATAGAATCATAGAATAACCAGGTTGGAGGAGACTCACTGGATCATCGAGTCCAACCATTCCTATCAAACACTAAACCATGCTCCTCAGCACCTTGTCCACCCGTGCTTTAAATACCGCCAGGGAAGGTGAATCAACCACCACCCTGGGTAGCCTGTTCCAGTGCCCAATGACCCTTTCTATGAAAAATTTTTTCCTAATGTCCAGCCTAAATCTCCCCTGGTGGAGCTTGAGGTCATTCCCTCTTGTCCTGTCCCCTGTCACTTGGGAGAAGAGGCCAGCACCCTCCTCTCTACAACCTCCTTTCAGGTAGTTGTAGCGAGCAATGAAGTCTCCTCTCAGCCTCCTCTTCTCCAGGCTAAACAACCCCAGCTCTCTCAGCCATTCCTCATCAGGCCTGTTCTCCAGCCCCCTCACCAGCTTTGTTGCTCTTCTCTGGACTCGCTCCAGAGCCTCAACATCCTTCTTGTGGTGAGGGGCCCAGAACTGAACACAGGATTCAAGGAGCGGTCTCACCAGTGCCAAGTACAGAGGGAGAATAACCTCCCTGGACCTGCTGGTCACACCGTTTCTGATACAAGCCAAGATGCCATTGTCCTTCTTGGCCACCTGGGCACACTGCTGACTCATGTTCAGTTAGCTGTCAACCAACACTCCCAGGTCTTTCTCCTCCTGGCAGCTTTCTAGACAGACTTCTCCGAGTCTGTAGCTGGACAGGGTTGTTGTGCCCCAAGTGCAGGACCCGGCGTTTGGTCGTGTTAATCCTCATGCCGTTGGACTCTGCCCAGCAGTCCAGCCTGTTCAGATCCCTTTGCAGAGCCTCCCGACCCTCCAGCAGATCCACACTTCTACCCAGCTTAGTGTCATCTGCAAACTTGCTAAGGGTGCACTCGATGCCTTCATCCAGGTCATTGATAAAGACATTGAACAGGGCTGGACCCAGCACTGAGCCCTGGGGAACCCCACTTATAACTGGCCTCCGGCTGGATTTAACACCATTTCCCACCACTCTCTGGGCCCGGCCTTCCAACCAGTTTTCCACTCAGAAGATTGTGCGCCTGTCCAGGCCAGAGGCTGATAGTTTCTGAAGCAGAATGCTGTGAGAAACTGTGTCAAAGGCTTTATTGAGGTCCAGGAAGACACATCCACAGCCTTTCCCTCGTCCAGCAGCTGAGTCGCTTTGTCATAGAAGGTGATCAGGTTAGTTTGGCAAGACTTGCCTTTTGTAAACCCATGTTGACTGGGCCTGATCACCCGGTTCTCTTGCATGTGCTAATAATAATAATGTATTGAAATAACATTTGCTTAGTATACAAGAAAAAGGTCTGTTTGGCTAACGGTTTATTAGAGCTTCTAAACTAAATTGATAGATATCTGTTGGTGAGAAGTTTTAGTCTTGCAGATAAAACATGGAGTACTGAGCACTTTTTCAGTCAGAAAGCAGCCTATGTGAGTGTAATTCTGTGAAGGGGTTTGTTTCTAGGATGAGTCTTCAACCTTGGAAAATTATGCTTAGAACTAACAATAGTTACAAATGCATATGCCTACACTATTAACATGAGCATTATGTTATTCAGTTATCTTCATGCGCTAGTGGGTTGTTTGTATGTGGATCCTGCACCCTTCTGCCATAATAAATATAAAAGTTAAAACCTTCAGGGAAACTGTGTTTGATTTCAAGAAATCCAAATTAATATACCACAAATGGATGGAACAAATAGTTGCATAGTTTTTATTAGCATAGATGTACAAGTTCTTGAAAAGTGCTGAGCAACTTTAATCCCTACTGGCCATAACCAGGAATGTATCTGATTTAAGTATTACTCATGATGTGAAGTTAGTTTATGAGATTCTTTGTGTAAAGTGTAAATTCAAGGGGTTTTTTTTGTAGAGATTACATAGTTGTCAAACAACAGTTACTGTCCTGTTACTGTGATTTTTTTAACTGGTGTTTAAAAATTATGCTGCCTTTCTTAAGTTAGGAGCCTCATGATTGATCTGAATTCACTAGTCTTTCTTATTTTACATTACAGAGTTATATGTAAACTCACAAGCTCCACTCTATCACATTTATCAGAGTGGCTGCAGGACCCGCCAGAGTAGTTTTCTCATTTGACTGAGGACTTAGCGTGTCTTTCATCTTTGAAGAACTGGAGCCGTTTCCAGGATGTGGTCTGGGAGGTAGTACTTTGACAAGAAAAGAAACATTACATATTTACAGAGGTTGGAATGTAATGTAGAGAAGCAAGTGCCATTAGTTTCCTGTCAGTATTGTCAGAGGGGAAAGCAAAACACCTTGAAAGAATCAAACAACTTAATCTTCTCAATTTACTTTTTTGTATTTTGAGTTCTTCTTAGTAAGAGATCAAAGAACGTGCTTCCTGGCATTCTTTGGGACTCATGATTCTCATACACTAGTGTACATCAACTGCTTTCTTTAGGCGTTCCCACATGGCTAGCAGAGCCAGCTGTCAGGTGTAGGTACTGAGGAGGGCTTTGAACACAGTTGAAGTTTCTGCCTATTGGACACATTCGAAGACTTTTCAAAGATTCACTGTTATTTTCACAAGTCTCTGTGTGACTAAACTGTTACAGTTTGTGAGTACAGCTCTTCAGACATGAGAGTTTTTATTTATCTAGTTAGTTGTTAATGGGTATGGAGACTGCTCATAAATAATTAGGGCTTCCAGAAAATGAAGGCTTCTTTTTCTTTGTGAGTTTATGATGAAATATCAGGATCAAGTAAGGTATTTGATATTCCCTTATTGGTGTACTGTATATCATAAAGAGTTTACAGAGAACGGACGTTTGCTGGGTTAGATTGCGTGGTCACCCAGGTAAAGATTGAAGAGCTGGTTGGAGGAGTGAGATGGTGCTGTTACAGACAGCCTTACAAGTCATCTTGAATGGACTACTCAAGCAACTGAATATTTAAACGGATGCTGTGATTTCATCATACTGGAACTCTGCTTAAATTCAGTCGTAGGTGTATAGTTTCCCATCTTCTCTGTTTATAATAGCAACCAGAGATGTAGCCTTGTGGAACAAAACCATTTCATAAGGACACAAGTATTACAAAGTTAGCAATCCCCGTAGCATCATTGCACACACTTAAATATGGACTACAAATCCTAACAGACTGGACTGGTAAACCGCACCTTAAAATTATTGTGTGACTGAAACTGGTTTGCTATTTAAACACATGATTTTTTCTCTCTGTTGGATCTGTAGTTTCAGAGAACTTATTTTACACACAGACTGCAGCAGCCATTTTGTGTGTTCTGTGCAGACTTTCTTGTCTTCCTTTGTCTTTTTTTTTTATGCCTCAAAACTTCAAGCAAGATAATTCAAGCTGAAATTAAACAGCTCATCTTTGATCTTTGTATATAAAAAGAATCCTTTTGAAATTTAAATCATTTGGATTTATCAGTCCTGGCTTTTACTCTGATTGTGATGAAAAAGGATTGTTTTTAACTAACTGTATTTTGAATATTAAATTTTGAGCCTTAGGTGCCTAGTAGTTACGCTGATACCAGAGGCAGGTGAAGGCATGTTATGTGGAGACTCAGAGGCTGCTGTAAGCTGGCAGCTTGTACTGTTCTTTGTGGTGTTCTCCCTGAAGTTATGCTTTTTAAAGTAACATACCCTAGAGCCTGTTGGAATAAAAGCCTAAAATTGTTTCTTTTATCTTTGTCTTTTGTAGAAGCTCCACCAAAACTGGAAGAAAATCCTGCTGAAGCATTCACTGATTCGTCCCTGTTTGCTCACTGGGGTCAGGATCTCAGTCCTGAAAACAGACGTATTGCACTTAAACAATTCCAGTATTATGGCTACAACGCTTACCTGAGTGATCGCTTGCCACTAGACAGGCCCCTGCCTGACCTGAGACCTATCGGGTAAGTGCTGTGCTTCAACCTAGCATTACAGTTCCTGTTAGCTCTTCTTCACCTGGAAATGTTGTGTTGAATCATAGGATTGTGTAGGTTGGAAAAGACCTTTAAGATCATCAGGTCCAACCCTTAACCTAACACTGCCAAGTCCACCACTAAACCACGTCCCTAAGTACCACATCTACATCTCTTTTAAATACCTCCAGGGATGCTGACTCAACTACTACCCTGGGCAGTCTGTTCCAATACTTGACAAACCTTTCGGTGAAGAAAATTTTCTTAATATCCAGTCTAAACCTCTCCTAGTTCAGTTTGAGTTGTGTGATCACATAAATGGTAGGTTACATATGATGACCTTAATCTCACCTACAGGTTACATTAGTTAGCAAGTGCTTTAATTCTAAAAGGGTAAATTTTTTGTTACATTTTATCCTAAGATCTAAGATAGGAAGAAAATAAGAACTGCTGTTATTGAAAGCCTAGAGCTGTCTGATAATGATAAGTAAGCAGCTGAAAGCCCATGGAGCCTCTCCCTTACTGGGCAGTTCTGATGGACATCATGCATCTTGGGTAGGGTAAATACATTCAATGTTATTCCACAATGGCTTGGTGAGATGAATGGGACCAAGCGAGTGAACAGCCTTTCTTGTAGTGCACTTGAGGCCTGTTCTGGTAGGACCATTCACAGAGAGAGTTAATGTTCAACTTCTTTTCAGCCTTGATGATATATCTGATCCCTTGAAAAAAGAGCAGCTCTAAGGATGGGAAAATAGGAGGATGGAAAAATGCCTGTTTGCAGCTTATTAAAAAATAAATCTTTAAAATATACATTGTGAGTACTTACAGAATTGAACCATTTACCAAAATGTGAAAGGCTTTTTAGTTCCTTGCCAATTCCACAAGCAATCCAGATGTGATCTTATTCACTTAGGTTAACCAAATGTTTTAATATCCAAAGCAGTATATATATAAAGTATATATATTTTACCCTGTATTAAATTTTCTGATATTAATGAAAAGATATGAACACCATTCCAGGCAACAGTTTAGCAATTTTAAATATATTTATGCTATACATTATTATATATTACATTTTAGAAATATTTATATTGTGGATTTGCTGAAATAATGACTTAATGGAAATCAAGGTTCACATAATTATATTTGTATTTTAGTTAATCAGTTTAGCACTGTCTGTAGGGGCAACCTTTATCTTTTAATTGTAAACTAACGTAGAGGAAAAATAAATCTTCTGTAACTAACAAGGCATCAATGACAGAAATGTGTCTGTTCTTACAGATGTCTTTTCTCTTTAAATGACTCTCCTGAATGATTTAAATCTAAATTTTTTTTGTGACTATGAGTTTGAAAAATTGAAGAGACAGAGAGAATTAATGTGACTGTAGCTGAAAGAAATAAATTAACTTTGGATTTTAGAAGAAACTACAGTTAGAAATGAATCATGATCCTAATTTCTGTGAAGTTTTAGATTCTTAGTTAACTATCTCCCAGAAACACACTAGACATTACAATATATTCATGGATGCATGCATACAACATAATGACTTAGTAATGGTAGCTTAGGAAGCTTCCCCCTGCCATGGTTCAGGAGCAAGTAGGTAATCTGACATTGAAATGTAGAAAATTCTGATACTGAGGGAAATGAAGAGTGTTGTCAGACAGCATGTACGCTGTTTGCTGTGCATACAGCACCCTGGGGAGTAGAGCTGCAGGGTTCTCTGAAAATCAAGTTGCTGAAAAAAGAATTCCCACTCCTGATATGCCAAGTCTCATTTGTGTGAAAGCACATACATGGCTATTGTGGGAAAGAAATCTACCCTGCAAGAGTATGTTTTCCACTATAATAATCAATTTTTAGGATTTGTAGCACCTACTTTTAAAGCCAATTGCATTAGTCACTTCCATAGGCAGATACTAGGCTCAAGCAGCATAGCATGAAAGCCAAGGACAGAGAGCACAGCAAGTGGCATGGAGAGCTAGTTCATCAACTTTACTGGACCTTAGTCAGTTGTAGTATTCCTGTTCTGAATAGAAATGTGCAAAAGCACAGATGATAGAGATGCCACAATAGCTGTGGATGGAGAATAGCCTAGGTCTCACTAAGCTGTTTAGCCTGGATTTACCATGGTTCTGCAAGATCCAGCATGACGCTGGAATGCCAGCAAAGGCTTGTGAGCAGGTAGCTAAAGGAATGGAGTATGTATAGCTATGTCTGGGCTCAGTTGTGATCTGCCATCTGTACTCATAACCTATTGTATGAAGTATGAGATGTTGGAAAGAGAACAGAAATACATGTGTAACTGAAGACTAACGTAATACATAAATGATTGGCTCCAGCTGAGACTGGGAGAATTAAGTAATTTGGCAATAATGTGTGCTGTTAGTAGCCCTTTTTACATCATAATTATATGACTCAGCCTTGACCTTTGACTGCTTTGCTCTGAGAATTCACATCAAAATAACTTAGCAGAGGGGCTTGGTGTTTCTTTGCAAGGTTCTTCAGTGAAAAAGGCAAATTCCCATGTGTAATAACCCCATATTATAGCACAGAGGATTTTTTAGAGTTGATACTGTTGACATTTAATGCCATTAAAAAACAAGAGGGGAATTAGAGATTGCTGAGCCACAACACATGTGAAGGAGAGGGCAAATATTTGACCTTGTCCCGGTCAAATGTGGATGGTATACAGAGAGGGGAAACCACATTTAGTAGTTAGGGCAGTACACTCTGCCCAGTCCTTTGAATGCTGGCTTCTCTGGAAAAAAAATGACCATCCATCAGATGGAAATGTCCAGCAGATTGTAGTTGGGTTAGATTGGGGTAGCTGTCACACATTGCAGTGGGATCTTCTTGTGTTTTAGGTACTGCAGAGTGGTTTCTAACCTTCTGTACAGCCATGAGTCTCATGTCCTGTGATGAAAGATTCTGAACTTGATTACTTTTTACTGAATATTTGTGCTAGCACGGTGGAGTTCCAAGCACAGTCCAAAATAATCTGTTATTATACAGATTATAATAAGTAACTCCCTTGGATATCCCAGCCTCCTGAAGTAATTGTCACATCTCGGTGTAGGCTCCTTTTCTGCAGTATGTGGCAGACAGTACAGGTGGTATTGTGGATTATTACTTATACTGTCTCTCCCAAGGCCTCAGGTTATTTTCTGCTGCTGCATCTGGGTGCTCTGCTGTTTACCATCTTCTGTTAGCCTGTAACATATCTACTCTGCAGACTAACAGATAACTTTAATGAGCTTGGAGGAGGGTAACGTTGCCCTTGCCGTGTACAGAAACAGGATAATATATCTGTGTTAATTTTGAGTTCTGTTGTGCTTGCTACTTTAAGTAGGGAAGGCAGTAACCACAAAGCTTGTTGTGACTGAAATGTTGAACAAGCTTACGCAGAAATACATTATTAAAACTTAAGTTGTTTAGAGATCCCAAAGCTGTGTACCAAATTTCCTCTCTAGTGGGTGCACTTAGGATTCTACTTGGCTGGGTCGTAAATTTGTTGTTGCCTGATCCAGTGTGCTGAAAAACATGTGGGAAAGGGAGATAACATTCTTCTTTGCTTATGTGATGAGAGGGTTAGAGGCAGTGGAAAAAGAGGTGTGCAGCACGACCCTAGAAGAGGAACTGTTCTGCAGTTTTTCTTCTGCATAGCCTGTGTGATATGAGGGAGCTGACCAGTAGATGTAGAGCAACTCTTTCAGTCAATTTAACTGCAGTCAGCCAAACTTCTTTTGCATTGGTAAAAAGAATATTTGAAGGAAAACGCAAAGGCAGGAAGGGTGGAGGTGGAGAAGCAGCATTTAAAGCTCAGATGTTTTTGATTCTTTGGAGATTTCTTAATAGTGTGGTATAGCATTTGGCTTGTAGCAAGTTTGCCCTTTTGCTAGCTGAGTCACTGCTCTTTGGCATCCAGACAAGTGCAGAGATGATGTCCTGTTCCCTGTGCAGAGAAAGGCTTTGGCCATTTTGTAAGTACTTCTTGTCCCAAACAGTTCACCAGTCCCAAATTGTGTGACTTTGGAGGTCAAGTCGGCAAGAGAAAAATGGTAGAAGCTCTGAAGAGCAAGAGAATTATGTGCGTGATAAAGTGGGCACAAACAGAGCAGGCAGGATATCCACTGGATACAAATAGACCTCCAAGGGAGAAAAATGAGGCATTTGCTGGTTGAGGTGAGTAATGCCTTTTAAGACAAGAGCTGTTAAGGTGCATACATCTTGTCCAAAGTGTCCATTAGTGTTACAGTGGTATGTTCAGTCCTGAATGTAGTATGCAAGATGTCAGACTTCTATAAATCTTTAGGTTTTCCTTTATTAAAACTCATGTCAAGAAAAATGTGGTCTCAAATAGTGAGGGTCAGGCTGGGCATTAGCATGTTAGCTTTGCTTCTCCCCAAAAGCCAGCTCCTACAGACTTGCATTCCATAAGCATTTGCTTCCACATGTCTGTGAAACAGTTCTGCTTTGCTGGGCTTATGTTAGTCATGGATATGCTTCCATGCTCATTTCTGCCTGAGTTCTTTTGTTTCTACTCATGAAAGATAGCAAAAATGTTGCATGTTGTATTTGATGTTTAAAAGGAATCCTTTAAAAGGAGCACAAAACCCTGGCATTTTACCTATTGTATTGTTTTGGACAGAAGTCATAAAATCACGAAATTATTTGTTCTTGTTAAACACCTGATTTTTAATCCTGTCGTATTTACAGCTCACTTTTACTCGTCTCTCTACCTTTAATTCTTCATTTTCTTGTTTCACTTTTGCCTGCCTTCAAACTGACTCACAGCAGCGGTGTGTGCTGCTTGAGTGGCCACCCTCTGTGATTCTCATCTCCCCTTTGGTTTATACTGTCTGAATGTATCTCCTCAAATGGCTGCTCTAAAAGTATTTAGTGTCAGTAGCAGGGGCATCAAATCAGCTGCAACCTCTAAGTTGCTATAATAACCTAAGTTAATAATGATGTACACTTACAGGTTTTGATGTTCCCTATTGTCTTCTTTAACTGAAAGACGATGTGATGCGGTAATCTCTGCATGCACTCTCTCTCATTTGCTCTCCCTCAGTCTCTTATTGATGTGTCGTAACATGTGGATATTCTTTCACTCGGCATCATTCACACTAATACATACTCAGAATAATCCATGGCATACATACTACTGTGAGAGGCTAACAATTTTTGGACAAATAGCTGTACAGAATTCTTCTCATGTTCATCCAAAAATGAGTTTTATGGAGATCATCAACTCCCATCTTACTGCTTTTATTGCTTTATTCAGAGGAAGATCTTGGTTTTAAGTACCTAGAAAAAAAAATGCATCTTTATTACATAATTTTATAAACATTAATAGCTTTTATTAAAAGAAGTGGAGAATGTCTGGTACAATTAAATCTATGCTCTGAGATGCTTAGGAGACCACTACTTAATCACTCCAGTGTTAGTCTTGGAACTTATTTGCATATTAATCAAATTCCCTGCCTGTTACCTAATCTTTCCATGTTATAATTTTTTTGTTTGTCTTTAGGGATTGATGTCAGGAGAAAAAAAAGTAAGTTGTGTTTGCTTATGGCTATATAGTAATTCTGCATTGGAATTCCTCACATGGTTATGTGCCTGCCTTTGCCCCCTTTTAATAGATAATGATGACCACGAAGAAATATTTCTAATTTGAAGCTCAAGTACTATCTTACTGGCTGTAGTTCTGTTGTGAGAGGTCATAATCCTCAGAGAACAGGAAAAAAAGTCCCTTTTAAATGTTGTTCAATGCCAGTCTTGTTAACATAGTTCAGATAACACTTAAAATACTGATAATAGCAAAATGAACAATGAAGAATTACGAAAAGAATGAAATTATAAACATAAGCAGTTGAGCTGGAATTCTTACAAGACTCAGCTCTTTTGTATGAGTTTCAGTGCTCTTTATTTCATTTATGCCAGAGTAGGATTTTTTTTCCTCCCAGACATCTTGATCTTCCATTTGCAATTTTGGCTGATGACAAAATGTTACCGGATCTTGAAGAAGGTGTGGATCTGTTTCTGCTTGTTCTTCTAAGATATTCTTATTCCGTTGGAACTAAGAGACCTTCCTATATATGTTTGTAAACCAAACCAATACTTTCACCCTAAATGTGTTAGTAATATGCTTTATTGCACTCTGTGTTTTCAAAACAAAAAAAGAATGGAATAGATGATGTAATTTAGTGATTACAACAAAAAAACCTTATTCTGCTGCCATTGTTGGCTGCCATAACCATTTCTTGGTGAAATGTTCTCAAAAATTTCAGAAAATAATTATTTTTCGTAATTTATATACATACTTGTATATAAATAGAGATGAATTATAATATATATGTATTTGTATATAAATAGATATGAGTTATTAATACAGGAAATCACTCTTGCTTTATTTTTCTTACTGCGTAGTTATGCTAAACTAATTTTAATGTGACTGGCTAAAATGTCTTATCACAATGCATGTATCTGATAGGAATATAATTCTGCCGTGGACAAATATTTGAAAGAAGATTCATAATGTATGCTGTCCTCTATTTACCACAGTTGTTCTTGAAATAGAACACTAGGAATTCCTCTAAATTTCTGGTAACCATGACAACTGTTACTTTAGTGTTATTAGCCCAATGTAATTTAGTGGAATAGGTTGCTAGAGGTAATTTTTAGCTACATTGGGATGATACATGTTATTGGAATTCTAAATGTTATTTAGAATTGATGTTTATAAACCACTTAGTTGTAATACTGAAATTTTTTTTTTTTTTTAGCAAGACCCTCACTTTGGGGAGTGGCACGTTAGGGGTCTTGTCTGAGGCCCCTGCATGAGTCTTGATGAAGAGCTGTCAATGAAACTTGTGTGTTGCTGGTTGCCACGCAACCGTTCGGTTCTAAGGGCTTAATGGTTCTAAGATTTTGATCCATGCAGTTTCCTGCCTTTTTCCTCCTTCAGCATGTTTTATACGCATCTAAGTGCACCCTTTCTCTGTAACGATTTCTTTTTCATTCCTAGAGTTATGGAATTTTATTACTCATAAAAGTTGGCATAAAGACAGCATCATGTACCTGTGAAACTGCACAAGTGCTCTCTATTTTGTTCATGATCTGAAATGTGGGGAGTTTGTTTAAATAAAAAGAAAACATGCTATGAGAAACAACGTAGGCAGGAAAATGCATTCTTTGAAAACTATGCACATTGATAAAGAAGTGAGTTCAAGCTGGAAGTAAAGATGATAAATGGGTCTGACTGGAAAAAAGAAAACATGAACTTAATTTAGTTATGTACCCTCATTGAAAATGAATCCATTTGAAAAGACTAAAGAAATTGGACACAACAGGAGCATAATTTTATTCTCTTGTATTTTATGTAGTTGTTTTTTAATGTATGGTGGAGAATAAAGGGAATCAAAAGACATTCACAACATTAAACATGTTGTTCAATGTTACCTCGTTTGAAAAGATGTAAATGAATGCAGGAAGGAAAAACACTACAAATAATTTTATTTAAATGGATGGAAGACATGTCTTGAGCAGAAATTTGTCTGAAAGTTTCAGTTTATGTGTGGATTTTTGGTAGGGCAGCAGTAATTTGGGAGCTGTTTTTGTCATTGGGGACATTTTTGAAATATAGTTTGTCACTGATTTCTTACAGAAATATATTTTATATATATCTCAACCCTAGCCTAATTGATGCAGGAGAACAAAAGCCCACCAGTTTTTAAGGAAGGAATTTCTTTGAACTATTTTTCCTGTATTTTCATTGCCATTCAAAATACTTTCCAGAATCACTGTATTAGGTTTTTGTTTGGTAGGTGACGTATCTTACTATTTTGGCTAGAGTTCTTTTTTTATCTTTGGTATGGCTGAGGATAACTAATATTACTAAGGCAGCTAAAAGGTAGATTGAGCCATTTTATATCTTTATACATTTTGGCTGCAAGTGCATCACTAAAATAACAAACTTTGTAGGTTCTTTACAGGCTAATACTGAAAATCATTTCAATATATTTAAGCCTGTTAACTAGTTCATAGTCTGTTTGAAGCCCAATTTTCAAAACCTGGATGAAATTTCAATTTTTACATCAAACAGAAATGTGCTAGCTTCATAAAGGTGTTCAGGAGACTAGGATTTTATTATGCATTATGGCCATGCAGATTTTTTAGATCTAACTTGTGTACAAGAGAGATGACATCCTTAAAGTAATATCCAGATTACATATGGAATGTTTTTGTCAATGCACAAGCATGCACACTGCGTGCCATGAACAGGTCTGTTCTTCAGGGAGCTGGATGTGTAATGGTCATAGTGTGTTTTCGAAAACTGTGAGGGTTAGTATTTAAAAATTATAGTGTGATCTTAAGTACTGGGCATCCCAGCCACTCTGAGCCTGCAATACATATACTCTAAATCCTGTTTTCGGATGGCACTTAACCCAACTGGCACCTAAAATTCACATTTGCAGAAGATTCACCTTGGATTTGACAGCTCTGAGCCCAAGTCAATTTGTGCTTACTTCACCTACTCAGCCATCTAGGCAATGTTCTTTAACAGCACTCTTAGCAATCGCTCACCACAGAAGATGACCTTTCTTAAATTCAGAGGTTAAAATACTCACTCTAGGGTACAGGAGGCAGCTGTGGAGAACTATTTTTTCTCCTTAAGAAGATTTGAAACCTTATGTGTGGATATAGAGTTGGGACTGTTTAGCTTAGAGAAGAGGAAGCTCAGGGAGGATGTCATCAATGTACATAAATACGTGAAGAGAGGCTGCAAAGAGGACAGAGCCAGGCTCTTCTCAGTGGTGCCAAGTGACAGGACTAGAGGTAGTGGGCACAAACTGAAACACAGCTGGCTCTGTCAGAATATCAGAAACCACTTTTTTTTACTGCGAGGGTGACTGCGCACTGGCATAAGTTGCCCAGAGAGGCTGTAGAGTCTCTGTCCTTGGAGATACCCCAAAGCTGTCTGGATGGGGTCCTCTGCAGACAGGCCTAGGTGATGCTACTTGAGGAGGGTTTGGATAGGGTACCCTCCAGAGGTCCATTCTAACCTCAGCCATTCTGTGCTTCTGTATTGCTTCCCAATAAAGTGCCCTGAAACCTGATTTGTGGGCTCTGTGAAGGTGCTTTTATTCTTTTGGCCAAAAGGATACTTCTTAAATGAAAAGAGTAAATGTTAGTTTGCAAAAGGAAGAAAAAGTGGTCACAAGAGATGCTGTGGCATTATAGTGTAGAAGATTGGGCGTACCTGTAGAGTGAAGTCCGAGATTTAAAATACGTGAATATCCATTGGAACAGGGACTGCAATACAAGTTGTTCCTCCAAGGAATTTGCCCTAAAGACAAGGCTGGGGAGACCTGGTAACTTTGTGTACATTTAATTGCTCCACAGAAAGTGGAATCGCTTTGAAAAGTTGGACAGAAAATAATCACACCAAGCAGGCAAATAGAAAGTAGAAAACTCTCTGAGGAGATCAGAGAATATTGAACTCATGCTCCTTCTGTCCTGGTTAAAGGTTTTAATTCCTGAACTACTGGTTAAAAGAGAAAGCCAGTGCTGCCTTCCACTTGTTGTCTTCTGGAAGAAAAGACAGCTCCTTTTGCCTCTTGTTTTAGTGTTTTATTTTGAATAAAAACCCCTCAGGTTCTTACCACTAGAAAGGGCCTGTGGCTCCAATTAATTCTGAGGGTCCGCAGTGTTTCATGGCAGTCTTGTTTCCTGTCCTGTATGCGTGCTTCTGAGCAGCAATGTACTTTAGAGCTTACATATCACTCTGCTGAAAGATGCAATATTTAGATTTTCTTTATCAATCTATTGATAAACCATTTTTAGAAAATCTTGATGGCCAGAAAAGCTTCCTGAAGCCAGTATGAATCCCGAATGCACCTGCTTTTAAAGGCTAGGTATAAAAGATGTCCAAACATAAGCCTTTATGTGAAACTGATTTTCAAAGTAGTGAAATTTTATTACAAGTAATCTTTGATGAGTAGGCATTCACTTTAAAGAAAAAAATAAAAGTATGGGGAGCATAAATGACACAATGACACTTCACAAGCTGTTGTTACCTTTAGTCTGCTGTCCAGTGGTACTCCAAAAAAAAAAAAAAAATTGACATGCCTTTAGCTCTCCTGAAAGCTTCAGAAAACACTTTTCAGTCTAATGCTTAAAGCTGAAAGCACCTTTTGCAGTGAAAATAGGGCTAACATACCAATAGAAACACAAACTGATTTTGGAAGTTAAGTTTTGTTTTGTTATGTTGCTGAAAGATCAAGCCACAAGTAGGAATCTGTAAATACAACATCATTTTAATTGCTTCTTATATTGATGCCATGGAACAAAAAGCTGTGGATCTCTGTGAAAAGGTTTCTTACTTGTTTCCAAAAGATGAATAAAATAGCTTATTAAAAAATAGAGTGTACACCTTTTAAGAATATAACTGTTGTCATTCCTTTTTCAAGCCTGTTTTCTGTTTTATATGTCTATGTAATTATGTCACATGATGACAGAGAAAAGTACCTATTGTACTATATAATTTCTTCAGTATGATTTCCATCAGTTTGAAACTAATGACTGAGTGAGAAAATTGGTTGACCAGCTGAATTTTGAATAGAATGTGTATTTGAGTTTCTGGACGTCATGTCTTCTGTGCACTGAACTCTTTTCAGAGGCTTTAAAAACATATATGTAAATTTATCATCTGGATTGAACTTATTTTTTGTGCAAATTCCAACATGTAAAGAGGAATGTCTTTGTGATACTTCTCTGTATTTAATGACTATACAGATTAAAATGAAAAATAATAAAAAGGTGCTATTCTTTAAACTAAAAAACCAAATTCAGTTAAGGAGTCATATTCAAGTGTGATTTAAAAATTCTGAATCCATCCATCTTTTCTGTATGCTAAACATCAGGTACTCCTGATGCTTTCCTTGGCTTCCAGGAGCTCCTGGTTGTAGTGATTCTAGATATGTTGAAAGCAGATAACCACTTCAGTGTTGTCAAGAGGCAGAGAAGTGCATTGACATCAATCAGTTCCATCTATAGAACTCTATAGAACCTACCTAGAAATTATGCCTGGGTTAGCCTGTGGCCTAATTTCATCCTAGGAAATAGTTTCAGGTCTGAGAAAAAGGTAAAATTAACTGTTGTTCACAAACTTTGAATTGAAATACTCAAAGTTTCAGAGAAAATCAGTGATTACTTTTAGTTAATTGACCTGTGGCTTTATTAAAAAAGCAAACATTTTCCTGGCAGTTTAAGAGAAATTGTTAAAAGGCCTTTCTGTTCTTCATAAAGTTATGAAATGTAAATCTTTTTTGAAATGAAGGAGGGAAAAAAACCAAGAAAGCATTAAAGAATTTAGAAATTGTGGGCAGTACTTCTGTACTGCTGTTTGCATAAACAAATTGAGATGTGGCTAAAATCTATATTTCTTAAAAAGCACAGAAAAATACATCAGGTTATGAGAGATTCTTCATTTTGATTGAATGTCTTTACTGAGCTCACAGATAAGTTTCCCAGCCGTTTACCTGTTTTCCTGGCTGCGCTGTCTATCTGAGCTTTTGCAGCAGGATTTTCTTTGGAGCTTGGGCTTGTATTGTGCTATTATGGAGATGAGAAGGAATCCCCTACTCTTGACTGAGACAGATGGTATGTTCTGTAGCAAAAATAAATTATATGGCTATTAAGAAGATGCTTTTTAAAGCAAGTGGTTAACTCTATTCTTGTCAGCACTGTCCAGAAAGACATTGTGAACATTATTGGACATTGCGTTTAAGCTAGAGTTTGTATTTCATTTGCAAACTAATTTTAAGTGGTTTGGTTCTTGGGAGGAAAAGTGAGCTCACTGTAGGATTTGGTTGCGCAGGCAGAATCAGGACATTGTTTTCAGGGATTTTTTCTTTTTAATTTAGTAATTTATCAGGTTCTTGCCTATATGTGCTCTTGAACAGGTATGGAGGCCAACAGAAGCTCTTTTCATCATTCTTGTGGCTGGGGATAGATTTCTCTGAAATAATTTATGTGACATCATGACTTCCAACAGTTTACATCTCTTTTGTTTGTTTTTGTTCTTTTTTTTTTTTTTTTTTTTTTTTTACCTTTTCCTTCAGGTGCAGAAACCTTACGTTTCCTGACAGACTTCCTGAGGTCAGCATTGTATTCATTTTTGTTAACGAAGCGCTCTCGGTGATTCTGCGCTCCATTCATTCAGCCATTGACCGGACTCCTGCTCATCTGCTCAAAGAGATTGTTTTAGTTGATGATAACAGTAATAATGGTAAGAGGTTTTGGTTCTTTTTTTTTTCCCCCATAAAGGTTGGATCATACATGAGAAATCTCGAATTCTGGCTCCTTCTCATCCCAATGGCATTTTAAATGTTGTCTGTATATTCTCTCTTCTTCATCCCACATTCTTGCAGGGCTATCTTCAACTATGCACAAGCAAAGCATGTTAAAAAGGGTGCATACAAAGATAGAATGCTCTTTCTATCTGTTTAAGGTGTCTGGTAAGCAGAATTTTGAGTGTAAAATAGTTTAAAGACCTAAGAAGTTTTACACTTAGTACTTTAGAGTGCTTCCAAGATTATATGATTTCTGTGCTTTTCCGGTTTCTGTTGTATGATTGCATGTGCATAGTCACTTTTTTATAGAAGATCTTTCTGTTTTTCTCAGACATCTTCTTTAGATTTTCATTTATCCTTTCCTCATTGGTTTCCTTACCTTGCTGCTTTTCTACTCTATGTACTTAGATTTTCCTTCCCGTGATCCAAAGGACTGCACTGCCCAAGTCTGATTGCTCAGCGTTTGCCTAGGTGTTTGTCAATGAAGACATGCTGGGCATTATTTACAAGTCTTGTTTTACGGCAACTTTAGTGATGAAATTTTAGTAAGCACAGGATGCTGAATGTAAAATAAAATTTTGCGTTGCTGGGGGGTTGATTTTGAATTCCTAAAACACAAGACAAAACTGAATTTATCCTGTTAAAGGAGAATGCCGAACAAAGGGCTTCTCTTATACTTGCCATCGTTACAGCTGTTATGTGATCCCTGTGGCTAGATCCTATGACTCAGTGCTGGTCGTAAATGTATCTCAGATTTGTACAGAGAAGAAACTGGGAAACAAGTAAATAAATTCCCTACCCTAGGCTAAGCACTTCATCATTTGCTCTTCTGCTGAGCATCAATGAAGGAAAAAGTAAAATCCTAACTATTGAAAGCACACACAAAACCCAACAACTTAATGTAGACTTGTGTCAAATCTAATTCCAGTTCCAGTGAATAATAGTATGTTTAGAGATACTTAAGGGTGACCAAACTTTTCTTGTAACATGTCCTGATGTAACACTGTGTAGGTAAATTGGCATACAGGTTTTATGAGTTCTTATTCTTAGTTTATGGCACAGTATATCATGTAGCAATGAAGTAAACAAATCACATGAAATAGTAAAATGTGAGCAGAGTAATAAGCAAAGCCAAAATCAACATATTACACACAGATATATATGTATGCATGATTCAGAAACATCTTATGAACCGAGGTAGACTTTTGATTTGCTTCAGTGTTGTAGTTCAGTCATTTGATATATGGTTTTACTGATACATTCATTGGCCTTGTTTTTTGCCCACCCCCTCATGCAACTCAGACATTTTGATAGGGGGAAAGAAAATAAAATAAATACAACTTTGGTTGGTGGACTTGGTCTCTGGAATGCTTTGGTAGAAATTCATTCTTGCATCTTACAAACAGGTGCAGTTTTTGTGATGCCAGAGGCTCAGTGAATTTAAATGGCTATTGGTGCTGCAGGGCCTGAGGTCTGTTGGCATGGATCTGTCAGCATGGATCTGGTGACAAGGCAGCCACAGAAGAACAAGAAAAATTATCTGGCTGAAAAAAGAGGTTTCTAGAATTGTAGTCTGATTTTCTGTAATTTACAGGTAGTTACTCCAAGGGGGCACATTCCAAGGCAATCTCAGAAATGTCAGTGTTTGTGAGAGCCTGTCATCACTGTGATGAGCTCACTGAAAAATTAACTTTGCGCTGTGCTTCATAGGCTTGTCAAAATTACTCTTTTTCACTGTTTCATACCTAAAATAGATAAGAAATTGCAGAACCCCCACTTAATCTTTCAGAAAGACCTGTTCAGCCAAATTTTGTGTTAGTACCAGTATTTCTGCTGTACAGTGTCGTATCTTTATAGTTGTCTGTACTTGTTATTCCAGCTTGTGTCTCTTACCCTCCAGTGCCTTCAAACCTTAGGTTCCTGCCCCACACAGGACAGAAATTAAGACGGTAACCTTTAGTTTGGCTGTCTTGGCTTGGTGTTAGACATCATTCTATACAAATCACACTGTGCAGAGTGATATTTAGTCTCCCAGAAAAACTGAAATTTCTCCAGGATTTTTTGCTACTCTTCTAAACCCTTCTCTGGCATCTCTTCCCAGTGGTAGTAAGATTCCTATGGTCCTCTTTATCCCATAATGTATGCTGAAGACCTGGTACTAGGCATCCATTTGGAGAGGATGGATGTTTGGTAGGAAAGGGAGTGATTGTAAAGATGATTTATGGGCTTTTCTATTATTAGTTTAAATCCTGAAATATTTATTTTACAATTTACTTTTGCTTTTACGATATTCTATTTTCAATGATTTTCTCCCTTCCAGCATCGCTACAACTAATCCTTTATATTTAGTGTCATTCTGTGGTTTTGTTAGCAGCTGTTTAGCTTGTGAGTGTTGCTGCTTGTGAAGTAAGTGGGTTACTCTGGATTTCCCTGTAACGTTACCTGAGGGAGCAAAAGCTTGCCTTGTGCTTGCATCTAGCTCCAGGCTCTGCTTCACGGAGAAATCTGTCAGAATCCTAATTAGAAGTCCTATATTTACTTGTAGGCAATCACTGGGGATGACAACTTTTATAACTTAATATAAGACTTTTTTTTTTTCCTGCGATGCCACAGCCATGGATTTCACAGGCAGGAAACATCGCACTGTGGGAAGTGAGTGGAAAGAAAGTGAGAGCAGAGATCAGACAGAGTACAGATGAACATGTTTGGGTTTTTTTTATTTTGAGTCTCTTGCACTGTTTGATTGGATTCACATAACATAGTGGTTTAAAATAAAAGCAGATACAATGATTGACACTAGAGAAGGGCACCAAATTTTTCTGCTTCTGAGAGGAGGCAATATACTGCTGAACTGGTATAAATTGTTGCTGTGGGCCAAAATCTAAATCTAGTAATGAATGTCTGAGTTCTTCCCTGAATTCACTAAACCTCTTTCAGAAAAGAGCAGTGGAAGAGCTAGTTGTTTTTTAAAATTCCAGAAAGCTGCTTTCAGAAACGATATATTCAAGCGTACAGCCATATCCTGTACCTTTCTCTTGAACAATATAAGCTATAATATTTTATTTCATGCACTGCAGGGTATGTCAAGCAAATTGTCTATGACTTTCTCTAAACCTCAGTGCAGTTTTTTAAGTTCCCAATTACATTCAGGAAAATCCAATTAATCTCTTTGTGAAGTTTCCCTTTCTTAAAATAAATTTTTCAAGTTAGGAAGCTGTGAAAATTCCAGTGTGTGCCATCTCAAAGCAGAAAATAGATTTAACAGGTCCCCAGATTTTGTTCCTTTATTTTAATAGAGCCATTTATATGGTTTAATCTGTGTTTTTTACTATACAATCTTTTCTAGTGGAATTCTGATAAGCATAGCGCTAAGGTGTTTCATTCTTTGCTGTTTGGTATATTAGCATTAAAATCTGATTTAACTGAAAGTTAAAAACAGTGCATTTCAGTGACTGTGTGTTGTATAGTGAGAACAGAAGATCTATTAAAAAATCCCAAACCAAATATCGGTGTTGTTCATTTGGATCTCATTTAGGTCTCAGTCACATTGGTGTGGAATAGAACAACAGCACTGATTACAGGTATTTTGCTATAGTTTTAAGTGCCATATGTCAGATCAGAATTTTTCCCATTCTGCTCAGGAACACTGTTTGGCTTTCAGAGAAAATATTTACTCGCTAGTTTATAACTGGGCAGTAAAAAAATGTATTCATTTTTGCCTTCAGAAGTAGCATCCAGCTGACTTAATGCATTTGAGGAGAGGGATTTGCAGAGAGGAGGCTTTAAAAAACTTTTAAGTATCTACACCCACGACTACTAGTACTTCATTAGACTTCAGAAATGTGTTTAGAGAAGTCATGGCCTGAGTTGGAGACCACTGGAATAATGTTTTATTCATTCTCTGTCTTGTTGCATCCTGCCCTATGGGGACAGGATTGTGACCATCTGTGCCACTGGAGTCCAGTCTTGACTTTTTGCTGTCATTAAGCCCCGCTGCATTAGGAAGCAGGTCTTGAAGATTTTTTAAGATGATTTGAAATCTCTCTAAAAAACTCATTGTGGGCCATGATGTGTTTAGCTTCATGGGGAGACAGTATGCATTAATAAGTCCAGAGTATGCCTTACAACATTTTATATTATAGCAATAATTATCATTCTCTATGACATTTTTTCATGTTAAAGTTAATAATAAATATTACTGTAGAGGGTCAGATTTCAGAAGGATTTTCCCTTTTTCTTTTGATCATTACTTATGAATGAAATATTCTAACATTCTCAGTTAAACAATTCTCATTCTTTGTCCTGAGATTTCCATGAATACAACTATTGAAATGCAGTAATAATGCTGGCTATCACGGGATACTAATTTTATGACTTGCAGTGTCCAAGAGAATTAGCAAGGAGTGGTAGAAAGTGGTCAGATGCAACTGTATCACCTTTGAGAGATTTACAACATTGTCCTCAAAACAATGAATAAGAAGAAGCTTTAAAAAAGAGCTTTTAGTTAGAAGGGTATATTTCTTCTTTCATTATTTTTAAGAGGTATTTGAGAATAGAAGATTGTCTCTTTTTTTTTTTTCCTTTACAAATGCAGTGATGAATAAACCATGAAAGTCCCGTTCAAATGCATGCTGGATTTCATGTTACAGCATAATTTGAAAGTGACTTACTTGTAGACCAGACAACTCTGAATGATGAGTTTTAAAATCTATTAATAACATTTTCCTAAGGAAAACTCTAGAACTTACTGTCCTTCTGTTTGACTTGTTCTTCTCTTACCTCAATGGCAGCAAAATTCAAGGGCAAATAAAACCATGAAGAAAAAGCCAAACTATTCAAACCTGCATTCGCTTTTGGCCCGTGATTTATATACATTGTGAAGGCTGTGCTTTATCTATGTAGATTCACTCCCTCCATTAGTTAACAATCTTGATGCTGAAATCATTGCACAATCTTTACACAAGTAAACTTTCAGTAATTTGGCTGAGATTTACATGAAAAAGGGCTGTGCAATGCTTAGTTAGGAATCAGGTGCTAAAAAAAGCCTGTATTTTATGTATAAAACAGGAAATCTGTCTCTGTTATAGATTTGAGAACAACTTCAGCTGTTGTTAGACATTATGCATTTTGCTCGCATAGTAACATTTAGCCCTGAAACTTGAATCAATAAAGACAGTTCTTTGAGCATATGTTTACTGCTATATGCTCTATGCTGATGCTAGGACTGCGGTGAGGTGTGTCTTGCTTTGTGTGCCAGCTACTGTGGATGCATCTGAAAATATGTCAGAAGAAAATAACCAGAAGCAAAACGTGGTCTGTTAGCCATCTGTTTCAGCAGTCAGCAGAAGTTAGCAGAATGAGAAATGTTCTTATTCTAAGGTGTGAAACAATGTGGATGCTTTGGTTCATGTCCCGGTGATGACTGGCCATGTAGCTCAGAACTCTTGTGGAAAAAATTAAGGACCACTTATGTAAATAGGCTAAGAGAATACAGACAGTGGGTTCTGAAGATGATGTCCTAGAGTGGCTGCAAACTGTTTTCTCCTCTTACTTGTCAGTCCTTGTGATGGTGTATTTAATTCCTGCTTTAAAGGGAAGAGGCTGTGGAGTAGGATATCAAAAGGAAATGAGCATCAGAGCAGTAGATAAAGAGACACTGTCAATGAAGAAGGCTATCTGTCATCTTTTGCTTTGATATACCACTCTTCACACCTTTTCCTTCACCTGTGTTTTTTCTTTCTTTTTTTTTTTTTTTTTTTTTTTTTTTTTACATGGGAGTGGTCTATATCCTTGACCTCGATTCCCTCAGTTCACTTCCCTTTTCCTAATTCTACCCTGGCAGTCTGCTCATGCCCATTCCATACACCTTGTCCTTGTTCACATGAGCTTGTGTTCTTCAGTCAGGGTCTCTATTTTCCTTGTTCTCAAATTCCAGTGTTCCTGCTCCTCTTACCTTAACCTTATCTCCTTCACCCCAGTATTTACTACTCTTTCTTACAAACTCAACTCTTCCATTTTTCCCATCTCAACATGCGACTGGCTGTGGCCTTTTTACTCCGGGAATTGAACTCCTGCCTCACTCATCCCTCCCTCCTTTCCTCCTCCCTCCAGCAATATTCTGTTCCTTTCTTTTTGTGATATTTTTATCATTCTCTCATTCTCTTCTTTTTTGCCTGTGACTCCTCCTTTACAGCAATGTTTTTCCATTTTCTTTTGCTTTCATTTAAAAACAATTGCATTCTATTCTTTTAGAACAATATTCCTAACTCTCCCATTTCTGAACTCCATACTGCGTTATACTCACATGTTGACTCACATTCTGTCACATGTAGGGGCAGAGATAGCACCTGTTGCTGAAGACAAGACTCTGGTGTTTGTAGCATTGTAATTATAGTTCTATGAAAGGTGTTTGATAACCAGCATGCAGTTTGCTTTGTTTATAATGGGAACTGTCACATTTTCCATTGCTTATAACTGATGTGGAAGGTCCTTATCCTTTGTTTTCTGGAAGCTTAGGAAAGCTCCAGTGCTGTGAGAGTGAGGTGGGGCTGCAGGACCACTGCGGCCAATTGTGGCATTTCCAGTACATCCTAGAGAACTCTCATGTCTGGACCATTTGCCTCTGTGGAAGCTTGTGCTCAGCAGGTCTTTGGAGTGATAAAGTAACCTTTCAAAAGAATAGTTATTTTAATCATCTGCAATATAGCATAATTGTATCTGGTTGGAAAAGCAAAATGTGTGTGCAAGCTGATAGCATAACCTCTGTCCACATCAGGGATCATCAGAGGGCAGCAGAGCTTTTATTGCTGTCTCCTGACATCAGAGGTTTTGATTCAAATGTTCATTTAATACTGTGAACTGAATCCTCCCTAGCCAGTAGTGGTTGAAAGTTAATATGTAGTCTTCTTATTCTATCCACAAGGCAATTTAACTCATTCAATCCTAATACTCTTGCAGTGTTGCAGCCTAATAACAACTTTTTCTGTATCTCATTCAGTATAGCAAGTGGCCATTTCCAAAACCAGCATTTTCCATACTTATAGTTTAATGTAGGGAGCAAAACAGAGAAAATTATATTTTATTCAACTCCAAACCTTATCATGAGATTTTTAATTTTTTCCTAATAAGACAAACCTATTGCCATTAGACTAAGCTTTAAGACTGGAATAACAACGTATCTTATTTCAGCATGGGGGAACTAATTTTAGTGTCATCTTAGTGGTATGTACATGGCATATTTAGTCCTAATGGAAGGTAGTAAAGTGGAGTATCTGAACCACAATATAGGAAATGCTGAAAAACTGGAACTCAGAAACAAAATCTAAGGATAATTTCAGCTGCAGCTTTACATTTTTCTTAATCTTCTCTTTTTTCACATAGCAAATGAAACCGAAAGCTATACTGGTACTTTTTCACTGTGGTTTTGTTTTAGTTTGAATCCCAGTGTGCCAATTCATACTGTGGATCTGTTTCACATGTGCTGTGTATCCTAAATATCAAGTAACACAATGCATAGAGAGCGTTTTCTTCAGTCTTGTGTCTTTTCTGCCATCCTCTAATGAAACAAGCTTCACTGTGAGCACAGTCATATGTGCTCTCAGTTTTCTGATCATATTAAAGCTCAATACAGACAATACAGCTGAGGTTTCTAAGTGATGATGAATAGCGGCACATTGCATTTGGAATCTTTTGGAAGAAAGATTTTGGGGCAAATTATAGGAAATAGCATCACCTGTGTCAGGTGTGATTCTGAAACGATATCTGGGCCACCGTGTTATTGATTGCAGTCAATAAGAACAGACTAGTTTTAAGCTCTTATGGTAGCAATGAGGAATTCACCCTGTATACATTGGAAGTGCTATGGGCTGGTGGCATGACATCCTGACTGTGAAAATGCTGGTGTATAAACGCTGCCTCGGTCCACTTCTCAATATTGTCACTGTGATTTTAGTATTAAAATTAGTTCCAAGAGATCTCTGAGAAATTCCTTGACTGAAAGAATGTGGGTTTTCAGCATTTTTTCCCCCTCTCTCATGTTTGTTTGGATTATTTCTGTTGATAATGTTCTCAAGCACATCTCACTGAATTTAAGTAGCAGCCATATGTGTAGGTCTGAAGCAATGGCAAACAGTCAGAGAGAAGTGCTGATATCTCTTGGTGTCAGTAAGGTAACTCTGTTTTTTTCAGAGATTATTTCCTTTTGGCACTTTTTCATGTTAAGTATCCAGAGATCTTGCATCGAGTAGAATTTGTATTTGATATATACTAGTAATGTAAGCTGTTAAGAGCCTGAATGATGTTTTGAAGGATTTTTTTTTCTCTTTCATTATTGAGAGAATGGTACTTATAATTACAAGAGTTTGACAGAGGGTGGGGAAAATACTCTGTAGTATTAGGCAAAGGAATTAAGAGATTATATCCTGTATAAAGTAAGAAATACAAATTGCCTTTTAAATGAACTTTATTAAATTTAACCTTTTCTTGTTAACACAAGCATGCTTTTCTAAAAAAAAAAATTTAAAAGAAAATAACTTTGATAAAATTAATGCTGAGTTCTTAACTTAAACTGTTGGTAAAACTTCTTCTCAGAGGCGATAATTTGAAACACATCACAGAATAACCAGGTTGGAAGAGACCCACTGGATCGTCGAGTCCAACCATTCCCACCAGTCCCTAAATCATGCCCCTAAGCACCTCATACACTCTCACCTTAAACACCTCCAGGGACGGCGACTCAACCACCTCCCTTGGCAGACCGTTCCAATGCCTAACCACCCTCTCCGTGAAGAATTTTTTCCTAATCTCAAGCCTAAATCTCCCCTGGCGGAGCTTGAGGCCATTCCCTCTCGTCCTGTCCCCTGTCACTTGGGAGAAGAGCCCAGCTCCCTCCTCTCCACAACCTCCCTTCAGGTAGTTGCAGAGAGTAATAAGGTCTCCCCTCAGCCTCCTCTTCTCAAGGCTAAACAACTTCAACTTCTTTGTGATAAAATCTGAAAATTCTTAATATGCTGAAGGTTTCAAGACAAGATAAGAGATTGGTCTAAGGAAATGTTTAAGGGTGTTTATCACCGAATGATAAAAATCGGCAAAAATATGTGAATAAATTACTATTTATGTTCACCCAGCAGGCATACAGAAAGGCACATACGTAGGCATTGTCAGATGTTTTAAAGATATTGTGGCACCTACTGTAAGTCCTGAGTTCAAGCACAGAACCTTTTATCAAAGAATGTTTGAATTCTTGTTGTGAATAAAAAAATCAATTCATGTTGACTTTTCTGCTGGCACATCTACTTTTTCTGTAGATATGCTAAGCATTTATTTTTTTACAGTGTTCTCCAAGTATCTTGGATGATCAGACTTTAAATTACTTAACTAACAGTGAATAAGTGAAGTAATTTGTGGGACTACTACTCAAATGGTGTTCCTTTTGCATTGGAAAGGTAACATAATTTAAGTAATATTCTTCAAGTAACAGCCTGGGAAGCGTTGGAGAATCACTATTTAAAACTTTATGGAAGCTTTGCTGAAAGTGGACATAATAGTTAAATTTCTGTTTACAATGTTGGAATTAACATGGGAAAAAATGAAGACTTAAAGAGTAGGCTGTGAGGAAGTAAAAATTTCTGCTTGTTTTTCCTCACTCAGTGTATTTGAAAAAGATATTTTATTTTTCATGGGCCTCCATAAACAGAGTCCTTGTTAACACCACTTGGAGGTCTGGTTTAAGAGTCTGGGTAGAGAGAAATATAGATGCGACTCCATATGAAAGGAGATACAGTTATATACTAAAAATTTGCCCTTTGTGTTCTTTATGATTCCTGCAAATGCCTTTTAGTTTCTTGAGTAAGTTCTGCACCATTCTTCATACAGGACAGGGCTAATCTTGCTCTTCTGGCAGTCTGATAGGCAAAGACTTTGGATAGGAGACCTGCATGGAGCTGTATTCCTCATTAGCCTCCTCTGTGACATTTTGCTATGGCATTTACAAATAAACTGATGACTTGTTTGGTTTTTTTGGTTTTTTTTTTTTTTTGTATCAGTTTCCCTTGAAGTGTAATCTGAAAGGAATGGTAGATGCTCCAAAGCTTTCTCGCAGATGTTTTTGATGCCATTTCAAATGACAATTTGCCTTTCATTAAATTTAACAGGGTTTGTCTGCACTGCACCGTAAACTCTCCAATACATGATTTAGAATCATGATGAATGCTAAGTAATATGGCGGGATGAATCATTGTTGTTTTCATTTGGCAGCAGAGAAAATCTTGATGGAATTGCTAAGTGCTCTCACTTCTCTCAAGATAGCTTTACTGTCATCCACTGCATTGTTCGTTTGCTCCTGACACGCTTCTTTGGCCTAATGCCTATCTAATCATTGTTTAATGTTTCAAAAGCTGCCATCTTCTATTTGAGGCAGTATTTTCAAGCAGTACAAATACCAGCAGATTTGCATGCAGTAGAAACAATTGGAAAAATAAAGTGGAAAAAAAAAAAAAAACCACCCGAAAATTAGATTCAAACAATATTATTGGTTTATGAAGCTGAAAGAAATATCCAATACCTAATCAAATTATGGTGAAGGTTTAGCAAGCTTAAAAGTATTTCTGTGGCTAAATATGTTGCCTATAAGTGCTATGAAATGCTATGAATATGCTATGAATATGCTATGAAATGATTATTCCTCCTGACCTGTTGCCTCTAATCTCAATCTCTGCTCATGTGCACAAAGTGGAAAGAGAACAACAAGGTCTAAAATGGAAAAAAAGTGGTCAACTCATTTGCTAGCAAATAGACAAGTTGACAACTCCTGTGCCAGCAAATAAACAATGATTTCCATTTTTTATTACCATGAACCATATTACCATGAATGAAGTTCAGTGTCGGTGCTTGAAAAGCATACTTCAATCCCGATGTCAAATAAGTGACTATGATTCCCTGCCTTGTCATGTTATTACTAATGTTTGAGCAACAGGTTTAAAACATTTACCTGTAGCCTGCTTATTATTGTGAAATGTCTAAGATTGTTTTTTAGTGATATTTTTGCCCTTGAAACTTTTTTGTGCTTTTTACGATCAGTTTTAAACATTCCCCTGAAAGTGCCTAGCATTGAGTATGGTTTTGTGCTCTCTCATCAGATATCTTGCAGTTTCCAATGGAATGTTTCTTCTCTTTACTCTTTTCCCACAGATACAAATAGAAAAAGCTTAAGGAATAGTGTGGCCAAAGTATTGTGACTGTGTGTGATTTATATATCACACACAGGATCTTGTGTGTCGAGATTAGACCTGATGTAAACCAAAATATATTTCACAAAAAGTGTTAATTTTTATTAATGCCTTTTTTTTTTTTTTCTGCATAGTATTGTGTAGAAGGGAATGAACTGAAGGAGGATGTTTCCAGGATGGATTCTTGCTGAGACCATCAGATTGTCATCTCTGGGAAAACACTGTCTCAGATTTGGGAAGCTGGAGGACTGCTAGACATTGAAGGTTACCATTCAGCTAGAAATAGATCTTATGGCATCTCAACTTTGACCATTATTCCAATGTTAGAAAAGAGATTTGAGGAAAGTTTCACCAGGAACTCATCAGATAGCTTAGGAATTCATAGTTGTTTGTCGGGATCTCAGATGAATGGGAGATAACTGAGAGAGAAGAAAGAAAGGTAGAAGGAAGGCAACGTGATTTCATGTCAGAGGGAAGAGAGAAGGAAGAAAGTAGAAGGAAGGCAATGTGATTTCATGTCAGAGGGAAGTGATTTAGCTCTAATATAGCCAAGAAAAAAAGGAAGGGAGATTTTTATGATTAAGAAACAGAGCCTGTGTAAAAGGAAGGGAGATTTTTATGATTAAGAAATGGAGCCTTCTCCGGAATTCCATTCTCGTGGGGAGCACAGATACTACCTAAGGGCAAGAAAAACACTATCAAGGTTATTTTGCCTTTTTTTTTTTTTATAGATCTGCACACTACTAGAGCTATCTGACATTAGTAGTGTCTGACTTGAAATTCTCATCTAGTCTGTCTCTGCTTCAGCAGTTGTGTTTTCCAGAAGAGAAGAACAGCAGGGAATAATGAAGTTACAGGAAACCTCATTGGCTAGGTAAAAAGAACATCATCACAGGTGGACATAGGTGGCCTTCCAGGAGAATGCTCACATAGATCATAGGAAGAGAAGCATGTCAGATGAAATAAGAGAATTTGTACTTCATTTCTATCATACAAGGCTGAAAAGATCAGTTGTTATACAGTGATACAGCAGTACTTTACAGGTTGCCTGATATTCAGCTGACCCTGAAATGTAGCAGTATTTTATGCAACTCTAACTAAACTTTCACTGATCCACTCTTCTTGACTTCACATATGAAATCTGAATGAGTGGCTCTATTATTGTATGCCCCAGTGGGAGCTCTGGAAAGAGTTTTATGGCAGGAAAGATTGGTAGTTCGTATCCTTGAAAATACATTGAGCATGTGAATTACTCAATGGTTCTCTTACATTGTCCTAAAACAGCCTGGAACACTCTACAAAGCATCAGGCGTCATGCAGGCATGAGCACTTCAGCAGAAGACAGATCAGTAAATCCAGTTAAAGGCAGTCAAAATTACCATTTCACTGCACACTGTAGAATTGGATTTTCTTTTAGTTTTGCAGATATCCATTCATAGTCCCTGAGGTGAGAATGATACAATAACTATAGTGTTCAAGCCTTCATCACAAGCAGCACTTTTTGAGTTGTGATGTGATGCCTTTCTCACAATGATGCTGAGATTAAATTAGGCATGATATCAAATCTGAAGAACAAGAGTAGATAAATGAAAACTCTCAATTGAAAATTATTCTTAAAAATGGTAGAGGGAAAAAGATGATATTCCCTTACTTTAGAAGTTATGGGGTTTTTTTTACTTTTTTTTTTTTTTTCCAATAGGAAGAGCTTTTTTGCCCTTTACTTATGTCTGCACTACACCCTTACCAAATATCTAAAGATTTTGGGTTTTAGTTTAAAGGGCTGATCTTGAAAGGTGACTGCCTCCTAGGACTTTCTTTTTCATAGAATCATAGAATAACCAGGTTGGAAGAGACCCACCGGATCATCGAGTCCAACCACTCCTATCAAACACTAAACCATGCCCCTTAACATCTTGTCCACCTGTGCCTTAAACACCTCGAAGGGAAGGTGACTCAACCACCTCCCTGGGCAGCCTGTTCCAGTGCCCAATGACCCTTTCTGTGAAAAAAATTAATAGGTTGTGTTCTACAGTAGGTTCTTTCTTGTGACATAGAAAAATATTATCCATAACTTGTATAACTAGTCCAGAGAGCGTTACCACAAAATGATGGAAATCCAGTCTTTCAGTGATGTTAGGATAGTATAGAAGTTCATGTATTGAAGTCTCTCAAATTAGAAGTGGTTCATCATTAAAATAAAGGATTATCTTCGCAAAGGAATTAGCTGGAACCTTTGTAATCCTGTCAGTTCTTAACCAATATTTCAGCTCCTTGGAGCTTCTGTCTGAGGAACTGGCCTATGGAGACTACAAGGAAGATGAATACAAAACTAAGCCTCACAGACTTTCAGATATATGTAATTCTGACTGCTTGTTCAGCATAGGTTAGCCATGTCCAGTATTTGGTCTTTTTAGCACCCATTTAATGAGGCACAGAAATTCTGATGTCAGGAGTCTTTTAAAATACCTGAAAAGAAAACCCTCAGGGGATGTGATTTAAGAAAATGGTCTGTTAAATGAACTTTCACTTTGTGACCCTAAGCTGGGAACACTGAGAGAGATGACTTAGTTACAGTAAAATGGTGAAAAGGGTCTAATCAGCTCTCCTTATGATGGAAAGCACCCTAGAAAAATATGCCTGTTGTATCAGAATATATCAAACTGAGTTTAATCAACTGTGGATTACTGCACAATAGCTCAATCAACTTTAGATCAGGAAGAAAGAAAGTAAAGGAATTATTTAGCAGAACAGTAAAAGATGTATGTTCAGTAGTTGATTTGCCTTCCTGCATCTGGATTATCAAAAGTACCAAAGTAACATGAAAAACAGCAGTGTGTGATTTATGTCTCTCACACAGGATCTTATGTACTGAGACTTACCCCTGATATATGACAAAATATATTTCACAAATTTTATTAATTTTTATGGTGCTGCAGTGTACACACCCCTCGGTTTGGAGTTTTCATGGGTTTTTTTTGAAAAACAAAGTTCTCTGGATGGACCATCCTCTGCTGCACTGCAGCTCCATAAAAGACTTTCCTCTTTTTATTAGAGCAGTAATGGAAGTGATTCATTTAATCCAGAACACAGATCACAATCTATAACAAATATAGGCTGAGTTAGCAGATCTCTATCCTGCAGATGGATTTTATTTCAAATAAGTTTCAGTCCACATTCAGAAACTTAATTTTATCAGGTTACTTTGGTTAACAGAGCCAGGTTTTCTGCTGGTTTAACTTCCCCTACCTACCCATCTCCAGTTGAACTAAGGGGATTTCTGATTCTGGTAATTTTCAAAGGTTCCTATCAGTGTGAAAACTGCATTTCTCTATGCTGCATGTACCCATTACAGTAGAATTTCTGTAATTTATATAACTGGTGGTGATAGGAGAGAATTGTTTTTCCTGCTTTTGGATTTTTTTAAAGTTTGATATCACTTTCAGTATCACGTAGTTAGCTGTGCAGTTATGTGTTCAGTAGTTTCCTGATTAAAAAAAAGGCCCATAAAAACATCAGTAAGTATAAAATAAAAATGTTCCTATTTTTAAGGGATCCTTTTAGAAATGGAAGGGCATTCTTTGTGAGTTTTGGATAATATGCTTAAAGATAGCGTTGAAATTGAGGGGTAAACTCTGTGTGCATTATCCTGTTAACAGCAGAACCCTTGTTGACAGAAGCTTCAGCCCAAGGACTCAATAGCGTCCCACAAGGGGCTCGTCTAGTGACAGCTGAGAAACACACAATTTGTATAGAATAAATGGCCAGTTTTGGAGGAGTATTGGACAATTTTTGGCCTGGTACTTCATTTCTAAAAAGTCGACTAGAGATGCTGTACGCTAATTCACAGAGTACTCGTTTAGCTGCCTGGGATTCTGTAGTTCTTTGGTAGTATGAGGCATCACCTGTGCTCAGTCTGGTATTCTGGGAAAAATCAGTCAGATTTCTCTTGTAAATATTCTGCAACGTGTACTTTGATACAATTTTGATTCCACCTGTTCATCTCCCTCAGGAGACAAAAATTTCCATTGTTTTTTGTAGTGAGTGAGGTAAGTGCATGGGAGTAGGCGGAGTGTGACTCCGGAGCGGGAGGACCAGGAGTGCTGGAGGATGGATCTGCACTGCTTGGAGCAGGTGAGCCTTTCCAGGGCAGGCAGGAGTGATGACAGATAGCTGTTGTGGCCATGCAGGATATTCTGTCCCTTCTTCCTGGGAAATAAATGCCTCTGCGACACGTGCCAAATCACAGTTCCTCTAAAGAAGGCTTGAGGAATTATACTGCTCGCTCAGGTCTGTCCTGGTAGTCAGTTTCCAAGCTCCTCAATGTGTTTATTTGGCATTTCTGTCAGTAAACTCATTTGCTGTTGTGCTTTTCCTGGCTAGGATGCAAAAATGGAAACAAGTCTGCTTAAAACAATCTCACTTAAAATCCGATCTCCTTTTGAAAAGTATCTAACCCTTTTAACTGTCCTGTTTTATTCATCAGGGACTGAACACGGTGTCACCTTCATCACAAAGCATGTGGATTGCTCACAGCCAATTTTGTATAATTATAATAGATCGTAGGCCTGATTTAGTTGCGTGATTTATATTATTTTGAGCTATCAATGGTAGCAGTGAGGTACTCCTTAGTTAAGGTGCTGTTTAGCCATTAGACTTACAATGGATCCATCCTCCTTAATGCCAATATATTCAATTAAAGTATTTACATTGTATACTACCATAAGTCATGGGTAGGAGCATCAATGTCTTTGCTTCGATAAACACAGAGATAGTTTACTGCAGGTTTGGTATACACATGAAAAAAAAATTTAAAAAAAAATTAAAAATCCAAGGGCCTGTAAATGCTGTGACATTTGCCTGCAATATTTATTAGGCAAATTGCAGATTCTTATCACGCTGTTTCTTTTAACATAATGAGGAATAATTGAAATATCCAAATTATGTTTTACCTGAAAGGGAAGGTAATGCAAATCACAAAACAGCCATAGATTTTGTGTTTTATGAGACAGATGAGTTTCATTCCTAGTCAGCTGATTTTAGTAGATTTGATTTTGTTTTTTCTTGGGCTGTGAAATACCTTTCGCTGAATCAGTTATGTCTGTGATATGATTTGATGATTTGATGTATTTGATTTTTTTTTTCTGGTTTAACTTTTTAAAGATTGAAATTGTTAGCTTCATATCTTAACGCCTTCCCTGTAATTCTACTGCAGTTGAAATTTGTTTTTTCTCAAATCATGCTTTGTTTTTTTTTTATTTTTTTTTGTTCTGTTCAAGTGATTTGGCAGTGAGCAAATTTGGACAGTTTTTCCATGTTCTGTATAAAAGCTGTTTTTAAATGTTACTGATGACTCTAGTGTTTAGAGCCAGCTATTTGTCTTGCCAAATTGTTAAAGCTATCATCCTTCCACAGGCTGCTGGTGTGACTATTCAGGATTGCTCGTGGGAGGATGCTGCTTTTTCCAATGAACTTCTGTTCAAAAAAAAGATACTACATCTTGGTGGTGGGCAAGACTGTTATCTGTCATTCCATTTCCCCCATCAAAGGCTGATGCTGAAGCGCTAACTGTAAAAGCAAAGTTGCTACAATGAATTTTCCATCTGAAATGTGTTAATATTTATGAATGTTCAAAAGTGCTTGTTAGAAGATCCTCTTGCCCTTCAGTTTTATGAGATAGAAATATTCTTGTCAGTGGAGAGTTGTCAAAAGAGTTTTAGATTGTTTATTGCAGAAATTTTTGTTTATGGCTCATGGTTCTTGTAAATAGTTACTCTAAAGCAAGTTATTTTTATGGTTTCAAATGCAAATATTGGGATTTAACTGGGCTAGGCAACAAACTAATGTGTGCTGTTAATATATTTGTCTTTACTATATGCTTTATTTCATCTATCTATATAGAGCATGGGATGATATTTGCTGAGTAAAACCTAAAAAGAGATGAGGCATTCTTCTGTCAGGATTAATTGAAATAGTTCTTTCTGAGTTGGGGCAGGAAGGAGGACCGGGCCATCTCTCAAAGTCTGTTCAGTGCTGCAGTATTTGATTCTCTATTCATCAAACTATTTTTGGTCTTTTAAACAGAAGAGCTCTATAGTACAGTTTATAAACAGTCAGTGATTAGTCAGCATGGGGATTTTAAAGATTTAACAGTCTAACAAGGCTGTTATGGTTTCTGACAGTAAAAATATCTCAGGAACTGTTCTTCCTGTTAAAGGGAATGTGTAAAAGTTGCAACTGTGGTAGAAAGTTCTCTCTGTATTTGATGGATTTATTTTTATTCTTCTGTAAATAATTTCTGAGCTCAAAACTTTGGGAGGTTTAGGCAAATACAGAAAAATTAGAAATTTTAAAATCCCTTAACAGTCCTGTCAATGTTGCTCTGCCAATAGACAGACCTAGAGATATCTATAGCATCTCATATGTTTTAATATTGAAAATAGTTGGTAAATATTGACTGTGTCCACAGTACCAAAGATTTCTGATATGTGCTTTTAAATGGAGATTACTGTACATGAGAGAAAAACAGTCAGGCTCTCCAGTCCATTTGAATTGCATGTGGGGAATATATGTAAAAGGATTCTCAGCTTATTCTTTGCATAATGGCCTATGGTGCATAAGACCACTGTATTCCTTTACATTAATGTTTTATGTTTTACCATCTGCAAACAAATAATTGCAAAGCTCAATTTCTTTAGCAAACTATTGCTGTTGGAAGATTTGTGACACAGAACCACTTCAGCTTAATTTGTGTTTATTAACCACAGTATATTGTTGTAAACTGGATAGGATTTGTCATTTTACTTGCTCACTGATACACAGAGTTGCATAAACATTAGTGAACCAGACTCACTCCCATTATCTCACTGCTGGTGAACTTGTTCATTCAGTTGAATGCTGTACTGTTTGGTCTCTGTGCAGATCTCTGAAAATCAGAAAGCTTCTATTCAAACACCTAAACATGGGCCTAGGGGTCAGGCTTCAGGTGTCTGTTTTTAAAACTTTGACCTTAGAGCTTCAGAAACAAGCACCTAATTTCTTGGCAAAGTTTCACTTTGTCTATGAAAATTAAAATATATCATTAATAAATTGGGTTTGGTGACATTATGACTGGATGTTGCTAGATCATGGAAGTGTTCAGGGGCTAAATCTTATGCATCCCAGTTCCTGTATTGCTCTCAGACCATCTACTCAACGTAGGCATTTATTCTATGGCTGTTTGTTCATTTTATCAGAAGATAGGTGTGCGTCAAAAGAAATTGAAGAGTTCTCTCCACAGCAGATATGAACTCTATCACAGAGTCACAGGTTGATTGATGTAGGAAGCAACCTCTGAAGATCATCTAGTTCCACCCCTTTGCTCAAAGCTGAGTCAGCTAGAGCAAGTCGCCCAAGACCATGTCCAGTTAGATTTTCAATATCTTCAACATCTTGTAACGAGAGTAAAAAAGATTTAAATTTACTGGAAATTTACACCAGAAATACCAAGTTAAAAGATAAAAAAAAAAGACTGCATTTTTGCATGTGGACATAACCTTTTTTGATCTATGAGCCCAGCTGAGCCGCACTGGCTCTATGTGCTTAATTCAGACACTGGCTATGTCTCGCTAAAGCTGTTCTTGTCATCTTAATTCACATAAGTATTTCTGATGGCTAGATGCTAAAGAGTTGTAATAGTGCCTTCCCTTTGACGATTTAAAAGATAGAGCTTCCGGGCAATGTCTCATATGACTAAAATGATGTTGTTATTAAAAACACAGATTAAAAAGGAATGGTTAGTAGTATTTTAAGAATGGTATTTTGGCGTGAAAATTAAAACGATATTGCACTTGTCAAGGACATACCCAAGAAAGCTGTATATGAACTGACTCAGGTGGTTTTATACCGTGACTCAGGATCTGGGTAAGTAAAGTGAGACCCAAGGGGGGGGTTCCCAGGCACAGGCCATGAGAGCTGGCAGGCACTCCTGCCCGGACAACTGTCTGAGGTGGTAGGGGATGGCATCTAAGAGAGTTGTCACTAATTCAGGGTGCTGCAGCATGTTTTTTCAACCCCAGAGCTGTGTTATACTGCACATAGCAACCTGTCCCATGCTCCGCATGAGCTTCTTTTAATGATTTGAAGTAGGTCTAATGTCTCAGCCTTTATCTGGAATGTGTGCTGGATGGCCTAGGTCCAGGATAGCCAAATATTTGTTCGGCATTCCAGGCAGATTACTGTAGCTGACAGGTCCTTTCCTCTGATATTACAGAGCCCTCTGGCAGGGCTTTAACACACATCTTGCTGGAGTATGATCTTCCGAGGGAAACAGTCAAAACCTGTAAGGTGGACTTACCTGTGAATGACTGCTATTACAAATATTCTCTTACAGTAGAAAACCACTTTTTTGGTCATTATCACCTTAAATATTAAATATCTACAAACTCTCCTCCAAGTCCTGTACAGTAGGCTCAGTCTTGCAAGTAAATCAGTCCAGCTGCTCCCAGACCTGGAGGCGGTACGTCTGCACAGCGCTCCATATGCAGCATAGCAGCTCATTAGTGTGAACTCAGGTAGCTGTGTGTGCAGTGAACTGCAGGGCAGAGCTGTGTCCTTGGATGCCGTGGTGTCCTGTCCTTATAGGACACAGTCTTTACTTGCTGAATGCTAAATCCAAATAATGTATACTTGCTAATACTATGCTAGTGGATATTTTGGGCTTTCAAACAAGGAGGTTTTAATGGTGATTGGTCATGTAGTAGTGAAATACAAAGTGTTGAGGAAGAGAAAGATGAAAGATGTTTATGCAACAGAGTTGCATAAACTTTCCCAATGCTTATCTTGGCATCCCTTTGTTTAAGAGTTGTGTGTATCTGGAGATAACTTGTACCAAAGCCCCTAATTAATGGCTTTAGAATTAACTGTTAAGATATTCCTTCGACTAGAAGAGAAATGCCACTCCCTCACTGCTAAGGTACGGCTAATATGTTCTTTGTTTATCTACCTGAAGAGATTAAGCAAAACATGTATAAGACAAACAAATCTTTATTAGGATTTTATACAAAAAACCTTTTCTGAAGCGGGATTGCAGCACAGAAATTTTAATTAGTTTCCAAAAATGCTTCTGATTAACACCCCCAGTGTTTACTTTTTAGCTATGGAGAAGATTCACTTACATAGCAAACAAAACAAGGGAGTCTGAAGTAAATTTTCACATGCAGCTTAGCAAAAAGACTGAGAGAGACTTGTTCTGAATTGATGTCTTCAAGGGTTTCAAAAGATTATTTGCTTGTGCTACCTATTAGGTTTGGGGGTTTGATGTTTTTCTGGATGGTGTATTGGAGGAAAAAATCAACTGCTGAGTTTTAAACAGAGATGTTACAAAACCTACTAGCTCTGTGTTTTAATTGTCCTGATTTGTCTGTGATGAAAGACAGAAACATTGACTAGTCTCCAGTTTGCAATATTTGAACTGTGACCACTTCTTGCTTACCTCTTCAAGCATTTTGTCTTTCTATGTTTGTGACATTTTCTGGAGTTTCTTATTTTCCTCATCAAGTTCCGTAATTGGAATTGCAGCATGTGGTTCAGTTTCCTGTTCTTCATGTGAGCTGCATATGTAGCTCTGGTAGCAAACTCTACCAGTTCCTTTGATGCCAGCTTTGCGAATAGCTCTTCTGGTGAGTGTGTAGAATTCTTCAGTGGAAGAATTGTGCAGGATGGAAATGGTCAAGGACTGTATAAAGCTGAGCCACTTTAGTGTACAGTGTCAAAGATTTGCATGGCAATAAATTAGGTGTAATTATGCCCCAACTTTAGTAAGCAGATGTGTTATTGTGTAGACTTTTTTGTGCCTTACCAATTGAAGCAGCAGCTAGCCAGTGCAGTGAACATCAAGGCAGCACTCTCCTTGGATTTGGTCAGATGAAAAGTACCCAGCTGGTTCATCTCATGGATGAGGTGACAGTCTTGGGATCAAGGTGGAGTCCAAAATGCCTGTGTTATTTTGATCTGTCTTGACTTCCCCAGCATGGTACGGTGGCTGTAATTGTTATCTCCACTGTTGGTGACAGAAGATGAGAACTTGGGAACATGCATCAGGCTGGCTGTATGATGTGCGTTTACTGCTCTGATTCACAAAAAGTCACACAAGTTTTCTGTTAACTTGCGGTTAATTTAGGCTGCCTGACTCTTTCCAACGTAGGTAGCATGGTCATGTTTGCTATGCAAAATACAACTTACACATCTGTAACATCTCGTATCAGGGCAGGTTTAGAAAGAGAGGTGATATGAGGCCCTTGAAGATGGAAGAGTCACATACCTTGAGGAGTTCTTTGCTTTTCAGCTTTCTAAGGCATTTTGGGCTTTAGAAAGGTCACCAAAATTTCTTCAGATGTTGCTCAGGATTTTAAAGATTTAGTTATTAATTATAATTCTGAAAGCAGTTGTAACCTTCTGGAGCAGTCTCCTCCTGCGACACAGAGTATAGCTGTATAATAACCCTCTAAGGTTGACTGAGATGAATTCCATGTAGGAAAATGAGATCATCACACAATCTGAAGTTGTCAAGTGGTTTTCAATATCACATATTGCAATGTGCAGACGAGGTAGAAATTTAATGTTCATAGTTGGAGAGAATGTAATCATGGAATTTCAATATGAAATTTAGCTGTGCATGAAGCATTTTTTGTAGATGTGAAAAGGTTTAAATCTATTAAGTCAGACAGTAACTAGTCTGAAAAATGTCAATGTGCTGCAAATCAAATTGCAAGTTATTGCAAATCAAAATCCAGTCCAAGGAAATTAGCCTATATCTGTGCAAAATCATTATTCACAATGGAAGGTCAAATGGTGTGCTGGAAAAATGGATAAGGAGGTGATAGTTTCAAGACTTTGAATCTCTGTAATAAATGGAGTCTGGTAGGTTCATGGTGCTACAGACCACATCATGCTGGCTAAGTGAGATACAGTCAGTGTTTAGTGCTAACGGTCCTTTGTAAAAAGTTCTCCTGGAAAAGATCTTAAAATTCCCAAGCAGTATTTTATATAAATGTCAGAATTCAGAAGTATAATTCACATAAGAAATAATAGTGTCAGTAAAAATTATTCCAGGAGCTTTTCATGAAGTCATTTAAATTTGCTGTTTTATTGAGAAAGTGAAGCTATTGGGAAAATATGGTAGGGTAGTGCCTGTGTGCGTAGTTGTCTACATGAACACTAGTTGTGACACACCCTGAGTTGTACTTGCTTGGCAAGGGCTGAGCACAGATGTTAAAATGTTGCTTTAGAAGGTAAATTTTGAAGAGCTAAAATTAAATGACAAAAAACTAATGAGAAAAGAAACAAACTAATATTAAAGTAATCTTTCCCAGAATGCAAACATTGAACAAAGCTGTTGTAATATATCAAAATATTAGTAAGAGAAACTGTAATTCAAAAACATTTTTCTGGACCCTTGTTTGACTAATACTCAATGAAAAAAAGTAAGTTAGAAGTTATTTAAACATTTGTGTTCAATTTAGGCACTGTCTTCACCTATGGGAATCTTCTGTAGTGGGATCTCCCAAGATCGAAGTCACTTCCTTGCACACTTCAGTTTCTGCTTTTGATTTCAGTCTGTTTTCTGTTATTGTTAGCATCTCACAAGCCGCTGTGCTCGGCAGTGTCAGGTGTTGATGCCTGATGGATTCAGAGAGGGGACTGCTACCTGCTGAATCCTGGGCAGCAAGTTGAGAAACGCTGTGCGTTTTCTCTTGTGTCTCTCATGCAGTGCCAGGCAGCTCTGCTTTTGCTGACAAGATGAGAACTTGAACTGATAGGCAGACTGCTTCCTCTACTCTGGAGCAGGTACTGTGTTTTCCTGGTAGTTCCAACCATCTGCAATGTAAAGCAGCGACCTGGAGCAGCCCACTCACCTGTGCCTCCAGCTGCTCACTCGTGTGTCATTTGAGGAGGGAGTGCTGGAGTCAGTGGAATTCTGTTGTATCTCTGTACACTGAAAAGACACTTCTACTGCTCATAATGTCAAAAAAAAGTTGACACTACTGCCGGTTGTTTTTGCAGGAAAGGCAAAGTTGGTGTGTGTTCCTCTGTGAGCATGTTTTATGCAGGCAAGGTTTCCAGCCTGCAGGGAGGCGTACTAATAGCCACGTTAACATACTTTAGTTTTAAAATAACATGTTCCCAGCTAAGCAGGATTTAACCAAATCTTTCCCAGACTGCAGTAGTATGCTAGTAACAATACTATTACTGTAGTGTGAATTGAAATGTTATTAGGAATTTTAGTTTCAAGCTACCATTTGGGTTATTTTTAATGCCTTGCCATTTTTTTCAGAGAACTTCAGGGTCGCTACTATTGTCCATCACGTGTTTCTGATACAAAAAGGCAAGACATGAACAACAATTGTAAAATAACAATTAAATGCCTTTTAAACTAATGGATAGATTGTGATTAGATGCCTACAGAGAAATTTTCCTTAGTAAATAATGAAATATTTGGAATAATTTTTGCATGCTGTTACATTTCATCTAAAGATACAAATTGTATGCTATTTTGTTCTTTTTAATGTTTTGATTTTTAGGAAGCAGTAGATGATATACTAGTATAATAAGCAGACTTTTGCTTGGCGACCATATATATACTGGATTTGGAGGTTTTCCACAGCTACCAAATGGCATGGGCCCAGCACTGTGTTACTCCTAAGGAGTAATCAAATATGCTGGGAAAGAAATAAGCCAGAATTTGTTGCTTTAATTTGAAGATGTGCATAGTGGATTCTTCCAAGAAACCAATTTCTATCTTTAGATAGAAACAAATCCTTCACCTTGTATGCTATTGAAACCAAATTATTTCTGATCTGAAAGGAGAACTATTTGGATATTGTAACTTCCAAGTTATTAAAAAGCTATGAGTTGGAAATCATGACTTCAGCAGCACAGTAGACACCTATCAGATAGTCCCAAATGATCTTGGCATTAGTGAGATGATATTCCTCCTAGGGTTGTAGTAAAAGTGCGCACTGAAGGCTCTCCTTTGCTTGATCGGTGATGAGAGAGGTCTTGTTCTTCTTTGTGCGTCAGGTTAACAGACTGTGGTGGATGTGCAGTGTGATATATTGTGTTCATCAAAATTTGTCAAGACTACACGTAATACAAGGGCACGTGAGAGCTGGCTTTTACAGGGGCTAAACTAACTTGCTCTTGCTGCATCTCTGATGTTACATTCAGGGCCTGGGCATTTAACATTTTTGTCTGGAAAGTTCTCATTGACTTTGGGGATATCAGTATTTCAGCCTGTAAAATTTTTATTTGCAAATGATATTATCTGACCTATTGCTGTTTACATTGCCAGCAGTATATTAGCCATTAGAATAATGAACAAAATTTGCTCGTATTAGCATAATTCTTTTTTTTGCTGTCTGTTGACAGAAACATTTTGTCTGAGTGCAGCTCTGCTGATTTAAATACAAGTCCTTGTTGTGAACTAATCCCATCTGCCAAAAGGAGCACTCCTGCCCAGGCAGGCTGTATTTCTCTATGATGTACTGGGTGCTGTATTTCTATTACTGTGTTGAATTGTGTTCTTCTGCTAGTGTCAATCCACCTTTGAAAGGAGAAAATAGAAACAGATCACACAACGTGGTCACAAGTAGTCAAGAAGACAATCTTTTTGACCTGGAATATGGACAGAACATTTTGCATGTGTTGTGTAAGAGTTCTCTGATAGAATAAGAGACACTCATTCAAAAGAGGATCTGGCAACTCTACGGTTGGAACAAGTTAAAAGAAATGCACCACAGAAGGTTGGGTTTTTTTGGTTTGTTTTGTTTTTTTTTCTCCTAACTGCAGTTAGATTTTTTTTTTTCCTAACTGCAGTTCTCAAAAGGAGGAATAGTGTTATTGCTGTCCTGACTGTCAAGAATAGTCTCACAGTGTCATCAGGTTTAGTGCATGCTAGCTACTCTCTTGCTCCCAGGGAATTCTTTCTGTGCAGCGGGTATAAATTTGGATTCTCATTTCTGATATAAAGTAATATTTTCATAAAAACCCATGGAGCATGCAAGGCTAAATCTCATTTATTAAAAACAAATTCAAACCTCATCCTTTAATGCTCTCTGGCATTCTTTTAAATAACTCTCTAATAGTGAATGATATTTTTAATATTGTTTAATTGGGCCTGCTTTGAGTTAGGGCTTGGATTGTAGAGATCCCTCCTGACCAGAAGTATTCTGTGATTACTTTGTTTCTTCTTCCTTTTATAGTCCTGTTTTCAGTTTCCTTGCTGTTAGAGAGAGATTTGATACAGAGAGGAATATAAGCAGCTCTGTTCCATACATTTCTAACTGCGTATTTGCATATTCCATTTTTAATGCAACTTACGTGACTGATTTACTCTGAATCCACTCCAGAAACAAAGTAGTTACAGTTGGACTATTGTGTTTTAATTGGCAGTTTCCTTTTCCTTATGAATCTGTTATCATAACATGAATTACCATGCTGTTTCTTGGAGTAATGATTATTTATCAAGATTACAGTACAGCAAGCTGCTTGCTGTGTCTTATGGTTATAGAAGTACCGAGTATTTCAAATGTGCTCTTCAGAATGTATATTTCTAGATTTATACAGTCTGCTCTGACTGTGTTCAGACATTTAGGTGTTTGGTTTTTTTCTGAATAGTGATTTTTTTTTGTTCCATACAAATCCAAAAAATAGATTAGAATTAAATACGGTATATTGAAAATAAAAGCCGCTTAGATTAGTAGAAACAGCTGCTATACAGCTGGGATTAGAATGCAGTTCCATGGCACTTTAACATTTAAAGGTCATTTTACAAATGAATCCAGGAATACCAAGTAATGAAATTATGAGCTCGGAATTTTGGCAGTTGTTATTCCAGCAGTGCATTATATTCATTGTGTCCCCTCTAATGCAAGATATGGTGCTTGTACTTCTCACTTTATGGCCCCTTTCTGAAACTGCTCTATCCAAATAAACATCAGAACTTTTTCTTGGATCAGATATGATGTGACTATCTGATTTCAGTCATAGTGCTTGTTCCTGACCAGGTTAACCATTGTTGTGATCATGTTATTGTACCATAGTATATCCAGTAACAATCCCTAAATGGGAAGCAGTCGTACACAGTAAACTGGAGTGGAATGCTGTTCCTGCTGAGATGGGATTTGTGAGACCCAGGCTCTGTTCCTCCACAGCTGCAACTTGTGGTGTGACCTTGCAGATTCATCTAGGATCTTGGTTTATCTCTGTCTTACAAAGTGTTGCAAGACACTGCTTCTAGAATCTATTGTCATGTTAAGGAGGTGAGAATTGGACAGATGGGTAAGGGGGCCCTCCTGTCAAGTCATAAGGTTCAAGGGAAAACCTCCTTACTTTCTAGATCCCCCTCAGAGAGGACCCCTAGTTGCAACTGGATGAAATCTCTAGTCTAAGACTTGGTTGACAGTTTATGACTAAAGGGTTATGTTTGTGTCCTTGTAAGTGTTTTTGCCACAAGTAAAAAGCTGATTACCTGTGAGAGTCTCCTTAAAGACTGGTATACTCAGGGTTAATACGTCTGGTTTGCAGCTGCTTGCTGCAATGGCCATCAGAGATACAATCTCACAATGCTGGAGGCAGTAAGTAATTTAATTCAAGAGACAGATTAAAACAAATTCAGAATTGCCTTGATAAATTCACTTGCTGTGTTAGCACTTAAACACTTATAACTGTTTAACACATAGCATATATATACAAATAAAACAAGTAACAATAAAAAACTTGAGTTAGTAGGTATTTTCCTGGGGAAATGTCTGACAGAGCCAGAGGCATGCAGTCCTTACCAAGACATTTCTTCTTGGTGGAGGAAGAGAGGTCCAGGCCCATTGACCCATCCATCAGGTAAAGTGGTGATTTTTTCTTCCACCAAAAAAGGATTTTCAGGTATCGGTTTTCTACTTTTTGAAAACCTTCTGGTACCTCTTGGCAAGGTGGGGGCTAAGTCAGTTAATTTGTGTGATGGGCCCTTGGCGAGGCAGCTTGCGTTGTCAGAAGTGGAGACTCTGCTGTTCACCATAAATTGTCCACTGCCAGCCACTCCCTTTGCCTACCATCTTGTTTGCAAAAACCAAACTTATTTTGCAGAAACAAGCTCACCTTTGCTGACTCCCAGTGCCACAGGGCCTAGTCAGTGCATTTATACTATATGGGGGCTTGGTGATACTTATGACAGGATACACCTTGTGACAGAAATTGAGTACTTTCTTTGAACAGTACTCAATATATAATAAAAGAGAAATAAAAGGGATTTACAGCCCTTATAAAGACATTACTACCAGATAATAGTACTAACAAAAAAATAACAGATGTAATATTTCTTTCTCCAGTATCCCCCTCCTACATGGTGTTCAGCTGCCACAAGTTCCAAAATATGATTTTCAGTTTTCTTCCTGTATTATTGGGATTTATTAAGATGCAGCAATATTTCTAGGTAGGACTTAATGATCTAGAGAGTGATATCCCACTTTCATGGTTGGGATTGGAACTATGCGTCATTTAGAAAAAAATCCCAAAATATACCCAGGTTGGGTTTGTGTCTGTTAAATCACACAAGGAATAGCTGCTGGCACAGGTCTCTTCTGCAAAGCCAGTTTTCTGTTGAGAGGAGTGCTAGTTTACTGATTAGTGCTCTGAAGTGGGATTATTTGCTGGTACGTGGTTCTTGTGGTGTCAGATTCTGAGAACCTTACAGCCAGGAAAAGGATTCAGTGGTGTCCACCTAATATCTTTCTGTGTATGGAAATGATGTTTGTGAGAGGACCTGAGAATGGATCAAAGCAGCTCCCATCAAACCCTTTTAAAGCAATGTGTGCTTCCCACTCTGCTGTACTGGATTCCCCATGGCAATTGAAAGGGCGTTTGTAGGGGCTGAGAGGGGAAAAGTGCGTATTTTTCCTCCCTTTTTTTTGTGGGAGGAGGGTGCTGTTCATGAGCTAGACTAAGGAAATCCTTGGCTTGTAGTCTGAGGTGTGAACTGCAATGAATTGCTGTAGGCCTCATTTATCTTAATAGACCTGGGAGATTTGACAGCAGCTGAGATTTTTGATTGCTAAATATAGGGATTGTGACCGTGAAAGTTCATTGTGCTATCTGGCTTTACGTGTGGATAGTCTCAACTTCTGAGATTAGATTATGCATCTCTGTCAACAGCACAAGTTAGGTATAGTAATGGAGGAAAAGGACTGTACTGCTTTTTTTGTTTTGAGGTCTGTTCAAATCAATTCTTTGTATAGTGGTAATTCCTCTTGGGTGATTTATCTATTTACTAGATAACATAAGGTTATTAAATAAGTTTGCACAGCATCCCCTTGTTATCTGTTTGTGCATTGTTGCCCTCTATTGCTAACATTCTATATACACATGTGCATTACAAATGATATGCCTCTATCTGGTTATAAATGTTTTCCATTTGGAATTATCTGCTTCTGCTACAGAGATGAGAGGTGTTCACTTGAGCATGAAAGATAATGGGCCAGAGGAAAGCAAAATAAAAATTACAAAACACTGAGCTGCATACAAAATAAGTGACATTATCTAATAGACTTGTACGTTAGATTAAGTGTGGCAAGAAGTTTTGCTTACATTCCTAGTTCATGCAATGAATTCAAGTTATTGCATTGTCCCGATCCAGTATCGGGGAAGGTTCCAGGAACGATCCTAAGAGCCCGAGATTAAGGCACAACTGAGGCCAGATGCCGTACAATCTTGTGAACTTTATTTTCTGGAACAAATGATAACAGCGAAAGGACAGAGAGGAAAAGAAAGGAATAGTTAGAATCCCTAAGCAAGAAGGCGATAGAGATACTTCTAATTACCACCACCACGAATCCAGCGATGTCCCATCAGATCGATCTCGGTGCAGGTGATGGTGCTCCAAGTTCCAGGAAGACCATGGCGGGGGCACACACAGCAACGCACACATAAGGTCGAGTCCACTGAGCAATGAAGCAACCGAGCACCCCAAGCCCACCGAGCGACGATGATACTCCAAGCTCCAGGAAGACCGGGCGGAGGGGCACACACGCAACAATACACACAAGTCCGAAGCAAGTGAGAAGTCCAAAAGCCCCCGAGAAGCAGGAGGCCCCCAATTTTATCGCCCCAGTCCCCACAATTTCCCCGAACAGTCCGCCCGTTTCCAGGAAGACGTTGTCCTCCATGCGCGCATGCCCGGGTGTTCTTCAGTGCAGGTGCAGCTTGGTAGGCACTGCTTCAGGAAGATGTCGTGGTTTTCGTTGGGGACAGTTCGTCTCCTTCGGAGCAGCAACAGGATGTCTGTGGTTCAGCGGTGTTGAGACAAACACAGTTCAGAAACAGTCTCTTACACCACCACGTGGCTCAACATCGCTGACTTCATGGCGGCGTGAAAGATAGAGGGACAGAAAAGGCCAGAATAGCGCACAATACAACAAGAAACAAAATCTCTGGCAAATTTTTAACAATAACAAACATCATCTTAATGATATCCTTAACAAATATAAACATCTTACAAAACTATAAGTCTTATCTTAAAACTACTTAACCTTACAAAACCACAAGATCTTATCCTAAAACTAATCAACTCTACAAAACTTCAACATCTTATGAAACAGTTTTAAACCTCCGACTTGTTGACGCCTCCGGGCCTGCCTCTGATGCCTCCAACGAGTCGGCATGGCAACATGATAGTTTGCATTGCAGACATTGTGGACATTCATGAGGAAAAAGAATCACTTATACAAAGATAAAACCAAAAAATCAACACTATAATGGTAAGGATGTAAAAGATTGGGACTAATACTAACATTTTGCAAAATGCCGTGAAGTGTCTGAAGCCCTGGCAGTCCACGCGGTCGCTGCTCTGCTCTGCCGCATTTGGGGATCACGTGTGCAGCGGGAAAATCTCTTTCCATGCCTCCTTATAAAGCGATTTTAAGGCCTAAAGCACATGTGTTGGTTGGGTCTAGAAACTTCTAGGTGATTCTATCCTAAACTTAGATAAAAAACAAGTAAAAACAATTAAAAGGTATCTACAGGCTTTGATTGGTGAACAACACGAATCTGCTTCACGCCATCAGGCAAAACAATAGATACGAGTTGAATGTTAGATACAACATGTTGGATTAACTGAATAAAGCAAGGAATAACACATGGTAAAAACATCAAGGCAGCAAATTCACATAGCAGATAAAATAAAAGTTGTTTTACCCATGCTGCACCAAGACCATAAATCACCATTCATGCCATTCCATGTTTGAATGGGAACATGGGCTAGTTTTCTAATGTCTGTGGTCAGTTGAAGGACTACTTCACCTACATCGTCTATTTCCAAACAACAATTAGAGGCATTTAGTTTTCCACATACTCCTCCTTCTTCAGCTGAGAAATAATCCAAAACCTTGCGGTGTTGAAGGATTGCAGTGAACATCTGTTGAGATTGTTGAGTTAAAAGGTCTATACCATTAGCAGTTCTATTGATAATAATTTCTAAAACTCCTTGTAGTTGAATTATGCGGTTCAAATTATAAATTATTTCTCTTGCCCCTGATATGGGCTTGTTGGGATTCCAAGTGGCAGAGCCATAATGCTCAATTATTTTTTTGTGAGGCCACTCATTTTCCCCCCCACTTTTGTGTCCCTCCTATTTTAAACTCAACAGATCACTCATTGCAGGCAATCCTTAAATGGCATGCTATGCAAATACAACACAAAAAAAATACTTGCTAACACTAATACCAAACTTTTATACATAAATAATTAAAAAGATTGCTTAATTCTTAATTTGTTCAGGTCTATCAACACTTATCTTTAACCATAAAACTATTCACACAATTATCATAAAACATATATAAACAATGTCTGTTATACTTAGCGAGTTAAAACTTGAGTTTCCACACTATAATTACCATTAAGGTGATAACTATAAGTAACACAACCAGAAGTTGTCCTGCTGGATAGTCAATCTTGATCCAGTCGAGTCCTCTGTGCCAGGTGCAATTCATTGCCTGTAAAACAAGAGGGGAAAATATCTCTGTCCTATTAAAAGGATGGGAAGATCCGTCTGGTTTAAAATTCTGCTGTCTGGGTGATTTGTAGGGAAGCTAGCTGGGCTAGTTCATCCATCTCAGCATTCCATCGGCTCACCAGGGTATCATCCTGTTGATGAGATGCTACCCATGCTACTGAAAATTTTCCCTGTCTGGCAATGGTAAGGATATCCTGCCATATTTCCTTTTGCCATACAGGTGTTCTGTTGACCTCCCATCCATTTTGTTCCCAGAATGGAAGCCATTCAGTGCAACCGTTGAACACAGCATTAGAGTCAGTATAGATATAGACAGAAGATACTGACGGAGCCTCATGTTGGAAAACACTCCACAGCAACTAGTTCCCCTACTTGTGCGCTACCTTCTCCTTCGGTAATAATCTGTTCTTTGGTATCTCCAAAACACAAGCAACCCTAGGGCATGCTGTAAGTCTTTCTTTGACTCTGGCATCTTGATTTGATCAAGTAAGGAGAGAGTATCCAGTTGGATACACATCATGCCCCCCCTCCACTAGTTTCCTAAAAATTTTACCTCACTAGAGGGAGTTTGTATTTTCTCATGCGGAATTGTAAACCCTGTACTTTCTAGATGAGTGATGATGTTCTTTTGAGTTTCTCTAACTTCTTCTATTTGATGCCCTCCTATGAGTACATTATCTATATATTGATAAATCTTCACCCCTGCTTTTCTGGGGATTGCTTCCAGTACTTGCGCTAGAGCATGGTGAGCTAGCGTGGGGAAGTGCTTGTATCCTTGAGGGAGTCGTGTAAAGGTGTACTGCTGTACTTCCCAGGTGAAGACAAAACAATCCTGGTCCTCAAGCTATAAAGGGACCATAAAAAACATATCTTTGACATCAATTGTTGCCGTGACAGGGTGTGATTGTTCCTGAATGGTTGCTATCAATTCAGCAATGTTTGGTATAGTAGCTGTTAGTGGGTATGTATTGGCATTGAGTCTTCTGTAATCTATTGTCAATCTCCATTTGCCGTTTGGTTTTCGGACTGGCCGTGCTGGAGAATTGAAGGGGGAGTGAGTGGGAACTACAATCCCTTGTTTTTTCATATGTTTCAGAACTGGTGTAATTCCCTTCCTTGCTCCTAGAGGCAATGGGTAGGGTTTAACATTTGTCAGTTTGGAGGGAGACAGGGTAGGTGCCGCTTGCAATAAATGTACCTCTGTGCCTGATGTTTCGGCCAATTGCCTGATCCAGGAAACACCAAAAGACCATGAGTTCCCCTGGGTGTCCTGCCACCGCCTACCCTTCAAAACATCTATACCTAAAAGATTCATCTGGAAAGATCTTATTGCCACCACGGTGTTGACAGGATTTTCTTCTCCTGGTAACCATAGTGTTACCGGAGTCATGGGCACTGACTGTGTCTTTCCCAAGGCATTTAAAACAATTAGATTTCTAGATGGAATTGGGATTCCATATTTTTCTGCGTCAGTGCGGTGATCTGTGCCCCAGTATCAATCAAAAATGTTACCAATCTTTTCCTTGGTCATCCGGCAACAGTAATCAGCAAGTCCCCTTTTGTATTGCAGGTGAGTTGTCTTACAAACATCCATCCTCCGCCTCCCCCCTCACCTTCAGGGGGTGGAGGGTCTAGTTTTCCACCACCTTCTTTTCCCCAGTCATCTCCCTCTCAAGGTCTATCAAGGGTGGAGCACTAGAGGTGGTCCGAAAGTGACCCTTTGTCCAGACCATCTCTGCACAAGTTGTTCTAATTTTGGAGTCGAGAGTCCATCCATCAAGTCCGGAGGAATGCCTTTCTGAAGCCCTAGCTGCCACAGTCCCTGTCGAGTTAGGGGGTCTCTCTCTCCTAGAATTGCGACATCGGGGCACCTCTGAGCCTTGGCTCCTCCTCATGGATGATTGTCACCTACAAATTTGCTCTGCTGCCTGTTTCAGTTCTTTGGGACAATCCACCAGCGGGGCCATGTTTTCTCCCCAAATTAATCAATTCCTGGGCTACCTCTCCCCATGTCCACAATTTCCTCCCTGACTGATGATGGTCAGGAGTCACTATCTCCTCCAGAGCAGCCCTCATTCATTCTGTACTGGGGGTGTTTTGAATCTTCCCTTGTAACTGAATGCCTCTCTGGATCCACAGGCATCATCATCAGGGAGCCCTGGTTAGGCTTGAGCTCCCGATCATACATCATCTGCAGACAGGCTGCCTTCTGCATGCTTTCCACTAACTCATCCGCTGTACCTGTTATGGCAAGGGGATTTCCCCTCTCCAAGGGGTTCAGTCCTCCAGCCCAGTATGTGGCTCTCTGAGTCAGCGACCATGGGGCTCGGTGGTTGCCAGTAGTTAAGAACACACCTGGACCCCAATATCCTTCTGTTTCTTTCTCTGACAACAAAATTCCATCCCCTCCTGTCAAAGACACTCTCCACACACACTCTCTCTCTGATTCTTTTGCAGTCCTTGCAAAATCTTTTTGTAACTTTCCTAATTCGGTTGCTGTAAATGGGACTTCTTTGGTGATAACTTGAGGACGGTTATCAGCATCATCCTTGTACAAAAACTCTGTTTTAATCAGTGAATACATAAGAGGGAGACTTTCTACAGTTTCTTTTGTCTTCTGCAACTCTCTTTGGGGATAAATTTGCCGTAGCCCCTTCTCCGAAGGCTTCACTTCTGCCTCCGCCAGTGTATCCGTCTCCCTCAAAAGTTGCCCCCTCAACTCATCTTTCAGTATCACATTTAGTCTCCTTTCCTCCTCTAGCAATTCCTTGGTTTCTTTTAATTGTTGCTGCAGAGTCTCTATGACTGTCTGCTGGAAACCTATTACTTTATCAGTTTGACAAAACTTCTGCTTTCTCTCTTCCACTGCGGCTGCCAAACTTGCTCCTAACACTACACAAATTATGGCTTTTCCCTTCCCCCTCCTAACCTTAGCTTCCTTTTGTAATAATTTAATCCTGTCTACCACACTTTGTGGCTGAAACCAGTGTTTTTTTGCCCAATCTTGTCCCTGGAATGAAGGACGAGATTTACGTGCCTCCAAGAGATCATATAATTTGTCTATTCCTTCAGCATCACAATCATCATTATGACAAACATCGGCTGCCTTCTGCGCAGTCATGCATGAACTCAGGCTGTATACCTGCAGAGTGACTGAGAGGGAACAGAGGATATTTTATGGCAGCAAACCTGGTATGGTTCGTGCACATTCTGTCTTTTTGCCAGTTTATTTGCCTTTTATGCAGAAGCAAGATGTACCTGATGAGATGCTTCTAGTATAGCAGCAGCTTCCCTCATGTGCTGACTTCTTGTGCTCTGCCAGTTGGCTGTTTTGCCTTGGTGGGGGGCAGTGAATCCCATTCTGTTGCACATGTCATTCAGGAAGGCCTTGGGACCCTTGCCAGGAGCAATCTGCTGACCAGTGATCTCTTGGGTCCAGACAGGCAGTAGCTCCTCTGTGTTCCTGCAGCAGCTGTAATGATTTGCCTTTAAGTGTCCTTTTTGATCCAAGAAAATATTGGTGCTTTGCCTTTGTGACCAGAGTGTGCCTCTAGGCAGCTCAATGAACACACAAAGCCAGAGCATAAAAATAATGAATTTGCAGGATTTTGCCCCTTTCATGTAACACTGTCGATCCACAATTTCTGGCACAGAGAGGACAATTGTTATGTTAAACCTCGTTCTTTGTTGAAAAAGAATCTACCTTCACTGCAAAAAAAGCCCCATTTGTGCCAAGTGCTAAGGTTAAAGAGAGAGGGACGTGTTAATTCCTGGGACTTTGACATGGAAATCATTTTTTCCCTGAAGGTAAAAGCACAAGACTTGTGGAGATAGCAAAAACATCCAGTGTGCATTCTGCTGCACCAAAGTCAACAGGGACTGTTAGGCTTTAGAAAATGCACAAAGTTGAGAGTGCTATAATATATTTATTTAGTAATTTACCTCTGTTGGAACTTAAAGCTAAGAAGACAACTATAAAAAAAAGTCAGCCAAATGCATCTGTCTCAGCAAAGCGCAAGTGTCAGACTTAACAAATGTAATTGTTCTGAGAGATGGGGGGACTCATTTAAGCTTTCAGAATGGGAGCACATTAAAGCATGTAAGTTATTGAAAGTGAGGCTTAAGTGACCTTTAAGCTACTTCTGTATGAACATGAGGTAGTAATTTATTATTTATGACAGTGCTGTATCAATAACTTTGACATTTGAAGCCTGGGGACAGATCCACATCTGCTGAGGGACACTGGAGTACAAAAGTTAGGCTCTTTGCATGTAACTGGATGAAAAGCATGATCTGTAGATAGTTTTCCTTTTGAGAAACAGCTTGATACAAATGTGGAAATCTTTTCCATATTGTATGCCCTGCCATACCACACCAGCATTTGAAGAGGAGGCAAGACTGTGGTCCAGAACACCCCTCTGGGCTAGGAATGGCCACTTGCACAAGCCAAGCAAGCTACAGTATTGCAAGGAGAGCAGTTACATTGCCAGAGCCTCTCTCAAACCCACCATTCCCTCAGACCCTGAAAGGAAGATGGCTTGTGAAGGGATTTTGCTGGTCCTTTCACATACAGTCTCTGTAGGTGTGGGATGGCTGATGTCTTCTGACTCCTTATGCTCCCTGCCTCCATCCTGCCCTGCTTCTACCCCTTTCTAAGGAAGCAAAGTTGCACGAATTCCTTAGCACTGCTTTGTTGCACTGAATAGGGAAACCTGACAAGCAAAATCTTTGTGGATTTGTTAAAAACAAACAACCCCTTAGAAGTATTAGAACTTAATTATGTTACTATTAAACATAATTATGGCACAGTAATCATGTTTTCTACATTTATGAGAGTTGTGCTGTGTTTTCCAAACATCTGTACCATATAGAGACAGGTGGTGGAGTGCAACATTTCCAAATGCCAGATCGGGCATCATTTTCCCATTCCATATCTGGCTGTTCTTTCTTTCCAATTGCAGATACTCATTCAGCTTAGTCAAATTGAGTCCTTATTTGAGAGATTCTGTGCTGAAAGGCAAACACATCTATCTTTATAAGCCTGTTTGTTTCCATAATTAGAAACAAATCAACAGTGTATTGAAGATGACACATTTGTTCATTCCTTCTCTTCTCCCTATGGTGGCATAAAGCACTGAAGCACAATAATTAATGAAAAAGAATGTTTATTATTCAGGCAACGTATCTGAAGTGGAAAAAAACAGAGCATAGGTTAAAAATATATTGCTGAAGACCATCAGTGCCATCACAAATTGTATGAACAGTCCTAGGGTGAGAGTCCCACCATTCAGTCCAGTTGGACGGGGTGCTCTAAAACTGCCGAAGGCAATTGAACTCAGATTTCTCATGTAAAATGCAGGAAAATGGGGTATGCATGAAAAAAAAAACAACAACCCTGACTTAAGTGTCCTTCTAGGGCATCTCTAATGTTCTTCTCAAAATAGTGACGTTACATGTCTGCTGTGGCTGAGTGAAAATGATGCTTTTTTTTTTAAGTAGACTTTTCTTTGGGGAGAGTCTGCCCGATAGGTTTTGTATGAGAAAGGCTGCACATAATGCTCTGCTCAGCACTCTGCCTTTGCAAGGCAAGGCTTATATGCTTTAAATAACAAAGGCCAGAAAATGCCTGACAACAAAATATTGCTTTGTCTGCTGTGGACATGCTACAGAGTAAGTGACTGCTTGTGGTCCAGTATTGATGATTAGGTAAAATACATCACTTTCCTTCACCTCCTGAGGCTGATATTGTAGTCCAGGGAAGGATTCTTCCATACTGACTAACCATGGAGGAGCCTCCAAGTTTCCCCCAAGACCAGTCACTTTATTTGCAACAAGCTACAGTGTAACCAGAGCATTAGAAGTGTTTACTGCCTAGTAAGTGTCACAGCTGTAATTTGCAGCTGGAATCATGCTGGTAGCAAGAAAAGACTTGAGTTCTGTTCCATTTCCACCTGTTTCTGTAGCACACCTACCTAGCTATAGAGAAGATTTTGTGTTTACTTGAACTTTTAAAGTCAGTCCACATTAGAAAAACTATATGACAGGACTAGAACAGCCTGCTTGCTAAAAGCAGGTGATTGAGAGAACAGTAACAGTAATCAACCGTACTGATTTTCAAGTCCCTGATTAGAGATTGCTTTTCTTTTATGTATTTTATACTCAGTGGTGGTGCTGCATTGTTGGTGCAAATAAAGCTTCCTAGTATTGCAGATCTATGAATAGCCACTTAGAGCAAAGCTTTGATCTTCATGTTTTGGTATTCACCCTCTACAATGCTACATTTTGGGAATAGAGGACTGTTTTGCACTATTTTTAGATTAGCACAATTTCAGGTACCTAAAAGTCTTCTTTTGAATTTGAAGTGCTGTTAGCTAGTGGTTGATTTGATAGTTTTGTGCTACAAATCTCTGTGTGTTAGGGGATGAACAGTGAGAATGTATTTGCACGGGCATAATAGAAAGCCTGAATATGATGTTTTGACTTTATAGGAAAAATAGTATATTGATCAATACACAGCAAGTCTCTTACAAAGTAGAATAGTGCTCTGTGCTCTGTGTGTTACTGTGTCATATTGTTTATTTAAGTGATGCAGGCGCAGATAAACTATAACAGATATTGGCAATATAATGCAGGATATTCTAGGAATATATGGAATCCATTCATAAAATATAGCTGCAGTTGAAGTTCTGTGATGGACATGGTCATCAGATAATTTCTTTTCAATTCTTTTTCTTTATGAAAATCTGTAAGTATCAGAATTTTTACTCAGTATTCTGTTGCTTCCATGAAGAGAATTCACTTATGCAAATGTATGGGGCACGCCCAGGCCTGCAGTGCCAGTCGAACCAGCTGCAAGAGCATCACGCCTGGTGGCTGCCTGAGAGTCTTAACAGAGAGGTGAATTTAAGGAGTCTGTGTACTTAACTGTTTTGTTATTTCCTCCATATCCTCAGACAAGTAGGTCAGCTAAGGTCATATGAGTTTTCACAGTCTTCAGACGAGAGAACCTCTCATGAAACAGCTCTGTTAAATTCTTTGTCAGCCCGAAGAGAGGGCACATCCACCTCCTTTTCCAGGATGAACGTTTATTGTGTCTATTAAAATCAGCTTGCTTTTAACTTTCTGTTGCATTAACCATTCTAGTGTGCATATTGTCCAGATCTGTTTGAGGAGACCAATTCATGGAGCAGCTGGCTTACCATATTGAGCATCTAGCTGGGCTCAGTGCAGAAATGTCCCCCTTGCACATAGCTAGGAGAAGGTTTTACCACTCAGTGCCCATGAAACACAAGAAACCTCATTGCTTAGGTTTAAAGGAAAAAAAAAACGATATTAATTTATTGGGAAGCAATTTGCTTTTTCTTCTCACTTTGCTGGGCTCTGGTGCCATCCCTTGTCTGATGTAACCTTCCCTTAGCTCAGGGTGTGAGGTGCTGGCTAATGCAGAGTAAAAGACAACTGTTAGTCTCTGGAGTTTAAAGTCTATTTAGACTGAAAAGGAGCAATAGATGTGGTGATCCCATTCTGCAGGTGGGGAATTGATTGTGGAGAAATTAAATGGCTTGCTCAAGATTTCACAGTAAGGGCTAGGTGGTATTTAGCTTTTAATGCAGATTGGACTATATCCAGTTTAACATTGTAACCACAGGAGCAGTATTCTGCATCACAGCAAAGACATTTCTAGAGTTGAGGAGAGATTTGGAAGAAAAGGATTTTAATTACACCAAGGCAATTTGGAGTGGTTCCATAACATAAATAGAACGTAGCAATGCTAATAAAGAATAGTAGTGAACAGTGTTTTCAGTTAACAGTGGTAGTGAACAGCATATTTCAGCTTGACCTATTACGTTTTCTGAAGCAATGATATGATAGCTGTTGTTTAAAAAGTTATCATATTTTTATTAGGAAAGAATCTCCTTCAGTGCTTTCACTGGTCTCTGTTGTCCTGTGAGAAGAGCAGAAGTCTGGAACTTCTTGGTACAGATGGAAAAGAAGTGTTGAAGTTTAGAAAGAATAATGGAAAAAGGATAAATATATAATAAATTCGTTCTATTTTACTTTTCTTCTTGAAATATTGGTACCAAAAGTTTGTGGACAATACTTGAGTGTATTTTTCTGGAAATATAAGGTAGTTATCTTGTTTGTTGCTACAGTAACATATTCTGCACTTATGTAGCTATGGTACTTTATGATTTAGTGCTGGTGTTAATGTTAAACAGTGGCAGGATTCTGATGTCACCTAGGCTGAATAGTTACATGTGGGATTTTTTATTACTATATAATTTATGGTCCTTTTACTCTTTGTTCACCTCTTTTTAGACTTGTCTAGTTCAGAATTCTTAGTAGTTAAACCAAAAGGGAGTGTTTTCATGTGCAAAGACTCCCATTTTGCTGAAAGAACAAGTGTTTACACCTTGTTGAGGTGATACTTCTTGCTAACATCTAATTCTTTCCTTTCCGCAGAAGAACTCAAGGAGAAACTAAATAAGTATGTTGATGAAGTGAATGCTCATAAGCCTGGTTTCATCAAGGTTGTTCGACACAGCAAACAAGAGGGGCTGATTCGATCTCGAGTTAGTGGATGGAGAGTAGCAACAGCACCAGTGGTCGCTCTCTTTGATGCCCATGTGGAATTCAATGTGGGATGGTATGTGTCTTCAATTTCTCTGACAAAGGGACCTTTTCTAAGCTGTTTATAAATTACTGAATGGTGTTTCTCTTGTGTATAGAGAGTGAATTAGCATTCTGATCTTTTTAATGAAAATCCAGACACAATCATGGACACAAGCATAAAAACTTTATTTGTGCTGTGTAACATAATCTAGATCCATTTTTATAGTCTGATTTCTTTTTATGGTCTAATTACTATGTATTTAAACTGTATTGGAAAACTGCACATTAAAAACATCCTCTGATAGTGTAGCCCTTTGCCCACAGAGGCAAATATATCTTCTTTAATTAAAAATATTATGTTTCTTTTATGCTCTACGCTGTAAACAAAGAAGTGTCATTTTGGCACTGAGGTTGCTGCTTTGTGCAAAAGTAGCACTTAACTAAAACCATGTATTTTAATTTGTTCAGTCCACATTTAATGTCTCTGTTTCTTCTTGAGTAAAAAAAGATGGTAAAAAGACAGGAGCTTCTGTCCTTAGGATAAATCTATTATTAGAGTTAATAATAATTAGAATTAATAAATAATAATAATAGAGTTAATCAATCAGAGTTGATCTCTATGTCCTTGGTAATATTGAGAGCTTGAAGTTAGCATTATTTGGTAACAAGGCTGTAAATGCTCTACGATATGGAGTGACTAATTCTTCAATTCACTAGCTAACATCAAGGTTAATAATAGGGCATACTAGATAAAATACTGCAGTGTGTTATTTTGGGGCAGACCCTGCTCTGTCAAAACTCCATCTTGAGGCAAAGGGAGCTCTGAGTGGGTAACAGCTATAGACTTTGCCCTTTCTGAAGCAGATGGTATAAACTGCTATTTCCATCAGTGCTCTGCTTCTACTGACATTTCTTTTTCTTTTTTAGGGCTGAACCAGTGCTCGCTAGAATAAAAGAAAACAGAAAAAGAGTAATTTCTCCATCATTTGATAACATTAAGTATGATAATTTTGAAATAGAGGAGTATCCCCTCTCAGCACAGGGGTTTGACTGGGAGCTGTGGTGCCGATATCTGAACCCTCCTAAGTCATGGTGGAAGCTGGAGAACACAACTGCTCCAATAAGGTAACATGCAACTGTGACTTAGATTAGTGTGTCACTGGCAATGCTCGCTTAGATATGACTGATAGCGCGTGGTCTCGGCTATGTAACAGATATTTATAACTCTAATATTAAATTAGATGTTAAATTAGTTAAATGTCCTTGAGTTGTCCTCTTCAGCTTTCATCCTTGACCCCTATGAAAACTGTTGTTTTCAGTAGGTCTTTTAACATAGATTTCCTTGTTACTAGCATAGAATCATAGAATCACCAGGTTGGAAGAGACCTACCGGATCATCGAGTCAAACCATTCTTATCAAACACTAAACCATGCCCCTTAGCACCTTGTCCACCCGTCCCTTAAACACCTCCCTGGAAGGTGACTCAACCACCTCCCTGTGCAGCCTATTCCAGTGCCCAATGACCCTTTCTGTGAAAAATTTTTTCCTAATGTTCAGCCTAAACCTCCCCTGGCAGAGCTTGAGGCCATTCCCTCTCATCCTGTCCCCTGTCAGTTGGGAGAAGAGGCCAGCTTCCTCCTCTCCACAACTTCCTTTCAGGTAGCTGTAGAGAGCAGCGAGGTCTCCCCTCAGCCTCCTCTTCTCCAGGCTAAACAAGCCCAGCTCTCTCAGCACGGGGTAAAACACATTGCCAGAGTGAAACGGTAGATTGAATGCTCAACAGCACTGTTCTTTCTGAATGTCTTGTCTGCTAATTCAGTGGTAATGTGCCAGAAACAGAATTTTCTTTACAAATGCATTATATAAACAGAACTGATCTGACAATTGTATTCATTATAATACTGTCACATACCTTTACCTCTGTATTAGGTCCTGGGAGTTAATGCTGGCCCACTACTAGAGTGAGAGAAAAGACTATTGAATCCTTGTTTTGGTACAATCTAGCTCTATACTTTCTTAATGTATCTAGAATATTGCTGGACTGGTACAGATCAATACCCTTACCTCTGGGAAAGGAGTAGGTGGCTCTGAATCCCCTTAGCAGCTCTGCTGAGATTCCAGGCCTTTCTTTTGCATTCATGAAAGGGAGGTCACTGGTACCTACAGTCTGGCTCTCTGCAGAAAGGAAGTGGAGACTGTTTTCATTATCTGCCAAGCAGAACCTTAAATAGCAATGGCAGTGTAAGGGTGTCATCGCTACCAACCGGCTTCCATGCTGATGTAAGGGTTATCTTTCATCTTTTAAGGCAGACAGCTTTTTTCTGAAGTTGTCAGCTTAACGACTCCAAACTACACTGACCCACACGCTGGTCATTAAAACAGGGCTCAGAACTGGAAAGTAGGAGATGAAAATTCACAGGCTTGCCACAAACACACATAAAAAAGGATGGTAATTTCCACTTAATTAGAAATGTTTCTCACTGTTGATGAACTCCATTAATGTTACAAAAATGCTTTGAAATATGCTACCGAGTCCTGGAGAGGAAAACCTTCTGTATTAATTATGATGACTTTTAAAATTAGAAGTATTTAAACTCAGAATAAAAAGCAAATCTGTTTTTCCAATTCTGTTCTATTTGAAGATTGTAGAATGAATGTTTGTCCGTGTTGGATGTTTAGGTTAGTTCCCTAGACCTTTCTGTGGCATCTGTTATTTGGGTGTGCTACACTGTATGTGTGTGCTGGATAATTTAAGGAAGCAAACAAGAAAGGCATATGTATTGATTGATGACTTCTATCATGCTTCCAATATGCTTCTAGAATCATAACAAAGGGAAGCTGATACTCTGAAAAATACTTTAAAAACAACACCAAAAGCAAAAGTACTTTGTCATAAAAAGCATAACTTTTGAAGTGACATTAACTGTTATTTTCTTCATTTATAAATACATGAGAAACATTCTTTCATTGTTATGAAATGGGTACTATAGCACTTCAAGTTAAAGCCGTAAATGTATAATTTCAGTAGAACTGTGCAATTTTTGATTCAGACATCCTATAATCTGTTTGAAAGCAGATGTCTGCCCTTATTGCAGCTCGAGTGTTCACTGTAAATGCAAGATGATTTCCCTTGTACTGCTAATTAATATCCTGTTGTTACCAGAGTTCCTGATACCAGCATAATAATTGGAAAAGAAATTTTTTATTTCTTGCCATTGTGTATGGAAAGGTAGGAGAAAAATGAAATGGCCAAGTTACACTGTATTCTCCTCTGCTGCATTTTATAAAAGTAAAATTGTACACTCTGTGACTGAACTCTTACCTTCTTAAGGTTGGTTCTGCATGGTAAGAGTTGGCTAATTCAGGTCATGACATAAATAGAACTTACTGATTCAGTAAAGTTACATGTTGGCTCAAGACAATAGTGTTACAGTATGCTAGCAAGGGCAGACATTTCCTTAGTACTGCAAAACCTGATCTGGAAGTAGATATTAAAGAAATAATATCTTCTTTTACATAAGCTTACAGACACAATTTTCTTAGCTGTAGATTAACTTGGCTTCTGGTTAAACATACAAAACTGGGCATCATTGTGTATCTTTGTTAATTATCACAGATGAGAAACCTGAGGATTTAGGAGAGACAGAGACTGGAACAGCTGGCGCCTCAGAAAGCTGGGGCTCCTGGATGTAATATTGTTAGCACTGAAATCCTACATGTTCTGGTGAATATGAATGCCAAGTCATTTTCAATCCATTTTCCTTTGATGGTACTTATTTAGTTGCAGAATCAAGAACATTAGAAGACAAAGGAGGATAAATTTGACTTGATGCACCATTTGATCCTGCAATTATAAATATAATCTGATTCTGAATAATAATATTGTTTATATTCTATCTGCTAATTTTGATTACTACTGTGTGATTCTTCCAGAAGTCCTGCATTGATTGGATGCTTCATAGTAGATAGAGAATATTTCCAAGAGATTGGCTTACTGGATGAAGGCATGGAAGTATATGGAGGAGAGAATGTTGAGCTTGGAATCAGGGTAAGAAACATAACCAACCAATACTGGTGGCTTCCATTTAAAATACAGCTTGCTTTTTATTCCTGAGTGGGAAAAAAAGTCAAAAATGTGTGGATAACAGCATCCAAAGGAGATCCACAGCTCTGTAGTGGTATAAATTGTTGTATTGGAGGAGGGATGGGGGGAAAAAGAAGAGCAAAAGCTCCCATATCTTTTTAAAGAACTTACCTAGGACAAGGGTAGAAATACAGAATTTGGTATTATTCTTTCATTCAAGTAACAATGCTAGAATTATGCAGAGATGATACCTAAAACTCCCTACTTACCTGTGATCCCAGACTTGGTAAGGAGAATAGCTTCTCATACGGCAAAACGGGAAGAGCTTTCATAGATCACTTGGTTTATTTAAGTTTGGTAAAATTACTATGGAGCAAACTGGAATGTATAGGCATTTATGCACCTTCCCTCTGGAGGAAAATCAAAATTCATAAAGTGCGTAAGTGCACATATTTTCTTCGTCTATCATACACTCTTCATTTGTTTACTGTACGCAGTATTTGTGTGATTTGTGTACTTCTTTCAGTATCTCTTCACAGCTAAATAGCTCTGCAATTCTGAAAATGCAGCGGTGTTCTGTTTGAGAATCTTTCAGGTTTTTTGGTAAGAGAGAAATTCTTAGGTAGATAGATGGCAAGAAAAAATCTATGATATGTGTTATAAAATTAAACTCTGAACTCTGCTAGGAAGTGTTATTGGAAGCTTGCATTTTGTGCTTTTTTTGGCCAGAATAGCATACTGTTATATAGCAGCAAAAAAAAAAAAAAAATTAAAATTATAGAATTCCTTGTTGAGGCTGTGAGATATAACCACACCCACTCACTTTTACTTCTGGGTTCCTGAAATGCTTTTTCTCCCGTCTGTCAGATATAAAATATTATTGTGGCAAGACTGAAGGGGAGGTCCCCTCCCTGTTACATTTGAACACAGTTTTAAGGAAAGAGATAGAAATGCAAGATTGCTTGTTTTAATAACACCATTCTCCTCGCAGTGAGGGACAGAGAGATGTCTTCTGTTCCCAAAACCTGACTCTGCAGCTTAGTGTTGTGATGAGATGGAAATTAGTGTCACTTCAATTTTTCTTTTCTTTTTTCAACTGACTAAATTATTGTCTCCTTGTGAGCGCAAGCAGTTTTATCTGGGTTTGCATCAGGAGATATATGCTGTCCACTCCTCTATACTTGGCCTTGCACAAGTCGATTAGGAAGAGTTCTTTGATAGGCAAGACCAGAGAGAGACAAAGCTCTGCATAATTGAAACTTTGGAATGGACTGGATCACTGGAATAAGAACCAACAACACTCTGATTTCTTTATGGCTTTTTGTCAGTCTCCAGGGAAGCAGTGCCTGACCTACATAAAATACTTCCATCTGTAACAGATTGTAGTGTGCAAGGTAGCATAACGTATGCTCCCTCATCTAACTTTATCCTAACTTGGATCTGTGTTCCTGGGTATATCAAACCAAATTACTGAGCTGTAATGAACAGATTTTTCAGCAGTTTATTACCAACTCTTCTCACCGTTCTCAGCGTATCCCATATAACGCCAGGTTGAATATAAATGTAAAATGCCATATTAAAGCTTCTGGGAAGTGCAGTTATTATTATTTCTACAGCTTGAAAAGCAAGCTCCTTTCCTCAGACATCTTCTTCTGGCACACACATAGGGCCGTACCCTGCATCTTGGCAAAATATAGGTGGCTGCTTCAAATATGTTTCTCATTGTATTTAGGGTGGTGAGGCACTGGAACAAATTGCCCAGAGAAGTAGTGGATTCCCTATCCCTGAAGGTGTTCAAGACCAGGCTGGTTGAGGCTTTGAGCAACCCGATCTAGCAGAAGGTGTGGTTGAAACCGCGTGATCTTTAGGGTCCCTTTCAACCCAAACTGTTCTATGATTATGTGATTGTGGTGGGCAAACGTGTCATTCAGGTACATTCGAAGGACTTGTCCCTGGAAGTGCAGCTCCCAGGGGCTGCCTTTCATGTCCTTTAGGTAAGACTACATGGAGAACTGTAGTCAGCAGGTGATTTCAGGCCAGATGATCTGTTTCAGATGCTGAACTACATTTTTGTCCTCACAGCACCAAATAGTCATTTCTAGGTTGCTGTCAACTGTGAGGCCTATAATGAATCGCTTAATAAAGACAGTAATCCTTCTGCAAAACCCACATTATAATTACAGTATCAGTATAATAAATAATGTTTTCTTTTTAAAGTGATGGTTTCCAGTCCGTGACTACAGATTGCTCACTGTGCTTCATCTTTCATTACCATTTTCCTTATTTAAGAAATATCTAGCGTCATCAAGTATTCTGCTCTGTGATATGCTTTATCATGTAGGGGTGGGGAAGCAAACAATATCTTCTCTGACTAGCCAAGAAGTAGGATATTGTGTATCACATTCTCTGATATGATGGAGTTGATATAGTATCATAGAATCATTAAGGTTGGAAAGATCTCTAAGAACATCCAGTCCAGCCATCAGCCCTGCACTACCATGCCTAGTCAATTGTGTCATGAAGTGCCACGTCTACGTGTTTTTTGAACACTTCCAAGGACAATGATTCCACCACTTCCCTGGGCAGCCTATTCCAATGCTTCACTGCTCTTTTGGTAAAGAAATTTTTTTGTAATATGTAATTGAAACCTCCCTTGGTACAACGTGAGGCCATTTCTTCTTGCCCTATCACTTCTTACTTGGAAACTTCCTTAATGTTTTTCATGGTGTAAGTTTCTAAGCAAATTTCATACAGTCTGTTTCCCATTCTTTGCAGTATTTAGGCACTGGAAATCTGCCTGTCATTGGGAAATTTTATGCGTAAGCATGTAAGAGCAAACATCTAGAGGAACATAAGAGGTTACTTTCTACTGCAGAAATAGCAGCAAGAATTAGGATCATATGAGCTACATGTTTATCTTAACCATGCTAGACAGAACGTGGTCCTGCATTATTGATTTTGTTCCAGAGGATGTAAAACTACTGTGAGCCAAACTGGTACGCAGACCAAATGCAGCATCGTGTGATGACACATGAGGACTGGGTAAATCACTATCTCTGTGGCTATGCAGAGTCATAGCCTTATTCTTTATTTGCTTTGCTAGCAACTGTATCTTCAGGGTTGTAAGATAAGATTTAATCTCCCAGCTGAGGTGCTTCTGAAAAGCAAATTCTACCTATTTAGGATTTCTTTTCATTATAGAAGAGAAACCTCTTCCTGTGTTTACTAAAATCTTGAAATTATTTGTTTTCACCAGAACTGATGGAGTTTTCACTGTGCAGGGACAGAAATTAGACCCTGATGAGAATGAGACTTATCCCAATATCCTCTCCCATGAGGTTATTTTGTCATCTTATCATCTGCACAAAGATCTAGTTATTTATGTTACATGAGTGCAAGAAAATCTCCAGCTATTGGAAACTGTATCCGAAATATCCATTGTAAGTGAATTGTAACAAACCACAGAAAACAAGTCTTTGATTGGAGGATTATGCTCTTGACTCTGGTGAATTCGTTCTCTACTCTGCTCCATTTGTCTCTAATTTAGTGTATTATTTTAATTTCTAAGATTTTTACCATTGTCTCTGGCTTTGTAATACATTTGTAAAACATTAAACATATACTATTAAATAAATATTAATAGATTTCTGTTGCCTTGAGCTAGAAGCTGACAGATGAGATCAAAATCTGAATCTCTCTGTATTTTCTCCTCAAGCAAATATTTTCTTGCAAAGCTTTTTATTTGCCCCATAAGAAAATAAAGGCAGTCTTGTTGATACAGGATTTGACAGCATCCTTTCTGAGCAGCTCCTTACTTTATCTGGGATTGTGAAAGTTTCATTTACTGAGCCCCAGAATCATGTTCTTAAATTCACATTAGGGTGAGTAACGCTTTGTTTTAATTTATGAGTAATCATTCCCAATTGTGTGGACTTCAGTGTGCTTTTAAGGGACCAGATTGCACTTGGACAAACTAGAATCACATTGATTATCTAAGAGACAAAATGATAAGTGTGTTGGTAACTGCCTTATAGTGGAAACAAAAAGTGAGTGTAAGGCTGGGATTTCTCACTGTGAGATCATACTCAAAGAGTAGTGGTCAGTGGCTCAAAGTCCAGATGGAGATCCATGACAACTGGTGTCCCTCAGGGGTCCGTACTGAGACTGGTGCTGTTTAATATCTTCATCAATGATATTGACAGGGAGATTGAGTGCGCCCTCAGCAAGTTTGCAGGTGACACCAAGCTGAGTAGTGTAGTTGCCACACCAGAAGGACAGGATGTCATCCAGAGGCTGGAGAAGTGGGCCTGTGAGAACCTCTTGAGGTTCAACAGGGCCAAGTGCAAGGTCCTACACCTGGGTCACGGCAATCCCTGATTTCACTACACGATGGGGGATGACATGATTGAAAGAGAAGGACTCGGGGGATGCTGGTCAATGAGAAGCTCAACATGAGCTGTTAATGTGTGTTTGCAGCCCAGAAGGTCACCCATATCCTGGGCTGCACCAAAAGAAGTGTGGCCAGCAGATCAAGGGAAGTGATTCTGCCCTCTATTCCTCTCTTGTGAGACCCCATCTCGAGTACTGTGTCCAGTTCTGGAATCCTCAGCATAAGAAGGATAAGGAACTGTTGGAATGGGTCCAGAGGAGGGTGACAAAGATGATCAGACATCTGGAGCACCTTGCCTATGAGGACTGGCTGAGAGAGTTGGGGTTGTTCAGCCTGTAGAAGAGAAGGCACAGAGGAGATCTTATAGTGACCTAGTACCTGAAAGGGGCCTACAGGAACACTGGAGGGTGACTGTTCATAAAGGTTTGTTACACTAGACATTAGGAAGAATTTCTTCACCATGAGAGTGGTGAGACACTGGAACAGGTTGCCAAGGGAAGTTGTGGCTGCCCCAACCATGGAGGTGTTTGAGGCCAGGTTGGATGGGGCCTTGGGCAGCCTAATCTAGTGGGATGTCCGTGCCCATGACAGAGGGGCTGGAACTAGATGATCTTTAAGGTCCCTTCCAACCCTGACTATTCTATGATTCTATGATTTGGACTGTGCCCAAATACCCTCAGAAGGGTTTGGCTTGCACAGACAGTACTTGTACTTAAAGAAGCCCCTACAAATCTGTTGCAGTCACTTGGGTGCAGTCAATTAGATCATGTGTTAGATGATTCTAGCCTTGTTTTCAGTAGACTTCTTAAAGGCCTATTCCAATTCCTCCTTAAGTCAGCAGAAGATTTTCTGTCAAAAACAAGCCTATAGCAATCATTTTGTCTTTTAAAGAAGCCCATGTGTTTGATAAGGCTTCCAAATATCTGTTACAATAAAGTTGTTTGTACCATATCTAGAGATGCCTGAACAAATATTTAGTGATTTGCCTCAGGTTACAGACTAAGTCATCATCAGAGTCAATGGAATGAAAGCCCAGGCTTTGACTTAGAGTAATTATGTACGTCACGAAGACTTTGTGCTTGCAGATGAATTAATGTTCACAGGGATATAATGGCCCTGTGAAATGGGTAAAAGAAAATTTTGTTAGAAGGTAATAGCTCTTTAAGGAAAAAGGAATGGTTGTTGCTCCCACTAAAAAGATATATAAAGACTTTACTTCAGTTGACTCAGGAGAAATGTTGTATTTATAGTTTAGACTGAGTATGGCACACTGCTTTTATACAGTATATTGCCATAGTGAAATTAGTTGTATTTGCAATAAAATAGCATTATAATAAATGTAACTGGTTCATTTCTTGTTAGGCTGGTGGTTTGTTTATAGAACTTATATAAAACTGGTGCTTTTCATCTTGCCAGCAAACTAGAGGAATGCAGTTTACAAACAAAGATGCAGAAATGAGTTGTTTGACCCGAAAATAGCCCCAGTGTTCTTTGGAGTATTGTCCATACGATAGGGTCTCTCTGTTGCTGAGCAAGCAGATGTGAAGTCTGTCATGCTTCTCCCCAGTCTATTTTTCCTCAAATTTCAGACGTGCTTTCCATTTTTTTGATTGTTTTGGTGTGGGTATTTTTGATGAGTTGGGTTGTTTTTGAAGGTGCTTTTGGCTTTAGCTATCTTTTTTTTTTTTTTTCTTTTTCTATTTGAACCTCTACACAACCTACCTTCTGGAATCATGATTCTTTATATCTGACTAGGTAACCCAGTCTCTCTTGCATGATGCATTGAATCCTGGTGCTGGCTAACATGTCCAGTCCTTTCCAATTCAAAGTATTTGTGTATCCAATTGTTTCTGTCCTGAGATCTCCTTCTTGTAAATGCCATTACAAAAGTATTCTTTTTGATATTCACAAGAATGTGTGAAGTATTTATATTTGCACCCAAATCTCCATATTTGATGTAAGTAGGTGTCTGTTTTTATTAAGGAAAATCTTTGCACAGTGTACAAGCTAGAGTTTAGTTTCAGACATATAAATAGCTACGCTGGTATATGTTTTCTCCTCCTTCTCCTTTCCATTTTCTTGTTGTTCTTCTTGCTGCACAGCAGTGCTTTGACTCTGCCACTGTAGTTGTCTGAATGGCTGCTCCATACTCAGTGTCTCCAAACGTCTCCAGTTCAGAAGTGAACTTCTGCATTGTAACTTTTTTAAAAACTGCAGGGTTTGTTTTAATTTTAATCAGTTTGTGATTTACCACGCTGCCTCACAAACTGTTGTATTAGGAAAATTAGGCTGGTGTGCCAAGGACTAGAAATGATGAGTGGAACAAAGAAATAGGGGATTTTTCACCGAAGTGCTCTATTGTAGAACTGTTTGCATGGAGGGTGAGCTGTGGGATGTGTCATGTGTGCATAGTGTCGCTTTTTGTCCTTGCTGCTGGGTCCCCTTTCATGGCACTCCACTGAGCAATGTAGATCTTCCCTAAATTCCCTTCAGAAAACTATTTCTGCCTCCCTCATTCTTGCACTTTTAGCTATCATCGCTTGCTGTGGCCTAAAAGCCGTGCTTGTAACTCGATTTTAATAAGTAGGCCATAGCCCTTCCCACTAGGGACTGATCTGCTCTACAGAAAATATATGATCAGAGGTGCTGTTCAATGGCATTAGGTTGATAATGTGCTGAGGGGAAGGGCTGAGAAATATACAAATAAGAAAATTCTTACTTACTTCTTCTAGATGACATTTAAATACTGGTTTTTAAGATAGTGATTTCTCTTTAACTTTACATTAAAGCTTTAAATAGAGGTGTCTCTTTTATCTTTATCCATTTTGTGAATTAAGATGATGTCATTTCTAGACAGTTCTGCAAGAAAAGTTTGTGAAGAATGACCAAATTACTTCTTACAAGAAGGATCCAATCTTTTTCATAACCTGTGCTTTCACCAAGATAAAAATAATTGCTTGGCAGTACTTGCCTGGCACCCTCTGTAACCAGTAGCAGTTTCTCAGTGTGGCCAGAATTATTGATAAGGTTAATTTTGTTTTGAAAACTGCCTCACTGTGTTAACAACTTGAATCCCAAGATGATGAGACTAAAATTCTCTATTCTCTATTCCTCTTGTAATTTTAACAGAAAAAAACCCAACAAACAAAAAACCACCAAATCCCAGCCTCTCTTGAGGATAAAGTAAGTAATTGTCATGTCTCATAACAAGCGTCAGTTGTGACATCAACAGAAGCTGCCTTTCTGCAGCTTGTTTTGGTTTTGTGTCAAACCCACGGTGGAATAATTGGTTATTTTTCCTCTGCTTTGCTCATGAATGCCTCAGCAGGTAACTTGCAGCTACAGCATGTGTAATTATACATACAGATAGCATTACCAGTGAATCATTTTTGTGTTTCTACTCTTTCTTGAAAGAGAACGTTTTATTAGCTGCTCCCCCAGGAAAGCAAATGATTGATAAAGCATCAGCTAACACGAGGCATCACTATACCCTACAAGGAAGGAGAAAGAAGCACTTGAAGATTTCTCACAGGTGTTTTTTAAACAGCTATACCTGTGTGGTTGCACCATTACCAACTAGGCAGTAATATAGACTTCTTGATGTTTTATGAGAGGAGATTGTTGTTTATAATGGTATGGAAGGAAATAAAACAGTTTAAGTCAATACAGACTTGCAAATAAGTGGACTCAGATAAGAAGCAAATTAATTAGTGCATTATTATAAGATAGCTTTATGTTTAATATCTTTCTTCACTTTAAATCATTGCATGGTGGTAATGCCTTTGTAGCTTCTTTGTGGCCTAATCTGTGCAGTTTCCATACTCTTATTTGGTTTGTTTTGATACTGAGGGGAGGTCTCTCTAGAATTTAATTGCATGGACAGTTTTTAGTGCTGCAAGACTTATTTAGTAATCTAACAAAGATACCTTGTGTCACGGCACCTTATAAAGGGATGTGGAAAAAGTGGAGGTATTAAGTGTTATTTTTGCCTCAGTATTTAGTAATAGTGACATACCTTGGGCTATCTGGTCCCCTGAATCAGAGGACCACAAGTGTGGGAACATTGACTTTCCATTTGTAGACACTGAAATTGTAAAGCACCAGCTGGATCAAATGAATGTTCACAAGTCCATGGGCCCTGATGGATTCATCCCGGAGTACTGAAGGAGCTGGTGGGTGTTATGGCAGGAACCCTTTTGGTCATCTACCACAGGTCTTGTGAGTGTGGGAAGGTCCTTACTGACTGGAAGCTGGCCAACATTATTTCAGGAATTGTTGTGAGGAACAGTGTGAGGATAGACTGAGGGAACTACAGACCTGTTAGTCTAATGTCGCTTTGTGGGAAAAATATGGATGAGATTATACTCCACGCTATTGAAAGGCATTTAAAGAACAGTTGAATCATCAGACATAGTCAATGTGGGTTCATAAAGGGAAAGTCCTATTTGATTAATTTGATATCTTTCTATGATAAGGTCATCCATCTAGTGGGTGAAGGGAATGTGGTGTATGTAGTTTTTCTGGATTTTAGTAAGGCTTTTGATACTGTCCCTCACAGACTTCTGGACAAGTTGTCCAACTCTAGGGTGAGCAGGTTAATAGTGTGGTGGGTGAATAATGGACTGAAGGGCAAAGCTCAAAGGATAGTAGTGAATGGATCTACATCTGGCTGGCAGCTGGTCACCACTGTGCTTCAGGGTTCAGTTCTAGGGCCAGTTCTATTCAATGTATTTATTAATGATCTGGATGCAGGAATTGACCATTAGCAAGTTTGTTGATGATACCAAACTAAGAGGTGCAGTTAACTCTTTTGAGGGACAAGAGGCCTTGCAGAGGGATCTAGAGAGATTGGAGCACTGGGCAACGATTAATGTGATGAAATTTAAAAAGTCAAAATGCTGAATTCTGCACCTAGGATGGAGTAACAACAAACACAAATATAAAATGGGAAAGAAATGGCTGGAGAGCAGCCCTGCAGAAAGGGGTCTTGGGGTGCTGGTAGACAGCAGGCTCAGTATGAGTCAGCAGTGTGCCCTGGCAGCCAAGAGAGAAATCCACAGCCTGGGAGGAATCAAACACAGCATAACCAGCCCCTACATTTAGCATTGGTGGAGCCACCTATGATGAGCAACTAAGGGCTTTGGGTTTGTCTAGTTTGGAGAAAAGGAGGCTGAAGAGTAACCTCATGGCTCTCTGCAGCTTCCTGAAGAGGGGAAGTGGAGAGGTAGGTGCTGAGGTCTTCTCCCTGGTATCCGGTGACAGGACATGTGGCGATGGTTCAGAGACACATCGTGGGAGGTTTAGACTGGATATTAGGAAGCATTTCTTTACTGAGGGGGTGGTCAAACATTGGAACAAGCTTCTTAGAGAGGAGGTCGATGCCCCAAACTTGTCCATGTTTAAGAGGTATTTGGATAATTCCCTTAGCAAAATGCAGTAACTTCTGGCCAGCCCTGAAGTGGTCAGGCAGTTGGACTACACTATCATTGCAAGTCCCTTCTAACTGAAAATATTCTGTTCTATTCTTGCCTTGGTATTCTGGTACTGATCAAGTCTTTAGGATTAGTGCAAAATTAACAAGAGTGATCAAGTTAAGCACGGCTGTGGTAAGGGAGAGAAAGGTAAAAACGTAGAAGATGGGCAGTGTAGTAAGTTGCTCCATGAATATTAAACCAGGTGCTAAACTGGTTATTCAGTCTGTTGCTTTTTAGCCTTTTAAGGTGAAAAGTGATTTCTTCTACTGCCTATTCATGACTTAAACTTGGAAATGTAGTGATTTAAGTGTCGGATATTTGCTGTGACTAGCGGTGAGATAGACACATTTGAAAAAGAACTGAATGAAGCTGTATGCCTTCAGTGACCCTTGAAGCATGTTATCTCCAAGTAACACAAGGCATAGAGTAGTTCCTGCAATTGTAAACCAGCAGCACAACATATGTAGTTTAACAATACATTGTAAAAGTTTCACAGCTTATGAAGATACGTGCAAAATTAATCCCTGCAGAACAAAACAATTTAAAAAGTACATAATGAGGCAATTAGCTAAAAGAGGGAGGAAACTACTCACAAATTAATACTGGAAAAATCCACATGTATTACTTTTTCAATGAGAGTGTTTTATAAAGGCACAATTAATGTAAAATGAGGCCTATAAGGCAATTAATGATGACTTTAAAAGTAAGATTTTAAGGAATAATTTACATTTTAAAAATTGAGAGCAGCTCTAGTTATGTTAAAGCCTTTTTTTTCCTTTTAAAAAGCTTTTTAGATTAGGACAGGGATATTTTGTAGGTTGCTTACAGTTTCATGTTAAGATGATCAACTTGGTTATGGGAAAAAGCTATTCTTACACACGAAGTTTACCGGAAAGAATGAAAGACTTGTATGATGATAAGTAGAATAATCCTCAAAAACCCATAGGGCTTCAGTAAAAAAGATGAAGTCATTCTAAAAATCTCATCCTTCAGTGCCTGATTTTTCTATACATACTGTTCCAAGCTGTGACTGTAGGCAGTCACCTCTTCAAATTAAGTTACAACCTGATTTCTCACTCTGCAGGGGCATATTCCAATGACATGATTCTCTTTTCCAACCCATTCAGCACCTAGAAGCAGGCAGTTTATTTTCTTCCTCTTCCTGTCCACCTGTATTCTGATTTTTCTAATCCCAGGTTTATGTATTTCAGGTCTCTGTGATTAATAGTACTGTTTGGGCAGGCTACATTCGATGAGAGGAAGCCTTTTGAGACCAATGGAATAAGCAAAGCTGTGCATGCTTTCTTGATGAATCTGGGGAAAGTTAACCAAATCTATCAGTACTTACTGTCACTCCTGCAATTATTTAGTGAGGATTGTCTGACTTTAGTGGAGATATGACCTAAACAGACTTATTTAATCCAGCGAGTACGTTTTCTAGGTTTGTAGAGACAGATTCCCAAAAGTACATGACAATCCAAAAAAATTTCAGGGTGAGATCCCAAAACTCAGTGATTGCTACTGGAAACATGAACATTGATTTTACTGATCTTTGTATCTGACCATTCTCCCTGTCCTTTCTGCAGTCACTTCTCAAGATACCAAAATAAAAAGGTAGACCCAAAATGATCACAATTTGAGCTTATGGTATTGAATAGAAATAGTCTCTTCATACTTGCATGTAAAACATCAAGCTCATTATTGGTTACCAGCAAACAGTTAATGGTAATTACTAAGATTAACAAGATTCATAAATATTTTTTGCATTAGATTGTTCCCCAAAATATATTTTAAATATATTGGTGACTGTTTGTATCCACAGTTGTAATTAATTTACACTGACTGCTTTTATCTTCAGGGCATCTTTAATGAGTTCTTCTAATTTTGTGAGTTGCAGACTTCACAGAAACAAAGAATTACTTCAGCTTTTTGCAAAATCACTTAATTATTAAAAAGGTTTTTTTGCAGTCCAAATGAAATGATGGTTTCAAACAAGGTCACATCAGTTCTTGAAGAAACTGCATGATCTGTGTAAATTTAATGAATGCATTACATGCTAATAAACTGCTCAGCATCATGTAGGGTTTAGTTTTTTATTAGATTAAGCTTCCACAACATGAAAAGAACACTCAGTGTTTAAAGAGATAAAAGGAAACACTTTTAATGAAGATGTGTTATATCATTTTATAATGAAGAATAAATTTGAGGGAGGGATCAGCTTCAGAGTTGTAATAGTTTTGATTAAATATGCAAATTCAAATACATTTAAATGAAGTTGAAAAGGATTTCCCAAAGGGTGTGGATTTAAAAATAAAACTGAATAGAAATGAAGACCCTTTATCTAGTGAAACAGATTTTCCAGATGTGAGTGGAATGTGGTCTAAAAAAACTTATGACCAGATTTATTTAGACCTCTCTAAGGATGCATGAGTCACCTGCCTCTGCTGCATGCTGAAGGCTGTGCAAATGCTGTCACTACTGGCTTCATTTTAGTGGGAATAAGTGAGGAATGATAACGTATCAGTATTAGGGATTATTTTCTGTTTACTCTAAGGGGCTACTTTAACCTTGGTAAACATAAATTCACACAGATATAATGTCACAATTACAGCTTATGTGTAAATGTTCCTTCAGTGAATTAACTGCAAGAAGAGCTTTGAGCTTGGACAAATTCTCCATGTGTCATAACAATTAAAGATCGAAAAGGGAGAGAGATTTTCCACCTCCTTCCCTGCTCCCTTCTCCCCCCAAAAGATTTCTTTATATTCATTTAATAATTTACTTTGCTTAGTTTAGGTCATTGGCTTTGGCGATTTTAGGCTTTCGGTTTTGCAAGTGTTAGAAGTCACATTGGCACTACTGCTGTTCCTTTACACTCTGAATTTTCTAATGGAATTTTACTACCTTTTGCTAGTGATGAAGGAACCCTTTCAAGAACAGGAAGCCCTCTAGGTCCTTCTTGGGGCTATACCAAATATATACCTCCTCAGGAAATTCAAGAATAAAGAGCCCTTTCTAAGGTCCTTTTGGAAGGAAGCATTGAAAATCCACTGAAATGGATTCTGAGAGCTCTTTGGGAGGAGAACTCTAGTTGGTGTGTACTTTTTCTATAAGGCTGTTTATTGCAAAGTGAACCAGCAGGACCAGAACCTCAAGAAATTCCTCCAAAGGAAAGCAAACTTTCTACATTTCTGGGGCTCCAGTGATTGTGCTAAGGACTCCCAAAGATGCAATCCCTCACACTTGGAAACTTTCTAAGGTCTTTGCCTTAAGGCAAAGCCTGAGTGCTGTTGGTACAGTTTTGCAATTCATGCTTTTACAGAATGGAATGTGAATTGGTATTTATCATATCCTGATGATGGAAGCATATGTTATTTTTGAAAAGTGTATCTATTTGTTAAGGGATTTGGCAGGAAATTGAGACTATTGCTGGCAATTTCCACCTCTGGCTACCATCGGTAAAACATCTGCACAGGCAACAGGAAAAGTACTGTTTCCTTTTAACCATAGTTTAGCAAATTCATCAAGTTTCTTCCTTGCAATTTGTATGAGTGAGTTTGTCATTATATTACTGATTGCAGCTACAGTATGCTCAGCGATATGACATTTTACTTCAAACCATTCCATGTGATTAAAAAAAAGCCTTTGAAGCTCTTTTATCTTTAGACTTCCTACAAAAGTAATGGGTGATAATTTGGAAGTTTCGCTGATTTTAAACCTTTGTGTTTATTTATAGCCATCACATATAATAACAGTACTGGAGAATTAGAAAGATGCTATTCAGTATAGACAAAGTCTGAGAAAGGTTACTAAGGAGAGCAAAAAAACAGCTGTGAAATTCACAGAGGAACCACATGAAGGTGTGAGGAACTGACCCCTTCTTTCCAGTTCTTGTTTCTCAACTATAGACAATCTCGTATCTACAGGAGTTCTGTTAGATGAAGAAAAGACCACTCGAAAAAGCTTTGCAGCTTCCCTCTGAGTTGAGTCAGAAAATGTATTTAGTACTAAATTATTAATTAAAAATCCCTAAATAATAATTTGTCTTATTGGTTCAGAGTAATTAATGAGTCTTTCCTATGCACTTCTGATGTGAGATTTATGCTGTTTCAAGATGTCCTGAAAAACTGTCCAGCCATTCACAATTATTCCAACACAATGGCTAGAGTAGTGTAGATTTGTTCACGCGAGTAAAGGAGATGTGGGGAGCTGGAAGTGGTCAGGTTGAAGGGGACAGTTGGTCTAAAGAAAGAAAAAAAGAGTGTTCTTGACCTAGTTGCAAGAAATCCCATTATTTCATATATAATCAGGGAAGAATAAAAAAAACCCAAACCCTAACACTTTCCATAGCAGTCAGTTAATCGTGTTATATTGTTTAGTATTCATAAATTCTGTTCTGTATAGTGATTATTATTTAGTGTATGACTGGCAACGCCCTTCATTCTTTGGCTGGATGTTTTGCACATGTTTTGGGGAGTTTGGAATCCAGAATCCCTTAATATTCCAGGAGAGTTCCATGCAATTTAAAAACCCCTCTTTGACGCCTCCCTACATTTTCTTTGCATCTGGCCTCTCCCTAAGTGCAATGAAATGAGTGGAAGAAAAGAAGTTTCTCACAGCGCTTGAATTCCATGGGCAGAGATGCTTGTGGGAGAGAAAGGCAGTGAGGCTTGTCCTAGATGTGACCATCTAAGTAACTTTCATTGTGCTTTCTGCCCTTATAAAATATTGTATCTGCTTTCAATCTGCTTCGCAACCTACATCTAGGATGGTGCTATTTGTTCAGTGCTGTAACTGCAAGCTCTGCACACACTGTTACGTTTGATTCCTGTATCTTCAGATTATGTATTTCTCATGTCTTCCTCTTCAAAAAGTCATTACTTAAAGGACTTCTATTCGTCTTGATATATTTAAACTGTTAGCATATATCTCTAGTCCAGGTTTGGTGTGTGCTAATCACATTTTCATGGATGGCAGGAAAATTTTGCTTAAAAAGAATAGAATTTGGTTTTGAAGCTGTTTAATACAACCCGGCTGTTCTGGCAGCATCTGTATTGACATCTCCCTTTTTGCATTAAGTTTTTAAGTGAATCCATGGCTCTTGCAGAGTAATTAATTAGGCTTTGGAAATAGAATGAAGGCTGACAGTGTCTTGAGAGAAAGGAGCGGCCACCAGATTTGATTAATTGGTGTTTATTCAGGTAGTGGGTAATTGTTATTTACAAACTATATAAAAGACTTTGTCATCTCAGGATGTTTTTTGAAAACACATACAACTTCATTATAAAGTCAAATCAGATTTTGCTGATTACTGAATCAGTACTAAAATTATAGATGAGTCCGCTCTTCAAATTTTCAGATCCTTGAAATTTACTTGGAAATTCAGCTACTATAGATGGTGATTTTTTTAGCTCAGTGTGTTGTGGAGATGGCACTCAGACCTAACTCTGCAAATCCCACAAAAGATTTGGTGTTCTTGTGTTGGACTTGGATCAAGGCCATTCCTACTTACAATAAGCAAAGGCCAGGCAGATGAGGCAGCGCGTGCAGTATGTGAATTGTCTTGTCCCAGGCTAAGTTATGACCATCTCTACATCTTTCTTGTCTTTCAAGATACTGTTTAAACAGTGTACAGTGAGTAACTCTGAGACAATTTATAGCTGGGTGTCAATGCCGTATTGAGAAATGGCTTGGATTGCAAGCAGGCATCGTATGAGTGAAGCTTCATGGTACTTCACATTTAATCTTTATTAGGAAATGTAGCTGAGCCATTTAAATTAAATGTTTGTTAAAGTAGTATTTTGTTAGATCTTTAAACTGAATTGCCCAATTTACATGATGTTTAGAAAGACAGGACACAAATGCTGTTTCCAGATTATTTATTCTTGTGGCAGATCAATTGCCCATTTATTTCTAAATTCATGATCTTCTCAGTTTTGCCCTTATGTTGGTATTGGTGAGTTTATTTACTCTTACAGTTTTGCAAGTTTTCTGGACACAGAGAGATACTGAAGTCTTTTCAGCACCCTTCTTGGCTCTCCAGTAGGTTCATGGGTTAGCTCATCTTCCAGACAGTTCTAAAACACCAAGGCTCTGTCTCTTCTCCCAGCATATGTTGAATGCAATTAGGCACCAGTTCAGAAAAGGCTTTGTAAACATTCTGAATCCATGCCACGTTTTCTGGTCTCTGGAGCTGCCAAATGCCTAAATGCTGTATTCAAGCCAGATGTCTAAATATATAAAATGAATGACTGAACAAAGTGCACCCTTAGTAGAGCATATGCCTATAGGATGGACAGACCTGAAGGGTCCAAGATCAGCTCCAGAACACGATGTTCTGCCAACCTACATCCCTAGCCACTAGGAGTGAGACCAGACTGTATTCCCTCCTGGATGAGCTGTACAAGGAAGGAACACCTTCACTTTCATTTTTTACTCTCTCAGTATGACATACCAAGCCTCAGAAATCTCTGCTAGCAGTATCGCTGGGCAAATTCTGTCACTTCTCAGTGAGTACACCTGCCTCTGGGACACTGAGGTACTTGTTCAGCAGGATCAAACACTTGGAGTACATCTGGGTTTTCACCTGAGCAGCATCCACTCAACCTTTATGACTGGGCTGCCTTGATCTTGTTAGGAAGTTTACATTATACAAGATGCATAGAAAAAGCTTCTACATAAAATAATTCAAATACCTCACTAACTGTTAATGCAGCCGAAGTGGTTTTTCTCTTTTGTTGAAAGCAGAAAGAGAGAAAATTAGAAATTAATGCAATACTCATGATTAACATTATGGACTTTAGCTCAGCTGCAGTAGTGGGCAAAAGTGAAACACACTTGAGCAGGTACAGTACATTATAAATGCATTACAAAATACAAGAGTAGCATGTGCTAAAATTGGTCATAGAACGTTTTCACTAGGTAATCTTAGTCTTTGTCACTCATTCGCAAAATAAACCCTACCCTTTCTGAGCTATGTTTAAAGCAAAGCATAAGATGCATTTATATTTTCAGTCTTCCTAGAACTTGAAACTTTCGTGATCTTAAAAAGTTGATTGGCTTGTTTTCCCTTTTACATAAGGCTACCTAGTTCCAGATTCTGATAATGCGTGTATGCAGTAAAAAGACTGTGCACAGTCTTAGAGAAATGCCTGCAAGGCATTGAAACTTGAACACAAATGCTGTTGGGTTTTGATGCCCTATAAATGATTTTATTAATAATGATGAATTGCTAAATGGTCCAGAAAGGCTGTGATGAGAGGCTACTGGTAATGTAATAATTCTGTAGTAAGGTTAAGTAGCAGTAACGATTCATGGTAAGGCAAGGTAATAACTCTCTCACAACTGTCCAGAAGAATCTCTATAGTCCAGTAAGTCTTGAATAATTATTCTACTTTGTAACAATGACAAGCATAGAAATAAAATAATTTCAGTGTATTCACTAAAAGACAGCAGTGGTTTACGGAGCTCTCACTAGCAGGATGTCTTTTTTCCTCCTAGGTTTGGCAGTGTGGAGGAAGTGTTGAGGTTCTACCTTGCTCCAGGATTGCTCACATTGAAAGAGCACACAAACCATATACAGAAGATCTAACTGCTCATGTCCGGAGAAATGCACTAAGAGTGGCTGAAGTCTGGATGGATGAATTTAAGAGTCACGTCTATATGGCATGGAACATACCCCAGGAGGTGAGTAACGAAGTCCAGTGTTTGCAAGTTTTGGCTTTAGGTCCTTTGGGGTTTGGTTCTATTCTGAGTTTTGATTTTTCTGCGAATTTCTTATTATTTGTAGACACACATGTATTTGTCTTACGTGTAGGCATAAGATGTGCCTCTTCATACACACTTATATATAAAAGTATATGTAGTGTTTTGTCTTATTCTAAAATACTTCCATTGTCTTCAGGTTCCTTAAAAATTCATTTCTTGTCAAGTTTGTCATCTTCACTGATGACTCTGCATGGATATTTTAATCTAGTAGTTGCAGAAATGTGGAAAAAGGAAACATCAAGTCTATATTAGTCCAGATTTCTTTTTCATTGGTGACCAATGGTTGTTCTATTGTGTTTAAAAGATAATGTTGGATGGCTAACCTGACTGTTCCATTTGACATCTGATTTTAGGTGTACCTCATTGCTGTAGTTGATGCTATTTAAACTATGAACTGTTAAGAGCTATAGGATTCTGAGAAAGGTGACTGTTGTCTTGTACCTAATATGGAAAATATTCAGGATCTATGTAGAGAAGTTTGTTTCCACCTAGAGGTTGGAACCATGACTTCGAGGTTTACAACTTAAGAGTGTGCAGTTCTCATCATTACAGCAAAAGCGCATATTCTAGACTTAATAAATGAACCTGGTCAGTTTCTTTAATAAAATATATGTAAAATTCTCTGAGTGGTTTTGCAGCTGTTCAGAGAAACTCATTTTGCTGCAATTTTTTGGTTGAGAAATAAAATGTCGTGCTTCTCCTCCTTTAGTTTAATAAAAAAAAAAAGATTAGAAACCCAAAACCATCTAGATATATGAATGTTGATGTTAATTCAGCTGCTTTCAATAATTTCCTTCATCTCTTCTGTTTAAAATTAGATCATTTTAGCAAAGTGGGGAATTAATTGTCCTATTTTCAGGTTGCAGAATTAGCCATATAACACACCATGAAAGTACTGGGAAAAAAATCCCCTATGATCTGGTACAGGGAAGGGATCTTTAGTTTTCACAGAATCCAAACTATCATTTAAGTGTCCCTGTTTTGAGTAGTTGCACAGCAGTGCATACAAGACTAATGACATTTCTGGAAGATAGTGTTACTTATTTTAAATCAAAACAATTTCAAATGAATTTTGTTTGTGACTAAACTGATGGATTTGAATTTCAGTTTCTATTTTTCTGTTGTTGGTCATTTTCCTGAAGATTGGTCGATCTTCATTGATTAATCAAGTTTCAGTTTTTTGACTTGCAGATTTAGTATTAACACAAAACTTAGAAATGTGTTTTGCTAATTAAGGTAATTGGTATACACATATTTCCATAATATTCATCAAAATATGCTGGTGATTGTGCTTAATCTTGTGCAAAGTTGAGATCTGAATACAACTTGGCAATCAAATTTGTAAAGAACACAAAGTTAAGTTGTTATTATTATTATGTGTTAAATTTCCATTTAACAAGTAGATAATAACACAGTCTCAACTATACTGATGGATCAGAAAAAATAAGGCTGTTACAATAAATTTTAAAACTCATTCATCAAACAAAGGAAAAACAACTGCAGTATGTGGATCAAACTGTTTTCTTCATGTCACAAAATACATCATGATGTTTGCACAGTAAATATGGTACTGCCAAAACAGATTTGGTTCGTACTTTTCAGAGGAATAACATAATTTTTTTTACTACTTCAGTCTCCAGTCATTTCCCCATCACAAATGCACTAATCATTGCACTGAACTGCTTGAATAAATTACAATGCAGATTATATTTTCTCTTCATCTTCGCAAAGGCTACTGCTGCCAAGTCATAGTGCAGACTTAAAAGCTGGAAATGGCAAGTGCTAAATCAACTTTTAACAGTGGTAGCTTCTTCTGCAATGTAATCAGATGCCTCTATTGTAGGGAGAAATCTATTACTATGAGTATGTATGGAACATAGCAAAAAGAACTTCCCTTCATTTATATTTCTTGTTGGAAAACAAACCAATTAACACGCGTATGCCCACATATTTAAAATATACTGGGAAACAGCTTACTTTTCATGGCAGTAACAGGCTTACAAAGCCTGTGTCTTCTCATTACCCAATTCCTACAGGATATTCATAGACAGTATGGCACCTCTGTGACCATCAGAATATTTCTTGTCAGATGGGGTCTGTGACATACAGCTGGGCACATTTGAGTGTTGTTCACCCAACTTCCATCTTTTGCCGTATGGAAAATAGGTAAGAAGTAAGAAGAGTGTTGGGAGTCTGTTTTGTTCTGACAGGTGCTCAAGTATCCCAAATCAGTTGTGTAATTTGAAGCTGTTCTGAGCGTTTTTGTTTTCATTATGCATGGCTGGGTGTCAAGGATCAGGGGAAGAGCTCCAGAGAACCGGGGCTTCCTTTTCCTTTCCCATGCTAAACTCACAAGCACTCTCATTGAATCAGTCAGTATAGAGAAAACCTACATCGTTAGCAGGAATCCTTTTTTATACCTCAGAAGGTTAGGAGCGATGCAGTTTCTGGTTGGTACAGAAACATCTGTAGAAAGAGGGAGTATTCAGTGTAAAGAAGCAACCTAAAAAGTACCTTAAATCTTGTGGGACACTTGCAATACAGACATCCAGTAGGCAGAGAGCAAAGAGATGGTTGATGAAAAAGGATGGGGATGAATTAGGTCAGATTTAGATATCAGACTGGATAGCAATATTTCTCTTTCATCTTTGCTTACCTCAAAATGAAATTAGAGGTGAAATACCAAAGAGGGACAATTTTCAAATCAAACCTACCTTCAACTTAGTGAAAAAGATGTTGAGACATCATTGTGAGAGACATGCAGATAGGACAGACCTATACATGGCTGGATACCTTTACACCAGTGAATAAGAACAGGAGTCTGGAAGCTGATGAAATAGTGCATTGATAATGGACTGTGTAGGTAATAGAAATGTATTCAGTTGTAAGAGTTGGGGCTTTCCGTAAAATATGTTATTCCAGAATGTTAATCACAGAACCTGTTTTATTCTGGGAGATTTCCCAGTTTTGTGAGAAGCCCCATAGTCAAACGTTTCCAAAGGCTTTAGTCTTTGTGAGGTCATAATAATAAAAATGAGTTAGGCTCATTTAGGAGTGTGCTCTGACTGCCCTTTTGGAATCTCTGTGGGTGGCTCTGAAGTAGTTAGTGCTTCAAGTAGGGATCTCGGATACCATGGTGGTCTCTGCTTCATAACTGCTTAGATAAATACATTCAGAAAAGCACTTAAAAACCAAATGAAAAAATTTTCAAGTCCCAGAAGCAAGAGCTGTGCTTTCCATGTGTCCTCGCCTATGTTTTTTGTTTTGTTTTCTTTGCTTCATTCCATCATATTCCTAGCTTTGGGGAACACACTGAGTTGTTGCTGGTGGAAAAACCAGTCAGTTATGTGTGAGCTATTTTCTTTCTCCAGTTGCATGGAAGGATGTGAGTGCCATGGCCCCAGATGCTTTTTCTTACCTTATACAATAAACTGTGAGGAAACAAGTATTAGTGCCTGCAGGGTTGCATAGAAAGGAGTCAGGATGCGCTGGACCAATTTAGTACCTGATCCTAGGAAGCCTTGTTAATGCTGGAAGTTACATGTCTGTTTGTTGACATCCTTCTTTTCCTTCACATAAGTGGCAGTGCAAGTGCAGCCAGACTGCTACATGAGCAGGATTTGGATCAGTTGCTTATCTTGCAGCAACCTACAGAATGTTCCTCTGCATAGTCACTTGCTAGAAAAGTAAGGAAAAAATGATAACTTAAGGAGTAGTTAAACATAAAGTTTTATGAATGGTGTAGGCTGAAAGGGGAGTCAATGTTTTTAATGATTAACTTGAGTTATGTTTGTTTATGCCAGACCTTAGTCTCCTACATTTTAGTAGACTTTGCTAATGTGGAAGTCAATTTTACTTTAGTTTGAAAATGCTTCCTTAATAAAAAATACTTGTTCCAGATTAACATTAATTCAGTGCATTGGGATGCAGCTCAGAAACCTAGATACTTATAAAGGTACCTTTTTGATGTGTAACTAAAAAAAATTAGTGCTTCCAATGTTATTTTTAAATCTTATCTGGTGGCTGACAAAATCTTTGAGTCATTTATGGTCTAGCCAAGGCTGTTGTTTAAGTAGATAGGTTATAGGATTTTCCTGTGAAAATTTATTTATCCTGCATTTTGTTCAGAGGCAGAAGTGGCAGAGCAGAGTGTGGAGCAAAATGTCTTACTTTACTTCCTGCCAAATAGCTGCTATGGATTTGCACTTATATCCTCTCTAAAAATTTCCGCTGTGTGATTTTAATGTGAGAAATTATTGATTTTTATACGCAGGGACTTCATGAAACTCACACTTTATGATCTGCTCTTATGATAAGTAGAAATTAGGTTAGCTAGAAATGTAAAGGAGAATAAAAATTAGGGGAGGGAATATTCTGCAATTGCTTTTAATAAAAACAGCAACTTCTCTTTTTACATTGCAATAGAAATTTAATAAATGGTAGTTCAGAAAGGTGAGCTGGGCTTTTACTTTTTGCAGTGAAGTGGTGAACCTAGACTTCAGAAATGGTCAGAAAGTACCATATACTAATGATTTGGCCACAGTAAGATGTCAGCAATAAGGTTTCTAGGGCAGCTTACTACTTCCTGCCAATTACTTCTGGAATCGGAAAGTGCCAGGAAATAAGCGAACAACAGTGATATTCATTGGAAGCTAGATCTAACACCACACACACCCCCTGAGGTTAATAGGAGTGGTTCCATTGACCAAAGCATACTTTGAAAGACGTCCCACCCTGGTGAGCTCTGTCATATTTAATTGGGGCACTTCTGGAGTGTTTATGGGTAACGGCTTCACTACACAACTGGGAGCTGATAACTGTTACAGTTCTTAATCATCTTTGCAATGAGGGGTACTCTGGATGATAACTTTACAAAGAATTGTATCACTGATGCCTTTTCTGCTTTTTGTGTCCTTTGTTCTACGTGCAGGACTCTGGAATTGACATTGGTGATATTTCTGAGAGGAAAGCCTTGAGAAAGAAGCTCCAGTGCAAGACTTTTAGGTGGTATCTTGTCAGCATATACCCAGAAATGAGAATGTACTCAGATACTGTCGCCTATGGGGTGGTAAGGATCTTGTTTACATTTCCCATTCTAAAGAGGTGGGGGAGAAAGGTGTAATAGTGGAAGTAATTCATGAAGACAATTCCTGACTCTAAGTAGAAGAAACAGATAAACTTGAAGTCACTAGTTAAATAAATTGGTAGACTGGTTAGCTGATAGAGAAAGCTGCCGTGCTGTAGTTTTTGCTGAAGTACTCTGAATGCTTTCTTCGTCCCTGATTTTTTGTTTGTTTCATGGCTTACGTTGCACTCAGTGATACACAAGGCATAATTTTTCAGAAACATTGGAACTGTTGGTTGGAAGGTTGTGGCAGCAGCTGAATTAACAAAATAAGCTTAGTATTTCAACTGCAAGCTTCTTGGGATCATCATCATCATTACTTCTGTGACAGTAGTGCTCTTGTCTATGTTGACATCACACTTGAGTTCTACTGTGCTAATTATATCAGAGACAAGTCTTGCCCCTAAAAACAGCAGTCTAAAGAGAGAGGGCAGGTGTGCATGACACCAAAGACGAGCACAGTATGTTAATATGGGACCATAACAAGCTACTAGGGCTAGGACATCCCTTTCACATTCTCTATCCGTTGTCATGTTCACAAAAATGGAATTAAATTTGCCTTTTTATGTGCAAGTCTCAGTTAGGAAATGTAACAGGTAAGAGCGGATCATATAAGTGAAAGATTTGGTTTGTGACCTTCCTCCCTAAACAGGAGTCTACCAGCATGGCTTTGAGAAGGCTCTTGTGGGTGCCATAGAGCAACTGCTGTGTTTTGGCAAATGAAGTGATTGTGTGCCCCTTTGATAATCAATTAAAATTACCATGCTGGCTTTTCATGTAGTCAAAAAAAGAGGAACAGCACTTCCAACAAAATTTTAGGTGATTGTTAAATGCATGAGGTAATGGTTACTTTCCAAAATAGTTCAGAACAATTCCAAAATCACACCCGTGTGCAAGAAGCCTCTTTCATAGGCCGTGTGGAATTGCTCTGTGATCTAAGCAGGTGCAGAGTTTCCTGAGGAGGCATAGCAGCTAGTAGGCACATGGTTCTGCTTCTAGGTACTTCTGCCTAAAAAATCATTGATTGCAGGTAGGAGTGATATTAGATAAAAAAAATGGGATAGCTAAGGTACTTGTTGCATAGACTCAAGATTAACTCCATGTTATGTAAGCCAAAATGAAAATCAGCATACAGAAATGCTGTGACTTTATATTTTGCTGAGACTTTCTCATCAGCCTTTGAAGATTCCTTGCTCATCAGCCTTCGAAGATTCCTTGCTGACCATATACAAACCAAGAAGAATCAGTAAAGTTTGTTACAGAAATACTGAACTCGCTGGTCAGCAGAACATGTGTATTTAGGTACTGATGCAGTCTTTTGTCTGCAGTGTGAGAGTAGCCTTGTCAGCTAAGGAAGATGTGAGAAATAAGCCTTGTTTCATTCTTTGCGCTATTTCAAAGGAAGTACTGGACAGTAATGGCAATGTATCTATACAGGTAGAGGGATTTTTTATGAAATACACAGCTTACTGTTTGATGAAATACCGTTGTATGAAACAAAAAGATAAAGTGTCCCACTCTTTTTAATAAAAAAATTGCTCAGATCTCTAATCTTCCTTCGTGTCTGCCTTCCTGTTCACTTACTTGTCTTCCAGTGGAGAAAGGTGTGATATTTCAAAGCAAGTCAACTGCTTGCTGATTCTCTAAGTGCTTCCATTCATCAGCTGTCCTAAGGTTTTGTAGAAAATAGAGATATCGCTACTAGAGCATTATCATTAATTTTAAAAAATAATGTTTGAGTAATTACAAAAGTTATCTGAATAGGGTGAGGGTTAGGCTGTAGGCATCCAGAGTGTCACCATCCATATTTGTTTCCTGAATTCTAAAATTTCTCCTGTTCTGTGATAGTTAGGAAAATAGTTTACGCTGTGCCATATAGCTAGGGTGGGTTAGGATTGGTGGCAGAGTTTGGGAACCTATTTCTTTCTGAATTCTGCAGTACCCTTAGAGTTTGGAAAAAGTGATGTCAGCAGGCCAAAAGCTGATGTATGTAGTGTATGAACTGGCTCCCTGATTGCAGCTTGGCATTTGAGATAACTTTGCAGATTCAGAATATGAATAGTCTAATTGATCTTTGTAGTCTGTAAGGCTCTAAGTTTGAAACTAAGGAACTGGCAGTATTGACTAATTATTTCTGGTTTTCAGAGTGGTGTTTGACAACTATGTTTTATTTTGGGTTGTAATTATGTCTTGGTACTCTAAAACTGCATTACCCAATTTAGTTACTGTTTGCCACAAAGCCACTAGATTCTGGAAGGGGATGGTTCCTAAGAGTCTGGGGCTCAGTTTTTGAAACATCATTATTAGTTAACATATCAGTGTCCCTTTTGTTTTTCTGTCTTCTGTGGTGATCATTTGTCTTCAGATATTCTAAAGCAATTGTAGAGTTTTGGTTGGCATAAGAGTTTGAGAAATTAAATCTGAAGACCTCTTCTTTTGTTGTTGTTTTCAGGACTCCTAGCAGAGGACTGGTGTTAAAAGGAATATAGCATTTTGTTTCTTTTTCTCTAGTGCCTGATCACCAGACAGTTGCTCTTAGGGTTAGGGTTATGTTTCATTTTAGAGTTTGGGACTCTGAAGTGTCTATCTGTTTTACTCCTGGGGCAGCTTTCTCGGCTAAGTCACATGCTGATGTTGGTCAAAGCAGACTTTTTTGCTTCCTTTATTACAGGGATTGTTGAGGAAAAGATTATAATGTTGGGGCTAGGACAAGCATTAGAATTCGATTTTGTGGAAGAGGTTTTGAAAAGCCAAATGTAGTGATAGATCCAGGCATGAATTAATAAGGCTGATATTTATTATTGGTTTTGATAGAGAGTGGTGGCTAACATCTGATTACATATAGATTCATGGTTGTGGTTACATTTACAGCTAAGAAATACAAAGCTTTGACAGAGGATTTAACTCTTGAGGCTTGCAGCTAAAAATAAGGCCAGTATTGATACATAATTCATATTTTGTCTTTAATGTTGAGATTTTTCCTGTCTATTATTGAATTTAGAGTTAGAAATCTTGTAGAAATGAGCACATGGTTTTGATTTTATTCACCGCCTGTCTTCAGTCTCTGGCTTGTCCACACTTCTTAGATACTAGCAAACTTTTAGAATACCTTTTGAAACACATCAATTTGTTTTCCTCAAAAGAAGCCCCTATACACAGCTGACAGGATGGCTCAGTTAATCACAAATGATTGCAAACCACATCAGCTCTTCATTCCATCCATCAAGCAATTCTCTTGTTCTCTGAACTGATCTTGTACCACTGAACACCTATATACATGCCCATGGATATACATTCCACATGTTTGGCCTCACACTCTAAGAAGACCTTCCAGCTATCTGAGCTCATTAATTTAACACTTCACTTTCAGAAAATTTTGTCTCAGCATTGCACAGGTAATATATAAGGCCTTGTGATGATCACGGCCAAGTGCTTTGCAGTCTGTTCATACCTAGATTGCTGTGTGGGGGTTAGCCTGGGATAACGTGAATAAGAGGTAGTGCATACCAATTGGCCAGAAGTATCCAAGTGTCAGCAGAAAGGATTTATTTGAATTATTTCCAGAAATCAGAAGACTCTCTGAAGTGATTCTGAAAAGCTGTCTAATTACAGGGCTATCTCCTATTTTTGAAACTCCATCCATACTGTTCAGCTAGCTGCACTGGTAAAAAAATTGGCTTTTGAATACAGACCCATTAGACTTAATATTTTTTTTTAAAAAAGTACTATTTCAATCTCTGAAGGCTTTTTGAAATCTACCCTCCCTGAAACTTTGTACAACATTATTGAAATCAGTAATGCTAGACTGTCTACAAGGAAGGATTTAGTCCAGGTGCTTTCTCTTCAATATCTTCACTGTAGCAAGTGTTTTTAATTTTGCATATTTCTGTGCTCAACTACGTATTTTTTTTACAAATAAAAGAAAAAGTAATCACACCATCTTTTTCTCGTGTAAGACTTGCTTGATTTCTTTTTCTTTCTGTTTATTTTAGCTGCAGAATTCCCTGAAAAGTGATTTGTGCCTTGATCAAGGGCCAGACACAGAGAATATCCCAATCATGTATATCTGCCATGGAATGACACCACAGGTTAGTTTGTCTAATGATCTCTTATATTGCCACTGCTCTTAGCAGACTGTGTAGGAGGAACCATTTTGTACCTGTCATTGTTTTCCTACTACAATACTGTAAGCTGCTTAGTAGCTCTTTTATAGAAAACTAGAACACTTTTTCTGCCATAAATTGAGAATCACGGGTACATTAGCAGTTTGACAATGAAGTTTGTTTATTCCTTTTGAAAGAATTTAAGGAGTGCAAGAGTCAGCACTGACCCAGATTTGTTGATAAAAGCTTTCATGTCTGATCTATAGCTGTACCTGTCATATTAATGAATCAATGCATTTTAAAACATTTTACACACATACATATGTATACTCACTGTTTATTTTTTACATTATCTGAAGCAACATCTTTAACTTTTGATATATTTACTGTCTCATTTTCACAAATCTGAAATGCACAGCCACCTTCTTTGCAGCACACTGCTGTGTAAAATTCCAAACCCTATTCTTGTGAAAACCCTTCTAAAGCTCTTTTTTTCTTTTTTTCACTGCTTCTGTCATAGACTTATAGAATAGCTTGGATTGCAAGGGACCCTTAAAGGTGTTCTAATCCATGCCCTCAACATAAGATGGGACATAATCAACTAGATGTAGTTGCTCAGAGCCCCATCCAACATGACCTTGAAAGTTTCCAGGAATGGGGCATCTACCACCTCTCTGGGCAACTTCTTTCAATTTTTTGCCAGCCCCATTATAAAAGATTTCTTATTTATATCTAGTCTGAATCTACCATCTTTTAGTCTAAACCCATTACCCTTTGTCTTATCACAACAGGCCCTCCTAAAATGCTTGTCCCCGTCATTCTTATATACTCCTCCCTTTAAGTATCGAAAGGCTGCAGGAAGAACTTTGTGGAGCCATCTCTCCTACAGGCTGAATAACCCCAACTCTCTCAGCCTGTTCTCATAGGAGAGGTGTTTCATGCTTGTGGTCAGTTTTGTGGCCCTCATCTGGACGTACTCCAGCAGGTCTATGCCCTTGATGTGCTGTGAACTCCATAACTGTACGCAGTACTCAAGGTGGGTTCTCATGAGAGCAAAGTAGGTTGGGAGAATCATCTCCCTCAACCTATGCTTCTTTTAACACAGCCCAGGATACAGTTGGCCTTCTGGGCAGTGGGCCCACTTCTCATGCTTGTCCAGGTCCCTCTGGATGATGATCCATCTCTCAGGCATGTCAAGTGCACCACTCAGCTTGGTGTCATCTGTAAACTTGCTTAGGGTGCACTTGTTCCCACAGTCCATGTCATTGATGAAGATTTTAAACAGTACTTGTCCCAGTGCATATGCCTGAGGGACACTACTGATCTCCATCAAGATATTGAACTGCTGACTAATACCCTCTGGATGTGACCATCCAGCCAGTTCCTCACACATGCAGCAGTCTGTCCATCAAATATATCTCTCTCCAGTTTTGAAAGAAGCATATTGTGGGAAGTTGTGTCAAAGGCCTTACAGAAGTCCAGATGACATCCATAACTCCTCCTTTGTCCGTTTGTATGGTCACTCCATCATAGAAGGTTGCTGGTTTGATCAAGCAAGACTTATCCTTGGTGAGGCCATGCTGGCTGTCTCAGATCAACTCCCTGTCCTGCAAGTGCCTTAATATAGCTTCTAGGAGGATCTGCTCCGTGATCTTCCAAGGCGCAGAGGTGAGGCTGACAGGTTGGTAGTTCTCAGAGTCCTCCTTTATACTATCTTTAAAAATGGGTGCAATGTTTCCCTTTTTCCAGTCACCTGGGACTTCACCTGACTCTATGACTTTTCATATGTCATAGAAAGGGGTTTGACAACGACACCAGCCAGTTTCCTCAGGACACTAGGATGCATCTCATCAGTTCCCATGCAGATATGTATGTTTCAGATGCTCAGTTGGTCACGAATCTGATCTCTTACAGTGGTAGGGACTTTGCTCTCCCAGTCCCTGTCTTTCTGTCCATCCACTTGAGAGGTGTGGGAAGAGAGATTGCCAGTGAAGACCAAGGCAAAAATCTTGTTGAGTACCCCAGCCCTCTCTTCATCTGGTTACCCCAGTTTGCCAGTCATGTTCATCAGGGGGAGTACACTATTTTGACCTTCTTTTTCTGTCTGACATACCTGTAGACACTCGTCTTACTGTTGTCCTGTTACTATCATATCTACCAAACACTCAGTTACCAAAACCTTTCAGTTTTCTTACACAATAGCTGGATTTCTTAACTTGGCAAACAAGAGGGTTAAGACATTGTATCTCCGCAAGCAGCTAAATATATTAGCATGGGTGAAAGTGTTTCTAGGTGAATCAGTAAAAATAACATTACGCGTTCAAGAACATACTTGTCAAAGACAAATATGTAGATTATCTAACTCTGAAATGCAACATAAGCAAAAAAATGACATAAAGGAAATGGATGTATGGATGTACCTTTTACATTTGCTTTCTCAAAGGATCCCATTATGCTCCAGTTAAGTTATGGAATGTGAGTTTGTCCATGTAATTGTCAGCTATTTGATTTGACTGTGCAGCAAATGGGTCCTCCTGAGATCTCAGAAATAAACATAGAACAGTGAGATAGTCTTGCCCTCTGTACCTGGATCTCATAGTCAGCTAGAAGCATGAGTTTGGTGGGCAGACCTGATTCTGTATTTCCTTGCCAAGTTACACATACTGCAACTGTTCTGTGCTAGCTTCCTTCACTGAGGGCCTTTAATACCAATAACTAGTCGCAACATGCTTGAGTAAATTATGAAAGATGAAGACAAAAATATCTGAAAATTCCATCCATCAGACTTGCTCGCTGCATGGGTTGTGTCTTATTTGTCACGTAATTATGTGGTAACTACTGTTTGCCTCCAGGAGGTTTTTAAGCTAGTCCTCAGTGTTCACTAAGGAACTGTGTAATTCACCTGCGAGCTAGAGCCATTATTCTTCGTCTTCTGGGAGGGCACCATAACTCCCTTCTGGCACATCATGTGAGATAACAACGTACTACAGGCACAGCTCTAAATTCCAATTAGAAATTTTAATTATAGTTAAGAGACAAACAACAATAACAAAAGTCACTTCAATTAGCACAGTTCAGTATTCACCAGATCAAGAACTACCTTTGAATGTCAACTGAAGTTCTGTATAAACGAGATAGCAGCAAATAAATGACAGCAGGAAAAGAGGCAAAGGAAACTTCTTGACAAGATTCTGCTTCTTTCATAATTACAATATTGTGTCTCCTTGCCACTGCTATGTAACTAATGATGTTACAAACAACCCTCAAAAATGCTTCTATATAAACAAGACCCTGGTAATGAGTAAGAACTCTTAAAGAAGAGTAGACTTTCTTTATGTTAGGGATTACGGTATTAACAGGCAAAGCACTAACATTATTTGACCTATGTCTGTGAGATTTCCATTGTGTCTATTGCATCTGTTGCTTAAACGTGACTGCAGCCATTTACATTTCCTCTAGCATATTGGAAACTATTTGAATAGATATTTCTTTTTAATCTTAGTGAACTTGCTGGTAACCACAGAAGATATGGGTGAGATGCTAATTTTATTCTAGTAGTGGTGAAAAGCTTTATAAAGGGGGTTATTTTGCCCATCTGGCAGTCTTTATCAAAACAGATTAGTCCTCTGATTGAGGACTGCTTGTATGACTGAGGGATTCCGTAATGCTATTCTTTTCTTAGGTGCAAAGCTTTACTGTAGCAGCTGTATGATTTATGATTTTAGAGCTGCCACCATGGAGGGCTTTGCACAATTGTGCTTAGATGTGTGTTAATGCATCTGGCTGCCTGGAACCATTCCCTCATATGCAGGTTAAGTTGCTGTTATTAGTTATTGCTTTAACCTATCTTCTGAATTGCTCAACTTTTTTTTTTCCCCACTACCTTTTTTCTATATTTTTATCTTTTTTTTGCATGCAGAATAGCTTAGATGAGGTGTTTGAAAGGAAGTAATAATATCAGAATTGTATGTACAGCTACTGTTTCCTTTTAGCACGTTTTATTTGAGAAAGAAATCATTGAGGTCAACAGAAAGGGAACTGTGTACCTGACATGCTCCAGTTTTTGAGAACTATATTGGGAATATCATGTGTAGCCTCATAATTAAGAGCAACAGAAAATGGCAAGGAATTACCCTCAAATATTGCAATGACATGATCAGAATTAATTTTTACTGAGGTGTTTCAGTTTCTATTTAAATAGACATCAGAATTAGTAATGCAAGACTTTTATGCCCAGCCTTTCAGCAATCCACTTCATATGTCTACTGTAACTAACATTAGCATATTCATAGATCACTCCTGCAAGTATCTTAGAGGGTTTTATAACTGTGTTTATTTTGTAAACTCTTCTACAAATAGAGAAACTTATGCAAATGTTACATGTGGTTAAATAGTAGGATGGAATGGAAAATCAGAACATAATCTGTTTCTTTAGTCCTCTGATACTATTAAAGAGAGAGAATTTCTCAGAGCAGGGTATTTAGTTTGCCTGAAACGAAAAAGGGCTCTTGAAAAACTAGAATCCATGATTACGTATGCTTCGTACCCTCCTCCTGTCTTTAGAGTGTGCTTCCCAGAGTAGCCGTATTTTGTCCTGGTCCCCAGCAGCCTGGACACTATCCACTCAGTAGAGCAATTTGCATGTTCAGCCAGTGGAAAAACAAAATGTGTCCATCCTGCAATGTGTTCTCATGCATTCAAGGGAAAAGCCTCTTTGTATCTTTAGTAAGAATGATTTCATTACAAAATGTTACCCAGCTAATTATAGATTCAGTTGAGAACGTGTTTTTCTACATGGTAGCATCTGAAGAGTATAACTTTCAAAGCTGGTCATCCTCCCTCGATTCTGCTGCTGGAGTGCATTGCTTCCTAAGCATCACATCCTAACATTTGTGCCCTTAGTCACTATCTGTCCAAAATCAACAGTTGTTGCTACTCCCATCTGTACAGCAACATGCAATAAATTGATATTACTCCTCAGTAAGAATGTCACTATCACAAATGAGCATCTGCTATTAGTTCTCGTAGCCACCATGGGTACTGAACAGCTATTAGATGTGCATGAAGCAAAGGTTTTGGTACCTTTGGTGTGCTGATGGTCAACTATTTGGAAAGGGCTTTTAGTGTATACCTTAGCCTGCCATATCAAGCCTCTTCTGCTGTGCAGTGCTGCTGCTTCTTAGAACATCTGAACACAACTGACCTCTGCAGCTATTAAAATAACTCACAGAATAAACGAAACATAGTAGAACAGTTGACAACAGTAGTTAAAATTTTAAAACTCACGTTGCGTTACTTGTGTGAGAACAGCTTAGAAGCAAAGTTCAACAGCCCACAATTGGTCTTGGCCAAAGAGACAACACTGGAGACAGCTGAGCAGTGTGAGGAACAGCTCTCCTTCAATGTGATGATAGAGAGTAACAGGAAAATTGGGAGTGAAGGTTAACTGGCAGTAAGGGAGAAAGTGATAGGAGATAAATATAAAGGAAAGAAGGGAAGACGAGAGTAGTAGTGTAAAACAATACAAAACATGAAGTCCATGTGAGGTTGTATGGTTTTTACTGGGTTCTTTAGAAGTGGCTCATGCAGAAAGGACAAAGGCACTGCAATTCAGTCATACGTTAGTCCTTAAAAGGTCCGTTTCTAGCAGTTTCCCAATTAACAAAGGAAAAGGTAGTTGCTTGTAGTTGCAGTGAGTACATGCCCCAGTTCTGGCAGTGTTCTCTTCCTAGTTCTGGGAACCACCTGAATCTAGATGTTTGGTGTTCTTTAAGACTGCTGTTTAACCGGGTCTGTAATATTGAAGGCAGACTAATGACAACATATCAATTGCATTAAAACTACTCCTGAATGATAGTTTGGAAGATTCTCAGCTGAGAATGAAATACTGCATTATTAGAGACTTTATAATTATTATATCATAAACAAATGGCATCAATCAATGAAGTGATATTTTATGTAGAGTTTTACCTTGAAGAGTGTTTGTGATTGAGGGAATAATGGCCAATTCTGTGTTCCCTTGTTCAATAATTTCTGGCTCATGTATTTCTCAATTTATAAGGAGTTAAACCATGAAGTTCATCCCAGCATGTGCAAGTCAATACAGACCAGTTAGATTCTGAAGAATTCAAGTTGAGGGCCAGGGTCAGAAGACTAGATTGGGAGAATTACTAGAGAAAATAAAGCAGGTGAGAAGGGAGACCCTTTCATATCCTTTTGTATTCTTGCAAGAGATTGAAGAACTGACACTCAGAAACTGATGACTACAGCCCTATCTGGTATGAATTATTGCATCTCCACTGAAGGCAATGAAATGCAATTATGCCAACAAGTAGAGCTATGCCAGTTTACACTGTATGAAACTCTGATCTCGAAGCCTAATGTTGTATTCTAAGCATAGTGTGTAAAGTACTGGAAACAGCAGTTACAAGAATTCCCAAGAACTTGTAAAAACTCTTTGTATGAATTATGAGTGCTCCTTTTTAAATGTTATTCATATATACTTTTTGAAAAAATGTTTTTCTTCAATGAAACTTCTTAGCATAGTGATTGTTCATACAGGAATGTTTGTTAATTTGTAACCAAGAACAGAAATTACTATCACTGAAAGCACTTATATTCCAGTAAAAAAGTACAGGGTTGATCACAAACACCATATAGTTATTAGTGAAATCTGTAAAACCCAAGACTGGGAACAATTGATAGATGTTCAGCAAATAATTATCAAAAGAATTAAAATTACTTTGCACATCATTTTTTTCTGGGGAGGGAGAGGAATAAATTTGTCAGTTTATTTTAAATGAATAGACATCTCTAGAGCAAAGTTAGTGTGATCTTTGAGTTATTGAGACCTTACAAGTATAAACATCTCAAAATTGAGTTTTAACAGAGCTTAATTTTAATAAGTCTGTTGTAATGTTAAGAATTTTGTTTAGATTCCTGTGCCTAATGAAATTTACATTGTCTTGAACAATCATCAGTGCCAGGAAAGCTGGGAGAAGAACCACATGCTTTGCCAGAATGAGTCTTAGGTGAATTTGGAAGCAGAAACAGTAGCTCTCTTAGGAATGGCTTTCTGTATATGTGAAGTATGCTGACCAAGAAGCATTATATACCATATAAAATGGTATATAAGGAGAAATTAATAGAGAAAATGTGATTCTATTGTTCACTACAGGTCAGGCTTTCCTTGAAACCTTTCCATTTAGTTTTAAAATAAAATCACGTGGAAATACTGAATACTTCATCTGCTTTTCCTGGACAATCTTAACACTGCTGCCAATGGAGCACCACAATAATGCTGTCCTGATAAAGGAATTTCTGAAGTTCAAGAACAGTGTATAGCTGTGATGACTCAGATCCTGAGCTGGCTTGTGGACGAATATGTATTCTTTTTCTTCTACAGCTGAAAATTAAACTTGCAGTGAAATCATAATTATTCTAGGCCAAAAATACAGCGTTTTGAGAAAGTACTGTGAAATACATACATTTTAAGAAAAAAAGAGGTCTTTTGCTAATTATTAGTAGGTATTAAGGGAGCTGGAGGAGGTGCTCACCAAACTGCTTTCCATCAATTACCAGCAGTTCTGGCTGACTGCGGAAATTCCACTTGGCTAGAGGTCGGCAAATGTCATGCCCATTTACAAGAAGGGTAGAAGGGAGGATCAGGGGGACTACAGGCCTGTCAGTCTGACCTTGGTGCCAGGAAAGGTCATGGAGCAAGTCATCTTAAGTGCTATCACACAGCACACACAAGACAACCAGGTGATCAGGCACAGTCGACATGGTTTTATGAAAGGCAGGTCCTGCCAAATAAACCTGATCTCCTTCTATGACAAAGTTACCCACTTAATGGATGAGAGAAATACTGTGTAGTGTACCTGGACTGTAGTAAAGCCTTTTTCACAGTATTCTGCTTGAGAAACTGGCTACCACTGGCTTGGGCATGCACACCCTCTGCTGGATAAAAAAAAAAAGACTGGATAGCCAGGCCCAAAGAGTTATGGTAAATATCATTAAGGCCAGTTGCAAGCGGTGTTCCCCAGGGCTCAGTGTTGGGTACAGTTTGGTTCAACATCTTTATCCATGATCTGGATGAAGGGATTGAGTGTACCTTTAGTAAGTTTGCATAAGACACTAAACTGGGTAGAAGTACTGATCTGCTTGAGAGTAGGGGGGGTTCTACAGAGGGACCTGAACAGGCTGGATTGATGGGCTGCGACCAGTGGTATGAGGTTCAACAAGGCCAAGTGCTGCACTGGGGACGCAACAACCCCGTGCAATGCTACAGGCTTGGGAAGAATGGCTGGAAAGCTGCCTGGCAGAGAAGGATCTGAGGGTGTTGGTTGACAATTGAGTCAATATGAGTTAGCAGTGTGACCAAGAAGGCCAATGTCATCTTGGACTGTATCAGAAATGGTGTGGCCAGCAAGACCAGGGAAGTGATTGTGCCTCTGTGCTCAGCATTGGTGAGGCCGCACCACAGATACTGTTTCAGTTTATGACCCCTCACTACAAGAAAGACATTGAGGTCCTGGAGCGTGTCCAGAGAAGAGCAACAAAGCTGGTGAAGGGGCTAGAGAAAACATCTGATGAGGAGCAGCTGAGGGAACTGGGGTTGTTTAGCCTAGAGAAAAGGAGGCTGAGGGGAGACCTTATCACTGCCTACAACTACCTGAAAGGAAGTATCAGCAAAGTGAGTGTTGGTCTCTTCTCCCAAGTGACAGCTGATAGGACAAGGGGAAATGGCCTGAAGCTGTGCCAGGAGAGGATCAGATTAGACATTAGGAAAAAAATTCTTCACCAAAAGGGTTATCAGGCACTGGAACAGGCTGTCAGGGAAGTGATTGAGTCACCATCCTGAAAGACAGGTACATTAGTTGCTCAGGAATATGGTTTAGTAGTGAACAGGTACAGTTGGACCTGATGATCTCAAAGGTCTTTTGCAACCGAACAATGTTATTCTATGATTCTATGAACCTGTATTCAAAGCTGTGTGTAAAATACATAGGTACAGCAAAACGAGTATCTGCAGAAAATAGTCAAGCAGAAGACCCCCGCATCTAGCAGCCACTGCAAGCAAGTGGTGGTCAGGGAGTAAGAAAGAACAAAACAAAAGCTGCTGGTGTAGATCAATGAGTGACCCTTTAAACTTGAAAAAATCACTGCCCTGAAGATGAGATGTCTACAGTAAACATTTTCAGGGAGTCATTTTTTGAATAAAAAAGAAGCACAGCAGCTGTTTTAACAGCTGTCAGTCACATGCAAGCTCAGGGCTGATGTTCATGTTTGTCTTCAAGGTAGATGTTAGACATGTTCAGTGTCTTTGTTTAAAAATCTGATCTGACATCTGCTCTGTATGTTGCTATTCTTTTCTAAGGACCCACTAATGTATTGGTCTGAAGGTAGCAATTATAATACCTGCTTTATGGTAATTATTTTATATACGCAGGCACATACAGAGTGTTATGTAGAATGTGAACTGTACAAATCATCCAATTACGTCTTGATCCAGATACTTTGCTGTGAAAAGCCACACTGTATGCTAGGAAGAGTAGTATTCCTCTCTTTGTAAAGCCAAAGTTCATGATTTGTACTAAGTGAAGCAGATGCATCAGGAGCAGCAGCTTAGCTGGTTGGCCTGGTTCTTACAGGAGAGCAGGCATGAGTCGGTCCCTGGCTTTGGCGAGCAGGTCAGGCTGTGCTGGGTGCTGCATTGAGCCCCATGTGGTTTGTGTGGCCACCCGAGCCTCTCTCGGCAGTGCAGCCTTTTTCCTCGCAGTCTGTCTCTGCAGACACTGCAGATCAGGTGTCCCTGCAGAGGAATCTGTGCCTCTCTCTGCATTCTGCCAGAGGCTGTGCCTGACAGACTACAGTCTGGCTTATTATTTTCCTTTGCCTTTTTTACTAAAGTCTTGTGGAATGATCTAAACACTGGGCCTAATGCTAATTTCACGTATATACAACATGTTTTCTGGGAACAAGGGTATTTCCACAGTAAATGCTTCTGGAACTAGAATAGCTGTGTTTTGGGGGTGTTTGTTGGTTTTTTTAAATCTAGGTTGCTCAGTTGAGTAAAGGTCCAAGCTATAGAAGAAAAAGTTACGGAATTAGTGAAACTGCCCAAAGAAGACAGTTGCAAGCATTAATGAATTATAATATTTTTTTTAAAAAAAAAACGTGTTTTGTAGAAAGCCAGCATGGTATGGCAATTAATACCTTTTATATAGAATATTCCTGCTGAGGAGTTTATTGAGGTTATTTGTATTTCTGTTTATTTCTTTCAGTGTATAAATCCGAATTTCGATCATGGTAAAGTTAATACAAACTGTGACCTTGTTTGTAATGGAAGCAAAATCTAGTGTTAGTTTTTTGCAATCTGTTTCAAAATAGAGAGTTTTTCCGATGTGTGCGTGAGCACCTAAAGCCAGAGAACACTTTTTCAAAGCTGGAACCTCTTCAGAGTACGTGACAGGTGCATTAGGGAGCTACAAAGATGTTTTCAAAACCAACCAGTGCCCCCTTGGCCTAGCACTGGCACCATAACAGTTTATTCTTGGGGATGTGTTGTGGATGAAGGCTGTAATATATCATTTCATGTTGTGCCTATATGTGGTTTTTTTAATCAAGTTTAATTCTGGTCAAATTATCATTATTTACTTTAGCGCAATTTTCCAGAGAGATATTCTGTTAATCTGATTCCTAGTTTGAAGCAAATTTTGTACTGAACCATTTGCCATGATAAAATTATTTTTGTACTTGGAGTGGTTTGATTCAAGAAGCTTTCTGTTGATAAAGACAATATGACCAGTTACTTGTTCTTCTGTGTTGCTTACCTCATTCAAATTCAATATATACTCAAATAGATATTGAGAATCTCTTGGAAAGATTCTCTTAAACTGAAGAGATTGTTCATTCGCAAGTGAAGATCTAGTGAGTGATTTGTAGACTGTATTTTTTAGCTGAACATAGGTCTTTACGATAGTAGAACCAAAGGCTAAACTGTCTATTCATTTTATGAAATTATTGGACATAATGGATGTCATTCTCCGTTCACAGGGTAAAAGACACTTGAATTCAAAAGAATGAGCACAAGGGGTCCTACTTCAGGTTTCTAGCCTAGAATCGAACAGGTCTTTTGTGTGTTCTACTTCACCAATTAAAAATAAAAGCATAGAAAAAAATGCTGTAGAACTGCATTCTTCTGTATCAGAGAAAATATGTTCTGCATCTCTCAGTTTGGAAATAACTGAGTGGATATTGCTGCTTGTTTGGTTTTATGTTTGAAACTATGTACTGTAAAAATGTTTGAGAGAACTGATCACTTAGAATTGAAATTCCAACCATAGTGAAATGAAATAGTTGAAAAGCAATCACTTTTTCCTCAAAGTAATATTGATTTTCTTATTTGGGAGTGTGTAGCATTTATGTGTTCTTGGAGAAATGGTTTTGTTTTGAAGAATATGTTTTTCTTTGTTTCAATAGGATGGCATGGAATTAAAATACTTAAAAATGTCTTAGATGCTTTTGAAATCTATGTTCTTGCCTAGCATACAGGATCTCTACTGAAGGTGATCCTGAATAATAAAGAAGGAAAATACTAGTATAAGCTGAAACCAGTGATCTGGGTGAAGTACTAATCTTGGCATTCAGATTCCAGGACTTAAGTTGAAGTTAAAAAGCAAGTATTCAAAAAATAGTCCAGTTCTCTTAGTGCTATGAATATTTAGGACCAGAAGGAAGAACATTAATTACTTGAATATAGAGCCAAGGAGGCTGTAACAAAATAAAGGTATTTTAAAATTAATATTGGCTAATTGATAAACATTTTTCTGACTGAGAAATAACTGGTTGTTTTTGTCGAAGGTAACTTGGCCAGTGCCACAGAGAATGTGTGTTTGAAAAACCAAATAAAACCGCTAACTACAAAATATAACAGGAATAAAAGCAGTTGTCTGTAATATGCTGTATCTGTTCAATCATCCATTTTTCTAAATCAAAGGAAAATGCTCCTCTCAGACAATGGATATGAGTTCTTTTAAGATAGCTGTACTCTTTAATATTTCACAGTAGAGATACTGGTTGAATTTTACATACGTTATGTGATGTGCTGAAAAGATACAGAAGCATATGTTGACCTTTAATGGGAGGAAAGATTGCAAATGCTGATTAGAAGTAATGTCAGAAGGGTTCTCAGAAAGTGCTATCAAAGACATTCGGTTAGAAAGCTTTTGCCTAGTAAAGCAGGATTTCCATAGATAATAGAAACTTCAGCTGGCAAAAATTCTAATGTATCTTACCTAGATGTATAAACTTAGCTTTCATCATATTACTGCAGAAGAGAATTATGCATCGTGTCAGCAAAAAATAGTAGTAAGAAAATTTGTGGAGTGCACAGAGAAGTATGCTATGGACCACAAAGAATATTCATTTACAGAAACGATACGATTAATAAATTAACATCTCTGTTCTCTTCTGTTGTACCATAGAGCTCACAGATCTGGGGCTTTTTTTGCAAGGATTTTTGTTTGTTTGTTTTGTTGTGGGGTTTTATGAGTTTGTGGGTTTTTTTAAGAGAAAATGGTTAGTTGGTATTGCTGTACATTACAGAAGTTTTTTCCCAGATTTTTTTAAATTATTTTATGCGGTATTTCCACTTCATGTTTTGTGTGTCATGTTATCATTACACTGGATATTTTCTGCATTGTTTTAATTTATTTTTACTTTTCTCTCAGCCCTTGGGTTATCCATTTCATTTTGAATGCATTCTGTTGCCTTTCTCTATGACTAAATCCTACGTTAGCATCGTTATCATCTTACCTGCTTATCTTGTTCACTGTTGATATGTCTGTTACTGATACAGGAGGAGGGGGATATGTATCTGCTGTCTCTAGAGTTCAACTGGAAACACTTTATGCAGAATTTTGTTAAATGGGTAAGGATGATGCAGGAAAAGAGAGGTTGGTTTTCAGGCTTTTTAAAGTTAATATCTTCTTTTGATTTCTTTTGTTTGTTTTCATTTTAGAGGATTCTATTCATAGACACTGAGCTTTTTTATGGTCACTGTAAGAACTTTCCTCCCTAGTTTAAGGCAATTTGCCTAGAATATCTTTAGTAAAAAAAAAATTGCATTGAAAATGTAACTGAAACAAACTGTCTTGAGCAACTGCAGTGCCTAAGAATTTAAAATTATCAGAGCATTTCAAGTTTTCGTGTTGTGTTTTAATTTAGAAGCGATTAGAGCTGTTAGCCTGAATATTATACAATAGTTCAAAACTGTTCTCATCTGTCAAATAGAAATGCACATACATCCCCAGGCATTTTTCTTTTGTTTCCCGTGTTATAGTAACTAATTTTTTATATGGATAGTTTTGACCAGAAGGGTTTCAACAAGTTAAAACATCAAGATACTTGAAAATGTGAAGGTGAAATATTGCTGAGCTTCTAGATGATTAGCCTGCCTCTGGATTTTGGATTCAGATTGTGTGTTTTTCACGTTGAACACTAAGCCGATTAAAAGTAACACTGCCTTTCATGTCTGGTTCAGTTCAGGAGTGCAGGCTTACAGTAGTCTGTTACATACACCCAGTGAGCCGATGCCAAAGGGCTTAGAAGGGCCCCAAAATATACCGGCTGTGGCATTTTCAAAGCTGCCACTGACTTCTGCAATGTTTAGCTACTACCGTGGTCTTGGAATCTCAAGTTGTCCCATTCAGATCTCACTCAAGCACTTCGCAAGTGAGCGCCGCTTGTATGGAGCAATGACTGGTGTTTCCTCACCATGGGCGTGAGACCCATGGAAAGTAATAACAACCTGCCATGGAGGGACCATATATCTTCAGAAAGAAATATGGCTTGTAGCTCTGCATCAGTGAAGTGATAGTCACTGGCTTGAGGCCATCAGCCGTGTTACTCCCGAGGCACCTCAGCAGAGACGTGCAAGCCTTGGGGCAGCACTCCTATGCTCCATGGCATGGTGCTTGCGCCCAGTGGGGCCCTGCAGAACCCCCAGCCTTGGGAGCTAATTAATGGGCCAGGGGTACGGTACACGTGGCTTTACTCCACCTGTAGGAATGCTTTTGGTGTCCAGGCAGAAGGAGTTCTCTTAGGTCTTGTTTGTACTAGAGCATTGTCGTCAACAGCGTAGCAGCTGAGAACTACTAGATGCCATACCTCATGTTCACATGTGAAAGTGGTAGCTGTTTTCTGGCCTTGGGCATGGTGTAACTGGTGAAAAGTTTTATCTTAACCATTTCAGTGGCACTTCACAAATGGCAATGTATTTTTTTCTCTTAACAGAAATGTATTAAGTGGCTATCCTGAGGCCACAAACTCATGGTCCCTCATATTCCACCTTAGTGTTCAGCTGAAATATTTCTTTTAAAGTGGAATTAATTTCCTATTTTCTACTAGCAGTCTTCCTCTGCCAAGTGGAATAGGTGTAAAAATTTCCATACTTCAGCTGATTTTAATCTCAAAAATATGTAGTACAATCAAAAAAGGACAGAGCTTTCCTTTGCTAAGTTGATGATGTTTTTCATTAATGCTTTTGGAGAAATAAAACAGCTGTGTTGGGTACCTGCAGTGTCTCATAATCTAATGCTATTTGAGCATTTCACATTTTGTAGATGTATTAATTTGAAATAGATCAGAGTTGCGTAATATGTAGTAATTACTGGAGTTATCTATATTTTAAAGATATCTCTTCTCATTGCAAATTGGCATTTCAATCAGCAGTTTTTAAAACCAATTGTCTCTTACAATGTAAATTCAGCATAAAATCAACAGTTATCAGAGCAAATGTTTAGCACTTGGAGATTGATATTGTAGTAATTGTCAGATTGTTGTCAATTTAAACATTCTTTTGATTGATATTATACTATCTCCTTTGTTGCTTCATCAGAGTTCTGAAGGTCATTATTTTGTTTCTCAAATTCTTGACAGTGTGTGATTAACTGTTAGAGAAGGTAGTTAATACAGTAGATGGAAGATTCACTTTGTAATTTCTTTAGTTTTATTAGTAATTTTATTATGTCATTTCCTTAATTGAAGTCATCCATTGGCTAATTTAGAATTCATGGACCAAATTCAGTTCCCATGAAAGCATATTTAACTCCCTCTGTAATTACAAGAGCCATATTACTTTCACAAGGTTCATTCAAATTCTGATCAGCAATTCAGTCTCAGTATTGTAGCTCCAGTATTGTTCACCACTTGCAGAGTAGGGTTATTTGCGGAAATGTTTATGGAATGATTATATCCATAGTGTATTTCTGTGAACAAGGGATTTTTTTTTCTCTGTTCATTAACCATCATTTGTCCAATCAGGAAGCACAGAGAATAACAGAAATTATTTGTTCATGTAAAATCTTGACTGAATATTTATGAGTAACCTTGAGGGGCGAAAAAAAAAAAAAGCATTGCTTTGTAAGCCAAGAAAAGTGCTGTTGGTCAGATGATTTGTTTGAAATCATCAGTCAAACAGGTTCTGAGCAAGATTTGAGTTCAATTTAAATCTGGTTATATTTACAGAGGAGAGAGGTATTTATCCCAAACTTTAATTAAGCATTATTTCAAGAACCAATGGCTAGAAATTAAAGCCAGTTGGATACGAATTAGGAATTTTGCTCATGTTCATATCAGAGTAGATGAGTAGCCAGCATAAGAAGCAGCGACAGTAACCACTGAAGTTATCAAAGCTGATATAATTCTGGAAATGGTCATTTAATGTCATGCAAGTTATTGGACTTAGAGGTAAACAGGTGGAAGTATATAGCTCATGGCATGTGGAAGATCAAAGTAAAAAAAAAAACTTTGGTCCTCTCTGGCTCTTAAATTTGCTACCATGTCAGCTAAGTGGCAAGCACAGCTAGTTCTTCTTTGAATTTCAATTCAATTTAGAATGTACACAAATAACACTGTTCCAACACTGAAGAATTATGCCCTTTAAGAAATTGGTGCGGTTTTTAATATGTTTTTGTAAGGTAAAGAATCTTAAAGCTTTCAAAATAATAGTTAAATTTCTTGAATAATTTGCCCTCTCTTTTTTTTTTTACTTTTAAAGTGTGATTAAACAAATTATACACGGATAGCTCTGTTGTGCTAAGCCTATCCGTTCAGCTGGCTGTCAATAAAGGCTTAGAGCAATCAAGTGAAGAAGCTGATGAATGCATTTAAGTCATTCAGACGTTACTACAATTTTAACTTCATATTTGTTTAGAAGGGAAGTGCACTGATTGCGAACGTTAGAGCTTTTCTGCTCTTACTATGTTAAAGATGTAGTGATTTATTTAGCATGCATATTCCATTTCAGCATTTATTTTTAGTACTTTTAAACCCTGAAATTAGCCTTAGAACTGTGAAGTCTGCATTGACTGACTCACTAATGGCATCAGTTTGGGAAGGGAAAAAATAGCAGTACAGCTTATGAACTCAACAAGTTTTGTTAAAATAACGTGAAGTTTAAATGAAAAACTGGAGCAAACTGACATAAGTTACCATGTTAAACCTGTAACTTTTATAGATCATGCTGCTTTGCATTTAGTACAGACGTCTGTGACCAAAGGTCAAGAACAGGGCTCAATACGTGAGAAGGAGATCATGGCAGTGATTTTAAATCAGAGCTCTGAATTTCAGGTCAGTTTGGGGTTTTAGTAAAATCTATTTTATATTAACACAGAATAAAATCCTTAATTTTTTAATTTGTCCTCAAATGTGTTCAGATGAGAAAACCTCCTATTGTTCAAATAGAAATTATCAAATACCATTGCATTAGTGTAGCACAATGTGATAAAAAGGTTCCCTTTGTTATAAAAGGCTTCCTTTGTTACAGCGTTTTCATTATTTTGGAATATTGTAGCTACCAACTGACTCCAAAGTGGTGTGTGATATCAGATTTATATAAGCATCGTAGGATTACTCAGTGTTGTTGGATAGAATTATAACAGTGACTATCTTATCATGATTTTTTTCACTTGTGTCCAATATAGTTAGGGCACCAAGTCATTTATTGGATTGATTTGAATGTTTCATCAAGCTTAACCTCTTTCTTGTCTATGGATTTCATTTTTTTTCAAGAGTTTTTGGAGCAAAGTGCTTTTTTCCTAGATTGCATTTTTAAATTTGATATGGTAACAGGAATAAGTGTAAATGTTTGCATAATGATGGACTGTGAGAACTGAGACCTTCTTGAGGACTCAAGGCCAGTTTGAATATGAACTGTCAAGTGAGCTAAATGTTATTCTGCCAGACGTGTGACATACGTGGTTAATACTCTGAAGCATCTCATTTCCCACTTTCAGTGGGAGCCATGCAGAATGGTTATGGTTAGCTCTGCCACAGAATACCCATTTCTGATTTCCAAATATATTTTTAATACCCTATGTAGCTTGTTTTCAAATAAAGTTAAATCTGCCCACTGTAGGCTCCATTCATAACTGCACATAACTAATCTGAAGGAATACTGTAGTCTAAGATATGTTATGTGAGATGATAATTCCAGAGTTACAGTCACTAAGAGGAAATAACCAACACCAACAAGAACTGTGGCAGGTTTGATCTTTATTTCTCTTTGACTTACCTGGCACTCTTCAAATGTCTAAATATCAATGATGATTAGCTTTTTTGCTAATTAGAAAAACATTACCTAATATGATTCTTCCTGTCACTCCAACTTTGTTGCTTTCCAAATGCTTGCAGTCTTGTGCTTTTGGGAGACTACTTCTCAGAATCACAGATGGTTAATGTGGGAAGGCAGCTCTCGAGACCATCTAGGACAGTCCCCTGCTCAAGCAGGGTCAGCTAGAACAAGTTGCCAAGGCAAATATCTCATGATACCTTGTGTTCCTATTCTGTCTATAAAAATCAGATGAAGCACAGCTCATCTTGAGCAAGTAAAGGGTCCCCCGTATGGGCAAATATAAGTGGCATTGAAATAATATTGTGTCTTCTCAAATTTGCTAGCTCCAAGCCAAGGATTGTGTCTGGCCAGGGGTGAAGAAAAGTTCCTATCAGAAAAAAAGTGGCCTCAGGTATCCATCACTTCACCAAAAGGTTAGAAGTTCCCCAACAATCACAATGGGCATAAAAGAAACGCTAATATTTCTGACACCTGTTCATAGCTCTTTTAAGTGAGCAAGCTAAGTGTTAAAGATATAAGGTAGCTTTAACCAAATGGAGTAACCCATATAACAGTTTCATCTTCAGTACAAAAGAGTAGCAACTGTGATTCAGTAGTGTACACAACACTTGGGATAGAGCCTCCTGGCTGACAGTGAAGGATAAACTCTTGAGTACTTTAGACTAGCAGGACAATGACTAAAGCTCTAATTTCAGTAAGGCTGGCCCATGGATATCAGTCACTGCCTAATGAAATGCTATCTGGCTAATATCCATGAAATGTGGATCAGGCTTTAAATACAGAGCAGCATCAGACAAGTTAGAGAGATACTTTATGCAACAAGAAGACCAAGTCCGGTGCCCCATGTACAACAGAGAATGTAAGGTTAGTAACAGTTTTATTAAGAAAGCACAGATCACTTCATGTACATATTCTGAGATAATGAAAACTGAGGAAGTTTGAGTTCATTAGTATTAAATTGATTATTGAACGAAGAAAGCATCAAAATTATGCAAGTAAAGAGCAGTATTCCTGTGACTAGAAAACATTTTGTACCACAAGTGCAAATAGATGCAAGTCATCTAAGAAATGCTAATTAGTTTTCCCTTGCAAAAGCAGGCTTTGTGCAGGAGATTCAAGAGCTCTTATGAAAAGATGCCTAGGGAGAGATATCAGAATTTGACCTCTCCTACTCAAAGGTAGAACAGCTAAGTGAAAAATCTACATTTATGTACATTAAAAAAACCTGCTTAAAGGCAATTCTGCATGCATGAAGTTATACTCTTACAAAATAGAAAAACTTTTTCTCCAGGTTTGTAAAATAAACGTTGGAAAGCTGTAACATGTTGCTCTCAACTTCCCTTTTATGCAGAAACAGAGGGGTCTACGTGGACTTAGATTGTTTTTCTGCCTGGTCTTCAAAACATTTTTCTCCCTTCAGTGACTCAACATTTAGGTCTTAACAGATCAGATTGTGCTCAACACCATATCAAGATCAGGTACATTAGTCTGATTCAGCATCTGAGATGTGGATGTAAAGCCCGTCACCTCAGCTTCCCATTCATCTCCCAAGGTACTCTTTGAATGTTGCAGGAATAGCATTTTCTGGTACCTGCTTTTAGGGGTGATGTGGTTTAGTTCACAATGAAAGGTTTCTGTTAGCTTGAAGAAGACCATGAGATTTCATCTGGAATTTCTGAGAAGCTGGTAGTGTAATTTTTAACTCTCCAGGTTTCTTTCCTTCCATGCATCTGACAAGTACAAGTCACAGAGTGAGTTGTACCGGAGAGTCACTGACAAATTACCCTAAGATTCTGCTTATCAGGAAAACAACAGTGGTTTTTTGAGAGGAGCATGCAGAAGGAAATAACTTGCAGTTGGTTGTAGCTCTGTCCTCCAGATGCATTCGAAGGAAGGGTCTGGACCAGTTGTTTTTTCACTGAAAATCTGATATTCTACTTCAGTCTGTGTTTGTTTGGAGGAAAGGCTAAGTACAATTCATGTGGCTTTGGGTTAAACTTCATTCTGCTCTTGTGGTTGTGCTACACTTATTTCATGTCACAGACCAACATAAGATGTACGATGCAGAGAAACCCACTTGGTGAAATGAGTGCAGTACTCTTATTGTACACAGAGGTTCAGTGTAGAAGAAATCTCTCTTTTGCTGAGAAAGCCAAGAGCTTTGAAGCAGTTTGAGGCCAGCGCATGTCTACCACAGAATGGTAAGGTGTCCAAAACCCACAGCAGGAGACTGGAGACCCTACAATCTTGTCACCTGCTCCATTAGAGTACCTACAAAACTGAAGTCGTAGCTGCTGGTTCCGTGGATTTCACTAACTTTGTAGTCACAACAACCCAGATATGGAAAGGCCAGGATGCAAGTATTGAATTATTTCTTTCATGAGCTCTTCTGCACAAGCGACCTGGGCTTTGGAGCTGTGTGCCTAGAATTTGAGAGGGTCACTCCCCTCCTTCCTAACAGTTTGACGTGGGGGTATGGGTCAGGACTGCAGCGGTGTGTCTCCTGTTGGCAGTGTCTTAGTACAGCAGTTCTGTGGTGGGTACGGGCCATTATTCTCTGGGGAGGAGAGAGGAGGAGCAGGTAAGGAATGGTTAATTCCAAAACCATTACTTGTCTGGTGCAGGTCCATGCCACCTCTGCACACTTTGGGAGGATCTGGTCCTAGAGGCACACAGATTTGGGCTTTGGGAAGAATCAGCTGTGCAAAATAGTACAAATCACTAAATAGTTTATTGTGCAGTAGGCATTTGTAATAATCCTTCTTCATGTTTTTATTCATATGCAAATTAGGAAGCTGCTAGCAACAATAATTGCTGTTGTCTTAGAACAATCAAAAGGATGTTGTAATATAAATTTACTTAAAAGAGTTTGGAAAGAGCTGTATTTTTTTTATATTGTGAATATTCAGTGACTTTTAATTATGTGTAAGTGGTGTGCCTAATTTTTTTACTAATTCTAAACAGCAAGACAGAGGGCTTTTTCTTTTCTTTAGGTCTGTGTCCTGCAGATACCATTATAGGATAATCTACTTCAGATAACAAAATAAAGGCTCCTAAGACAGGCAGAAAATGCAGGGAAAATCTGTGACATAATCTCTCTTTCGTGATGAAGGCAGCTTAGCCTCACAGCCTAGTGATTCCTCGGCAGCCTGAAGCTTAGTGTAGCTATTCGCTGTTGTATTTGAAGGTCATTTAAACAACTTGGGTTTAGAGTTCTTGGTTTTACTTTGTTGTCTTATCCACCTGATAAGCTGTTACCCAGAAAAGCTGAGCCTCTTCTACTTGGCCTGTGGGAACCTGTAAGGTCTAAGTTTATATGTGAGACTTCACAGCATGCTTTGAAGGCCCCAAAGAATGAACACAAGGGGGGGATCATATATTTGCACAATTAAGCAATGTGCCTTTGCATATCACAGTATTTACTGTTTCATTTCCTGCCAAGGTTTCCAGCCTTATTTGTGCAAGGGGCACAATATGAAGTTGGCAGTGTCCTTAGTCACAGGAGAAATGAAGATAACTTGGCCAAGCACAGTAAAGCTTCCTACAAAGCTAAGACAGTTAAATTGGCATTAATGTCCTTCTTGACACGAAAGCAATTTTCTGCTTTTTAAACAGCTCTATTTCATTACTTGTTCCTAGTCTAAAGAGTGTTTTTTAGACTTAAGTACTCATGGTAAGAAATCTTTATGCGCTTGGTGTTACTTTTAATGTCTTTCCTCATTTCCATCTTTCTTTTAAAAAATGTCAGCACTAAAAGACACTCAGTGATGAAAATGTATGGAGTGCTGATTTCTTTGCCCTTTTCTCGGGGAGCAGAAGAAAGGAGCAATCTCTGGATGTGAGCGCAGCATTCCAGCCTGAGATACATTTCAATTTTATTTGCTCTGTGAACTTTGCAGTTTATTCATACACACAGGCAAGATCGAAGCTGCAATTTTTGCATGAGGTCATAGTATACAGACTCCTCCTTTAAACTCTAGTTGCTGACTTCTTTCTGTGTCATTTTCTGTCACCCTGCAAACAGTGGAGCCACTAATTCAAGACATTTATTGGGCAGGAAAAGTATCACTTCTATTAAGTGCATCTATTTCTTCACTTGCCTTGGAAGGCTTAATGTTTCAAGAAAGAAATTATCTTCTAGGATACAGTTGGGCTGGATAATGGAACCAACAAGAAAGACTGAAACAAGTGAGTTGAAGTGATAGACTTTGTCACTTGAAATACATCCCCTACAGCTAAAGAATAACATTTTTACTTTTTGTAGGCTAGTGAAATGAAGGATTTGCTTTAATTTTCATGTCATCCTTTTAAAATATCAGAAATTCTTTTCTTCACCTTAATGGGCTTAATTTGTTTTAAGAGGCAAATACTACTGAAGGTGCCAGGGTGGGAATGGTGAGTAACTTTCCTCTCCACGGGACCACGTGCTGCACCAGTCTCTACCTCTCACCCCTATCCACTGAATAATTATGCCAAAGGCTGTCATCTGTTAAAGCAATTAGCACAAACTTATAGTGAGATGTAAATGACACTTTGACCTTTTATAAAAAGAGAAAAGCTTAACTGTCGATGACAGAAATGACCAACCAAAAATGGTACAGGTGTTTTCTGCTCTTTTCTATGGCGGTTATCAGTCACGTCTGCATCATCAGTATTCAGACTAACTCATCTACCATTAATATGCTGCTGTGAAGTTGGCTGTTAAGTCACATAAGTCATTTTAAGAAAAGGAAGTCACAGCATAGACATCAGATGTATGAAATGTTATTCATATTATGACAAAGTGCCACTTCTGCTTTTAAATACAAAATGTATGGCTACTAAACCTGGCAGATTTCATTTCTTATGGGGTAGTTTATTAAAAATAATGCTGCTGAGCATGAAAACAAGCCATATATAGTCAGGCCATATATGCCTGTTCTGTAATTATAGACTGTGTTTGACGTGAAAACCTGAGGCAAAACCTCTACAAATTTCAATAGTGTCAGGGTTTTACTCTGAAAAATGACTGCTTCTAACCTGGGAAAAGACTACAGAAGTATCCGCTGAGTAGCTCAAGTGACAGAGCTTGGTAGGGGAACTGCTCAGCACTGCAACTTCAGCACCAAATGTTCTGTATAGGGAAAATGAACAATATACCTGCAAGTTAGAAGCAGTTTAAGATGGAGTTCCCAGATGGCAATATGTCACAATCTCAGCCTTATGACAATTCCTGAAGCCATGTGGGAGTATAAAAATTGAAGAAAATTGTCTGTGTGAGTGCTGTGCATCTTGCCTGACTTTCTCACATTTTTGTGTTTAAGCAAAGTAAAATTATTTTCCTTATTTTGGTGTTTGAGGTCCTCTGTTGCACTGCAGGGGTTTTCTAACTAGTCACTGTGCTAGGACATCGATGGTACTCCAGACAGCTAATGCTACTCATCTCACGGGGTGCCATATTGCGTTCCTAACTAATTCATGAGTTTAATAATACTCATATTAAGACCTATAGAGCATAATTATTTAAACCCAAGCACTGAGAGGTTAGGAGGTCAAGTGGGAGTTTAAAACTGCTGCTGAAGGAAACATTGTTAATAGGAGTAGGTGAAACCTTCAGAGCTTTCCTTTTATCAGAGCAGCATGACAGATTGTTAGCTCAGCTGTTGCTTCAACTTTAATTTGCATATTAATTTCAGCATATTTAGTCCATTGTAACTTAAGTCTTTATATGGGTTCTTTGTAGCTTAGCATCAGCTACTCAACTAGCTTAGACTAGATGGTATGACAGGTAGCCCACCTCTCCAGAAAATCTGTGGTGATTCTAAAAGTCTCAGTATGAAGTAGCTTTCTCAGTTTTACATTCTGAATCCAACAGGATCCTTAGGTTCTAGCTTCACCTTAGTCTCAACAAGGTGTTTCACTTGTGTTCTGTGCCTTTGTAAAATAAGTTAATGTTATTATTTAGGTCAGTTTATTGATGCTGCTTGTTTTATGTCATCTGTAAATTACTTTATCATGTGCAAAAGAAGAAGGGGAAAGACTCTTTTAGACCCTGACAGTTCATTTGATTTCAATGGAATTATTTTGGGCTTCTTTTAGGTTTGCTGGGAATTAATCAAGCCCTGTTCTTCTTGCTCTGGGATTTACTCCTTTGCATGTTGTAGAAGCAGACTGAAAAACTACTACTGAGACTTTTTAAGACATTAAAAGCAGCTGGGTTTGCATTTCTATTTGTTCTCTCAGAAGTGCTTTCAAGAAGGTCACTTTATAAACTTAAGTTTGACTGTTGAGCTCTTGTGAAAAGTTAGTATGTCCCTGCTAGTAGCCTAAACAAACAAACGAATAAAAGATCATCAGACTTTCACTAACCATCTTAGGTTGAAATGTGCTGCCTATCTTTTTCATTTTCTGTACATAATGCCTAACTTCCATGCAGATGTTACAATGTCTGTATTTTATTGCTTTCAGCACAAAAATTATTACATTTTAGCCAATTTTTCTCGTATTTGCATATGTTGATGTCAGTGTGTTTCCTCTGGAAACCTTAAATCAAATGTGTGCATGATCCTAAGAAGAATGGGTGAGATCTGGCTCATCTGGAATTAGAAACAGGTTTGCGATTGCTTTCAGTGAAGCCAGGAGAGCCAGTAGGTATAGGGGTTAGGTAGTTTCTGTAGAGAGCTGGGAATTCTTCTCAAAGTTGTACTTGTAACTACCTTACTCTGTTCCTTTCACAAAATGACAGGAGTTCATAGCACTTATGGAACACAAGAGGAATTAAAGGTCTTCTGTGTCCATAGTCATTGCTCATTACCATACAGGATTAAAGATGACAGAACTGGATTTTTTTTTAAAGAAAAAAAGGGAAATTAAAAGAACCCCCAAACCCTTGCGATCCAGATGTTAGTAGAGTATCTTAAGAACTGTGGTACTTGCTTGTAGTTTGCCTGATGTGACTTATCAATTGCAGACACAAAATTTTATCAATTTCAGTGTAAAAATATGTAATAATAGAAATAAATCAATTTATTTTAGCAAACATTCAGAAGTATATACCACTAGAAAAAAACACATACCTTTTTTCTGAGAAGCAGTAAACTACCTGACTTATCCCTTGCACTACAAATCTTTTATTTTTATGCTTATTATCGTAGTTCTAGCCATCCCAATAATGACACAGAAGTCTATTAAGCAAGTGCTCTACAACTTCATAACAAAAAGTGCACCCTTGTCTTGAAGAGCTGAAGCCTATAAATAGAATATTAGTAAGAGGAGGTTATGGCAGAGAGGGGAAGGGAATGCTATGAGGTACTGACATAGCATCCTTGGGTAATGCTTTTTGTACATCAGCAAAGTGATTGTGGTTTGTTGGGGGAGTTGAGACATTTGGGCAAAAGAGAAATTCTGTGGAATGTGCAGAGGAAGATAAGCTCCTTAGAAGATGCCAGCATCGCTTCTACTACCTTCCAGGAATACTTGCCTTAAAAATGTGACCAGTGAAGACTAGCATCCTGATTTAATTAGAACCTGAAAGATAACCCATTGATACTTGCTAAGTAACTAGAGGAGGAGTTGAGGTGGTCTTTGAAAATCAAGAGAAGCAGTTCAAAATGAAGATGTGTGTTACATAAACACATGAATACATGAATGTGACTGTGCTCGCAGTAACACTCAGGTCTACCTGTGAGAAGGTAAAAAACTGTTTTTAAACTTGTTGATGCTGAGCTACCAGATACTTACGTGCAGATGATGGTAAACTAGCTCAGATTTTAATTCGTCCAGAAGGAGTCAGCTCTGGTGTAAAAGATGGACCAGTGCATCAGCATATGGGGACAATGGCTGAATTCACAGGAAAGGATATGTTAAAGGAGAAGAAAATAGGGTAAGAAAGGCATGGAATTCTGTAAGATTGCACAAAGAAAACCATGAAGGTTAGAGAGATTGGAAGGAGACAGAAAAGGAAAGTTCCGATAGGACAAAGTCACAGGAGCCATAAGGCAGCAATGCTTTTTAATAAAAGGACACAGTTGTCTATGCCAGAATGGTCCCAATTGTTTTTTTCTTACTGCCTTCTGTTTTATTCCCCTGGGAGAAATTTTTTTTCTGTAGAGATTTTGTGCAGAGATAAGAGAAACCAAGAGAAGCTTTAGGAAGGTGAATCAAGTAAAAGTTTAATTTATCCAGGTCTCGTTAATTATGTAGTTACTAGCATTAGGGAAACTATACCAGTAAGTACTGAAAGCATATGTAAAACCAACAATTGACAGTTCTGTTCTGTTTTAAAAGTGGAGCTTAACTGGTAGGATTTTCATTAGCTTGTTTTAAATAAAACCAAAGCAGAATACCAAAGTAGGCAACAGCAGAATTAGGTATTCCAGTGCAACATAGGTTCATGAATTTAAATTAAAGTCTGGCACTGAGTTTCTGTCTCTTTTCTGTTAAAATAATAGAAATGCTGCATTTATAGCATCACGCTATATTATTATAAGTTTCTGAGCACCTTGGCTTTATTGCTATCAGATATTGTTGCTTAGCATTAAGAAATCAATTAGTGCCCAAGCATGAAGAAGAGCAAGTAGTTCAGATAATCAGTAGTTTGGTGGGTTAATTCAGTAGATACAAATCTGAACACTGAAGTGAAATAGTGGTTTCCTTCTTACACACTTTACAACTTAAATCTAAATTATGGTGTTGCTATGCATAGTACCCTAGCTGTTTGTCAGCTCATCAGTAAGACAAAGTTTTAAAGTGAATAGATCTTCATGGATGACATGGTTATAATTTATTTAAAGGTGTAACGTCAGGCTGTACCAGCTCAAAACCTACCTCATAAAGCCAACATAAATCTTATAATGGTTGACCTGTGGCTCAGGGGTAATTTTCTGTAATTCTCAGTCTATGTTCTTATGCTTGACTTGTTCAGCAGTAGTTTTTTTAGGGCAGCACAAGACACTGATGATGTTGATTGTGGCTACAGCACAGCCTGTCTCTCCTGTCACTTCCTACACAGTAAATGAGAAAACACTTGATTTTTATCTTAGTGATGTCTTTGTTTGTATTATTCAAAATGAACTTGGATTCTGTCAAGACTTTTCTTATCAGGGTTGGGAAGTTCATTCAGATGTGTTTCTTGTGTAACAAGAAATGCAGGAATAAAAGTCAGGAACAATATAAATGGCCAAGTAACAACAATGTTAGCAAAGTTTTGATTTACTGGACTCCACCAGACCTCTTTACCTGGAGTTGTAGACAAGTATGAATCTGCTGTGAGACTTTGGACCTAATATATTAGTATACTTCATGGATTTATTTTAAGAAAAATAAAGTTCAAAGATGGAATAAAGTAGTGGTGAATCAGGCTTCTTATCCCTCATAGTTATTATGCCAAAAGCAGGGTAGCAAATAAATGCTGCTGGTGCTGAGCATTAAGTTTGCTCATTATAAATGCGAAGTCATGTACCAGTCTCCAGAGTGATTTCATCTGGGAACACTGCCATAAGGATTACAAATGGCTTTCAGCCTGAAAATTGGTGTGTATTGCTTTAAACTTCCAGTGGGGAGTTGGCAATTTATCCTTCAGATAATCATCTTGTGTTAAGTTGAACATCTTACTGTAACTTTTTGCTACATGATAAACTAGCTTCTTTGAATAATTTACTGCAACTGGCACCTCACTTCAGCTCTTAAGTCTTTATCAACTCTAGTGGCTTTTCAAAGTTTAATAATAAACTTAGAGCCAAAAATTTGATTGCACTTACAGTCAGTGGATTTTCAGTGTTAATTCCAACAGGATCATGCTTTGACCTGTTCGGGCAGACTCCTCATGGGCAGAAGAAACTTTACATCACAGCATTGTGAGGACAACACAAGCAGAGCTGATTTGCCTTCCCTTGTACTCTAATGCAACATGGATTTTTTGTGCAGATTTTATTTCATTTGCGTGTTTGACGTATTTTCACTGAGCAAAAAAGTTGGCTGAATTACCTGGGCATTCATTGCTCCCATGGTAGATCTAGGATGTGTTCTGTACTGCACCACAGCAAGTAAGGTCTTAGTATCCCACCAAAATTGTTACTCAAGCCCTACAGAAAACTTGCCATGGCAATACAGTTGCTAGTTTTCTAGAAAGAAGAGCAACGCCTTTCAATTTGCCAGGCCCTGACTGACTGGCTCATCTGTACCAGCGAAATCTGTCCCAAGATTTTGGAGCAGTCTATGCCCGAGCCTTACTGCTCTGAAGAAGGAACTGAAGTACTGGCAGGGGATTTTGTGACTTGTGCTTGACATGATTGCTCTGGTGTAAACAAAGGTAACCAACTCTTGTCAGGTGAGCTCTAATGTCAGGAAACAAGTATCTGCTACATTTGTATGTCAGATTCAGTATGCATATGCTGTATATCTCAGTGGAGGATGTGGATCACTCATCCCTGGAGGTGTTAAAGCCAGGCTGGATGAGGCTTTGAAAGGTGATCTAGTGGAACGTGCCCCTGCTGGGGGTTGGAACCAGATGATCTTTGAGGTCCCTCCCAACCCAAACCATTCTGTGATTCTAAATCTCACTCTTTCACCTTACAAAGATTTTAGGACCTGTTTTATTAATGTGATAGTAATCTCAGTTTTCTTGTCTTATACTTTGTCTTAATGGGAATAATTAGAGATTATTAGGTGGAACAAACAGAAAATGAAACAGGACACTTCTAAATAAATAAATTCAAGAAAGCCATGAAATTATTCACCCTTTAGCTGGAAGATGCCATTTTACAGGCACAAGGATATTTGCAGGCCAGATTTCTCAGCAGATATAAACTCCTCTTGCCTTTTACAGCCCAGAGAAAGATTAGTTATGAAGGTGATAAGTTATGAAGCTGTTCTCCAAGAACACGAGAGACACTGAAATGGAAGCTTTGTGGCAGAGACCTGTGTCAGCCTTTGGGGCCAATTGATGTGCTTTTCTTAAGATCCAGATATAAATCTTTTGTTACGTTAATCATTTTCTGCTGTAAATCTTCAGATTACTAACAAAAGGGTTTGTTTTGGACTTCTTTTGCATCACTTTAATCTAATGTGAGCCTCAGGCTTCCAGAGGAAGTTTCTTGAGGACACTGAATGCAGTTGAACGTGTGATGACAGGGAAACAGGGAGGAAGTGGCAGCTTCCAGATCCAGCCTGTCAAAGCGGGAATGGCATAGATCCACCTTTGAAAAGCACCTGATGGGAGTGTGGTTGGAGGTGATGTGGAAACGCCTAAGGCTCACACCTGACTGACCATTTGCAGATGACAAATCCTGCCTACATTTTTACAGAATGTAAATGCTGAATCCTTATAATTTCACTTTTCAGAAGATTAAGTGCCTTTTATCAAACCTAACTAACTGATTTCCTGAGCAACAGTGTTCCCTTCCTGTTGCCCAGGAGACATAGTCGTACATCAATACTGTTACGGTGAAATGCTGTGGGCTCCAACAGAATTATGGAATGTAAGGAGGATTGTGTTGTAATAGAATAAGGGAATTTGGGGGGTTTTTTGTTGGTTTAGGGTTTGTTTTTAATCATGTGCTTTGATGCCAACACCCAAGCAAGACTTTTTCCTATGGAAGTTCAGTAGCTGCTCAGGGAGTATGTACCTGATGGTGATGTGAAAATGTGTGGTTGTGTTTTGCTGGGGCTTTGTCTTCAGTGAAAAGTGTAATGGAGCTTTGAATGAATGCTGTAAATCAACTGTCTTGCCTTCAGTGGAGCTAAGAAAATGTTTAGCTATTGAGTCTGCAATCCTTTGAGCAAGGACTACTGTGACATTTGCTGTTGCAACAACAATGAAAGGTCCAAGTCCACAGTCATTCATTAGGGTAGCTTTGAAAATTTTAATTGTCCATATTCAATATTCACTTCTTAGGACTTCCAAGAAAGTACTGGATTGTTTGTCCAAAAATTACTTTCCTAATTTATTGCAAAATTTTTATTGTGTTGTCTTAGTTGATGGTGATGTTGCAGTATTGCTGGAACAGATGTGCTGGTAAAATGTGTTTTGCCTGTGTCTTTTGAAGCGTTTTAAACACAAGTGCCTTAGTTGTCCATTTTGTGCTGAAGTGGACTGCAGAACAGCGAGCATCCTTGATGCTTGTTAAAAGCATCCTCTTGGAGCAATACTGGTGTGGGCATTTATCTATTTAAGAGCTGATTTAAATCACAAGTACAAACTGCTTTTGTAGGGCTATGCATAAGATGATAAAACATGGGCATGGTTTTAATCTGTAAGATCACATTTTAGCTGCAGTTCAATTTAAAATATGATCATTGTAGAGTCATATATGTGCATACCTAACAAGTACAATATGAGGTGGTAATTCAGTGCATGTAACTCAGATGGTCAATCTCCTACTGCCCACTCCAGAAAGGTAATTTGTGCACCATCTTTAAACTAAAAAACCAAAACCAACTAAGCCACATAAACAACAAAAAAATTAAAGAAAATTGAAAAAGAAATCCCAAAAGGTATGTTGGAAAATTAAGTAATCATATAGAAACAGGGAGATATAGTATGAAAGCAGTCGAAATAGTTTTCTTAATATATACAATTATTTAATGGGAGGTTTCATCATGGTTTCATGTTAATATCTTTGGGTTTTAGACTAGAAAAGCATTTTGAGTTTAATCAGCACTGTGAATGGTTAATTATGTTTTACTAAATGGATGTCCTCTCTTCATCCTGCATAGTTACTATTATGCTGTTTCAGTGCAAGGACTATTACACTTGGGTTGGGGAAGGGAGTCAGAGATTGCCCATAGATACAAAGAAAATTTTTCTGACAAGTGTAACACAAAGCGATACCTTGCTGTTCACTAGCATGCTGCTCACATAGAATTTGCAGAAAGTATGTGCTTTCGATGTGCGCTTACCATTAGAAAAACATTGTAGTCAAATTACCAGGTTATGCAATGTTTTAAGATACTAAAATATATATAATTAATATATAGAATAATTAAATAATAGCCATTTTACTGCATAAGCAAAGCAACATCCTGAAAGAGCCTAGTTAGGAGGACTAGCTGCCACCACACCACAGTCTATTTCAGTCTGAGCTGATTTTTACATGCCACTTAAGAGCTGAAGGGTGTCTTTCCCAATAAGAGGTGAGAATACAAGACTTCACACCTCTTTTTATAAACTAATCCACAATGAAATATAAAGTGATATTAGCAGGTAGCCTGAGCTCTTCAAAGATAAGCAACAGCCTGCTAATTATCTCTATTAAGCACAATTACATTTTATTGTTCTTTTTCTGCATAGTTTTGCAAACAAATAGAATTGAGTATTTCTTCCAGACAGAACCGCCATCTGGCTGCTGTCCAGAAAGGTGCTCAGACTGAACCATTGCTGATTTGACATCAAAAACGGCTGGTGGAGTTGCACTATGAATTGTGCTTGCTTTATCCAGGAAGATGAAATGGTTGCCTTTAGGCCACTCTGTGAAAAGCTGAGCTAATAAAAGCAGCTGAGCCCTGAGGGTTTGCAGGTACACTTCTTTTTCCACAAGCAACCCTGAGCTACAGTGCAGGTTTCTCAGAGTTACAGCCTGGCCTGCTCATTTGTTTTCAGTGACTGATATGTATTTTTTTAGAAAAGGAAAAAAAAAAATGAAACCCCCGTCGAGTTTCTTCTGCCATGTGCTGAAAAAATGGAATTAGTTATAGTCCTATTAGTTAAAAGTGCAAATACCTGACAATTTCCCTCTCATTCTTGTAGCAGTAATTTTAGGTAAGAGGCAAACAAGCGGCAACAAAATGTTCACCTGTAGAGTAAATGTGTCCTAACAATCCCCTTAAAAGGTTATCTAGATCTTATTGCCTTGCAATATCACTACCTCAATCTCTCTCCAAAAAAACAAAAGCATCTGGATAGATCTTAAACATATCTAAAATATGACTATTTTGTAACACAACTATTGGTTTGACTAGGAAGCGCGTTCTAAACATTTATTGCTCTTCTAAAGCATCAGTTTTGTTCACAGGAAAGTTAATTATCTCATTTATGGCTGGAGTCTGTTGTGGTGTGGTCTTGTCCTTCCATAGGTGTCACAGTTTACTTTAGTCAGTAATAACCAACCGTGCCCCATCCCTGGAGGTGTTCAAGACCAGGTTGGATGAGACTCTGAGAAACCTGACCTAGTGGACAGTGTCCCTGCCCACAGCAGGGAGGGTGGAACTAGATGATCTTTAAGGTCTGTTCTAACCCTATGATTCTGGATATGTGCTCTGCTGGGTCCTTTTATTTACCCTTCTATTCTCCTGTAAGTCACGCCTGAACTATTCAACTTTTCTCTATTTAGACTCTTAAATCCTAGATTCCTCTCAGTTCAGTTAGCTCAGGTTTCTGTTGTCATTTATGTGAGGTGAAAAGAATGAAACTTAGTGAAGGGACTCAAACCTTTGATTACTGTAAACCATTGATGGCAACTTCATTGAGGATGCTGGTGGATGAAAAGCTTAACATGAGCCAATAATGTGCTCCTGCAGCCTGGAAAGTCAACTGTATACCACCTGCATCATAAATAGTGTGACCAGCATGTCAGAGGAGGTGATTCTGCCCCTCTACTCTGCTCTCATGACACCTCACCTGGAGTACTGGAGTCCTCAGCACAGGAAGGACATGAATCTGTTAGAGCGAGTCCAGAGGATGCCACGAAGATGATCAGAGGGCTGGAGCACCCCCCATAGGAGGAGGCCAAGAGAGCTGGAGTTGTTCAGCCTTGAGAAGAGAAGGCTCTAGGGAGACCTTATCGCAGCCTTCCAGTACTTAGAGGGGGCTCTCAGATGGGAAGGGTCTTCTTGTCAGGGAGTGCAGTGACAGGATGAAGGGTGATTTTTTTAACCTGAAAGAGGTTTAGAGAGATTTAAATTAGATATCAGGATGTGATTTTTTCCTGTGAGGGTCTTGAGGCACTGGAACAGGTTGGTCAGAGAACTCATGGCTGCCCTATCCCTGGAGGTGTTCAAGGCCAGGTAGGATGGGGCTTTGAGCAATCTGATCCAAAGAAAGTGCCCCTACCTATGGCAGGGGAGTCAGAACTGGAAAACCTTTAAGGTCCCTTTCAACCCAAGCCGTTCTATGATTAACTTTTATGCGACTGTGTCAGTTTACATTTGCTGCTGATCTGCCCCCAGAAGTGTTCCAGAAAGGGAAACAGAACATAGTCTTCCGCAGATTTGTTTTGATCTGTATTTAGTCCCTGCATTGACTGATTTCAGCATTCAAAGCTGGTTTTTTATGACTTACAAATCTCTCCTCAATCCTGGTTTGTTCTGTTTCTCTGCTTTCTCTCTTATTTTCAATTACTATTTTATCAGTTTTCACAAATAAGAGTACGCACATATAAAAACAAGCTACAACATCAACAAAGAACAGATACCAGGTGATACTACCACCAGCCTCTGGGAACAGAAAAGATTCCCTAAAACGCAGCATAATTTCCCACTCCTCTTTCATTACAGACACACAGAATGGACACTGGGATGTTAATTTGGTGCTTCTGTCCAGCTTTTGACTCTCATATGACTAGAGTAGTCAAAGCCTTATACCTACCCTTATTGGATAAGGCTGCTAAAACATGATGTTGTCATTTCATCTTTCTTGTGGTCCTCTCAAGAAAAATGTTTTATTTCAGCAAAATAAATTCTATTTGTGATTAACACATGGACAACCCTGGCATAGTCCTGTGTTACCTTTCTGCGCTTATATGTGCCCCATTATCTTCAAGAGGACACGTTATCAGCTCTGCCTGGCAAGCTTATCTCCCCTTCTTTTCTTTTCCCCCAGAGAAACCTCCCATATATCTGTTTGTAATCAGAGTGGAAATATTTTGTTTAATATAATAGTCTTGTGCCTTTAGTCATAAGTGTAATCACTGGGGCATATGAGAACAGTCCTTTGCTACAAATCCAGGCAGCCAGTATCTGGTTTCTTTTTTCCAGTCTCTTCTATCTATGTGCATTGACATATACAAAACAAAATGAGAACAAATAGCCTGCAACATGACCATTCTGTTCTCCCTCCTGCCATGTGTCTGCCTGTCCCCTGCTGCTAACAACTTTTTATTGTACATACTGGATGCTGGTTAGCTGCCTCAGATTTGTTTTTTAGCATTTGTTTGGAGAAAACCTTCATTTATCTTTCTGTTTGCCATATAAGATTGAGGTTTTTCCTGCTGAACTGCTGTGCTGCTTTTGGCTTTCTTACGTCTCCAGTTAGGTATTATCATCAGATGAAAGAGTCTGATCAGAGTTGAGTGCGGTACTCAAACACACCCCACTTCCTGCTGGAGGGTGTATGTCCTGCCCTTTGAAGACTCACGATGCGTGACCATGACCGTAGGAAACAACTCAAAAGGCACACAATGAGACAGCAATTATGAGACAACAATCAGTTCTGTTTACATATTTCCTTTTAAGTAGTTAACCAACATTTTCTTGTTGGTAATAATTATTGTTTTAGAACAACTTTAAAAATGTTGTATTGCCTCTTACATCAAAGGAAATAACTTAAAAGCCACTACGGGGTCAGCCTACTGCTATTCACCATATTTATCTTTGCTGTTGGCTTTTTGGTAAAAGCACTGCTTATGTCTAGAGGCCACAAATCTTGTTTGTGCTTCCTGTTGCAGAATGTTTATTACACAAGCAATCAGCAGCTCCATGTGGGTGTTCTGAGTCCCACTATCGATGACGATGACAACAGATGCCTGGTGGATGTGAACAGCAGGCCCAGGCTCATCGAATGCAATTATGCCAAAGCCAAGAGAATGAAGCTTTACTGGCAGTTTACTCAGGTAATTCTTACTCAGCAGACATTTCAGAAAGTTTGAAAGCACTGTTTTTGTATCCCAAGTGTGAATAATCTGTCTACTACAAAAACAGAACCAGATTTATCCTTGCTTTCTTTGCATGGAGCCAGGAAGCCATGTTTATATTTGATCCCAATGTCAGCTACCTCATGAGGTTATAAAACTTGAATGGTATTTTCCAAGTGAGTTCATAGGATTCACTCCTAAGGCAGAGTGACCGCTATAGAATATCTTACTCAAAAAAAAACTTATTTTGGTAGAGTGAAATGCAAAGTAGCCTATTTAGGAACAAGAAACAGAAAACGTTTTTGTTGTTTGGTTTTTTTGGAAGTAGCAACTCATAGAAGGGGGTACTGGGTCATTCACGATAACAGCCTCATCATGAGCTACTTTTGCAGTTCCTTACTCAAAAAGGCTAATGCTTTTGTGTGTGTTTGTGTGAGAGAAGGGGGATAAATAGTACAAGTAAAGGCTCAGAAGTGATTTCAGGGTAATGAATAGGACTGATAGGACACTGAGTCCAGGCCTGATCTCCACACTTCCTAACTGATTTAAAAATACAAGGGACAACTATATAGAGGCCACTAAAGTTCAGGGGCTAGAAAATATACTCTGTGACGTAATGCTTTGGAGATAACTCTGTTCATTTTAGCTAAGAGAAAGTGGTAAGGTGACTCAAAGGATGTTGGTGTTTCCACAAAGAGACACAGTTTATCCTGAAGACAAAACAGGTTCCAATGGTGGAAGCTACAGATAGTCCAGTTTGGTCATTCAAGGAAAAGTAAGAGTTTCCTAACCTATGATTAAGACATTGGAAGTTTACCATGTCACATACTGACATGTCATTTGCTTAGGATAGATAAAATTAGATTAGAATGCTTTCTAAAACAATTACATGATTTAGCTTCTGTGAAAAATGTAATAACTAGCCTGAGTTTGGTCACAGTTGCTCCCCTTCAGTTTAGAGTTTACAAATCTAGTTCTGTGCTTCAGCCCGTGAGCTGAGGCTCACCATTAAAGTATTTTTATTTCTCCATTTAAGTTTGCAAATATCTCTCCTGCTAACTCATGGGGTTTTGTTCTTTTTTTTTTTTATTTCCAACAGCCAATCAGTATCTTTCAGGGCATTGGTTTAGCATCTACCTTAGTGCTGAGAGCACTTGGAAGTAATGAGTAAAGCATACTATTAACATAATTTGTGAAAGTAATCCAGAACTTTGTCTTTAAAGGGTAGCTGTTGGGCAGCAGGCCTTAAATCCCTAACCTGGGAAGACATCTCAGTTTTTGCTTTCAGTCTCCTCTGAAATTGTAGCAATAGTCTCATCATGAGGGGGAACTCACTGTAGCTCTCTATGCACTTGGATTTTGGTACTTTTTTTAAAAAGTACAATTAACATATTTATTTAAGTAGTATTTCAGTACTGTCCACCTATTCGGTGATTATCCTGTATAATCCAACCCTTTGGTTTCTACTCTAGAATACTGCTGTCATTTTGTAATACTAGTTATGTTAGATCTGGTTTGGGGGCAGCAATTGAATGCCTTGATAATTTAACTATTAAAAGCTTTAAAAGTGAGATTTAACTACTTTAGGTTTGCCTTCTGTCTGTATTTACATTCCATGTTCCAAGTACAGTTTCCCAATGGAGGTGTGGTGCTGTTAAGCCAGACTCTATGGACTACACTTACGTCTTTGACAAAGAAACTTCTGCTCACGAGAAGTGAAAATTAATTAGTTGTTTCCTTATGATAAATTAAGAGACAAATGAAATAATTAAAAGCTTAATTTTCAAAAAGGATTTTAATACCCAGTGCAATTAAAATGCTATTATTTCTCAACATACAGCATGGCACTCAGCTTCTTGTATGTTCTGTAAACTAGAAGAAAGCTAATGAGATAAACAAGGCTTGCCAAGATCAACTGATGAACTCCATTTGAAATGTTCCCATTTAGTTTGGAGAAAGTATGTGTTTCTGTGGATAGACTAGAAGCTGTCTGTCTGAAACACTAGTAGCTATTTTCTATATTTTGCAGTAGGCAGAGCTACGAAAATAAGCAGGACCATTAAGTATTGATGCTTATGTAGTCTTGAAGTTCGCTAAATATTAATGAAAAAGTAGATGTTGGCCACAGCGTTTTATAGCACCTTCCTTCCAAGTATGCTTTGATTTCTGTGGATTCTCTAGCCATTCAACGGGAGTGTGTGATGTTACAGATAGTTAAAAATACAGCAGTGCAAGTAAGAATTGTCCCAGAAGGGGAGTGGGAACAAGACTTACCAGGCAAAACAGGATAAACCAATTGAACTCATTTTCCCTCACTGGCACAAAAATCAGTATTTGCCCTGCATTCCAGACATGTACCTTAAAATCTGAATGAGGAAACTCATTTTTCTGCAAAACAGTTATATTCTGAGAGGCACCATCATAGGCTGTGGTGGGATATGGTCTCAAGTCTGACAGAAGACTGTATGAGTTTTGGGAAAAAGAATTCTTTGAAAATATCCCCATCCCCATTGTTGAAATATAATGAGATAAATCCTTACAACAGAAGTAGAAAGTAGGGGTCATAGTCAGCTAGTGGTGTTGCTTCTGTAGATATATTATAGAATTATTTAGTTCTTAAATTGCATCTTTGATTAGAAGTGTACATTTATATGTTGATGTTTAAGTATATATGTGTATATTTATATATTGATTTCTTTTTTAGAAAATTTATCTTTTACTTTGTTTTTAAAATGTTTAGTTATGTGGTTACCATCGTTGTAGGCAGCTGTAGTCAGACTTTCAGATGTCCACTGCTACCTTGTGGACAAAACAGTGGTTTCATGGGCATTCCTGAAGAGGGAACCGCCACCAGTACCTCAACCTGTTTTCTTTATACATCGTACTGGCTGACTGGGCAGAGGTCTTGGGAGGCTTTGTGGTATCTTTCCATACAGGACAAACTTGCATGAGCATTCAAAGCATGTATCGTGTGTTTGCACAGGCAGGATCCATCTGAGCAAATTTCCATGCTCCACAGTTTTGTACAGCTGCCAAATGCAACAAGACCCAATAAAATGTAGGCTTCAGTGATTTCCTCCTTCCAAGGCTTCTTCAAGTGTTTATAAGTGTAATTGTGCCAAATTATGTAAATTAGCCCTGAAGAGACTCCTGTCAACTAGGGAGTGTTCAAGAATTTTATCATTTAAGTTGTTTGTCAAATCATCTCTTAGGAAGATGTTTATTTTGTGAATACTTTTATGCTGAAAAGTCTTCTTGGTGTTTGACAGTTCACCTCATTCAGTCTGTCTCACCAATTTTTCATTTAATCAGAAAAAAATTAGACCTTACAGCAAAATGGTAAGTGATAACCAGAAATTACACAAGGCAGAGGGTACAGAATTACATGAATTACACAGTAGTAGGACGGTCAGAATTTTACTAAAATATTAATTTAAATGTGATATCAAGGAAGCTGTTTTGGTATCATGAACCATAAGGAAAGCAAAATCTAACCTCAGTTACCACCAATAGTTCTAAACCATTAATCCTGCTCGCACCCTGTGAGCTCTTTCTGGCAAGGGGCAGGTGCACAGGCAGCAAGCCAGCAGCATTCTGCTCCCCAGCGTAAGCAAATGCTCGTGGGAAGCATCACGTCTGCAGCACATCTGCATGACAGTCACTGTCTGCTTGCTCAGTGAAGCTGTGGTCTGTGTGCCTGCTGTACTTACTTGATTGCATTTTATGGTCTGTTGTGTGACAGAGAATGGGCTGTGAAGTATAGATGAATCCCAGTTCACCTGGACAAATAATTCCCTGGGGCATCTTTCAGTAGAAACTGCTTATGGCCAAACCCATGCTCTTCTGAACTGACTACCCGATACGATCAAGTTTGTTCTGTGTACTAAGAAACAGTACACTCTAAATGCTTCAGTCGCGTTTGTTGGAAGAGGTGTATTGGTTTGGTTTTTTTGAGAAGTTTCTCAGTCTCAGTCTGATTTCTCAGGTTTATTGCTGATAGAAAGGCAGTTGTGATGTAACACCTGCCCTACAAGTGAAATTCATCTCCATGTGCATCGCTTGGGTGACAGCAGGTCATCTAGAAAGTATGCTTCTGGCGTGTTAGGACTCCTCCAGCAGCATAGCAAAGGCAAAAGGAAGCAGTTTTTCTAGAGTTATTATTTATCTTGAAGCATCTTCATGTCTATATTTAGTCAGATAGGGATGTGAGTGTTTCTTATGTTTCTAACCAGTCTAGCTATGCTGTCACTATTTGCTGTTGTGAGAAAACTGACAGGCAAGGGTTCTGTGTAAAAAGAGCTATAAGGAAGTATACAAGACAAAGCTAAAAACCTAAGAAATTCATCCTTTTAAGGCTGTTCCATGTTGTATTCTTTTCAGTACAGCAAGCTTTGTTAATTTAATTAATTCAGCTTCCAGTGTGGTTGCCATAGGAAGGTGAATGGAGAATTGTGATTCCCAGTCAGTGCTAGAGGTTTCCATAAGAAATCTTTCAGTTCAGAAGTGTTCAGAAAGGGTAGTTTATGTTATCCTGAGAAGCAGTAAATAAGAGTTGTTGCTGACAACTGTAGTTACCATATGTATAATTTCCTAAATATCATAGTAGGAGTTGCTTTGGAAGGAAAAGGGAAGACAGATGAGAGTAAATTAATTACTCAATTTTTACAATATTCCACAGATAAACATAATGATTGATTCCAATTTCATTTCAATAGGTAATAATAGGTAGATTAAATAGATGATCTGTGTAGCTATATAAGAAAAGAATAGACCTTGAAATTACTGGAAGTATTTATATGTCATTCCTCCTATAGAATTTGGCTTTTGCCAGACAGTCATTCTGAATTATTCATACCTGCCTTTATCTTACGAAACTGAATAATGTGCAATGCTACTGCTAGCTAGAAACATTACCCACAGCCACATCCCAAAGTAGTAAGGGATTGCAAAGTGCACACTGCATGACAGGATTAAACTGGAGGCCTGTGAAGCAGGCAAAGTATCTCTGTACCAATTTCGTATGCCCCCTTGCTGAGCATACATAGCACAGAAGAGGGGGCCAGCGCCACTAAACAGCAGACAGTTTCCTTCTAATGTCCAGTTGTCAACCCAGACATTAGCCAAGGACATTGGGGTACAAGAGGGATTAATTTCAGTAGAGCTGTGTGTCTAAGGGAACGATTGTCTCTGTGAACTTCTTCAGATCCTTCTGTGATGAGAGCCATGGGGTAGAAAAACGGCATCATTAATTTATCTAGAATTTGACTTTATGCCGTGCTTCTAACCCCCAAGGATGCAAATACACTCAGTGTGTATTTGCAGTATAGGACATGCTGTACTGCTATACAGCTATGCAATTATGCAGTGCTATCTGCCTGGCAGCTCAGAATAGAAAGTGACTGTGATCCTGTCAAAAGAAATATAGATTTTGATCCTTCAGGAGAAGTATAAAAAACCCAGAACCTAATTATTCAATTAACTGAGCCAACAGGCTAGGTTAAATCTCATATTTTTAGTAAGCCTATCTGATTTTTAAATAAGCAGCGTTGCCTAGTGTTCAGTTTTAAACCCCAACCACACAAAAGAGAACTTCCACAAGGCCCAGGGGCCCCAGTGCAGAGGTGTGCATAGGTCCAGTCCATCATCAGCACTTTTTTCTATATGTAGCTACTCTTTGCTCATCTTTGATCAAATATTACCCTAGCTTGTCTGTACTTAATATTTTAACTTACTGGATAACTGCACAAGCTGTTAGAGCTGAAGGACAAGGAACCCAAACTATGGTTCTGCTTAGACATGATAAAGTGATATTTAATGCTGTAATTTTATTTTTGCTCTGGTAAATTTGTCTCTAAGTCATGTGCAAATTAACCAATATTCTTGTCACATTAAACACTCCTTAAAAACAGGTGTATTTTTTTAAACTTCTTAAACTGTTTCTTACTATAATACTAGAACTCTTTAGTTCCATCTATGCAGAATGGAATTATTTAAAACTAGAAAAATATAAATACATTCACTCTTTCTCAATTTTGAATACCTGACTTCAACTTATATATGAACATATGTATGTAAAATACATGCAGAAAAAATATTAAATACAAATATTACCATATAATATTTTGTGTTCTAACAATTGGTGTTAAATTTGCTCGCAGTTATTGCTGTACTCAGTGGTATCCAAAATTTCTTTGTATAAATTTAGTCTTCTATTTGGAGTAATTTTCTAGTAGCAAGTTTTAACCTTTGTAAATTAGGCATACAACTTGCCAGCTAGAAAGTTTGTGTGTGAATACAGCAGTAAAAAGAGCTTTTAGTGGGTACATTTCAAGCCTTTTCCAGCATATCACATTATGCAGTATTTACTCTCCTGAGGACTACATTTAAGCTCCAAAGACACTTGGTGCTGAATTAATTTAGAAGTTAGTTAACACATACCCATGTTTTTCCTTCAAAATAAATACCAAATTTGCATATTTTAGCATATAATTTTAAACATCACATTTATTTACAAAGAAACTTTGTTCTAGTTCCACCTGATTTTCCCAATTTCATATATCCAGGAAGGCTCCATCCAAAAATCACAGATGACCGCTGTTGCTGACAAAGGTAGTGCATAGCATTATGGTGACAGAGATGCAAATCCAGAATGATTTTTACAACCTGACTGATAACCAACACTTACCAAATGAAGTGGCTGAGTTTCAGGAGATCTGAGCTCTGTACTTCTTTGTCCCTCATTTGCATTACTGGACTAGTCACTTTTTGGGTTCTGCATTCCCCAGCTGCAAGACAGATGGAAGTATTTTTAGCTTTAGCATGCATCTGTTATTAATTCTAACTTCCTAGACAAAACCAAAACCTGTCCTGATCATTTTAGTAGAAGTGGCATCTGTAGTTCCAGTGGACACAAGAACTCTATGTACGTAAGCAAGGTTCAGCTACCAAGTGACATCCTACAATCCAAGATGCAAATACTTGAGAAAAATGTTTATTTGGAAGAAAATTAAATCAGGATGCAATAATGATGTAGATGACGTTAAGGGGGGGGGGCGGGGGATTTAATGAGGTGATCAGGCCATCAAGTCTGATATCCTGAATCTGACACTGACGATACCCAGTATAACAGGCAACAAGTAGATTATTTCTATTTTTGTCTGAGTAAACTCTGCAAGGTTTGTGTTGCAGCTGCAAGGACATTCCTTTCCCAATATCAGTCATAATCAACTAACAGGTTTGTGTTGTTACTAAGGAAAAAGGCATTTTCAATAGCTAGATACCGAAGTCTCAAAGAGCCCAACTTAAATTCCCATGTTAGAATATTCGGATCGATTGAAATTTCAGTGCAAATTCATTCCTTAATTTTCCTTAGTTGGTACTCAATTTATTTCTTGGTCTCTACAGACTGGTTTAATCATAAGCATATAGTGACAATGCAACAGTTCAGATTCTGGGTTAAAATGAATTAGGAAGCCTTCATATTGAGCACTCAGCTTAGAAAGCCTAGACTAATTGAATACACCACACACACACACAAAAGGAAAAAAAAGTAATTTAGTATTTTTGTTTTCCAAAGGAATTACATTTTAATAAGAGTTTTGTTTCATAAAGAAATAGGAATGCATTTTTTCTCTTATCTAAACTCCATAATTATTTGGGAATCTGTTAAGATGTCTAAGGAAAATGTCTCCTCTTTCCTAGAAAAAAATCTAAAAATCTTGAGGTTTCTAATTGCACTGGAAGGAGTTTCTTATTTATCTGGCTGAAAATGAATGTGAACTTTCCTTCTCTACATTAATTTTCTAGGTATGCTATGTTAGTACAATATTTTCATCCTTAAGGAGAAAAGGAGAAAGAATAAGGCAGTAAAGTGCTCTTAGGCATGATTTTCAGTTGTATGCTGTGAATGGATTGTCAATAGCAAATTAATATTGCATCTTGTGCACAGTCAAAACTGGGGAGGGAAGACAAGGTAACAAGTGTTTTGCAGACAATCAGTGCAGGATAAGCCTTAGAAAGAGCAATGTATATAGAAGTGATGATTGCTTCAAAACCAAACAAAACGGCAAAAACTAGGAATACACGATTTGTTGAATCACAGATCAGAAAAATAATTAAGTAGATTAATTACCTGGTCTAGAAGACTGCCTTTGGGGATGGTCAATGCTTGCCATTCCACAGAAATTATCTCTGAGCTCTGTAACACCAGGAGGAGGATTCCCTTTTTGACCCCCAAAGTGCTCTCTTCATGAAGATTGCGATTTGATTTGTCTGAATGATCATCTCAGCATGCCTATAAAAAGTTGTTTTATCAGCACTGTTAAAATTATCCTAGTCAGCCACCAAACCATTGATGCCTACAACAATGAATTCAACAGGTTTCCTGCACCCACTTAAATCAGAGTATTTGTTGCAAATTTCTAACTCTAACAATCCTTTTTTTTCCTTAGAAAGTTCACTTACTAGTTTCACATTGGAATACATACCTTTGATCACTGAAGGTGATCTCACTAATTTTCATTTACATAATAAGCAAAATCTTATTTTAATTTTTTTAGTATTTTTCATAATCCTCCGCCATCTGAATATTCCATCACATTTGAAAGCATCTCTGTTGCCTTTTTCTGTCTTCTACTTTAGACGCCTTGAAGCAAGCCCAGATCAAGAGAGATAACGCAAGTTTGACTTGTTTACAGAAGTCACTACTACATTTTAGGATGAAAAAGGAAACTTAAGAATTTCACAGTACTCCTGTCTTTTTTCTAGATATATCATAGTATTGTTTCTCTACACAGGCAAATACTTCATGGCACAATCCATGAAAGGAAAGATTTTATTAAAAAAAAAAAATTCTATTTACTAGTTAGAGCAAAATTATCCTGGAGAAAACATTGGTGCAGAGCATTATCTTTGGATTCTTTTCTAGAGACCAGTCTGACTCAAGACTCCAGAAATGTTTAGAAACTGAAAAATTTCCTACACCTAATACATCTGCTTAGTAGGAGGAGTCATAATATGTAGCAGTTGTTTGTTTTAATTTATATGTTTATAAACACATCTTAAGTTCTCATTCAGAATTTAGAGTATATAAGTTGGAGCACTAAGTAGCCAATGACTACTCAGCATAATGAGTTCTGATTTTACAGATTTCCAAATGCTACCCAGTAGGACAGTAGGCAACGTATGGCAAAAGGAGGATGCAGGAGAGGCTCTGAAAGACAACATCCCCTTCAACAGTGGGGAAAAAATAATCAGAAAATGTCTATGTGTGAGTCATCTCTCACCAACGTGTATTTCTGAGGCTTGCTCTTATGACTGTCAGTCCTCAAAAAAGCATTCCATTTATTTCTAAATTAATTGTTCTGTTAATATTACTCAGGACAGCAGTTGTAGTCATAAAAGCTGTGCTCACCATTATCAATTGCACAGCATAAAGCTAGTTTTTCCTTTCCTGCAAAGGTCTTATTAGCTTAACCCTAGGTATCAGAAGATCAACATGATACACATCACCATCTGGATTTATTGCCAAAACAAATCTGCATTTAATCGTAAATATCTGGTCTACAGATGTATGGAAGATAAAATTTTTAAACTACTTCGCAACCCTTCAATGCCCCTGAAAACAGTGTTCCAAAAGCATATTGAACACCTAGAATATTTGTTTCTGAAGATGTTTTTCTAAAACGTCAGCAAGTTTTCCTGGATACTGCTGATAATGTAACAATTCACGTTTCCTTCCTGAAAAATCCCTAATGATTTTTCTAGTTTGGCTACTCCAAAACCTGCTTCAATTTTCTTAGTTTTATTATAATTTTCTGTAGTAAAATGCATTTTCAGCTAGCACATCCTAGAGAGCTTCTTTGTATTTTGGTCAAGGCTTGAATTTATTTCTTTACATGTTATTATTGTCTTGATCTTGCTATTAACAGTGGGCCTTTGTAATCTGTTATAAGTCCATGATAATGTGGAAAATACTACTGATTTTTATTCTGTTTCTCTGTAATTTGTTTTCCATTATAATTACATTCTCTGTATGACACTGCATTTCCCTTTGCCAGGTTTAATTGCTTTTATTTAAATACACAATACTGTTAATTAAAGTATTTCCACATCCTGAAGAATTGACTATTACACATTATAATTACATGTTATAATGAGGGCTGTGCTCAGAACCTAGACTGCTCTACATTCCTGTATCCATTCTAGATTAAACAAAACAGAAAATAGTTGCACAGTCTGTTAGTTACTAACACCTAGATCGGACATACAGGTAAGGCTGCATTGTTTGATTTGTCACAGTATTAAAAGTTTGTTAGAGCACTATAAAAAAAATCAGCATTTATGACTATGACATCTAAACACTCTCCTGAGTCTTGGTTGGAGAATGAATGGAACGTGGCAAAGCGTGATGTCGACATTAAATTGTTCTAAGTGTTGAATGATGCATTTCATTCCATTGTCAGAAGATATTTTCATAGTATTTACTCATTGGGCAGCAGTGAGTGGATGTAAGACCAGTCTTGGATAACTACCTGAAGACTGAACCTGAGTGCAGGAAGGGAAGCGAGGAGGAGGAAAGAAGTTGTTTTTATTTCTTTAAAAAATGGTTTCGCTTACCTCTGTTGTAGCTCCACCTAAGTTTATGTCGTACACAGGATTAGTGGTGGGTAGAAAAATAAATTCACATTTATGAAGTATCTGGAAAAGATTCTCATTTGCCTGTCTAACTGTAAATAGTGATCTATGTAGCTGACAGCATCTTTTTAGTGTATAACACTGCTGTATATAGTATTTCATACATATAATATCAGCACCTTATTTTCACAGGAGTTCTATTAAATATGTTAGGAACCAAGTGCCTTTGAAGAAGAGAAATCGCTAACAATATTCTTCACTGAGGAATTCTTTAATTTAAATAGTTAAAATTATTTTTTTAAAAATTTGAACAACAAAGAGCATATTATAGAGTTTGCTTTACTCAGAGCACCTGTTCACAAAGAACTGGAAAATTTGTTATACTGCTTTAGATTTGAGAAGGAATTAATCCTATAGATACCATTATAAATGTTTTATACAACTATAAAGCAGGAATTGTAAACTCAACAAAATCATCCAATATTTCAAAGCTTTAGATGGGCAGTACTGAAGACAGATCAATTGCTGTATGGGATAAATTTATCACTTTTTCCTATGAGCACTTTGTCACTGCAGAAATAACCACACAGAAGACAAAATTGAGTAATTTTTTTTTAGGATTAAATTTGGTGTACTAAGAGTCACTGAAAATTTATCCCAGTATTTGGGGAAATGAATGAGAAGATCGTGCATTGTGTTAGGAATAGAGATTATCTATGTTATATATACACCACAGTGTAATTCTTTGGTTCAAAGACCTTTTTCTGAAATGGCCATGGTTAGGCAAGCTGGCAAAAGCACTTCTGTTTTTTCTCTTTTATGCAGAATAACACGAGCTTTCATGCAACAAGTAGCTTTCAAGTCTGGAACAAAAGTGTGGACTTTATGGTAACTTGTTAAAAAGAGCTATCAGTCTGATTTCAGTAATGCTGAAAACCTCCAGTGTTCATCCCATCCAGTTAATATCCTTTATTTTTACAAATGATCAGATTCTGTCTTAAGTTTCATGCCCAAGAGCTTTTACTAACTTATGAAGCCCTGGTTCAGTAAAGCAACAGCCTCACCTCCTCATTTTCCCTTTCTACTTTGCTTTTGCTGGGAAATTTGGGAACACAGTACAACAACTGCCAGCTCACAGAACCCATCATACCTACCTAAATTACTGGAATGTTATGAATAATATCTAGGAGATGTGCCAGGTACAATCAATGACTGAACTAAGTCAATTAGATGTTGTGAATTATTCAGCTTTAGTGATGCCACCTATCCATATTCGAATCCTTCCTTTAAAATGCCTAAACTATGTGAAGTGGTATTGCTGTTCTTTTCTTGCCAAGTTCATATATCTTTGTTCATATATCAAAACATAGTCTCTGCAATTGGTCTTTGTAGTAACAAAGAACAGAAAATTACTCAGTTCTTACTGAAGAAAATTGGAGACTAAATATAATGGTAAATTTCTATTAAATACAGCTAGAAATAAGAAAAGTTTTACACTGCAACAAGTAAATCATCATTCAGTACAAAAGATCAGTAACCCTAGGGGCAGATTTTTTACAAGAAAACCCATGAGCTGTTTAGAATATTTTGGCTAGATGTGTGTTTACAGAAACTTGTAACTTCTTATCATCTTTGGTGATGAGGCTCAGAACATGCTTTGTTTTTAAAGGAGTTTATCTGAAGAGTATAACAGTATAACCCCAGTTCTGCCCCAGTATGGAGGGGAAGGACTTCCAGGTTATGTGGTGTGTGCTTACTGCACATATTTCTTTACTAAAAAAATTGTATTTTCCATCTCTAGTATTCTCAAAGAAAGCTGTATGAAAGCTTTATCCCATTTCTAGCCCTCTAGGCAGGAGGTCTTCTAGCCGTTAGAGAAACTATGACAGCTTTCAACTAAGCCTGCCTCTGCAAGGACCAATATTCCAGAGAGGATTTATCCCATTTCACTGCCCTGCAGAACAAATACAGAAAAGTAGAGGTTTGGGAACTGTGCATCAACCACTACCCAATAAATAAAACCAAAACCCACTTAACAGTTCAGGTGCTTCTCTTTCAACAATCCAGTGAGATTTTTGTGCATGACAGACTCACGTGGGATTGATGCCATATTGGCTAAATTGTGCTTCAGTGACAAGACTTGAAAGGAAACCTCCTACATATGGCAGATAGGCAGAAAGTACAATAATTCTAAAAGAAGTCAGAAGTGCTACTTTCCACTATGTGTGTTACATCACATGCCAACAGCTATTGGTTTCCAGGATGTGTGACTTGAGATAGTGTTCATATTAAAAGTTTGCTTATGAAGCACTCAGTTTTATGTGTGGCCAAGGCTACCTGCAGGAGTTAACAGCATTTGTGCGTTTTACAGAAATCGCTTCAATTTGTGTTGCCAAGCCCATCAAGTTTTCAGGCAGATTTGTTAATGCTGTCACGTTCGGTCTATTTTTACAAAATAGTTGACCTGGATATTTATTTATTCCCCTGAGACTTCTGCTGCCTTTGAGCTACCTCTCATCATCACTGAACTCAATCCTAATTCTCTTCCAACTGGGCAGAATTTCTCTTCAATTTTTTTAGGCTATAAAAATATATTTTATGTATCATGATTTAGGACATTACCCTAGGCAATCGATTATTTGCCTTTAAATTGGAAAGCAGAGGTCTTACCTAGGATGGGGAAATGGAACCAGATAGGCAGCTTGTTTTTTACTTAGCCTGAAGTGTAGTATTTAAATAAACCATTTTGATGAGCAAGCAGGAAACAACAGCTGCCAGAGTTTTATAACAATTTAGCAAAACTTGTATAAAAAAAAAAATTAACTAAGAGGACACCTTTGTCTGCATTGGCTTTAGAGTTCCAAGTGCTAATGATGATGAAAGACTGCAGAATCCATACAGGAATACTGTAACTTGAAGGTCAAGCCAGTTAAAGTAGCAAAATGTAGTGTTAGTTTTCAGGGAGTCAGTTCTGCTCACTCGCATCTTTCAGTGGAGTTATTCAGTTCTTCTGCATTAATTATTAAACAGCTCACTAGGTTCAGGCCATGTAACATATAGAGGGTGCACAGTCGTAACCCTGGAGATAACAAATCTGTACCATGGTTGCAGGCAAGCATTAGGCAGGGGAAATAAACGCAATTAAGTAAGCTAACAACAAGAAATGTTATGTAAGTACTATCCAAACCCTTCCCGCTGTACTTCAGAGCAATTCTTTCATTTATGTGATCACTGAAAGGATCCAAAGCTGTGTGGACTGCACCCTCTGTGAGGGATTATGCCATGGGTCTGTACAGACTTCATGTCTCTTCAGAGCTGAGTTGTCTTGTTCCTAACAGGACTTGAGTCTTTATGTTTCTCTTTTTTGGGGGGCAGAAATCACCCTGCTAAAAGCATGTGAGCACTCTACAAGATTCAATTCACACATATTAGCCACTACTTAACTTTGATGTCTCTTTTATGTTCATACAGCAGCTCCAACATACTCAGCAGGGTGATTTTCAGTAGCCACTGCAGAGTACTTTGCAGCACATCAAAAAGAGCTTCCTTGGCTTTTTATCTCTGGCATCACTTGTTTCTGTTTAATAGAAGCAGAATTTCACAGGAGGGCACATCAGGAAAGAGGGGTGTGGAGGGGTGGGCTTTTTGTGTATTTTTTTGGTTGCTTGTTTTGTTTTTTTTTCTTGAGTGGTTTATGCTTTCGTTATGTAGCTGCCTGTATTTAAGTATTTTGCATGAATGCATTTACTGTAACACCTATGTGTGCTCTACATCATTTAGAACGGAGGAAAAACATTGCCTCCACTGTGAGCATCCTCCTCCTTATACTCCAAAATCCTCAATGGGAACAGCAGGCATCTGTGTCCATTCTAGTGAACGAATCCCTCGACCACTGAATCAAATGGGAGTTAGGCAGAAAGAAACTCAGCATGGCAGTATTTAAGCCTTAATGCTGTGGCTTCCTTTGTCTAAAAGAGCTCTAAGTTAGGTGGCTAGGCACTATACACAGTCCTTGGGGGGTAAGAAATGCAGGCACCAAGGAATGGGATTCATAAAGCACAGTCAACAAACCAGGGGTTTGCCCTAACGTAGCTGCTGAAGCCAGTTAGAGCCAAGCATCCTAATTCGGTCCTTTTCATAAGCATAAGAGCTGTTCTCAAAATGGACACCACAGAGTTTGTGTCACAGAGATCAGGCGAGAAGGGTTGTAGTAGAGAAATGCTTGTGGTTTAGCTGTCAGGCTTTACATAAAATGGAGAGAATTAATACTCTTCCTTCACTTATTCTAATAAGTTTAGAAATGACAGGAAAGTTCTAGAAGGACCTTAGCCAGATTCATATTCCAGGTCAAAAAATCAGGCGAGTAATGGAGCTAAACTAGTCTCCCATAACTTGGGACAACTTCTTTCTTGTGATTCCTTGGTGTGAGATCTGAGCTGAAGATATCTTAAACACCAAAACTGAGACAAGGACTAATTGATCAATGAAAGACAGGGAACTAGTTAACTTAAATGACAGCAACACAAGCACTTCCAGTGCAAGCTAGAAACACAAGAAAGTTCATCTCAATTTCAGGCTTAGGCACAAACGCTTGCAGTAAACTGTAATTCCCAATTCAAACCCAGGAAGCTGACCCTGCAACACCAAACCTACACAGAGAAAGAAATATAATCATTTAAACTAAGAATAGAAATCGTATGCTTTGCTATAGGAAAAAAAAAGAACCAAAACAACAGAACTGTTTCCTTCAGCAATAAGAAAATACCTTTACCTTAGAATTTTACATATTTTGGATGTAAAGCAAAGCTCATTTAATTCATTTGGGGGGAAACAAAAAGTCTCATCACAGTGAGCTTTAGATGGCCAAGGTAACTTGGGGGTAGGCGGTGTGTTAAATATAAGGGAACCAGTAGCATATAATAAAGCTTTGACTAACTCCCCATACTCATTTCTTCAAACTTCCTGTATGGCATAGCAGTTTTATTGCTTATAAATAGCTTAGAGTTTATGCTGCTGCCCACACTCAAATTTGACTACCCTTATTAACATGAAAGTCAATAATAGTTATACAGCAGTGGAAAAATACAGTTCACTCAGAATTTTGCTATGGAGTCATATTAAAATGCCTACTGTATGTCTATCTACTAAAGTAATCAGTGAAAGTTGTATCTAGACTGCATGCAGACCTACCAAGGAGGATTCATGAGAGCCTCATGTCTTGAAATTTGTGGATTATTCTAGAAACGGTCTCTGTCTTAGCCAAAGCCATATCAAAACTTTGAGCTTTCAAACCTAATTCTGTATTTCAATAGCCAAATCTAAAACCTGTTTTTAGAAACCTCTTCTCAGACAAAGTATTTAGTAATACTGGTAGGAGAGGAGGAGGGGAGACCTCCAGTCACCTGTCTGAACAAAGCAGAATCTGGACAGAATGGCACGAGCTGCCAGCCTGAGGAACAGCCTTCTCTGAAAAAGCAAACTCAGCATTTCTGTGGGATTTATGCTAATATCCTTGTGATTATAATATAAATTCACCATAACTAGGACTTTCTAGTCCAAGATATAACACACACTTGGTCAAAACTGATGAGTTGGGGTACTTTGTATGGGGTTGGGTTGTTGGTTTGGGTTTTTTTGCTGGGCAGGGGCGTGGTGTTCTGTTGTTGTTTTTTTTAAATGGCAACTATTTTTTTCCCCATTGTATGAATAAGTAATTTAAATGTGACTGCTCTTTCCATTCTTCAGCTGTACTAATCTGTACTGATTTACACTCTGTTCCTTGATTTGCAGATTAAGCCAGTAAATTCCCCCTACACAAGTCCAAGGTGTCTAGAGAAAGATAGACTTTTAGACTTAAAAGCAAATGAGACTACTCTGTATGTCTTGGAAGAAACTTCCCAGGTGCTGATGGGTACAAGTTATCTATTATGTTTATTAGACAGAAGACAGGGTGAAAGAATGAACTGAAACCAGAATTAAAGGGAAAAATCCATCATAAGTCACCTACATGATGATAGAGTTGTAATTTATTTTCTATGTTAACTGTATGAGAGCCCCAGCGATTTAAGATTTACTGCAACTCAGCAGTGAAGATAGAGCTGTAATGTGTCAGTATTAAACAGAGAGTTGATACTGAGGATTAGCAATATAAGATTATAAAAGACAGTTCATTACAGAATTCAAAGAATAAACATTTTTTTTATATTTTATCCCACGGCCAAGACACTGGTCCTTTTTTGCCTTTTTTTTGATGTCTCAGAGGTGCAGCAGAGGCACGAAGCTAGGTAACTGAAGCAGACAGAAGGGCTTTTGGCTCGTGGTTAAAAAGCATGGCCAGAAACACAGCTTGATTCTAGAAACCCCATTTGCTGAAATGGTACCCAGGCATTTGAGGCTTTTCTAAACTGCATCAGAGATTAAATCAGCCTGTGACAAAGGGAACCTTCACTCCTAATCCAGCCAACATTTTTCACAGTAGCAGTGGGCTTCAGTAGGTGGCCATTGGAATGGCCTTTATTTTATCACACAGTAGCAAGGCAATAAGTTCACAGAGTTTAATTCAAACACTTTTTCTTTTTTCCCCATCTTTAAAGGGAGGTCCAATCCAGAACCGAAAATCGAAGCGTTGCCTGGAATTGCAGGAAAACAATGAAAATGAGTTTGGATTTCAACTCGTCCTTCAGAAATGCACTGGACAACGCTGGTCTATAACAAATGTCCTGAAAAGCTTGTCATCATAGCAGACTAAATTTTTTACCCATTTCTTTTGCTACTGTGTAGCAAATATTGCATTGTTGCCTGCTGTACTGTATTCCTCTTGCCCCACCCCCATGGGTTCCTTCTCTCCTCTTTTTGTCCCTTTGATTTTATTTTGTGTGCGTGTGAAAGTAGGGTTTGTGGGCTGAAAATAAGATGTTTTTATTTCACAATGATGTTTTCATGGCATTTATAGAGACAGTGAATGACAGGTGATGGGTAGGCTATCCTAAAATATTTTACAACTGTAAATAGCAAACAAATGGAGAATATTTATAACTCAAACTTTATTGAATAAAAAATTCCAAACACTATTGCTGTCTAGCTGTCTCCATGGAAATCACGTTGGAAGTTATGTGGTGGTTTCAGTGTTTTCATTAACTGAAGCTTGATTTTGGCAAATAGCTGTCAAGAATTAGTATTCTCCAGACTTGTGGTAGAGAGTCCTACCTGCTCACTTGTAGCCATAGCAAGGGAGGACTTTTTTTTCTCCTTTCTTCCTCTAGGGAGACCACATAGATCACTGTAGTTACTAGTGTGCAAATCTGGGGGTGTGGTGGTGGACAATATGCACCCACATCCTTTTCCTCACCAGTGCTACTAAATAAAAGTGCAGAGAGAATCCTGGGGCTCAAGTGAGGCAGGGAAGGAAACTAAAAAGACGGGGGGGGGGAAGCTAAAAGAGAAAAGCAGCCGCTACTAGAAGAAAGATACAAAGAAACCCCCCAAACCCTGACATTTCTCAATGGGCTGGACTGTTTCAATGACTGTGCTTTCCTTCCAACTGTTTGTAGTTCTTCCAAATTCTTTTTATTTTTTTTTAATTTTTAAATGTACTGTTCCCTGGCTACCACAGAGTCACATAAAAATGGCTCTGTCCAAAAGCAGCAGCAAAAAGGCTGAATTCACTCTGCCTTTCTCCCTTTCTGATAGAGGTGTGAATGCAATGCTGTATCACTTCATTTCAGCTTCATTTCAGTGGGATGAGAAATTGAAGAAACAGCCTGATGGGATTCAGAAGTCAACCATAACACTAGAATGACTGGCCTCTTTATTTCCAGGTTCTTTTATTTGTATGTAAATTCCCTGTCTTTTATTACTCTATTTGTTCTTTTTATTCTGTTGTTTGTTACCTGAAGTAACAGTCATAACCTGGTTTGGAGCTGGTGATGTGCTGAACTGTCTTTTTACAGACTGGCTTCTCATTCAGGACCAGCTAGCAGGATTGTTCCTCATGACTGTCTAGTAAGTCGTGTGACATGTTAATTATGCATGTTCAGCCTTCTGCTATATATAGCTACCATACAGCTGCTTCTCAGAAAAGAAAATGCTGAGCCAACAACAGGGAAACAGTAACAACCAATAAAGGCAGGTGTAACACCTGCATTTTGACCAACTTCAGAGGTCCCCGAGGCCTGTGAGTGAAAGCTACCATTGAAATTAGAACCCTGAAAGAACGTCAATAACCTGAGTGTCAGAGTACCCCAGCTGGACAACATAAAGCAGCTTTAATTTCACCCAGTAGACAAAACAGGAGGTTGCTATACAAAGCAAGCCAGTTGTCCTGCACACCAGAGCATATGGCCATGTTCAGATTCTGTCACTGACCAACTGGACTTATTTTCCACAGGCATTCCAGATGAACGAAGAGGAAACTGCACATTCAGACAGAGAAAAAGCACAGAACTCGTACAGAGTAGCATGAGATAAACTAAGCTTTCTGTCAGCAAAGATGCCCAGACTTCAGTGCATGGAGATGCAGCCATAAATTAAAAAAAAACCCAAGTAGTATGGATTAAATTGGTCTCTGGATTCTCCTAGGCCTGCTGCACTTTGTGCAGGCACTTCCAGGGGTGGTTGAAGGAGAGGGGGTGTTTATGAGCACTAGAGGGAGATATCTGGTAAAGATTTGACAAAGTGAAAGGATGGAGCTGAGCTCTGGACTGCTTCATTTTATACCAAAATGAATACCATATATCTAACATTTGTCCAAAGATTGTAGTTACTCCAGATGACACTGCAGCAGGGTGCTCACATTCATCACTAAGTGAAAAAAAAAAGATGAACAAAACCCTTAAGTGATGCACGTAGCCCCACCAAGCTGTGTTTGGTGCCAGCCAGTCTTACACCTCTCAAATACACACCAGTTAAGGCTGCTGCTCCCCTCGATTCCCGTGGGGCTCTGCACTGAGGAAAAGTTTTCTTCAGCTTCACTAAAACACAGCAACATTACCAGAAATCCCTCAGTGCTAATGGTGGGTTTAAATTTGTTCCCAGTGCAATTCTAATAACAGCAGTGGAATTACCAAAATAAACATTGGGGGGAAGCACCCATAAATCCAGACTTGAAACATTGCTTTATACTACAGCAATTCAGCTATATGTGAAATATACGCATTATAATAGGCTCTTACCTTTGTTTTGTATCATAGAGTAAACGCTTTATGCAGTAACTTCCAGTAGAAAGGAAATAGGCTTAAATTTGTGCCTGAGCCTACTAAACACAAGTGTACATAAAAATTACGAATGCACATAAGCAGAGCCATTATCCTGCATTTTCTCTGATGCTAAGTACTTGGAACAGATTTTCTTGCATGTGCCTCTTCTCTTGGAAGAGAGAGAAAAACAGAGTGGAACAAGCAGAACTGAAGGACATGCCCATCTTATGCTGGACATGTGCTCACTCCTAGTCATAAGCTACCTCACTGCCACTTTCTTTTTCAGTTATACAGGAATTACATAGATGGAGCATAGATGTGAAAGACAATGGCCATCCTGAGTGAGAAAATAAACTCATCTTTACTTTTTGGAATGCCATAGAATATTATTCAATTAGCAATTGCCTCAAATGATCAAAAACATTCCCAAATCTGCCTTTGAAATATTTCTGGGGGTAGGAGTGGGTGTTGATTGTTTTAAAGATGGAAAGATAGCACTTGAGGGCAAAAAGGAATACTCTTGCAGAAGTCACTTGGAAAGCAGCATAGATGTTCTCCTCTTCACCCAGTTATAGTCAGAAAAATCCAGTCTGCTCCCTCTTCCACCTGCTGCTATAGAAATGCTCCCAGCATACTTTGATGTGGTTTTCTTGACAAATAACAGAAGCGCATCAAGTAGCTTAAAAAGATATCCTGACAATTAAATTAAAAAGAAAATGTCAAGCAACTGTAAGCCCTCTTCCTACTGTACTTCTTCAAATATTTATGGACAACATATGCTTATTTGCCTGTATTCCCTCAGCTAGCATTCAGACGAATTGTTCCTATCAGGATATCATCTACAGTGCTTTCTCAAGGCTATAAGAATATGTGTCTTCTCACAACATCTGCACGTGGGCAAGGCACCAGACACAAGGAAGACTTTGCTCTGCTGACCATATCAGCACAAGCACACAGAGAAAGAACACTTCCATGTCTGTCAGGAGAAGGTATTAGGGTTTGGATTGTATTACAATACACTAGAGATTCCTAGCTAATACTTCTGGTTCTGGACTGTACTGTCTTCAGAAGAGATTCTCATTTTAGGAATTTATTTATTTGTTTACATACATATTTTTACAAAGCTAGAGGTATTCAGGAGCACAGAGTACAGACCATATCTGTTTATTCCAAGCTAGAACTTGGAGTAGAGAATTTAAGATTGCTTTCTCCTGCCTGGTCTTTCCAGGCTTGCTAATGTCTTAAGAATGACAATGCAAAACAGGGCTTAGCGTTGCCCTCTTTTGCTATGGGAGAGAAAAGTATATTTGCTTTCATCTTTCTGAAAGACCCAAATTTAATCTGAGGCATTAAATCCACTGACATCAAGCTTTAGTTGTACTACCTTCAGTGTCTTTTCTAAAAAGAAGTCAATCAGTCAACAGTAATCACTAAGTCTCTTTCTATACATTGATAAAGAGACAGTTGTAAAAGTGATCATTAAACAAGTAGCTGCCACACGTCATTCTGTATTGGATGGTGGTACTCAGCTAGGAATATAGATTCTATACTGGATAGCAGTACTCAGCTAGGAATACAGAGAAAGGGAAATAGTGAGATTTCAAGCTCACACATCAATAGAATGCACCAAAGTATGTTTTGTACCCCAAATTATACACATGTATGTGTATATCGACACCATCAAGATCCAACAACAAGAGATTGTATCTGTAACTTTTTATATAGCATATTAAGAAAATTGACTACAATCACCTTTCAAAATCATTCCCTTCTGAGTTGACCCACAGCTGCATATGATGCTGCCAACATTCAAGGGAATCACACAGGTCATTTCTGAAAGGCCGTTGAGGATCTCCCAACAAAAAAATAATTCCTTCAAGCATCAACCTCATCTTTGGGAAGAAGTAGAAATTTCTGGAAGCCAATTCTGGTGAATAGAGTGGGTGCTCAAGCACAGTGATGTTATTAGCTGAAAACTGTTTCACAGAAAGTGTTATGGGCTTGCCTGTTTTGATGTTAACAAGCTGTTCACTCTTGCACACTGACATTTGCTGACCGAGGGTAAGAAAATGCCTGTATTCAAACACAAGTCCACTCATAGTGAGTGAAGCAAAGCAGATGAGCCTTGTCTCACTGTGACAGGTAAAAACATGTCCTATAACCATCTCTGTCTCTCCCCTCCCACTCTTGGTTCCTGAGCTATAAGGTTCATCTCAGTTTTTTTGATGTCAGACCTCAAATATATATACATAAAACATAAGCATGCATGTACATACATTCTGACTGTTTACTTGGGGGAGATGAAGATATCACATTAAAGTGCATTTCATCCAGCCAGGGTCTTAAAAGACATGGGAACAAGACACCAAAACAAAAGGTCTGGATCACAATTTGATCACTGTGCTACCCAGAACATCTTCAACACTATTCTTGTTTTTAACACAAACAAAAAAGCAGAGCATAACTTCCTCATATTTAAACTTCTGTTCAAATAACTTACGGGTTTTCCACAGGGTTAAGTCAGGATAACTTCTCAAAACCAGAATACAGAATAGTTGCGCTAATACAGAGGCTCAGGAGACAATCACTAAGGCTTTTGAATAAAAACCTGTTTTCTACTGATCTGCTGTGTTGTTTCTTAAGTTCCATACATACTCCCCTTTGATTTTATCATGAAAATACATAACAGCGCAGAACATGATGCTCAGGAATGTAATTTGCAGCTATATTCTGAAACAGCAAAACAATGTATTTGTGTTAAATAGTTAAAATTAGCTTTTCATCATCAGGTGGAAGTGAATATTTTACTAGAATTCAGTCATGTTAAGCATAGTCTCAGAAAGGGAACTGATAAGGCATCTGAAAACTTCTCATAACGACTGAGGAATATACTTTACACCATAATGTATTATGTTGAGTGAAGTAGCTTCATTTGAAGTGCATCTATAATAGGAAAGAATTTTGAAAAGAATATATGTGCATTTCCATCTTACGATATGAAAACAATAAACACTTTACTTTCAAAAGGACAGAGGTAAATGCAATTTTCATTCAGCTTTTGAAAGGGAGACTGATTTCAAGGAAACTCTGAACCACAGATTAGAAGGTGACAACATTTTCTAAAAGAAAGTTTTAAGTCCATCCTTTAAACTCAATTGACACTCTTGGTCAGTGCTCTCCATGACAGTGGTACAGAATTTCTGTAAGATATAGTACAGAAAGCTTTTTCAATCCCAACACTTTCTTACTACTAGAAAGCTCTACAAAATCCTGCCTTTTCTGGCAGCTAAACCTGTGTGTCCCATAGCCCAAGTCCACAGATGTCCAGGAATCTTTGCTCACTTATCTATCCACAGTGAGGTTGTCTGGTTAAATCCTGGGGGCCATTCATTCCTCAGCTTTTGGGAACATAAAAATGCATCTCCTTAGTCAAGGGCATCAACTTGGTAAATCCACAGTAGAGTGTATCTGGTTTCCAAACCTCAAACATAGCACAAAGCACATGGGCTTCAGAGGTTTGTCACCTCTGAGCCAGGCCAGAGACTGAAAAGAAAGCTCTTATCAGCACACACAAAGAATACCAAAAGCCTCAGCCTGATAGTTTGGCTAATATAGCTCCCTTAACTTTTCTCTTTGTTAAAATTGCTTGTATCCTAGTATCTTATTTGCCCATGTTTGCTGGCGTAGAACCGGCATGCTAACAGTCAACCTCAGGAAGATCTGTTTGTTTTCTTAAAAAAACCCAAACAAACAGATAGAAAATTAAGTACGTGTATTTAAAGTGTCCATATGTGACAGTGATTCTCATACCAGTTGTGAATGTTTTGCTGCAGGTGACATTTCAATTTAAAACAAAACACCAAAGAATACACACATTCTTATCTGCAGACTCTGTTAACTAGGGGTTTCTGTGGATCATATTTTTTGTTATTTACCACTATTTGAACATTTTCTATACCTAGATATTATACAGCTATATAGTGAAAAGCAAGTCTTTTATCACTTTAAGTCCAAATGTTCTGGAAATGTTCACAATTAAGGAAGGGATACTAAAAAATATCCCAAACATATCTACAGATCATTTTGAAAAAACGGTTACAAAACAAATTGAAAGCTCCTGCTGCTTCCCACAGTCTGAAGATCACTGAATGGTTCTCACTCAAATCCTGAGCCAAACACTAGCATGAAAATTCTGAAATGCTGTGCAACCTTCTGTGCCTATACCTGCTAGTAACAGGTATGAATCCTTCCCTAGAGCACACAGACGCTGACTCTGAGAAACAGCATCGTATTATGAAGAATTGGTCTGGGTCCCTAAAGCATGCCTGAAGTACCACATACTGAATTCCACAACTAACCCCTGTTTATACATGCATGTAAGTCGTGTTCAGAACTCACACGTGCACTGTAAGCCTATAGAAATAATGATCTTAACCAGCCAAATTGGATGCTGATAATACCTTTCTAAAGAGTTGAAAAAGTACAACAGAAGCACTGCAAAGACAATGATTAAAAGTTATTCCACAGACAGCAACTTTACAAAACAGATCTTGTGTTCCAAGTATTTATGCTAAACATTACCCAGTCAGATTTGCCAGCCATTTGGAGAGAGGTAGTTTTATTAAGAGATGAAGAAAGATAATCATTATGCTAAAAAAGTAAATCACTTGGACTTTTACTGTTCCTTACATGCTATACTATTGAGCACATTTAACCTGGGTACACATCACATAAGAGAAAATACAAACTGCAAAACCAATAACAATAGTAACATTAAATTTCTGGCAGGTATCACTTTCCTAGTCAGTCTTACTTTCCTGTTCTGAAAAAGCAGAGTCAAACTTAATCCGAGTTACTTTGAAGCCACATTGAGTGGCTACCTAACCCTTCTGCCTGCAGCTGAATGTAATGCAGGCCACCTGTAATTTTCCAATCTGCGTATATTGTGCCTAGACAAAAGCAGGCAACTTACTGCTATGAGTCCTGTGTATTTAGTAGTCAACAAAGTTAAAGAAAAGTCCTGTCTACTCTCCAATTTGATAGCATAGAGACAAAAATATTTGAGATGGCACTTCAGACTTAAAACAGTTCATATTTAAACCGCTTTATTGTTCTGTAGCATGACTTTGTCCCTTTGGTCTCACAATAAATAACTGCTGTCAAGGATGGCAAACGTAAATAATTCTCCTTAAAGGTGATGTTTTCAGATATCAGATCCTTGACTGAAATTTCCTGGCAGAGATTAAATTGCATGGAGCTTTCAACATCTGAAAAGATCTAAAAAGAACATAGTGTATCACGTGTATGCCGACACAAATCAAGGTTTATTGATGTTTCAGAAGCCTGTCTACTCACTTAGACTTTAGATTGTCTGCAGAAGTCATCTTCTACTTTATAGAAAATACTCTCATGCCCTTTCATGAAAGATTAATATTAGGATAATCAAATTAGCTGTAGAGTTGTCGTCTTTTCTTGTACATCACTTTCTGAGAGACCGCTTGAATAGCCGCATGCTTTCCAGGGGGAACATGGTTATTAAAACCGGCTCTTGTTTATTAAGTGAATTATGGCCTATTGATCCATGCCTTTCTTCTACCTCAATACAATGTCTGGCACTGTTAAGGGCACTGTAGAATTTGCTAATTATTAAAGATTACTACACGAGACAGGAGCACAGGAAAAGTGTATTTTCCAGCAGCTTACTGACAAACTAAACACCTCAGACTTCCCCACAGGGCACTCTATGATACATATATATGACTGAAGATTTTAAAAATTATGAGCTGCGTCATAGTTCAATAGTCTCTTAAAACCATGGTTGCTCATTTGCCTTTGTGACAGTGAGATATCTGGAAGGAAGCTCCAGGACCATAATCTGTCAGCAATTCCTTCCACATCCAGACACGGCTGAGACTGCACAAAGAGGCAATAGGACAGGGTATGAGGACACAGACTCAGGTTGCTCTATGGTGCAAATCCCAGGAATCCTTGGATGCAACTAGTTTCTCCTTTGTGTGATGACGTAATGCTGTACATTTTGCTCTCCAATTATCTTTATGAATTGATCTTTCCAGTTCAAAGTAGGTGCATCTCAGCCCTAATTAATTAATTGTCCTGCCTCTTGTGCTAAAGGAACATCACTTTATGCTTAACCGTCATATTGCATCTTACAAAAGTCCAGTGTTTAACTCAGATATAGCACTTGTATTACCCTTGCTTTTTAAAACTAAGAAGAAATCCTTCTGGTATGATATGTGCCAGCAGTTGCCTGTGAAACAGCAATGGTTTATACACAGCTTTTCTGACTTCTTCAGGTGCACTGTTATAGTAATACCCACCTGAAAAATAGTGTAAAACAAAATTCAAAACTATAAAACGAAACCCACTGAAAGAAAAAAAAAAAGGAATAAAAGTTACAGCTTGAAGCCAAACAAGGACATACAGAAGTTTGCAGGTAATCTGCAGACAAATGTTCAAATTCAAATCTGATTCCACAAGTGGAAATTATCACACTTGAGGGACTATCCACAGAGGTAATATGAACATTGCTGTAAAGTATTCTCAATTTTGCTCATTAAGATCACATGAAATAGTTTCTGTCCAGTCCACTCAGATATCTGGATATGATCTCCAGACACTCAATAAAAACTAGGTGGAAGTGTCGATCTGCTGGAGGGTCGGGAGGCTGCAAATGGATCTGAACAGGCTGGACTGCTGGGCTGAGACCAACGGCATGAGGTTTAACAAGGCCAAATGCCGGGTCCTGCACTTGGGGCACAACAACCCTGTGCAGCTACAGACTAGGAGAAGCCTGGCTGGAAAGCTGCCTGGAGGAAAAAGACCTGGGGGTGTTGGTTGACAGCGACTGAACGTGAGCCAGCAGTGTGCCCAGGTGGCCAAGAAGGCCAATGGCATCTTGGCTTGTATCAGAAATGGTGTGACCAGCAGGTCCAGGGAGGTTATTCTCCCTCTGTACTCGGCACTGGTGAGACCGCACCTCGAGTACTGTGTTCAGTTCTGGGCCCCTCACCACAAGAAGGATGTTGAGGCTCTGGAGCGAGTCCAGAGAAGAGCAACAAAGCTGGTGAAAGGGCTGGAGAACAGGCCTTATGAGGAGCGGCTGAGAGAGCTGGGGTTGTTTAGCCTGGAGAAGAGGAGGCTGAGAGGAGACCTCATTGCTCTCTACAACTACCTGAAGGGAGGTTGTAGAGAGGAGGGTGCTGGCCTCTTCTCCCAAGTGACAGGGGACAGGATGAGAGGAAATGACCTCAAGCTCCACCAGGGGAGATTTAGGCTGGACATTAAAATTTTTCACAGAAAGGGTCATTGGGCACTGGAACAGGCTGCCCAGGGAGGTGGTTGATTCACCTTCCCTGAAGGTGTTTAAGGCACAGGTGGACGAGGTGCTGAGGGGCATGGTTTAGTGGTTGATAGGAATGGTTGGACTCGATGATCCGGTGGGTTTTTTCCAACCTGGTTATTCTATGATTCTATGAAATGACACACATCACAACTCTCTGGGCATAGCACAAAGATTTGGGTACCAAGACTGACATGTGAAACCATCTGGCTGTACTTTCAGCCAGACCGTCTGGGTACTGAGAGGTTTGGAAATAGTGTTCTGATCCTGTGTCTGTCTGTGTGCAATCTGTCTGCATTTCTGGGCAGCCCTTGCTTCCCTATCCCCTAGGGAAAAGGGAGGTTAACTTAAAACACATTATCAGGTTCCTCATCTTACTTCTTGCCAATGGGAAACATCTGGGTCTCCCATTCTATCAGTCACATGTAGTTGAGCAAAAGAGATTTTTGCCCCTCCCAAACAGTACAGTAGAAATACCAATAAAGATACTGCAATAGTTGCCATAACAACTGCTTTTAACTGCAATTGTAATAGGAATACAATTTCTTATTGCTAAGTAATAAGCTCCTTTATAAAGCACTGAATTCTTTTAAAGCCATTACTCTTGAGCATGAATTTTATATCTGCAAGAGTAAAGGGGAGTGTATTTTGTTATTCAGGAAAGTAACAGTTCAAATTAATACCTTGAGTCCTGGTATGTGCAGATATCCCAGACCCTTCTCTTCTCTAGGCTAAATAACCCTGACTCTCTCAGCCTGTCCTTGTATGGGAGGTGCTCTAACACTCCTCTGGACACAGATTTTTGCAGAGTCTTGGAAGAATATAACATTTTTGATAGCTAGTTACCGAGAAAACTAGCTAGCACAGTCTTCTCATTGTTTACTCTTTCATTTGAATTCCCAAAGGCAATTATCTGTAATTATCTTGCAGATTCTTTTGAGTGCTCTGCACTGTCTACTCATAGCACCTTAGCAAATGAGTAATGCTATGTCCCTTAGAAACTGCAAGCATCATAGCCACTGGCTATACACAGTGGGGATCCAGCTGGTTTTTACAGCAGTTACTAGAAGCAGCTAACATCACAGTTCTCCAGATAACCATTCTGACAAGCTGGTAATTCAGGGCTAGCCCTGCTCGCCTCACTCCCACTGGTATTCAAACAACTTCACAACCGTGCTGTCATTTCTCATGCAACAGAAGAGAATATCATTCTAGTTTTTTAGCGTACTCTGGAAACTGGTAATTTTACACAGTCTGTGCATTCAAGAATGACTTCCTCTGGGAGAAACTCCCCAACAAATTATCCCAAGGAATTGGTTCATTGGGTGTATAATTCATGATTGCTAAATATATTTCCATATAGCAATTAGCAACTGCTGTATACAGGGAAGCATTTGCAAATGTGTTTGAAGAGATGGCAATACAATATGCATTAACTATTTTTTCTAGAAACCCCTTTTCCCAGTAGGCGATCTAATGGACACTAATAATCTAATAAAAAGTTCCTTAGCTTGTCTGTATTTAGTCTGCATGCTGTCCAACATGCATTGACAGGCCAGGTTACTTATGCTACTCCTACTACATCAAAAACACTTCATAAACGCTCTTCCATGAGCCACATCACTAAATACCCCCAATTATCTGCTTCTAAATACTTCTCTGTAGCAATGCATACAGAGCAGCTACACCAACACACCCAATTCCAGTTCTTTGCTACTGAATCAGAACATCACATTTTTGTAAATACACAATAAGCATAATTAGAGTTTTCCATAGACAGATTGGGCAGGAGCCCAGGACGAACATGAGGATTCTGTCAGTAATTTAATTATGTCTCTAACGGTATCATATAGTAAGACAAAGCACTGTAACTATTTGAACTTAGCAATCATTTACTTTTTCAGAATTGATACCTGGTAATTGCTGATCATTTTGGTACAGAAGCAGTTTCACAGAAATATTGAAGTTAATTTTATATTATTGTAGTGAAGTATTTAAACATACCACAGAAAGGACAATACAATAAGGACCATAGCAGCATTTCAAAAACCTCAGAGTCAAGAGACTGACTATAAGTAGTCAGGAAAAAAAAAAAAAAGTTAATTATCTTTCTTCCAAAACTCAGACTGTTGATAAACAGCAGAATTATATGACATTATATGGTTTAAAGTATCTCTGGAGAACTACTAAATGGGTCTCAGAGTTTAAAAATCAAGCCATTAATCAAACGAAGTACATCTGAATATCAGGCTACATTGTTCTGAATTCCTTCTCAGACCCTGGTAAATAGAAGTGCTTAAGCACTGAGATTAAGCACTGTTGTCTATTGGCTAACTCTGCTTTGCAGGATTTTATGAAATCAAACTTAGGACAATTGCAGGTTTTGGTATGTGGAAATTGTTAGCCTACGAGGACTTTCAGAGAAATTTGTAAGGACAAATTCGGTGAAAATTTCTATACAGTTAACTGCACATGTACTGTAGCTGGAGGACAAGAAGGTATGTTCATTTTCCCTTTTAATCAGGAGTTAAGACTGTTTGCAATGAAGTGGCAGTTGTATTAAATACTCCTCTTTCCAGGGAGATAAAAGCTAGTTTTCCCCAACTTTCAAGGGAGTGACTTCCTAACAACACCTTTTTCAAGTAGTCTTACAAGGGCTTGATCTTCTTCAGTGCATTTCATCACAGTTTCTAAGTTATAGCAGTGGAACCATACTTCATGAAGAAAAATTAAAGCTACTACTGCCACCACCTCTGCTAATCCAGAGATGTTTAACGCAGTGCTTTATCATGAGCCAAGGGTTTCAGGAGACCTACTTTTTAAGAATAGTGGCAACATGCCGAAACATCTGTTCATCAACATTATTGATATTCTGTGAATAACACTGCTAGCTAACTGATACTGTGGAGCTAGCAAGTGGAGTTCTGTGCTGGAGAAGTAGAAAGTTCTCTCATCATTTTTTAATCAAACTATAATTTTGGCCAGAGAAACGAAAATCTATGTTGAGGGCAGTTGTCGTCCTCCTTACACTGATGCTAACTTGGCTCATTTCTATTGACTCCAAATGTTTCCAGTTCTGATCATCTGGACATCATCTAAGTCCATTTGAACAATGTTTGTCAACCATTGTATTTAACCTTAGTCATGGTTGGCAGCTGGACAACATTTGAGTGGCTAGTACATTGTGCATCAAGATGCATGTTAAATAAGCATTTAATAAATTCTTTTTCCCCTCCCAGTCCATCCAGATGTTTGGTTTGGTTTTCTCATGTGCACATCTTGAAATTAGTACTAGAATGCTTGACTTTTTGCAGGTTCTGCACCAGATAGTGGGTAGCTGTCACATAAGAATGTGAAGAATAAATCAATGTCACATTTAAGGCAAGTGTGGATCATATCCTCAGCACACATTCAGTTCTCTGCCAAGTTATTTCAGAGTATAGTATAGGATGTGTTAATTAATTAATAAAACTGATATTTGGAATGGAAAGCATCCTTGTCATGCAATATGAAACACAGGCTGAAACATTTTCAAAAAGAATCTTGAATGTTTTGCGACAACTCTAATAAAGCTCACTGAATGTGCCTCTCTCATCTGAGGATTTCAAAGCTCTTTGCAGATTAAATGCCTTTGAGATACATCATTAGTCTTCCCATTTGGCAGAGAAGTTAAGTAGCTTCCTCCAGGTTATATGCTATAGCAAATCACTACCACTAATATCCAGGGAAAGATTTTCAGAGGCAGAAATGGCTGTTAAGTGTCCAAAGGCCATTTGTGCATCTGAATATCTTCATCATTAATACTCGTCACCTAATTTTACCAATGCTTCAAAATGCTGCTTACATAATTTATTAGTCTTTATAATATCCAGAAGAAATAGGTAACTAATTTATCTCTACTGTATAACCAATTAAAATGAGGCATAGAGAAGTACTTTGTCCAGACCATTCAGCAATGTATGAACTAATCCAGAGTAAGAAATGAATACGTCATGATTTTTGAAGTGAATGTTCAGTTTACACCACCATAATGCCCCTACTCTAATATTTTAATATTCCCTCCAATCAGAGATGCAGAGTTTCATCTGCATGCAGCAAACCAGAATTTTAAGAAAAAAAATTGTGAAATACCGTACCTGACTACTGAAATACATGCACGCTGTACTGGGCAGATAGAAATACAAGTAAAATTAGACTTCGCTAAATAGGAGAGACAGACACACTCATCCAAATACATTACATTGGGGGGAAAAAAAAAAAAAAGTAAGTGAAGCAGTGCAGAATGATCTTATACTTCACTATTAATGGGAATTAGAATCAGACAGCAGTACAGTACTGAAACTGGGCAAGTTCATCCTTGAGAACGTAGAAATGCGTACACAAAACTTGTAAGTGACTTTCAAAACAAACCCGGGGGAAAAGCAATCTATTTCTTGTACAGTCCTTTTTTCTTTCCTAGAGCTAACATCATAGATTAAAGCTTTTATGATGATATAAGAAGCGCATTGAAACTTGTACTGGATTTTTACTGTAGACAGCTCAAATATCCTTGAAGCTCATACACTCATCCAGTACATTCACAGTACTACAGGCCTGTGCTGCTTTGTCACAGAGCGACAGGCCTTCAGGACTGCCCATCGTACTACAGCAAAAAAATCCAGAACTGAAGAATTCTATTACCTTCTAGGGATGACAGCAGTGCATTATTGGTTGAATTGCCTCCTCTCGGGGCATTCAGTCAGAGGAGAAATGCTTCTAGCATGTATTATTGCAATAGCACTCACAGAACGCCCGCTGCTCTGCAAATATATAAAGGAGTCATCATCCTTGCTCTGAAGAATTCACAATTTGAAAGATAAAAGTAGAGGGAAAGAATACCCATACAAAGAATGAAAGGCCCTGGCTACTCAGATATTCTTTGTACAAGGCAGATACACACATATACAAGTACATACCTGCCTTACATCCCTGTGCTTACATTTCTAAGTGTGTGTTATCACTTGGGCAATGATGTAAAACCAGAAGAGTATATCCTACTGAGATGGTAACAAAGACAGAAATGGCATTGAGAATTTGGGAAGACATTTCGGGTTTGAAAGAAAGCAAATGATGACAGTAGCAGCCTGTCAAGATCTGTATCAAAAAGAAACAGCAGTGGTTCTACTGATTGCAAGCAGAACTAGCAGAGAAAAAGCTGACAGCGTGAGCATGACAGAGTCTAGAAGTATTTGTGCCTTTATTCTGCAAAACCTAGGCTCAAATACAAAGGCACTACCCTTCATTAAACCATGATGAGCAACTCAGGCATCTACGTGATCAAGAGAAAATGCTATTGCTCAGAGCAAGCCCTTTAAAGAAAAGGTTATTTATATCTGCTGAAACAGGATGATAGGACAGAGGAAAAAGTGAAAAAGAACTTTAATCTCAATTCTCTGGTGTCTAAGGGTGCAGGAAAAAGACAGAAGAATAAAAAGCTGAAAGATAGAGGAAGAAAATTCATTAGTTCCAGACTGCTTTTGTTGTTTGTCATTGGTTTGCAGGGGGGTAGTTTTGTTTAGAATAATAACTGATGAGAAGCTAGTGGTTCTGAAACCCAAAGATTCTGAATTCTCTCTTGTTACATAACTTCAAATTCCTTTGTGTACTAAAGTCCCAAACTTACCCCAAAACTACTCCAGTTCTGTGTTTCAGGCCCAAATTCATCAATGTGCGCTTCTACTGGACTCAAAAATCAGCTGAAATACAGAACACCTAACCTGAAAAATGCTGGCCCGGAATGCACAAAATAAATTGACAAAATATAAAGAAAAACAAAGGGAGCTCAAGGTGAGTGAAGAGAAAGTAAAGTGGTAGCAACTACAGGAACACAAGTATTATTTGTTACAAAGAACAAGCTAGGCAGAAGGACAAGGTGAGGGATCAGCCACAGAAAACAATGAAAGAAGAGAGCTGGCAATGGTGACCTGTGGGAAATGATCAAGGTTTTGAGGCTATCCTGGGTACAAGGGAACATTATAAACAAGACTTTACAGTGCTCATAAGAAGTAATTAACTAAAAAATACTGTTCAAAATCCAGTTTATACCACTTTGTACAGTTCCCAGAGCTGGAATAGATAACTTGGTGCCTCCTAAACAAAGACAATAAAGGATTGAGAGGAAAAATAAAACATATGCAAAAGCATAAGCAAAGTGCCATGATCCACTCATCCTTATTTTCACACATGTATAGTTTCTTAAGAGGCACTCTCAAAAAAAACCAAGCATACAGAACCTGAAAACCTACTGCTCTACAATCTTAAATGTTCTGCTTTACTACTTTACTGCATCTTGAGGGGAGTTTCTAGTTGTCATCCTAAATAATAAAACACACAGAACATATCAGGTACAACTAAGCAAAGTATGTTCAGACACATAAATGTAACACGGCATTATACAATGTCCTAGGCATTATCAAGTGTCTGCTGAAATAAAAACATAGAACTATAATTTTCCTTAAATCACACAATATCATTAGGAGTCCCATGAGAACAAGTACAAACAACACAGGGTTTTTTTTTTCTGTTGGGTTTTGTTTCTCTAGTTGTTTCAAACAACAGTGAGTGGAGTGCATAATCTGAATTCCAATAAAACCAGTTTTCATGAAGCTTGATTTCCATAAGCTAAACATTGAACCTCAGCACTAGTAATTAAAAAAGAAAAAGCTGAAATGGTTTTCATATTTGCTGTTGCTGCCTACCGCAAGAAGTCAGAGAAGCAGCATTTACAAGTACCATGCATTCTTACTTGTTATGCTGTTCTGCACAGACACAAAACAGCTTCAAGATAGGGATTCCATGTTAAAATTGTACCATCAGTCAACTGCCTTAATGTTTCCTTTTGGAAAAGTCTACCAAGCCCTCTGGTACCAAAAATGGGTACCATTAGAAGAAGGGAAGGAGAGTAACAAGAAATAAAAATGACTGAAAATGCAGACATTTCTCAGCCTGGTCTACCATAGGCAGGAAAGTTAATAGACTTTTGCCAGAACATTTTATTGCTTATACCCCCACTATAACACCTAGAGTGTGCCTCGAACTTTATTGGTACAGTAGTAGTACAGTTGCCATCTAATGCCAGGAAGAGGAGAAAATCTCACCACAACTTCTGCCAAAGATTATAGGTAACCTCAAGAAAGATACATGCTGTAGCTTATCCCCAGTTCCCACATCTTAAAAAGAAAGGTTAAAAATACTTCCCTCATGGTATTTGAAAACTCATTCATTGAAATTCTGATAGGGTTAGTCGATGACCTATCACCACTATTTTGAACATCCTCAACGATTAAACAGGAGACCTTCAGAACATAGTGTGAGTTTACTGACTGAACTAAGGCACAGGTCTATTGCCGGGATCTTTCATAGATAGATAATCTGTGACTGAACTCTATATATCAGAACAAACTGCAGTTATTATGCTTTATTCTGACTAGTAACTGCAGAGAAACATAAATAAGACAGGGACAGAAAAACTGATAGTGAATGTACTCGGTCTGTCTGATTTTCATTGTTATGGGATGATGACAATCTCCCTGTGGAATTGATTCTATCTTCTGCTGTGTGTGTCATCTCCTAAACAGCATGATCTTCCAGTTACCACAACTATTGAGTTCTTCAAAGTGTTCATTTTATGTGCAGAAATAGACATTCCCCTCTATCTGTAAAATCTGAAGTCTTCAAAGAGCCTTCATTATCAGCACTTGTCAGTCTGACTTACTCTATTCAAGCCCAAGCCAGTGTCTGGATTTACAAGGAACTTTCTGCAAAGAAATTATTTACTCTTGTTCCCCTCCTCTGTTGAGGGAAATGGGAATCTCATTCACATTTAGAGCTATTGATCTTTGAACTGCACCTTTCACGGCTCCCTGGACTCAAAAAATAAGCCAAAGATTTTTCCTTCCCTGAAGAACGTCACTCAATGCAAGCATAACCAGGACATGTGTCAACAACACAGACAAATCAAACCTGTAAAGCATTAAAAACCTATAAAGAAAACAGTATGTATGACTTACAGATGTGACACACGGGAAATGTCTTGTTTTTAATCTAAGAGTCTTCATAAACAACTTTGTCTAGCACCTGGTACCCCCACATCTACACGCTGCCAAAATGCCTCCTCCATCTGTGATGTTTTGCTAAGCTATAAGCATCTAGAATAGTATTGTCCCAATTTGATCTGTCAGCATAATACAACAGAGCGAATAATCATAAGTATTTCCAGTGGTTCATTATGATAAACAAGCAAGCAACTGAAAAAAGGAATATGGAATAGGTTCATTTAAAGATCTGCCAGCTAGAAGAGATAAGCAACAATAAGGAGAACAAAGCATAAACAGAAACTCGATGCAGTTACGAAAAAATGCTTTCTCCAGCTTTCAACAGCTCAGGAACTATTAGGTTGTCAGCTGGGCACAACTGGAGATTGTCACCCTGAAGTTTTTTTGCCATGGGCCTATGCCAGAACAGAAACTCACTCAGACAGCTCAGTGTGTTGGTCCATCCCACTTAACAGAATTGTCCCTCTAGCACAGTTTGGCCAAAAGGAATCCCAAATTAAACAAACAAAGGTGGGAGAGCAAGCTTGCCCTCCAGCTTTTGTATAGTGAGTAATTTGGCATTAGACATCTATTGTTTTTCTTAGGAATGGTAACTGCAGAAATGAAGGGAAACAAAACAGAAGCTGAATATACATATTCAAACTGTACCTCTCAAGAAAAAAAACCAACCAAAAAAACCCAAACCAAAAAAACAAACAGCAGTCTACTTAGGCAAACACACACTTGAAAGTGGAATTCAAGTTTTACTTAAATAAGATATCCTGCAGATACACTTGCAGTAGCCATACATAAAGTCTTGACTTGCTGAGCCATATAAAAATGAATACAGTAAAAGAAAGTATATGAGTAAAACTCCCTGACTCAAAGGGACCAAAGATGAACATCTCTGAACTACAGTGCAGTATAGGGACAACGCATATGGTTCTGGATAAAGCTTGCCTGTACCTGACAAACTGCATTAAAAAAGAAAAACCAACAAACAAACCAAACCAACCAAACAAAAAAATCCACTAAACTAAACCAAACCAGAACACACACACAAATAATAACAAAAAAAAATATCTTAGAAGTGAATCCTCTATTGTTATCCCAGCAACAGTTTGCTACTTGTAGTCAGACCCATTGAGGATATAAACCTAGGACACTTGATTTAATATTCCATGCAAAAAAATAGCAGAATGAAGATTGAGAAATGGAGCACTTAAACCCCAGAAAATTACTAGTATTAAAATCTTCATTGGCTACATCAACCATGTCACAGGACAGAGAGATTTATGTATTTTGAGGAAAAGGGGCAGAATTAAAAAAATTTGACACACATTGACCTACGTACTTAATCCCTGGTAGAGAATGTTCATGTGAATGAAGACTTTACAGTTGCCTCACTTAAAAACCTGAAGTTCAGATACAGACCGAAACTCAAAACTGATTGTGGAGAGCTGTTTTAGAAAGTCTGGTGCTGTAGATGCCTGCTGTGATATTCTGATGAGGTAAGAATAAAGCATCCCAAAATTCGTCCAAGTGCCCTGAGCTAGGGTATTCTGTTCAGATTTTTTTTTCTTAGCATATACAAGCATTTTACATGTACTTTTATGAAGTCCCTTTTACATCAAAGTAGTCACTATGTTTTTTGTGAAATATAGAACATGTGCTAGTGGGGGACAAGAGGACAAATACAAACTATAACTGCTGTTAAATAATAAGTATCTGGCTCATCTAAAGACAAAAGCATCCTAAAATTGTATTACCATCTTGTGTATCACTGAAACACTGAAATCCATGGAAATGCTCTGTTTCAGACAACCAGGTGCAACAAATGAAATGTTTATGAATCTTTTGTTTTCTTTCACTTCACTGATATGGCTACTTGCAATATAAAATAACTGAAAGTCTTCTGCTGTCTGTCCTATCATGCCTGTACCTGGTAAGGGTTCTAGCAAGATAGTTCCCCTAAGAAATTTATTGATTGTACACAGGAAAATCTGGTGCATTACAGCCAAGGAACATTACTGGAATTTCAGAATTAATCAAGACAGAAAGGAAGCAGGGTACATCAGACTTATCTACGGCATTATTCATCTAAGTACCAAAGGATGGGATCCTCACTTTGTATCTGTATGGCTTTCTGCCAGCCTTGCTTATGTTATGAGGAAGGCACAAATCTTTCAAAATGCAAGCTTATTTCATCATTTTTTTGGTCTGGGATTCATTTTGCTTTCCCCCTTGTTCTTCAAACATTTTAACATGCTGCAGACTAGAAATGCTGTAGAATTCCATATGCATATCTCAGAGTTCACAAGCAGACGCTGGCTATTATAGAGATGAGAAAAGTCAGGTAAAGGATGAAAGGTAAGTGTCAGTTTGATTGATTTTCAGATAGGGAAGATTTGGGGGTGATAAATATTTGATGTACTCATCAGCATTAGCAGTTCTGCAAAAGCTATTCCATTTATGGAGGAAAATAATCAGCTTCCTTTTTCCTTTGAGATGCACCGAAGGCAGAACAATGTAGAATACAGCTCTGTAGACTGAAACTTTCTAATTCCACTTCAGAAATAGCTTTCAGTGTTAGTATATACTATTAGTGTAACTTTGCTAACAAGAAGAATCATAAAAATTGGGACAATACAAACATAGTAATTTTGAATGTCTAAATGGAAAACAAACCTCATTATAAAAGAGCAGCAACTTGGTTTGGGGAGAAAATATTATAGATTGCCTTAGCTTCCTTGTGTTAGAGAAATTCTTGGCAACATGACACATACTGATGCAGATGAGCTGCTACCTGATGCCAAATTTTTAAGTTCAGACTCACGGCCAGTTAACATAGAATTTGGGGCTGCTGTCTGGACACCTGACACATTGAAAGTACTTTCAAAACCCCACTTGAAAAATGTTAACTTTATGGCTTTGAGAAGAATCCATATAATATTAGCCATGTTATTACCAAAAAAATTCCCATCTTGCTATGTAAATCCTGTTGGCACGAAGTTTTCAAAATACTCAAGCTTTTGCGCCTGAGAAATTAGGTGCACAGAGTCAGCTCTGTATTCTCATCATCTTCACACAAGAAATGATCACACAAAATTTGTCAAACCAGAGACTCGGAAAAGCTACTCTGAAGTCAGTCTTGTAGACCGAATTCTGAATGCCTAGTCAGTCAATAGAAGTGACAAACATGACGCAGAATCAATATAAAACACGTAAGTATTCTATTTCTTGAATAACTTCCTCTTCATTTATTATAATGACCAATAGCAAAATGCAGCAATGTGATGTTTACATGGAAACTGGCTAAATAATTGCTGAAACACTTTGATCTTAACAATTCCAGAAGTTTCTCCGAATCATTTATGTGCATAAACATTTTCTGCTAAATGCAGTCCTCTCCTCTACATTGGTCTTGAATGAAAATCAGAAAGAAGGAACTGGTTGCTTAATATGAACCTTTCTGTCACTAGGCAGGGGTTTTTTTTTCCACCAAAACTAACAGCTACTATCAATAAAGAATTGAAAGGTGCCCCTAGAGTCTTTGCTGTAATGAGCTTACTTGAGACTTACTTATTTTTCTATATTTTCAAGGAGTTTATGTTCCATCCAGATATGAGGAACATGATAGGGGAAGGTTTTAAAGTAAATTGCAGCAATTTATTATTTACAGGTCTTGGAGCTAATTCTTAAGAAAGAATTATTTAGTTTAGATTTACAGTAGAGTGGTGAACCAGGATATACAATAAAATCACTCTGTCTCATTTTGGAGTAATTTGTGAAATATAATATGCTGACAGGGGACTTGCAAAATGAAATGTCAAAACTCTCTGGCCTTCATCCACATGCTCTGAATACCTCTGCTTTTAGAAGGGGAAGAGGGAAGGGAAACAAAACCAGTATTTTTTGATCATGCAAAATTTTGTTCTAATGTAGGTTCTAAATTGAAGACCAAATAACAGTAGTTAATTAAGGTCCATGGACTAGAAGTGTCCCAGGTTAGGTAAAAAGAGTAAGAAAGTGTTTAAAAAACCAAACAAAGAATCATGGATAATTTATAACAGCATACAGGCTTCAGCGTCACCCAAATATTGCCAACCTTGTCATAGCTCAATTCGCAAACCCTATTACAAGCTCAGCTTCAGCAGAACTGACGATGATTTCATGTGTGTTTTACTTAAGAGAGTTATATATTCCTCCTTTCCGCACTGTGGAAGTGACTGCAGTGACTCCCAGTGTAGTCATCAAGCCTGTAAGATTTCACTGTGGGTGAAATTAGCACTTAAACAAAGAAGTGTTCCCTGATATTAGGAAGCCAGGCAGCTTTTAAAGCCCTAGTCACTGCCAGGTGAGAGGCAATAGGTACTCAGCAATCTCAAAAACAGGTTTCTGGCTTACATTTCTCAAACAAAAGGTAAATGGCCTTGATTTTTAGGCTTTTATCTTCCATCTGCTTTTTGGTTTTGTTTGTTTTTCTGAGTAAAATAAAGGTTACATTAAATGTAGTTTCTTCTCAACTTTATTTCAAGCAAGGACTAAATGATACCATAGGCAAGAGTGGATGAACTTTCAGACATGTGAGACCCTCACCAGGTTTGCTTGAGCTAAGTTCAAAAGGAGAGATAGTAAGAAAGTGAAAAACATGAGAATGAAAATAGAAGGGAGTAATAATGAAACCAAATTATAGCCTTTGCAGATATAGAAAAGAATATTACTACCAGAGTCACCCTATCACACATTAAGTTGGTTCATTAACAGAGAAGAACTTAAGTCTGACTTTCCAACCAGTGAAGAGCAATGGAATTCTCACATCAGTAATAGAATTCTGGACTCTGGTGGAGGAAGGAACACAGCAGAGGAGTTAGCTCATTGTTGAGGATGCTTTCAGCAGCTGATAGAGAATCAGACCATTTCTTTTTCCAGAAAGGAATTCAGTACATACACTTGCAGAGAGTAATTCATGCCACATATCTTACTTTGGGTATTTCCTTTCCATTCTGAAAAAAGAGAACATCAAAAGGTGAATATTTTTCCCTTGCTGTTTAGCTGAGCTTAAGGCAGAACTCTTCATCACAGGCTCTATAGGTTATCTTCCACTTCACCCAGAAATTCTAACATTATTATTATTATTACCATTGCTTGCAAAACTCCCATATCTCCTTTTTTCATCTAACTCAATGATTCTTTCTTGATTCACCTATATGTGAGGTTCCAAAACTAGTCTTCTATGTTTTGCAAAATATGGCTCACCTGCAAAGCTGTTTGAAGCCTGAGAATACAAAGATCTTGATTCATGCACTACTACTCTGTGCCATTAATACAGAAACAGGCCTTTCTCCCACCAACCTAATTTTCAACTTGCTATTTTAACATGTTTAAAATGCTGCAGCTGGACTAATGAGAACTAATATCAGTGGATTAATCATAGGAAGGTCTCATACTTCTCTTCTGCTATACCATACCACCTTCTTAGCTCCTCAGTGTAAATCTAGGATCAAATAGATACTTTCATCCTTAACTGGACACTAGTTTCAAATACAGACTACACAATTATTCTGCACAGATACATAAAAAATAGGCTAAGAATTGTTTTCTCTTTAGTTTTCAGATAAACAGTAGCAGGTATGGTGGCATAAACTAATTTGACATGATTCATCAACAACACTATTTCAGGTAGAGCATATCTACCTTTTTTTTTTATTGTAGTTTTCCCCCTATAACTTAGCAATTTAAAAGCGACATATCAAATAGGACTGTCTGAGACTTTTATATTCTGCTACAAGAATCTTAAGGAACACGATTTTTTAACAGTGGTGTAGAGGTACTGCTGCTCCCTAAACAGAATCTCGATTAAAAAATAGCCAGTTTAGATAGTGCACATTCCCAACTGAGTAAATGTTGTGAATGCATCAGTATGCACAGGACTTAAGCTCACACTCTGGTGTACCTCATTGAAAGTTACACGATGTATTTAAGTGCACATCCACTGGGGACTAAGAACTACTCCACCTTAGAAGATTAGTTAATAATCTTTTATGCAACTAGAACTAGGGGTTAGGACTTTATCCACAGAGCCACACGCAGCTAAAGAAGAAACAAATGACAATTTAATTGAGCTGGTTCCAGAACATTTCAGAAGCACTCATAATGCAGAGAATGTCAAAATTAATCATGTATATCTGTTCTCATGACAGATGTTTGCACATGTGCAGTAATCTAAGAGAATCCCCCCTTTCTGTCTAGATATTGACAATATATCATTGTGGCACAAGTTTTGTCAGAGTGTCTATTGAGTTATTAGGAAAGGAAAAATCCTCTTGCACTGTGTCCGATCAACTGGAAAATTCTGTCTGCCAAACATCCTACTGGTTACAGCAGAACTACGATATCATCCTGGCATCCATTTCATTGGCTTATTGCATGCTAGTATATTGTGCACATCCTTTTAAATTAAATGCCACTGCATAGAAAGGTATTGAGGTTACCCAAAAAGCAATAAGCAAAAATAACCAACTGTGATATATACTGTTGAGTTAGATCTGCGGTGCTGCAGCTCCTGGGTTTATATTGCTCTGGAGACTATGATATCAGACAATAATACTGTAATGCAGGTTCAGGGAAGAAAACAGCAATAGATTAGACCCAGCAAAGGACAGATAAACGATACTACCATCTCCATCGGAAAGCTTTCTAAATCATTACTTTAATTTTAAACATGATATTAAAAAGCTATTCACTTGCATAAATTCTCTGGCTGCTCCATATTCAGAAGAGATTTTTTCCAAATATTCTATTCTTTATTAATTCAGTAATAATATACAGATAAAATAGTCTTAGCAAAGTTTGAGATTTCAGAGCTGGGACTAAAACTAAACCTTTCTTACCACAGGAAAGCATCTGAAGCATTAAGAGAAACCTTCAGAGTGGAGCCACTTCTATTCAAGGGTAATATAAGATAGTCTGGGAAAGAAATAGCGGGTGCATGGAAAGGTAGTGAAGCCAAAGGAACATTTACTCATCCATAAACATTTGAAGTTAAGAAATCAATATTATTTTTTATTAGATAGTCTCAATGTATATGTGTTTGTATAAACCTACATATACATAAGTTTTCACTGTGTATCTCCAAATGAGCTGGGGGGGAGGGACAGGGAAGCATGAAATAAATTGAAACCTAAAACTTTGCTTATGTAAAAAGTAACAAGATGTCAAGGCCTTTTTAGAGCAGTTTCTTTCACTGATGTCCATAATGTCTGCTTTTTAAATTTTAAATTTACATGGCTTGTTTCTATTCACTCTCCAACTTGACCTTCCTAAAATGACCAATTTGAAATTGTGATTAATGAGCCAATTATTTTCATCTGAGACACAGGACAATACAAATAGCCTATTCCCCTCCAATTTACTCTTTTAATAAATAGTGCCGTCTCCCCAACCTATTTTTTTAAAGCACTGTGCTCTTACCTGGAAGTTTATGATGGATTTCCTATGCAATTCATTCCCTAAATTAATAGGATTAGAAATGCAGGATTTTACTTGCCTTTGGTATTAAAGCAAGATGTATATACAATGTTACTATTCTTGGTGAGAAACAGAAGGGAGCTGACAGGAGTCCAAAATAGAAAAATGTTGCACTTGAAGACAGTCACTATCCATACAACACTCTAGTTATCAAGGTACCAGCTTTCTACTCCTGTGTTCCTGATGTGTATTTCCATGAATTATTCCAGGAAGTGCCCTTAAATGATTCAAGGAAGACACAGCTGCAACAAAAGAATTCGAAAATTCTTCTTTCAAAATAATTTGAAAAACAAATTCTAAGCCACATGGGTGGAGACTGTACATTTAAAGAAGAAAGGAAAAAGGGAAATGGGCAAAAAAATTCAGTCTACTGTGGGAAAAGGTTTCTTCGTCCAACAAGCACTAGAGTTAAATAAGCTGGAATGGCATCAAGGGAAATTCATATTATACTCCTGGGAGATGATTTAATTGCAATAAAGCAAACTACGGAAGGACCATGACTTCTAAACTACAGGTCTTGAGACTCTCATGCAGCCTTGAAAAGCTGCCAAATACCAGTTCCTCCTTCTTCATTCAGCTCTGAAGCCACTGGCACCCAACATGATCTGTGGAAACGGTATATTTACAGCAGCAAAATTGAGCAGTTTGGTATCTGCCAGTGTTTGCTCTAAAAGAGCTTGACTTTTGATGGGTACAGACAGCACTGAGTCTACCTGTGATAAGAAACAGTTTGACATGCAGAGTAAACACACTGTTGTTCTTCAGCACTTCTGTTTCTTCTGGCTAGTAGTTTCATCTCCATTCTGATAACTTATGAAAGACAGGAGAGAGAGAGGGGGCCACCTTCTAGGAAGGTGAGAAGATAACAGCACGTGACTTCCAGTTCAGATAGAATTACTTATTACATTCTGTGTACTGCTCCAATTACCAGGCCCTTAGAAAAACACCCTCAAGTAACCATGAAACAAAGTCCCTGTCCTACAGCATTTGAATTGAGAATCTAGTTCTATGCTCCTGTGGTGCCTTCCACTGGAAGGCTTCATTCCCTTTATGTATTACAATTACCTAATCTCCAGTATACCTGCCAGGCTGACAATTATCAGCTTGACAAATACCCAACAACAGCAAAGCACAGCTTGGGGAAATAACTTGCCCAAAACCAAGGTCAGTCTGAACTCAAGACAGCCACAAAATTTCTTTTCCTCCTGCATCTTAGTTAGTTCAAATGATACATAACCACCCTTATGAGCAATTCCAGGTGGCTCAATATAATGGATACAAAATACTCCAGGCCCAAGATTTAGAGATCTGATTTAGAAATACCTTTGAAACCTATTGCTTTTCCATCTATTTCAAGATCCAAGAAATAATTTGTCCCTGCTTGGTGCTGCTGATTGCCTGGATAGCAAATTAAAGTACTCATCACCTTTCTGTGAGCCCCTAATCAATGCTGTCTCTAAGTAGGGGATATAGATGCACGACACAGAAGCCAGTCTCTCCCAGCTCTGAATGAACAAGTAGATGAAGAAGAAAAAAAAAAAACAGAAACCTTTCTTTCCCTGTCCACTAAACACAGATCATAGAAAGTACTAAGCATTGTAAGACTTTTAGTTAATAATTACATTTTGGATTGTGTATTAACCTATGAAGTATGAAAAATGCTGTCACTGAAAAACATTTTAGAAAACCTTTGTCTTATAAGAATGTGAGATACATAAGATACATAAAACTCATCTGTCATCTCTTACTCTTAGACCCTAAATCAGAGTCTGAGGATAATAAGACTCTTTCATACCAGTGGCTATATAAACTCTAAGCAAACGTTGCATAATGCACATTTGAGGCATTCTGCTGATCAATAGTTTTTTTCGTAAAGTAATAATCAAGCTACTCTATATGCTACAGGCTAGCCTGACTTGTTAATGTTTACATTTGTCAGTGTATAAACAGTCATACTTCTGTATGAAAATGTGAAAAGTAAAACTATTTTACACATAAAAATATAAAGATTCTGAAAGCACACACGTGCATGAGATCAGTCCTAGGGCACTCAAATATCTACAGTGTTGAATGTGGAAATAGGCTGGTGCAAAAAAAATTGTCATTTTTGGCATTATAAAATGATGATTATTCTGTATTAAGCTTTTATTTAACTGTGTTCATGTACTATACCATTTTAAAGCATGAAATTCACTCTATTTACTTATTCTCATGATTTTGTTTTCATGGTTTATTATTTTTTATATTACACTATCAAATTAAAGGTGGAAAAAAGCAAATTTGAATTATTTTGTTGCATGAGTTCAAAGGGGGGCATAAAATCACAGAAAACGCTAGCGATATCAACCAAACATTTGTCCAAAGGAGCACCAATAATCATACAGCTTGATGCTAGTTCCAAAAATTTCATAATGGAAACAAGAGCCTTGAAGATGAGGAAGGACATAGAGATCCTTCTACAACAGACAACAACAAATTGAGGGCCGTTATTGAAGTGGATCCAAGCAAAACAACTCGACAGGCTGCAGAAGTAAACACTGACCTTGCAACAGTTGTTCAACATTTGCACTAAACTGGAAAAATCAAAACAGCTCAACAAATACGTGTTACAGGAGCTGAATATAAATAAAAGATTGCCACTACAAAGTCTTCTCTGCACAACAAAACCCCTCCATTTGTGGTTGCATTGTGACATGTGATGAAATAGTGATTCTATAAAACAACCAGTGGTGTTTCGTGTGGTGTCTGGACCAAGACGAAGCACCAAAACATTTCCCCACACTGAAGCTGCATCAAAAGAAGATTGTAGTCACTGTTTGGTGGATGGGTAATGGAACCATGCACTACAGCTTCTTGATTCCTAGCAAAACATCACGGCAGAGAAGTATTGTAAGTAAATCAACACCCAGAACTGCAACATGTGTCTCTCAATGAAGTCCCATCTCTTGTCAATCAAGAAGGACCAGCTCTTCCCCATGACAATGTCCAACTGCATATCTTACAAATGACTCTGCTGAAGCTACACAAACTGGGCTGTGAAACTCTACTTCACCCAGCTTACTCACCAGACCTCTCTCCTACTGATTACCACATTGTCAAGCATCTTGACACATTCCTGCAAGAGATTTCCACAACTGAGTAGAAGCTCAAAATGCCTTTGAAGAGTTCATCAGTTCTACGTCTCCATTATTCTATGCTACCAAAATAGATTTTTTTCTTGTTGGCAAAAATGCTTATATTCTAGTGTTCTTATTTCAATCAGTGAATTTTATTCTAAGTCAAAATACACTGGCTTAGAGTTTATGGTTAAAAATGGCAATTATTTTTGCACCAACCTAATAATATATAAAGGAAAAAAAGCCTCACAATCTTTCAAGGGGATTTTTTTTCCGGTCTTTATTAGAAAGCAATTCAGCTATCCTTTCTGATGAACGACAAAATCCTATAGCTGAACTAAATCATGCACAGTCTTTAGGAAATGAGGAAAGAACATTTTGAACTTTGGAGCTTCATACAGAAATTAGTAGAAAACTCATCTTAATGGAAAGTTGCTATTCAGGATGATTCTGTGCTGTAAATTAACACCGACTTTTGAAGAGCCCTGGAGAAACCTGTGCCACTTCAGCAAGCACTAATCAATCTCTACAGAGTGCTGTGGGGTGGGGTTACGCACTATTTTAAACAGCTCCTGAAGCCTGGCAGATAAACTGCAGGTTAAAGAATCCTTCTCTTCTATAGCTGAATTTAAGGCTCTGAAATGACTTCATTTTAAGAAGTACAAAACTAAGAAAAATACTATTAACTGCCTGTGCCACATCCAGTGGTGAAAACTAACCTGGTTTAGAAGAAATACAGGACAGTCTGCACTAAGCTATTACAGATCACCTTTCCAAGTTTCTCACATACTCAATCAACTAGTACTAGTCTTTCCTTCAAAAGTCAGCATTTACAAAGCACCCTTAACCTGGAAATCAGTGTGACCTATTTTCAAAAGAAAATTTTGAGTCATCAGTGATTACTGAAAACTTTAACCAAAGCCTTCAAATAAACAAATGGCCCATGTAGGACACTCAATTACAGTTCACTAACAGGCTAAAAGATGCAGCCCTTCTCTTCATCCTCCTTCCTCACCTCCTGAACTTCCCAAAATGGTCAAGCTGAATGAGTATTACATTAAACCTCTTATTTTGTGTGTTCAGCACCTTCGTATTTTAGCACTCTTTCAGTATTCAGAGAAAAGCAACCATTTTGTTCTTAAAATTTAAGCCCCTAAAAGTAACACTCTGCCTGTATTTTATTTGGAAGAACAAAACACAAGCCACTAATACTAAGAAAACAAACCTAAAAACAAATAAACAATCCAACTCAAAACCCCTTGATTCTGACTCTCCATGCTCAATGACTAATGGAAAACATATGTTGTGACGAAGACAGAACTTTAACACACATTATGGTTAGAGAAAGGAGTAGGGAAAAAGGATATGGCATTTGAGCCTGAGCTACATTCAAAGAAACAGTGTACATACAAGCCTAGCTGACTGTAAGGACATCACAAAACCAAGTCTGACTTATTCTTGTACCTGTGGTATGTCATTCAAAACTAGCTCTGTTTCTGTGTTGCCTAGCAGCACTGAAATGCTTTGACATGTGTAAAAATGAAATAAACCACCGCTATACTTTAAAAATCAAGGAAGGTACTACATGTACAGAGTGGTTAAAAGCCTTGCCTGCATAACTGCTCATCACCATTTCCTTTTCTGTTGCTGTGTATCATAAACCAAATACAATTCTCTGGATAAATGTTAAGAATTTTTTTTTTTTAAAAATCCATACTTGCTCAGATAACTTCATGACATTCTCATTGCAAACTATCCTTCTTCAATCCTATTAATACAACATAAAGAAAAAAGCTCCAAGGCACAGCAAATAAAACCAAGTTCAGGTGGTCTTTATAAACAACACAGGAACATCATCTCAGAAGAACGGGATTGTTAAGTATTGTCTCTTAATCCAGTTTCCCTGCCCCCACAATGAAACAGGAGGTTTAGATGAGACCTGCAAACACTGAAAGATAGAAAAACAAATTTTAGCAATACTCAGTGTCTTTTAGGAACAATATTACTAGCTTCCAGGTAGCCTTAAAATTTTGATACATCATCTCTACTCTTGTATTAACAACAACAAAAGATACATACACACCCACACCCTAAAGACCATCTGTGATTCAATACTGAATTTTCTCTTCAATTTGTCATTCAGTATTAGAAGAGGAGACAATAATAACTTGAATTTTAAGGCAGAGAATTGATTGGCAGAAACAAATGACATATAAAGCATCTTTTGAAACAAAGTCCCCAAAATGCAGAAATTAATTCTGCTACAAGGTAGTATAGAGTATTTAATTTGCTATAAAACAGGGTCTTTACCATGCCAGTTTATTATCCGAGATGTTGTGGCAATCACTGCTGCCCAGTCTTCCCAGGGGTTTGAGGCACAAGCTCAGATTTTCAGAACCTGCTGCATCCTTTATTTATGAATTGATACACTTTGATCAGCCCTGCCAGTTATTCTTTCCCCCTCCCCATTTTCATCTTTCATCAATCCCTTGACAAAATTCCATTTCACACAAGTGTATAGAGCAATGTTACATTCAGGGAAATTCACTGAAGATTATTTTTTATCTATTCCTGAAATGAATACAGAAATCAAATAGAGCCTGCCACCATTTTTTCCTGACTGTCCTTTCCATCTTAAAAAAAGCCTAACCACACTTTATACAGATCAAAGTGAGAAACACCACCTCACGCCCACTTGGGGAGAATATTTTCCTTTTTTTTAGTAGACTAAGAATATGTAGCAAATGACATGAGCAAAGTCAATACACACTATAAACAGGTAAATTTAGCTGCACATTTAGATACTTCTTAACAGGAGTGGTAAAACTTTTTTGAAAGCAGTTGGCAGATTTTCAGTTTAATTTACTGGTTCAGTGGTGATGGGGTTAACTAATAGTGTGACTAAAGCTTTGATCAGAGGGCAATCAATATTGCAGCAAAAACTCCGAAGTATAGAATACAGAAAGTGCATGAATTGTGCAGCCAAATACAGTCACTGTGGCTTCTCTCCATAATCCTCTGCATCATTTGTCGTGGAAAAAGGAGCCCTGTAAGGCTCCAGGGATTTTTTTTGTTTTGATTATTTTATAATATTGCAAGTTCCTTAGACAAAGAAAATCAGAAACTATGGAATTTCAGAGGCAAGTGGCTGGGAGAAATTTCTCATTTCCTAATATTTTCGCCAATTGGAGGTACCAACTGTGGATATCCTTGTCTCAAAGACTGAAAAAGGACAGTTCTTCGTGGTTGCCCATTTCTGAATGACAGTAGTACAAAAATTCCCATTTTAACTTAATGGTAGCAAAACCTGTTCATTTCTTCTACTGGTATCCAGAGGTGGGGAGGTATAAAACTGATGTGAAATAGTGTTTCCTGTCTGTTGTGGCTGAGATCAGTACAGCTTTTAATATGCAATAGAAATAATTGAAAAAAAAAAAAAAAGAACACACTTTAATTTTGAGAAGAAACAAATTTTGTCACAGTTTCAAGGAGGAAAAAGAAGATAAAGAAAAGAAAAAGTCTCATTTTTCTTTCCTGAATTAGGAAGACTATTTCCTTCCCAGCTACGTGATGTATAGGGCATAAGTAAGCAGGTTACACATTTGGTGCTCTTAACCACAGTGCAGTTTCTGGGAGAGCAGGCATTGGCCCAAGAAGAGTCAGGGTAAGAAAATCTCTACATTTTATATGCAGAAAGACATTCTTACCTGCCTCATTTCCCTCTAAGTGTCATAAAATTAAATAACAAAACACCACAGCTCCATAATTTTCCATAGAGAAAACTATGTCTAAACTACCATAGATGCTGATTTGACTGCCACAGAATATAAATGCTATTGCAATACTGACAAGGCGTGACCCTCTTCATTACTTAAGTTGACAGTTTTATTATACTGTTAGAATTTAAATTGTGTCCATTTTCCTCTTACAGATGATGGGCCTGTCAAAAGCTTCAATCAAGGTTCCGTTGTTATAGTCCTGCTCAAGCTTCAGCAGCATGAGAGAGAGAAGAATAATGACACCACTCCCAAGCTGCTTTGTTTTAACCCTGAAACATCATAAAAAGTCATCTAGCAGCAATTCCCATGACATAGCATCGAATAATGGGAGAGGAGGTGTCACACTGTTTGGGAAAATCAAATAAATCAGTGACTGTTGTTGTGTTTCAGAAAGAAAATCTTAATTCTAACACATGCCTACATTCGTGATTCTTTTGCCTTGTTCACACACAATAATTACAATTAAAAGTTACTTAGTTTTAATCATAACTAAAAAACATCAGAGATCTAGGACTTGGGAGTTCTGTGGGGTCCCTTCTATGACTAGAAAACAGTTGCAAAAAGGTGTATATTTGCAATGAAAATGATAATGGATATGGAAATGTAGGGTAATACCTGCTTTAATAAAGCAAATGTATATGGTTCATGAATTATAAAAATGATTTCTCATATTCTCATGAAGTGGGAAGATATCACTTCTGCCATCTCAAGATGCAAATCCTATTTTAGTGTATTTATTGAAATTGATCTCATGTTTCAGAAAAAAACTGCCCTTTGCCATATAAGTCAGTCTTATTTCTCCTCTGATTCTTCCCATCATAGTTATTTCTGCCTTTTTCATTTTTGAAGCATTTCGAAAATGCCACAGTACAACAATATCATCACAGGATGTCTAAAAAGTGCTTTGTCACATTGACACTAGAGGCTACATTAGCATAGGGAGTCAAATTTAAAGCACCTCCAGAATATTTCTAATATCTCATCATAACTTTTTTTAAAGAAATAAGCAAAACAATAATAAGAGTAAATTTCTAACGATATGCTGCAACATAAATCAAAGCAGAGTTTCAAATCAGTAAAAACAGGACAGGCACAAAGCTATTTTCCCAAACTATATCTGAAAACCATCTTGGCATACAGCTGTCTTCTACTGGAATGTCATCACCAATGTAATTCGACATCAGAAAACTGGGCACTTTAGAGGGAAACTGGGGTCCTCCTGCCACTGGATGTACCTTTTACCATTAAGATCACAGAAGGAAAGCAGCAATTTCCTTCTGAAGTAGGTTGGAATTCTAATAACTTCAAACAGAAGTGTGTTCTTTTGTTTGAGAGGGGTGTGGTTTTTGGATGGTTGGTTGGAATTTTATTGGTTTTTAATGCTTCAGGAATTGTCACTCATTGGCTTACTGCAAGAGTCAAATAAAACCAGGATCTCAACTTGCTAATCAGTTAGCTTAATAAACCAAGCTGCTGCAACACTGCATTCACTTTTGTATGTTGAATGCTGCCATACTAGAAATATCTGCCCATGACAGCACTAAAACCTGTTTATTTAAATCAGAAAAAGAAAGATAAAAGATGTGTAAATGAAAGCCCTAGAAATGCCTAAATTTTGCAGAAAGTGAACAGATCCATTGCCAAAACAGGTATTGATGACTATAGGAAGAACATTGCTTCACATTTGTCAGTGTCTGACTTTCGCTAGTAACAGAGTAAGCGCCAAGCCTTTGATACAGTTTCTCACAGCATTCTGCTTCGGAAACTATCGGCCTCTGGCCTGGACAGGCGCACACTCTCCTGGGTGAAAAACTGGTTGAATGACCGGGCCCAGAGGGTGGTGGGAAATGGAGTTAAATCCAGCTGGAGGCCAGTGACAAGTGGGGTTCCCCAGTTTGCAGATGACACCAAGCTGGGAGGAAGTGTGGATCTGCTGGAGGGTTGGGAGGCTCTGCAAAGGGACCTGAACAGGCTGGACTGCTGGGCTGAGACCAACGGCATGAGGTTTAACAAGGCCAAATGCCAGGTCCTGCACTTGGGGCACAACAACCCTAAGCAGAGGTACAAACTAGGAGAAGCCTGGCTGGAAAGCTGCCAGGAGGAGAAGGACCTGGGGGTGTTGGTTGACAGTGACTGAACATGAGCCAGCAGTGTGCCCAGGTGGCCAAGGAGGACAATGGCATCTTGGCCTGTATCAGAAACGGAGTAACCAGCAGGTCCAGGGAGGTTATTCTCCCTCTGTACTCGGCACTGGTGAGACCGCACCTCGAGTACTGTGTTCAGTTCTGGGCCCCTCACCACAAGAAGGATGTTGAGGCTCTGGAGCGAGTCCAGAGAAGAGCAACAAAGCTGGTGAAGGGGCTGGAGAACAAATCTTATGAGGAGCAGCTGGGAGAGCTGGGGTTGTTCAGCCTGGAGAACAGGAGGCTGAGGGGAGACCTTATTACTCTCTACACCTACCTCAAGGGAGGTTGTGGAGAGGAGGGTGCTGGCCTCTTCTCCCAAGTGACAGGGGACAGGATGAGAGGGAATGGCCTCAAGCTCCGCCAGGGGAGATTCAGGCTTGAGATTAGGAAAAAATTCTTCATGGAGAGGGTGGTTAGGCATTGGAACGGTCTGCCCAGGGAGGTGGTTGAGTCACCGTCCCTGGAGGTGTTTAAGTTGAGGGTGGATGAGGTACTTAGGGGCATGATTTAGGGATTGGTGGGAATGGTTGGACTCAACGATCCAGTGGGTCTTTTCCAACCTGGTTATTCTGTGATTCTGTGAACCAATGAACACATTCATGAGGACTTCATGGTAGCCTATAGCTCAACAATAGCTTTTCCTCTGTCAAGTCCGCATAGTGCAAGAAAAGACCAAATATAAAAGACCAAGATATAATCTATGCAGAGTTTCACTTTGAAAAATAAACAAGTAGTAGAACTCAGTTTCATTGACAGTTTAATTTTCCTCTCTTTTAGCCTGAGGAAATTATAATTTAAACCTCCCTGATCATGTCTGGGGTAGCTTTTTGACCTCACAAAGACTCTTAGCATCATTTTGGAAATATAAACCAAAACAAAATTAGTCACAATCATGTGTAAATCAGCTATTCAGGTCAGTTTAAGTTAAGTTTGATGTATCCTAAATAAAGTAACAACACCCCAAAAACATAATAGGGTTCTCTACTACAAAAACTAAGACCTCACAAATAAAGTTAGATCCCAGGAGATGCTGAGCACATGCATGGATGCCTTTGTCAGTGCCTTATACAGGCCCTCAATTCTGTTGTGTCAATGTATCATTAATTAACCCAAATTCTCATATAAGCTTAATAGATGAGGGTTCCGAGAAATCAGTTCCATACTGATCCATCACTGGGGCAGCTGCACGCAACAACTTCACACTTATAGGTTGAAGAAGAAAAGAGAGTCTAATCCCAGTTATGTGCTGATCCAAAGAGATGATAGCACATTTCTCAATGTAGATATAAATTGAATTAGCCTAAATTTTGCCACCCCATCTCAAAAATTTGAACTAATGTTACATTTTAGACTTAAAAATAACAAACCAAACACTCCTGTCAGAGTACAAAAATGCTGATATCGTCGAACCTGCAAATTCAGGGCACACCAAACTGAGAGGCTGCCTACACAACAACAGCATTTTCTTGACCCTCTCAGGACTTCTGTATGTCCAGTTGACCCTGCCTGCCTTTTATCAGCTTGCAGTTCTGGAGCACCCCAGAGGAAGCTGACCTACATGCAAATCCTTACTCCTCAACTGTATCTCTGTCCAGTCAGCTACTTCCCACTGGAGATGAACAAAAATACGTTCTCTTTGTACTGAGGTGTGTACTTCTCTGTACTGTACAGAGAGTGACAATCTCCACAGAGTAAATCACAGTGAAGAAGAGCCTGCAGACCCATAGTAAAGAAAGGACAGATTGAGAGGCTCCCTCTCTTGTGGTACTAACAGACACAGGAGACCAAAATTCAATAGTTGCATTCTTTTAATTTTTTTTCCCTAGTATGCTCCTCCCCAACATAAACATACTACTCCAACAAGCTTACACTGTATTAGATCTATACACACACTTAAATATATGTACTGGAACTGTTTTTTTCATGACCTGACAACTTTCTTTAGCAGAACTGAATCTTAGTAAGGGAATATTCCACAACCAACATGGGATTTCTCTGTCTTTGTACTTCTATTAAGACACTTTCAAGTTAAAGAACATGCTCTTATTGAGCAACATATTTTCAGATATTGCCTTTGTTCATCTGAATTCCCACTATATTTGATTTTAAGTGTGTATTACTTCCACTGAAGATTCTAAGTACAGTTATAAAATTCTGTTATAAAATATTCCAAGTGCTATAGAGCGGCAATTTATTTCCACGTATTTAAGTGCACCAAAGTCATTCCAGTATTTTTTGGTTGCTGTTAAATATGCAGATGAATACTCTGTTCAGAAGTGCCATGAAGAGTAGTCAGGGAAAGGATACTGAATTTGGAAAACACCAGTCTACATTCAGTGTACTAAACCAATAAACAATAATATTTAGCACTGATTTTAATACTTTCCAAAATTAACCTAAGTAATGTTTCAAAGGATAACAACTATACTCATTTCAGAGACTGAGAAAGCTATTACACAAATAGTACAACCAATAGTAGAAAACAAGTCCTCAGACAGCACATCTCTGCATATCCTCCATATCTTTACACACAAGGACCTAAACGTGTGAAATACATTAACTCCTAGCTCCTCTCCACTGCCCATTAAATTTGTGAGCACATACTATGTTCTTCCTTCCCTAGAACTACAGTCTTCTCACTCTAACTGTAGCAGTTTATTGGACCACACCAACTCTGGTTCAGATTAATTAAAAAAAAAAGCAGACCCCAAACTCTTCCGATAGTATATGCAATTATTCTTGCTTTGCTCTCATTGGTATCATGATGCATATTTAATTATGTTTTCTTGCTAGACTTACAAAACATGAAATTAAGAAGAGATAGATTCCATCTGTGCTTCTGAAAATGCACCTAGCAACAATCTATCTCTGTATAGTTACCAATAATAAACACCAAGTTACACGTCATTACTGAAGCTATAACAGAGATAGATCAGAAACGAAACATCAGAGACGAAATCGGTTTTTGATCCATGTTGTTTTGCCTTGCATTCTTATATATTTCTTTTCCTCATTCTGACCTGACTGTTACCCTACTAGTTTAATAGCAGGTGCTGTTTTTAGTGAGTACAGTATGAATATATGATACAATCTTAATATTCTTTAAAAGTGAGCATTAGGAGGGGAAAAAATTATAAAGGCCTTTGCAAGTCAAAGTAAATGAGTCTCTTAGTCATATTTTTCATGCATTCTGAATGTCTTGTGTTTAAATAAAAAACAAATCAACCAAAAAAAGAGCAAAATAACCCAACAAATAACAACTAAAACAAATTTAATCTTCACTTTTTCTACTTTAAACTACAGGTTTATCATTTGTTTTCTCAGAGCTCGTTCTACATCAGCCTTTACTGTCTTTGACTACATATATCGAATTGGACTTTAAAATTATATCTAATTATTAACAAAAACCAGCAAAAAAACCCCCAAACAAACATCATTACTAAAGCAAAAATAATATCCCTGTTCAAGAATTAAAAAATTTAGGAAGTTCTCCAGCCAGAAGAAACTAATTTAGACCATTTGTGTAAAAAGAAATTAGAAAAGACTTTTCCCCCTATCAATGAGGGCCTTAGGCTAAAAAACTGTGTAGCAGGCTCATCCCATGTAGATTAGTTCCTAGCTACAACTATGTGTGTCAGCAAGTCAGTTGGGTTGTACCCAGAGTTTACAAGTGTTTCAATATTTAACTCAAGTTAAATGGTAAACAGAAAACCTTGAGGTATTAGGTGTAGGCTTCTTTTTGGTAGAATAACTTGAGTTGGAGTTCTTGTTCTTGAGAATCTGCTTCCTTCCACTTTCCTTTAACTCTTCAAATTAAATCCAAAGCACAAGCTGTTTAAACAGTAGTGCCTGGTACCTTCACATCTCTCACAGGCATCCCTGAAAGATCACTGCTGAACTGGATTTCATTTAAATGCATGACATTGCAAAGATGAGAGATGAGGTGAGAAGGATTTATGCTCTTTTTGAAAGTACTGACATACACTTAAATGAACTCATAAAATAACCAAGAAAACAAATTTACTTATACTTAATATTCTAAAATATATGTGCATTTAAAGGTGTTATAAAATATTCACAATCATCATTTTCCTACTAGTTTCTGACAATGGTGAAAAGAACAGTCACTCATTTCATATATTTATTTCCTCTTTTTTTCTGTATGGCAGGAGAGCTGCAGGTTTGATGTACCAGTTCTTTTGACTCATGGCATTAGGACTCAGTGATGAGTAGTTTACATGGGTCAACCGAAAACAAAGGCATTCAGACATTTTCTCTAGCCATCCACCTGACAAACACATTCAAACAAAATTGCTTCAGAAGAACTGCAATGCTTCCAAAAGCTCTGATTTAAAGAAAAAAATATTATACACAAAGTATTTCAGCTTCAGCATAGCATTTCTAGACAAAATGAGATCAAAGAACCAGAAATGTGAAGAGCCAATGTTCTGTTTGACACAGAATTCTGTAATTCTTGGCTCTGTTTTAAGACACGCTGAAATATTCAATGAATATGCCACACTCCAGCCAGCCTCCTTGAGCCTTGCTTAGCAATTTAGATCTATTTGGTAGGTGTCCACTATTGCAAAACAGGTTCCATGGAGAAAAGCCTTTTAAGCGCTATCTTTCGCAGTTTGGTTTGTGGGTTTTTTTGCTTACTTAAATAAACCCGTAGCTACTGATAGTGGGAACTTAATTTTCTTCCCTGAATATACTGTCAAATCTAGAATAGAAACAGTCCAGTTGAACTGGCTGTAGATAACATAAAAAAATTAAAACACCTATGGCATCACTAAAATTTAAAGACTCGGTCAGTCACATCTAGATGTCATTGTAAAATTAATAAGCCAGAGCTCTGCATCCATTCACTTCCAGCAAAATCCAGTCTGCACCTTTTTTAAGTGACTGAGAGACTATACTATCAGCATTATCAAGAAACTACATAAGAAAAGAGGATGGGGAGAAATGAAGCAGCTTACCCACCCCTTCTTCCCCCCTCACTTTTTATGTTCTCACATCAGACAAAACCAGTCTCCTAGCTGCTTGGAGCAAAAACTCTACTGTTGTTTCTTTTTCAGAGTTTTCTGAAGATCTCTCAGTGGGAAACTGAGCAAAGTCAGGTCCCAGTATCTACACTGTCAATCAAACTGAAAAGAAAGAGAATTCCTTTAACTTCTTCCTCTTTGTGCTTAATCACTCTTTGCACATTTTCACAAGGGGTTAAACTGGGCTGGTTTACACTAATGGCCTCACAACCCTCAGCTCTTTGACACAGAAATTGAAGAACAGCTCTAGTAAAGCTCAGAAAAGCAGATCGTTCTTTTAAAAAATGAACTGTATTCACTTGAAGTTTGAAAGCATGTTCTGCTCCTTAAATCCCAGTCTTCAATGAAAGATGACATTGGAAAGCTGAAGGCGCTGAGTCCATGTTCATATTTAATTAAGGATAGCTCTGTCTTTAAGTATAACAGGATAGTGTTTCATTATGTTTCATGCAAAATTAACTTTTAGGCAGTGGCATCTAAAAACATCCTAGTAACTACAGCCTTTTTAGGAATTGTGATCTGTTTAGAGACATTTCTGTGAGGTAAAGAATAAGCTTATACTCTGAGCTCTATTTTTTAAGATTACAAGTGTAACATTTTACTAGCCATAGGGCTAACCAGCTGAAGAGTTTATTTTAAGATTCCTGCTCCAGTGAACAAGTCACCAATTCCTCTCATGGAACCTGAAAATATTTTTCTCCATTTCATTTCCTATTCATATCCCTTACTCCAAAATATGTTTTTCAGACAAAAAATACATGGCTTATTTTCTACGAATGTGAAGGATGAAGCACATTGTTCTCCAGACATTAACAAGACAGACTGATAACATGAGGCAATAGTATTGCCCTGTTTCCACTGGATTGTCAGGTGTATGGTTATACCACTTCCCTCTGTTGGATCACTCGTGTGAAAAACTAGCCAACAACCCAAACCCACATGCTTTCCTGCTGACTGTAGAATTCATCACAAAGTATCTGTCCATTCTGATGGTGAAGAAAACTCTAATATTATTGCTAATAACAGCAGTGACAAACAAACTTCCTAAAATTGAAACCAATGAGATGAAAGCACCTAAGCAACAAAAGCGTTGGATAAAGAAAAAAGAAAATAATTCTGGAAACAATTACATTATCTCTGTTATGCTTGCAACTAAACACAAGTATTACTGTTTGTTCTTCAGCAGTCAAGAGTTAATTTGACAACTAAATTACCTAATAGAAAGGACAATTTGACCATTACTAAGCATATTTCAGTCACTAAAGTTCATATTTATAAAAACAGTGAAGAGAAGCTTAGGCTCTTGCCACCATTTCTGCTCTTAAAAGCTTCTAATATAAAATCAAATAAATTTAAAGGAAAATACAGGCTCCATAGTAGCCTTTAAAATACAAACATGAGTAAAAAAAAAAAATCAGTATGTTTTCTCATCCTAAGATCTGTACATATCAACTAAAACATTTTAAGCTATAGTCCAGACAATGGCCTACAAAGGGTATGATCTTTAAGAAATATCTGAGATGCTGTTCTGCAGGATGAAGAGTCTGACTTACTGAATTAAAAGCAAGAGATATCATCGAATCAACAGGTGGTTATGTTTCTATCTGAAACAATTTTTAATCACTTCAAATTACTCTACAACAAAAGAATTAGGACTTCAAAGGCAAAAGGGAGACATTTTCCCTACCAATACAAATCACAAAGACAGACATGAAAAAAAAAGTTACACAGATGTCATATTTTGTAAGCAGAAAATATATGGAAGTAGTGTGCTTCTCAAATAGTTCCACTAGACAACTGTAGTTTTTTAAGCATAGATCAACTGCTATTACTGACACTTTTCACTATAAAACATCTTGTTTATTTGATTGGCAGCACAGATCTATAATTCTCGTCATCATTAGTGTAACCATGTCACTGTTGTTACTCAACTGAGTTTTTAAGTATTCTAGGGAAATGTGTGCCACTTAATCTGTGGATGAACTGAATTTAGAGAGACAGTCACCACTATCTCAAAGCACGGAGACAGGGAAACGAAGGGAAAGCAATCAAACTGCTCTTCCCGAGACCTGCTTTGTCACTCTTCCTTCTGTTTGCCTTCGCTGCACAAAACCACCTATCTTTATTCTCAGATATTTTACACACTCTATTAATAGAGAATAATATCAATAACCTGCTAGAGTTCTGAAAAGAACGAGAACTGCAAATGGTCATTTATTGATTTTAGCACTGAAAATACTCCATCTCAGAGTTTAACTTCAAGTCCATCTTATAATCACCCCTCCAAATGTTATAAATATTTTAAATCCAAATAAATGCTAGACAGTTAGAACTGAGCAGCAAAGATACACAGAAAGTCTAATTCTTTTTTTTTTCTTTCCATGTGGAATTTTTTTTATGAAGGGGCCCATTTTGTTAATAAGCTGAAGTACAGATGTTATATTTTAACTGTTTCCAGAACATTTCTCTTCTTTTGCTGAGCTACACAAGAATATGGGTGCCTCAAGTGATTGAGCAGTCTAATGAGTTATGCCAAAAATACACTTTTTCTCCAGGAGTACCACATCAGGTAAAACAGGACTTTTCTATATTCCCTTCACAGCTCTGAATAGATTCATTTGTTTTCTAACTATTCTAGGACTAATCTCATTGCCTCATCCACATTAATTCCTATTACTTTTCTAGAACTACTGCAGAACTATCTCCATTTGCAGTCAGGTACTACAGATAATGATATTCTTTATGCTCTTCTATATAGAACTTCTTAAAAAATACCTAGAAGTTATTTACAATGATATAATCAATATTTCTTCTTTTGAGATTTTGTTTTCCCCATTGGAAGATTTAATCCTCTTCACAGCAACACATATTCAGACTTTGATACCAGAAAGTGTCTAAGCAGCTGTTCTGCTAAACAGGATGTAGACTACAGAGTTACTCCAGGTTCTTATATCCAATTTATAACTTTAGGCAAACAAGATCATGTCTTCCAGAAATTTTTCTAATGCTTAAGAAAAAACCGCCAATTTTAACAAGTAACTGACTTGCCTGAGTGCACAAAAATCACTGTCTACCTTTCTATTTCACACACTTCACCTGGACACCAAGCAAAAAATACATCCCTCAAGGGAAACAGATTTTGCATCCAAATTATTTTTCCAGGCTCATAAAAAGAAAAATCAAGAATTTTGAAAAAAATTGACTCAGCGTATTTTCCAAACAGCCTGCTTGAACTCTGGTCTGCAGATCTATATAACTCCTTCGTTTTAGAGACAAGAATAATGAGAAACCCCCTAAAGGAAGTCCCTTGTGAATATCCCAGGCAAAAATCCAAGATATCATTTCCCGGGAAGGAAAACTAAAGTCACAGGAGATATAATTATTTAAGTCCTCTTGCAACTACAGAGCAAACTGTAATGGATATTCAATAATGTGAGTTTTGAGATATTTTTTAAGTGGTGCATAAAATGCAATATTTCCAAGAGTCAGAGTTACCCCAGTGACTAGTCATATTTTTTGTTTTAGAAAATACACTCCAGGTTATCAGAAGTGTTTTGTATTCAACTTATAAAGCTTTTCAGCCCAAAGATTAAGTTTTTTAAACTTGAAATGACATCCCTTACAGTGTTTAAGTGAGGCTTTGAAACACTTTACTGAAATAACGATGAATTAAAAAAGACAGCAGTATCATCTGACATTGAAGAAATTTTTTTTTAAATTAACCCGAAGGATTTGTGAATCTGGAACAGTGCTCGTGGTTCTTATGTTGACTCATTTAATGACTTTGCTCAGAGTTTTTTTAAGTGTTATCATTTAATACAAGTTAATCTTGAATTCTTTTGTAATAAGCTCACTCGCTATCAGAACATAATACAGTTTCTGACTGAGAAAGGGGAAAAAATACATGAAGCGACTACGTGGTTTTCCACACTAGAACACATGAAGTTTTCTTTGTTGTCCAGCCTTTAGAATGGCAAGTAGATTTAACAGTTTTATATGCAAATATCTGTAACCACAACAAGAGGCACTAGAAAAATCTCAATACACTTAAGTTTTTCCTTCAGGTTTACAAAGTCTGAGAAGATTGTATAAGATCAACAAGACTGGAATTTTACTTCTGTTCTTCGTATTCTACTCTTGAATTTTAATTCTGTTCTTTGTATTTTACTCGCTGGCAGCAATCTGAAGCCACGTCCTGCATTACTTGGTCAGGCAAAACTCCCCAGAAACTGGCAGACAAACAAGTGTCTCACAGCTGTTCAGCATCATATTTAAGAAATGGGTTTGTGCACTAAATAATGCAAGGGCATCTCTCTCTCAGAATTCATGTACTACTCAGCATGGAATACTGCTGTCATCTCAGGAATCATTCAACTGTAACCACATGTATATATTAGATTTGCTGTTACATATTCCCAAAGCCTTAGTTTCACAGGCCACACCATACATGAGGCAGTGGCTGTGCAAGCCAATTATTCTTGTCCATTATTACATTCTGCCTTAGCTGGTACTTGTGAAATACAAACAGTCCTTTATCTGAGAGCTTCAGCCTACTACAAAGAACCACGTAGATGACTTGTTCTTAATGAACCTCACAACATTCCTCAAATAATCCCTGAATTTTTTAGTCTGGTCATTGGCTTTGTTAGTGTTAGAAGACCAAGCTACATATTCGTTGATACTTTCACTGTCTTGGGGAGACCTAGATGTCCAGAGAAATGCTTATGCATTATTTAACTCCAATACAGAGAAAATAAGAGACCCTAACTCAATGTCCAGGATGTTTTATTGTAACTTCATCTTTTAATTCTCATAGGAAGTAAGTTTTCAGGTTCACGTAAAAGAGGCATTCAAGAATGAAATTAAAATTCTCATACAACTCAATATTAATTCATTTCATCATACACCTAAATACTTTACATTAGCCAGAAAATATGGAAAAACATGTGCAGTTTAGTGCAGAAAAGATAAGAGAAGCTTGTGAAAGAAGGGAAAGAAGTAAATAGAAGGGACATACTGAAACCACCAATAAATGGACAATTAAACACCTTGTAAAGTCCACCTAGAGAGAGGTTTCAAATTCAGCCTCTGTCTCCAAAAAGCAAAGACCGCCTGTTTTGAAAAAAAATACTACTGAAACCTGCACCTTTATATATGACCAAGGTCAATGAGCAGCCAAGGAACAGCTTCACGAGCTTTGACATCATGAGACCATAGCATAAGATATTTGGCAAATCATGCCTGTTTTCACTGGTATCACTGTGCCATTCTACCACACTACATCAAGGTTTAACAAGGCCACAATTTTTGAAGTTTGCTATGCTTATTTCATCCAGATATTGGTGCTGTGCTATTTCAAAGAAATACTACATTTCTAATACCTCTTGGCTTTCACAAAAATGTAGATTTCAATCAAGTAACTGCTGTATAGTTCCCATATACTAATTATTATAAACTGAAACAAGAATAATTGTTTAGGCTTCTCTCATTGGCCTAAGAAGTGAGGCTAAGTGCAGGTTTTTCTATACTATTTCAAGGGAATCCATTACTGTGATTTCTTAATCCATTTCCAAAGCAGCCTAAAAATAATTCTTCCTACTCACACACTTCCATGGCCATGCACACAACTGATATTCAAATAAGGTAGAGTGTAGAATGTAAAGGAGTTGGAGCATGTCACTACCAGATGTTATATGAAGTAGGTTAAAAAACCCACAATATAGTAGTGGCATGCCTAACCCCTTTCTCCTACATTTTGATTCAGCTGATTAAGTTATGTACAAGGCCATGAAAACACAGGTTAACATAATCTCCACTTTCTTTTTGTCTCTTGAAAGCTTGAAGCAGACACCCTGTGGCAAGTTACTAAATGGTTAATTTAACACACAGCAGTGGTATTAAGTCACTATCTCCAAAAATGGCTCTTATTTATTTCACCTGAATAATGGTTATGATTTCACAATTTATTATATCATAAAAGCACCAACGCAGAAGCAGCAGTATAGAATTGCAACATAGTCTTATACACATTACATTTTTTACTGCTTAAAACTCTACGTTGTACTGCAGCAGAATTTCATTACTTCTAAACTAACTGTCAAGCCAGGATGGGGTTGATCAGAAACTAACCTTTAATGACAAGTACAAAATAGCAGTAGCAGTATGATATCAACGCTACAAGCCCACTAGTAACAAACAGCTGTTCACCTGCAAAGGTTAAAGAATCTTTTCCTTGGAAGCAGCCACCATCATAGATTTGGAGGCAAATACAATGATTTCAGAGTGCTTAAAAGAGAAAAAAAGAGAAAAAGAAAACCTCTGGAAAAAAAAGTGGGAAAAGATAAGGTTCTCTCTCACAAAAGGGTAGCAAATTGAATGTACTTATTTATCGTCAAGCACTTAAATACCTGAATCCATCATGTACTTCTGTACTTATCAGAAACAAGTCTGAATGACCCTGGGCCAATATCTCCTACTTTTCTTACATAGGATGAGTCAACTAGAACCAGAAATAAAGGGGTCATGACCCTATTAAGATGTGCAGCACAGCTCTGATGACTTGCTGTCAGGGCTAGAATTCAGTAATTTGAGTTTCAGATGTTCACCAGGTAAAGGAATGAGAATAATAATTAAAAAAAAAAAGTGGGAACTTTGGGTCTTTTTGTGCACATAACAGGTACATAATTTTTAATCCAATACTCAAGGGTTTTCTTAACTGCTTCGGCATATTTTTATGTTATGACATTACCAAAGAAACAAATTTCAGTCATTGTGCACTCTGAAACTCCCAGAATTATAAAGGTAATGCCTAAAAAATAGTCAAACTGGCAAAACCAAGTTATTGATCGAAGTCACTAACCTAATTATCTCTCTCCAATCTCCTCACAAAGCGACGCCTTCGTAGGGACTTAGCAGAATCTCAGTTTACAAGATTGGAAAAATCCCCAATGCAGCCAAAGGCTCCTAAAACCAAAATGATCATCACTTAGTACCCAAAGAAAACAATGCTTTTTAAAGGCCAGACCAATGAAAGCAAGAAAAGAAATTTCTACAAACAACAGTACACACAATCACAGGAAACTTAAGAAAAGGACTTCTAAGTGGTAACTAGCCCATCACCCTAATGGCACTTACCTTTTATCTATGTCTCAGTCTACAAGAAGGCTGAAAGGGAAAGGCTTCATGATTAAGCTAATTTTGATGGCTGGTTCCCAGAGCAGGAGGACTCGGTTACAGTCACTAGCACCAGTGCAGAATCACTCAATTCCCTGCCTTCTTTCCAGGGCAGCTAGGATGTACAATAATGCAAGACTAGAAGATACCTGCTACTATGTCATACAAGTGACAATGACAAATGAGACATTTGACAAACACTGATCAATGTTTAATTCTGTCCTCCCCTACTACACCTTTTCCTCTACAGTTCTACCACACCAGCACTGTTCTTCAACCCTCACAGCAGTGCTCTGGCTCCTGCAGTGGCCTCAGCCCACCTGTGTGCCATCATACCTAACTCAGAACACCTGCAGCACTCTTAATTCTCCTCCTTCTCCTTGCTTGGTAACTAACTTTTGGAGGTCTCTGCAGTTTGTGTTCTGCCTCGTTCAGCTGAGGTTTTTTTTACTATAAAAAAAAGAGAGGTGCATAGGGCAAATTTTCCTGTGTTGAGACACCTTACAAGACTCCTTGCGGAGACTGAAGACTCAATTTTTTCTGTGTGCCCTAAAAAAGAGCTTCCTGCTTTTAAAAATTTCTCACCTTCTGAATTTAAGTGGGTAGGTCAGTACAAGAAAGCCACTAGTGATTTATGTTCACTTCTGCTTGACTTTACTGAAAGGAAAAGATATAAGCACAAAGGTGAAGCTCATTAGAGTTTAAAGCTACAAAGGAGAGTAAAGCAAGTATGTGTTGTATGTGGATAGAATTGGTTTAGCTCTTGAAGCTAATTACTGTTGCTTTCCTTCAAAACATCATAGAAGACTAAAATCTCTAGAGGTTTTTAAAGAATTTTAATTTCAGTTTGCAGTCAAAAGATAATTGCAAAGCTGACCATAAAGTACTACTTGGCAGAGCCTTTTTTTTGTCTACATACAGTGATTTTCCTAGGAAAATATATTTTTGTTTAGATTATTTAATATTTCTGAATACCTGTAGTTAAAAAAAAATAATCAGGAGAAGGCACTGGCTTGCATGTGCTATTTTATCTGTATTTGTTCAAGTATTTGCATTGGTTATCAGTGTTACTTGTATTAGGGCTCCTATAGAACCAAACAGGCACGAGCATGGTTAAACGTGAAGTCTCTCCTTCTTTTGGAATGGACATTGCTGCTTTGCTTTTACCTCTAAATTTTTATGAAGCATAGATTTTAAAAAAGTAACAACACACGAGAATAGTGAAATTAATTCTGAAGCTGACAAGGGAATAAGAGACAAAGCACTGTTCAGCTGACAAAATTACCAAATTATGATCTATTGGTGTAAATTCAGTGTGCAGGGCAACAAAGATTTAGGGCAATGTAAGGTTAAGGTAAGATTAATGTATAACAGTATTTAGACAGACATCTGCTGTTTGTCATTGTAAGATTGAACAATGATTTTAAAAATTAAAACATTCTATATCTGTCATGTTTTTATCAGAATCTAAATAACTTCATAAGATGAACATGTTTATTCTAATCTTAGCAGAATAGAAACTGCAAAAAAAAGGGTGAATATAAGGATTAACAGATAAATCTATTCATGCAATATATCTGAGGAGATACATTCAGCACTTATTAAATAATTTCCTATATTTTCTTATTGTTCATTTTGATGACAAAACAATACATTAATGTAGGGGACTAAAGCTTCTGTACAAACTCTTCAGCTGCAGTGGCACCAAGTTAAGGTGCACATATTTCCCAGCTCAACAAGTGAGTGAGTCAAGGAAGAAATATATATTTTAAATTTTATAAAACATCGCCTGGAAAACCAACACTAAAAGACTACAAAAGCTCACTGAGAGAGAAGGTAGTGGGTAAAATATCATTACTAAACTGCAAGACTCCCTGAGAAAGAGGGATAGGTAGTACAGAAGAGCAAAAAACAAAAAAATAGCACAGTGAATTTCTTTTATTATGGTTTTATATTTGAGGTCTTCCGATATTTGGGGTAGAATCAGTCAGTCCTCCTGCTAGATTGCTTCTTAATAAGCTAACATCTGTTTGCAAATGCAAAGACAACAAAAATCCCATACAATACTTCTTTGTGACTAATGTCTTCAGAAGATATTAAGAGTGTGCCAAATGTGTTGACTTAGCCTAAGTCTGAGTACAACTGAGTACAAGACATTACACATGTTCAGCAATTTGGGTGTTAGTCCCTTCTGGAAACTCCTTTTAAATGAAAAGAAAATAAAATGCAGCAGCCTGGGAAGAACCTGATACTATGGTCCATGCTGAGAATCTGTACTGCACTAGACGTTTCAGGGGACTTAAGGAAAAAAAAAACTTGACAGTTGCTGGATAACATTTAGGCATACATGGGACCTACAGACGTTTTAGTTGAAATGAAGTAAAATTGGTTTCTTACATGCATAGAATGGAGAGCTATATGTATGTAAACTGGAAGTGTGAGCTTATCATTTATACTTAAAGAACATAAAAATACAAATATCCCTATACTACAGGCAAAATATTTGGGTGTACAAAATATGCCTATTTAAATGGCAATATCTTTATTTTTAACTACATGAATGTGATTATTCAGTCTTTGTGGCTACATTGCCCTGCTTTCTTAGAGATACAACTCTAAACATTTCAGGTCATACTTTGTATATGAAGTGTGATGCAACTTTTATTTGACAAGTTAAGATACAGGATTGGAAACAACTTAATTTGGCATATTGCAAATGCCATGGTATTAATTCCTTGACTTTCATCATTAAGACTATGTTTTTAAAATACTCTATTATATTGCATTATATGGACAATATACAGATGAGAGTGTATTAGCTCTGTAATTTCATCCCCCTTTCAGTAAATCTGGGAAGTGTATGGATATATAATGCCATTTATAACATATGAAATTGCAAGAAACTTTAATGTTGCTATGCTATGAAAAGCAGTATTTGTATAAGCAACTTACGGCAAAGCACCAAAAATATATATTACTAGTTCAAGCATGAATGTTATTGGTAGTTGCCTGATACCTCGTGTAGCTAATTTTACTCTCAAATTAATTGGACTCCTTAGCATTCTAGAATTAGTAGAATAATAGCCACAGGCATAATTTTGTTGTTATTGATGCAGTTTTTACATATTTTATCTAGTTTCAAAGGGGATTATGATGTTTTTCTCCTACAATTAGGTGTCTAGTTTTATACATTCACAACTATGATCTTCCTTGGAAATTTTAATGCTGGTTCAAGCACCTCTTTCACATTGCATAAAATACTACTATGGATACTATATCCAAATTACCGTTTTGCTCGATTATGTATAGATCCACAAAGCCTAACTATGAACATAACACTGCTCTGCCTGCATCTTTAAAAGATTATCCTTCTATGCAAAACATAGTCAGGAATTGGTAGCCAACATATGCATCATTGTTAGTAGCTAGCTTCCTAGTTACCTTGACCTGTTAAACTAAATTGTTATGGGATTGCGTTCACTATCTTATATATTAAAAAGCCTTCTCAACTACTCAGTGTTAATGTTGTAATGGTGTTTGCTCTTCCTCAAACCATTTCTTAAAAACCTTATGTAAAGTACACCTGGAAAATTTTACAGATTGGTCATAGACTACTTAGAGTTACACAGAGACCAAAAGGAATGTCTTTCTACAAGTCATTTAACCCAGCTTTAATTTTATATCTCTACAGAAAGCAATTTTAACAATGAATTCTAAAATTTAGTAAGCAACTTGACTCATTTACTCACAAGGATCTCCCATCAGCACGCATACTAGTTTTCTAAAGTGGTGTAACACATTATGTTTTCAAGACTGGAAGGTTAGAAATCTACATCAGAAATACTTGGCTGAGGAAAGAAAGTGGATTTTGTGTTTAAGAACTCTCTACAGCTACCTGAAAGGAGTTTCCAACCTAAACGATTCTATAATCCCACTTACAATACTTCTTTATAAAAATAATTCAGTACCAGTTTGTCAAAGTTAATGTGATGCTAATTAGTTGCTTGACGTCATTTCCACTACCAAAATCTTTTTCAGTGGTTATAGATCAATATCCTGTGATTGCAGCAGAAAAATATCTGTAACTGTTATGCGTATACAGCTATATTCACAACTTCATTATCTCCACTGACGATGTGGTATAAATAAGTACCTCATATTCCCGCTCCAGTTTACATTCAGCTTCTCCATGACTCTATTGTTAACGTTCCCTCTTGAACTTGCTTCATGATTTGTTTATTTAGGCGTGATAAGTGATGTCAGAGATTAAGCTTTGCTTAAAAATAGCAGCAATGACAATCAGCTCCAAAGATGAGTAGTGGCTTGAGCTTTCAGACCTTGAAATAACCTGCCTAGCAAGCTACCTCTATGCGTGGCATTATGTGTTACTCATAATTGAATACTAAATAAAATATCTCTGAATTGACATACTGAACTAACCTAAACCCTGGCCATTAGCTGTCATGATGCTGTGTGCGCTTTTAACTGTAGATCAGTTATCTTTGTGCTTAAGAACCAGAGGACAATTTGCCACATCAACATTCAGTCCCAGGAATAATAGTAGAATAACAGAGAAGAAGAGCAGAAAGCCTCTACATACGGTGAAATGTCTTACTTCAGAAATCAAAGGAAACAAGTTCTTACTATCAGACAGCTGATAAAGAGGCATGACATGAGACTTCATATCAGCTGGCACACAACTGCACCATGGTTCCAGAGTGCACTTTCCTATTTTTGCTCTCTTAATGGAAATAAATCTCTTTCTTTTTTAACTAACTTATGGAAGAAAGAGCTCAGGATTTTACATCTACCAGATTTAGACTTGTAGATATGAGGGACACAGCAAGATAGTGTGACATTTGCCTACAGCATAATATTGAAAATGCCTCTGTATTGAATTGGGGATGCACAAATAAAATTTCTTCTTCAGCGGTGCAAGGTCTTCGATAGCAATCTACTCACTAATTGCATTCCAGAGTATAAAATTACTTTACTTTTCTGCTTATTTCCTTTTCCACACAGCAAAAATCTAAACATGGGTAACAATATGAATCAGCCTCTTGGTCAGCATAGTGACACAACAGGATGTTCTGACCATAGATGCCGTGTACCCTCAGCTTGCTATTTAAGGGACAATCATGGAAGATTTTCCTTAGATTTTCTTCAGCTTGCTGAACTGCTCAGTTACTGAAAAGAGTCTGGAAAATTACATCAGAGAGGTCCTCTTGGGTAAAGTGAGACTCTGAAGACAGATGGAGATGAAAGTAAAATATATAGATTAAAATTTGTCCCCTGTACCATCATAAGTGAGGTTACTAAATGTGAGACTGTTCTCCAGAGCAACTGAGTATAGTTGGCTTCTGAATACCTTGCAAAACTAAAACTTCACCTGGGGACATCCAGCAGCAGCCATAGTCCTTAGAGTTCTGAGTAAGAAAACTGAGGACTTAGGGGGATATTAAACATATGAACCATCTGAATGAAAGATATCCTTAGTCTAAGTGAGCTGCAGCACAGTTCTCAATTTTTATATTTCTTGCCACATGTCTGTGAAGCTTTACAGTCCAGGTATTCCCAGGTTTATGAACAGAGATGCCTTCAACTTCAGAGTTCACTGTAGTTTAGTCAGACACTTCCCATAAACCTCTCTCCAGTGACTTAAATCTGATTCGTGAGTTGAGTTTCTAAATCCTACATTCAAACTGCATAGACAGTTTGGCAAGGCAGATGAGAAATATCTTGCGACACAAGTATTTTCATTATTTTGTCTTCAACGGCTTTCCTTTCATGTGACAAGGGAAGATAGCATGACCAAGGGCTAAAACCACAACAAACTCTTCCTTCTGAGATCATCTCAAATATTGATTTTTACATTTCAGCTGGACAGCTGGTAATAATCTCCTGTAACTGTTGAGTAAATAAGGAAATAAAAATAATTTAAATGTTTGTCATTTACAGAATTTGTTTATCCAGTTCACAACAACGCAGTGCACTTTACATGAGTTTCTCTCAAGCATACATTTTTTTGCCTTTTACCATTTTTCTGCCTTGCTGTGATCTTTAATGAGTCCCTCTAAGAAATGGCTGTTATAACTGTTTGGTAATGGAAAAACAGGCAATGGCTTTTTTTTTTATTTTTGCTTTTGAGCACAGTCACTACTGCATCCAATAACCACTTTTCCTTTACCAGGCAGTGAACATCACACTGGTTTAATTTTATAATCCAGAAAAAAAAAGTGTCACAGCCAAATTCGTCTATATTAGAAACACTGAGAAGATTCCCTTTTTCATTATCTCAACACATAGCAGAGAGGGAAAGAGATATTACTTAACCTTGAGAAAAGCAGATCTAATTGTTGACATATTTTTAGGCAAGCCCTTGAATTTATCTCTCTCATTTTGTGTGAACAGAATTCTAAGCTAGAGGCTGAAGCAGTGAAGTTGCATATGGACAACATATTTGCCTCTATATAACAGGCATAATTAGTCTTATCCATGCAATTATAGAAACAGAAATACATTCTCAAAACTTAGACACACGCTTTCTATTTTCACATTCAGTGGAAAGGAAATCTCTCCCATCTTATTAATACATATTTATACATGGGTTAGGGTTTTTTCCCCAAAAGATTTTATTTAAAACTATGTTCAACACCGTTCTAGTTCATAATGCTAAAAAACACTAGGTGTCTAGTGCCTTAATCTTTACTATTGGCAGTGTTAACTGTGGTTCTTTTGGATTCAAATGACCTGATACTCAAAACTTCTGATTATGAACACATCCCTTCAAAATCAGTAAGATTAGCAGCACTTACACCTTTGAGAAACTCAGGCCAAAATTAAGTGTATAAGCATGTAAACTCTGCAATATGCCTGCAAACTAGATAACAGTAACTAAATGTATTTCAAGACAGCAATAAATCCCCATTCAACTCTGTATTGTTACATCATTACTTTTTCCATCTATGAAAACCAACACAGAGAGATCTTTCTAACTTAAATCCTGACTTTTTCCCCCTTCAGTTCTGGTATTTCTAGCATTCAGCATCATTTTGTCACCAGTAATTTATTTAATTTCTTAATTATTTTACATTAACATTTAACAGTTAACAACACTATGAGCTATAAAGTTAAAATCATCAGCTACATAGCAATCCACAGAGAACAATTAAAATTACTAATCGTGACATGGAATAGCTTGACATTCTTGAGATGTTACAAACCTAAGGTTATTAGTAAACTGAGATTAAGTTGCAGAAAACATATTTCTAGTACAAGACATAGGCAGAGCAATGATTCTTTTTTGAAATGTCTGCTTTTTGCAGCTGCACAATGAAAGATCACCTTCTTGCTAGCTCTGACATAAAATAGAAATACTTGCCTAATGAGCAAATTATTAAAAGAAATCCAACCTATGTATTCAAATGCAAAGGCTATTTTTCACACTTTTAAAACAAAGACCTCCTCTTTTTTCTTGTTTTCAGCATTTAATAGGATGAGTTATTTCACAAGCACAATTCCCCACCTTATCCTTAAGTGCATAATAATGTCAGAATGTGCACAGGCAAGATAAATCTGTGTTTCTCTTCAATTTGTGTGTGGTGAGATTTCAGAAATTTTCTATATTATTCAGCATGCTTATTTTGTGCTAAAAAGCTTTATAGCCTCAGAATGGTTTTCTGCCACATTTTTGAAAACATACTAGTAGTGTGCAAGTTAATACTTATATTAGACTTAAAAGAGCATAAAACTAATAATCACCACATCTACATAGTGCTGTCAAACATGAATAGTGATCATTGTGGTATTAATATCAATAATTCTTCTTGGAAGCATTTAAACTTGGTATTGCTGTCATTACCGAATGTGTTTATGTCAGCTAGTGTAATACCTTTTTTGAGGTCATAAATTTCTTCAGTTAATTATAAACAAATTGTCATACTTAATTAATGGGTCCTACTAATAATGTATTATCTCAGATATCTGTGAATGATATGCAGCTACAAGCAGTGATGCAGCTCAAGTAATGATGACAAACACCATAACCTTGTTAATACCAAAAGGCACATTAGTATACCTAGAAAAGAAAATAGGTGTCTTCAACATAGAAACAAAACAAGAGTGCTCTGAGTTAAAGGCAAAATGATGCTGTCATTTTAAGTTTAAGTAACTCTGAACTTACATAGCCTAACAGAGAAAAGTCTTGCCTTCTACTTTACTTCTCACAGAATTAACAACATAAACATGACTGAAACAAAGTGTTGTGTCACTTGTCAACTCAGTCAGAAAGCAGCAGCTATAGATTTGTTCCTGTGTAGAAGAAACTTAGGAAAATCAGGCATACAACATTCCTTAATTCTCTTTAGCAGAATTCTGTCTATTAGAATTGATGAGTAATCTGTTTCTTGAGCCATCTGAACACAGTCTCACAGGAACATTTAAACTCTCTGACTGCATGAGCTACAACTTAAGGTTACACAGGTAGCTTCATGGGAGATAGAGGTATCGTGGGGCCTCGTTCTTTGGTGTGGTTTGGTGACAGAGCCTTGCTAGTAGCAGGATTTGTAGAATTCAAGGGGATGCTTCTGATTTTAATGCACACCAGTGAAGAAAAAAGGGTGTCATCTACTAGGTCACTAAAACTAGCAGGTGAGGCCAGTGAGTTCAGTTAGCTATGAAGAAAAGCCGAGATGACATTTTGATACAATAAATGATGCTTTTCTTCAATTCTGGGATTATTTCTGAAAGTTTTGATGCTTAGTCCCTTTTTATTCATTAGTTCAGTGGCTAAAACCTTTACAAAGAGGAAACCTGGTTGTGGTGTCTAACCCTGCCTGAGGGGTATTAAAATAGTGTGATTTCTCCAGCAAAGGAATTAAAAGGCCCTTGGCCCATTTAGGAGGGAGAAAGGAAAGTATAGGGATGCTCTCATAAATCTTGATGGAATTATTCCTATTTGAAGTAGCCATTTTTAATAACAAAATTCTATATATTTCCAAGCATAACTTTTACATACTGCATAAACAAAACCAAAAGGAGTTGGAGCCTATTTTTGTTGTCTTCCAAGTAAAGGTCTCATGCAATAAGCAATTCAAGAATCTTTTTCCAATGTTCCTTCTTGACTTTCTCTCTTAGCTACGCCTATCAGTAAGCGCTACATCTCCATGAGTAATACATGCTATATAAGCAACAGATTTATATATCCTCCTGCAAAGGTCATAGAGTACTTTTCCTCTTTATGTTAGTCCATCCAGTTCTAAAAGTCTTCACCAAAACCTTCCATTTTTCAAGTGCATATAAGTCTTGTGCTCTAACAGCCTATCTAATCTACTCTGCTGTCTCTGAAAGACAGCAGCTTTTATTTTACTGCAGTTTCTTTATTTTTTATATTTCTGTATTTAATAGTATCAACTCATTATTTTTTTAAAATTCAAGCAAATTCATTACTGTAATGAGTAATGTTTAGAAAATATGTCTCAGTTTTGTCATAAAATTCATCACTTTCAATGACTTTCCCCAGAAATAATAATGAAAACTCTATGAATTACCCAAAAAGAAACACTGCAAGATAAAAACCTCTAGTTTTGTCATTTTCTGCTAGCCTTAGAAATTGTTCTTGTGAACTTTGTGCTTTTATAGCGTAATTGTTTATACATAAGTTTTTTGAGTTATCTACATTATCATTTAATCCTATACATATCTGCAAGTACCTAGCACATTCCTGAAGGCTATAAAAATTAAGACTTGAAGGAACATAATAAATGACTGAGTTAGAAATGTAAATTACCTGTTCATCAGCATAGCTAGTTTAGGTTACTATTACAGTGTGACATAAGCTGCTACTTGGATGGTTGAAAATCAGTTTGCTTGGTAACACTTGGTTTTCTTGGTATTATTTCCTTTCCTTCTTGGGGAGTGGAAGAGAGGAAGAATGAAAGAGAAGGAGGGATGACAGAGATGGAGCAAAAATCCAGCTTTATTCTAGGAACAAATCATAACCCTTTAGTACAATCCACTCTTAGAATGATAAAATAGTTTGGGTTGGAAGGGACCTTAAGGATCATCCAGTTCCAAACTCCCTGCCATGGGCAGGGACATGTACCACTAGATCAGCCTGCCCGAGGCCCCATCCAACCTGGCCTTAACCTCTTGAGAATGAGATGTTTTAGTACTTCCTTCAAATTTCATTAACTGCCAGGGAAAAGCGTACTGGAGACGACATATCTGAACAGATCCTTGGTCCCAGAGAATATGCCAAGCTAAGAATGTAATTAGCTTTAGAAAAAGTACTGTTCAGGGCAGGCTTTGACCCTCTGAACACTTACGCAAAGTATGTTACCACTGACCTTTGAAACTACGTTGCAAATATTAGAAAAACATTTGAGCAGTCTCTTCACCTCCTTATCAAAAATTAATATGTCATTTAATGCTATACTGCCTAAAATACAGATTCTACTACATCTGCCTAGCAGATTTCAGTTATTGCCTAGTGCATGCAAATTGCTTGTAACTTAGATTGGCCTTTTACCTTTAGAAAGCAAGGATTTTATGTTCAAGTCCTTGTAATGATAAAATGCTGCGGTGGGTTGAACCTGGCAGGATGCTCTAACACTGCCCTCCTCAGCTGGACAGGGGAGATAAAATATCACAGAAGGCTTGTGGGTTGAGATAAGGGCAGTGAGAGATCACTCACCAATTACCAACACAAGCAAAAAAGACTCCAGTTGGGGAAAACTAATTTAATTTAATACCAATTAAATCAGAGTAGGATAATGAAAAATCTTAAAAATCTTAAAAAACAAATCTTAAAAATAACCTCCACCCCCAGCCTTTTTTAATTGGTTAAAAAGCATTCACCACTTTCTCCATGCAGAACTGGTACAACAATTTTGTCCTGTCTCAGCATTCTTAAAACAGTCCAGTTCATTATAAGGATCAGAGATTTTCTGTCAAAGGCGGACATAAGCCACACACGTTCATCCTTATACTCGCCTGTTTTCAGTTCAGAAAATGTTGAGGGTTTTTTGGCAGGTCAACCTTCTTCTATTCTCCACTATTGATTATCAAGCTAACAGTCCTCATAGATAAGATACCTACACTTTAGTTTTCGAGTGCTCAGGTCTAAAGTTACAGTCCCAATGCACTGATTTATTTCACTGTTCATTACAGATAAGATATTGCTACTGCTGTTGTCATTTTTTAACAAAGTCCACAGCTGCTTTCCCTGCTTTTTTTAAATTACCAGCCTGACCTAGAACATCTCTTACTTATCCTAAGAATAGAGAACTTTTTTACTGAAAATCTACTGAAAAAGAAAAAGCATTAGCCACATTCTACCCATAAACAACAATTTCTTTTATTACCATACTTGAATCTAAAGTTCAGCACAAATTCTTGTTATGTCAGATAGTTATATAATATGAAACCCTGCTTTATTTTGAAACATTGTTCTCCAGTCTCCTTTTACTTGGCACCTTGCTCTTACCTGACCTACTTCATAGCAAGGTTTACTCTGCTTCTCTTGAACTGTGATTTTCTCTGTTGTCTCCTGAGATTCACCTGAACCACAAGAACAGTTACATCAACAGAATTACTGATAAAAAGGAGTCTTTTATATCAAATTAAGCACAAAGTATCGCAGTAATGCTGTGGAGTTACAGCAGACATATGACCTAATGAAAAGGTCCAGTGTTTTCTTCACTTAAATATAGAGGGTAATTTGGGCTGAACAAGAATGCCCCTTAGTTTATGAATAACTAGATCATGCTTACTGCCTTGTACCGGCAGAACTGCCAGCAGCACACACCTGTAAGCTACCAATTTATACTTATTCAATCACTTTTTATATTCTCTCTTCTTTTCTGCTTAACAATGCAAGAAACCTATTGGTAAACAGCCTTGAATCACTAGGTTTGCGCAGCGAATAATTAATGAAAACAGTGACTGTCCTATAATGTGTTTATGTATATACTGAGGGGTAAATTCCTCTTGGCATGAAAGTAAACAGCAAGAAAGGTGCTTGACGTAAGCTGTATATTTAAACAAGAAACAAGATTCAGTTCACTATCTATGTATAATTCAAATTTAGAGATTCAAGAGTGCTATCAGGTCTGGCTATGAGTACCACAAAAGGATTCTGCAGATCTTCTTGCATGGTATCTGTCTATAACACAACCTGTTTACTAAGAAGTTTTTGTGAGTCATTATAAAATTCTGAACATAGAGAAATTATTTACAGCTACACTTACTACTAAAGAAAAACATCAGATGGTCATGATAATTACAAACCTGCACAGAAGAGTTCAGTTAAAATGTAGGCAACAGAAAATGTTATTCTTTTTCAATGGGCATCTAAGATGCAGATTCTACAATTAGAATATTCCAGAGATTGGTATCTGGGCCATGCAGCTGCCAAGTTTGCCTTCTGTGTAGCAGCATCAACAGAGAAAGCAGTTGACAGGGTTTCATATTTACATTCCTCACAAGGGTAAACAAGAACAGGGGCTGTGAATTGCATATTTACAGAGCTGTATTTGGGGGTGCAGTGCTACAGTGATAGCCATTTTTCTTTTTCTAGACCTAGAAGTAGTGCCCAGGAAAGACTTGCTATATTTCATCCATAGCTGTGCAACAAAGATTTAGAATGCAAGTTAAAAATGTTTAAGACAATATAATGGTTGTTAGCTCCTTAGGCAGCACAGACTGAACAATTAGAGGTGCAAAACATGAGATTGTAACTCCACTAGGTCATCTGATCTAAGATTATTCAAGAAGAGCTATCATTTTAGGGTGACTGGCAGTTCTGGCTCAAAAAATCATAAATGCCAAAGGCTGACAAATTTACAGTGATCTAAACCTTAATCTATATTTTATTGCACTCATGAAGTTACGCATATTATAAATATGTGCATCAGAATCAGGCCCTAGCATGAAATGGATGTTTACAGTCATGTAGCTTTCTTATCTATTTCTTACCTCCTGACTACAGTAAGAATTTACTTCAAGTAATGATGCTCATCAAGTGATGACTTAGACAAATTTAATTTTTAGGTCTGCAGACACTGGGGTTCAAGCCAAAGATTAAATGGAAAAATGTCCCAAACCTACTCATCACAGAGACTAACTACTGTTTTTTTGCACATTTTATTAAATAATATTATTTCATTAACTGTAATAATTAAAAAGACCATATATTAATTAGGACCTAGAATTCCCTGCTTTTGGACCTAATCCTTCATTATTATGACAATCCCTCTGAAAAGTATTACTATGAGAATTACATTGGTAAAGAGCCATTAAGAAAGGGAAACCAGTACCTCCACATAGTACAAAAAAAGGCAACATGTGGTGAAAGGTGGTATTACACACAGTCCATGATACATCATTCCAGTTTGGAAAAGCAATGACGTAAGACAAGCATTTTCTTTTCACTCATAACCTATCTGAAATCTTGAATTACTAATGTATCAAGCATAAAGATTTCAGGGTTTAAACTAAATGTGTGCTGGAATATTTTATCTCTTCTCTTTATATAAGCTCTGAGAACCTGGCCATAACTTGACTGTTTATAAGTTTTACATGCTCTTGCAACTTTACAAATAACTGCAGCCATGTAACAATGGGTGTTTTGTGCTGCACAGATTTGTTCAGTGGCTCAACAATCTGTGAAATAACAACTCTAATTCTTCCTGACATTAAAAGGCAGCAGCATCTCACTCACCATTTTGACAAATCCCTTTCCACCAAACTAATTCTACATACAGAGAAAACAGGTACCAGACCATTCAACTGGCATGAAAACTTCACAGAAGCTGTTGATGGTGGAAGTTTACATTTTACGACACCAAGAGTATTTGAGCTTATATACTTGATCATATAGGACGTAAGAAGCCTAAAGCAACTCACTGAAAAGGTGTTTTTAGAAAAATTTTTCCATACAGTAATTATTTATGACTGCCCATTTGTGACTTAGTTCCTTCTAGAATTCATTAGACCAGAGTACTTTCTCAACTATTTATTTCCATTTGTTTTTCCATTGAATAGAGGACATGACTAATGAAAAATAAAGTTCTCAGGTAACCTAGAAGAATGAGTTATTCCAGCTAGGGTAAACACTATTTGTTCCCTGGTCTGATAAGATTTATATATTACATAATTTATCCTTTCTCTTTTATTGTATACAGAAGAGATTTGGGGCTTTACCCCCTAGCAATCAGATGCACAAAAGAAATGGAGGTGATTTTAGTAGCTGCAGGTTCTAAGGGACCTTTGTTGGAGTGTCAGGCCTCAAGCTGATATAGAAGCAGACAAGATGCCCAAGATGTCCACCAGGCTAAAGTCTAGGGAGCAGTTCTGGACTGCTTGTAAATACAGATTAAGCCCTCAAATCTTTACATTTCCTCTGCACCATCTTTCTGTGGCCAGATAAAAGACTTTTAAGACATTTTTTATTATATCTCTATGCTTGCATTCATGGGCAAGGCAAAGATGTAGGATGTAATCATTTCCAATGGCACCCTGGAAGTCCAGTTAAGCAAAGTTAATCTTATTTCTTACCTCTTTGCACCCCTGTATTCATTAGTCTGCTATTATGAATATTTAAAACTCTGTTGTCCCCTTCTAATTTTTGCCTCTTTTAAGATGAAACCATTTACAGAACCTCTTCACCAAAGAAAGTGCTCCTCTTCTCTCTTGCTTTATCTATTTCAGTAGTTGTGAACAGGAAATAATGATCAATATTCCTGCTTTGTTATTTTAACAGAATGTAATAAAACCCATGTTAGTGCCATAGCTTTTCAATGGACAACTGATGAAACAAGGGATGAATCATCAGAAGAATGTTCAAAATTAACAAAATGAAATACTTAGGAATTATGTTGATTCAATAAAAAAAAAAAGCAGTCACAAGAATGCAGATTAAATGTATGTCCTAAAAATACCTCTTTATCAACAATTAAAGTCTTTGCATCTTGAATAACATCCAAAAGAAAACTGTTGCTAACAAATGTGAATCATTTGGAATCTATTCATGTAAGCTGATCTGTTCAAAGATGCAACATGTCTGGATTTTAATTATCTTTGCAAACAAAAAATACTAATCATTTGCTTATCCTTTATCTACTTTTTGTCTCCTAATACCATCAGTTCACACATTTCTGATATCTCAGCTGTGTCTGGAACCTGAAGTCCAGGAATAAGAGTGAAGTCACTCCTCAGGGAAGCCTTCCCCTTGAGGTACAGCCTTTTTTTTGTGCCCCTTCACCGTCATGAGGTCCTACAGAGCATGACAGCCTTCACTGACACAGTATGTGGTGCTTCACACACAAAACAATTCAATAGCTGAAGTTTGTCTTCAACCAGGGAAATAGGTTTTTATCGTCAAAAACATAGTAAAGGAAGACCTACCAAGTGACAGATTCTAGTCACATCTCACATAGTGTTTCTGAGGAAGGAAAGGTCTCAAAGAAACTCTTTTATTTAACCATTGTGCTGGTGGCTCAGGGGGCTGACATAAAATTCAATCTACGCCTGTCCTAAAACTTTCTCCCTCAGGTCTGCTTCTTGTTTGATACTTGCACATTTCACAGCCTGGTGGTGTGCTGCAGCACTTCTCACAAAGCAGCAATACCTCCAGTGTCTGAACAATGTCATATAAAGGTCAAGAAATTGCTGACACCTGTATATAATTACTCCTTTACCCTTATAAATACAATTTCCTGTTAATGGATGAAGGCAGTTTTGAAGACACATCTATGCTGCTACACCTTAAGCATGATTAAACTTAAGTTTCCTCCCTCAAAGACTGTTTCACTTACTTCAAATACTGGAACGTAGTCACAACAGTGACACCAGGCTATGATGAAAAAGAAAAGAGTGCACAACTATACCATAGGCAACTGTGTAGATAACAACAGTCATAAGTTCAAAACCCCTCCAGGTCAGAGTATTAAAAGACTATTTTAGAGCTAGATGTAAACAACATGAAGTCAAGATATGTATTAACACAAACGCATGCTGCAGAACTGAATGATGATCTCCTGTGAGTCAGAGCTATTTGCAAGCATTAGGAAAAAAACTCATGAGAAAGGGCATGCCTTCATAATTTATGAGACCTCTTCCGTAAGGACCAATACCATCAGATCAGTTTTTTGTTCCATCACCTATAACTAGAAATTTCAAAACTGTTAGTGAAGGACAGTTTGTAAAATTTTGCTTTGGAAACATTATATAGTTTTACTTCAAACTTTTCACTGGAAATTAAACTTTTGGCAAGGGATCACTTATCTGATTTTAATTCAATTAACTGTTAAGGTGTTTTTTTTAGATGCAGTATGTTACAACTGGATACATACTCACTAAACTTCTTGTGTCCTTTTCCCAATGTAGGCCAGGCTCTGTGGACAGCCCATCTGTCTTATGATTAAAACACTTTATGACAGACTGCAGAAAGTAAGGCCAAACAGAAATTTACAGAGGATCCTTGAGACAGTTCATGTTTGAAGGATGTGAACTTCAATTTCCTCAACAGGGAAATCTGATTTATCTGCCATGTAGTGAATTTGAAATGAAACATTTCAGGACACTTTTGCAAAATGCAGTATTGAGATTTACCAGTAAGGGGGAAATTACTCATTTGGTTTGATTTCTTAAAAATCCCTATTTTCACAGAGAACATCCTCATCATATGAGGCAGTTAACTTTCAGAATACTCACTGGCATTCTGTAGCCTTTAAGCAGAGTACTTCCTTCTCCTCTTTAGTTATTTTAGTTACACAGAGATGGAGTTCATTACTCTGGACACAGTTTGCCATGTGAAGAAGGAGATCACCATCCTTTCCTATTTCTTCTAAGTGGTAGATCAGTCTTAGGAAAAAACTGCAGAAACAGACTGTAAATGACTGTCCCTCCTATTAGGATTTTGCCACATCAACAAAGGGTGTATTGCTATCTTCCTTTACAAACATTATCATCAGAGACACAGAAAACACAGGAGCTGCTTTTTTTCTTACAGGAGATCTTTTATAGCTGGAAAAGGCAGTCATGTACCCCAGTCTTGTGCCTGAACAGCAGCATTATATTTCCTTGCTGGCAAATACAGTTTGGATTCACAGTAAAGAAACTAGTAGAAAAGTGTAAAACTACTAGCAGTGAATGATTCTCTCTTTACTTCACTCAATCTGAACAAATGCATGCAAATACCCATTATCATTTTAATAGTCTCTTCAAAGAGATTGTTCTCCTCTGCAACCGATTACTTCCTTTCCTTTACTGTAGTCAACAAACTTCCCTTTACTTATTACCTAAGTCAAGATTTTAACTCAGATCACAAGAAATTAAATATTGGCACTTATTGCACCATCAAGTTCCAAGAAGCAATTTCCATACAGCAAGATAATTAAAAGCTTCACAGCAGAAGATTTCTCTGGGATAAGCACGGCCAAAAAAAAAAAAAAATTCAGAAAGTATGTTTTTTTCCAGTTAACAAAAAAAATATTGTTCTAGAGCGTTGCAGAGAAATAGATTTTATCCCTCCATAATCTTTCACATGTATACTCTTAGGTATATAAAAATCTGATAAGTTTCTTGTGTATAATGTTAAAATATAAAATATTTACCAAGAAATACATACAACATAAAGGCCTCTGGAGCATGGGAATAATTTAAAGTGTAAGTGGTTTTGAAGAGCACGGTGACAGGCTAATGTAAATAATCTCATTGTATTTACACATAGAAGGCTGAGAACTGCCTGACATGAAGAATGTCAAGTAGAAGTGTTGAATTACTTCCCTTTGTCATCACCTAGTGTATTATTTAACACCTGATGATAAGCCTGATGACTCTGACAAAACTAAGAAAATGACCGAAAGAAGACTTCAGTAAGAACACCTTGTAAAACAGGGATGTGCTGTCATTGGATGATGTACTTAGGGGCATGGATGAGGTATTTAGGGGCATGGATGAGGTACTTAGGGGCATGGTTTAGGGATTGGTGGGAATGGCTGGACTCCACGATCCGGTGGGTCTCTTCCAACCTGGTTATTCTGTGATTCTGTGTGATTCTGTGATAGGTTTCTACTCTACTGCCTGGCAGCAGTATCTAAATAGAGACAAAAGAGGTTACAATTCAGATTGTTAGTTAAACTGGCTAACGGACACAAGTAACTTGTAGGTAGAAAGTCCTATACAAAGGGTCAGTAGTAGCAATGAGGAGAAGCTTCACCTCAGCAGCGCTTAGTACTGAACATCTACTTTTTCTACCCTGCTCGTTCAGCACACAGTTTGTTCACAGTTTTGTAGAGTATGTCTGCTCAGACTGAAAAGCTCCCATTTGCCTGAAGGGCAGCAAACCCAGACTGATACTGTGTGCTTCAGAAAGGGTCTTTTCTGTATTGGGTGGCTGGTATAGAAATCACACAGAGTGGGCTGAGTTTTGTCATCTCAGTGAGGATGACTGTGAAAACTATATATATAATCATTCAAATTGCTTGACTTACTTTTGGTAGAGAAGGTTAATTCAGCTTAAACTCTTTTCTGAGCCTAAATAATACAGTAGTATAAATGAAAAACAATTACAGTAGCTGTATTTCAAGAACTATTGTTTCATTTCCAGCCTAAAATAGCAAAAGATTCCCATTGTTTGGAACAAATACACAAACGAACATCTGTGGATCTTGGCAACAGAAACTATTCATTCTAACCTATCCTAGATTTGACATCTCAGCGAAGTGTAACACTTTAAACACTTGTATACAAATATAACACAGATAATAGTTTAGCAAACTTGCTGCACTATAACAACTTAACAACTGAATGCATCAATGATACTGATGTTTCTGCATTCCACTCCTGAGGAAAGGCAATGGATATATGGTTGCATTGGACTATCTGATATCAGGACTGTACAAACAGAAGGAAAATCCTCTAGAACATTTCCACTGGCCTTCTGTCTGCAGTGGCCAAACTCTGAGGAACACACCTCTTGGGTAAAATTCACCAAGGACAATTAAGAGATAATAATGAATAAGAGTAACATATCAGTGAATCTCAGAACACTTTACAAGACATGTAATTCATTCTTGCAGCTATAGAAACAGAGACAAAGAAAGACATAGTAGTATGAACTAGTCTTAAAGCAGTGTGAGTTGTCCCAGCAGGTCAAAGGAATGGGTCAGAATTAAAACTGTATCTTCTTTATCTGTATTTACAATATTTGTCTCAGATACTAAATGAGACTAATACAGAATTTGTTGGAATAAACTTCACAGACAAGCCAAAAGAGCTTTGCAGCAAATCTTACATACAGATCCTGATTCAAAAAAGCATTAAGGACACACTCAAGAGAAACCACTCTTGAATCAATTCCCAAACAAGAAAAAAAGCCAACAACAGAAATAAAAGTTTTCTATTCTGACAGAATTCTAACATCCATTTGACGACTGAATTATCTAACTAAAATATTTTCTCGTCTGTGAATGTCATAAGTCAGACACTTAAGAAACACAAGCAGTGAACTTTTTGGAGTTCTCAGTTACAGCAAATCAACCAAGTGAAACATCACTAATTTTACTATACCTCCATCTATTTACATTGCACCTGCATACAATCTCTGGTCTCTCTACAGGCTTCCCTCTTACAACATGGTGAGTGTGTTCCATTCCTACCAAAGTCTAAGAGGGCTGAGTGTGTTTATGCTCTCCCATGAATAACTTAATCACCAGGTTGGAAAAGACCCACCGGATCATCGAGTCCAACCATTCCTATCAAACACTAAACCATACCCCTTAGCACCTTGTCCACCCGTGCCTTAAACATCTCCAGGGAAGGTGAATCAACCACTTCCCTGGGCAGCCTGTTCCAGTGCCCAATGACCCTTTCTGTGGAAAATTTTTTCCTAATATCCAGCCTAAATCTCCCCTGGTGGAGCTTGTGGCCATTCCCTCTTGCCCTGTCCCCTGTCACTTGGGAGAAGAGGCCAGCTCCCTCCTCTCCAAAACCTCCCCTCAGGTGGTTGTAGAGAGCAACGAGGTCTCCTCTCAGCCTCCTCTTCTCCAGGCTAAACACCCCCAGCTCTCTCAGTCCTTCCTCATAAGGCCTGTTCTCCAGCCCCTTCCCCAGCTTCGTCACTCTTCTCTGGACTTGCTCCAGAGCCTCAACATCCTCTATGATTTCCTAAAGCTATGTATATCCTTTAAAATAATACAAGATGCATATACTGACAGTCTATTAGCAATATAGTCCAAATAATACGCTCTAGTGATTTAATTATAATAACAAAAAACCCAAATAAACTGGAGATAATAATTCTCATTTCTTAGCTCACTACCTTGCCCTACAATGCTTCCTTCCACATGCAATCAAATAACCTAAACATTTAACTGAACAACAACCAGACCAATGACTTGGAAAATGCTGGCATCAGTGATTTTAGACCATGAGAAACAGTTCATGACTTTTTTCCCTTAAACACACTTGTTCAATAAAATGAAATTACGAATAAGGGACATAGAATTTTCCTTTCTCCTTTTTCTACTAGAAAACAACCACCTTAATAGAGAAAATATCAATACTACATTATCTGCTTAACAAGAATTCCAGGAAGAACAGATGTGGTGCAAATCCTGAAAGTGCCTTGACTTGCAGAACACATGCTTCATTCCATTTTGAACTCAGTTATCACTGACCTTCCATCAATCACCCATTACTCCATTGTTGATGATTGACTGTGAATGTCATTTGAACATGTGCTAAATCATGAAGCTGAGTGTACCGCATCTGATTGGGGTGGCTGCACTGCACAGTCTCAGAGCTTTCTCTTTTTCCCATCACTCCTCCTGAGTGAATAGGCTGAAGATGTGCTAGTTGAGAGAGGACACAACTTGGACAGCTGACCCAAACTGGCCAAAGGGATATTCTATGCCGTACAACAGCATGCTCAGTAATAAAAAATGATGAGAGAAAATTTTGGAGATGTAGACATTGCTCAAAGACTGGGTAGGCCTACTAGTCTACTTGTGAGAGGTGGTTAATAATCAAATCATTAGTTTGGGGGCTTTTTCTTCCTCTTTCTTTCATTTATTAAACTGTCTATCTCAACACACAAGTTCTCTCACTGTGGGGGGAAACATGGTGCTTAGCTGCTGGCTAGGGTAAACTCATCACACAGAGACTAAAAAATAAAATTCACATCTATGAAATGGAAGCTCCCACACCATATCAGTTTGCAGGACCCATTTTCTGTCAATGCTACAGATCCTTCCTCTGAGCAGTTTGGAATAGTTAGGCATTGTGAGGCCCAGGAAATAAGTGAGTCTCAGAGCCATATTAGTAACGGTATTGTCTTAGGTGGATTTGCAAAATAAAGAGGACTCCCAGTTATCTTCATGGCTTTTACAGAGATTTGGATATATATCTAAAATTGCAACTGTGGGAAAGTTATTTGGTAGTAAAAATGAGATTTATACAAACTGATCTTAACACTATTCACTGCTCCTTCTCTAATGGCAATACCATGTGTTAATTAGAGACTCATTGGAAGGCACTAGATGTTTTAATGGAAAATGAACAAGACTAGAGTTAGCAGATCTGCAGTTGTGTTTCACACTGTCATTCCCCATATGACTTTGCTGAATGGAACTGGTCACACATAACTTTGAGGAAAATGTCCAAGCTGTGCTAAGAAATAGCACAACCTTCAGTTTAAATCTTTTCAGAATAACTCTATCATTTTCAAAGGTGTTAGTCCATGATATTCTCTTTCTACCGAGAAAAATGTATCATTTTGCTGTGTAGATACTAGTAGCTCAAGCTAAACATACTGCTTCATTTGCCAAATATAAAAATAATTTGAAAAATAGTTTGTCCATGTTTTATTTATGTAGCTTGTAACAGTATCTAAATGCTGAGAAAAGTAGTAAGAAAAACCCACCACCAGCAGAATGCCATAGAGATCAACAGATCCTAGAGCTAGTGAGACAAAGCTGGCTAAAATGCTGATGATGATCACCACTGGAAAAGGCACTGCTCAGACATTTAGAAGGGAAGATTTTTTATAGATATTTAAAATCCATTATTTATATATTGAAATGTAAATTTCAGTATGTAACTATCACTGTCAGGTTACAGAAGTATTTTTAAAAGCCTGCAAAGAAGATTGTAAATGCTCATTATGCAAGTACCAGCCTTGAAGAACGAGCTATTTATTAGCAATGGATGTTGTAAGCTGCACTTCAGGCTTTTGGTACTGAAATTCCTTGAAAGATTTTCAAATATTTGTGATTTATTGTTGCTATTTTTACTTATTTAGTACCAAGAAAAGGTCAGAATGCTCTTTTTGTGTTACTATGTGAGCTTGCAACTTAAATATGGAGCAATATATGGGAAGATCAAATGATAGATCACAGGAAATATTAGTATTCCTGTTGCATTACCAGTGAGCTCAAAATAATGGACCCTACATAATAAATCACCTTTAAGGCAGGAAAATATTTTGCAGTATCAGGAAATCATAGATGTACTATGCAAGACAGAAAGTACCTAAGGGAGATGGATGGTAAGCATAAGAAAACAGGACAATAGTTAATCACACATTTATCTTGGTTAATCAAATTAAAAATGTGTTCCATGTATCATTTTATTCAGTTTAGTTAATTGTTCCTTGGAAAATTGATTAAAAACATCAAATGCAAAATGCTCTCAAAATACTCTCATAATAAGCATAAAACTACAACCTTCATTACATTCTTTTCGTTTCCTCTAATTTAAAATCCAAATTTGAACACACCTCTGGGGAAAAAAATCCTATGGTCAGAGGTTTCTTTTCTCTTTCTGAAACAAGAAATTTAGACTTTCTCTTCACCCTTCTGTGAACATTTTATTATGAAATCACAGAATGTCCAGAATTGTGAATGTCCAGAAACTGGACATTTCCCTCCTGAGGCTGATCAGCTATTCCCTTCCTCACAGCAATTCTTCAGTGCTTTTTCATGCTGGTGGAGTCCGGAACAATGCCATGCTGCGTATTGCTTTATAGAGAGCAGCTATATTTCAAAGCTGGATGATTTCATAGTTCAGAGAAGCACCCAGCTTGGTAACAGATCTCAGGTACAGTTGAGGCTGTCACAGGGGTCGGGGTGACTCTGAAAAGTCTGTTGGACCAGGCAGTTAACCCTCAATACTCACTGCAAGCAACTGCCCTAGATAGGTTTAGTAACTACCAAAACTTAGTAAAGTGCTGATTATTTTTCCATTTTTGTTTCTTTTCTTTAGGAATACTAAAACTTGTTTTTCTCAGCTTCAATTCATCTTATATATTTATGTGTCAACCTCTTCTGGGGAAAGACTACGTGTGTATCAATGTGTGTGCAGTCACTGGTATAAACTGATTTTGATCCTACTGTTTTCAAGTATAGGTAAAGCAAATTCACAACAAAAAGGCAACTATTGGTTTTGTCACAAAAATAAAAAGATTTAAACATTCCAGGCATCTGTTCACAGATCTCACAGTAAGAGAACTTAATTTATAATAAATGACTGCTATTCAATTCTTTCAATACAAACACTTGCTGTAGACTTAGTAGTAAAGTGTTAGATTTGTAATGCTTTTGATTGGTTAAATACTGCAGCTTCTCAACTTTCACAGTTTTGTGTGTGTTCTCAAGGGTCTAAATTAGTCCTCATGCTCATCCTGTTTACTTGTTTGCTTGGTCAGTACTGCAACTGCCAACTGCTCCAACAGAAATAATGGGTGTCATTGTAATTAAATCAGAGCAAAGATTTGCCAACTTCTGTATCCAACCACTGAAGCGTTCAGAACCACCTGTGGGAATATGAACTTCCATAACTTAAACTACTGAAAGATATGTTGCTTTTCTTATTTTTTTTTTTTTTTCAAATTTAAAACTGGCTGCAGATTTACTATTAAATTCCAGGTAAGATACTGATCAAATATGGACAAAATGCTCTGTCTTAACACACAGCTTATGGAATTCACAATTATCTTCTCTGAATAGTTCCAAACAGGGCTTATTTAGTCATACAGACCAAGATGTACTAGTCCCTCAGCTAATGATATAGCTGAGTGTTCGTTGAAACTCACTGTTAAATCAGTAACACTACGAAGGTTTGATATCCTGCTATTCTGGGTAGTGGCAAACAGAATCATGGATTCTCAGTTTTACACTGCTATTTCCGAATACATTTCCAGTTGGCTATCGTTTCTACTGAAAATTTTAATCAAAAGCCCACTTTGGGAATAGTTTGAAGAGATTTCTAGGCTTTCAGTTTTTTCACCTTCTTTCAGGTGAAATAATCTGACAAAACAGCGTTCTTGGTTATTGAACAATTAAACATCTAATGACTTCTGATGGGTCCCTTAGACTGCAAACACTATTAATTTCTGCAGTTCACATGCACCTTGCACTACATGACAAGTTTGCAAAGGAGGTTAATATCACGTTAATCTCACATGAGAATAATTTTGAAGGTATATTTCAGTAATCTAGATGTCAACCCTAAATGTATTTTTAATTTTATAAAACTTCCCTATACCTCATTTACTTAACATTTTCTTCCAATTTGCTTCTGAACTCACAATTAACTTTTGACAAAAGTAGACTAGTTTGCAAATTGTTTAGAAATGTATGTGCTTCCTGCATCCTGTCAAAAGGATTCATAATATCATTTTTACTGTATATGACTGAGGAAATTAATAAGATATATGCATTTGTTTTCAGGTTTAAATAACTAAAGGTTATAGGCTGAAAGACTTCATGCTAATATGACTCCTTTCCAGAATATCTTCTGTCTGTAGAATGGACTTGTAATGAATAGCTCTTATAATTCATTCTAATGAGAGTTCAAAGAAATAAAATGTCTTTTGGCTTTACAGTCCATCTCCATAAAAACAATGTTGTAGTACAGAACATTGACATGGCAAGACTAACAGCAGCACAGCTGTTCCCAATGCTGTAATTCATTTTAACAATAAAGAAAGTAGCTGGAAAACTTTCTAGAAAAAGTATAAAATAGTATAATATTTTATGTAATATAACATGATATAATACAATACAGTATAAAGATTTCCGCCATGTTCAAATTAACTATAATGACATTACAAGGAAACAGATGCTAAAACCTAGCTTGGAACACTATAAAAGGTCCTACTCTACCTATTATACACAATACAGGAGCATGCATGTTGTACAAAAACAACATCAGAGAACATTGGAGCCACAAGATTGAACACTCAAAAGAAAAGACACTATTATTCTAAAGCTGCATCCAGAGCCCTAAGTCTATCTTGCCTGTATACTTAGCTTAGCACAGTATTTCACTGAACCACTACATGCAAATTATCCACAATTCAAAACTGCCAGTAGTAGCCAGCTTCAAAAGACGTAATAATATATTTTGCATAACCACCCCCATTTATGTGTTTCTATATTTTACTAGTCATAATTTGATATTATAATAATCAAATTGGTCTCAACAACTACTGTGTGTATAGAAACTAGATAAAATGCGTTTCTGTTGCATTTTGAAGAACTCTCATAGACACAAAAACAGTACAAAAAGGCATAAATGCAGACAAAACAGCTCGGCAGTGGCACGATTCAACTTCTGCAACAGTCTGCACAGTATTTGTGAAGAGAAAGTGCATTCATCCCAGACAAATACCCTCTTACTGTGGCTTTCTAATAACCTCTAAGAGTCTCTGTAGGTCAGATAGCTGGGACAGCTGACTCCTCCTTCAAACTTAAAGCAAGATCCTTACAGAAGAATTCTTCATTATATTATATAATTTGGTATTTTCAAACCAAACCTCACAGAATCTAAAATGGAACCTTGTATTTCTGCTTCACAATTACGTTTTTAGAGCATATTAGCTTTCATTGTATATCTTGCTTTTCTAGTAAATTTTTGTAGTAGTCTTCATATTTTGAATAAAAGTATTGTGAAATAGTAAACATGATAAAACAACCGAAACAGCATTGGAAAGTTTCTTTAAGTCTGTGCAAATAGATAAAGTTCTGCTCTGCCTTCTATATCTTGCCAAAATACTAGCAAAATACAACCTCAAATAGGAGTTATATTTCCCACAGTCATTTACTAGGTAAAAGTATATGATTCTCAGTAAAGGAACAGTGTTCTGTCACAAACAAGGATATATGCATCAACACACCAGGAGGATGAGCAGTGAGGGAAGAAATAGGGGAGGAAGAAGCATCTTAAGCAGAGACAATAAAGAAAACAAACAAAAAACCTAATAACACCACCCTAGAAAAATCTAAATAGTGGAAGCACGTAGCAGTCCTGCCATCCAGAACAATATACCATTAAACAATTATTAGTATTGTTACTACTATTAACAGCAGTAGCAGTGTACGTTAGGCTTTTTGAGATAGGTTGGGTTTTTGGGGGGCGGTGGGGTCAGGTAGGGATCAGAAACAAAATGTGACTGAAGGTTCCATGGCTACGAACCTCCATAGCTTTCCCTGTGGCTTTGGCATCTTGCCAACACTTGAAATCACTATTTACTTGCTAGGGTTTCTTTTTCTTTATTTTATGAGGGGATAAAAGAAGCAGCAATCAAAAGTGTCTGAATATATTACCAGCTCTGGTGAAGTATAGCCTTTTTTCCCTAAGCATTAATAGACTTTATAAATAGGCGTGCAAATAGAAAAGATATTAAAATGCTCATAAAGTCATAGAGTAAAAAAGGAAATATTTTGGATTTATTTTCCCCCATTTTCCTATACTTGGAATAACTCTATTTCTTATTCCTTTGGAAGCTTTCACCTCTTTTCTGGCATTCTCTGCAGTTTGTTCAGACATGGCTGAGATTTCAAAGTGAAGAACTCCTACAAATCAGATTATTGTTTTTGTTAATATCGAGAAACAAATGAATGCTTAGCAACTAGGATTGGGTAGTAAGGTTAATTTATACCAAAAATTATTCAAATCACAATTCACCTCCATGCTTTACATGTGAGATAGCCCATCCTCATCAATGTCACATGTTTTTAGCACATTGCCTGTGCCTCTATTCTTTTCCATCAGCTTGCTGTTATATCATAACTTCTGTCTTTATACAAACAAAAGCAGACTCTAGAATGTGACAAATCCTCCTTGAAGCTACAAGCTGCTTTGCAGAAATTGGTTGCCTCTGGAGAAAGGCCTCTAAATGTAGCTATATTAGCGACTCATTAAGGAACTGCAGAATTAATGGTGTTTGTCTATCTCTGAAATTACAATCTGTCCAACAAAGCCACCCATCCCAACAAACACTTGTAAGAAAGCCTCCACATTAACAGAGTTCTGGCTTTGTCCTCAAAATTATTCATGCACTTGATGCTTGTCTAAATTGAGTATGATTTTACTCATCTAATGCCTACAAATGAATATATTCTTAAGGTCTTTTGTCCACCATACTTACCTATGGAAAACACCTCCAGTGAACAAATGCACCTCTGTATGGGATAAATATCCTGTAAGGTTGATAGTCTGAGAATATTCACCAGGGATAATTTCTTTAGGGGATACCTAAGTGGGCAGTGAGCCTGAAGTCTCACTTCCTATGAAAAAAGTAATCCAGCTCATGATACTATCATGACATTATGAGGTGATCTGTATTTTAATTGGAAAACCAACTCAAGTGATTTTTATTTTTAAAAATATTTTTATATTTTTCAATGCCATAATAAAAAAACCTTAAAAACATATATCCAGGAAAATAAACTCTCTTTGAACACATAACCTCACAGGATGCCTGGCAGAAGGCATATTGCCTACAAAAAAAAGATGAAGACTCTCATAAAAGTTCTACTTCTGCTGATGATCCTGTGTCAAACCTCTTCAAGCTTTCCTCACTAGATCCAGCTCTTAAACTGATTGGTACTGTACATATACACTGAATATAAACCACATATATGCCTTCTGCATATAATTAGCAACAGGGGAAGCAGAGACAGGATTTCAAAGGTTCAGATACTTTGGTTAGAAATTGCAGCAATGGATTGAAATAATGATTTGGGGTTCACAGTCAGTCACTGCTGGAGACAGCAAGTTACATCACCTAAAGCGACTAATAAGATGATGAAGGGCAGAAGAGAAGCAGGAGACTGATTGATGTGCTACAAGGTGGTTGAAAAAAGATGTTGCTGGGTACACCTTGCTGGGTTGTTGTTAAATATTCATAAGGGAGTTAAATAATCATGGCTTAATCCCATAGCCGAATCCAATATCCACACATTCAGAGCGAGCGAGGAGCTGGCATATCTGCCGTATAATGACAAGAGCAGTAAGAGTTATCTACTGTATGCCCAGAGAGCTAAAAACAGTCCCGTGGAGCACAGAGGAGATTCCTGACGGGAAGCACTGAAGCTCAAATTTGTTCTCCACTGAACAGACACAGCAAGAGCAGCAGTACATTCCCTGGTGGTCTTCCCTGATGGCTTGTCTAAGGCAGCTTTGCTGAGCTCCTGAATAAAGGCTACTGCATGAGCCAGCTTTAGGACTGTTTAACTCTAGCTTTGCCTACATAGCAACTTAGAATCAAGCCTGCAGTTCCTGCAGAAGTAGCCATTATCTCTTAGAACTATCTAGATGAAGTGATTATAAAAGAAGCACTGTGGCAACACAGTCTACTATATGGAATAAATACAACCTTTATGTAGGCATTGCAAGTTTTAGAAGTATTTGAATAATATGAAAACCTGCGCTATTAGTGCTCTAATGAAATTTGCAGTATTAGACACATCTTTATAAGTAGCAGTTACACCTCTGGATTTTGGTGTACACGTGCCTACAGCAGGGCATCTCTGTTAATGTTTTGGTTCAGATCAGCAGCATATATTTGAAACAGATATCCCAGTTGTTGCCACACATGATATTTTAGTTTGGGTTATGCAAAAAACTTTGGTACTCATAAAAAAGATTTTTTTATATACTAAAATAAACCGGGAGATGTACTTCAGAAGGTCACATAACCTATTATAGTAATAAATGGGTGTTCAGCCACTAGAACTAGACTAAATTTATTAGATATAAAAGAGCCCTGTGATTTTTATGGTACTATGTCAGGTTCTCACTTCTTTTTTGCATTAAATATCTGCTTCTTTTGGTTGAAACTGCCACTTATGTAGACAAATACAGAGAATAAATTACAGGCATTCAGTTGCCATTAGGATTCTGCTCATTGATTAGCACTTATGACTCACCATTTTTTCCACATGTTCCTTTCTGCGTTCATTCTCTAAGAACAAAGTCCACAAATCTAAGTCCACATATTATACAAATTGAGAATGGAAATATAACCAGCTCATGAATTGTCACTTCATTCTGTGCTCCCTTCCCTTCTCCCAATCTGCAAATAGGAGTTATTTTGGTCCTAAAAAGATTTGAGTTTTATTTTCCCAAAATATCGTATAATAAGAATGTTGCAGGCCTGCAAGCAAAGACAATGCAGAAGCACTCAGGAAAAAAAGAATGAGATATATGAATAAAATATATGAGAGTACAATGCCTGAGACTAAATGTTTGTAGAAGCAAGAAGAATAAAATCAAGTATCTCAGAAATATGCAAGGATTCAGTGGTGGTGACTGCCTTACTATTACACTACCTGCACTAGCAAGATTTTTAGTCTTTGAGAATAGATTAGGTAGTCAAATACACAATTGGAAAGCTGGCTAAGATATTCTAGGGCATGATGAAAAGAGAAATCTGCCAATGTCTACTCAAACAGAAGCTTTTATAGACTGTGTCATTGGTCGTATGGGATTTCAATAACTCTGAAACTGACATTACAGATAATGGTGTAAGGTCTTAGGCAGGTTCATGTTTTTAAACATGAAAAAACCTGTTTTCCTGCACAGTCTGTTGAGCAGTCAAAAAGATCAGATGTTATTTTTAATTCAGTCCTGGAGAAATAACATGGCATGATAAAGAAGACACACTGTAGAGAAAATCAGGGCTCCAGTCAGTGTCTAGATCATTGTTAAATGGAAGTCAAACATACACAAGGAATTGAGTTTCTTTGCTCTTAAAAAGGCAATCAAAGAAAAAAAGAAACAACAAAACACAAATGTAGACAGTGAAACCCTTCCAAAAGAAAAGATGAACACGGTTCAGATAAAGGTGATGTTACCTCCACAAGGAATACCTGCTAGAAGCAAAACTAAATGTTTTATTGTAATAATTTCCTTAAGGTCTATTTTTCTGGGAAGATACAAGTTCCTGTTTCCTGACTCCAGCCATGCTTCCATTTCTGCTTATACTTCTGGTATATCTGGAGTACATCTCCCATAAAGGAAGAATCCCAATTTTGCAGCAAAAAGAAGTGAAGAGACAGTGTTACTAAGTATTCTGAAAAGTGATTTTTCTCACATTTTAAAGGGATCTCACCTCAAAACTTTCAGTATTTGTCTATTTTATGACTAGGGTGCCAAATCTTGGGACATGCTAAGCATGCTCTAAGTCCTGCACCTTCATTCTAAACTCTTTCTGGTTTGACTTAGAATAGTACAACTGCTCTGGAAAATGGGATAGAGTCAGGAGTTTCTGTTTCAGGTGTCACCTGTGAACTAACAAAATGTCCAAAGCACACCTGAAGGGTCAAGTGGATACAGAAGCTCTCCATGGATCTTCTTAGCACTTTTGCTTGCCTGGGTAATGTCCTACCTAGAGCACACTGTTCAGCAGCACCAAATATTGTAACGCAATGTTTCTTACCAGGTTTACTACATACATATAAATTACAAACTGTGATAAGCTACATCGATTTGTGACAAGGAAGATAAAAAGGGAACGAAGCAATGTTTGCATGACACCTGAAGTAAAAGATCACAAAATCAATCTTTGTTTTAATTATTATTTGAAGAAGGCAGTTAAAAAGAAATTGCTAAAACAGCATTTCAGCAGAAAAACCTTGTAAAAGCTTAAACCTGACTCTTCACACCTCATGCAAATCTTTCCCTTTTTGATATTACTATACGCTGAGGAATTTAAAGAGATATAACCTATTAAACTCATTAATAAATGGAATACCAGGTATTTGTTCTACTCTCAGTGTAGCAGCACCCTTACTGGCATTCCATCTAACTGAATATAACCCTTGATACCCTTATATTTCAGTGGGCTATGTCTTTGACTGAAGAAAACTGCCACCTCTCATCTTCACTTCAGGGTTCAGCCATAACTGGGTGAGTTGGGCCGGTGGCTAGAAGGACTTGGAAGTGTCCTATATTTCAGTCCATTGTCACTGGAAAAGTAGAGAACAGTTATTTATAAACATATTCCTCAACATGCAATGCTCTAAAAGATATGCCAATGAAATGTTATTTAACCAGATTTGCAATTACTCAATTTGTAGTTTATTTCATCTAATGGATCTCTGCAATAAAATGAGCAAGGTTTCCGCTTATTGCCTTCTCCTCCCACATACCAATTCATCTGTTTCACTACTATACCATTACCCCTCATTGACTTGGCTTGTGTGTTTCCAGCATCCCTCTTTGTACCAACTAAATTCACTAAAATGGCAGAAGACTGTTCATTATTGTTTTTTCTCTGCTACTTTTTTCTGTGTAACAAATAGCTACATCACCAGTTCTGAGTTATATCTGTCCAGGAATGGGTCTTTAAACACCAGAGTTGACAGAAGATAAATGTCAGGTGCATGGAGTGAGGAAGAGCAGGAGAAAAGGGAAAAAAATACAGCAGGGATGAAAAAGCCTCTTCCTCTTCATGTGAATGAGCTGCTCCATTGGTGGAACTGGTGTTAATAAAGGGTGGAATTATGCTGCTAGCTTTGAGTTAATCAAAAAGACCAGAAAAGCAAAAATATGGGTAGCACACGAAGCAGTACTTTGTGTCAGAAAGGTAAGAACAGAAAGTGGAACAAAAGAAGGAAATAATTAATAGCATCTTTGTAACAGAGAAGGATCAGTAGATTAGGCCATAGTAGAAACACATTGCTGCTGTAGTTTCCTAGTAAGCAGTAGTTACAGACTTAACTTCCTAGACTTTAAAAGCACTTGGTAGTTGTCCTCTGAAGACTAGGGCTTAGGTTTGAGAAATGGGAGGTCTGAGATTAGATGTATGTGAAAAATGTTCTCTCTCTCTATCATTTACTGATTATCTGTATAGCTACATTCAGGATTTCACTCATATAGGTCCTTTTCCTATCTATTTGGATAAGGTTTCAAGAAAGAAAGCCAACATTCTTAGAAGGAATAAATCATGTAGCAATACTACAGAATGGCAATTTCCTCTCCTTAGCTGTAGTACCAACCAACACACTGCAGATATGCAACTAACAATTAATTCTGTCTCATCTTTTATTACTATGCAAATAAGATATGCCAGAAATACATGTACACTGTTATTCCTGCAAGCTGATTTGAAACAAACTCTCTTTATTTAATTAAAAAGCAAAAAAGTTACAGTAAAATTAGCTTTCAAAGTGAGTACTGTTATTAAGCCAGTAACATAACATAAGAATACTGTGGTGTTCAGACCTCATGAATATTTTAGAGCTTTGTATAATGCTGACACAGAAATGTCTGAAGAAATCTTTCATGTAGTATACGTTGCTTTTTGCTCTGCACGTGGATATATTTAAAAGTTTAGATGCTTTAAATAAGGAATGAGGTTCCGTTTAATATCATATTCCACTGAGGTTCCTCTAGATTATGAAAAGTAAGCCTGTTTCTGCAGTGATATAAACAGATGAGTGATTGGTAAGATACCTCTCAGATATTAAATATCATTCCTTCAAGAGTTATATCAATTCACAGAAAACCTAGATTGGGAAAATATTAAGAATGAATCAATATTTTAATATTATTCTGATCCTGTAACATTTAACCTGTTTAAATACTGCTTGAAGGTAAATGTGAGTATTAAAATGAAGTAACAAGTAGCAGAGGGAACTTCTGATGAATAACACCATTTGATGTCAACTGTACGTCAAACACGTTGCAGTTTAATACAATTCTCTATTTTACAATCAGTAAGTAAAAGTTTTAAAATGCTGTAGCACAAGAAGACTGTGACATGATACGGAAAGAAATGTGCCAAAACTGAAATTGCTAGCAATGCAGAAGCTTTTAGAACTATGAGGCAAGCGACTGGATGCATATCTGAAAATCTAGAATTCATGAATTACCTTGTACTCCTTTATTCACAATATAATCTACATTATATCATACGATGTCATATTTATATAGGGTGTTTCTAGTTTAAAAAAGAACCTTTGTCCTCTCTTTCTACTATGCAGAAATATAGTACTTCCTTTACATTCAGTAAGGAATGATGGGTAAATTTAGAAGGCAATCTACCCCACAGATTCAACTTCCTTAAGACAGGACAGATTATTATTTCTAGTCACCTCTTAGCTAACTGAAATAGACAAATAACTTCAGAGAAAGAAGTGTTGGATGTGGAAAAACAGTATCTTTCATTAAGCCAACCAATATAACTGGAAAAAATTTCAGGCATACAATTCCATCACATTAATTAAATAAATAATTTCATTGTAAGTCTGTAAAAGTACCATAAAATACAGGTTGAAGATCAGTAATTAACATAAGTAATCATAGAATCATAGAATAACCAGGTTGGAAGAGACCTACCGGATCATCGAGTCCAACCATTCCTATCAAACAGTAAACCAAGCCCTTTAACACCTCGTCCACCCGTGCCTTAAACACCTCCAGGGAAGGTGAATCAACCACCTCCCTGGGCAGACTGTTCCAGTGCCCAATGACCTGCTCTGTGAAAAATTTTTTCCTAATGTCCAGCCTAAACCTCCCCTGGCGGAGTTTGAGGCCATTCCCTCTCATGTTGTCTCCTGTCACTTGGGAGAAGAGGCCAGCACCCTCCTCTCCACAACCTCCTTTCAGGTAGTTGTAGAGAGTAACGAGGTCTCCTCTCAGCCTCCTCTTCTCCAGGCTAAACAACCCCAGCTCTCTCAGCCACTGGCCTTCTTGGCCACCTGGGCACACTGCTGGCTCATGTTCAGTCGGCTGTCAACCAACACCCCCAAGTCCTTCTTGGTGGTCAGATCTCATTTAAATTTCATACACGCAATGATTCCTTATTGAAGACCATTGATTAATGAGTATTATAGAAAAGGTAGAGGGTTGGGGGGAGGATGTTTTTGGTGTAGTTTCTTTGGGATTTTTATTTTTTTTCTTAATATAAAAGTCCCAAGAAATCGTAAATCACCTCATAGAACTGCAATCTATTTCACACACTTAGATTTCAAAAGATACATTAACTTTCACTACTCAAGATTCATTAAGAAAACTCCACTCCCTTCGATGATAGTTAAAAGATGCCTTGATCCCTTCAAGAAAGTATCACCTCATGGATATCTGTTTCTGTTTCACTCAAGTGTATCCAGCATTATTTGTGCCTGAAAAGACTTGCTTTATAAGACAAAGCTTTTTCAAAATTATCTCATTGAAGCTTGCATAGATGTGTGTAAGAAATACATTAAAAAACACTAAGACAATGACAGCCAGCCACCTCCTTCACTTTGTTGTTAACACAGAGAAGAAATAAACACAAAAGCCCCTTTAAAATAATAGTTCTCTATAGCAAGCATAACAAAAAGACAAAAAATCAGTGATGCAGTTCTCCTGGTCTCTTTCCTACTGGCTAGAAAGAAAAGGCCATTTCTATCTGTTCCTTGGGACTTCACAGCTTTAGGCAGGAATATATGGAGGAGACACTGCGCTCTCTGGCCTGAATTTAGCCAGGTGCTCTTTACAGTCAATGTCTCACACCATTTTGCAGTCGCAGTATCTACTGTAAAAAGATCTCCTCTAGGAACCTGTTCCCAAGATCATTCATTAGCATAAAATTCATCCCTATAAAGGTCATGTGGAAAGAGTAGATGTATGTGTCTCAGAGTTACTGTAAAGATGACTGAGGAATATTGCCTGAGATAGCTATTTAGTTACAAAATTAACTGCAATAGTTTGAAGGGAAATCAATTCACACCAAGGAAACTGTACTAATAACTGCAGCATGGACTCACTCCACACTATTTTTTTCCACTCTGATAGCATTAACAGCTTCTTAGCACCCTTGGTAAGCAAGCTACCACTGAGACATTACTACCAATAGGTCTTTACTGCTGAGTGAGCTTGAATGCCACAGTGATACAAAATGCAAAAACCTTGATACCAATCCAATACTCGAAAAACTAGAAGAGAAGGTGTGTGTGTGGAGGGGATCAGTGCAGTGCTTTCATATATCCTTAAATTACTGTTCAGTTTATCATGTTCAGGGGAGGTTTAAATTGAATATTAGGAAAAACTTCCTTACTGAAAGAATGGTAAAACATTAGAACACAGAGCCCGTGGAAGTGGTGGAGTCCCCAACCCTGCTGGTGTTCAAAAAACATGTAGATGTGGCATCTAGGGACATGGTGTTGTAGGTACAGTGGTGTTGGGCTGACAGATGGACTTGACGACCTTAGAAGTCTTTTCCAACCTTAATGATTCTGTGTTTCCTGATAACGCTTTCCTAGGATTTTGCATCTTCAGTAAGGCAGTATGACAGCAGCATTAAAGATACACCAAGTACACAACTGGTACCTCTCTTAGCTCAGAAGAGAGAGCAAAGGTGAGGAGAAACTTAACAAGTGTCAAGAGGTGTTTATGTGATGTGCAAGAGTTTTTAAATTCTATGGATAAGCTTGGATCTCTGTCTTGAGAAAAAGGGCTATCCATGAAGTCTTGCATTGGTGACAAGGCATTAACTGTTACTGTTACCTGATCTGTCTCCCCTACAAGACACTTCTCTTTTTCATATGTGAAGAATAAGCACAGAATAAAACTATTTGTGTCATAATGAAGATTATAAAGGAATATTACTTCATAAGAGTTCTAGATTATAACAGGCTACAATAAATGTTACCCTAAATACAGTTTACTCTTACATATCAGAATGGCTCTTAAAAAAAGAAGTAAACACAAAGATCCCTTAGGGTTCAGAGCTGCACACACAGTAACAGGACAAATGGATAAAGAGATGGCAAAGGATACACAATTTCTCTTGCTTAGTGACTTTACTGTCCATTGTCAAAACTGTGATAGCTCTTAGGTGTGTACTATTATCAGCTTTGTAGATTCTAGCTTTTTATTTTCCCAGATGCATTTATTTCATCTCCAACTGCTGTCCCAGTGGATATAGTCTGAATAGAATTTAAATAAAATAAATATTTGCACATCATGGTACAGCAGAATATAGGCTTTGCAGTAAATATTTGTTTATGAAAACATCTCTTATAGGTATAATAGCATATTAACTGCCAAGTCACTTGACAAAGCAAGAAATATATTTACAGTTAGGGTAACACATAAGAGTAAGCAATAAACAAATCATAAGGATATGAGCCATGTATAGAGTATGACTGAAAGTGAATGGTTAGCTGATACAAATGATTTAAAAGGTTTTCAGCTGTATGCACAACTGAAGGCATAACGTTATTGAATGTGTGTGTCTTAGAAAATAAATTACACCTGCAGGCAAGATTCCAGCAGTGTAAATAGCTTGCCATGTTTGAACACGGGGCTGAGTACCACTTTCCTCTCTGGTCCCTTTGATGTAAAATCAGCTGCCCAAACCACTAAAAAACAGTGTAATTGAGATTCTACTAGCTGCTACCCCCATGAGTCTCTAATGTCACATGTCCATCAAAGAGGCAATAAAAATAAAGTAGAGCAAAGTCCTTTATCTGTACCATAGGTCCCACTTTCCAGATCAGCATGCAGACATTAGCAGATATACAGATGTCTCAGCCAGGATTTGTGAATTAAGTAGTGAGTCACATAAACAATGGCCCTAGTCCTGGGGAACGCAAATAGACCAGATAGTCATCCATAGCACTGCTACCCAGTATTAGAGCAGTTTGCCTCTGCCACCTGTACAACCTTCTTGAACCAGTGCTATGCTTCCTCTTCTTCCTTGACTTCCCAGGGACAATCTACACCATAACGCATTGCATTTTTAAAGGCCTGTAAGTATTTCAGATCTTTACTCCTGTCTCCTGCTACACACACTTTGGAAAATGTTAACATTAAAGTGAAAGAATGTAATACACTTCCTGTAATGTTCTTGCATGCCTTGATAAGAAGTGAAACAGCTAACATCATCTTTTGCTGTAACAATACTGAGCAGCTGAGTTAGTACTTGTGCTTTGAAATTCTTTTCCAAGCTCAGAAATGTACACAGAAAAGGGGGAACAATGCAGTTAAATCTAGGAAAGAACATCACCTATTTCTCAGACCAGGAACTTGACAAAAAAAACCTGACTGGCATCAAGTTTCAAAGATGGAAAACGAGATCAGATTCTGAAAGCATATAACATGATACTTGTAAGAAAAAAGACACGGGAAGATAGAAAGGATGAGAAAACGTCTGTCACCTATATCGTTTGCTGCTCATGTTTTGTGGTCACATTGTGGCAGATTACAAATGTGTCTGGCCAAAACCCTGATTAATAATGCATTTGTTCTACTTCAGTCAGGTTGCTAAAATACTCAGATTATGCAGAAACTCACCCCAATGCTTAAACCCTGAACAACAGGTTGAAGACTTTTATAAAAAAATCTTCCTGTCTACACTATCTTTCATAACAAAATTTTTACATTTTGATGCAGTTTCCATCCTCTGTAACCCCTTTGTAGATTGGCTTAAAATGTCAGTCTTCTAGTCTCAACAGCAGCAATCATTAAGCAGTCAGGAACTTCAGAATTCAAATACATCTGCAAACACGATAAAGTGGACAGACATTGAAGTCCATCATTATGCCACCTGACAAGGTCATCTGTATGATATGAAATGTGAGGTAGTAGATTTTTTGCCTCCTTGAAAAACTAAATCTTCTGTCTTTTACCAGTATTTAAGAAAATTAACCAACAAAATTAATAAATATCTACAGCTTTTTCTCTGCAATAGAAAAAGCAAGAGGTTTGTTGCCCTCCCTTCGTTCCCCATCCCACCTCCATGTTCGTTGTGATGAAGAAAGCGGCGATGGAGCTAGGTATCATGCCACACACAACCTTCTGCCAGATGTCACAGTCTAATCAGATTAAAACTTGTCAGATTACTTTCCGATGAAAAATAAAATCCATGATTCAACAAAGCGTTCCCTTCATGGTGCCAAGAATCCCACCACAGAGGCCAAGCTCAGAAACTTGCTGTATACAGCTTTCCTCTGCAACTCACTGACATCAGCCTAAACTTGCATGACCTGTTTTGTCCTGTTTTACCACCATTTTACTTTTGCTGTTCCTCTTGGCCCTTACTAGTTTGGTTCCCATCATCCTCCCAATCTGCAATCAAAGCATATGACCTGTGGTTTCTTATTCCTCATTCTGACAAGAGGCAAGGCTCCAGGTCCTTTAGATTCTTCAGCCCCAGCTCCCTCACTCAAGTTAAAATGGCAAGGAGGACTAACTTATTACACTTCCCGTGTTTCAGCTGGCCACAAATCCAACATATATTACCTTACCAAATATGTTTATATCAGAATAGTCACATACAGTGTACAGGACAGCAAACAGGTGTCAGTAACAAACACGAACCAAGCAAAACTTAAAGCAGATAGGTAAATAATTATAGTTTCTCTGAGTATTATTGATGCACAGAGTTTACAAACACGAGCTGCAGGGCTATTAAATGAATGAAAAAAAAATATTTTCCAAAACTATTCTACTGCACAACTTATATTTTTCATTTGGGGGCCAATCTGACTTCTAATTTCTCTGCACAGAAGCTTTCCGTGATTTAGCAGCAGAATCTTGAGCATTTGCCATTCATTCTTTCCAGATGCCTACCACATCTCCATTACTTTTACCGTATGTGAATTAAATGATCTTTCTTTCCCAGTCTCTCTAAACATACTGAAAGCTTTTGCAGGCTGTCATCCTCACTGTCTCTTGAGGAAGGACTTTACTAAAACCCATTTTCTTTGGTTCTGGATATGTTCTTAGATTTAATATTTAATAATTAATTTTCTAAAATTCACTGTATTTTTCCAAAGCTTAAAAATTTAAACAGTTACAGTTCCGTAGAACATACCTGTGTAACTCTTCACTGCCAATCTTCTAGCTAAAACCAGTCTACAAACCAACCCAGTAAGAAATAGTACTCTTTTACATTTTTAACTGAAGAACAGAAGTATCACATTCATGAAATGCCACACTGTAGCAAAGAAATCTCAATGAAAGAGTCATCACTATCTCAAGGACAAGAGTGGCATATTACGGATCATCTGAAAATCAGAGTTAGGAAATTTGGGGAATAATAATAGCTGTTATGAACATGCTGTTACTCCTTTCATGAGAATCTTAGTGAATTAAAGAAACTGGTTTACGCTGCAGATTTAAAGTTGGCAGAAGGATTTAGTCTCATAAATTCGTAACTTCAGGTCCTACTTAATGAGAAGTCAAATTAATACTTCGTTGTATTTTTATGAGAGACACTTGTTCTTTCAAATATTACTTTGATTTATGTGATTACTTGATTTAATTAATTTAATAGAGGACAGGAACAATATATTGGCAGTATAAGAAAAAAATCTCCTCTTACAACATTTAAAACCATAATGATTTTTGACTCACAGAGATAAATCAGTCCTGAAAAAGTAGAACAAGTCTGAAATGACTTGAGGTATGACTGCAGCAAGAAAAGGCTCACAGCTCTACCCTCAAGTTTAAAATGGCAGTTTTGAAAGAGCATGATGTTATAATTCCATGAAATGATGGTATTCACATTTTAATCCCATATGCTGCTCGTTACTACTTCTTAAAGTGATCAACATAAGAAAGTAACAGATTACTTTATTGGTTTTTTAAAATTTAATAAATATTATATTACAATTGCCCATCAAATAGTTCTCTTTTTAGGCTTTAAAGACATATTTTAACAACAAAAATATTTATCTAATATTTCTGCAGCAAATACATTATATATGTATTAATTACAATACTGTTACTGAATACAAATGTGAAAGTTTCCAAAGTTTAGAACTTGCTTTTTGGATTGGGGGGAGAACTGTTTTTGTTTTTTTTCTTTGCAAGACATCGATTCATGGTTTCCATCTATCACAGAGATAGAGATCTGCCACACATTTGACTCCAAGGAAATTAAGAAAAAAATTCAGTTGAATGCTCAAAAAAAAAAAAGTCACGCGACAATTTAAAAGTCCTATGGAATTTTCCATTTAATTTCCTTCAGAATGAAAGGATTTATCCTGGGAATACAGTTTTCCATGCACTGCTTTTTTTTTATTACTGATTGCTAACTGACACTGCTGTTAACATTTTCTAGCATCATTTTTCAGTTCTCAATTACTACAGTATTTTTTGTATTATCTTTTCTTCACATGCTTGTGTAAACTATTTAGAGCAGAAAAGGAAATCCCATAATTTAACTCCTCCTGTAAGCTCAAGATCCTTAAGCTGGCACAAATCATCTGATTTATACCTGTTGAAACCTTGGCCAGTAGAAAACCTGGGATTTAGCCGAGATGAGAGGGTTGACATTTTTAAAATATTTATACACTATTTTTCAACCTCGCAGTTTTCATTTATTCACTAGATGTCTCCCTAGTCGTTTTGGGTCCAGGTTACTAATAGGACTACTAATTTCTGATGAAGGACACAGATAATCCAGTAGGAGCCGACTGAAAATCTAGCTGAAAGATGTTTGTAAAGATCAGCTTAAAAGGAGCATTTAAAGATGAGACTTCAGCAGCTTTCTAAAAAGAAAACGGACAGCTCACTATTAAGAGCACTTGGTTTAATATTGATTAGGCCTTGGACTGTTCAACTGGATTTCTAATTAGGTTTGACTTGTTGTCTCTTTAAAAATGAAAGCAAAGACAGCACCTGAGAAAAATAAAAGGGTCCTTTTTTTGTTGTTATTGTGAACATACATCCATTTGAAGCAAGCAAGAAGTTTTATATCTATGCTTCTTTCTGTTCACACACACATGCATACAGGAACCCATATGATTTGAAAATGGACTGTACCAGACTCAGACTGCATGTATGTGTCCAGCTGTATCTTAGTCAGAAACCTCTGACTGTGATTCTGACTGACTGAACAGAAACACCAGGACAATGTAATACTTCCTTCTCATAGTACACGAAAGGACACCACACACTCGTGGGGAAAAAGAGAAACGAGATTAACAGACCATTAAGTTTCCTCACAATTGATCCCTGTGACATTAGAAACTATTTTCTTCTTTTTAACTGTTTTGTCCTGCTGCTCTCAGCTATCTCATGAGAGCTGAAACTCACACGTAAGAGGACTGAGATCTCACAGTAGTTCCCAAAGAAATTCTCACTCCTCTTCCTCACTTCTCCGCATGAATTTTGAAGCAACTATTTCTGCCTCAAGCAAGTTACTTGCTCAGAAGAGGCAGACAGGGCTAACCTCTAAAAGCCCCATTGCTTAGTCAGCTGAAAGCAGGGCCTTTCACAGGACTTTGAACTCTTTATCTGGGTTATAGAGTATTTAACACTTACTTCAATGCCTTTACCTGACCTTGACACCATCCTTCAAGATTCTCTCTCCTAAATAGTTTTCCTTGGCCTTCCTGTAATAAGTTACCACTTCCTTCGCATACTAGGGAAGGGCAGGAGCTGAGTCCCATATCCACCTCCCTGCCCCCCAATTATCCTGCTGTCTCACTGCCTTCATTTGGCAGTCCCACGCTGTTAACATCAAAATATCCTTCACTTATCTGGAAGCTGTGACCTTAGTACCATCTTTTCATTCAAATGCTTTAAAACCAAGTCCCCATCAACTTCAGGCAACAGTAGATTCTTTAATCACTTTAATGTAGACTTCCTGGATGTGCATTGACATCACAAAACTAGATATTCTACTTGCTAGTGAGGTATAGCTACAACATTGCAGTGGCATTAACCCATATAAAACTGATTTTGAATGCATAAAACTTTAAGCATTTACTGATAATCACATTGATTCAGGTCCTTTCCAGTGTTGAAGTCTACTAATATTCCTGTGGTGGCAGAAATTACTGCTATCTTGTGATATCTTGAGAGTTAGTTAATTGACTTTGTACTGGCGGATGTGTCATTAGCACAGGATGAAGATACACTAATTGTGCAAAGTAGTTAACTTCAGTATGCATCTTTTGCTTTCTGGGTATTTAAAAGCAATTCAGGGATTAATTTTCCTTAATGGCAGTAACATTTGTGTATTCAGAGTAGAAAAAGAGCCTGCCTCTGTCTATTTGACATTAAAATTGTATCAGTTAGGCTGCAATGAGTCACAGTTTATGAACCAATCTCATCCTGACTTAAAATTCAAAATCAAAAAACGTCCTCATTTTATAGGCTAAATAAATCTCATTTACACCACTTAGGGACAGATTTGAACAATGTCAGATAAACTTTCGAAATTTTTAATATATTTCATGAGCAGCTGTGCACATTATCCTTCAAAGGCTAGTTTCTATGTCACTGTACTTAGCATTAAGGGCTGACTGAACCATTGTAATATAAGGCAAGGCTAATTTGTCCTATTATTTATGCTTTATGAACTATTCAGACTATGGAAAGCTACTAAGGAAGTAGAAGGCAAACCTCACAAATTTTAAAATTATTTCAACAATGGTATTTGTTTATTCAGTTTGGAATGAACTTGACAAATATTTCATAAGTAGCAGTCCAATATGTAGTGCATAATGAATATGTGTGTCTCAATGCTCATCAACAGAAGTAAAGTCATAGCAATGGTCTCAAAGGTCTTGAAAGTCTTCAGGATTCTATTGATCTGGACATCACTACCTATGATTTCTACAGAAAATTATAAAGTGACATAACAAAACCTACATTATAAAGACTTAGAAGTATTTAAAAACAAACAAACAAACAAAAATACCAGACCCCAATAAGAAAAGCTCCACAGGAACCTTTCTTAGAGCCTGGTGTACAAGTGGAAAATGTAGGTGATTTTTCAAGAATTAAAAAAATCAGTCTTGGAGCAAAACTTTTCACCCGACCCTAGAAAGGACTTTGGGGTAAAGAAGTTCTTCAGTGTACAAAAGTGCTTTAGTGTGTTAAAAGGAATTGCTCTAAAGGGAAGTGGAGTGTGTGCATGTATGACCAGTGTTCCTAAACCTTGGCCTATGAAACAATTAAATAATCGTTATTTATATAGTTTATTGCAGCTGCAGAACAACTACAATTTAACAGTCATGCTGGGATTCTCACACCTCTATTAAAAGAATGAGCATTACTCAAATATTTAAAATATTGTTTAAACTAGAATTTGGATTCCAAGACAGCAAAAAAACACTAGAAAAGGTATAAACCTTTGTTACACTGGCTCAAATTTCATCCAGGATGGGACAAATAAAACATTAGGGCCATGAACAAAATAATTTGGTTGTCAGAGGGATGACAGAGCTGGAGCTTGAGCTCCAAAAGTATTCTCATTGCTTAATGAGACTCCATGGTAATTGCATACCCATGGATTTTGCAATGGGGAGAAGAAGGCATCAAGAATCACAAAGGGTGCAGCAAGTGCCCCCACTTGGTGTTTCGGTAAAGTGCTTCTCTCTGACTTTTATTTGGGATGTGGATTAGTCTAAATGGATTCTGGTATGATATTTCTCACTATTGATTCATAGTTATCCAGGCTGCCTGCAATTAGACTTTGAAAGCTTCATCAGGGGATGCAAAACTCATGTCAAGTGCTCACTCTGAAACACCCTATATGTGACAGGCAGTTTTTCAAGGCAAGGGCAGACAGAGAATAGGCATTATTGCAGGCTTTTCCCATTTCCTAAATTTTCACTTCCAACTCATGCTTTGTTACTTACTCTAGGACTTGGTAAAGTCTCTAGATTAGAGTTCATCATCAGAGCAGTGATCTCATCTGTTCATCATGTCAGTTATTCTACATCATTCCACAAAACTCAGCATCCCTAAATCTATTGTACAATGAGAGAGACTGTGGAATGCTGTAGAAGTATAACTATATTCTGAAATAAAACCTCAAAGGGAGGTTTTATTTGTTTATAAACAAATAATTCTGATTCTTAGAACAAAGGGGAGTAAGAGACCTGTACAAGCACTAAATTGGTTTCTGGTAGAGTGTAATAATTGGCTGTCACTTTGAACATCCCTAAGTGCAGCTGAATATCTGGGTAGGAAAAATGCTGACAAAGAGAGAAACAAAAAATAAAGAGAACGGTCTGTGTCTGAATTTCATTTTTGAGGGAAACTCCCCTCTGCTTAAAAAAAAATGGTGAAATACGGCTCCAAAAACCATGAAAAATTTTATCCATGATAGGAAAAGCCAGTATCATCCACAGTTTCTTTGAAAACATCCTCCTATGAAAGACCACACTTTACAAAAATAAAAAAACACCCAAACCCCCAAGATTCCAGAGCAATTACCTTAAAAGCATTTATGCTAGTAAAAGTGCTATTGATTGTTTCTCATCAGCTTTCAGCACAGGTACAGTACAACCATGTCTACTGTACTACTAGTACTGCAATGGTATGTCTACTGATAAGGCTCCCAGGTTTTTCATGCAGTTGCAATGAGCTTTTTAGATGTCATACAATGTATAATAAACATAACATGCTACTGCTAAAAGCTAGGACACATAACTGCCTAATATAACCATAACTATGCCATGTTACTTAAAATGGTATCATATTAATTTCAAGTCTGGAATACTAGATTAAAGATTTTTTTTTTCTAAAAAGATAAATTCTTTCTGAATTTGAACAAATTCTGTTTAAACTGAAAAATTAATAGGATAGTCATTAAAGTTCTAAGCAATTACTTTCCATTTATCGTTGATATTTGGATGGAAATGAAAAAACGTATTTGTTATTTCAAATGTGATCTACTTAAACCATGTCCAAATCTCTTAATCCAGTTGCATTAAAATCTTCTACCCCTAACATTTACAGATAGGTTTGAAAAAGCTATGGAAAAAATGGCCATAGAAATAATGAAATATAATTTAAGAAAAAAAAAGCCCCACTAATAAATCTTAGAGTTAATCACAGAAGCACACAACCTTCATCTACCAAATCATCCAGAAAAGTAGACAAAAAAACTTGGAACGTGTTGAGAATGAAGACAATGCATCTGGCAAACAAAGCTTGCCATTGGGTAGGCAGCCCCTCTTGGGCCTCAATCATCTTTAAAATCTTTTTAATAAAATTCAGTGACCACACCTGTATTGCTGCAATAATCACAAGGTACTTACCAATGCAGACTAAAAATGCAGAAAGAAAGCACTGACATAAATATAGCCAGAGGATATCAAAGAAGGTGCGAAAATTGAAGAGGCACATTGAGAAGATTAAAAACATTCCTCAGGATATTTTTTGCTTAGTTTTCAAATACAAGAACCCACAGATTTGAGCATTTATTGTAAATCAATTGACACACAGCCAAATTAATTTACTTTTCATCCTTCCACTCTAGTTTGGGATGGAAAGTCAGGCAGACTCCAGAACATTTTCTAATTGAAATATTAATTAAATTAGTTTCCACTGGAAGTTTTGTTCAGGATTGCCACAAGAGATTCAAGAAGGGGAAAAAAATATTGTTGAGGGATTTTCATCACATTAATTTTGATTTGATGCTAGGCTACCACCACTGATTTTGCTGGAGTTAATCTATTTTGTACTAGTGTAAATGAAAGACATTTCAGTTTTGTATACTTTAGGAACTATCAGTTTTCTTATCTACCATAATCAAACAAGCTTCTTTTGCGACAGTTACCTCTTTCCTATCTGAACAACTTTTGCTGCTGACTAGCTTGATATCTGCCAGTAACAAATTTGAAAATTATCCACAAAACCAGCAGGTGGGCACTTGGTAGATTTATACTCGCTGCTGTTGCAAGCAACAGCCAGAAACAAAAATCAAAGCAAGGAGCAAGAAAGAGAGTTATAACACATCTAATAAAATGCATAGCTAGTTCCACAGAAAGAGATAAAAGCATGTTTTCATCTATTAGCAATATTAGTCAAATAAAACAAAACCTGAGCTCAGCTACTAGAATAATTAATATATATTGCTCATTTTTATTACATATGGCTCAATCAAATGCACGATTCCAGGTCAGATGGTTCCTATGTATATTAAAGCACAACATAATGACATTATACACCACTATCTAGGAGTGCTTGAATTGTAAATATAACATCAAGACTTCAAGACTTCAAGACACAGTGATAAGTAGGAAGCTTAGAAGTATTAGCCAAAAATACCCATGCTGTAGACTAGCTATCTCCTAAAGCATGTTGCATTGCTGGCTGTATTCTGCACTCATGCATTTGGAAGTAGCTCACTACCAATGACACATGGGAACATAGTTTATTATTTGGCCAGTTTAAATGCATTGTTTAAACAGACACTTACAAACCCCCTGTGGCAGACAACAGAGTAAATGACCCTTTGATTTCTTCAAAATTTTTCAGCTGGTTTAATCATAACCTGTTTGCCAATTCATAAGCAAGAAAAAATATTCATCAGCTAAATTATTCACTGTGAAGAATTCATTTAGCATAAGTATAAAGCCATACATTTTAAATTGAAAGAAATCATATTTTAGAACACATAGGTGACGAAAAGTTATCAAATAAATACCTATATTTATTGACAAGAATGCTTGGATTTATTTAGCTTTCTTCTGAGCCGTTGTGGATAACAGTATCATATACAGACAAAGAACTCATCTCTTTAAAAAAGACAAAATAAATCTGTAAGTAATACCTTTCTCCCCCAATATCATCAATCCTTATTCATCTTTATTCCTGTCCAAATTATGTTAGGGAAGGTGACTGTGACATCAGACAGCAAACGCTAAGCCATGACCCTAAGTCCTGTCTCATGGTCTAGGTCTTTGACCTTCACTGGAGTCTGGCTATCGCTGTGTACCTTTGTCTGCAAGTAACAAGAGATAGAGAACAATGACTGGCAGACACAGTTGTTCCCTAATAGGCTTCAGCTTTGAAGCAATCTTGACGATAAGGTGGTATGTACCGTCCTGATCTCAGCATGGAAAAAATGCTTCAACAGTGTAATTCATTTTTACTCATCAATCATGTATCATATTTTAATGGTGTTTCTCTAATCACCCTCATTGTATGAGGCACCAATGATGTGAAGACTATCTAAAAATTTATAACCTTCCTTTGAAACCTTTGACAAATGATGTCTCTAGTGTCTTTCTTTTTAGCTGGAAGTCATTCATCTTTCAGTTCTCTTAGGTGTAAAAGAATACAATGAAAGGACTATGGTGTAAAGGTCACCAGCATGCAAGATCATACTGGGTTTTTTAACCTCCTGTAATAATTAAAGGATTTTGATGGTTACAGTTCTGTGCTAATTTATAATTAACTTCAGGTGCTTCTTTGATCTTACTGATATTTTTTCCCCTATTTTCTTATCAAGTGTCTCCATGCAGTCTGTAATTATGCTTCTTAGTGAGACAGTATATTTGAATAAGTAAAAGCATTAATATATGCTTTAGGAAAACATCTGTATGAGCTGAAGCCAGCTCTTACCACTGAGCTGGAGTATCATCTGAAGCACTACTAATTAAAAACAACATTACAAAATTAAACAATGATTCTTGATTTTAACGTAATAGATGACAGAATCAGTAGAGCTAGCATGCTACCAACAATACACACATTAAGGAATTCAGAGCATTAATATCACAACACTACAAAATGCAAGTGTCATGTTTCATATCCACCTAGGTTCTTCCATTAAAGAAGATATTTCAAACGTTTTCAGAATAATAAAATATTGAACCATAAGATTTTTTAAAAAGCATTAAAAGCTGTTGTTATAACAACACAGTGATACAGCCTAACCTACCTGAAGCGACAAATATATACATAATGCAATGGAGCAGAGCAGCATAATTAATTTCCTTAGCTAAAGGAATGATCTGTAATTCTCACAAGACAAACCCCAATCTCATATTTTCAACACATAAATAAGACATGCACCTGGGACAACATAATTGAGATCCCTGTATTAAGCACTTACTAGGTGAGAAACATTAAATGAAAATAGCAACAGAAGTGCTAGGGGCAGTTCTTTTGTAAACACATCAGTCTTCGGGTACAAATTGGGACTGGTATGACTTCACTAATTACAAAACTGATGTTTCACTGGTATGCTACTCCAAAATCCAAAAATGGGCACAATTACACAGGTATAAAATATGCTTTATATCATACGCTTCTTTCCCCAGGCAGAGAAAGTCTGATAGGCACACTAACTTGCAGCATGAGTGAACACAAATGCACAAATGTATCTAGTTGGTTAGAAAGGACAAACATGGGGAGATTAGTATTACTGTAACTCTAGCACAGCACGATCTCCGAGTAGATAAATGTTTTAATAAAACTAAACTTCCAGATGTATTTTGTGATGGTGTTTCACAAACTTATGGGTTTTAACTCATTGCTAAACATGTTAGCAGCACAGGTACATACTAATCTTAACGTATTGCATGATTATTTCTTCAACATGACCTCACCACTCCAGGATCACTTCAAATCAGTAATTGTGAAAGCACTTGAAACAGTCACGAATCAACTTTCTGGGCTCTGGCAAAAGGATAACTGCAAGGTGCATACATCACTTGCATGTTTGTACCAAATAATATTGGTACTCTACACTGCCTTACCTCTCCTAACAGGTTCTGAGTTGCATTGCAGAGACATGACTGCATAGCATCAGCAGTTGAGATTCCTTCTGAAAGGAAGAAAACGTCTGATGCAACAGCACTAGCTCCCTTCAGCTTGTGCCTCCTTCACAGTAGAAAAGGAAGACAAATAGACTAAAAAAAAAGGAGTCAGAACAAAATATTATAGTTCCTTTTTTCGTTGCTTAGTTATCATCTGTATTATCCCACTGATTGTACTTTCCAAAAACATTTCCAGAATCATGGTCAAGAACTGCCATATTAAAATGAAACACCAGGATGCCTACTTTGCAAAAGAGTAATGCTTTTTGTGGAAACAAAAATGTTTCATCAAAGAAGTAGAAAAAAAATTTAGAATGTGAAAAATTCAGAATCTGAAGCTAAGACTGATGGGTGACTAAACACGAAGCCAAGTCTTTCATTTTATTAATTTTCTCCTTCTGCACGGCTGAGATAAAACCAGACAAAGTAGCACAGAAATTTTCTAACGTTACAGATGCAGCAGCCTTCCCATCATACATCATCAGATGAAAGACAAGTTGTGCTTATTTTACTGCAGATCCATTCATTATTCTACCTGGCAGCAACTCGGATTGTTTAAAATAGATATCCCTAACATAGTCTTACAGTCATGCCACACAGCACAAGCTGGAGATCTGCCAAGTGCAAATCAAATGGTTTGAAGAACTTTTTTCCTGTGCTGATAGAGCAGCTGTCCATCCTCATAAAATCTATATGGGGTCTTATATTCTTCTTCTTAAGAGCTAGAATATTTTTTAGTGCCTTTCAAATAAAAGGTTGAGTGTTGTCCATAATGGGCCCCCCACTTCTGCAGAGCAGTACTCAAGCATCCCTGTAAGAACACTTGAAAGGACCTTACCTTATTTTGGGAATGAGAATTTTTTTCTTTCTATTAAAAAACCCAACAACCTGTCACTTTCTAAAGTGCTCTCAGAACTCCATCTTTTCCATTCAGAAATCTTGCAATCCTTCTTGTATTATAAAGGCTTGAATTTTTACATTTTCATAAACAGCTTTTATTAAGTATTAGCCCACATTATAACCTATTTATAATATTCTGTTGTTATTACTTCTTGTTTTAGACATTGTAATTTATTTATGATAGTATTACAAAGATTCATCTTTTTATGATGTTAATTTTCTTATGATTATGAGACAGTTTTCCAGAATACAAGTGTTACCTTAATGACACATGCTCATCCAGAAAGAATTCCATTCATCTTGTCTGGAACTTCTCTCATAAATACATCAACTATAGTGTATCTTTATATGTGAGGAATTTTTTACAAGTCCTTCAAACAAGTGTTTAAAGTATCTATTTAAAAATTAATAATAAATTATGAGTATGATCAATATAATACACTAATTAGGTTACCACACATTGAACATAAAATTAAAACTAAGCAGGCTTGCTTTTAAGCCCTTTTTGGACTTTTGCCTTTGTGGCAGTACTCTTAACACTACTACCCCTCAGTTCAGCTCTTTCACATTTTTCACAACAAATCCTGTCTATACCTTTTGGTCCACAGCAAATAAGTTTACATTCTGTGTTAGAAATTCACTGGGTTCTTGCAATAGCCAGGCATCATACAGACAGATTGAGGGGTTTTTATTATTCAAATCTGTCAAAAGATAACTACCCAGACAGACAGCATCCCAAGAAAACCACAATCAACTAAGTCATAGTAGAGCTTTGAGAGAAATATATGGCCAGCACTACAACACTGCTACAGAGTGATTATTAAGGCTAACTGAACTAGCTAGTTTAGAACCTCTTAAATATCTCTAAGCTATTTCTGCACAGGCAGTGCACATCAGCTTTGCCTGGGATCCTTTCCTGTCTCTAGCACAGTGCATTGTTGACATAGCAGCAGATAAATGCTAGTATTTTTGATCCATTGGTGTTAAAAATATATATATATCCTCTTTTTTTTTTTTCATTCAAACACCAGAACACGTTGTCCAAAGAGCCTGTGGAATATTGGTCCTTTGAGGTTTTCGGATCCAGAAGAGATAAAGTCCAGAGCAACCAGCTCTGAATTCATTCATTACACTACCTTGAGCAAGTTACCATGTAGCTAGGACTAGATGAATGTCAGATCCCTCCATCCTGAAATTTTTCATAATTCTATGACTGGGCAGTTGGAACTCAACAACAGCTTTTGTTTCTGTTTATTCAGAAAACCGCAGCAAATTTAGGGGTCTAGAGATAAGATCTCAGTTTGTAATACTGAAGATTTTATACAGCAGATATAGCCTATGCCTTTCTATTTTAGAGAATTACAAATTACCTATTTTTCATAAGTGTAGTCCTTCACAAACTTGTAATACTTAATTTTACAAAAAAAAAATCACTTGTTACCTACTTACAGTTTTTAACTCTGGTCTCTTTTTCTCCATGACACTTGAGAAGTTTCAAACTACTGTAACAAGTGTTCTCACCAGTCTTAAATAAATAGCAGTATACAAGCATGGGGAATATTAGTCCCAGTAGCCTGTAGAATTCCAAATTTAGAGGACCACTGCAAAAAGAAAGAGAGAAAGTGGATATGTTTCAATTCTTGAAGAAAAAAAATCAAAAAAGAAAGAAAAATACATCAATGAATAACTGAAGTTAAGACAAATTCAGATGAGATCTCAGTCTCAAATTTGTAACAGTGCATGTGATCCTTGTGCTTTCTGAATCTATTAAGTACTCAAGGATAAAATCCATTAGGTGTTTTATAGGCGGCTTGCTTTTTATACATGGCTTCTTTTTCATAGGTTTTTCATTAGTTATTTGAGATGAAAAATATACAAACATTGTCGATCACAAACATTTTTGTTAAAACCAATCATATGAAGAAAACAGTGTTTAAGCAGAATCCACAGAAAGTTCTACAATATAGAAAAAAAGCCTCCACTGAACTAAACAGATTACTCAGAACTAGAATGCCTCATTGCCTTAGAGAATTATAGAACAGTCTTTTAGGTCAGAAAATTCCAGCTCCCGATCCATCAAAATAAATGCTCGTTTTCTTAAATGCATTCAGTATTACAAAGAACAAAACAAGAAGAATTAAAATCAAAATGAAATGACAATTTAAATAATTGAATGGTTTACATTCAGTATGGTAATAAAAGTATGACTCGGTAAGGATACAGCCACCTGACAAAGTTATCACAAGCCAAGCAAAGGTATCAATGTACAGCACATTTGTTAGTTATACACATACATGCAGTTATTCTGAGGAAGGAAACATCACATTAACCATGAGGTGAAGCCAGGCATGCAGGTGAAGAACAGCGCACTAGAAAATCCATATTTCAGTTTACTCATGAATTCTGTTTCACGTGCTAGTAACTTACCTGCATATTTAGTAAACACAGCAGAGGAAGATTTTGCAAAGGTGGGAAAATAATAAAATTTCTTTTGACAGCAGGGTTTGCTATAAAGAGAAGTAAGGTCAATGGACCTACACGAGAGACACAGTTTTTAGTAACTAAATGGCAAGATAGGCACCACTAAATCCCACTACATGCGATCAACAAAAAGCCAGCTGGGTTTCTACCAACTAACAAAAAGAAAACATAAAACTTCGTAGGCATAGTGTGTTTCTGGAGAGTGCACATTCCTAGTTATAGTCAGATTGTGAGACACCTCTATGAAGTGACATAAAGAAAAAACAGTTTTAACTAGGGTCCTGAGCCCTGGAGCCAGTCTGAACAGCACAGGACATCAGAAATGTGCTCTGCACCACAAGTGGAGCTAAGCCACGACAGCTAACATCATCAAGGATCTGGTATCATTGAAGACATATGAAAAGACATTTAAATCAAGGTACTCAGGAAAAGAAGTCATCTGTCAGCAGCAAACACTTAGGTAATTTGAGAATCAGAGCAAAAAAGTGCTACAGAGTAACTTTGTGCAGGATTGGCTTTATGTGACTACATCAAAATGCTGTTTGATGTACATTAAAGAAAGACCAGCCCAAGGCCCCGAAACATAAGTATGCAGAAAACAACTGACTGTTTGCCTTTTAATAAAAGTCCACACAAAAATCTAATTATCTTACTCCAAAAGCACTGTCATTGCTGAAGAAATAATCCTGAGACAATGAAGTAAGGCTTAAGGCCTTCCAGAAAACCTGTGATATATTTCCCACTGAGTTCAACAGAACATCATCTTCACTCAGGCCTTTGCCTCAAGTCTGCATCTTAGGGCATCACTTTCGGCTACAAGTTAAAAACATTTGAAAGCTAAAGGCACAGTAAAAGTAACAACCTAATTTGTGATCAGAATTTCTTACTACAATGTACTTCCTGAAGCCACACTGCAAGCACAAGAGCTTCCAGCCTGCAACCTCTCTGTGAGAAGCCACCTCTATTTCTGATACTGACAAAGCAGAAATGCTGCAGAATGCCAGCTCTAACCCATTCACAGTTTAAAAGGTGTGAGAAGGGAGGCAATACAAGCATAGACTAAACTATAGGTTTGTTTGCACTACTGCAGACAGCGAATTGTTAGAGGCTGTACCTATAAACCTTACAGTTTTCTTCATTCAGCAGAACCATGTGAAAAAACTCACCTACAACTATGTAGGTAACAACTGAAGAATTTACACCCCTAAAAAACAAATAGACTGGAGAAACTAGTGATATAACATGAAATGCTACAAAGCATATGTATTTCTTTGTAAAGGGTGCATCCCCTATTTTCATCACCAACATTTTTCCCAGTATCCATAAAATCCCTACTTAGCAACAAATCACTATGCCTCCAAGAAGAAATAAATACAATTGTTTCTGCAGCTTTTCATCATCTTCGGTTAAGCAGGTCAGGAGGAACTACCATTGTTAGAGAGCAAGACCTCTGTCTACAGGAGCTCTGTATTCCTCCAAAACTATACCAAAATATGATGCTGCTATCTTTATGCTGCTTTAATCATAGAATCATGGAATAACCAGGTTGGAAGAGACCCACCGGATCATCGAGTCCAACCATTCCTATCAAACAGTAAATCATGCCCCTTAGCACCTCGTCCACCTGTGCCTTTAACACCTCCAGGGAAGGTGAATCAACCACCTCCCTGGGCAGCCTGTTCCAGTGCCCAATGACCTGCTCTGTGAAAAATTTTTTCCTAATGTCCAGCCTAAATCTCCCCTGGCAGAACTTGTGGCCGTTCCCTCTCATCCTGTCTCCTGTCACTTGGGAGAAGAGGCCAGCACCCTCCTCTCCACAACCCCCCTTCAGGTAATTGTAGAGAGTAATGAGGTCTCCCCTCAGCCTCCTCTTCTCCAGGCTAAACAACCCCAGCTCTCTCAGCTGCTCCTCATAAGGCCTGTTCTCCAGCCCCTTCACAAGCTTCCTTGCTCTTCTCTGGACTCACTCCAGAGCCTCAACACCCTTCTTGTGGTGAGGGGCCCAGAAATGAACACAGTATTCAAGGAGTGGCCTCATCAGTGCCAAGTACAGAGGGAAAATAACCTCCCTGGACCTGCGGGTCACACCATTTCTAATACAAGCCAGGATGCCATTGGCCTTCATGGCCACCTGGGCACACTGCTGGCTCATGTTCAGTCGCTGTCAACCAACACCCCCAGGTCCTTCTTCTCCAGGCAGCTTTCTAGACAGACTTCTCCTAGTCTGTAGCTGCACAGGGTTCTTGTGCCCCAAGTGCAGGACCCGGCATTTGGCCGTGTTAAACTTCATGCCATTGGACTCTTCCCAGCTGCCCAGCCTGTCCAGATCCCTTTGCAGAGCCTCCCGACCCTCCAGCAGATCCACACTTCCACCCAGCTTAGTGTCATCTGCAAACTTGCTAAGGGTGCACTCGATACCTTCATCCAGGTCATTGATAAAGACATTGAACAGGGCTGGACCCAGAACTAAGCACTGGGGAACCCCATTTGTAACTGGCCTCCAGCTGGATTTAACTCCATTTACCACCACTCTCTGGGCCTGGCCAGCCAACCAGTTTTCCACCCACGGGAGTGTGCGCCCGTCCAGGCCAGAGGCTGATAGTTTCCATAACAGAATGCTGTGAGAAACTGTGTCAAAGGCTTTACTGAGGTCCAGGAAGATACATCCACAGCCTTTCCCTCGTCCAGCGGCCGAGTCACTTTGTCACAGAAGCAATTAGGTTAATTTGGCAAGACCTGTCTTTTGTAAATCCATGTTGACTGGGACTGATCACCTGGTTCTCTTGCATGTGCTTCATGATAGCACTCAAGATCACCTGTTCCATGACTTGCCCTGGCACTGAGGTCAGACTGACAGGCCTGTAGTTCCTTGGATCCTCCCTGAGACCCTTCTTGTAGATGGACACAATATCAGGCAGCCTCCAGTCCAGTGGAACTTCCCCAGTCTTCCAGGACAGTTGGAAGATAATGGAAAGGGGTTTGGCCAGCACATCCGCCAACTCCTTCAATACCCTTGGGTGAATCCCATCCAGCCTCATAGACTTGTGGGTGTCTAGTCGAGCTAGCAAGGCTCTGACCACCTCCGCTTGGACCATGGGACCCTCATTTTGCTCATCTAGCTCCTGGGTTTGTACAGAAAGGGAACAACTTTCTTTAGAACTAAAGAATGAGGCAAAGAAGGCATTAAGTAACTCAGCCTTTTCCTCACCTCTAGTCACTGTTGTTCCTTCTGCGTCCAATAGGGACTGTATGGTCTCCCTAGTCCTCTTTTTATTGTTAATATATTTATAGAAAGATTTTTTGTTATCTTTCACAGACTTTGCCAATCTGATTTCTAGTTGAGCCTTTGCCCTTCTGATTTTTGCTCTACACAATCTCACTTCCCTCCTGTAATCCACCCAAGAGGCCTGTCCCCTCTTCCAGAGCTCATAAACATTCCTCTTCTTCTTGATATCACTCAAGATCTCCCTTTCAACCAGGCTGTTTTTTTCCCCTGCCGGCTTTTTTTTCGGAACATGGGGATGGCTTTCTCCTGAGCTGCTAGGATCTCCTTTTTGAAGTGTTCCCAGCCCTCATGGGCTCCCTTGCCCTTAAGCACTGTCTCCCATGAGATTTTGCCAACCAGCCTTCTGAAGAGTTCAAAGTCTGCCCTCTGGAAATTTAATATTACTGTCTTGCTAACCACCCTCTTCACTTTGCCTAGAACAGAAAACCCTGTCATCTCATGATCACTTAGTCCTAGGCATCCTCCTACTGCCACATCCCCCACAAGGCCTCCTCTGTTCACAAACAGCAGGTCCAGGAGGGCATCTTCCCTTGTTGGTTCATTCACCAGCTGTGCAAGGAAGTTGTCTTCCACGCACTCCAGGAACCTCCTAGACTGCTTCCTTTCTGCTCTATTGTACTTGCAACAGATATCAGGAAGATTGAAGTCTCTCACATGAACGAGAAGCAGTGATCTAGGGATTAACCCCAGCTGTTTATAGAAGAGCTCGTCAGCTGCTTCTCCTTGGCTAGGTGGCCTGTAACAGACTCCCTTTCAAAATCTACCTTCTTATGGGCTCCTCTGATTTTAACCCACAGGCACTCAATCTCCTCATCGCCACAATCCATCTCAACAGTGTCCAAGTCCTCCCTTGCAAAGAGGGCTACCCCGCCTCCTCTCCTTCCCTTCCTATCCCTCCTGAAGAGTTTGTACCCCACCATATCTGTACTCCAGGTATATGAGTCATCCCACCACGTTTCCGTGATGGCAACGACATCATAGGCTCCTTGCCCTACAACAGCTTCCAGCTCTTCCTTCTTATTACCCATGCTGCGTGCATTGGTGTAATATTGGTGTAACAAAATTCAGCTGAGCTGCCGAGCCATCATCCATTTTAGAGGGAACAGATTTCATTCCCAATTGCCTGGTAACTGGAGTAGGTAGCACCAGAGCGCCCGTATCTCCCTTACCACCCCCAGGTGTGTTCACTCCCACTTTCTGTGTGGTGATATACTGATGGTCCTCTCCAGCACACCCTCTCTGAATCACTAGTGCCCCACGTCCAGGCTCGTTCCTGTCTAGCCTGGTCTCAACCCCCTCCCTGTTCACATATAGGTATGCTGTGGATAATACTGAAATAGCTCCCATGAATAAAAATACATTCAAATCACATCTCAAATTTGAGGTTAAAATCAAATATTTATTCCAGAATATAAATAGTCTTTTCAACAACTATATAGAGAACAATTCAACATCAGCTACAGGAAAATTAGTCACTGGTCTAGTTCTTTGTTGGAAAAAAAAAAAGTCAAAGTCCTCTATCACAGACATTTCTAGAGACAGCTTAACTCCACGCCATCCTTCTGTTCAGAGACCATTCAACTGAAGATCACTCTATATGCTCACACCCTGAACTTGAACCCTAGCACAGCAGTAGGTTGCATCCAAGATGCCACTATGTCACCCCATAAAGACAGTAACATAGCTCCACAGATACAACCAAGCAGCATTTAATTATTTCATATATGTAATTCCAATAGCATTAAGTATAAAAAAAGCCAAGTAATGTACAACATGCGTGCAATTATAGCCACACTTACACTGCAAAAGAGGAATGCAGGCTAATTAACAGTCTGTGCTACATAAAAAAGTCTAAATAAATGATTGTGATTACCAAAGGAAGCAATCTTTTCAAAGAAAAATGCATAGTGGGACTGAGAGGCCTTAGTATCTGTGTTCCGCTCTAACACAGAGCAAGGTAGCTCTGGCTAGGAGCAGCACCTGCCTTCACCTCCCCAGTTTGCTAAGCTGCCTGGCCCCCCAACAGTGACTGCTCTGCTGGGCTCTCCAATCTAAGTGATGATCAGCCCTGTGGGCAAAGGAATACTAAGTTGATTTTTATCTCTATCTACCCCTAAATCTCTTACATTAATGTGTATGGGCCCAACAGCAAAAGATCTCCTGGCTCTCAGCACCCCTCAGTGAGGCAGGCTGCATGGTTCCTGTTCGTTGCTGAGGCTGCTGGTGGGAGCAATGCACACCAGGTTGGCAGAGAGGCCACCGAGGAGCTGGAACCACGTTCCTGAACCTGTCTCTCCTCACAAAAGCAGCACAGACCAGTGCTGGCAGCAGCCCCTTCGCCAGAGGCTTGGATGCTCTGTGCATCCCACATCCAGGCACAGCTTAAATCCTCATCCATTTGTTTAAACTCCAACAGACCATGACAAAAATAAATGTGCCTAAGTAACCTTTCCATCCAAAGAGTGCTCATTTGTGAAATATTTTTTATAAAGTCAGTGATACTATCAGTGATCTGTGGGAAGAGTTTAAGCAGCTATTTTTGCTTTTGTCTGATGCTAGTAATCACCTCATGAATTACATGTTTTAATTTAGAATAACAACTGGGAAGTCTTATTTGCTGAGATATGTAAATCTGTAGTAACCCCTTTGTAAAAAGTCACCTCAGAGCAAAATTCCTCTTTGTTTGTTCTATAGCTTTTGTTTTGTTGAGAACCCAGTTTTCCGTGCACACAGCGGGGGATATTCAGATCCAGAACTGTACCTCCTGCCTGCCAGAGGGCTGTCAGTGTCCCCATGAAATGGCCAAAATGCTTTGTAATCCCAAGAGCTCTTACATTTCACCACAGCCTAGCCTGGATCACCTGCTTCTCCTGTGGGCTTGCATCCCTTCTCCCCCTGAGGCAGCTGAAACCATAACCCATGCTGAGTGGGTTCCTTGCCTCTCAGCACCACATCCCAGGCAGTGTCCGACCTGCTCCAGGCATGCTGGCTGCCTAACCTGCCTCCAGCAGAACCACCCACCTGCCAGGCAAGGTTGAACGCTTGAAGCAATCAGGCTAAGCACTCAACAGGAAGTTCCTGCTCAACCCTATACAGATACCAATTTATAGATTAAACTGTTACAATTTAGAGGTTTTCATTCTAATACTGTCCATTTGAGATTTATTTGAGCTTTTCAGCAAAAAGTTTTGATACTTTGACTTTTTACTTAGTTCAGGCTGAAAACAATGTTTAAAGATAGCATTTCTCTGAGGAAAGATTCTACTTTTCAGTCCTTTCTAGTTATTATTTTAATCACGACTCTTTAAAAAATGTTAAATGACCTATGTAAGTATCAAATGGGGAATTGTTAAGAAAAAGTATGCTCTGATTGTTTCGCTATTTCTCAAAAATCTATTTACAGGGTTGCAAAGATATTTGCTTTTATATGCAGGCAGCGTTTCTTTCTGCTCCCACAGGAAGATTGCTCTACATCTGAACTAGGAGTTTAGGAAAGAGAAAATGGAAATACTTATTTTTTGCCCTTAGAATTAGTTTTTTAACTTTGAAACATTCTTTGTCATCTATTCATAAACAAGAAATGGTACTTAGTTCTTTAAGGCCTACTTTGATTTTACTGAGAATATCTTATGTTCCTTTCAACTTTGGCTTTACTAAAAAAAAGTCCCAGAAATGCTTTCATAATCAAATGAATAATTGTTCAGATTCAACAAAATATTTAGCCTCCTTCTTCTTCTGATATCAGTACTAAGTTACAAACTACATAGAAACTTGGAGCCAAAGCACTTCCATGAAGCTGGGCCCAGTTCAGCAAAACACCAAATAATGTATTTTGACGCAATGAGGATGATGAAAATCAAACACAGACCTGAAGTACCATAGGTAGGGATACACTTAACAACTCACGGCATGTAGCTAAGTACATGCCGTGAGTGGTTTTCCTGGCAGCTACACTGGCTCATTTGCCATTCCTATCTAAAACCATCATTTTCAGGAAACTGAAAGAAAAGTTGGTCCTTGTATCTACATAATTTATAGAGTTTGAGTACTTGCACTTCGAGTTCTGTTATGCAACTAGAACTAATAAAAATGGTGCCTTAATATATTTTTGAATGTAATATCTGTTAAAAAATGCTATTTAGAATGCAAGAAAAGAACTGCTAAAAACTTTCTTCTGTCCCAGTTATTCCAGATCAAAGCCATACAGTGAAAACCTGTTAAAAATAGAACCAGATAAAGAATAAACCTCTTAGGCAAATCGAACCAGCCAGTGGTAAAATGATAACATACTGAAATAATTATTAAAAAAGGCATCTCTAAATTTGCCAGCTAGATGAATACATATTTTAATACCACTTGACAAAGGATGCTGTCTCTCATTTTTCTTCTACAACATAGTACGTATAAAGAAAATCTTTTCAAGAATAAATCTGTTCACAAACGTGTTCATTTTTCACTGGCATATGTGCCTCAAGACTCCATCCTTCTGGTATGAAGGAGGTTTGTTTTATTCACAGAAGTTTGGAGCTGGAACCTAATGCTTTATTTACCACTCATATCATAGAAGCCATTTCCCCATCATTTTTGTATACTGACCCCTAATCTTTCTCCCAGAGAGGAATGTACTGGTGATGGTAGACAGCAGCACAAGATCAGTGATTGGGAGGTAACTTAGAGACGGGGTAGCATCAAAAGATCTGAACTCTCTAATTCCACTATATCCCCATTTAATCTGGATAACATGAAATGCCTGCATCCTCAAACATGTAAATAAAGATTAAAGACTGAGTTGAATTATTAGTTATTAGTTACTTGATAATTAATACTCCAGTTCACATATTATTGGGATGCCATCTTTACTCATCAGTACATAAAAATTGTGTATATAAATTCAACATATGGCATATTGGCAAGTATCAGTGTACAAAAAATATTAGTAAGTTCTCTGGAATTATCAATTTAACTTCAAGAAAAAGTGAATACTACCACTACTCCAATTGACATCAGGGGCAGTAGTTTCTTAGGCTAGACTGAATGAAATCATGGGCTTTCTGTCTGTGCCTGCCACATATTCACATACAAGCACACATACAATCGCAGCTTGAGGTAAAAACAACTTGTCCCCTCCATTTTCCTCAAATGTGAGCTACATAGCACAAAACATGTTTTTGCCCTCTCCAAATGGCATAGTGATGACTATTAGCTCTATTACTTTACTGTTTTATCTCATCTTCCAAGCACAAACTTGCATTCAGCTTCATTCAGTTTACTCACTAATTTCAGTTAAAATTGTAGGTATTTTCCCACAACAGTTAGGAAAATCAAGCCTATAGAGACAATGTGTAATGCATACACTAACAATTCAATGCATACACGTAATGCATACAAGTACTTTGAAAAAATAGCGGGAAGAGTGATCACCAACACATCTGTTATTTTCAACTTACCTATATTTTTCCATTTTTTTAATTCTTATTTTTACTGTTATTCTTATGTTCTTTTTATCACCATAAAAAACTGTCTCCACAAGGAAAACTTTATCTCCCTGTGTTTGGTGGCCTTAGCAAAAAACATTTTGGTTCTATGGAATGGAGATATGGGTTTTTTTCCAGTCAAGCAATCAGTTCTACTTCTTAAACTTCATCACCTCTTCCATCTTCATCTATCACCACTAGCCTTACAGTAACTTTCCTTGCAGTGGGACAACCCCATCGTGCAGTTTCATTATCATAAACCCATACTAAGCCTGGCATAAATACTGCAGGCCTGGTTTTCTAGTAGCTTATTAGGTATGTCACGTTAGCTAATCTGCCATAAAATATTTATCCTCCTACAGGGATTAAAAGAATGACATGCTGCTGTTGTGAAAGCATGAACAAGAAAAGCGGTGATTTCCTTGACAGGCCTGAATGGGTTTTGTGAGTTCAGCAACATTAATGTATGGAAAACAGAGTTTCTGTGCTCTGCTTTCACTAGAACTTGTCCGTTTATCATGTTAGAAACATCCATGACTTTAGTTAGCAAACAGAAATACCTTATCACCCTTCCTCTGATTTTAAAGCCATATTCCACTGGACATGGCAGGACATGGTGGAAAAAGATGGAATAGAAAATTGAGTAAGCATAAAATTATTCAAAAAACTCTTCTGAGTCAGTGTGTCATATTTTTTCCACTTCCATTAGTAAATCCCTCTTGTCTGTGTCAGCTATGTAAGCATATTTTAATTTAGAAAATTCACCGAACATCATAGTATTTCCATTCCTTATGCTATTAATAAGGACGGTAAAATAACTAATGCATACAAGGCACATTCTTCTTCTGTCAGATCTTGGCTATTAGGGAAAGTAAGACATTTTTTAATGATATGAGTATATGTCCTACTAGCGATTTTCACATTTTAGCTGTCAGAATGAGTAAACCAGATACTTTTGACAAAGGAATTAGAGGTCCATTTACTAAGCTGAAGACACTTAGCATTCCCATCATATCATGTCTTGTTAGGAGGACCAGTATGGGATAAGAATTGTTAGACCCTGTTCTTATTCCAAATCTTATGCTGTTAAAAATATTTTTATTTACTTTTCTATCTCAAAAGACTTTCGAGTTACTAAAATTCTGTCAGACACAATAATGACATAGCTTCTGAGAAGTCCATTTTTTTTTTTTCCATTCCTGTCACCCAAACCATTTGAGGCTCTGGAGCGAGTACAGAGAAGAGCAACGAAGGGGCTGGGGAAGGGGCTGGGGAAGGGGCTGGAGAAGGGGCTGGAGAAGGGGCTGGAGAACAGGCCTTATGAGGAGCGGCTGAGAGAGCTGGGGTTGTTTAACCTGGAGAAGAGGAGGCTGAAATGAGACTTCATTGCTCTCTATAACTACCTGAGGGGAGGTTGTAGAGAGGAGGGAGCTGGCCTCTTCTCTCAAGTGACAGGAGACAGGACAAGAGGGAAAGGCCTCAAGGCCTGCCAGGGGAGATTTAGGCTGGACATTAGGAAAAAATTTTCATGGAAAGGGTCATTGGGCATTGGAAGGGGCTACCCAGGGAGGTGGTTGATTCACCTTCCCTGGAGGTGTTTAAGGCACAAGTGGACAAGGTACTGAGTGGCATGGTTTAGTGCTTGATAAGAATGGTTGGACTCGATGATCTGGTAGGTCTCTTTCAACCTGGTTATTCTATGATTCTAAGGTTATATGGCATGGGAGGCTGATACCATATATGCTTCCTGTATAAAGCATAGTCCCATTTTGGACTGATTTTGTAAGCAATTAATGTAGTCAGGGTGATAAGCTGTTACCATATCACCTACTGTTTGAATAATTACTTAGAAAGACAACATATTTATCCCCTGCTGTTCTCACAAATCCTCAGCTGTGCTAAGTCATAGATTCATAGAATCCCTAGGCTGGAAAAGACTTTTGAGATCATGAAGTCCAACCATACCTGTCCACTACTGAATCATATCCCTACGCACTTCATCTACCTGTCTCTTGAATACCTCCACGGATGGTGACTCAACTATCTCCTTTGGCAGCCTGTTCCAGAGCCTGATAACCCTTTCTGTGATGAAGTTTTTCTTTATGTCCAGTCTGAAACTCCTCAGCCATTCCTTCTCGTCCTATCACAAGCCTGTGAGATTGCGTCTGGTCAGACCATTTCTGCCAACCCCAGCATTTGTTATATGCAACTACTGTTTTAAGGGGCACAAAGTAGCTTCTACTATTTGGTATTATACATTTTCCAGGGGGGGAATCCTTAAAAAAATATACCATTTCAAATGCACTTCCCTGTCAAGCCAGATTCCTGCATAACTTACCTCTGTAACAGCAGTATTAACTTCTTCTGCATGTCTGGGAAACAAAGCAAAAAGTGTAAGAAAACTGTTGTAACTAATATAAGAAGTAATGTTAACATAGCACAATTTATTACCTTTAATAGAAGAAAGTGTTGGGAGAGATTTGATTCTGGGGGAGTCATAATCATTTTGCTTTTCATCCTAGGACTTTTCCTACATTGCCAGAGACTTTTACAAGATGTGAATAAACTACAAGCTGAAGGAAATGGAGAAATAACATGACAACACCGTCAGTTCTTTTTGCAAGAGATCTGCAGCATCTCATCACGAATGATGTCAATCATGTAATTAGCAATTCAGTCAGTATTAATTGCATATATGTTACTTCACATTTATCATTGCCATTTCCATGTAGTTAGGATGTTTTGTAGAACCTAATTTGTAAACAATATGCAAAAGTTTAACCGACTTCAAATTAAAACTGTAAAACACCTATCATAACCTTCAGTTACACAGATAACTGTGTAATTGTGTTTTGGCTCCTAACTAGGAAAAGGGAATGTTTTAGCTATTTCTTTCTATGAATAGACTTTTAAAATCCTAGGGAAGAAGAAGCATGCAATAAAGGCCATTAGTCCACATCCAAAACCACTGTAATCACCTGTAACACCTACTTTCTTGTCAAGAATAACACTAAACTGAAAAAACAGGGGAACAAAGTTGAGATTCAAAGGCAAAATTTATCCATTAATTCATATTTTATGAAACAATATCTATTCTTCATTCAAGATCTGTCCAGGGAAGCATACTCCATAGCTTCCTTGACAGAAAGGAGTCCAATTGTTAAGAATTATTTAATTTTCTGTTTCTCAACTTGTCAAATAACAGATCTTGCTTTATTTTCATCTGATGCAATTCAGAAAGTCCTCTGTAGGAGAGGTATATTTCTCATCTGTTATGAGAACATACAAATTTTAATTCTTATATAATGGCTAATACAACCAACCTCTCCTCTTAAATTTGAAAGATTAAGTAGATTGAGCTCCTGGACCTCTTTCTCTTTAATACATTTTTTCCTATGCTTTAATTATTCCACCAGCTCTTCCCACTGGCAATCAACAATCTTGCTGAACTGTGAATATTAGTCTTCCACTGGGAGACCTCTGAAAGTGCCAAATAAAACAAAACTTCTATTTAATAGTCTCAGGATTGCATCAAAAGCTTTGCTGTATATTACATTCTTTCTCTCCTACACCATAACTTCTTCTGACTCAAAATTAATTGCTTGTCCATTGCTTGTGAACCACTTAGATTCTACACTTAATATAGTCTTTAGATCATAGAATCATAGAAAAACCAGATTGGAAGAGACCCACCGGATCATCGAGTCCAATCACTCCTATCAAACACTAAACCATGCCCCTTAGCGCCTCGTCCACCCGTGCCTTAAACACCTCCAAGGAAGGTGACTCAACCACCTCCCTGGGCAGCCTCTGCCAGTGCCCAGTGATGCTTTCTGTGAAAATTTTTTCCTAATGTCCAGCCTAAATCTCCCTGGGCAAAGCTTGTGGCCTTTCCCTCTCATCCTGTCTCCTGTCACTTGGGAGAAGAGGCCAGCTCCCCCATCTCTACAACCTCCCTTCAGGTAGTTATAGAGAGCAATGAGGTCTCCCCACAGCCTCCCCTTCTCCAGGCCAAACAACCCCAGCTCTCTCAGTTGCTCCTCATAAGGCCTGTTCTCCAGCCCCTTCACAAGCTTCCTTGCTCTTCTCTGGACTCACTCCAGAGCCTCAACATCCTTCTTGTGGTGAGGAGCCCAGAACTGAACACAGTACTCGAGGTGTGGTCTCACCAGTGCTAAGTAGAGAGGGAGAATAACCTCCCTGGACCTGCTGGTCACGCCGTTTCTGATATAAGCCAAGATGCCATTGGCCTTCTTGGCCACCTGGGCACACTGCTGGCTCATGTTCAGTCACTGTCAACCAACACCCCCAGGTCCTTCTCCTCCAGGCAGCTTTCTAGACAGACTTCTCCTAGTCTGTACCTCTGCACAGGGTTGTTGTGCCCCAAGTGCAGGACCTGGCATTTGGCCTTGTTAAATCTCATGCCATTGGACTCTGCCCAGCGGTCCAGCCTGTTCAGATCCCTTTGCAGAGCCTCCCGACCCTCCAGCAGATCGACATTTCCACCCAGCTTAGTGTTATCTGCAAACTTGCTAAGGGAGCACTCGATGCCTTCATCCAGGTCAATGATAAAGACACTGAACAGAGCTGGACCCAGCACTGAGCCCTGGGGAACCCCACTTGTAACTGGCCTCCAGCTGGATTTAACACCATCTACCACCACTCTCTGTGCCCAGCCAGCCAACCAGTTTTCCACCCAGGACAGCGTATGCCTGTCCTAGCCAGAGGCTGATAGTTTCCATAACAGAATGCTGTGAGAAACTGTGTCAAAGGCTTTACTGAGGTCCAGGAAGATACATCCACAGCCTTTCCCTCGTCCAGCAGCTGAGTTACTTTGTCATAGAAGGTGATCAGGTTAATTTGGCAAGACCTGTCTTTTGTAAATCCATGTTGACTGGGACTGATCACCTGGTTCTCTTGCATGTGCTTCATGATAGCACTCAAGATCACCTGTTCCATGACTTGCCCTGGCACTGAGGTCGGACTGACAGGCCTGTAGTTCCCTGGATCCTCCCTGAGACCCTTCTTGTAGATGGGCACAACATCAGGCAGCCTCCAGTCCAGTGGAACTTCCCCAGTCTTCCAGGACAGTTGGAAGATAATGGAAAGGGGTTTGGCCAGCACATCCGCCAACTCCTTCAATACCCTTGGGTGAATCCCATCCAGCCTCATAGACTTGTGGGTGTCTAGTCGAGCTAGCAAGGCTCTGACCACCTCCGCTTGGACCATGGGACCCTCATTTTGCTCATCTAGCTCCTGGGTTTGTACAGAAAGGGAACAACTTTCTTTAGAACTAAAGAATGAGGCAAAGAAGGCATTAAGTAACTCAGCCTTTTCCTCACCTCCTGTCACTGTTGTTCCTTCTGCGTCCAATAGGGACTGTATGGTCTCCCTAGACCTCCTTTGTTATTTATATATTTATAGAAAGATTTTTTGTTATCTTTCACCGACTTTGCCAATCTGATTTCTAGTTGAGCCTTTGCCCTTCTGATTTTTTCTCTACACAATCTCACTTCCCTCCTGTAATCCACCCAAGAGGCCTGTCCCCTCTTCCAGAGCTCATAAACATTCCTCTTCTTCTTGATATCACTCAAGATCTCCCAGTTCAACCAGGCTGGTTTTTTCCCCTGCCGGCTTTTTTTCGGAACATGGGGATGGCTTTCTCCTGAGCTGCTAGGATCTCCTTTTTGAAGCGTTCCCAGCCCTCATGGGCTCCCTTGCCCTTAAGCACTGTCTCCCATGAGATTTTGCCAACCAGCCTTCTGAAGAGTTCAAAGTCTGCCCTCTGGAAATTTAATGTTACTGTCTTGCTAACCACCCTCTTCACTTTGCCTAGAACAGAAAACCCTGTCATCTCATGATCACTTAGTCCTAGGCATCCTCCTACTGCCACATCCCCCACAAGGCCTTCTCTGTTCAGAAACAGCAGGTCCAGGAGGGCACCTTCCCTTTTTGGTTCGTTCACCAGCTGTGCAAGGAAGTGTCTTCCACACACTCCAGGAACCTCCTAGACTGCTTCCTTTCTGCTCTATTGTTCTTCCAGCAGATATCAGGAAGATTGAAGTCTCCCACAAGAACAAGAGCCATTGATCTAGAGATTAAACTCAGGTGTTTATAGAAGAGCTCATCAGTTGCTTCTCCTTGGCTGGGTGGCCTGTAACAGACTCCCATCTCAAAATCTACCTTCTTATGGGCTCCTCTGATTCTAATCCACGGGCACTCAATCTTCTCATCGCCACAATCCATCTCAACAATGTCCAATTCCTTCAGTATGTTTCTCACCATGAGATTCATAAACACCAAAGCACACCAACCATCAGAAAAGTTTTCATGTTTTGAAAAAGAACTCCATGAAAAGAAATTAATCACAAACTCTGACCCTATCTTCAAATTGTTTCCTCTGGAGAGCTCTGCCCAGACTGCAAGCTGTAACTCTTGTGTGAAGATGCCAGAAATGCAAATCCAAACTAGCTCCCAGCTTTTCTTTCCCTTAAAGCATAACTTAATCTATTAAAGCATATAGACTGTATGGCTTATGCATACTTTACTCAGTTTTCAGGTCAGCTATCTGTTTATAAGTGAAACTTTTTAATGATCTGTTACTTTTGTGACAGAAAATATCTATGTATAAAATTTGCTAGAAACAGAATGGCACCATTTCATATGTGATACCAGTTTTCCATACTTTTTGCCTTTTCCTTACTTCCAGTTTGGGAGTCACAAACCATCAGGTCAGAAATGCTGCCTAGAAATACTCACACCTCATTGGCTTCAAAGACAGAATGAAGTTAATGCATCTCACTGGTACCTTAAAACCTTTGACTTAGATGTTAACAGGAATACATTTTCTTTTGAAATTCTAGCAGTTATACAAAGATCGAAAGCTGTGCTCTATCTGCTTTTCAGCCTGCTCTTGTAGATTTTTTCTTATGTTCAGTGTCCCTTATAAACAAATGTCCAGTCATGGTGTGTCTGTTGCATCTCCATGGTAACACTGTTCATTTTGAGATAGGTCTTGAAAGTTCATTTAGATTTGCCTTTCTGACCAACAGTTATGGAGAGAAATTGCTACCTTCAGTAGCACAATGCAAAAGTAAAATGAGGAACAGGAGCAGGTACATTTTACATGAAAAACTAATTAAGGGATTGATTGTTTTCTTCACAGCTCTCATTTCCCCTCCAAGCAATTTCTATTTCTTTGAAAATATTATAATGAAATTCTGCCCTTTGGAAATTATGGCCAGTTTAAAGAAGTCACAACTTCACACATTTGTTCCCTCCACTCCCATATACTGTAGACTGTCCAGGCATATGTTACTAAGGGAAAAGTCTGGTACACAGCTGGTTTTCATTCTGATACACCAGGATCCACCAGCAGAACTGTGATATCACCTCTAGTTATCATCTCCATGCTTTCACCCCTCAAAAATTTGAAAAGCAGGTTTTGTTCTTTTGTGAGTTAGTACAAAAATTCAGTCTCTGAATTTTCATCTCAGAAAGGAATATTAAAAATCCACTGGGCCAAATTATTCCTTGAGTTCAGATTAAAATCCACAAGGTAGAAATATTGACATTCCACTCCAAGTGTAAAGACAGCTTTCCAAGGAAGTAGAGGACTCACTTAGGACATACTAAAGTGGACAATAAGCTATGAAAATGTCCTGGAAATTTGTAGCAACTGCTTTACCTGGATGCTGTGACATTAATAATCCAATCTTGCATACACAGTTGACTGATGTTCCACACTGCTTTGCAACATTTCTGCTTCAACAACCTCATGTGCATAAGCCAATATTGACACAAGAGCTAATAAAAAATTCTTAAAGCGGAAGCTTGTGATAAGCTTGTGCATCTAGTTGCACACACAAACACAACAACAGATGGAAGATTACTAAAAAGTAGAAGAGAATGAATTTTCCATGCCATTATCTTTCAGAGATGAGAAGTACAAAACACCTATTCTATTACACATCCAGCACAATGAGCTTCCGTCTTTGGACCAGATGTGATCTGCTTTATAAAGGAAAGTGGAAATCTAATCAGAACATTCTGTGGGGAGACTGACCTTACATTCATCTGAGTTTTCATTAAAGCACCTCTACAAAACACTTGATACATTACAGGCTGCAGCTGTCAGCTTCAAGAACTACTTCTGAAAGCCTTAAAAAAGAATTAATTGTAAGGTAATGATGGCAGCACTAAGGTTAGTGCAGCTTGCAGTTCTGTTGCAAGAATGACCATTTAATTACCACTAGTTAAAAGTGGCAGTTCCTAGAGACTCTGGGCCAAATCATAGGAATTGTTAAGTAGCCACAATTCCCATTCATTTCAAAGGACTTTTCCAGCATTTATCACTACCCAGGATTCCTCCTAGTAATAGCAGCTTGATTTTTTAAACAAATACTTTCTTCTGAAGTTTCAGATAGCCAGCATGCTTGTTGTAGGGCACCTAATAAGGTCATTTGCATTTTGGTTTTGGGTTTTTTGGTTTTTTAAAGCAGCCTGCAGTTCTTTATTTACAAATTAACTATATTTTTGGACAATCAAATCTGATCTGCTGATCTTGCCCTTCAATATGCAAAATTACTTGAGGCAATGTCACAAAAAAAATTGAGTACAGAGTATTTGCCAGTTCATCTCCTCTCCCAATCAAATTCATAGCTTCAAGAATGCAGACCTTTATGCTTAATCTGACAGGTAGCAGAACAAAGCACTTGTATTTTAGGTGTTGTCTGTCTTGTTTTATTTGAGTAAGACATTTACATGCTTCAACAATGCCAAGAACACAGGCTTTCAGATTCGTATACAAAATGGTAGCTTTCATTAATCACTGATTAACTAGGCAGCAATCCAGAAGAGCAGCTTGCTCTCAGAGCTTGATACCAACTGAACATCCATCAATAGATTTCTGATATATCTGAGAACATTTTGTACTTCCACTAAAAATTCCAGCAGCAGAATGCCAAGAAGAGATTGCAATAATGAATAATTTGCCAATGAGTTAATATACTAATGGATCTCTACTTTACTCCTCACTTGTACGCTAACTGATTGTTAATGCATGTTTTTATGTGGTAACATTACTCAAACTCCAAAACACGACATTAATCTTAGTAAGGAAGTTCTAGTACTTTGCTGAGTAGAGACATTATAGTCTAGAATAAATGCTGTCCATTGTTCTACTTCAATGTTGCAGTTCTGCAAGTATCTGTGTTAAAAGTTGGTATCTTTTGAATACTGAGTTTCTAAATCAAGATGTACACTGTAACTGGGTGCAGAAACATGAGAAAAACATGCAACAGTAATTTATTTGTTCTATTTTCCACACAAAAAGGCTCAAAAGATATGAAATGTCACTGTAAGTTCTTTAGCATCAAGTACAGTAGTCCATAGTGAAGACAGATGAGCCTAACAAAGGAATACAAGTTTGTCCATATTGGTACAAGTGATATAAAACTATTGCCAGATACACAATGATATTCACCTTTTGAGCAGGTCTGTGGCTCCATTCTTCACCAAATCCTCTTTCTTGCACAAACCAAGCCTCTGTCATTGGAAAAGGCTTACTATACTGTCTCTAACACAGGCCTTTTACTGGTGCCTATTGGTAGGTATGAGCACAAAATGTTAACCAGAATTTTTCCTTCAATTAGAAATTACTTCAGTGCTACCCTTGAAGTACTCTTTTTGATAATTTTACTGGCTCTTTTCATATCCATAAACCAACAGCTGCTTGCACCTCCCCATGGTAGTATATTTTTCTGCACTATATTTTTCTGCATAGATACTTTATATCCTTCACATCCATCAGCCCAAACTTCCAACTACCTGAAATGTAAAACAAGCAACATTTGAGTTTCTCCAAGAAATTATAAGTACTACCAAGCAGCCAGCAATCCAGCCAGCATGGCTAATCTGGCTGAGGTAATGCAGGGTCTGAGTTTGGTTTAGCGACAGTGTAACACCTCACAAAGATCATGCAAGAGTTTTACAAACGAAAAAAAAGAATAAGTGCAAGCTTGTCTAGCACAGTCAACAGCATGAATTCTAGGGACACAATATCCCACTTGGTAATTTTCCCCATGACTAAGAGGGGTAAGTATTTGCAAGTTGCTTTGCCTCTGATTGTAACCTATCTCTTGATGCAAAAGAGCATAATTTATATTTTTTTATTTTTAAAACAAACACATGGGGTGTGTGCATAACTCTACAGGAATTATTAGATAAGAACTGTTTCTTAACAGTACCTGAAGAAAATACCACAGCCTCAACTTCACTTTCCTGTTGCACAAACTAGTACAGAAACATCCTAATCTGCTGATGTTAAAGGCCAGGAATGAATGGGTCATGTAGGGCACCAGGAATGGTTCTTCAGAGAACACACAGTTTGTCTGGCAGACCCACCATAGAGCACCGTTTATGCATCACACATCTCCTGCTTTTGTTCAAGCCTCAAAGGACAATCCAGCCCATCAAACAGTGAGAAACATCAAAATTTTTCTCCAGTAAGCAGCAAACATAAATCACTAAATTTTTCAGCCCTGCTGCATCTTCTTAATGAAAGCATAGACAGCTCTGTAGGGGCAATTTTGTTCATCTTCAAGGCTTTTTAGAAACACCGAATAATCTTCGTATTCTTCTCACGCACAGGAAAGCATTAGTATTTGCCAATTAAAACTATTACAGAAACAGAGACACAGGGAAGCTGCAAGAGCACAGTTCAGATGTCCTGAGTGAGTAAGACTGCCCACACATTCTTGAGCTAGAGAATGTTTTGCTTCATTCGAAGTTCTGCTTTTTCCTTTGCTTTCCTAAGACCCAGCACAACTGGTATAAACATGGGGTTCTTACGCTTCTTGTCTTCCCAATGTAGCTGATTGTAATAAATAGGTAGGGAAGCAAAAGGCTCTGAGCAGCATTTAGAGCAGCAGTTCTATTTTGTCATCTTTTAAAAGTCACAGATAAAGGTTGCCAGGCCAGACTTCAGAGAGAAATTCAACTGTGCTTTCTCTAGGAACACTAGATTTATTTCAGCACAAGCAAAAAAAAAATAATTAAGGAAAAACTGGGGCATGCTCACCTCTTAAAATTATATCCACAAAGATGCCCCTACATAATGCTCCCTGCAAGGAAGGACTTCATCCTACTCCACAGAGATAATTCAAAATGCATTTTAGTAATTCAAAGTGCATCAATACTGAGGAATTACATGAGGATCCTTAAATATTTTCAGGCTGCAGTATTTTGAAAGATAAAAAATGAAAATAACTGAGTGCAACTCACAGTTCTGAAAATGTATGGTCCATCATGCTAGCCTGCTATTAAGAAAAAGGCGTCATTAACACACACATGTGAAAATTTGCCTGCCAGTTATAAGGGAAGGAGGGGAACAGGAAGAAGAGATTCATTTTTTGCTGTTCTATCCTGAATTAGTCTTTGAACAGATGGAAAAATTTGTAAGTGGAAGCCAATTTTGCCTGCCTAAACTACAAATTGTGCCTCACAGCAAGAAGAAAAGATTAAGAGCTGAGATTCACCTTCCTTAGGCATATAGAGGCTCAGTCAGAATTTCCTTTGCAGGCACCCACCACTTCAGCAGAAGGTTGTGAAAAGGTTCCCAAGAGTGTTTGAGGGCATATTAAACCAATGATGGTTTATTGTAGTGCCCCAAACAGATGAAAGTGTGACCACTCTTCTGTGGCTTTCACCTATCTTTAACAGGAAATAGTCCCTCTAGTTGTCTAGACTATAAACAGAACGACTACTTCCTCCACTTATAAAGGCTAAATCCTTCATGATCATTAGGGATAGGTCAGGCTTGCTTCCATCTAGCACAGTCAGAGACAACAATAACACTCACTGAAGGGAAACACACAAGAAGTCTGGTCCTTGATTTAATTACAAATTTATTTTCCAAATGCTTTTTAAAAATACTAATAAATAAGTTGAAAACTAGTTTTCAGCAGCAGTTTGAATATATTTGAGGATCCATGAGCTATGTTTTGTGTCTACAATACATATTACTAAAGTAAGTAAGCTTATGTCGGTAAGATCTAACTAATTAGAAACCAGACAACCAGACCATCACTAAAAAATTTTCAGCAGTATTAACACCAAAGCAGTTTGATGTAAAACTACCCTAACACAATAATTTCAAACAATGCTATGAGACATACAAATGATCACTGTATTTAAAGCTACATCAGATCTTACTATTTTAATAACAAGTCAGGTTACTTAGATTTTCCTTGCTTGCTGTGTCACCACAATTTCCCCTGCCATATTTTTCCATCCAAGCATTCAGAACGCATAGCAGATCCAGGTACAGTATACAATTTCATAGATCACTGCAAAGTAACATATAGGATACTGTAATGGAATCAGAGAAACATCTGGAAGGTCTAACACTTCCTTGGACATACAGCTGAGTTGGAAAGGATCTGGAAAGTGTCCTAAGCTGAGAAGAATGTATTTTACAAAAGATTCCTTAAGAGCTTTGCATCACATAACAACCAGCACTGACTGCACAGAATAAACTCTGGCATGAAGTAGATCTCTGCCACCTAAAAATTTCTTTGGCATTCTCTTATTTTCGGTGTTGTTTTCCAGCCATTGCCATCATCATGCTATAATGAAAAAAATGGTACATTCAATTCGGTTTTACTGCCAGTGAGCTTTTTATGCTTTCCTTTTCCTCGATAATTCAATGCTGGCCCAAAACAAAGAATAAATGTTTAATCTTTCTTCCAAATGGAGACAGGAAGAAGGTGGGCTTTGTGGGGGTGTCTCAGAGGTTTCTTCCACCTTCTACATTTCATGGTATGCATACCTTGAACTCCATATCAGTCATTTACATCTCTTCATATAACTAGTCCTCAGTGGGTTCAGTCTGAGGTCACTTACATCACACATGTCTACTGGCCATCTGCCGTGCAAGTTCCAAGGACACCCTTACATCCTGATGTATTCTTGCAGACTCTACCCAATACAGAAATTACAGTCATAGAAAAATACATCAGAATAACAACCTAAGGCTTTCAGAAAGTATTTCTAACTTCGCTGTACAGCGATCTCCTATCCAGTCACTAGCCAGGTAGGACATAGTTCTACATTTGCTTTCTACTGTACCTGGCTTATCTCTTTACAATCTGGTCTTAAAATCAGCTAGAAAATAAATGTATTTCAAAGTACACAGGCAGAACCATTATACAATAATTCCATTAAGAGCTCTTGAAGCATAAAGTTTCATAGGGCATTTTGCCCTGATGCACATCTGTCAGATTCTGAGAAATGGAAAACAATAAAGTGTAAAACCGGATGAATTTAGCACAAACTGTAATCTATATTTTAAAATGGAGTTCACAGTAGCTCATCTTCTGCCTTAATGGAAATGCTAGCATTCACTGTGGAAAGAATTTTACCTCAGATCAAATTTGTGGGATTGCCTAGTTCTTGAACACAGTAGAATCTACTAAATAGTGGCAACACTGTAATAACGATTATATTTTTACAGAGATGCAGCATGAATAGACACAATATTAGACTATTTCCTCAACATTTTTATACAATTACTATACTGGCTAAGGTCTGTGGGCTTTCTGTTTCAGGTCAAATGTTATTAAAAAAAAACATTCTCTTGTCTGGTCTCCCCTTTTTCATTATCTGCATGTTTAAGGTGAAGATACATTCAAGTATACATATTATATATGCCATAGGCCATTAAAATTATAAACCTTTAAACTACAGAAGCCAGAATGGTCCAATGATCAGCAAGTCAAAGTTATAACTTAGAATTCAGTGTTTATCAGCCTTACTATACCTTGAGCACCTAACTAACCAGGACAATTATAGTCTGCATGCCTTCACAGCATGATAATAACTGGAAAAAACAGCATTAGTTGGTGATCCTCTACCTCAGTTCACTGGTAAATTAACTGATTAATTGATTATTGCTTATTTTATTGTACTGAGGCCACAACCAAGATGAGCACTGCCCTACAGAAGATACGTAGTACACTAACACCTAGCAGAAGGCAGTCTTCATGTTCCTTAATTAGGAAAATCAGGCACACTGTATAAAAAGAGAAGTGACTTACTGAAGCCAAACAACAGATGAATGTTTAAAAAGATCCCAGGACTCCTATGTTCTGCTTCATCGGCATGGCTCCCAGACTACAAGATACTCAGGGTATTTTTCTGTGACAATAAGCCACCACCTCCATTCCCAGCACCAACATTAATCCGTAAAAAACCCCAATCAACCAAACAAAACAAACCACCTTCTATAAATAAACTCTGAAAATGCATTGGGGAAATCTAGCAACATTTATTTACAAGCAGCCAAAGTAAATGATTTATTTAGTTCAATCTGCAGCAAGATTGTGTTTCCTTTTCCTTCATAATAGTTTGCACAGCTACAATAACACTTAAAAAGTGAAATGTGAATTGCCTATGTACATTTTGGGTAATTTATTGCTGAGAAATGTGTGCACTGTTTACTATGAATTCCATGCTATCTTCTGGTTTGCCAAATGCAATTCTTCTCAGGGAGCTGATTTGTTTGATTCTGTATTTTGTTTGCTTAACAAATGTGTCCTCATCCTGTTTCTTTTGATAAGAATGACAGATCATGATGTAATTAATGAATAAATACACAGTGAAGTTTGCAGACCTGTCCCAGGATGCCACAATATATAGATGTTTCAGTTGATATGATTACTTTCAATGCTACCTGAATCCTAAGATGACATTTCACAGACTCTCTGTTTCAATGTCCCTGAATGGATAAACTGCTAAATTACTTAAGAGTAAAAATCTAAAAAAAAAAAAAAAATTTGAAAAAAAAATTGTTTTCTTTCCTTACAACTTGAGGGAAACCATCCCAATGCATTTAACAGAAAAGGCTTTATTCCTCCAGTCATTCTCATTTGAACATCTGCCAGTGTCCTGCAGCTTTGACAGCCATGCACAGAAACAGAAGCATCCATCAGTCCTTTCTGAAACATCAGTTTAGTAACTTGTCATGAAGTACAATGATCTCTGAAATCTCAACATGTACCCTCTATTATCGCACAGCAGTATCTAAGAGAACATGGGGAGAGAGATACTACTGTGTACCATCTGCAATCCCAGCAGGTTTTAATGGTGATAAAGCTAGTGAAAAATCCTTCCAGGCAAATCCATATGTGAGAAAGAAAAAGAAAAACAGAAGATGTGCAAGAGGAAGATTAGAAGAAGATTTGTAAGAAAAGGAGAGAAAATGGCAGCTGGAATAAATCTTAGAATGGCAAAAGAAGATAAAATGCCAAATAGAAAAAAACCTAAGAAAGAGGTTATAAAAAATAAGTGGAGAAAGAAGGAGAGGCCAATAAGAGGTTTAAGAATTGGTGTGCAGATTGAGAGATCAAAGAGAATTACTAGAAGGATTTTCACTAAATGGGAGCTCTTATGGTGCGTTTTCACTTACCATCATCAGAATTCTGTCTTTTAAACAAGAAAGAAGTAGAAAAAAACCATCCTTATACAGTTTTCTAGGGGCAAGAATATTAATTCCAAACATACCTTTAGCCCTGAAGTAGCAGAGCATTACAGTCCCAACAGCCACACTGTGCAGTTACCATGTTTTTATGCGTTTCTTTGTGCTACCAGCATGTGGTTGTCATGCTCTGTCTTTTCTCTCTTTTCCTTTCTCTCATCCTGTTATTACCAATTCATCTTTACTTGGACAAATCCATTACACAAAACACCACTCTAAAAAACAGATCTTTACTACTACCTACTAAATATCTAAATTACTAGCTCTGACCATAATTGAATCTTTAAGACTAACATTAGAACTAAAATTTTCCTTATCATTTCATTTTGCTCATGTTGAATGTAGCCACATTCCTCAACAACACATTAACTCTGCAACAGCTTATTGTGTTTACTCCAGGCTTTTAATTGATTCAACTTGATTTTTTTTTAATATTGTTTAATTCTAAAGTGCTGTAAGCTACTGTCTTCTTTACCAGGCTTATTGGACTAAATTCAAAGGCTTATCAAGATAATGTTTAGAAAAACAGCTACTTGTTTATCTTGTTTACTCTCCTCTCATCTTGGACTCAACTGTATTAACTCCTCTCTGATTAGCCATGGAGTGTTTTAGAGTAGCCAGTTATGGCCATTAAGGGACTTAAATATCAGATAAGATGCTCCTACACAACTGAGGTTCCCAAAGAGGGAAGGTTCAAAGTTCACTTTGCTTCAATCTGTTACAACTCTAGGGCAAAGTGTCCACATTGCATCTTTACTAGCAATGAATTCAGATGGATGGTGTATGCCTGAGTGCACATCATGCATGAGAGCTAATTGCTGGAGAACTCCACATGCGCATGTTAAGTGAGTACTCCAGGTGGCAATTGTATACACAGTTTCCCTCTCATTTCTACCAGGAATAAAATCACTTTGAGCCACTCTACAGAGGCAGCTAAGCACTCCGTGTTGCTAATGTAGATGTACATATACACTGCCTGTACTCTCAAGTGTATGTGTAGTCTATGTAAACTCTTTTTCTAAAAACTATGGAATACGTTGAATCATCATGTTATTTGTTAGCTCATTATTGAAAACAGAGGAACTAAGTGCAATTACTCAAAAATTCTCTCTCAAAAATTCTGCAGGAGTGTCTGGTTTTTTGGAAACAGAATGCAAACAGGGTTCAGTTATGTGATAAAAACGTAAATGATGACAGGTTTGTTGAGAAGGGAAGGGGGAACACTGTTTTTCCATCCTTCTGACTAGCTTCTAGTCCATATAAACTTGGGGTTCAGTAAGGAAATCTGGAAATCTACTACATTAGAAATGTCTAAAGGGTACATATCACTGATGTATATTAATCATATTCTTTCAGTCTATGCTGACTACACTGACATTCTGAAACACTGTCAGAAAACAGAAAGGATGCATTTGGCATACTTATGTATATGTATGCACACACAAGCCCTTGCAGATTTTCTTTATATCCTACAGCAACAACAACTATTTTTAAAATCAGGTTTTGCCTGCAGCGTTACAAAAAGTTAACATACTAGTAGCAATTTCTCTAAGTGCTATATATATATTTCCATTTGAATATACAAGTTAATTCAGTGTGGTCTCCAGTTATTTCCCCTGTTAATTCACTTTGGTTTCTATACCCTGGAAGAGTAACAGATATCCTTGGTATGCTAAAAGGCTTAAACTAGGATCTTTAGAAATATGTTTACATCCAAGACCGGGAATTTCAGTACATCTAAGCTCCCCTTGAAGAAGCAAAGTAAAAGCAGGCAGACTGGCACATAAATTCACTGTCAAAAGTCTGAGTATCTTGTAAAAACCTCAGATGGTGAAAGATGGACTGGTCAATATTTAGCCTTTGAAAATCTGACCCTTTGGCAGTAACATTTTTTGCTGTAGTGAAAGGCTTTCCAAAGTGTTCCATATATGCTACTAACAGTATGTGAGTTACATCAAAAGTTCTATGCTGCCTAAGTATCCAAAGCCTGCCTCAACAACTTACTGCTTTCTCCTGAGACTGCCCAGTAACAAAGGAAAAGCTCAAAACCAGGATCTCAGGAGAGGGAGGGTAAAGTCTCGCATAACTTCTTGTTGCTCTTGTTCATTATTCTTCCCAGTCACAACACTGAGATTACATTTAGAGAACAAAAAGCTCAGAAAACCTGATGTTAGAAAGTTCACTAGTAAACAACTGAACACACTACATTTCAACTTGTAACACACGCAACAGAACTGTTAAGTTCATTAGTCTTCTACCTCGTGCAAACAAAAATTTTCAGACACAGTAGAGTCAATCCACACATTGTTAACCGCATCTGCAGCATATATCAGGATATCAGGTGCTTCAAAGTTCATCAAAACACATTTTTCCTCAGTTTAGCTCTAATGAGTTTTTAAAAGCAACATGCATTTCTCCTGTGTAAAATCATTCAAAATTTTCTGTGCCCCCAGCATATGGTACCTGCAAAGGGCCTGGCTTTCAGTTCACAGGATTGATACTGAAATCAATCACATCACTCATAACAAAATATGTGCTTTGGAATCCAGTGATGGGAAGGTCATCCCACACCTAAAAAACAAAGATGCAAGAATCAGCATCATTATTACTTCCGTTACAGATATATTCAGCTCTACGTTTTTCATCACTATGATAGCTTGCAAAATACCAGATCAGGACCTCGTGAAAAACATATGTACTCCTATTAAGAAGTAGCAAATATGCATTTCTGCCATTATAGGGAAGACATGAAAATAGCAGATCATGAAAAAAGGGTTTGGAATTGATTTCAAGAAGCCATATAAAACTTCTCTCTGCTTGAGGGCAAGATCAACTATGCAGAAGCCATTTCTGACATACTGGAGTACCAGCAGTGAATCATAGCATCACTAGGTTGGAAAAGACACCCAGGATCATTGAGTCCAACCATTCCTATCAAACAGTAAATCATGCCACTCAGCACCTCATCCACCCATCTTTTAAATACCTCCACAGATGGTGACTCAATAATCTCCCTGGGCAGCCTGTTCCAGTGCCCAATGACCCTTTCTGTGAAAATTTTTTTCCTAATGTCCAGCCTAAACCTCCCCTGGCAGAGCTTGAGGCCATTCCCTCTCGTCCTGTCCCCTGTCACTTGGGAGAAGAGGCCAGCACCCTCCTCTCCACAACCTCCCTTCAGGTAGTTGTAGAGAGTAATAAGGTCTCCCCTCAGCCTTGTCTTCTCCAGGCTAAACACCCCCAGCTCTCTCAGCCGCTCCTCATCAGGCCTGTTCTCCAGCCCCTTCACCAGCTTCCTTGACCTTCTCTGGACTCACTCCAGAGCCTCAACATCCTTCTTGTGGTGAGGGGCCCAGAAATGAACACAGTATTCAAGGAGCGGTCTCACCAGTGCCGAGTACAGAGGGAAAATAACCTCCCTGGACCTGCTGGTCACACCGTTTCTGATACAGGCCAAGATGCCATTGGCCTTCTTGGCCACCTGGGCACACTGCTGGCTCATGTTCAGTCGCTGTCAACCAACACCCCCAGGTCCCTCTTCTCCAGGCAGCTTTCTAGACAGACTTCTCCTAGTCTGTAGCTCTGCACAGGGTTGTTGTGCCCCAAGTGCAGGACCCGGCATTTGGCCTTGTTAAACCTCATGCCATTGGACTCTGCCCAGCGGTCCAGCCTGTTCAGATCCCTTTGGAGCTTCCCAACTCTCCAGCAGATCCACACTTCCACACAGCTTAGTGTCATCTGCAAACTTGCTAAGGGTGCCCTCAATACTTTCATCCAGGTCATTGATAAAGACATTGAACAGGGCTGGACCCAGCACTGAGCCCTGGGGAACCCCACTTGTAACTGACCTCCAGCTGGAGTTAACGCCATTTACCACCACTCTCTGGGCCCAGCCATCCAACCAGTTTTCCACCCAGGAAAGTGTTCGCATGTCTAGTCCAGAGGCTGACAATTTCTGTAGCAGAATGCTTAGAATGACCATCCAACCAGTTTCTTATCCACCATACCATCCACCCATCAAATCCATATCACTCCAATTTAGAGAGAAGGATGTTGGGGGGGACAGTATCAAAGGCCTTACAGAAGTCTAGATAGATCACATCCATTCGGTTTACCCATGTTCACAGGTTATCAAGGATATAGAACTTAATTTTTACCATAAATATCAAACTGCCTCTCAGGTTGAAAAGAAAGAGTTTGTGTAAGTGAAACCAAATATCTCCAACTAAAAATGCCATGCCATATTTATGGACAAATTGATGTTTTAATCAAAACTAGCTCCGGTAGAATCAACCTAGATACATGCTGGTTACTGAAGACCAGAACATATTCCTGCAGCCTAGGTCTTATCTCCATTTTAAAATGTGATAGCACATGCACAAGCACATGTAGCATACAACATAGTTTTACCAATATGTTCTCACTGTGCACACCAGCCTGTCACGCAAAAAGCAAGGAAAATTCAGTTGTACAACCTCTGATCTATTCTGTAAGGCATAACAGCTGCATCAGAAAAGAGGTGAAAAGTACTGCAGCATATTACTGTTCCATGAGATATATGACATTGTTCAGGTCCTTTGTACCTGGAGTTCGATTTTGTTTGTGGCATTTTTTTTTTGTTGTCAGAAAAAAAACCATCACAATCTCTGCAAAAAAAATAACTCAAAGCACATGGATTTCTCTGGCTCTCAGTTTATAAACACTTCTGCTTTATGATTTTGTTATTGTCACTGCACTATTAATGTAATAGTAGATGTAAAATTCTGGAATTACAAAATTAATTCTATGACCATATTTCAAAGCAACATTCACCTCTTCTTTTTCAGTGATCATCTAGTGACCACAAGTTGAGTGTGACAGTTCTGAATAACTGAGGTTTTAGTTTAAGCACAATGCAAATAACATTTCTGTTTCTCACTTTACTGTGCTTGACCAATAGGTCCTTGAACAAAAGGTCAAATGAAGCCAGTCATAGTAGCAGCTTCTTTGCAGTGTGCAGTTGCCTTTCATTACTAGATTGCCAACGTGAATTCACATGAGCGGTTAGTGATCATTTCCACAGAACAGTTTTGTGTCCTAGAAGCATACAGGTTACTAACTTACCAACCAGTGGCTTCCAACGCTGTTTCAGGACACTGCCACGTAGACATGACACAAGATAAATCTTAGCATGAAAAAACCTTTTCTGTATTAAGAAGTAATGAGGGTACAAATGTAGTCAACATATATTACACTGTTCTGCTGTATTTTTATTACTTCTATATATGCATATTCATTTTCAGTGAGAACATTATTATTAGAGTAATAAATTTGCTTGCCTCACTAGAGAAGTCTTTTAGTCATGTGAACAATGAAATTTACATGTACTAATTGCTAAAAAAGGAATAAGAGAATAACAGAATATGGTGCTTGTCCTCCTTGCACAATTCATTACAGATTATGTGAGAATGCTATGCATTCATAGTTAGGAATGAACAATATAGCTCCAGAAAAAAAGAAACAGCAAGTCTTTGAACAGATATTCTCCATAATAGGACAAAATTGATAAGTAGAGATGCAAATTGCATAACCAGACAGTGGAATAACTAACACACAAGCAAAATGGAATGGAAATTACTTGACTCAATTTAGATTAAATTCTTGTTGTATGTATCAGAGGAACTGTAAGTTTTCTGTTGGGATATTCCTCCTCCCTGGCAATTCAGAGTGTCCAGAACGTAAGAAGTGACAATAACAGCCTGCAATGCCAGTATAGTCAGCCGTGTTTCAAAACATATGGCATATTTTTATGCTGCCATTCTGAAAGTTTTATAGCTTTGCGCAGGTTTAACTGTTGAGGAACAGCTGGCACCTTTTAAAAGTCAACATGCTTTTAGATGGAATATCCTGAGTAAATCAACAAAATATGAAATAAAAATCTGCCTTCAAACTCATAAAGCTGTGAAATACGATCATCCAAATGGGACTTACATCACAAAAAGTAAATGTGATCTATGCCACTAAAAGGCTCGTACATTGCTGAAGTGATGCTTCAGATTTGGTGCAAGAAGTGTACCTGAGAACACTTTTCTTGACATTTTGCAGGTTGCTGAACACCTACTCTATGAGAATTTGCCCTATAGTGGTACAATATTATGAGAAAAGCTTTTCTTCCCCATCACAGGAGAGAAACAAGGTCATAGAGGTTTTTTATTTCTGATCTATGTTGTAACTCATAATGTGCTTCAATAACGAGATAGTCTATGGTTACAATATTGTCAATGAGTCAGCATGAAATCATCTCAGTGGAAAGGGATAATTTGCTGGCCTGTCATTGCTTTTTTAACATGATTCATGTTGCTGGCATTGCAAAGTATCTTTGCATAAGCAATATTTTTGCTGTTATGACAACTATGCCAAAAAAGGTGGTGATCAATTTTTTGTTGATTAGAATACCTATATAGTTAGGCAAGAGTTATTAGAAGAGGCAGTATCTTTTCTTATACAGATTGATAACTGCTGGGAAAAAGCAATGAGATTTTCAGTCACACATCCTCTCTCTGATTTGCTTCCACACGATCTGTCTTTTCATCACGTCACTTAGAAAGCACTTTTGACTCCTGGCTATCATTAAAGACAACAAGCTTGATATATGGTGCCATAGTTGCCCAGAGATTGCTGAGAAAACCAGGCTGTGAGCAACGCAAAGAATGTAAAAACAGTGTACTGACCCCTCCATACACACAGTTGTGAGGGAAAATGGAAGATCAATGGACGACTCTGTGAAGTCTTGTTGGTAAGTTTAATGAAGATTTTGCATCCGAAACATTGTTAAAGGATGGTCTTTGGGCTTTTAGCACACACAGGGCCCTGTTTTCTCACAGAGGAAAGTATCATTGTACACGTTGGAAAGAGGCAGACCCTACACTGAAAGGCTTATAATGTGTATATGCGCAACAGAAAAATTGTAAGAGAATTATTTTATCACTTTCGTGGAAGGATATGGAGACATGCAGCGATTAAAAGAGGCAACCAAAGTCACGTAAGAAATTTCTACTCTGGTGAAGAATGTAACCTCAAATATCTTGATTCATAATTCTGGATTTTAGTCACTGCACCATTCTTCTGCTATACATTAGCAGGCAAAGGTCAAAATCCAGTGGTGAAGTGTTTCAGGGTTGGTGCTTATTTTTGGCATATTTTGTCTCTTGCTTCTTGTTGTAGAATTTCAAGGGCATAATAACACAGGTGGTAATAATTTTTCTTTTTTTTGTTGTTGTTGTTTAGATTACCTTTATGATTCTTGAGGTTAAATTCTTTGCTTGCTACACAAGGAAATGCAGTATTGTAACTACATTCACCACTGCACAGAAGCAAGTGCTCAGTAAATGGTAAATAGAACCATAGAATCATCAGGGTGGAAAAGACCTCTTGGATTATCAAGTCAAACCATTCCTATACACCTCCAAACCACACTCCTGAGCACCAGATTTGTCGCTTTTCTCTGGACACACTCCAGAGCCTCAACATCTTTCTTGTAGGGAGGGGCCTAGATTTGAACACAGTATTTCAGGTGCGGTCTCACCAGCTCATTCACTTTAATCTACTCATTCCTCTTCCCTACTGCATATACTTGTGTAATTGTCCATATTTTGTCACTTTCTCACTATTTTGCACTCTGAGCACTTAATCCTTGTTAATCTACTTTTTTATTTTCATGTCTAGAAAAATAAGTGAAATGCTGGTGAAAAATATGACCACTTAAGACTTGTACCTTCAAAAAAAAAAAAGAAAAATCTACCAAAATGAATGTTGAGATATGTCCCTATATCCTCGCAGAAGATATTTATATGTAATTTTCGATCAGTTCAGTCAAATGCTTCATATAGTTCACAGATTAAAATAAGCACTGTCTCTAACCATTGCAGAAAATGAAAATTACTCACAATATACAGATTTTATTGTTTGGCATAGTCATCTTAGAGCTGTTCCAGGAAACTGTGAGCGTACTGCATACTCATATATAATTTGACTCAAAGCAGATGTCCAGCTGAAGAAATCCTTATAGGAAACTGATATGGAAAACAAATTCCACAAAATGGCAACAAGAATGAAAAAAGTAACACCTAGGAAAAAATTTTGTACACAGAGGTGGGCCCATAGATAGAAGATAGACAAGATATTTTTTCATGTGGCATATTTAAGCCTAAAGCAAATAAGAAAAATGTGAGCCTCTGAAATAATTTACTGTTGGTAAAAGTTCATCAGTGAGGTATAAGAGGAACAAAGTATTTCACATACATATTTCTACTGCCTAAGAAAGAGCAAGCCTGAAATGTGCATGTTTAGCTGTTACATTAGTTTTTAACCTCCAAATATTCATTAACCTCTTAGTTTCTACATCAAGTTTAGGTCCTATCTGAAGTAAACAATCATCACTCAGCAATGCAAGTGTGTACTCCAATCAGTTCGAAATGGTACTGCGGTCAGTTGTTATGTTTTTCTATATACAAATAACATTACAAGCCTGGATCTCTCAAAGATGCTTGTGCTGAATGTAACTCATTGCTTGGTACCAATGATTTTAATAAAGCTGAGAGCCTGTTGCTAAGGCTTATAACACTTTCAGAAGAGCAAAGAGTTTGGAAATAATTGTTGTTAGCTTGCATAAATCCCCAATTTAAATGTATTTGAGGAAATTATTTCCACAAAATTTAACAGAAATATTATGTGACATTGATGCATTTTAATTAACATTACCATTTGTCATCTTGTGCAAAAGTAAACTAATACAGCATGATTTCTGTAAAATTAGGTTATCTCCATTCATTTTGAAATCACGCAATTACTCCTGTGTATTAAGTAGATACAATTTAGTGCCAGCCATAACAAAAAGTTGTGTTACACTAGAGTCCTTACAGATAAAGCTAATTGTATGGAAAATTCATTCAACTGAGTTTTGCGTTGCTTGCCCTTGGTTCGGAATTAGACAGAATTAGCTTGATGTTTATTTTTTCTAACCAAAATGAAACAAGAAATGCACACAAATCATTTTTTCTCTAAACCTCTCAATCAAAATAAGTGTCTAGAATTTAAGACTGTTGCTGTTCAATACACAGAATCTCAGTGACCTCCATGAATCTTGGTGCAGTCAAAAAGGATCCCTGTGTGAAGACAGATTGGGCCAAAACCAAACACAGGGTTCAAGGTTAAGCCCAACCAGTACCAAGTACAGGGGGGACAATCACTTTCCTACTCCTGCTGGCCAAACTATTGCTGATACAAGCCAGGATGCTATGGGGTTTCTTGGCCACCTGTGCACCCTGGTGGCTTATATTCAGCAGGCTGTCAATAAACATCCCCACATCCTTTTCTGCCAGGTAGCTTTCCAGCCATTTGTCCCCAAGCCTGTAGCATTGCAGGGGGTTGTTGTGGCCCAGGTGCAGAGTCTGCCACTGAGCCTTGCTGAACCCCATATAGATATCCTCAGCCCATCAATCCAGCCTGTCCAGATCCCTCTGCAGAGCCTTCCTTCCCTCAAGCAGATCAACACCCCCACCTAACTTGGTGCTAATAAGCTACTAATACATGAAGGAAATTACACTGACTGAAAGGAAGACTGGTAGAGAATTGTGGGGAAAAAAATCAGTTTCAAAAAGAACATCCCTAGAAAGCTCAATCTAGTACTTAATGAGTTCTTCAATGCTGAAATTGCTACAGGGCAAGAAGAAATGGCTATTTTTCAATTAATTGATCTTCAATGCACCTTTAGGGAGATTTTAGAACGATCAAAATTAACAAAAGCATCCATAATTGACAATGTTTCCACCGAATTATTAGAAGAGTAATTAGGAGAAATAATATGTTATAATAATGAGGAGCAATAGGTAAAAAAAACTATAATCTATGGTGGTGCCCCATACTTCAGAAATCAGGCCCAATTAACGTAAATCTACAGAGATATCTTTTCCTTACAGTAGCTTTTAAAATCCTAATTGAATAAATAGGGTATGAGTTAAAGACAGAGAGGATCTGTCTGAACTACAGATATATTACTCCAGTGTTGAAAAAAATAAATTAATTTATATGATTCAAGGCAGGAAAGGAACACGATCAGCAGGTCCAGGGAGGTTCTTCTCCCTCTGTACTCGGCACTGGTGAGACCGCACCTCGAGTACTGTGTTCAGTTCTGGGCCCCTCACCACAAGAGGGATGTTGAGGCTCTGGAGCGAGTCCAGAGAAGAGCAACAAAGCTGGTGAAGGGGCTGGAGAACAAATCTTATGAGGAGCGGCTGAGAGAGCTGGGGGTGTTTAGCCTGGAGAAGAGGAGGCTGAGGGGAGACCTTATTACTCTCTACAACTACCTGAAGGGAGGTTGTGGAGAGGAGAGAGCTGGCCTCTTCTCCCAAGTGACAGAGGACAGGACGAGAGGGAATGGCCTCAAGCTCCGCCAGGGGAGATTTAGGCTTGAGGTAAGGAAAAAATTCTTCACAGAGAGGGTGGTTAAGCATTGGAATAGTTTGCCCAGGGAGGTGGTTGAGTCACTGTCCCTGGAGGTGTTTAAGGTGAGGGTGTATGAGGTACTTAGGAGCATGATTTAGGGATTGGTGGGAATGGTTGGACTCGATGATCCGGTGGGTCTCTTCCAACCTGGTTATTCTGTGATTCTGTGATGTCAGAATGCACAGTTCTTCAGGAGAAAAAAACCTCTACTGTTGTGAGATAGACCTCATATCATGGGTATCAAACAATCTCATTTAATACCAGTATGAAAATAATGAGGAGAGATTCCCTGTCCTTCAACATGACCACAGAAAAAAGTGATGCCTTCACCATGTAATTTTCAGAATGAGTGAATTTAAGTAGATTAAGCCAATACTTGCTGAAGAACTAGCTGCTTTGGGAGTCAAACTATTGTGCAGGCTCCAGGAAAGGGAGAAGAGAAGGATGACTTAAGATCAAGAGTGCAGCTGTTGTTATGATGATTCATACATCTAGCCTAAGCTGGGTGCTCCTGCTTAGGGAGGGAGATCTCCTTCTGCAGTCAATACAGAAAGAAAAAACGACACTTCCACAGCAAATCTAATGCCAGCTTTCTCTCACATTATTGTGGTTAGTTAAAAATTCAGTAATACACAAGTGAAAACTACATATGAGCATGGCTTGATTATAAAACAGTGTGCTGATCAAGTCCTTCTTCCATCAGAACAGTATTCTGTATCTCTAGAAATACTCCTTGGACTCAGTCACTTTTTAGTCATCTTAAAAAAATAATACATTCAATAACAAATTCTTGTCAGTGGTTCAGGTTCGGGTTTGGCGTTGGGGTTTTTTTTAAGATACCTTTAACCTGAGAATGAATACAGTTTCCTGTGATAATATCTTACTACACTGAAAACACAACTGTAAATTCAGTTGGAAACAGACAGTTTCCTTTCCTGTTAAAAATTTCCACAGTCATTACTTTTTACATTTGAAAGTCAAAAGCATGTGTCGGCACTGAGGCAATGTTTTGAAATGCAAAACTAAAAGATGTTATTCAGCAAAAGTTGCCATGTGTACTTTGGTTTAGTGGCTGAACAGATGATAACTAATGACCTACACTGAACATGCCCTGCTATTGTAGTCATAGACAATGATATGTCAAGAACGGTGAATCCAATTTGTTCATGTTAGAGCATGCAGCCATTTCTGTTAGATGTTCTCTTCCCTCACTTCTTTCCATCTATTGTTTTTCCTTATCTGCTCTGCCTAGTTGTTTAGATTGTATCTGCTGAAGACCAAAAATTCTTTTTCAAACAAGTCTAGCACATAACTCTGCAGGCCCCTGACCTGGATGGAGTTGAGGCATCCAGTAGAATAAACTAAAACACCCATTAAAGGATTGAAGAATCTTTCCCTTCCTACAGCCTCCTATTAGCCTTCAGAACCAACCGGGGTGTGCAACCCTTTAAACCTCCTCTCTAGGGCACAGGGCACTTTCAAAAGAACTATCTTCCCTCAATTCTAAAGGTATACCTATTAAAGCTTTAATCTTCTTAGAAATTAAAATAACTTGAATCATAAGTATCTTGAATCAAGAAGTTCTTAAACCTTGCATCAAACCAGCCAATATATTCAGCAGGTACTGTGCATGTAAAGAGTTGTGTAACTAGAAAGCCAATAGCATTTGTCAAGAACATTCAATGCGATGCTTACCACAATGGCCATGGAAATATAGAAGGTTATAAAACCAAGTCAGCATAAATGTGGAAAAGAAAATGGATGGTCATCTGGTTTAAGCACTCATGAGGATTTTAGATTGAACAACAGACTGTTTCTATCAGTGCTACTAAATCCAACACACAAATTTCACTCTATTAGATGCAAATGGACTCGATTTTACCAGTGTTTACTGTAATATTAAATTATTAGGATCCCTTCCTCATCCGAAAGATCTCAGCATAAGCTGACTCATATCACTCGTTGTAAAGTAGGCAGGAGAATATATTACCTTCCTAAAATCTGGGCTCTTGCCTTACTTTCTGCATAGATACATGCTTCTAAATGGCAGCTACCTGCAACTACCCAGAGCTGTGGGTTAACAAAAAAACCCAACCATTTTCTTAAGCACCTGGTGGAAAAATATTACTATTAATTTTAAGTCTATTCCTTCCATTGATCAAAGGAGTCTTGACTCTCAGAAATTAGCAAAATAAATAAATAACTGTATAAACATTTATGTCCAGAAGTACCTCTATCTTATGGGAGCAACTGTCGAAAAAACAAACAAAACCCCCAAAAAACTCAACCTCACACCAAACAGATCCAACACCAGGCATAAAATAATTTATAGTGTGGTTAATTCCTGCCCTGACAGAACTGAATTTTTATTTAAAACACAAAGTCTCTTAGATGATATGATACATAGTTTAGTAATATTAAATGTCTTGTCAGAACAGATACTGCCTTTGATACTGGAAAACAATGTGCTACTGATCAAGAAAAATAAGACTCTCTTACAGTGAAGAAGAGGAGGAATTTCTTGAATATTATCTATCAGATACCCCTTGTTCTGTCATCCACATAAACTCTAGAAACATTTGACACCTCCTTCAGTATCTGCTGAAGAAACAAAGGAAATTGAAGAGTAAAATAATACAGACAAGGAGTGAAATGTTTACTGCTTTCATCCGTCCTGTTCCAGCCTGTTAACATTTCTAATTTTCCTTTAATTCCAGGGTGACTAAAACAAAGATTAAAAATCAAGGACAGAAGAAATGTTTCTGCCCTGCAAAATCTTGCAATTTCTGAAATGGTATTCATCACAAAACTAACTGTTCCTTCCACCTGAGGTCTGTTTTCATCAACTCTAACTTGTTAAAGTTTCCTTTGGAAGTAGCAAAGTGTTCAGAGGTGAAAGCATTAGCCCAATCTGCTTGGCTGATTTTGAAACAGCTAAAAACAATGCCAAAGCAAAACATACTGACCTGCTGGGCTCTGAGTGAGAAAAAAAAATCTTGATTTCTTTCTCCCTGTTTTGTTGCCAGAAAAGAGTAAAGAGCTGGACTGCAGTTAGCTCTTGGGAAAACCTGTCATTTGAACATCCTCCAGAGGGCAATGCCAACAGATTCACAGAGGCAACAGGCTGATTTCATTCCTGACACAGTGCTGTTGGCTCTTGTTCTGGCTGAATGTGGTTTATAGATTCTATTATGAATTTTGCCCAAGTAAAAATTAATAAAAAGGTCTTTACTTTTTTATAGCACTGCCTTCAAGATAGAGTGTACAGTTATACTCTGAATTATGACACTGCATAAAATAGTTTCACATTTTATGAAAATCTAGTGAAGTTACCAGACATCTGAACATTCACTCGGTTTCATTGCTTCTGCACATTGTCAGAACTCTACAGAAGTGCTAACATTATATACGTGCTAATGTTCACAGTTAATTCAGTCTGCAAGCAATCTTAAAGATTTGGGGTGGAAAGGGAGTGTTTACCTTCTTTGATATATGATTATTTGTCAAACACTTCAACATATTTGCATTTTGTTTCCCAAGGTAATCTCGCATACTTGCTTGTTAAATTGTAACCTGGGAAAAAGCAAGTACAACAAGCAGATATTACGAAACAAGTATGAAAGCTAAATGGAGGCATAACGGCTCCGAAGCATTGAGAAGACCCATTGAATCAATCTTTAATATCAAATATTCTGGTTGGGGAGATATTGCACAGTAAAAAATGCTTCTATCTATTTGGGAAGAAATTTCTGAGATCATGAGAGATTTAAAGGGACCATAAAGGAATTAATTTTTTAATACAAAGAACAAGGAATTCATCACATTTGGAGTATCACATCAATAAGCACTTTTACATAGATACAAAGGCAAAATGTTTTGTTAAAAAGTCAAAGAATATTTAAATAGAATATCTAAAATAAAATATTCGCATTTTAATTTTTTAGAAATGGAAATTACAACACAACAGAAAAAAAAAGTCTAAAATGCGGGAAAGAATCCAATAAAGGATCCAGCCACTTACAACATTTCCTTTACTAAACATTGCCCCAGCTAAATGTAATTTTAAGCTGATCTGTGTCACAACACTTAGCACTCTCTGATAAACCCAACCGGATATTCACAGTACCATGTCTCATTTGGAGAACTGTGACTTTGGATGTGAGCACTGGGAACCTAAGAGGAAACAATGCATGATATAGCCAGTGCAGTGGGCTTTCTGTAGTCTAAACAGGAAAGAATGAGAGAAAACTCTTCAATTTTATGAAAAAGAAATTAATTAGGTCGACAGGAAGGAATGCATTTCAAATGCAAGAAGGGGAAGGCTAATTTTAAAAAAAAAAAGAAAAAAAGAGTAATAGAAAGAATAGGGAAGTACAAGACAAAATTCCCCAGCATGGTTGTGATTCACCATAGTCACAAGTTTTTATAGAGCAGACCAGACAGATTTCTATCACAAATTCTGTAAGAACAGCTCACCTTGCCCTAGAGAAAATGAATAGGCTATACAATTTCTTGATATCTTTTCTAGAAATATTTCATCTAAGACCATACAATGCAGGAAATCTTACCACCTTTTACTATTCTTTTGCAACCTTTCATAAGACAGGGTCTGAGAGATTCTGCCAACATAGACTCTGAGATGGGATTGACATTAATATCATTTTAAACTATCCATATAGTGAATAAATTACTTAACTCTCCACTTCCAGTGTCTCTGTAAGGGACACAATCACCAAAACCCTCCCTTTATCCTCTGAGGCATAGATTAGACTACAGCATTCTTTGCAAATAAGAAATGGAACATGTTCTGTCAGGACAATGACCCCATGTAGTATTTACTATTTCCTTTTGATTCAGGCAATTATAAAACAGCCAGTCCAAAATCTAGCCTCTCCTAAGATACTCAAGAAAATGTAAACACTTTTAGTTATTCTTCATTATACTCATTTTCCAAAGAGATTTATTTACAGAGGGTGCTTAGGAATTCACTGCAGCCCCACATTATAAGCATTGAAGACAACAACAAATGTACCAGCTCTGTGCAGTGCTCCATATCCTAGCTTCACCAGTATTACCCTCGATTAAGGCACAAAAAATCTCTAAACAATGATTAATGTTTTCCTCACACATAGTAACATTCCACTGAGTGTCATTAGAGTATTAGTTTTCCTATCAGAATGGTGTCTTGCTTATCAATCCCATTAGAAATTTTTTTTCTTACACTACTTATTCTGTTTTTCCCCTGTTCTCTTGTGCAAATCTTTCTTCAGTGCCACGATCTGCAGTAGTGGGATTAAAATTTGTTGTTAGCCTAATATTTGCAATGACTTTGGAATTTATTGAATTCATCTAGAAAGGCATGAACATTTGCACGTAACAGAAATCCACATATCTTTGCTTCACTAAGAATATAAAAATTCAAGCTAATTTAGTTACATTCAGATGTTCTTATGCATGAGTATTGAAAATTTTGATGCAGTCAAATTCAGAATCATTTAATTCAGGCCAAGAGGAATGTATGGACAATGAATGTATAATAACTACCTTACTGCAGCAATGGGCAACATAAGTTATTAATGTGGCAGCTAAAGAGCTGAGGATATTTAAGAGACTTACAGTTGGCTCACATGATGTTCATCTTTGGAAAAAGTACTACGGAATCGTGGACCTTATCTTCTGATACTATTGAGTAACTGAAATCTACCTGGACTTAAGCAAAGGCTTCAACACTCTCCCACATGACATTCTTGTCTCTAAATTGAAGAGGCATGGATTTGACTGATGGACACTTGGTGGAAAAGGAATTGGCTGGATGGTCACACTCTAAGAGTTGTGGTCAATAGCTCAATATCAGTGGAAACTGGTGATGAGTGGTGTTCTGAGGGGCTGGCATTGGGACCAGTACTGTTTAACAACTTTGTCAGAGACACGGACAGTGAGATTGAGGGCACCCTCAGTAAGTTTGTGGATGACACTAAGCCATATGGTGTGCTTGACCTGCTGGAGGGAAGGGATGCCATCCAGAGGGACCTTGATGGGCTTGAGAGCTGGTCCTCTGTCAACAAAAAGGCCAAACTCAAGGTTCTGCACTTGGGATGGGGCAATCCCAAGCACAGTCACAGGCTGAGCAGAGAATGGATTGACAGCAGCCAAGATGAGAAGTTCTTTCAAACATTCAAAACCAAAATTCTTTTGACCTCATAAAAGTGAAAATTATTTTCCCAGTAATTCTTATCATACTCAGCTACAAATGCCAAATAGCACATGTAGCTAGGCAAAACAGCAGCTACAAAAGTATCATAAAGCAAGTATGTGCAAAACAGAGTAAAATAAAGCCCAAAATCTTAGCCAGGGAGTATTATCATTATTGGGCTGCTACTTCTTCTATGTTAGTGTTATCGTTTTCCTTTGGACCAAGATGGAATGTTTCAAGATTAGAATTCAAACAATTTACATCAAGAAATCCTATGGAAAGTTTTAGCTTACTCCTTCTTATAATAATATTTTGTCCCAAAACCCAGTCTTTTAATTTCAAGGACTTTTCACTACTCTAAAGCAGGTTGCACAAAGTTTTTTTAATCAAAATGCACCAAAGTAAAAATGTGTTTCCATATCCATTCCTACATTAGTTTGTCATAAGCCTTGCGAGTGTTTCAGAACAGTATACTTTTTTTTCCTCACCTGCAGCCTGAGCACTATGTTTAATAAGAATTTGATTCTCTGATCAATCTGCTTCAACCAGAATGACAGTCAAAACCCACAGAATGCTGGTGCAAGGCAAAAAAAAATAAATGTGAGATACAGCTGTGCATCCTCAGCATGGCCTTCCTGCATCTGCAAGGCAGTAATGATGAGACACAGCAGATTTCCAGAGTGTTGTCACAGAATGTGACTCCAACTGTTAATCATAACCTCTCTGCTTCACTTTAAAGGTGGCTTCAGTATTCTACACAAATGCCTCAGAGGACATTCATTCAGGTTGAAATTCTGCATGATAGCTTAGACCTTAGCTTCATATTCTATATTAAATCTTGAAGTATGAAGATCATAATATTTATTATTTTTTGTTGCTACCTACAGTTGATTTTTTTTTTAATTTCAAGCTTTCTATCTAATTGGCGTAAATAAAAAGTTACTCCCCCTATGATGTGCTGTAAGCAATTCCAGGACGTCTACAAACAGAAGTGATGCAGCTTGGTTCAGGTGATTGATTTCTGGGCCAAAGGAACAGGCTGCACAGGGAGGTGGTTGAGTTACCTTCCCTGGAGGTGTTTAAAAGACGGATGGATGAGGTGTTGAGGGGCATGGCTTAGTGATTGACAGGAATGGTTGGACTCGATGATCCAGTGGGTCCTTTCCAGCCTAGTGATTCTATGATTAAATATATTTTACATCTCTCTAGCAATATAGCAAGGCTTTCATCACATGAAAATTAAGTCCTAATCTCCCTGCATATCAAAGAGTTAAACAAATGTAACATGAATATAATGCACAAAGCTCTAGCTCCATTAAAAACATTATTTCATCATAAAGTCTTCAGGCTGATAACAGAGAGTAAGGGAAGTTTTCCTCCCACCACCAAATTAAGCAGCAAGACTGACAAATTGAAAATAAAATCCTGCCTTCTGTCAGCTGAAAATAAATTACAGCATAAATGCAATGCTAGTGTAGCTAATAATACAGGACAATTCTACCAGCTTTTATGCAGCTAACAGAAGACACAGAGACACCTTATCCCCCTACAGTTTATGAACACACCGTAAAAGATTCAGGGAAGCGTAATTAAGAGATAATTTTTGTCTTAATTCTCTGGATGTGCACATCAAAGATGTTGCTGCAGATTCATAAAAACATTGAAAAATGTGTTACTCTACAAAGATAGTCAAGGATTTTCCTTATACTGCATCGTGCAAAGCACAGACGTCATCCATTAGACTATCTTTCATAGTGTAAGCACTTTCAAAGAGAAGACAAGACATACACTCTGCTCATTGTTTTCAGTCTAAACATACAAAAATAGTCTGTCAAATAACCACGTGACTAAGAAAGAAATATATTTTTATGTATAAAGGACCAGACTGGGACTAAGAATATGTATAGAGAGAGATGCACACAGACACATAAGTACTAATTCAACTGGTTGCAGAAATTTTAGAAACCGTAAGGACAATTTCTGTCACATAGTAAAACTAAATACGGGACATGTTGTCCATTGTTGCTTCACTCAGTTTGAGCCTTCTACACTCATGACACTAAACAATAAAAGGAAATGGATATTTAAATAAATTAAAAGAAAAAAAGAAAGAAATTGCTTAGCTGAAATTGACAAGATTTCTATGAAGAACTGTACATTTCTGAACAGTTGTTTAGGGTTCAGCTTCAGAAAAGTACAGTATAGATGATAGTACGTGCCTGCACTGGGGTGCAGTATGTCTCTTCACAGAACCAGAAGAGAAAAGAGAAGTACATGCAGTACTTTTTTCTCTCTGATATTTTTAAAGCTTCCAAATTTTTGTTATGCAAGAGACCTCACTCTCCCTCTTCCCACCTGCTCCCCTAAGATCCAGAGTTGTTATATAATTTGCACAACACCAAATCCCAATACTTTTAAGATAATGGCAAAACTCTCACTAATTCAAATGGGGACAAAATCTGATCCATTAACAAATTACAACTGTAAACAAAATTAACATATCCTCAAAGTCAGGAGCAAGACTCAGCTATCAAACCTCTTGGAGAAGATTAATCAGTGGCAAGGACTGCCATACCTACGTAAGGCTCTCGAATACCCCACAACTTGTTATTTTTCATTTCAGCAGGCATTCATCTGTAAAAGCTAAATTGGATTGTCTCAGTCTGATAAGTAAGAAAACAAAAAGTTTGAAAACAATAATGTCAAAATAGCCCTACATCCTTCAGGTATGGAAATTCGGAAAGTTGTCTCCTGTAGTCAAGTGCTACTCAGCACCAGCTGAGAAGAGAAAATCTTGGACAGCAGGTCACTGGTTGTATTTAGCCCAGCCCCAACCAAAGTTAAAATGGCTCTCAACTGGGCCCAGGTTCCACAGATATATTACCTTGACTCCCTAGGGAAAGCTAGGACATCAACTGATGCCACATCAGCAACTTGCCAGCAACAGTCTGTGTTCGTATTCTCGTGCCATAGAAAATGTGAAGCAAATCAACTACAGTGACAGCGATACTGCATTTACCCAGATGTATGTATGTATGTACATAGTTAGCATGGACTATTTAATGCAGTTTACATTATCTGTTGTGTTGAAAGCATTTATGTGCACGTAAGTCTTAAATCTCAAGGGAAAAACCTAGAGCAAGTTCTTATCAACTCATTTCCTACCAGTTTCAAAGTCAGAGTGCCTGTTCTTTATTCAGCATGGCCCATATGTAGAGACAGCAGCCTCACTGGAAAGGTCGGCTGACCACCTCCAGCAAAAGGAACAATACAAACAAAAATACTCTGAAGAATCAAGTCCCGCAACAGCAAGATTAAATGCAACAAGCTTCAAGCCATACTGTTTCCTTTGCCCGACCTGTAAATTGCATATTGCTGAAGGGTATCCGCTGTTTAAAATTCTTAGAGTTGCTAGGCACAAGAATGAGAATCAACAGCAGAGTTTGAACCCTATTTAAAAGATCCTGCTTTTGTAAGTACTTACTAAGTGCTGACAAATCTATTGGCTGCTTAGAGTGACCTTAGTGAGTCTATTTCTGGAAAGTATTACAGTGATTCAGTATTTTTCTGCAGGAAACAATGATTCAGTAAATACCCTAAAATGGCAGAAAGAAATTGGAATACTGAAAGAATTCTTCACTAAAACCAACACTGGATACTATTGTGATCATCAGATATCTGAATGTCATAACAGTCTACAGTGAATTTCTAAAAGTCAGAACAGGCAGGTAGGAATACAATGATTAAAAGCTATAAAGAGCAGCAGACTAAATGATCTATGTATCTTAATATATTATTTTGCACGGATGTCGTTGCAGATACTGTTACAGACATTTTCTAGAACAAGTAATCTCTAACATTGTGTTGTGCCAGTATGCAGAGCAGTTGGAGGAAAATAAACAGAAGCTTGTTTTCAAAAGATATGTTTTCCTTACCTTGACTACATTTATGTAATTTTCAAGTTATGTTCTTCATATCTGAGTGTGTTTCATTTTCCTTCTACATGGCTGGAGTGACAAGGGATGTAAATATGCAACAATTCCTACAGCTTTATCTTCCAGTTCTTCATTCTTCTATAGTACACATAAAAATCCAGTTCTTGGAATAAATTTGCAAGAGTATTATATTGTCTCTTCCAATTTGCTTTGGGAAACAACAGGTTTTGTCAGACATTTCACACTGTACCGAATTTATAATTTTTTATCCTATGCGTATTCAAAATGCAAACTAATAAAATGTCTGTTCTGGTCTATCACATATCATATAGTGCTTGCTCCACTGAAGATACTAAATGCAGTTGAGCTGGGTGTCTGATGGTTGATTAGGCTCACATTTTGCAATTTATTGAAACAAATAGAATCAGAAGGAAGGTATAAACAAATTAATTTTACTTGAAAGACTGACAAGTTTATGCTGATAAAACAGTAAAGCTATAGTGTTATTAATAGCGTAATTAATCCATAGTTGCAAAGTCACATATAATTTTGAATTATTTGAAGCTATATCAAGCCTGGAATGGAGGCTGTAATTTTGACAATCTCTGATATCAGTCATTTTCATTAATTATTTAATAGCAAGGTCCATTAGGCTTTCTGGGAAGTTCACCACAGTGTGTTTGGTTTTGTTTTTTTCCTAATTTCAAGAATGACCAAGAAGAAAAAAAAATGAGAGAAGAAAAAAGGGGTTTAAACAAAATAAAATTTTAGTCTTTGGAGTGTGACAGCTATACTGTATCACTCTCTTTGCATTTTGCAATTAATTGATCCTGCATTTAAAATCGTTGAACTTTGCCCCTAATTTTCAGTGAGCTTGGGATAAAACCTTAATTCCCAAAGCAACAAACCCTGAAGCTCTTCACAGTCAAGAGTGAAATTGGCAAGGATGGGACTGGTCTTTCACAGCAGGAAGCTTTTAAATTCTTTATCAGAGGAGAGCCACGAGCCTTATTGCATTCAGAACAAGGTAGAAGGTACATTTCAATAAACACAAACAGACCAAAAAGAAAAACAGGAAACAGAGAGGAAAGGGAAATGATAGGCACACTAAAAAGGAGGGAAAAAGAGATGAAAAATGAAAGAAAGGGAAAAGATTAAGCCTCAAGTGGCCTTTGAAAAGCAAAGAGAAAAACTGCAGTATAGGATCAGCATGTAGTTAGTCATTGCTGCTTTTTGTATTCTGGAACAATGCTGACCAATAGTTGAATTTTCACAGAACCGCTGAATGGCTGAGGTAGAGAGTGACCCCTGGAACTCTTCTTGTCACTCCCCTGCTTGAGCAAGGCCACCTAGAAAAGGATGCCTGGCACCATGTCCTGACAACTTTTTAATATCTCCAAAGATGGAGATGCCACAACCTGTCTGGGAAATCTTTGCCAGCTCTCAGTCACCGTCTTTTCAAATGTTTATTTTCAACTTCAAATGGAAGGGAGTCTTCCTTAATGGAGGGGCATCTTCCTGAAAGAAATGTTTCTTTTCAAAAGAAAGAATTTTCAAAATAAGACATGTTATGAAACACTGCCACTGCAATAAAATTAATTTGTATTTATATTAAAATCAGTATCAAAATTACATACTGATTATTACTTTAAAGTCAGAAAATATATTAAAAAGAGCTTTGAGTGTCACTGAAGCACAGAATGTGTCTGGCTGTTGGGGTAATGACTACTAATTTTCAACTAAAATAACATGAAAAAAGAAAATGGTTAATAAGTTAAATATTAACAAATTCTATTTAAAAGACCCAGGCAATGAAGAAAACAAGTTCACAGCGAACATCCTGATCACCTCTCTGGCAAGTCAAGGAATCACTCTCTATATAACTCAGGTCCACATTGCTTATCTTCAGGGATGAGAGTTGCTGTGTATACAGTCTTGGTTTGTTTGTTTCCTTATTTTTTCATGGTCATAGAATCACTTGTGCCGTTTAAGTCCTCCTTAACCTCTCATTCCTTTCACCATCTCTAAATAGTCTAATTCAATTGGTTTACTCTTTTTGTAGACAGCCTCCATGAAAAAAAAACCCATCTGTGGAGGTTCAGCTTTACCCTACAGCCTCTGGAAATTTTGCAAACTAGAAAACTTGCAAGACTAGAAGCCTTTGGGGTGGGAGGGTCTCATCCCCATGGCTATACAGAATATTTCAGCCCTTGTTCTCATTATCCTTTAGGTTAGCACACTAAATACATTATCTTACATTAACTGGAATCCAAAACAGTAAGTGATGATATCATAATAAGTTCTATTAGGATTTCTAGAAAGCCAGAGGATTATAAGCAATTGTTGAAAACTAAGACTATTTATCATATCGCTGTTTCACAAACTATACTTTTCAGCTTTGATAGCTCTTATCACATCCAAGTTCTCCCAATGGAATATTTGCTATTATTCATACAAGATGGGTGTAAGAGGTAGGAATTACAATACTCATAAAACTGCACAATAACCTGCTCAGAAGAGGATGGGAGATACATGTTACTTCCTTAATGCAAGTGTTGTCAAAATTGCTTACTGAAAATGAACAAATTAAAGCAAGAACCCAAAAAAGCTCATTTTCAGACAATTCTGCAAATTACTGCTGAAGACTATGTAAGCTGCTCCTGATGGCAGATCAGGATTGCACATGGTAAACTAGGTGTGGTACCACAAGACAGCAAAGTTCAAGCAAGGCTACGTGGCCAGAAGACATACAGTTCTTCTTTCTCATTTAAGTGCCAGTAGCTCTAATTTTAGGGCAATGTTACATTTTTGTTGGATGGTTAGTGGTAGTATGAAATAGTAAGGTCAGAAAATAAACTCTACTAATCTCTCACTGCATCTTTTGACTGAAATAAACTAATACATTTCTTACTGTCATTCATCTTAAAATTTACAGAAAAGAGTAGGTAAAACCCCTCTATGCAAAAATCTGTGTAAGAAAAAAAAAGCTAAAATCTCCGGCTGATGTTACAGGCCTGACTGCCACTCTGTTACATCAGTTTTATGCAGATTTCACAAAACTAATATCATGACCCTACATCACAAATACGTAGACTTAAATTTAAGATTTAAGAAGATGCTGCTAAAACAATGAAGTCTCTTCTGCTCACAAACCATCTATAGCCAGAGCAAATTTGTGAAATAAAACTTCAGCATAGTGTTAGACATAAGTGCTACATTGATAACTTGTGTAGCTCATTAGCAAACAGAAGCAAGGCTGCACTGATATCTCGAAGACAGATAAGCACATATTTAAGGCTTTAAATCTAACATTTATAATCTGCTTTGCCTTTTTTGAAAATAGTCATATAAGGTCAGGCCAAAAAATCACTCATCTGAGATCTCACGAGCAGTCCCTTTTCTGCCCATAGCTTTGGTTTGCATGTGGTCCCTGTTTTTGCACAACATCATGTCTATACTACTCAGGAACCATTTAATGAGATGGTTGGTTTTATTTGTCAGAAAATACCGTATGATGCAGATTTTTAAGGAATTTTTTTTTTCAAAGGTTAAAAAGAGTGAATGCCCCATTTGGGGTCATGTAGAAAGACACTTGTCTGGAGGAACAGGGAGAAGAGAAAAGCCCCTGGCCTGTACAACCAAGGCTGATTCTAGGAGTGGACAAAGCAGCTGCTTGCCTGGTGCTATGGAGAGATGGAAGCAACACGCCACCCAAGGTCTATGGCTTAAGCCACCTTCACCACAGCCCTAGCTGACCCCCTCCCTATTCCCATCTTTGCCACTGGGGAGTGAAAAGCTACAATGGGTGAAACAGGAGCTCATCAAGGAGTTGGGATGGAAAGACTTGTTCGCTCGGGTACAGTTACTCTCTCATCCTATCCCTCAGCACTAGCATGAACACATCAGACCATTTCTTTTCCCATGTCCCTCTGCTTCCCTCAGGATAGCCAGGAAAAAAGTATTTAAAAAGCCTTGGGCTACCTTACAGCAATTCCCCTTGAACAGCAGAGTTCAAATCCCCACTGAGCCACATTCTGGCGATCCTCTCTCATTCTTATGTTGAAAATCCTAGCCTGATGTGGTATAAGAAATATTTTAACATCTCAAAAATGTGCAAAGGATACGGAAGATATTTTTTGTCTGCTTTATTTTACCAGTGGTCCTGCATCACTTCATCTCACTTATTTCATTGCTTGTTTAATTTAACACAGGAAAAATATATCTTACAGGTTGGAATACACTAGTAATTTCAGACAAATATTCAATTACACAAGCTCAGGATTGTTTTCTCAGAAGTCTTCTATTTAAGACTAAGCATTTGCATGTTTATGAATACAAAATTCATGTTCAATTTCAAATGCATTAGTGTATGAAGGAAAAATTTTTCATAAGGAATGGCTTTTTCACTAATAAAGTAAATTCTGAAAGGTTAATATTTTTCTCGTTATTTCTCTGGCTTGCTTCTCAAATTCAGAGTAACTGTCAAAAAATTATTTCATCAAATGCAAAATCCCACTTGAACTGCAGTCACCATCTTACTTTACTGTACTTCTTATCTGCTTACCTGCTGTTAAAAGAAAAGTTTGTTCAACTTAATCCTCTCATTTTTGAATCATGATAGAATATCAAACCTCAAACCAGTTAGTTGAAAACTGGAATAATTTATAATTGGAAATGCTTCTCTGCATACATCATTTTCTCCTCTGAGCTGAAGGAAAGATAGCAGAAAACCAGCCTTGTTTTTAATAAATCATGCCCAGACTAACAGAACTGAAATGATCTCTCATGCAGGTAGTCGCGTTGTTTCCTTTTTAAACATTTCCTAGATAAATGTTGTCTTTGATCACATAAAGTTCACTGATGCTCCAGAGAAAACTGAGTTCTCAACTTGTAAAAAGCACACAGTGAAAGCGAGTCCTTCTCTAAGGAGATCACTTTCTGTAGGAGAGAGGGCAGGATACAAGTCAGGATCCTCACCCTTCCTCGCTTAAATATACCGCAGGATACAAGTCAGGATCCTCACCCTTCCTCGCTTAAATATACCAAGGAAAACAGACGTACTGCCAAGTCAAGTAACTTACAAAACGTGATAGCTGTGGTGTCTTGAAACATTGACTCCAGTGTGTAGATTTGGGGTTAAGAAGTCCCTGATATTCCTGTGCCTGAGCACTCAATTCGTCCCATTGCAGTAATGCAGCTGTTTCTAAAGCCACTCTGAAACTAGGATACAGAGTAAATATAATCTGGTTTGTGTTTAGAAAAGGTCTGAAAGTTCTTTATAGCTTTAAGGATAGTGGAAAAGGAAGAAAAAGTAGAAGAGGGAACTTTGAGCTTTGACTGGAAATGCTACTCACTAAATTTTAACTAGACAGTGCATAGCCAGTGTATTTCTGCCTTTCACGGTTGTATTACAGTTTTCCCCTCCAGCCTTAAGCTTTTCTTTAAAACTAGTTCAGCGGATCATCGCATCTGTTAAGAACAGCCTAATCTGGTGTGACACAGCCACAATGGATGTCGTCCTTAGACAAGTGTCAATCTACTCAATCCTATTTTTAGTATTCTTTCTGACAGCAATATCCTTTTCATACCTCTGACTAAGGGCTGCAGTAGTGCCACAAATTTCAGGCATGAAATATGCTAGAGAAAGATCTGTATTTTAGCCCAACAATCAGTTCTGCAGAACTCTTAGGGCAGAACTGATATTACATAGATGCTTTGGGTGTTGGTCAATGATAGCAACAGGTCCCAAAGCACCTGCAAAATGTGAACATGGAAAACAAACCACTGTAGCTACAATATTAGCAGTTATGTCACTGGAACAGGAGATATTTTACATTCTTGATCTAAAATGCATAAACTTAGCAAAATTATTACAGCAAATTTGTTTAACTGAAATTCCAATCTCATAAGCCTCCTTTTCTAACCTAGGGATGATTTTGTAGTCTCCTGCTTCACTGGGTTTAAGGTTCCCTTGGTTGTAAAGATTTCTCTAAGCTGCTTCCCTTCATGAGCAGTATATTGCAGAGGAATAATTTCTCTGTCATATTTTCTTAGTGAAAATATCCACAAATTGATTTTTCACTCTTCATCCTCCTTTTCAAGATACAAATTCAAAATAAATAAGTCAGACTGTCACTGAACATATGTACATCTTGTTCCTTGAGTGGCTTTATAACAAGACAGCATAAATAAAGTATTAGACTTGTATTAATAATAAAAATCTACTTGAGGAGCTCACAGAAGCATTGAGGGGTTTCATAATATTTCAGATAAAAACTCTCAAAAACTTAAAAATGAACACACTTTATAAACTGGGAGAGCTGTGAAGATTGAAAGTGTTTCCTCCCTTTTAAACCAAAGGAAGGAGTTAGACCTCTTGTTATAAGGGAATCCCAAACAATAAAACATTTTGCTGATATTCTTAACATTGTGATATTTTTATGAATCTGCTTGTGCTCTGTATGCTCTCTACTTAAAATACTTCACCCTGCGACTATATCACTGGAAAGAGTGCAATCTCAGAGGAAACCAGGACTCAAACTATTAAAATATTTCCTTCATTTAAAAACATTTCTTAAATGACACCTTGAAATGAAGCCCACAGGTTGAATACGTTCCCTCAAGAAAAAGTACCTATAACTGTCAGTTGCATTCCACTGAACTTACTGACGGCAGCCTGGAGAGTTGATAAAATCTGCTAACGAAATGCCTATTTTCAAGCTAAGCAGCTATGACAACAAAATGCTTAGAGATATTTTCAATATACATGACATCTTTCTTCACAAATAGACCCATTCCTACTCAAAAGCAAAAAAAAAAAAACCCCATCTTGTAGTGGATGACTTTGCACCAGGTGCTTTGTTTTAAAGGAAATATAAAACACAAATTAATTTTTTGTTATATGAGTAAGATTTGCATAGCATAAAATACATCCCTGTTTTACATAGCTCTGATCATTAACCTAGAGAAAGTACATGGAAAGCTGGCAGTCTGTGCCACTGTCCACTAACCTAGCTATCACTGTGATTTTGACCATGCTATTCTCCTTTTTTCTTTCTTGAAGAGTGATTGAACTCTCCTACTTACAAAAAAAGAGATTATAATAAAGGAGTAGTTAACATCATGGAGAACTGGTGTGGCTTAGTGTGGGATTTGGAAAGCCATTTGTAGCCCCAGAACACTAGCGAGTGCTGAGACCCGTTCCTCTTTTGTACAGAACATGAAGTAGTGACCTGCAGTACTTGAAAAGAGAAATAAGTGGGGCCATAGCTGTGTGCACTCACTTTTTAAAAAGTTCTATATGCCATAAATAAGTGGCACTTTGCATCTTTATGACTCACTTTATTTCACCTGATATTCAGAATGGTTCTTTGTCCCAAATAACTTCCAATTGCAACAGACTATAAATGGTTATTTAGATTTCTCTTTTATTGACAAGCACCAGTAACCACCTTATACCCTATTAATAAATTCACTGCAGTTTCTGCAGCATCATTAGATGCCTGTAATTGCCCAACATATAGCAGTAGGAGTGCTAATATACTGTGAAACTCACTGATAACTAATTATTCACTTGAGGTCAAATTCTACTGTTAAGCCATGCAAATATTTTTTTCATTACTAATTTTCACTGTAGGTATTTACTATGGACAATAACCAAGCTGCTGATCTTTAGTTCCTCTCACCACTACCAATTATTTTGACTCTCTAGGACATCAAAGGCTGTGATTTAGAGCCATGGCAAGGATATTAAATACATGCAGAAAATCTCTTTTAAAAGCATGTACTCTACACTCAATCATTAATTTAATCAAGTGAGAAAAAACAGAAAAAGAAGGAGGTTTGTGTGGCCAATTAGAAGTAACCAACGCTTCTCAAATGTTGAGTGGGTAATAGTTACTATGCACTGAAAAGTTGGCAAACCAGAACTTATTCTTAGATATTGGTAATTATTATTGAAAGACTGCTAATTTCAAGAGAATACTGCACTCCTACATAAACAGCAAAAAATAAAAATTATGTTAAGTTAGTTAGCTGTAAATAAGGTATGAATTATTTACTAAGCTTGATTCATGTGCATAATTCTTCACAGTCAAGCATGCAAATCAGATCAAGTAATTCCACACAATCATATGATTACTAATTTCATACACAATTACTTCATCGGTGTCTGTAGTTGCAGTATTTAGTAGTACAAATTTGATATTTACTTATTTCACAGACAGCTAATACATTTTTAGCGTCTATGTAGATACTTAATGCAGAGTTTTAATACTCAGTTTTTATAGTTCAGTGATATGTATGAAGATAAGGCCATGTGCTCATAACAAGTTTTCACCTAACTGTAGAAGACTACTTGTAACTCTTATCTTTCTTTGGTTTGTAAAGCGCAAATGGTAGTGTGTTACAAATCAGAGGGATTTATGCTAATGCCAGATAACACATAACATTTCTTTGAGATAGGGAGGACAGTAAATGCAAAGTAGTCTTTTACTGAAGTTCTACAATTGCTACCATTAAGACTTAAGTAACAATCAAAGTACTGCTGCTGTATTTGATAGATTTCTAATGAAGTTTTCTTCTCAAAAGTTCTTTTAGCGTCCTGTGTAGGTAGGAACTTAAAACTGTACTCAATATTCAGAATTTCTGCAGATAGTTATATTCAACAGTCTGTTCTTATTTGCAGTTTCTATGACTACCAGAGCAGCACTAATATCTTCAAATTGAAATGAAATAGAATCCAATTTGTATATTTAAACAAGAACATGAACAGTTTTCTTTGAAGGCTATTCCAGCAGAAAGAGCATCTATTTACTTATCTGTCTCCATTTTAATGCAAAAACACAAGCATATATATTCAAAGATTTAACAATGCAGAGAAAAACAAAATCCACTTTAACTACATATTTTGTATGCAATATTAGGAAATTTTAGCCACTATTGAAAGAATTCTATTTTTACCTTTTCCAAATATTCACTACAAGCCATATAATTTTTTTAGTGGGAATAATACAATGAAAAAACAGCATAAATACTGTGTTTCTTTCTCAAAGAGTTTCTTACGCATCCTATATGCCTTCAGCTTACAGGCTTGGGATCCTTTTTTTTCCTGTATCACTTACACACCTTGATTTAATTTTAATTTCCTGATTCTAGCATAAGAAAGCTCTAACATATATGCAGATCTTGTGAGATTATGACTCATCGTATTGATTTCAATGGTACTAGTCATATATTTGTGTAATGTCTTTTCTAGTAACATCAGTCCCTTTAGATATATTGTAGTCTTAGCCACAAGAAGTCTAATGACAGCAGAAAAGCACGCTGCCTGAATAAGCAAAATTCAAACCTACCGCAGGTTATTTCTAATTGAAGAAACCAGTTATTTTTTATACTGTTCCTATAGTTTCACTTGGTTTCAATCTATCTGTTTTTAAAAATGCATTTAATTTTACTGTCTTTAAGCATGCATCTACTGGTTTCACATTCAAAAGAATCCCTCAGACAAAGAACATTTCAGGCACAAAAAAAATTAATCCTTGCATAAGACTGACTGCTGTGCAACTGGGCATCCCCACAGCCCGTACCAGCCAGCACACGGGACAATTTGTAGTACCAGAAAGCCCACGCAGCTGCTAGTTAGAAACATCTGAGTTCTGGATATTCGCAGAGCCCACTAACCAACTAGCCTGACATTCTTGTTTCCTGCCAGTTGGCTCACCTGTCCAGTTTCCACTCAAATATAGACGGATTGACATAAAACACATGCCTGTGAAATGAACATTACCATGGTATTGTTTTTCTGCCAGAAAAATCATGACTGGATATAAACTTAAGTACAGGAAAACAAATTAGGATTTAATTTTCTGATGTAAATCAAACAGTAGTGAAAACATTCTTTTCTCCTGTAGCAATTCTTTCATCCTAGTTTTCCTTAGTGTGAATTTACTTTTTTCCATTGAAAGGTCCTTCAGAGGGAGCAGGAAATAGAGAAAAGTGTCATCTTGAGCACAGTAGGGGAAAGTTCCCTAGCTTTCCTTTGTTTCACTGAATATCCTATATTAAACACCATTCTGCAACCCTCAGAGTCTGACCACACACCTCCATTTGTATCTTAAGACACATGCAAATTTTCCCTGGCTAACAATGAAAGATATTTTCTTCTTTATCAACCTCTAAACTGTTGATTGCATGCATTAGTTGGGTAGCTATGTGGAGATAGCCTTTCTTACCTTTCAGTTGTCCTGAGGAAGAGAAATGTGAAGGTCAGTTATCCCAAAAATGTACAGTCATACCACACTAAGAATCTGCTTGACAGAATGGAACACTCCAGGTTCAACCAGTTGGTTGTTTATAATCTAGCTGAATGCTGTGACATACATCCAGTCCTATGCCTTACACCTACATTAATGAAAACAATTTAGACCAAAAAGGCTAAATTTTATCTAGCTTTAGTAAGATTAAAAAAAATTCCTCTGCCTTCCATTCCTCTTTCTCTCCCATCTCGTCCCCATTATTCAGTATACAAAAACCTGAGCAGGCTTCCTGAAGGTGGTCCACCTTTTTCTCTCATGTGCCACCTTCCACTTTGGGAATGGTGTGGTAACATTTGTCTGAACTATTTTTATCTCTGTCTGCTCTGCTGGACAGAAAACTTGGTGAGTGCATGGAAGAAATCAGCCTTCACTTTATTATATTCATTCATCAGTCTCATTCCAACTAAGATGAGAAAGTTGTATTTGGTAAGAACTGTCCTCGTACAGCTTTGCCACTTCTGTCAATGTTCACAAGAAACTCTCTGTAATTGGCATTTTTAACCAGTGAAGTTCACTACAGTCTCTATAGATGTTAACATTTTCAGACAAAAAAAAAAGAAATAAAAGCTCAAGCAATGGAGTTTCCATATTTTACGGATTAAGTAGCAATAAAATATTATGCTATTAACAACAATCAAAATATATAAATTTAATATCTGAACATGATGACCAAGTTAACATGGCCATTAAAACAAGTATTAACCTTTTTCCCCATATAATTCATACAATTCAGTAAAATCCACACCTATCAAAATACTTGGCTTAAGCTTTTTAGACTCAAACCAGCAATGCCCCATTTATTTTAGTTATATATGTGAAATATCTTTTGTTGGGCTTGTAACCTACTTCTGTCATCAACCTCCCTTTCAAGGGTTATCAAATAGTTCTTTAATCTGGAAGTTCTTTGGAGAATGGATCAGATAATCACTTGCTCTGGGAAAAAATAAGGCTGCTGAGTTTGTCTATATCACATGTAATACATGAACCCAGTTAACTCCATTATGATATGTTTCCAAGTTACACACAAACATTTTGCTAGCACAGGCTTCTCTCTGGCTCAGGGCCTAAATGTAATTATGTCTCTAGGGTAGAAATGGAAGAGCTTTCTTTAAGCATTGCAATGGTAACACAGGCTGACAGCTGAAAAGGAAGGTGGGAATCTTGACAGATATGAAATACAAGAACTCAAGAGGCAATAATGGCATATTGTAAGCACGTCATGCAGTTTGTATAATAGCTAATGAAAATTTACACACAGCAAAGGTCTGCCCTCAGGAGTCAAAAAGAATAAAACTGACTACCAATTAGTATTTGCCATATTACTTAGAAATCTAAATATAAGAATAAGCTTATCTGGAAAGCATATCAGTAATTACAGTTAAAAATAACTAAGTATGCAATCTGATTTTGAGATGCATCTATTTAAGGTGACGTTATGCTTTAATCTCAAAAAACTTAAAATACTCACAATTTTATTAAAAAGGAATTTCATAGGCAGGGAAACATATGATTGTCCAGGAAAGGCAAAGAAATAAAATTAAATGCAAAGAAAGAAACAGTAAAAGGAGCTGTGAAATTAATGAGTCAAATGACTTATATTCGGATAAACAACTTTGCCCAATGTGGTCTCAAAATGGTAATTACTGTAGCTGACTAATTCATCCAGATTATCTGTTCCTACTGAAACATTTATTATTGCTCTGAACATGGGAAAAAGAATTCCTGGTTAAGGGAACTTCCAGGATAAAGTTTTACAGAGGATGGAACTACCGTGAAAATCCAAAATACAGATTATAACACTGCACAATAAGTTCATAATCTGATACAGTCCATTGCTACATGACAGCGTATTTCATCAGTCCAGAAAAGTTGTCTTATACTTTATGTGGATAATTCAGTGAGCAAAACTAACTCACGAACGATGGTGGTGGAATTATGCCATTTTGAATTATTGGGTAGGAGAACGTGTATGTACCCAGCTGCAGGGGAAAACAACCATTGGTAGTCCATTTAGAACAAAAACTAATTCAAAATCTGTAAGTCAAAAGACTTTACAGCTGCCACATCTGGCCTAGTTTCTGTAATCTCCCAAGTTCCTCATACTGAGTAAACAAAGACACAAGATGTTTTTTTGCAACTATTGATATTTCCACAGCTAGGTTACAAACTGTTAAACCTTTTTATGCTGTTTCTTTAACGCTATAATTATGATGGCACTTGTACTGTTTTCTATAGTCAGAATTCTGTGTCCTTTATATGTTTACACAGGCAAAGGATTCAGTAATATCGACCTTCATGAGGTACAAAATAGGATGGTCACGAAATCATGCATACTACCTTACTGTTTGAGATCAACAGGCTCACTCTTTAATGAATTATTTCAGTTCTAGTGATAAAAACCAATCTGTTTGCTATTTTTGGTTAAAAAGACACCCTGCCTTGGCTATCACAGTCACAGAGTGATTGAAGTGGAGCACGTTTGATGTTTTGATGATAAAAATGAAAACTGCAGGTAGAAAAACAAAACAAAATGGAACTTCAGTTAAAATACTAGTTTTCATTTCCATTTCACACTATGACTATATTACTGGCTCTGAAAGTGTCTTTTTCACTTTTTCCATCCTTTTTTCCCTCTTCCATTTTTTGGGAGCCAGATCAAAGCACTGTTTTTAATGAGACTTACTTGTTCCAGCTTCTCTTTTCAGGAGTATGTTATATAATATTAACAATGACAAGCAAAAAGCAGTGGAGTGTTGCAATTATAATACAAGTAGGGTGAGACAGAGACCAAGTCTGAATAATAAAACCTTGAACTGAAGGAATTCACCAGCACCTACTCAGTTTCCTTCCTGGTGTCATTATACACTAAATGCATCAATAAAAATGAATGACTAGTAAATCTCTTTTTTTAAGTAATTGAGAAAATTCCAATCCTACCCAGACTCTCTTCACTAGGATATGATTGAGGCATCCAGAAGGTTTTGAAGAATTTCTTACTCTAAATCACAAAACACCTAATGAATCAATATCTTCTACACATAAGTACTCAGATAAGACCAAATTAAATTTCTTTTATCTTATTTTGTCATAAACAAGCATGTTTTAAAATGAACTGCCCTTTCAAAATTAAAAAAGCATGAGTTTTCTTATTTTTGTCCAAAATACTATGGTTTACCTGTAATAAATGCAACAAGAACTAAGTAATTTGTATTTGTTTGGCTCCCAGAGAATTTTTTTTACATGGACCATATGTATTTAGTCATGATCAAGTAGGTTTAACATTGAAAGACATTTTTCTGTAGTTAATTTATATATTGAGGGAATATAATAAAGTTAGCTGGTTAAACAGACTAAAGGAACAAAAGACGCTGAATCGCTATTATTTAAATATTACTTCTTGTTGTTCAGCGCTGAGCTACTATCCATCTTCTGCAGGCATCTCTTAGTATAAACTGAACTGATATAAACTCAACTTCTGCCGTGATGCTATCTGGTTCCTAGACAACAACTATGTTTCAGCTTTGTCAGATTTAGTCAGGCAAGAAATAGTTACATATTCCAAAGGCCCTCTAACATGTAAAATGGTGACAAATAGACTTGCTTTAAAAAAACAAACAAACAAAAAAAAGAAAATATAATCGGTTTTCTTGAACACCATAGTCAAGAAATTTCAGATCGTCCCCCTAAGAAGTTTAGCGCCATCACTTGGCTCAAGACAGAAAAATACTTATTCTAACAGCTTCTCTCTGGCCCTGTTATAGATATCAGAATGGCAAACAGCCTCACCAAAAAAGGAAACCAGGAACGCTCTTACTGATAAATTAACTAAGGATTTCAGAGGTTACATGAAACATATTAAAACGCTCAATAAAAGTGATACTTAAAAATAAAGTAGAACTTTGTGGTTTTAAAAAAGATGCTTGCAACAATTCCTTGGCAACTTTAGTCTCTCTCAGATAATTTTTTGAAGCTTACCAAATTTTAGATTTTCTGCTATTAATCATGAAAGGAGCTCTATTTGATTTGTCAACATACCAGGTCTAGACTATGCGATTTATAGAAAGATCATATGATTCTTATGCTAGAAGTATTTTGAATGATCTTTACCCAATTTTTTAAAAAACGTTAAGGAAAGCTCTTTATGAAAGCAGGTACAGGACCAAGTGTCAATGGAATCCAGCCTCAGACGATGAGCTGCTAATTAATAAGCTGTTAATTTTCATAATCATACTGGATATTACAGGTTCAGAACAAGGTTTACATAAGATTGGACAAATTCATGAAAGGGAAAACCACTGAAGACTACCGAAATTATGTTAAGTCTGGCAAATTGCTTAAGACAGGAAGAGGAGTCAGAGGTTTTACCACAGCTTTTGCTTATTCATATAGCCTCCACTTTGGTCCGTGGATGCTCATGTATGTGACAATTCAGCCTGGCACTAGAGTGACTTCTGTCTTTTTAAACGGCATAGAGAAAGAATGAAAATATTGCTCCCTATTATTACCCCAATAGTCATCATTGAATCTCTGATTCAGAAATCTTCACTATCAGACCTCAAAAAATTCCAGTTTCTGTTCAATTTTTAAAAAGCTTAACACTCATTCAGGGGAAAAACGAGGTGCTAAATAATTTTACCAATTAAGCTTAAAGCATTTAAAGCTCGCTTTATTGCTGCTTTCCATGCTTTATTTTCAGCTGATGTCCACTTGTAATTAAAATATTCAGGCCTATTGTGATTAAGTTAAATAGCTTTACTCTCAGATTTCTGGCAGTTGAAAAGTATGCAGCAAGGGGGGTTTATTTCTAAATTAAGTTTCTTAGCATGAGTCACATACGTAGAATTAAAAAAGGAAACACTTTAAAACATTGCAATTTTTGAGCTTCCTCTCCCCAAAGCAGCTATGTATCTAGGGATGAAGCTAATTACAGGAAAAGGACCAAGAAACGCAGTAGCATCCTGGCTTGTATCAGCAAGAGTACGGCCAGCAGCAGTAGGGAAGTGATTGACTCTTAACACTGGTGAGGCAGCACCTTGAATACTGTGTTCAGTTTTGGGATGCTCACTACAAGACATTGAGGTGCTGGAGTGTGTCCAAAGAACAGCAACGAAGCTGGTGAAGGGGCTGGAGCACAAGTCTTAGGAGGAACAGCTAAGGGAACTGGGGTTGTTTAATCTGGAGAAAAGGAGGCTGAGGGGAGACTTTACTGCTCTTCACAACTACTGCAAAGGAGGTTGTAACAAGGTGGGAGTTGGTCTTTTCTCCCAAGTAAGAAGTGACCAGATGAGAAGAAATGGCCTCAAGTTACGCCCAGGGGAGGTTTAGATGATACATTAGGAAAATTTTCTCCACAAAAAGAGTTGTCAAGCATTGGAACAGGCTGCCTAGGGAAGTGGCCAAGTCATTAACCCTGGAGGTATTTAAAAGATATGTAAATGTGGCTCTTGGGGACATAGTTTAGTGATGGATTTGGCAATGTTTGGTTTACTGTTGGACTCAATTATCTTAAAGGTCTTTTCCAACCTAAATGATTCTATGACTCCACATCTGCCCATCTCCTAAATATTTCTTTGAACTCACTGGCAAGTTCAGTTGGAAAATGCCTGCAGGGAACAAAAAATGTTTTTCATCATCCAGAAACGTTCAATTTGCTTATTTTATGAATCTGCAGTTCAGTAGATTGTGCTTTATAAACCTCTGCTGATATCCCATCAAAGTTTATACAAGAACATTCACAGCATTTTTTCAATTTCTTGCCTATTGCTATACTTCCCTTTTATACAGAAGTGATTGACACAATGATGATATTGTTCAGAGTAAGTATCTCATTTCCAGAAAAAGTTGCATTTACTAAGAGGCACATTATCAAAACCTAAATAAAATAAAGTTTTAATTTCATTGTTGAGATGCATTTCTCTTCAGACCAAAGTATTACTCTATCTACAATTCTCAAGTTATTTCAGGAAGAGTGCCAACATCATAAAATACAGGAAACAATAATGAGAAGCCCTCTTGTCTCTGTGGTGGTACCTCAAATTATTTTTCATGAACAAGGCAGGTTTCCAGAATTTCCATTTCAGCAATTCAAGCCAATGCTCTGCTTGAATAAAATCAGTCTTGGCCCAGAGGCTGGCAGTTGCACTCTGTGGAAAAAACGTCTTCAGTTTCCCCTCCTTTTCCCAGGACACTTTTACTTCATAGCACAAACCCACAGGACTCAGACTGATAGCTCACAGAGCCATATGTGTTTTAATAATCTGTGGGAACCATATGAGCATTTAACTAAGCTCTATTGTCCTTCAGTCAGCTTACCAGTCCTAGATTTCTTTAGCTTTTCCTTCCTGAACATATTGGAATCTAAGCAGCTTTCCCTTCTCTTTCTTATCTATACTTAGCAGTTCAGCAGTTCGAAGGACAGACAGCTGAATTTTTAATTCATTTTGTATTTTAAAAAGAGACACCAGTAAGTACAACTTTAGAAGGTGAGAGTGAAATAAGCTTGCGTTTTTCATGTCAAACAAGAACATCCTACATTTGTTTCTCCCTTTGCCACGAGAAAGAAAAGCCAGCATGTTAGTGCCAAATTTACCTCTGAGAGATGGCATTAAACTTTATTCCTTTTATAAGTTCCTTAATTTGAATTGCTGGTCACTCTCTGCTCTTCCCATTTACAGTATCAGTAATCAGCACAAGGGCACATGAGCCAAAGAAATCCAAAATAGCCATTCAAAAATTTTTAATTGTTATTTACAGTTCTTTAAAATGTCATAGCCCTCCATTGGCTTCATTAGACAGTAGCTTTCTTTACGTCATTTTGACGCAAATCACCAGGAACAGTATCTAAGCTATTTTGCGGTACCACTGCCCTGCAACAGCTGCGTGAGCCGAGACTACTCAACAGGAACACAGGTTTCCAGTGCAGATCAACCATGTCAATGGGACAGCAAAGGAGCTATATTTTGCAACATGTGCTAGGAACATAAATAAATCATATGATTTACCTCAGTCTTTATTGTTCCTCTACTATTGTGACCTTTGTGCAATCCTTAAATAATGAATTACAAGCCCTTGCACTCACTTTTTTTTGTATGTCACAATCTGGTGACACTCAAATAAATTATATTTTTCCATTGTTACAATTCATATTGTATACTCAAAGATTATATACTGCCTTTGTCCTCCATTTTTCCCCATGCTGTAAACTTTTAATATATTTAGAAAAAGAGCTTACTTACTCAGTTCTACATACCTCAAATTATAATTGAAAAAAATCTGAAAACAAACAAAAAAAATAAACCAAAACCAACCAAACTCGAGACATTTGTCTTCAAATAGGCATATCTAGATGGATCTACAGTGATCTACGTATAAGAAGCTGATGTTCAGCTTCTCAGAAGAGCATCAGGACAAATGTTTCCCAAGGCAACAGAAGATGGTAAATATATAAACTGGTAAATGTATAAACTGGTTAAGTCCTAAACACTCAGCTACAGTTTCAGTTATACAACTGTCTATAGAACCGATCACAAAGTACAAATAGCTTAATTATAAAGAGCTTAGGGAAAAGCATAAAAAGAAAAGAAAAAGACCTTAGAAATATTAGGAAGATCAGTTTGAGAAATGTCAGAATAGTACATGGCTAAATTGCTTTCTTGGGTAAAACAGCAAACCCATTTGTAACATTAGCAAGGCTTAAACATAAATAATGTTACTTTTAATGATATACTGATTTACAGCAAGTAGTGGCAAATAACAGTCCTGCTCCTCCAGAACTCCCCAGATGTACATTCCACACACAGAGATATTTTCTTCCATGTATTATCCTCAGTGTTCAGATGTCCTAAGATGTCAGCAGCATAGAGGTAACTAAGCTGCCAATATTTGCATTTCTCAGCACTGCCAGGGGCAAAACGAAAGGTTCCTGATCAGAATAATACAGAAACAGCACTAAGGGATGACTGAGAGGACATGAACAGGTGTGCAAGCAAGCAGGCATAATCTGTCTCAGAAAATGGCATGTTCCATTAGTATCAAAAAAAATGGCAAGCAATCAGATGACTCCTTTACATTTCCAAAATACCAAATACTCCAGCAGGAAAAACCACACAAATGACTTCCTGCTGCTATAGTTGTAAAGGAAACGCGTGCCTTCTGTGTCTTACTCAGACTTTGGGGCAGAAGCATTTCTTATGCCTATAGAAAGGTGAACATGTACTGTTTTTAAATATAACCTAGAAACCAGGAACAGATGAGAACACAGAAATTAAATTCAGGGCTTTCACGAAAGCTTCTCCATAGCTTTGCAGCTCCCTTATACAAATTTACTGCACATACGACAGTATTCAAGACCTATCACTTTGTTGTTTCTTCATTCCTTATCAAATAAGGTATAGATTCCAGTTGTTAAAAATTGTGAGAAATGGTGCTTCTCTTGGACAACAGTTGTGTCAACTACAACTAGCATTGAACAAACAAATCAAGTTTGTGTCATCAGTGAAGTATGCATTATAAAACCTTATCTGTTCCCATAGACTGAATTCAACAATAACTGTATTTAATTCTCACTCAAATCTTCAAGATATGTCCAGCAGCATCTAAAAGAAATGTAATCATAACTTTGCGGTTGATTATGGAGTGTGAGGAGGGAAGGAGAATTTATGTTACCATGAAATAAAATGTTCTACCAAGAAAATAAATGAGTCTGAAATAATGCAGACAGAAAAGGCACATGTGCTTTTCCATTTTTCTCTGGTAATCGGTTGGGAACATTTTTAATTTCATTCCTGCCAATTATTCTAAAATGTCTGCTGCCATTACTGGCCAAGAGCAGAGCTTGTTCCATCAGTACATAGAACAGTACATCAGTACTGGGTCTAGCCTGTCAAGAGGTCGCAGCAGCAAGTTTCTAGAAAATCACTTTCAATTTCTAATTTCACTGTTACTTAGTCTGATAAAGAAATCTTTCCACTTATCTTGTTCTTATTTCATCCTTTCTGAGGAGCAAGGCATATATGAATCTTTGAGTCTTATGCCTTCTTTATTAAGGAATAAGTTTCTATAGGGGAAAGAAACAACATGCAATAGACATGGACAAGGATAGGCAGAAATCCAATGCTACTAGAAATTTGAAATTTAGAATAAAAATTTCTCAGTCCCTGTAGTCATATATCAGAAGCGCATGCTGCATAATTTCAAAGCCAGCTCATTCTTAGATTTGTATTATGCAACGAAGCATATACAAAGTTTTTTATAAACCACAGGTTATTGGATTTTTTGCTCACAGATCACCAGAACTGAAAGTTGTCTGGTTCAATTATTTCTCTGAGATTTTCTGCAGAACTTTCATAACCCATAAATGTCACTTACGACAGTGCAATTACATCATCTCTTTGCCAACATCAGCATTTGTCCTTACCATTCCATTTTCTGTCCTCCTCCAATCCTTCGTGCCCTCCTCCCCACTTTCGCTCTCTCTTATTCTTTATTAACCCACAAGACAGCAACCATGAACACACAAAACCCACTCTCATATAGTGTCACTTAAATAATTATTTTGCAGAGAGCTTTCCACATAAGCAAATGAAGTGGGTAAGTACCACTTACAAAAGATATCATGTTCCCAAGTGTCTATCTCTCCCCTTGCAGGAAATTACTGCCCCTGCAGCACAGCATAGCAGGGTACATGCATGCAGCCCTGCTCCCCACGTTCACTGCATAGAGTATTAGTACCAACCTAGCATCAACTGAAATGCTAAGCTGTGAATGCGAGTGGCAGAATCACACAGATCAATCTTCTTTTGCAGGAACTTCTGGCAAGGACTGGAATGCAGAAGAGCGACAGCAGAACTCCTAACTGCTCCCACTAAATCACTCAAGTCCATCTGTCAGAGTACCTAAATTACCTGGAATGACTCCAAAACACTACTCTAGTTTGGGAAGCAGAAGAGCCAGCAACCATGACATCCAAAGGAAGTTTCTGTTTAAGGTCGTTAGCTCAAATGCTGACATCGTGACTGCTACCAGCACAAAAGATAGATTTGCACTAACTCTGGTACCTTTACAGGATAGGGAACTAAAAGCTGGAATGCCACTGTTGACTGAAACTTAAATTCCTTATGGCCTCCCTAAAAAACACAGCAAATTTGTGCTAGGAAACCCAGATTTCATCAGACAACATTTTTTAATCGTGAAGTGTCCTAATATGCATGGTAGAGGCAGGGGAAGAGGAGAATGGGGAACTGATCTATAATAATTGTTAACCTCTTTTTCCTGTATCTCCACCAGTTTTAGACTCCCCTGGCTGCCCTCTCCTCACACATCCTTTGCAACAGACAACATCAACTAAATCACTTGAGAAAACAAGTTAAGTAGAGATCACATCCCTGCAGACTGGTAGATGTAATAGGAAAGTGGAGAAATCTTCCATTTCTGTCTGACAGGGAAAGCTACCAGAATTTCAGGAGACAGACTCAACCCAAAAATGACTGCTCTGTCTAAACACTTTTGAAAATTTGCACAGCAGGAAAAAAAAAAAAGATATTTCAAACAACAGGCATCCGCTTAGCTTTCAGTATAGGCAGTTCCTTTACATTCCAGGAAAATATGCTGATCTAAGCAATCTTTTAAGGATTTTTAGATTTTGTCACAAGCACAATAGGTAGGGATAAACTACACCATTAAGGTATTTTTATTTATTTATCCGAGTATTTAAAAAGAACTGAAACATCATCTACAGCTGATTGTTTGTGTAGGATTTTCTAAGTCTAGTGCACTTCTAATCCAGAGATACATCTTAAAAATATTCAAAAGCAACATTAAACCACGTCAAAGACAAAAGCTTTTATAATAGATTCAGTTCCTAAGAGTTTATGAAATAGATGTTTGTACAAGAGTTCCACCACTCAGGTCTGCCACTTAGCAGTCTTACTAAAAAATACAGTTAAGCTATTCATATTTAAATATACTCAAATGGCCAGGAAAAAAAAAAAAAAAAGCAGAAAATATCACAGAACCATAGAATAGTTTGGGTTGGAATGAACAGTTGAAGGCCATCTAGTCCACCGTCTTTGCCATAAGCAGGGGCATCTTCAACCAGATCAGGTTTTTCAGAGCCCCATCCAACCTGGCCTTGAATGTTTTCAGGGATGGGGCACCTACCACCTCTCAGGAAACCTGTTCCATCATTGTAAAGAATTTCTTCCTTACATCTACTCTAAATCTACCCTGTTATAGTTTAAAACTTTTATCCCTTCTCCTATCACTCCATGCCCTATTAAAAAGTCCCTATAAGCCTCTTCTAAGAACTGAGAGGCCACGATAAGTCGGGGAGCACTTACTGGATATTGGACATGGTGATGCTCTGTCAGTATGGGAAAACTCATTTTCAAGACAGGTGAAGTACAAGAGGATACTCAGGCCAGTTGCACTACATTTACAATCCATAATTAATCTCACTCAGATAGGCCTAAATAGTTATTTATGTTTTCCTCTACAATACTAGGCAATTTTATTGAATGGAGACAAATCATCTTCAGAGTACCTAAAAAACAAATGCAGCTTAAAAAAAATCTCTAATTTTATGCAGTTACAACATGTTAGATCTGATTTTATACCTCAATTAAGCCACAGAGAAGTGTTAATGCTTTACATTTGAAAAACCTGTTATAGCATATCTAGCTTTCATTAGCACAAAGTTGGCATTTGCTAACATTTTAAAACAGATAAACTACTTGAAAAGATTTGATTTGGCAAAGTACCCAAAGGTGAAATCCCAGTTCATTGGTTCCACAGCAAACTACACAAATATACATTTCTTTCCATCAATCATTAAAAACAACTAAAAGCAGAAGATACACATCTAAATGTTTAAAAGCTCCTTTGACATTCTCAAAACAATAGTATGAGCCCTTCTGCAGCAATTTTTACATTTAGTCAAAGACATTTATGATAGATTTTTTTTTTTTTAGAATGTTACTCCATTTTAGAATACATTGGTTTTGAAGTAGAGCAGATGCAGGAATTTTAATAAGGTATCACTGTACAGGTTTAACCTTCTTCTCTATAGTCTCAATGTCCATTCCTAAAATGCGACGTTTACAAGAGAATTAATTATTAAAATGTTTCAGTTTCAGTATTGTGGATTAAAGATTAATTTGGTAAGACAGCATTACTAGAATGGACTTGAAGCATATTTTAATTTAAAGAACATTTTTCCCCATAAATATAACCACGTGTATGCACACAGCAACAAATATTTGTGTTGTAGAAAGGCCCAGTCATCTATGGAGCTTGCGGTAGCTGCAGATGCTTTTTAGAGAACCATACAAAATCACAGCTATGTACGGGAAAACCAAGGCAGTATTGTCAGGAACTTCCTCCTACAACAGCTTTGATACAAAGTATGATCAATGCAAAAGATTACAAGCAGCAATCTCTCCTTCTCCTTCTGATATTTGTTCACATAATAACAGGCTGTCTAGAAAGCAAAATTTATTTTTCTTTCCTGGATAGAGCTCAGCAGATAAGCAAAGCTACAAGACCTCTAAAACTCTTGAGGAGGATAACTACAAAAACTTACGTTCTGTCTCGTGGTGAACAAACACTTTTGGTTACTTTCCTTTTAAGAGATTAAGCCTAGAGCTTATCAAATTGTTGCTTTGACTAGATCCTGAATTTCCATCATTTTTAAGTATGTGCTGTTACTAAAGGGTGCTACAAAAATTCTAGACAGAGTTTAAATCCTAAAAAAAAAAAAAAAATCCTTTAACACAGCAATTCCCAGATCACATAGATTTGTATGAAGACATTTAAAGATGAATCACACTAGGTTCTCCTATCTCTATTTTTGCTAACCAGGTCTGACTGTTAATAAGATGTAAGGTGTGAAGGAGTGAAGGCACCAGGAGTGAAGGCACCAGGAATGTCCTGAAGTACACAGAATAGGATGCCGTGAAAAGGTAGTAATCCAGCATTTCCTAAGAACCGGGTTTCCAAATGATATCTCAGAAATGACACTCAACATATTTGGTACCCAAAAAACACCAGTGTCTTAACAATCCTGGTTCTCTACAGCACAAATGCCCACGTGTCTAGCACAAAGGAAATAGTTGTAATTCCCACCCTCCTAGAACTCAGCAGCCTTGTTTGTGGTCTAAGCAGAGGTATTGGAAATGGTAACCTTCTTCACCCTTTCTCTTGTAGGTGGAATTTGTTCATGGGCAAACATGGGAAGCAAGCTGGCTTCTTAAGCCTCACGTAAATGAATACAAAGGAAATAAGATGCAGAAACCTGCTCTGTCATAAACTTTTTGTTCAATGAATAAGTGAATGATAAAGATTGTGAGGTTTTCTGACTTGGCATAGTTCTGTGACTTTGTATGCACTGCAAGGATTTTAATTAAATAGAAGCCAGTATCTCATCCATTGTCTACATTATAACCTGCTTTCTTCACAAATTAACTCTAAAGGCACTGAAGCAGCAAGCTATGGGTTTTTTTAATGATGCTATTAATTTCATTCTCTTGGATCTTTTACCCTTCCTACACAGATTACTTGCCTGCATTATTTTTAGTCTCATCTCTCCTGAGAGGTGATCCATTAGATGAGTTATTTTTAATAATGCCAAAGCTGTCAAATGCGTGAAATTTCTTCTAAGGTTTCTGCAGCACTGACAGTCCTCACAACAAAAGTTTGCACATCTAGATCAGAATGGTGTTCAAAAGGATGCTGTCCATGCAAAATTCATACTAAGCCATACCCAGAAGGTATAAGTTTCTCTCTTCTTAAAGCATACAAAAGTAGTAATAGAAAGACAACAGGAGAAATCAGAGGCAGATTACAAGGAGGGGGAAGCATGCAATAACAAATTAGAAGCTGAATGGAGATGAGCTGACAACAGATAGTGAGAATAAGAAAATGGAACACAAAGTAGATGGATTGTGGACAACACTGAAGACCAAAAAAAAGGTAAATATTCACTAAGAAATTGGAAGATAGTTTATAGTTCCCAAAACTATGGTAAGCACCTCACAACAAGAAAATGCTCCAGCAAATAACAGCATGGAAGTCCAGGCAAACACACTTGATTCTAAGCAGTCCTATTTCACTTCTGTGATGGTCATGCAGGCCCACAAACTGAACTACTGTCAACACATTATTCAAGATGGATCTGGTGTAAGAAAAGCTGCAAAGTCCACAAGCAAATATTTGTTTGTCCTGCTGCATGGAATAGATCAAAATACAAAGTAATGGTATTTTAATCAAAATGTACGGAGCAAAGATGCATATCTCTGTCCCACAGTCTGGTACTGGATGGATACACATTGACACACATGAGGAATAAAGCTCTTATCATTAATCTAAAAGAGTAAAGCTTGTCCCATAGAATGTCTCAATACCATATCATATTGATTGGCACTCTTACCACAATGGTGAAAAGCTAAGGGATTTTATCCTAATTTGTCCCAAAGAATATTACTGTGCGTAGTTGATCAATGCTGTTTCAAAACCCAGTCTCAGTTTCTTCCACTTCAGGTTTTGGGAGAAAACGAGTAATCTTAGCTTTCAAAGTCCTAAGGTAATTCAGTTGTAATATGAAAATCAAAAGTAGTATCTATAAAAATTGAATTAAGGCACTTTTCAAATAGTTACAATTCATTTTGAGAATATACTTCCGTTCACATATGAATAATCTGAAATTAATACTTTCTAGAAATTCCAGGCTATTCAGTGTATTTACAGTACCAAGTAGTGAGGTGCAAAGAAGGAGAGCGGGGATTTAATGTGCTGCAGTCCATAACAATTGCAGGACCACGTGTGCACACTGTGTTTTTACCCACAGTGAAGTTGATGCCACCCACCAATCCTAGACGCACACTGTCCACACGCAGAGCTTTGTGCTGGAGCAGCTTCCTTTATCCTGTAAGCAAAGTAACCTGAGTGACAACCCAGTACATGGTTTGAGACTTAGTTCCAGTAGGAAGGAAAACATGATACACTCCAGTGCATACACCAAGTTTTGTTACAGGCACAATGCAAATTTGGACTCAAAAGAACCCCTAGTGACCTGTAGCTCTTATCCGAGTTCTCATCATCATAGACAATGCCATCAAAGACAGAGGCTGTGCTATTTTGACAGCATGCTTAGAACAATTTCCAGTTTGATTTCTGTGAAGAGAGGTAGCACCTGTCAATCTGAGTGACAAGTCATCCAAAATTTTAAGCATTGCTCTGACACCAGTCCCTTCTGTGAGGTTTAACAAATAACTGCTTCAGTTTTCTCATGGTAAAAAGTGAGGAATTACCCCACAAGAAAAAATTAGACCAGCATGAAGTACGTGCCAGAGTAATTGTGTTTCTTCATAGATCTTTAGAAAACAAAAACCTTCTTCTGAGCAGTTTTATACTTCACACATTCAGAAGTCTCTCCATATGCAAAAAGACCCAGGGACACCACTGTTCGTAGTATTTTCTTGTAGTGGGAAGAACACATGTACAGCAATCATGAAGGAATTAAAAGATGACAATCTGTAGGGTTACAAATGAAGTTGTAACAAATTAGGACCCAGAGACACACAAGCCAATGAGAGTTAGAAACTTCTGAGGGTCATGCCAGTCTCAAGGTTGAGCAAAGTATCTGTCAAGTCTAAGCCCTGCTGCCACACATTCTGAAGGTGAAGCATTTGCCTGCTTTCCTGGGCCTCATTTTCAGTGCATATTACAAGACACTAAATGCATATCCGACTTACATCAGCTACCTTCCTTGTTTTCCCTCAGGAACTATTAAGAATGTGCCAGCAGCTACAAAATGTTGCTTAAAAGGCTTAAGGTAAATTCCTGGTCAAATATAAAGCTTCATTCATCTTCTTCCTGTGGTTCTTAAGCAAAAAAAAGGGTCCTGGAAAAGTCTTTCGGGAGGTATCATTAAGACTATGCAAGCAATAACAGAGCTGATAAATCGTTTATGAAAAAAGGGAAAACACGCCCAAGTGCCAATGCAAGAAGCATTCCACTAACATAGGAAGTATAATAAATACATTCCCTTTTAAAGCAAACAATTAGAGAACTGCTGCATCTAAGCATGAACGTCAGTGGGAAGATGTGAATTAGGACTGGCAGAAAGCCAGTGGTCATTCGAGCAGCTTCCTTAAGAGGCAAATCTCAGTGAGAAAAAAGGAGGCTGCCTATCTCATATGATGCAGCTCAGTGGATGAATTCAAGCTTCTTGAGAAATAGCCTCAAAACTTACTGACAAAGACTATTGTGCTTTATTAAATAATGAACTATGCACTTGTCTCCTTTCATCAAATGAGTAGACTGATGTTCATCTACTAATACTGTCCACCCATAGCAATAAAAAGACATGAGTTATTTTTATTTTTGGAACAACTTTTATCAATAAAGCATTTTTTCCACAGGGAACAAACAAAGTAATGGCAGCATCACAGGAATCTTATAAAGCTTAGGTCTCACCGTCATAGATGCTATGCTTTATCATGCTCACACCACAGTCTTACTCACTCACTCACTCCTATAAAGGACTTAGTCCATGATGTTATGAGGTCACACTAACTTCAGGTAAAAGAACTGGCCTTTAAAAAGTTTTGGCTTCTTTCAAATTCAAAATGAAGCATTTGGGGTAAAAAAGTTAACACAGAAACTAATGTGCAGTTACCATCTTTGAAACGTCTTAGGCTCACTGGATATTCAAGAGTTAATTATTTTCTGCCTCAACAACACTTCCTGTCACAACAAATTAAAGACTTCATATTAATAAACATTGCCAATATGTAGTAAATTACCTGAATTCTACAGACAGTGTTATATTAATGGAACCCTTCCTGCCTTTATTTATGTACTCAATCATGATTTTTACACAACAAAGTCTTTGTTGGGTATGTTCAGGTTTGCATGCTTAAGAATTATTAAAATTCACTGAACTTTACACAATTAGCCATGACATTGTATAATAATTTGCCCTTTGTCTTACCCACTCTCCGTCAATCTGATTTTGTACTCATTAAACCTTCAAATAAATTACAAGCATATATGTAAACTTTAAGCATTTAAAGGGGTTTTGTTTGACCTTCAATACTTCATGAGTAAGACAAGTGAATTCACCACAGAAATCATATGACAAAAACAGGTGAACTCACCTAAGAAAACCACAGGAATCAGGTGATAATCTAGAATTCGAATTAGTACTTTGCAGATGTGTTCAGATTCTGAGGTTTCTTAGTACTAAGCCTGATCAAAGGTCTGCTTAAGCCAATGAGGAGAGTGTCTTCTTCCTTTAGAAGCTTTCTGGATCTGGCTCTGTATTCTCAGGGAAGAAAGGAGAAGCCCATTTCTTGCTTAAAAAAAAAGAAAACACTACCTCTAGGCAGAACAAAATAGAGCAGTCCTATTGGGGAGAATTAACTTCACAGAAAGATGCTAAGGATTTATTAGCAAAGCAACAAACCAAAACAACTCTGAGAGAAAGATGCAACCAACAATAAAGGTAGAAATCCTTCTACATTTTTTTTCCTCATGGGTGTATTTGCACTGTACAAGCATAAAGTCTGGAGACTGGTTGAATTACTCAAAACTGACTAAGCCTTCTTTCAGAAGGAACCTCCCAGGAACCTAATAGAGCATCAGGGACAAGATCACACAAACAGACTTGATCTCTCTCCTGCTTACAATTCATAATTTAACTACGGTGTCAAACAGCAAACCAGACTTAAATAATGATGTTCTTATGAGGATTAAACAAATGAGTAAGTATAATCAGTAAAACTATAATTACCAGTGCAATGTTCCCATTACCACAATAAAGAGAGAGTGCCTGTAGAATAAATTCTGGTTTCCTTCCTTCCAGGATAACCAACGATGGAAAGAAATTAGAAAACTACATTTCAGGATTTTACTTCCTTTATGTGAAAAGGGACCCTGCACGTAAATTCCAGATGAATCCCACACTCACTGAAAAATCAAGTCATTTACTTTCAGAACACTAAATAGAAAAAATAATTTATTTTTAGACTACTGCACTGCATGCCTATTTTTCATCCTGCTGAATGCTCAGTGAAGGATTAACTGACACATATCTCAGCCCTTTGCCCCAAAGCTATGAACAGCACTGTTAAGAGCCTTCTCCATCTCCAGTTTTGCTTTTTATTCAGTAAGCATACTTGCATAGAAAAAAATTGTAAAAAAACAGACAGCAGAACATATTAAACAATAAACCAGGATAATTAGAACACATTTGAATACCACTTTTCGTAACTCCAGAGAGAGGAAAGGAATAGAGTGATGAGATCTCCAATGCCTTTGTTTCTGAAACTAATTCAACTGAGCCATTTACTCACTTTCAAAGCACAACCAACTTTTCTTAGCATCTTATCACTGGTGGTACAAAGTCTTATCTGTTGCACTAGTACTGGGATGCACAAAGGATGAAAGGTAATGTACATTTTAGCAGCACAGGAAATGAGAGACATATCAGTCATATTTTTACTTTCTTTAGTTGCAGTCACTGCAGTTTTGCTGGGGTTTTTTTGTAAAACATTTTAAAAAATCTGGATTTTGGACAAGACTTCAGTATTCAAAATAATGATTTTAAGCTTTTGCAAACACCTGTCCTCACATGAATGTAAAAAGTCATTAAGCATCTGCAACAGTTTCCCAGTTAATGGATTCCTTGATACAAAGGTTATCATCTGCATCTTGGGACAAAAGTCATATACCAACTTAATTCACAGGAGAGCATCTGAGAAAGCATTATATCAATGTTTTAGCACAGGTCACCAGGTGAGAATGAACAAAACCTAAAACATTCATGGCCTTCCCAATTCAGAACAGAGCAATTCTAGTCAGGAACATGAATCCCAAAATAGTGTCATATTGTCTTGATTTTGCTGGTTGCAAATTGATGACAATGCCCATTACGACAAAGAGCTAAGTCAGGTGAATGGCAAGTCCGTTAGAGTAACCAACAGCAATTTTAAAGTTTCTATTTGTTGTTTAAAATAAAAGAGAAGATAATCCATCTTCTGGCTGAGGATGAGGGCACCTGAAAGAAAGTCACAGGATACTTCAATGAATGAAGATTAGGGGCTCTCATCTCCTTAATATCTCCCCATGAAAAGTGTTGCAGATTGGAAGGAACTACAGATTATTCCAGCATGTGTGTACCAAGTGGCAGCTTCTTCAAGAAGGAAAAGGCAGGCAGTACACAACCTATTTCACAGTCAGTATTTCATTTGCATCACAAACTGCTTAGAAATTCCACTATACAAGTAATGAAGAAATGGTGGATGCATAGGAGAGGTTCCTGTTGTAAAATGTCCGCGGCTGCCTCCTTTGTGTATCATTTGCTACTCACCATCAAACATTAATAGCCTCCTCACTTGAGCGAAGGATAAAATAGGACAACTGAAAACTATACGCTCATTAACAGAGAGAAAGGGTTCTAGACGCCCTAAAATACAGAAAAATACTATCGGGGTGGGGGGTGGGAGAAAAAAAATATATACATTCTCTTATTTCCATCACCTTTCCTTGTACACACTTAAAATGAAAAAAAGCCATGTAGAAGCACACATGCTCCATGTTTTTTTCCTATAAACATGTCAGGCAGTTTCCAGAGCATAAGTGTTAATCCATTTCACCCATAGAGCCCAACAAAAAGGCCAGCTGCCTATGGATTTGACTCACTGAACTCAAAAAGCTGCAGTGAGTCATATGTTCCCTGCACTTACGCTGGGGTTGTCATAGTAATGATTTCTCCCTGTCATTTTTCACTTTACCACATGACTCCATGGGATGGACTGGGCTTAGCTTAGCACGCGTAAGTACATATAAATAACAGGCAAGGGAATAGCATTGCAACTTGTGCTTTTACCCTCATTCCCTTAGGAAGCATCCCTCCATTCAAACAGACAAATGTTAGAATACCATTAGAGTTCCTAAAAGAAGCAAGACAGTTACTACAGGCACATTAGCTGGCCCAAAGCAAATGAGAAAATCCAATTTATGAAGACACAATTAATTCATACACCCTCCAGGAAAGTAAAATATCTAATTTATACACAGGTATGTTCTTACAAACTCCAAAGCATAAGTGACTTGCTACTTGCTTTTAGGCATGATTCTCTTCGGTCTTTTGTAGGAGACACATCAGCTTCACAAACTGCCGGAGATGGTGGCAGCCGGTATAATTCCATCTTCACTGTGGTTCAGAGCCTTGCATGAGTTCACTTGTTAACTGAAGAGAAAAGAGTGATACAGGGTCATGCTGTTTTCTACCATTATGTTTTTATTTACCCTATACAGAAAGCCTTAGAAACTGTGGACAATTCTTTGCAGAGGCCACAGTTACAATGTTAGCCCTTTCAACAATTTCAATATGCTGGCATTACCAGATTTTTTTCTTGTCTTAGCCCCTAATGTTCTCATCTTGGAATTGCCCAAACCAAAGACACTCAACATACCCCGGGCACGGCTGTTGTGCTGGAAAAAGGAACTTCAGGTATATTTGCCTGGAGCCAGTTTTTGACCCAGGGAAAGCACTTAACCAACACAAATTCTCTCAGTGATCAGCAGCCTGTAATTATTCTGTGGGTTTGCTGACATGAAGCTGTTCACAATTTTTTTTCCTAACTTCTCTTGTTATCAGCTGAAACAGTTATGAAACTCCTGGGCCATAAAATAAAATATCAGGGCAAAGTTAGAGAAATGTAAGGAAAACGGTTTTAGTTACTGAAAGACAGAATCATACACTTCAGGAAAAGAAAGGGCCTTCTGAGTCATACATAATAGCTTATACCCCTGGATTACAGGATGGTTGCTGCATGGTCTCTAATGTGTTTTCATTGATTTTTATTTTATTTAATAATCTACAGACAGTATATCATCAAACTACCCATGATAAATTCCTCTTTGTCCACTTAATTTATTGCAGAGCTGGAAACAATTTCTTAGTGTCTGCAAACTTTCCCTTCTTTTAACTATGCTGCCTTTAAAATAATTTAACTAAGTTCCTTTCTTTTCTGATTGTAAAGTATATTCTGGTTTCAATACTACACGGAGTTTGCACCAAGCAGCTTGCAGATCTCTCCCATGAGAGTATTTGTGAACTGGATTTCATTAACCATGCTGCAGTTTAATACAATAAATGGTACTTTAGTACCTTGTTTTGAGAAGGACGAGTTATGACAGGCTTATTTAGGATCACAGAACAATATGAGTTGGAAGCAACCTTAAAGATCATCTAAATTCCAACTCCTCTGCCATGGACAGGGACACCTTCCACTAGATGAATGCGCTTATTCAGACATATTACTGAACAAATTCACTCCAAAGTTACTTATTTAATTTTACAGAGCCATTTTCACTCCTTTCCACCACTTTCAAAATCTGTCTGGTGTTTTCCCGTCATCCTCATTAAAAAAATGTTTCCTGAAGTATCAAATGTTGTAGACAAGCAAGTTTTAGGAGTCCAAATGCAGCATCCAAAACCATACATGTTCACATTTGGCTATTCTGAAAGATTCAGAAGCTGCACACCGGCTGTTCACAACTGATCACTGCATCATAGGCTGAAAACTACAGTTTCACAGTCACCTGCAGTCAGCAACTAATCCAGTATAATGATGACAATTATTACTACTAATGGTACAAGAACCTGTAAAACCAGAAAAAGGGTTTTTAGGAAGTTAAACTCTTTTATTTAGGCAGTAGAACATAGCTCAGTTTCTACCCTTAAGCAGTCATATTTGAAATTCAGAGACTCTGTCGAAATATTAATCATAGAATCGTGAGGTTGGAAAAGACCCACCAGATCATCGAGTCCAACCATTCCTATCAAACACAAAAACATGTCCCTCAGCACCTCGTCCAACCATGCCTTAAACACGTCCAGGGAAGGTGATTCAACCACCTCCCTGGGCAGCCTGTTCCAGTGCCAACGACCCTTTCCGTGAAAAATTTTTTCCTGATGTTCAGCCTGAACCTCCTCTGGCTGAGCTTGAGGCCATTCCCTCTTGTCCTGTCCTGCCACTTGGGAGAAGACAAAGAAAAATCAGGTTTTATAACCCATCAGAATTTAAATCTAGCTGTTATTAGTAAGTAAAAAAAGCACATAAATTGGTAATAAGCAGAAAGTATCAAATAAAAAGGAAATAAAAAAATAAGGAAAACAAGCAACACTGGATTATTCAAATTTACAAACAGTTGTACTACGAGTGGTCAGATTGGACTAAGCTTTCCTAACATAATATTAAAATCACTACCTATTAAATCAGGACATATTATCTCCAGACTTTTGAGAAGTTTCCTGCCATTCTAGTAATATAGTTCTTAGAGTTACAGGACTCTTCAAAGGTGACAAAAGTTTTCTGGAACCAGATCTCCAATTTTATGCATCATGATATAAACTGCAAATATAGACACACTGCATTCAAAGCCTTCAGGAAGACAAACACTCATATGTATATATATTGTTCAGCACTTTGGTGCTAGAAAAAATACACCTAGTAGCTTGTAAGAAAATTTGTTTAGAAAAGATTAAAGTAACCAGCTTCTTCTGAAGCCAGACAAGAGAGGAGACAGGAGCATCTGCCAATCTTCCCACTGCAGTCATTTTGCAGCACACCTGAACAAGCTGTTCCCAATGAAAAAAACTTTTAAAAAAAGGTGTCCCAAATCACTTCATGTTCTGTGATACTGAATCCACTTCAAAGGGGATACATTATCATGGAACAATGCAATTTGAACACCAGATTAAAGGATAAATGGGGAGAAAAACATGGATTTCACTGCTAAGAGTGGTAACCTCAAGTGTGAGAGGCAGAATTACTGAATACAAGCACAGGCTTTCTGGTTTGTTCTGTAAGGTGCTTACAGCACATAGCAGTATCTGAAGAAAGTAGTTTAAATTAGAGCTTCATTTTTGTTTATGAAGGACTTTGCCTTTTCTTTGCCACATATTTCAAGTGTTACTGTAAACTTATAACGTGAAAAACAAACAGTCCGCACAGTCTTCAAAACAATTTGGACAAAATTAGAGGGATCAAACCCTACTTGTATGTGTGCATTGATTGTATTTCAGCATGCAAGTCATATCGTTTTCTTTATTTGCCTATTTGCATGAGCAACTTTCTCCCAGTTCTGAAAGCATAACCTACTTTTGTCTGCAGAATTCACAGAATATCACAGCTGGCATGTTTTTAGCCCCCAATGCAAAGTGTTCCTTCTCTGCTGACTGAAATTCATACAATAAATACGGAACCATTACTTTTTCTTTGCTTCCTATGTTATTCAAACATTATAATTGAAACCTTACAAAAGCTGGCCAGCTATTAGACTCTGACACAATATATGATGACGTAAAATGTTTTTGAGACATAATGCCCCAAAGCTAAGTATTCCACAGAAAGCCTCATAGTCCAAATTTCAGAATTAATTACTTTTGTCATTTATGACAGGCATTATGGATCTGAGTTAATTATATTAAGAATGTCTGTAAACAGAGTAGCAGCTCAAAGGAAATGCATCTTTTTGATAAAATTTGCCATGCATTTTTGATGTTGAAATACAAGGTCTGGTTGGGAAACCAAGCTAAATCTTCTTAGAAAATTAATTATGTGGTATGGGCATGCTGTCTCCACTGGTTAACACATTTAAAAGACTGGCTTATAAAAGGCTTTCAAGAGAAAAAAAATGACCTGTATGATTGACCACAGGTAATGCCAGTATCTGAATAAGCAGATGGCCACCAGACCAAGAGGAACAACACAACTCAGGAACAATACTGACAGTGTTTATCAGCTTCAAGGCTGGCAAAACAGCACAGTTCCTCTTTGAGAAAAGATGCAAGCCTCTAAAATTCCTTCTGCCAGAACACAAGCACAGCAATTACTCCAAGTACCGAATATGAAGGTTCATTATTCAGAAGTTCTTCCATACTTGTAGCATATGATGGGGCAAGATTGTTCAAATAAACATTTACAATTATTTCAGAAATTTGTCCTTGTCCTAGAGTAACTTCAAAGTTCAATGGGATTTTTCTGCTAAACCCCAACAGCACTGGTCAGTAGCATCTGGTTATCACCTTCACTTGTCTTCTGCAAAAACAATTAGACTGTTTCTATTATGTCAAAAAGCTCCTAGCAAATTGCTTATTTGTATAAAACAACATATTATAGATCAAAGTCAATGACTGTTGACAAAATAACATTTCCAAGTGATATGAATCAATGGTATTAGGTAACCAAAGGAAAAAAAATAACTCAACATCTTTTCTTAAAGAAGAGTAGAATCTTCTTAGTATTTTTAATTCTTAACAGACATTAAGCCTTCCTCTCTTTTGAAAGTTAGGGTATATATAGTTTTGTCAATTCTTTTTTAATTAGTATTAAATTTTGGGCAACGACATGGATATCAGAACTAAATTTTTTCAGCTTTCAATTTCAGTATGTTAAAAAAAAAGCCTATCTTTTTTCTTTAAGCAGTCCATTCCTTAGAAGAAGGATACATGTAGAACATTTTCAAGCCTGTTTCACACTGCTCCGGAACTTCAATTTTAAAACTTCATTTTAAAATCCTTTCTATAAAAAAAGTAAAGATGTTTCCATAGAAAATAAACAAAAAAAAAAGCCCCCCGGCATTCAAGGCCTTTTTGAAGAGAATATGTGATGACTTTGTTTCAGTAAACATGTAGAAACATGTCCATCTAGAATCCATCTTGAAATTGCAATTTGCTTGCACGTTGACCATATTTACACAATTTGTTGTGTAAGGACTCAGTACATGTTTGGCCTTTCTGCTCACAACAGCTGAAACAGCACACCAGCACAAACAAGTACACACAGGTAAACCTCTAAGTCCTGTACTCAGCTACGAAGAACTTTAAAAAAGGCGAGATTGAGCACACAAATGAAGATGGGAGTAAAAGATACTAATAGAGTCTGCATGCTATCACCGGGGTTGAAAAAAATCTATGCTTATTCATCTGGTTTCTTTTTCATTGAGGAAAGTATAAAACTACTCATCTCAGGAACAGACTTTTATAAAGCAGCAAGCAAACCATCTAAAAAATGGCTGAAAAGTGCACTGATTGTTTGAATTACGACTCTTGCTTGTGAACCTGAAACTACTCCAATGAAGTGTATTCCTCTCAAACCAGAAACCTTTTTCCAACATTTTCTTCTCCAAAGATGACCTGTTAATCCCTAGCTGCCATCAAGAAAGATTCTCTCCAATTTGGTACTGTTAGCTTTTTCAACAAATACTTTACAAACAGCTCTCTGAGACAGCCCATTAAGCAGACTTACTGAGCAAGATTTTCAAGTACCAGAGATCAAACTTCTAGGCCCTGAGCTTAAGCTCTCTCAGCAGCAGAAGTTAATTATATTGGCTGTGCCTTAGTGACAAGAAACATATATGTAAAATGGGACACACAAATTCATAAAATACATATAAACATACTTCAGTGTTAGCTGTTTGCCCTAGTAGCTTCTTTCATAACTGTGAAATTTGTCTTCAGAACATGCAACAACCACCCATTCATGCAAATTAAATTTATATCGTATGGGTTTTAATTTATTCCACTTGTATCAATTCCTAACATATTACAAAGAACTATCCATGGGACAAAATGTCCAGTTAAAATCCAGCCTGTCTTCCAAGGTTATTGCTGCCATTTCATTAGCACAAGGTAGTTTATGCTTTGCAATACTTTTCTAATGAAATTAAATCAGGACTGCTTTCTTAGTTTCTCTGCAAAATACAAATGAGACACTTTTCTTCTGATTACACAGTCCTTTCAATGCTCAATACATATTTATGAAACATGGTGAGTAAAGTCTTAAACCACCGTTAGTAAATGCAGCGGTCTGATTTTAGGAAGGTTCCAAAAGGAGTGAATCTAGGTTGCCATGTATACTTATTAAATATAAATAATAATACTTTTATTGCAAGCCAAAATAATCTCACCACTGAATAATGAAATTGCTTCAGGTCAAAACATTTTGCTCACCTCTACAGCCTACTGGAACATTGCCTGAAAAGATACATAAGTCCCTATTCTCACAGTTTTGCCATGGTTACTAATAATTTTAAATGTCAATGATCATTACAGATAGAGTTGCTCTATATATCTACAGATAGAGCCTCTGTAATCTAATCACATCTTAAGGCTATACATATCCCCAGAATTGTTATGTGAAAAGCACCAGAGAACAAACTATTAAGTGTTTTAGGAATCTGGGGGTGGAAGGGGGATGGTGTTCTGGAGTTGGAGGTCCAGAGGTGGGACAGGTTGCATTTAGTCTGACAGACAGATTATCCTGAGGCAATTCCTATATCTGTAGGACATCACAGTGCATTGCAGTATGTTTCCTTCTGTTCTCTTGTCAGCTTCTCACCTTTCTGATCATTGGCTTTTAGTTTCCAGACAAAATGGGAAAAAAAAATTTAAAGTCCATCACTAGGCTTTAATTGACTTTTATTGCTCACTACGTCACTTGAAAATCCATTTAAAATTTGCACTAGTCTTCATATTGCTTTAAAAACCCTTAAGGTTTCTAACCAATTAATAATTATTATCTTTGCATCTCTAGCTCAGTATCAGACCCTTTTTCTACATTCCATTTCCTATTTGGCAAATGTTATTGTTTAATGAGGATGACATCTATATCAACTTTATAAAAGCATGGAAGGACTTCAAAGTAATTACTTTTTTCTAAAGTATTTTTAAAAAAAATTAGTTCTTTTGCCTCTCTTATTCCACCAGTTTTTCACCTTCCCACAGCTAGTTTTATAATGCTGCCCTTGCACTGTTGGTTTTTTCCAGCCTCTAATGGGGTACTCATAATGGGTTTAGTGCAGTGGGTTTCTTTTCTCTACCTTTGCTTAGGGACTTGAAAATACTTTATTGTGAGAGTTGTTTCAATGTCTAAACTATTCTTGGAACATATGACACGTTAAAGTGAGCCAAAGCCTGAACCTCATTAGGAGAGCTGATCAAAAACAGAAGAGAATGACTTTCCAGGAGCAATGAAAAGCTTCTCTTATTTAAGAGCATAGATCACACATCGTTAAGGCATCTGGTCAGGTACAAAGCAGTGCATATGCAAACAGCTTCATTGTCGAGATCACTTTAATGACACTGTCAATATGGAGGCAGGAGGAAATTTAGTAAAGCACAGGGGATGAGAGAGAAACATAATTCAGATTGATGACAAAGGAAGACCAGTCTCAGAGCCTCTCTTTTAAAACATAACAGCCTAGTATTTGCTCTGAATCCTTTGCTTGTCATAGATTACCAGCTTCACTAAACTCACTAGCACAGCCCCATGGATTCACCAGGTAAGCCCCTCTTCAGCAAATGCGTTGTTTCAAATGGCAATTTTATTTTTGGGAATTAATGACAGGCTTTTCAGGAAACAGCACGTAGAATTCTATAGATATTCTATTTTGAAAGCTAACAGAGTAATAAATCAATATGATCTTGTAACAGACTTAATATTTATTTCCATCCCAGACAAGCTGAACCATTAGAAACAAGCACTATTTGTTATACAAAATAGCCCTCCCAACAAAATTTTCTTTTGTCACATATGAAATTTCCTTTTGTAACTAGATAAAAGATTGTGGAATAAATCACCAATGGGTAAACTACAGCTTTTGAAGAGTATTGAGGATTTACCAAAAAAAAAAAAAAATCTGTAATTTGCAGTTATAAAAACTTAAAATTGTTTTTAATAAATGACAAATAGATTATTTTTGTACTACTGTCAGTGACGGGATTACAATTTCTTTTCTTAGGTAACAAAAGTGCAGGGATACCAAAGACTATAGCCCATAAATAAAACTCAAGATTTGTCTTGAGATCAAAGGCTATTACCAGATCATTGAAAAAATCCTTTAGCCACTAACTAAAAGCTTTTTAATCATCTGTCAGGCAATACACAGAAGACTAACTTGACCTCACATCTCACTGTAACGGAGGCTACCTTCCTAGAAGTCAAACAAGCAAAGTCACAGAAGAGCTGAGGTGCTGCAAACAGACTGGTTGCAATTCAAAGACTTTGTCAGTGCTAAAGCGAGATTCCAAAGTGGTACTAAGAAGCTGTTCCATGAGTTCCCCTTCTAACGAAACAAGAAAAATCACTCCCACTTTCAAAATCCGGTCTTATTTCAAATAGCAGTAATACACATTTTTAACTTTTTCAGTCCCACAAAGGTGCAAATTATAGTATATGTTAACTGCTCTAAGGCATATGTAACATTCATTAATAACGATTTTTGGTCTACCACTTAGAAAGAATCCACGTACTTTTTATTATAAATCAAACCCCATCTCTACCTGTGGTATATGATGAAACTTCATTGAAACTGGACAGTTTATTCAATCTTCATTTAAACAGCATGTCACTACCCCAAAATGTAAAACCTCTCAGGTATTTGGATGTTATTCAAGGGACTTTCTTGCTGTTCCTGAGTGTAAAGGAGACATTTTGATTCTGGCTAAACAGTTTACATGTCAGAAGTAAGAATCTGACTTAATTCCTCCTGCTTCAATTGAATTGTGACTGCACAAGTTAAACTACCAGGAACTAGCACATAATTCAAATTAAATCAATCAAGCAAGAACTAACCCTTTCTGGAAAGCTGAGCCAGGTCAGTCATGCTGTTCATGCACACTATTTCTATTAGAAATCACCTTGTTGATGAACTTGCTCTGAACAAGCTAGTTGAAAGACGTACACATAAGCCGTACAGGCATTAAGCTAGCTCTCTCTTTAAAACTTAGTGAATTATTATTCATACAGCATTATTGCTGATGTCAGAATATCATGTATTAAGCTTGTTGGCAGAACTCATGAATTTGTGATGCCAACAGTAACATTATACCTGTGTGACATGCTATTCTAAGCTCAGATCATCAGTAATGCCATCATTAAGAAGAATAATAAACCTTAGATTCCATCTTTTTCATAACTACTTCAAGCAATTTGTAAGGCATCCTCATTAAGATTACAAAAAATTATTTTTCCTACATACTCCTTGCTCCATTTATATATATATATAGTGCTCTCAGTGATTATTGGCAAGATAAAGATATGAAGGAGCAGGCTAAACAATCCAGGCTAAACAATCCTAACTCTCTCAAACTGTATTCATAGCAGAGGGACTCCAGCCCTCTGATCACCTTCATAGCCCTTCTCTATACCCTTTCCAACAATTCCATACCCTGATGTTGGGGATTCCATAACTGAACACAGTACTCCAGGGTAGGGTCTCACAAGAGCAGAGTAGAGGCATAAAACCACTGCCCTTGACCTGCTGGCCACGCTTCCTTTGACACAGCCCAGGATAGAAAATATTTATACAAGTATTGCAAAACCAGCTATGAATAATTTTATAACTGCTTAAGTAACTAAAACAAAAACTAACATAGAAATGGTTCTTACAAGGACACTATGAAGCATTACCATTATATTCTGGTAAAAGCACAGCTATAGATTAAGAAAACAGCTCCCAATTCAGTCAATTCTATTTTAGATAGTATATATTTAAAAATCAAAACTACAAGTCATTATTTGGTTTAACAAAGTAAAAGCCACACAAAAATTCCGGAGGACTCAACCTGTCTGCTAGCAATTGAGAACCGCAGTTTTCTTGTCGAGTTTAGGAACGCACAATTAATGCCATCATAACTCTGCTACAAATCAACAAATGTAACAACAAAGAGGTAGCACTGTCTCTGATAGGTAAGTGTGCCAATATCTTACACAGCAGATGTTCCAATAAACTTACTTTTCTGAATTTACAGGTCTAAAATGCATCTTCAAATATTATGGTATTCCAACAGCATTTTAGCTCCTCTGATCACCAACTTCCAATTTACATAATCATATACATAAGATGCAAATTACTTATGATCACCAAATGAGGTCAAGTCCGTTTAACTATCAGAAAACATGATACTGTTTAATCACTGCAGTTGGAGTTGTGAAAGAGCATTACACCTTGAACTCTAAACCAGGTACGACATGATATTTTTCAATATACATATTACTAGTTGTCCACTGCATATGTACAATTCTGAATCCAGTTTTCTAAACAATGGATTAAATATTTATTTGCTTGTGAATTCCCTAGGCCAAAAGCTGGATAGAAGCTGCATTAATTATTATGAGAAACTAGCATTTCTAACTATTCTAAAGCTGGGTTTTACTTACTTTCCATAATAGACTATATTTCCTCTTCTTTTTTTTAAATAAGACAGGACTTTGGTATTATAATAGAAATCAGATTGCAGAAACACTCCCCTTCAATCAGAATGGATTCACTCAAATGTCCACTCAGTGCATTTACAGTCAGGTTACAGTTTCCTTTGTTCGGTCCATAGGCTACTGATTTTGTCCTATCAGTGCAGATGTTTGGCGTTTTACTCCATCATCTGCTTTTTAACATGACTAGAAGTACTCCATTTTCTCATTCTTCCATTTCTTTGTACCTTCTGCAGTTTAGAATGCAACATGCCTTTGTGTAAGAGTTTAGAATGATTCAAATTTTGCAAGTCAGTGATGTCATGACGATTTTATGTGACAGACCTAAATGGTGAGCTTGTGTCTTGCCCGTGGCTTGGGCTTCAGCACCTTTAAGTAGTTCAAGTCCACCTTTAGCATGAGCAGGAAACAGGGATAATCTAGCATTAATATCATTACATTCTGAACTTGCTTTCTAAGTGTTTAACTATAACTGTTCTAAATGCTACAGAAGGCAATGATGCCGTCTTCTCTTGGGAAAGATCTATTGCATATTCATGCCAGTTAAGAAGACAAATGCTTTTTTTGGTGCATATACCAAAGGATTTTCAATATTGCCCTTGAGTTCCGTCATTCTTTTTCTTTTGCTTCCCCTATCTCTCCTCTTCTCATATCTATGACTGTTGGATTTCATCACCTTATCTTTACTTTCCTCCACTGAGGGTTCCTTCAACTCAAGATTTATCAGCTTCTCTGAAAACATTAGTCAAACTAGACAAAAGACAATATTGCATTAAAATTCCACACAGATTAACTTGTTAGAGACCATATAAAGCATCACTCTGAGATGGATGCTATAGAAGTCATCTGGCACTTCAGGGAGCAGCTGAGGCTGATTTTCCAACAACCCGTTTGTAATACATGAGGCGTCAGTGGTGTGGTGTGCATTGTGTGGAGTTAATAAAGAGCTGAGAGCCAAACATAGCACCATCAATAGAAGAAATATGTGCATTATAAAATACTATCATCACTTGAACAACAAGTATGTCATAGCAATATCATTACTAAAACAAATGAAAAGTGCACTCCCTGCTTTTTCACGCACCCTACAATACTCTTTCTTGCACTTTGCTATATACACTTAATGTACACTCAGTTTCACTATCCTTCCTCCATAACCAATCATCTAATTCCTCTTCCAATGTAAGCAATCTCAGCATGTCAACAGAAAGAAAGAAAAAAGTCAGTTAGTAAGCTAAATTTCAAGCAGACAAGAGTTATAGGTATGTACTGTATCAATAATGCTTTTATTCAATTTATTCTAGAGTAGATATTGCTCCTTCACTTTCCCCTGGTTAGTATTCAGGCCAAAATGTAATAGCCCAAATTCTGAAGTATTTCAGTTTCTAATGAGAGCCCTTTACAAACTAAGTATCTTTTTTTAAAATATAAACTTTTTCTGTGTAAGATATTCAGGATCAGACTGAGAATGGAGATCTGGGGAAAAAATTCTCTGAAGCAACAGGAGCTCAAATGTCTCTTGCAGTGAAGCAGACAAGCAGGCAAATCAATCAACCAGTAGCAAACTGATTGCTGCCTAATAAAAACAACATACAAATTTTATTCCTTTACATATGCTCTGTCTGGTTACTACAGTAGACCATTAAAGTTCATCAGGCTTAAAGCAGCTATCAGAATTACCCTTCTTAAGGCTCTAACTATGCATTGCACTGGATCCTGTAAAATTATTCTCAATACCTAATTTTATTATTCTTGAGAGAAACTATTTTTACAAATTCCAAGTATGGCTTCCTAACTAGAGCAGCCTATTTATCTGGCTATATAATCCAGATTTTAGACTTCAGAGTTTTCATTGAGATAAAAGTGATTTGCACAACCCTAGCCATATTCTAGGTGCATCGTTTTTTTGCAGTAGAGGATTCCAAACCTACCAAGCAGCAAGGATTCCAAACAGGCAGAAGTCTTTCATGGTCTAGGATTACATCATTCACTAAGGCACAATAGTTTCATGCCCCCTCCTGACAATATCTTTGCTTAGAAATAGGATGTCAGACTTATTGGTCACCTTCGTTCTCATGAAAAACTTCATACCTAATTTTTACTTTTACATCCAAGCTAAACAATAGTATTCTTTACTGAAATTTATTCCACTTGTTTTGGATATGGTTATCACTATACTTATGTAGTTTTCCCTCCATTTATCCTCCAGTTCCTTGCAGTTGAATCTGTCATTTACACAGTGGAATCCCTAGTTTTCAAGGTTATATTTGCTTTGTACAACAGGCATCAAACCTGTACACTATGGGCCAGCTGTAATCTCTCGGAATACTGAATCTCATGTTCAGCCTCTTTTCTTATAATTTTTTTCCCCTGAGGCCCCTTCAGTCTTTAAAAAAAACACAGAACAGCAAGTTTCCCCATCCAAAGAGCAGACATCACCTGCAGCTCTTAACAGGTCATACAGAACAACTGTGTTTTAGTTGAGGGACACCTTCCAATTATAGAGTAGGGAAGTAATAGGAGATTCTGTCCATACGTGGCTCTGTGAGATACTATATGGCCTGTTCCAGACCCAACAGTAATTTGTACTGTAGATAAACTCACATCTCACCACTTAACAGACAGCCAAGACTTAAAGGAAAGAAAAGAAAAAAATATTCCCCTCTTCCCAGTTTTACCTTCCCTTTAAATACTCTAATTTAAAATAGTTGTCCCTTTGTACTTTACCTATTTGTACACCCAAAGTACCTATTTTTCTGGGCTGCCTAACGTTATATGAGCTACACTGGAAAAAAACCTCCTGAGTTGAAAATACATCAAAATAATCCCTTGCAAGGGCAACCCATGAGTATTTTTTTTTCCCTTCCAAAATCTTGTGCTGCATTTTAAATATCAGTAACTAAAGCTGTGGGTATGAAAAATGCAATAATAGTTACTAATGGGACTAGGACTGAAATATTCAGGCTGGTTTTAATCAATGTCTTTATTAAACTTCAGCACATAGCACCATCCCCTAATGTGGGGTGGTAAGAGAGGCAGGCGCAGGGAAATCTCATTACATTGCCAGTGTTATTTACATGAGTTTTACTTTACAAAGAAACTAGGAATTCTTGCTTTTCCTGTGTAAGCCTGAAGCCTACACAAATTCAGCAAATTATGCAGCTATGAAATTTACTACATAATTTTTATCATAATTATAAGCCTGAAGGAAATCAGTGGTTTTGGCTATCCTCATAGCATTAGTAACCATCACTTGATAACTAACTTTGCAAGATTCAATATAACATGAGAGGAAAAAATTAGTCTCTTGAACTAATCAATTTTGATCAGGTATCATTATCTTAAAAATCAAGACACTGTTTTTGTTCAAGTTAAACTGAAAAAACTAGAATCGTAATTCCCTTAAACTTGGAAGATTTGTGGAATTCAGACACAAGTGAGACCATCAAGCTTGGACCTCTCTTTGTCAGTGACTGTTTTCAGGAAAATAGGTAGCCCGGCTGATCACAAGTGATAAGCAGCCTAGAAAAAGCTAAATTTTTAAGATAACAGGGTAAAACTAGGAGGAAAAGTTGTTGAATGATAACATAACATTTTCCCCACTCCCATCCCATGCATGCTGAATACACATATGCAATCATAGGAAATTGTGCAAAAGCATGACAATTCTTCCAGTTCAGAAGGCAGAGCAGAAACTGCTTTTTCTCAGGCAGACCTTCTGATAATGTGATAAATGCTGAGTTTCTGCTATTTTGAGTCACAGCTGCCATAAACAATTGTCTCTAAACCAATATGTTACGTCACATGAGTGTAACAAGGCTTGTTCACTGGTGAAACTCTAACATTAGTTGGGCTGCACATACACCATGCTACTCAAGATGATAAATAAGGACCTTGGACAGGCATTGGAAACTTACAGCTCAATTACAATACTGCACACAGGATAGAATCATAGAATCACCAGGTTGGAAAAGACCCACCGGATCATCGAGTCCAACCATTCCTATCAAAGACAAAACCATGTCCCTCAGCACCTCATCCACCCATGCCTTAAACACCTCCAGGGAGGGTGAATCAACCACTTACCTGGGCAGTTTGCTCCAGTGCTCAATGACCCTTTCTGTGAAAAATTTTTTCCTAATGTTCAGCCTGAACCTCCCCTGGCTGAGCTTGAGGCCGTTCCCTCTCATCCTGTTCCCTGTCACTCAGGAGAAGAGACCAGCACCCTCCTCTCCACAACCTCCTTTCAGGTAGTTGTAGAGAGCAATGAGGTCTTCCCTCAGCCTTCTCTTCTCCAGGCTAAACAACCCCAGCTCTCTCACCTGCACCTCGTAAGACTTGTTCTGCAGCCCCCTCACAAGCTTCATTGCTCTTCTGTGGATAGGAAGGTTTTTTTATATGTAGGACATATAAAAAGGACAAAACAATCCTTTTTCAGTGTAGGGACAAAGGAAGAAAAATTACTGTTATAGTTTTTCCTGGTCCTCCTCAGGCTGATCCAAAGTGGGCTGATGTAGTCCCCTTCCACCTCCCAATAACTAACTCCCAGTTTTAAGCAAATGAACCTGTCATTTGCTGACTTTATGTTATATTAAATCCCACATATATGTACATCCTGTCAAAAATGGCCTGCATTCAAACATCAAGCATTTGGATTAACATACAGAAATACAATCTGATTTTTCGCTATTAATGTTTCAGTTACACTTGTGCAACTGAGCTATCTAACATTATGCGCCATCATTTAACGCTTCTATTTATGCAAAACCACAAATATCTTCTAATCCCCGAAATCCATCATCAGGTTACCAAGCTGATGTAATCAAATAATCCCATCACTTATAGGGCTTACCTGTTTTGCGTTTGCTCTACCCACTCACTATCTGTGTTTACTGTTTTGATTTACAGGAGCAGCCACTCCACAGTCAGATTTTCTCCTCCTCAGTATGCAGATACCCAATGACTGCAGTAGACCAGAAGTACAGACCTAGAACTCTTTCTGTATTGGTCTGCTCACAAAACCAAGGCCAGTGATTTAAAAGGTTTGAGACTCAAATGTTTGTGCCACCACACTGAGTACTCTGAGCTCTGCCTGGACTAACAGACAGTAACTAAAATAAATGATAAAACTCAAGTGGATTTCTTAACCCCACACCAAAACCACATACCATTTAGAAATGGTCTAGCCATACAAACCCCTGAGAATTATCTGACAGTTTCATTAGCTATAGAGCACTTTTTCAAGGCTGTAATGTTTTCAGAATTGTAAACAATGAGTGGTTCACTGCTTCACAAATTTTCCCCTACAATTTGTCTACAATGATCAAGTTAAACAGCATGAAATAAACATCAGCTATAGTGGGTAAAATCTGTAGGTGTAACCGTTCCAGAATGACAATAGAGGTACTTCTTGCCTTCAAATAATTTGAAAATTTTCCCAAACGTTTATGTGCTCTGCAACCACATTATGTGACTGTCAGAGGGAATGACTTGCTCGTACACAATTTTAATAAAATTCTGCCCCCTTCTGACATACCTACCATACAAACGGCTACTGATTAGTCCATTAAGGCCTTATACTGGAATTGGTTTTCAAACATGCAGTCCAGACTGGCTCAAATTGGTTGATGAGATCCCACAGCTCAAACTGACCTCATAAACAGAGATAAATTCTTTGTCTCAGGATTGGTCACTATATCAGTACACCAGCTCATAAAATGTTAATTCTTCCAGTTTGTATGAAGAAAATTTGGACTGAGCAATTTATGTTTTTCCTGATAATCAAAGTACCTTCAGAAGTGTGATTTTTTCTCACTTCATCCTCACAAAATATTCAGTGTAAAGTAAAACCATGTCAATTTAAAAAAAAAAATACAACAGATTCAGTCTTCATCTAGTTCCTGTGTTCTTTTCCCAGTCATGTTTCTATCTATACAGACCCTAACTGTAGTTTGCAACAGCCCTGCAGCTACTCTATGTTTTGTCTTATTACCCTTAAGAAAAAAACAGCACAGTGAACAGACCCATGCTCACTCCAGAGTCCAAAAATTTTTTTTGTAATTCTGTTCAAATCCAATGTTCTATAAATTCAAATGTTCATTTGAAAACATGACAGATAACTATGACTGTTAAGAACCAATTTTAGCACAGCTGGTAAGCATCTTCAGTTTAACAGAAAAGTGTTCAGCATTTATGCAATGCTTTTTCTATCAGAAAATCTCCAGCAACGATGCTTATTTTTCTTTAACTCTTACATATCACTGATGTTCCCATCAACTTTAACGGTCTGTATTCCATACTGAGCCACAGTGATGTAAAAAGAGCAACTTTACTCAGGTCAGTTTCTGAAAGCACTGATTTAGTTACAGAATTGAAGCAGGATACAAAATACATTTCTGATATTTAATAATTAGCCTGGAGAAGAGGAGGCTGAGGGGAGACCTTATCACTCTTGATAACTTTCTAAAAGGAGGTTGTAGAGAGGTGGGTTTTGGTCTCTTCTCTCAGGTGATAGGACAAGAGGGAATGGCCTCAAGCTGCACCAAGGGAAATGTAGGTTGGACATAATGAAAAATTTCTTCACAGAAAGGATTATCAGGCTGCCCAGGGAGATGTTTTTGTCACCACTCCTGGACGCATTCAGAAGACGCATAGATGAAGAGTTTGAGGATATGATTTAGTAGTGGACAGATGCGGTTGGAGCTGGTGATCTCAAAGGTCCTTTCCAGCCTAATGATTCTATGAATTAAACAAATAAGATGATAGGGATGATTTTTTAAGATCTCAAAAAATACCAAAGGACTTACCTAGACTATTATCAGCCACATTCCTAAAGACATTTCCAGAATAGTCGATAACTACACAGATTACCATTTCTCAGGAGTCAATCATATTGTAAATAGCATCTTTAGTGGCTCAATAGAACTTATACTGAGGAAATAAATTAATTCCATCGATTACCCAGAATGCATGACCAAGCTGTCCCAAACCCTAATCCCGGACTAGAAATAAAGATCTCCATAGCTTATAACAAGCTTTTGCAGCAGCCCCGTATCATTAATGAGGAAAAAAACATCAGATTCTTTGTTGATTTTGGCACTTTATCATCAGGATTTACACTGTAACAAAGAGCCAGTGTTCAAAATTATCATCATTTGGTAAAAGTATTCATGAAGAATAATGGATTAGTTGCTAAAACACCCGTTAGGCCAGTGATAGATTTAAAATAAGTCTCAACAGAATCTATTTTCATCTAAAACACTGTACATGTTTCAGAGCATTCAGTAATTATAAAGCAATATTCAAGCTCTCTGCTCCTCATGACAAACTGCTCTGTTTCTATATATTGTTTAGCTGAACAAAAAAATTTCCCAAAGAGTTCTTCAGAAAAACATGTTAGTATTTGGTTGGATCCAGACTTGTCCAAATATTCCTGTCAGGAAGAATTTTTTTTTTTTTTCCCCACAGAATATCACCAAAAGCTATCTTATCACAGAATATCAAATAAAATTGAATATAAATTTCTACATTAAGCTATGTGTTTCCAAAACTAACCTTCCACTCTGTATAGAAACAGAAGGATTTCAAGCAGTGTGTTCGTTAATGAAGCAAACTAAAAAACTCCATTAAACCCTTCAATTGTAACTTCTTTCATTTACCTCAGTTCTAATCTCTGTAATTACTTCCTTTACTGAAACAAATTAGTGAGTCTTTAATCTATTCAGTATCACATGATGGGTTCATAAAGAAACAGGACAGGGTTCAGAAAGTTGTTACAATGTCTGAGCCTTCAAAAAAACAGCATTGAATATAATACCCCATAGACATATCTAATACTATTAAGTTCAGAGAGGATTGCCTAGAATAATATCTGACAGTATGGGCCTCACACCAAGAAAAGAAATGTTTGACTAAAGACAAGGAAAGAAATCTTGAAAAAAAAATCCACAGTTCAGGAAAAATATCTGGATTTTTGACTCAAAGAACACCAAGGATTTACAGTGTCAGTGGCCCAGAAGATTAAATTCCTCTTTTGAAGACACTTAATCATATTTTCAGATATGCAGGGGAACTTCCATAATAAAATAGACAGATTTTTTTTTTTATTTAGAAAATAGTATGTTCTAAACCTCTATGAGCCAAGGCAAAGATACAAAACTAAAGTGACTGCGATTTCATGAAGAATGGTATACAGCATGATATCATTTAGCAAACTAAAGCTACTATTAAAACTTGTTTCAAGACTTTATATTGACTACAGAGAACACACAAGTTCTCTTGCATGATTTAATTCCAATGATTAAGAAAATAGCTATTTGAGCAAAACAACACATGCCATCTTCAGCTCCTACTTGTGTCAGCAGAAGCTAAAGATGTCTCTAAATCTTGAATTAATTCTGATAAGTTTAAAATATTCTCATTGATGTCCAAACTTCGTGAAGCATATATAAATTTACCCTTCAAAAGCAAAAGCCATATGTGTAGTGACTTATGAAACAGGGATTTTGCACATTATTTATATTAAGACAACCGTTTTTTAACTTCAGTGATACTCAGATATCACTAGCACATACAAAAAGTATATTTATATATCACATAACAAAAGGCCAATACTTTTATATAGTCTCAGTCCTTGGCACCATCATTAAATACTGTTTTTCTGAGTGAACTTCTTAATGTATGTTATTTGATCTAATAAAAGATAAATAAAACAAATTTCCTCTCAGAAACCTTACTGTCTTTTCTGTTATAGGCTATCACAGCATAAACAAAGTACTGAACAAGGCACATTTGCTGCCTGACACCTCTATCCTCTGTTCATCATTCCAGCTGTTCCCTGCACCATCATTGGTGACCAGCCCCCCCTCAGTGTGAAGAGCAGGGTGTGACATGTTGGGGTGTGACAGTCAGCAGGCTGACTCTTGAGGTGAGAGGGTGTAAGATGAAGACAGCACACAAGAAAAAGGTGGGGGTTGTTTTGCCCAATGTAAGGTATCATATCAACAATTGTTTTTTCCCAGAGGAACTGGGCTTTCTATTAGTCCAGAAACACACTGTGCTGGGGTATTTCCTATGTAAGTTCTATCAACCCTGAAGGCATCTGTTGTTCCATGTCAGTGGGAGGTGTCCAAAGAAAAAAGCAAGGCAAGGTAATCTATTGCAAAGCTTCCAACACTTATCGCCACAAAACCATGGCGTATTGACAAAGCTGTTCTGGTTTGGGTGTTTAGAAAGCAGATAGAAACCGAAAAAGTTAATTTCATTGAATTTTTGAGAAAGCACACAACAGCATTCACGTTCACCTACCAAAATGAACAAGGACGTTCCGGATAGAGACTATGAAAATAAGGCCAAAGTAAAAGCCAGGACCATGAAGTCCAGCTCAATCAGGTGCCAAATTATGTTTGTTTTTAATTCTACTGCCCATTTGCATGTGTATTTTGTGAAGCTTTATTCATCTACTGGTAGTATTCTTGGTTTAGGTTAAATTAATTTTATTGATGCCAAATTCAGCCAGCTAACTTTTACTATTTATTTTTAATAGGTTTGATGCAATACATTTTTATTGCTGAGATAAGTATCAATTAAAGCCTCCACCTCTGCTCCTTTTGATTGCCTCCTGTAATTGGAGTATGAAATACAAATGAAGTTCTACATTTCCATGCAGAACTGTGAATAACCTTTGTAAACTGAATATAGTTTGAAATATCCCTACCTTTGAGGTAAAGGACAGCAAATAACCAGGAAGCCAGTAGACATCTGAAGGCATAAAAACAACGGGAGATTCTATAAGTGCTGTGAAGTAACATGGTAACTTCAAGGTGTGGACAGAACAGAAAGCATTTCCATAAATCAAGTCTAACCTGCCTTGCCTAATGCAGAAAGCTAAGTTTACACCATCTAAGAGGATATACTCCTGATATTTTAAACTACAGTGTGAAGGTTTTTAAGCAACAAAGCAATTCTAAACGCTCCAATCCTGCCAAGACTGTAAGATGTGAGGAGGTAGTCACAAAGCAAAAAGTAGGCAAGGGTTTATGTAAGTGCAGAAGCACAACCACAGAAAGACAAGAGCAAAGTCAGGGCCCAGGGCTCTCTAAGAGGCAGAGAAAATTTGCCATAACTGACCAGACCATTTCTTGATGTGAGCCAAGGTCCTGTCAGCAGCAGCTGCCAACTCTTGTTGACTCAGCTGGAAGTATAAAGAGGAGGACTGTCAGATGAAATTCTTTTCCAGATCTTCTGAAAACTAAAGATCAGATTTGACACAGATACAATCTTATATGCTAGATAATCTCCCATGTGACAGTTTACCTATATTTAATGATATTCACTTTTATGGAATGGCTAATTAGACTAATTAGAAGTGCAAAGAAAAGAACTTCGAAATATATTTTGTAAATGGACACAGAATATGTTTTCAGATAAAGCATTTTTATTCTCAAAAAAATGTGGAATTATCTTACAAAGTCTGAGAAATCAGGTCTGGAAAGCATCAAGGAGGCCTCTTTTCCTTCTCTTGCCTACAGTGGGATGCATTACTCATTTACTGTACTGAACTACATTTTCTAGGCCTGTCTCATCTTGAACACAACTTCAAAGATATGAAGCATCCCACACTTCCCTTGGGAAACTACTCCAAAATAGTAGAGGTTTATTTCTGACATTTAATATAATCTCTCCTCCTCAGCTTCATCCCATTACATTTACTCTGTCACCTTCTAAGAGAGTCTGAGAATAAGCAGACATGGGTTTTCTGGACTTGTCTTTAAATTTTTGAGACTGTCATCCATATTCTGAGAAAAATACATTACGCTACTCCAAGCCTATCCTGACATTTCTAAAATGCTACCCCCCAGGCCACACAGCCAGATTTACTGACACTTTCCTCTCTCAAAGAACTTCGTCGAAAAAGGAAATTAACTGGTTTTTTCCACAGCCATGGCTGAAAAAGGCTATAGAAATATGATCACAGTCAAGACATTTTTCCACAGCCCTTCATCAATTCCAAGCAAATTCACCTATTAGAGACCTCTGCTGATCCGCAACAACAGAGGAAAAGTTAGTGCCAATTTCTCACATCAAAGTGGAGTATCCTGCTGTATGATTAAAGTCAGTTTTCCAAAAGAAATTTGATATATCATGTTTTCCGTGAGAGCAATGGTATCCAATTGTAATAGGAAAATAATTATTTCAATGAAACAAAGGTGAAAGAGGTTATGAGGAGATCTGCTGCATACCAATAGCTGAGGACTCCACCTGCCTGACTGCATAGAGGCTGCATATTGTACTGCATGTTGTATAACAGATGCTTTTTACATCTGATAGACAAGAAAATGGTATCACTCTCTCCAGATTACAAGTACAAGTGAAATCAGGAGATTAAAGGAAGAGTCACAATGACCTTTGACATGGAGTATGCATAAAGAACTTTTTCCAACATAAGTCACACAAAATACCATCTTTAAAGCAGCACATAGGCTCTAGGACAATACTCTTCTCCATTCTGCAAATGCTCATGGAAAATAGAAAAGTTCTTTACCACATAACTGTTCTATAAGTTCCTGATGTGCTATAGGGAGGATCTACATGCTTCTGCTCTATTGTTCAGTAACTGCATACCTTAAAGGGAATTCAAAGTGCAGAGTTACACAAAAAATACAGTAAGCACACAGAGTTACACAAAAAAATACAGTAAAACACTTCATCTATTTGTAAAAACCACAAAACTTTCAGGCAAATTTGCTATAAATTAGTAAGGGCTAAACAGCCATTATGTAACCCAATCCAAAGCAAAAAATCATTATATTGTTTCCCAGGGAGCAACTAGAATAGAGATTATGATCTGAGATTATCTTTCTCCTCCAAAGGAAAAAGAAGAGTATCACTTTTCACCACGTGTGAGGCTCAACCCACTGCTATAACTACAGAGGGAAGCAAACAGGTATGAGGTGTCATCAAGGTTCTGTCCATTCTATACCCTCTTCATTCCATTCCTGACTACCTGATGCGGCATCAGAGATGGCAGGATAGGAAAATCTGATAAAAGTGCAATTACTCCAAACAAAAAGGATTTTTCATTTCAAAGTAGCGTCTATGTGATACACAATTTCCTCTATGCCTCAACAGATTTTTGCAACCGTGCAATTTTGTGGTTTTGGGCGGAAGGATTCCAGTCTTGTAAAGCCCTCTCAGTGCCATAATCACTGTTAATATCCCAGAGTTCTGCAAACAGGCATACTTCTCCTGCTAGCTTCAAACTAATTGTAAACAAACTCATATTAAAGCATACAATGTAACTTGCCTGCAATCTCTTTGGGAAAAAAAAAATCTTACCAGTTCCTTGTACCATTAAATTAACTACATCCTACAAAAGTATTTTCTCCCCAAAAACTCTGATTTATAAAGAAAAAAAACCAAAATCAAATAAACATAAAAAACCCTCAAACTCCCAAGCCTTTTAGCCAGATATTGCTTAACGTTCTGTAATTCTACTAATTATCTCAAATAAATATGCCAGATAATGAATGTATCTAGTACATACCTAGCTATTTTTTGTCTCACTCTGCTTCTCCTCTCCTTCAGCTTGGAAAGCTTGTCATTTTAGCCATTTCTCCATAATGTTTTCACAGTAATGACTATGAGTAGCAAGTAAAGGAAAGACAGACACAATGGAACTCAAAGCAACCCGCAACAGTAATACCTAGGCTACAATTAACAAGAAGCTCAGCAGCCAGTGCTGAAAAAAATTATGTAGTCAAGCAACCCATGTGCATTACATTCAGTGAAACCAATCCCACCAGGGAAGAAAGAGGACCAAAAAGAAGAGAAAGGTAGCACCCTCTGGGTTCGCCTATTGCTTTCTCAGTATCTTCCTCAGTAAAACAGGATCACCTTCCTCACCTTACAGCCAAAACTCCACATGCTCATGGGAAGTCCTGGTGGCATTCTTAGTGCATGTAACACTTACTGAAGACAATGAAGGGCTCTTACTTTTTTTAGGGTCTTCAAAAAAGAACAGCAAGCCAAGAATATTCAACTTTGAACTAAACTTCCAAACTATTTAATTTTCAAGTGAGGAGTGATCCAGCACATTAAATCAAGCACAACATTACTTGTAATCTCTAATCAGAATATAACCTACAGTAAGGAAAGACATTACCAATAACATTCAGGTACATCAATCCTCTTAAAAGACAACTTGAAACAAATTCCTTAGGGTATAATGTGAATAAGAACATCACAGGAATAAAATATTCCCCATTCACTTCTGAGTTTACAAAAGTTGTCTACATAAGGACTCTGAAAATAGAGCTGCACCCTGTCCTTGATAAAGTGTCTTGATTTCAAGAATTTCAAACATAAATTTAATTTGCTTCATTCATTCTGAAAGAGTATCAGATATATCCTTGCAAGAGCCGAGCATCTAGCATCAGTTCTAAATCTAATATTATCTGAATGTATTTTTAGTTGCAGTGCTGTTACACCTACAATGGTTATCAGAAAGCAAAATGCATATTTCTTTAGTAGTTGTATAAATTGAAGCAAACAACAAAGCTTAAAGCATGCAGGTTGCTAAAACCTTGATAACTTCATGTTTTTCAACACTCATGCCACTAAAGGTTTTCCAGTCATGCAGCAGTAGTACATATAAATACACTGAAGTGACTAGCATAGGCACCATCAAATGATTTCACTATGGAGTTCAACCTTATTTTCTTTTAGTTTTTTCTCTATGAAGATGAAAGATTATGCTTTGGTTGCTCTCAAACTGAATATAGCTGGAAGAATAGCATCCTGCATTCCATCATTTGTTTCACTTGCACTGAGTTTGATTCTGCACATTGCAGGGGTCATTGGTGCTATCACAGCACCTCCGTTTTCTCGCTCTCCCCTCTACAGCCATTCTTTTCATTCCCATTTTCATTCCCTTCAGTATATTCTCTTCCATGTCTCCTGCATTAATGACTATTAATGATTTTCACTGCATGGCAAGTTGAGGTTTTTTTCTTGAATTCCCTGCAGTCCAATCTCCAAGTACCTGGTTTCATTCATTAAGCCAAGAAATTGTCTTCTGTGTTCCCATTCTTGATGTCTAGTTCTGGCAGTGAGAATCTGCTTTTTATCTACATGCTCTTAGCATGGGGGGGACTCTGCTCTTCTAGTTTCCTCCAATTTTTTCTTGCTTTTAGGATTTCATTCTGCAGTCACTACCCTATACATATCACTGTTCTGCTTCTACCCTCTCCACTGAAGAGGGAAGGTCATACCAGATGAGCTAAGCCCCATCCATTTTGCAGCGCTCCCATAGAATCATAGAATATCCATGTTGGAAGAGACCCATCAGATCATGGAGTCCAACCATTCCTATCAAACACTAAACCATGCCCCTTAGCACCTCGTCCACCTGTGCCTTAAACACCTCTAGGGAAGGTGAATCAACCACCTCCCTGGGCAGCCTGTTCCAGTGCCCAATGACCTGCTCTGTGAAAAATTTTTTCCTAATGTCCAGCCTAAATCTCCCCTGGCAGAGCTTGTGGCCGTTCCCTCTCATCCTGTCCCCTGTCACCTGGGAGAAGAGGCCAGCACCCTCCTCTCTACAACCTCCTTTCAGGTAGTTATAGAGAGCAATGAGGTCTCCCCTCAGCCTCCTCTTCTCCAGGCTAAACACCCCCAGCTCTCTCAGCTGCTCCTCATAAGGCCTGTTCTCCAGCCCCTTCCCCAGCTTTGTTGCTCTTCTCTGGACTCGCTCCAGAGCCACAACATCCTTCTTGTGGTGAGGGGCCCAGAACTGAACACAGTACTCGAGGTGCGGTCTCACCAGTGCCGAGTACAGAGGGAGAATAACCTCCCTGGACCTGCTGGTCACGCTGTTTCTGATACAAGCCAGGATGCCATTGGCCTTCTTGGCCACCTGGGCACACTGCTGGCTCATGTTCAGTCAGCTGTCGACGAATACCCCCAGGTCCCTCTCCTCCAGGCAGCTTTCTAGACAGACTTCTCCTAGTCTATAGCACTGCATGGGGTTGTTGTGCCCCAAGTGCAGGACCCGGCATTTGGCCTTGTTAAAGCTCATGCCATTGGTCTCAGCCCAGCGGTCCAGCCTGTTCAGATCCCTTTGCAGAGCCTCCCAACCCTCCAGCAGATCCACACTTCCACCTAGCTTAGTGTCGTCTGCAAACTTGCTAAGGGTGCATCTTACTTTCTGGAGAGGAGATCTGGTAGCATCTCCTCTGCTACCAGACTCTGCTGCCAACTACTTTCAGATCAATACCAATGGCCAGAAAACTGAATTGAAAGATCATGGGCTATCATATCCAGGGAGCCAGAGCATAACGTTATGTTTATATATAACTATGTATGTTTATATATAAACTGTAACTATTGCTATAACTACTATTTATACTAACAGTATAAAACAGATTAAGCTCCATCTGAAAAGTAGTTAAGTGCTTCTTGGCTCTATTGATCTTACTACGGAATTGTTAAAGAACTTCATATCGCTGAAGTTCAAAAATTTTTAAACATATCACATTACATCTACTTAGTTCATTCCAAGTAAAGCAATATTTTTCAACTATTATAAAAAAAATTCTAGATGGTTTGAAGTTGCTTAAGTTGCTGCCCCCATAGACACACACAAAAAACCCAAAGACAAATAGATAATTTAATTAAATTTAATCACAGGAAAATTAACCAAAAAGTAGGTGCCTCCAGTCACTCTTCTACCATGTCATGCTGCAACTTCAGAAAAATCAGTGCTCCCATTTGACCTAGCTGGAGTAATAACCCAACTGAATTCAGGGAATAAGACCCTCAAGCAAACAAACTGAAATTCAATGTAAACTCCACCAAAAACTAGTAGGAAGTCTTGAAAAGGAGATGTGTTAACTTCTAAGTAGGGCTGTCTTATTATCTAGCATGTTTTAAGTTTCCGTAGAAACTATAAGACATGCCTACAGGAACAGAGTGTAACTACTCAGTTTTGGCAGCCTTTACTGTTTAGTTTTACTACACTGCATGTCGAAGTGTAAGTACAATAGGTTACAACAGAAAAATATATTAATGGAAATCTGTCACATACAAATGGGAACAAAAGGAATCTAGCTTTGAGCTACATTAAGGTCACAAGGACACATATGCAAGCAAAAATGCAGCAGCTGGTAGCTGACATAACATTTCACTGAGACAGGATAGAAATCCCAGAAAATAACAGAATAAAGAGAAAGATAACAACACAGAATACCAGGAATCCTTAGCACTGGCCAGAAGAGTATCAGACAGAATTTGCATAAAAGGTGTAGGGTTTGATCTCTCTTTCCAATTTATTTCCAATTAATATCTCTTTGCCGCAATGAAAACACCATGATGAGATCTATAAAAGCTTTCTCAGTCTGAAGCATGGCCTTTTAAATTTTGTCAGCACTACCGCTGGGATGAGAATAAGCTCAAAAGGAATGATTGTAAATTTTCATAATAGTTACAGAGTCAGAGGAAGAATTAGTACCAGATTTGAGGTGAACTGATGGCCCACTAAACCTTCCAACACTGAAATTAGCTCTTCCAGGAACCCAGAATTTCACTTTAAAAATTTAAAAAAAAAAAAAAAAAAGAAAGTAAGTAAAAACTGACAAAATTAGAAATCATGACACTTTCAAATTATTCTGTTGTCTGTCTTGCTTTTAACTTTCAATTTTATTTTTTTTTCCAAAAGACCAATGCAAAGCAGTCGCTGTAACTTCCTCTGACACACAAGGTTATGATCCAGTCAGGAATTGTTTCAAGAGTTATAGCTGTGCAAGCACTAGGTTTCCAGATTAACAAAGGCAAAATAATTCTCTTACCTATGGGTAAGAAACAGAGGTAGGTAAGTGCGTCAGTGGTGGTTTTAAAGTATGTGATAGTGTGATAGCAATAATCAGGAGTATGATCTTTCTTATATGAAAGGAGATGAAAAAGGATGCTGTTAAAAAAAATTATGAAAATCAAGCCAAACATGACTACCCAAACTTTTTTCCCCAGGAAGACACACTGACATTTTTATACGTCACCTTCAAAAAGATACATGAAAGTGATCAAATTACGTGGCTGCTTGAAATAGGTTAGAAAGATACCTAACATGTCATAAGGTCCCTTACAATTTAAAGGCCTCTACACATGGTAACTTGGATACTCCTTCCTAGTACAAGATGACTTGCTCACGTAACATTCTTAAACAGGACCGTTTGAGGAAGGATATGGAGTATGGAAAAGGAAGCTGTGTTTCCAAATTTCTGAGATGCTTCCATTCTCTAGATCTACCACTTGGGACAATCTTAAGAAAAAATGTTACCATTCGTTAAGTATTTTTACTTCTTCCTGTAATTCCCACAGGCTTTTCACTGAATTTTCATGTCTCCTTGTTTCAATTATGTCTGCATGCAGAAATAAAAATATGCTCAGGACTATTTTGAAAGATCAAGCTCTAAGTGAATATGGTAAATGAAACCTTGATCATAGCTATCACTGACATATTCCATGAATTCTTTGATGCACAGTTATGGGCTATGATATATTTATCTGAAATACACTAGTACAGACACACTAGTATAGACACTTAAAACTGATAAAATATTACTGACAAAGTAAAAGTCACACCATGTAATGAAAACAGTATTGAAGAGGGAAATTGTAAGATAGTCAGATACAAGCATATACCCATCTGCAAGACTGAGAACTATTCATAGGTAAAAAGCTTAACTAATGTAGAATTTGGGGGAAAGGATATAATGCAGTCTTACAATCACCAATGGTTTAAATTCAAAATTTAGAGCATAGGTTGGAAGATTAACCAAGCAAGTCTTCAATGACAAAGCCTCCTCTTTGAAAATGCCTCCTGGAGGCTAACAAAGTAGTTCTGTGGTGGGGTGGCCATTAAAGGCGGTGGGGTGCTTCCCTGAGCAGGGAACAGCCTAAAAAACTCAATCGGGGGTCGGTGCTCGGCTCCTGGCTCAACGGGTTTAAACAGTCCTTAGGGAGCACAGGCGAAGAGGAGCAGGGCACATTAGAACAGGGCAGTTTGAGCAGCAGTTCGAGCAGGGAGGGCGCAGAGAGGGGCTGGAGCATGGCCAGAAGGGACTGAGAACTATGGTGGCTACCCATCAAAAGATTAAGGCTGCACCAAGCATGATGGAAGCTGCCACACAGACAGACATCCAGTGGGCACATGCAGCTACCCAGACCCTGAGCTGCAGACAGTGCCCCTCTCTCACACCAGCTCGTGGCTCTGTTACTGCCTCCACCTGTCAAAGCTGCACTCGAGTGGGGGAACTCCATCATATGGTGGAGGAGTTAAGGGAGGAGGTGAAGAGGCTGAGGACCATCAGGGAGTGTGAGAGGGAGATAGACCAGTGGAGCAGTGCCCTCTCACTAACTCAGTAGCCTGCTAAAGCTGTCATGTCCAAACACCACCCACCTGCAAACTGCAAGGTTGGGGTTACAAGAGATGGGGAATGGCAGCAAGTTCCTGCCAGACGAAGGAAACCTGCTCCCCTCAACCAGACAGCAAAACCTGAGATCCCCCTGGTAAACAAGTACCATGTGCTGCAGGTGGAATCCTGTCCTGAGGATGATGGCTCCCACAGCCTAGAATCTTTCCCTAGGCCACACCATCCTCAGAAAAAGATAAAGACATCCTCCATTAAGAAGAAGAGGAGGGTGACGGTTGTAGGAGACTCCTTCCTAAAAGGAATGGAAGGACCCATTTGCAGACCGGACCCGCACCACAGAGACGCCTGCTACTTACCGGGGGCATCAGTGAAGGAGGTAGCTAGAAAACTTCCTTCCCTGATCCATGAGACAGACGACTATCCTCTGATAGTAGTCCAAACTGGTAATGATGATTTAGTAAGCATAAAGACCAAAGCCATCAAGAAAGACTTCAGGGCCATTGGGAAAATGATGGAGGGCTCTCGGGCACAAATAGTATTCTGCTCCATCCAAAGGCTAAACAGAGAGGACCTGGAAGTCAGGAAGAAGAACTCGATTAATGCCTAGCTCCGAGCCTGGTGTGAGGAAAGGGGCTTCGGCTTCTTTGATCATGGGGTGGCTCACATACCCCCAAACTCTGTTGCTAAGGATGGGACACGTGTGTTTTCTAGGGGGGCTAAAGCCCCTGCTAAAAACCTAGCTAAGTTCATAAATTGAGCTTTAAACTAGATGTGAAGGGGGAGGGGATTGAGACCAGGCTAGACAAGAGCGAGCCTGGACGTAGGGCACTAGTGATTCAGAGAGGGTGTGCTAGTGAGGACCACCAGTACATCACCACACAGAAAGTGGAGGTGAATACACCTGGGGGTGGCAAGGGAGATACACTCTGGTGCTAGCTACTCCAGTTACCAGGCAATTGGGAATGAAATCTGTTCCCTCTAAGAGGGCTGAAGGCTCAGCAGCTCAGCTGAAGTGCATTTACACCAATGCACGCAGCATGGGGAATAAGAAGGAAGAGCTGGAAGCTGTTGTAGGGCAAGGAGCCTATGATGTCGTTGCCATCACAGAAATGTGGTGGGATGACTCATATACCTGGAGTACAGATATGGTGGGGTACAAACTCTTCGGGAGGGATAGGAAGGGAAGGAGAGGAGGCGGGGTAGCCCTCTTTGTAAGGGAGGACTTGGACACTGTTGATATGGATTGTGGTAATGAGATTTAGTGCCTGTGGGTTAAAATCAGAGGAGCCCATAAGAAGGTAGATTTTGTGATGGGAGTCTGTTACAGGCCACCCAGCCAAGGAGAAGCAGCTGATGAGCTCTTCTATAAACAGCTGGGGTTAATCTCTAGATCAATGCCTCTTGTTCTTGTGGGAGACTTCAATCTTCCTGATATCTGCTGGAAGTACAATAGAGCAGAAAGGAAGCAGTCTAGGAGGTTCCTGGAGTGCATGGAAGACACTTCCTTGCACAGCTGGTGAATGAACCAACAAGGGAAGGTGCCCTCCTGGACCTGCTGTTTGTGAACAGAGGAGGCCTTGTGGGGGATGTGGCAGTAGGAGGATGCCTAGGACAAAGCGATCATGAGATGATAGGGTTTTCTGTTCTAGGCGAAGTGAAGAGGGTGGTTAGCAGGACAGTAGCATTAAATTTCCAGAGGGCAGACTCTGAACTCTTCAGAAGGCTGGTTGGCAAAGTCTCATGGGAGACAGTGCTTAAGGGCAAGGGAGCCCATGAGGGCTGGGAACGCTTCAAAAAGGAGATCCTAGCAGCTCAGGAGAAAGCCACTCCATGTTCTGAAAAAAAAAGCCGGCAGGGGAAAAAACCAGCCTGGTTGAACTGGGAGATCTTGAGTGATATCAAGAAGAAGAGGAATGTTTATGAGCTCTGGAAGAGGGGACAGGCCTCTTGGCTGGATTACAGGAGGGAAGTGAGATTGTGTAGAGCAAAAATCAGAAGGGCAAAGGCTCAACTAGAAATCAGATTGGCAAAGTCTGTGAAAGATAACAAAAAATCTTTCTATAAATATATTAAAAATAAAAAGAGGTCTAGGGAGACCATACGGTCCCTATTGGATGCAGAAGGAACAAGAGTGACAGGGGATGAGGAAAAGGCTGAGGTACTTAAGCCTTTTTTGCCTCAGTCTTTAATTGTAAAGAAAGTTGTTCCCTTTCTGTACAAACCCCGGAGCTACAGGAGCAACATGAGGGTCCCATGGTCCAAGAGGAGCTGGTCAGAGCCTTGCTAGCCCGACTAGACACCCACAAGTCTATGGGACCAGATGAGATTCACCCAAGGGTATTGAAAGAACTGGCAGATGTGCTGGCCAAGCCCCTTTCCATCATCTTCCAACTGTCCTGGAATACTGGGGAAGTTCCACTGGACTGGAGGCTGCCTGATGTTGTGTCCATCTACAAGAAGGGGTGCAGGGAGGATCCAGGGAACTAGCGGCCTGTCAGTCCAACCTCAGTGCTAGGGCAATTCAGGTGATCTTGAGTGCTATCATGAAGCACATGCAAGAGAACCAGGTGATCAGTCCCAGTCAACACGGGTTCGCAAAAGGCAGGTCTTGCCAAATTAACCTGATCGCCTTCTATGACAAAGTGACTCGGCTGCTGGATGAGGGAAAGGCTGTGGATGTGTCTTCCTGGACCTCAGTAAAGCCTTTGACACAGTTTCTCACAGCATTCTGCTACAGAAACTGTCAGCATCTGGCCTGGACAGGCGCACACTCTCCTGGGTGGAAAACTGGTTGGATGGCCGGGCCCAGAGGGTGGTGGTAAATGGAGTTAAATCCAGCTGGAGGCCAGTTACAAGTGGGGTTCCCCAGTGCTTAGTGTTGGGTCCAGCCCTGTTCAATGTCTTTATCAATGACCTGGATGAAGGTATCAAGTGCACCCTAAGCAAGTTTGCAGATGACACTAAGCTGGGTGGAAGTGTGGATCTGCTGGAGGGTCGGGAGGCTCTGCAAAGGGATCTGAACAGGCTGGACCGCTGGGAAGAGTCCAATGGCATGAGGTTTAACAAGGCCAAATGCCGGGTCCTGCACTTGAGGCACAACAACCCTGTGCATCTACGGACTAGAAGTCTATCTCAAAAGCTGCCTGGAGGAGAAGGACCTGGGGGTGTTGGTTGACAGCGACTGAACATGAGCCAGCAGTGTGCCCAGGTGGCCAAGAAGGCCAGTGGCATCCTGGCTTGTATCAGAAATGGCGTGACCAGCAGGTCCAGGGAGGTTATTCTCCCTCTGTACTCGGCACTAGTGAGACCGCTCCTCGAATATTGTGTTCAGTTCTGGGCCCATCACCACAAGGAGGATGTTGAGGCTCTGGAACGAGTCCAGAGAAGAGCAACAAAGCTGGTGAAGGGGCTGGAGAACAGGCCTTATGAGGAGCGGCTGAGAGAGCTGGGGTTGTTTAGCCTGGAGAGGAGGAGACTGAGGGGAGACCTCATTGCTCTCTACAATTACCTGAAAGGAGGTTGTAGAGAGGAGGGTGCTGGCCTCTTCTCCCAAGTGAGAGGGGACAGGACAAGAGGGAACAGTGCCAAGCTCCGCCAGGGGAGATTTAGGCTGGACATTAGAAAAAAATTTTTCACAGAAAGGGTCACTGGGCATTGGAACAGTCTGCCCAGGGAGGTGGTTGAGTCACCTTCCTTGGAGGTGTTTAAGGCACAGGTGGACGAGATACTAAGGGGCATGGTTTGGTGTTTGATAGGAATGGTTGGACTCTATGATCTGATGGGTCTCTTCCAACCTGGTTATTCTATGATTCTAAGTACTTCAGGGCTTCCAGCAACCTACCTAAAGATTTTGTCATACCAATGGATTTGGAACTAAAAAATCCAAAGACAAGCCTGTTTCAGTGGTTTTGCAGCCCTTGATGTGAAATTCACACCCAGGTTGAAAGCCCAGAAACACTCAGTTATAACCATCTAAAATTCACACGCTCAGCTTGGAAAACTATATGTTGCCCAGAGATTGCATTATCTCCCAGAAGCATAGGCAGAGATAGTGACAGCAATGAAATAGTAAAGATAAGAATATGTCCAAAGTAGAATTAGACACACATTAAATAGACTGCAGCACTTGAAAGTGAAGAACTGAATGTTGGTGCACTGAGTCAGGGTAGGTGCACTTTGGGGGACTCTGACAGAATTACTTGTAGCCCAGCTTCAAGCTCACAGCAGGGTCAACTGTAAGATCAGGTCAGACGTTTATCCAGTCAGGCCTCAAGAATGTCAAATGGCAAGAGACTGCAACGCCTCTGCAGATAGGCTGCTCCAATCTTTAGCTTTCCTTGTGGTGAACCTCATGAACAGTCCTTATTTCTATTTACGCCCGTTCCGTGATGTCCTCCCAGTCTCCATCTTAAATACATCGCTTTAAAGAATTCATCTGTATCCAAAGTTCACTTTTGCATTTTAAAATACAGTACATCACTCAGTGTACAAACCTGGACATTGAAACATATGTCTTGAGTACATAACAATTTCCTCTTTACTACTGATCCCAGGTCCTGTGACTACCTGAACCACTGCCAGAGGGTTCCAGTCTAGTCGCTGCTTAAGCCACCTGTTTTCCCAAGAAACAGCTGGATGCCAAGAGATAAGCTACCATCAGATCCAGAGTGCTCTAAAGGCAAGTTAAATCACTTAGTAGCTTGCAGGATAATACAGGCAAGAGCACAGGGAGATAATTTTCATTCAAAAATTGCTTCATGGAGAAGCGATTATCTAGTTTTATTAATGTCCCTATGCACATGGATAGCGCCTTTTCACCTTATCCTGTTTCTTTATGTAGAACGCTGGATACATTACCGTCCTTTCTGAATTCTGACACAGATGACACTGATGCAAATTATGCATCTCAATAAGATTGCACTGTATCAGATAACTGATACACAGATGTTTTTTTTTTCCCACAACTAATTAAAATTCCACAGTTTAAGTAACTATTATCATGTCCAGAGACAGAGATAATTGGATGAATGCATAGAAAGCTCTGTATAACATACGTATGGAATAACTTTAGTAGACAAAAGAGGGCAGAATTAATAGTAGTTCTCCAACTGATAGCAGTCCTAAAATGCCAACAGTGCTTTGCCTCTGCACCCAGCACCTCCTTTCATTTATGCATCTGCAGCCTATAAAAGAAAGGCTAATTTCAAAATTTACTCAAGGAGAGCTTCTAAGCTTCTTCTAAAGAGCTTATAGAATACTAAACAGGCCTATACATGGACATTCAGTTTGAAGGAAAACTGGTTTTTTTACTAGTCCTCAGTATTAACATATTTAACTTCAAGCACATACATACATTATATCTCAGTGTGATTATATTACTACAGTCATCTCATGCTCAAGGACTCTTTGTGCACAAATAGTTCTAGTTTTATTTATAAAGATAAGAACATAGGCAGGAATCTGACAGCTGGGATTTGAAAGAAGCATTTGTGAACTAGCATGCAATTTTCAAAAAGTCTTAAGCTGTGTTCAAAGAAAGCAGCTATAAGTTCAGAGGCTGAGCCAAATTTTATTGTCTCTTTGTCTAAAAAAGCCAAACAAACACTTATCATAAAAGCATGCTGAACATTAGTTAACTTCTTCCTTTGTGGAAGAGGAGCTGCACAGAAATAAAAGGGAAAGAACTATCTTCACTTTCAAAACACACCCATCGGTTAAGCAAACTTCCTAAAATATTCAAGACTTGATTCTTATCTCCTTCTCTGCAGTTTGAATAAATTCAGAAATTATAGGCTTTTGTGCATGTTTTTGTGTCTTTCTTTTCCTTTCAGCAGTAGGATACAAGTGAGGACTATACACTGGTTTAGTTTAAAAGTCAAAGCACAATTAAATATAATTTTCTTTTAGTTCCTGGATTGTTGTTCTCTTGCATGATATAAAAAAGAATCAAGATTGAAACCACTAGTGTAATGTATACTTGTGCACAAGCTCCCTTAAGGGGAATAAAAGAATAAAATAAAAAAATTAAATCCAAACATGATTAGTTTTAAATGAAGTAGTGAAGACAAAAGTAAGTAAATTAGATTGGGGATTTACCTGTCACTAGTGGAGAGTGTTCTTACAGAAATTTAATCAGAAGACTGAAACAGGAGAGCAGACACATGCCCCTTCAATTTGCTGTTTTATCAATCACAGTTTTCAAGTCGTTTTTCTATACTAGTTCAAATTTAAGCAATCAGATGGCAACTGCTGTAATAACTACTACGGAACACAAGGTATGGTAGGGAAGTTTTATTCCTTACTAAAGACAATGTCCCAAGAAATGTTTTCTAGAAGCAAATCTGATCTTTGGTTAACATTATAGCAGTCTGCCACAGACCCTAGTGTTGTCTTTGTTCATGTTGATAGTCACAAAGAAACAGCTTCCTATTGTACTGGACAGTTTAAAAGGAGGGTACAGGGTCATATCAAACTTGCAAGACAAAGGAAAAGACAGATTTCCCCATTATGAAATTTTCATTCAAAATTATATAGGAAATAACAGCAACAAAAAGCAATTCTCAGTATATGTTTTAAAGAGACACAAGGGAAATTAAATTGCATGAATTTATAGATTAAGGTAACATTTTTCTAGATGAAAATAATAAACACATGCAACTTCCCTGTCTTGCTTTTCCAGAGAAGAAAAAATGTTTACTTGAGCTTAGCCACACAAAGTCTGAAAGCATTTGTGATGAATGACATTGTACTGCACTTCCAGTTGTGCTCCTAGCACGTTGTCCAAGAGATAAATCCATTCATTCTTTTCTTTTTATGTTGTATATTTAAGAAGAAAGCACAGCAAGATTAAATATCCAATAAAAACAAAGGAATGTCTGAAAAGAAGAGATTCAAATCTGTTCATTGTTTCGGAGTAGGCTTTATGAAAATGTTTTCATCTTCAGCGCAGTTTTTATCAATTATTTTGTTAAAGTAGTTGGATTCTACTGGAAATAAACTATTACTCAGTAGGTCTAATGTTACAGCACACAAAGGAGTAATACTGTTTACACATATCTGAGCATGTATTTGAAACTGTTACACCACAGCATATATAACTTTTCATAGATCCTCACATATTGAAATTTCTAGAAAATGGGACAATTAAAGATAAAATCTGTGCCAAGACAGAGGAGGAAGTAACCCCATTTTTATACTTTCTAACCTTTAGGATAAAGAAAGTCCAGAGCTGCAGCATCAACCCAAAAAGAAACACAAGAAGAGACATATCATCCCATCTCCTTTTTCAAAATCAGCCAGCAGGTATCTGAGGAAGAACAGCTGTTAAATGAACTTTTTGGTTATTTTTTGCTTTGCTCCCTTGACTCTGACAGCTGAATCTCCAGGCCACCTTTTCTGTCAGTCACAGGACTTGACCTGCTGCCCTCACTCCACTGCTCTCTGTTAGCAGCAATACCGCATCAGACAGCTCTGTATTATTCAGCTGTATTTTATTAGGTCATACCACCTACAGTATATTTTTCCCATATGCATCTGATGGGACTAGGATGTTACCTTTCATACAGACAGTTTCACCACATTTTTTGACTGCTAAAATAATTCAGCCAAGGTTTTCTTCACTACTTCAGTGTAAAGCTCTGCTGTAAACCCTCACCACACAAACTTTTGTAATTCTTGGAAACACCAACTTTCAAGAAATATGCTTCTCATTAGTAAGGACATCCAAGTAAAGATCTTCATATGGCTTACAGCTTTACTGCTATTGCTTCACAGAGCAGCAAACCAAAACTCCAGTGTCAATGACTTTCCAAGACTAAAAATGCAGTATTAAAGATGGAAAAATTGCAGTCCCAATGTAGGTTTATATATCTCAAAGTATACAGCTATCAAAAAAATCCTTCAGGGACATCATAAAATATAGTTTGAATTTTGAAGGAGTAGGCAAATGTATTTTTCAGTAACCAGGGATGGAAGATGAACACTACACTGCATAATCATGTCTTAGTGGCATGGATGGTAATCTGTTTAGCCTGGAGAAGAGGAGGCTGAAGGGAGACCTCATTGCTCTCTACAACTACCTGAAAGGAGGTTGTGGAGAGGAGGGTGCTGGCCTCTTCTCCCTAGTGACAGGGGACAGGACAAGAGGGAATGGCCCCAAGCTCCGCCAGGGGAGGTTTAGGCTGAACATTAGGAAAAATTATTTCACGGAAAGGGTTGTTGGGCACTGGCAGAGGCTGCCCAGGGAAGTGGTTGAATCACCTTCCTGGGAGGTGTTTAAGGGATAGGTGGACCAGGCTTTGAGGGACATGGTTTAGTATTTGATAGGAATGGTTGGACTCCATGATCCAACGGGTCTTTTCCAACGTGGTGATTCTATGATATGTTAATATCTATCAGATATTTTACTTAAAATTGAATCCAGAAGTTAAACAATCACAGTTAAAAAACCCTAGATCTTGACACAGTAAGGCTTTTCCCACCCCATCTGGCTAATCAATGTTGTGACTGCTGTAGCACTTTGTTAACCTTTCTAGTGTGAACTGAAGCCATCATAAGAACAAAGTCAAAAGCACAATATCTAACCACTACTACAAACTGAAAACACAAGTTGAAGCAGAACATAGGGAGCCAAAACACAGCCAGGCTTCAATTAGCTGAATATCTCAGCAGCACAAAGTGAAGTGACTCCAAACCTCTTTGCATCACTTTCCTGGCCAACTGGCTGGCTTATGTCTCCCGCTTCACAGTATAAACACATGCTTCCTAATACACCTCCAAAAATTCAAGTTCCTGAACAATTACCTTTAAAAGTACTACCTGTCTATACAATGCAACTTTTGAGAAAGCAAAATACATTTTCTAAAAAAGCATCTGAAAAGCCTAAAGCATATCAAGTATGTTTCCTCTCTGACAGGTAGTCATTAGACATTGACAGTACTTAGCTTGAAGCCAGGCTTAATCCATATAAAATGTTTTGCTTCATTAATCTTTTTGCAAGTATGTAATACTGCACTGTAATTTTGCCAGAGTAGCTATAGTAAAAGCTGGAATTTTGGAATAAAAGCCCAGACTACATGACACAGGTGTATTCCATTGAAAAGCACAGATCAAATGCTTTCTTTCTTCTGTATGTACAGTTTATCTGCATTAAAGTTTTTCTTAAAACAACAGCGCTGTATCAAAGCCTAACCAGAATCTTAATCTGACACTTGTTCTGTGTCAAAAAACACTTCTGGACTTACACACAGAAAAGTACAAATACACATCATTGCTAGAATGGCCAGAATAATTCTGTATAATCTGTATCAGTGAAGTCACCTCAGAACTGGAACGATCATTTGCATTCATATTTCAGAGAGCCAAACTTTAACATTCCATCTTCATATCCTTTAAATCCTATTTTCAGGAAAAAGGGAAAACACAGATTTATCTTTTTTGTGAAGAGACACAAACTGGTCACTAAAAGCAGTTATTTGTAAGATCTTGACAAGAACAATCACTCTTAGTGAAGCACAGCAATGACAGTGACTCCTAAAAGCTCCACAGCAAACAAGTTTGGGCATGGGAGCTGCTACCTTTTGAACAGAAGTAGTTATGAAGGAAACTATCTGAATGCCAAACCTTCTGCTAGAAAACTGCTGGCTCTCTAGGAAACTGTTTCTTCTCTTTTAATTCTTAATATTACCAAACACATACCTTGAGAGGCTAAAGCAAAGAGTGGTAAAGACTGTCAACAGCGATTCTACATTTTCTACCTTCCCTATGCTAACACAGTTGTGGAAAGACTGACCAAGCTCTGAAGGCTACATAAAATTCTCCCCTCCTCCAGAACACCATAGGTAGTCCAGAGAAGGTGCTATACAAGCATTTTGCTGAAAACATTGGACAGAAGTAGAAAAAGACTAGAAAACGAAGGTATGTTTGCATAACATCAGTGCATTGGAGAATTAAGCAGAAAGGCTCAGCTGAACCTCAGCATAACATTTAGTTCTGATTACAAAGGGAAAAAGGCACACTGTCAGCAAAGCAATAGCTTCACGGAAGGCACCACTCAGCAGCTGACGCAAGTGGGAAATGGCTCTGTCTGCACTGCTTAAGTTAGCAGGTGAGAACACAGTGGTAGGGCCATTATTCAGTCAGATCTCAGCACGTAGGAAAAGATCCTAGGAGTCTCACTTGACATTCCCCAGCACTATCAGGGTAACTCTTCCAGTAGTCTGCTGCTGATGCAGCTGCCAGATCAGTCCACCAGCAAGAGCTGGAAACCCTCCCTCTACCTTCAGAGGTACCTTCAGATAAGATTATGGCACACAAGGTTAGAGAAACATAGTCCACAACACTTTTCCTCATAGCCTACAATAACTCCTAGTGAGACTGAGTCTGAGGATAGGATGTCCAGACTGCCTCCAGGAATACGCGAGAACTAAGGTGCCTGCACTAAACCTCCTAAGGCCAAGACAACGTAGCCATTTACAAAATTTGTCCCCAAGAAAACCACCATGAAGACTTCAAGAAAGGAATGTAAATACAGACCTGTCGTACAAACTTTTCATTGTGATCTGATGCCTTCAACGGTACAAAATAACAGCAAGCGTAGGAAGAACCAAAGCACAGGCATTATTGCTTCTGTCATTTCTAAAGGAGACCAGTGAGAAAGTTAGGGTCTTTTATGCCCTGTTATCTTTCTTCTTCTGTAAGAACAGAATCACAGGCATAAAAAGTGATCCCATGTGGAATCCTAAATCCTCAAATTCTCCTTTCAAAAATGGGAACTCTTGAAAAGCAACAAGCTGACAGAACAGCAGTTTTTAAGGGCAAAAAGCATTCGCAGTCTGAGGGCTTGCATGCAGCATTACAGCCAAGTCAATGTTTACAATGCAGGTTATAAAACCCAAACTAAAACATGGCAATAGGCTAGCAAACTAAAACATGGCAATAGGCTAGCAAACTAAAACATGGCAATAGGCTAGCCACCACTGTGAGAAGTATTGCACAGGAATACACTCCTAAGTTGTTTGCCAAACTAATTTCCAGAAAATCACCATATTCTCAACCCTTTCTCCAGTCCCCAGAAGCTTACAGAACATCAGCTTTCTCTGTGCTGTTACATGAATTGGTCCATTGATTTTCTATTTGACTTCTACAATCCCCTGCTGAAACACTTTCAATAATAAATCCACTTTCATGACAGGGTTGAAGTGATCTGAAATTGACTGCAAAACACAAGCAAACCTTCATTGCCCTGACAATAAAAGAGGTATGATTATCTCAAGTATGCCTTTGCATTAGTGTAAAACAAACTGAAAGCCTGAACTAACTTAAAGCTATTTAAGAAATATCACATAAGGGACCTTCTTTAGGAAGATTCTCATTGCCTGCAAGTGCACCAAAGTTTATATTTTTTCTGTCACAATTTGATTACATGCAGTAAGGTATCCCATTCACTCTGGCAAGCAGCACTCCAATCCATTGCAGAACTATGACCCAATCTTTCTTGCATTTCACATGTGATTGGAATTCTTGCAGCATGCTGAGAAAGTGACCGAGTGCCCTGTACCTCTCTCAGATTTTATTTTGGAAAAGATTTACTGTGATGAAACGTGTATAAGCCTGGCAACCTGAGAGAAAGAGAAGTGCCTTCCTAGGAATACCCTTACAGATGAAATCCAGTTCTAACCTCTGCTCATTAGTGCTCAGCTGGGCTGCCCATGGCATCTCATACTGCAACAACTGCTTTGCACTTCAAGTAGCCTTGAGCTTTGCAGTGGCAAGATTTTGTTTATTGTAGGGGACATCAATCACAGAATCACACAGAATAACCAGGTTGGAAGAGACCCACTGGATCGTCAAGTCCAACCATTCCCACCAATCCCTAAATCATGCTCCTAAGTACCTCATCCACCCCTCACCTTAAACACCTCCAGGGATGGCGACTCAACCACCTCCCTTGGCAGACCGTTCCAATGCCTAACCACCCTCTAATACAATCCCTTAGCTATTACAAGAAAGGTACCTATAGCTTTGAAAATCTTCTTCAAAGTTATTATAAGTAGTTAATTGTTTCTATTGCAAAATGTAAATCATTAATACAACACGAGAACTAACCCAAAATCAAACATCCTCACTGGAAGCAAGATTACAAGCCTTTTAAAACCCTTCATGGTTAAGTTCTTATGGTCAAGGAGGTCAGTGGTATACTGAAGTGCATCAAGAAAAGTGTGGCCAGCAGGTTGAGGGACATTATCCTCACCCTCTACTCTGCCCTAGTGAGGCCACATCTGGAGTAGAGTGTTCAGTTCTGGGTTCCTCATCTCAATAAAGGCAAGCAACAACTAAAGGGCCACAAAGATTATTAAGTAAATAAAGTATCTCTCTCATGAGGAAAGGCTGAGAGACTCGAGTCAGTTTAGCCTGAAGAAGAGAAGACAGAGGGGATCTTATCAATGCTTTTAAATATCTAAAGGGCAGGTGTCAAGATGATGGGGCCAGGCTCTTTTCAGTGGTGCCCAGCAACATGACATGGGGCAATGGGAACAAATTGGAAACAAGAAGTAACATCTGAACATGAGGAAAAACTTCTCAACCGTGAGAGTGACAAAGCAGTGGAACAGGCTACCCAGAGAGGTTGTGGAATCTCCTTCTTTCAAGATGTTTAACACACATCTGGATGCGTTTCTGTGCAACCTGCTCAAGGTGAACCTGTTCAACAGGGGATTTGTACTAGCTGATCTCTAGAGGTCCCTTCCAACTCCCACCATTCTATGATTCTGCCTTTGGGGTCTGGGGTTTTTTCAGATCTTTTTTCAGTGAAGTACCCAAACTGTCCAACTTTCTAGAGATGTTCAGACAAGAGTAGGCTCCTCCTCTGGCTCGAAATTTTTCCTCTAAAGCCTGTTTGATTTCTCCCATACCATCAGAAGAACAAACTGGTATCTATATCTAAGCATTTTACCCAGTGAATATTCAGTGCAAAATACAGAAACAAGCTTTGGAGAAAGGATTAGAAACCATGTCTCTTCGCTCCCAGGTAAGTACTTTCATCACTGGGATATGGATTCGGGCTTCTTTCCCTCTCCATGCCATGTAATCCTACCATTATTTTTGGCACAACGATGCAGTCTTTAAAGGATCAGCAAGTCTTAACCTTGCCTCTGAATACCAATCCCACACAAGAAGGGCATGTTACCAGGTAAGGAGACTTCTCCACAAGTTCAAGAAATACATCTAAAATTCACTGAGAATTGAGGTAAATAAAAGCAATTGAATCAGGTTTCATATATGTAAGACAATGGCAGGCATGAAGACATAGTCCTTCAATTTTTTTTTTAGGAGAAGAAAGAATAGAAATGTGAAGTAGCATTACACAAATGCTCACGCTGATTTTCCCATAACATGCTCAGCAGGTTCGAAAGAAGGGACTGGTATATCTACTCCAACAGAGTTCCAGGAGAACAGATCAAATTGGATGTTTGCACAGAGTTCCAGTTAAAACACTGACTGGATGGTGGAGCCCAGAGTGTGGATGTGAAGGGAATTAAATCCTTTGGTGGCCAGTCACAAGCAATATAGTCCAAGGCTCAGTGTTGGGGCCAGTCTTGTTTAAGATCTTTATGAGTCATCTGGGTGAGGGGATGGAGTGTTCCCTAGGAAACTTTGCAGATGACACCATATTGGGTGAGAATGTCGACGTGCTTGAGGGCAAGAAGCCTCTCCAGTGGGACGTGGACAGGACGGATTAGGGGCCAAGGTCGATTCTAGAAGGTTCAAAAAGGCAGAATACCGGGGCCAGCACTTCTGCCCCATGAATCGCTGCTGGAAAGCTGCCTGGTGGAAAAGCACCTGGTGGTGGAGGTTGACAGCAGCTGAGCATGAGGCAGCAGGGTTTCCAGTGGCCAAGAACATCCTGGCGTGAGTCAGAAATGGTGTGGCCAGCAGGAGCAGGGAAGGGATGTGTGCCCTGCTGGCTGCCCTGGACACCTGAAAGTCGCTGAGCCAGGGGGGTGAAGGCTGCGCTTGCCGGGGGGGTGAGCCCGTGGGGTGCTCCGGTGCCCGTGGTATGCTCCGGTGCCTGTGACATCACAAAGGACAAGGGACCACGGGGCAGGATATAAAGGTGCCAGCACGCAGCCCTGGCCAGTGTGGCGTGGGATGGTGGTGAGTGCACACGTGGCGGGAGGCTGGGCTGGACGAGGGCTGAGGCAGAACCGTGGGCCCCAGGGGGGGTCAGTTCTGCCCCAGCATCAAGGCCCCTGAGGCTGGCAGGAGCACCTTGGGCAGGGAGCGGTGCAAAGGCATCGCTGCCTCCCAGCTGCCTCATCCCCACCCCTACCTGCCCCAAAGGTCCCTCTCCCCTGCCACCAGCTCCCTCCAGCCCAGCCCTTCTGAACCCCTCTTCTCCCTCCTCCTGCAGGCCATGGCTGCCACAGCATTCCTCGCCTGTGTGTTCCTAACCTTCATCCTGAACCTGCCGATGGCTAGTGATGAGCTGCCTGAGGCCACGCGTGAGCACACGGCACAGCACGAGATAGTTCGGCTATGGCAGGAAATAGCGGAGAGGACCATGGAGAAGGCAGAGGAGCAGAGCGGCTTAGCCTGGGTTACCCTGCTCTTTGACACCTTGCAGCCCTGGCACCTCTGTGTGATTGGCGGAGTCCTGGTCCTCTTCTTTGGTCTCTGGTGGTGGATGACTCGCCTGCTGCAGGAGACAGACGAGAGGACCCTGCATAAGAAGGCACAGAAGCAGAGCAGCTTTGCCTGGGGTGCCCTGCTCACTGACGCCTTGCTGCAGTGGTACTTCTGGGTAATTGGAGGAGTTCTGGTCCTGAACTTTGGTCTCTGCTGTTGGATAGCTCACCTGCTGCAGGAGACAGAGGAGAGAACCCGGGATAAGAAGGCACAGGAGCAGAGCAGCTTTTCCTGGGGTACTCTGCTCTTTGACTTGCAGCAGTGGCACTTTGGCGTGATCGCTGGAATCCTGTTTCTGCTCTTTGGTCTCGTCTCATGGCTCAGGAAAACAATCTGCAACAAGCGGCAGTTTGAGAAGCAGAAGCATAAGAAAAAACTAAACAAGCTGGAAAGAGCTTGTCAAGAGGATCGGGAGAGGACCAAAAAGCGTGAGGAGGCAAAGGAACTGGTACTCTCTTTAATCAGCAACATCAGACAGCGCGTGTCAAATAGTTCCTTCCCTGTGCTGGAACCACCCATCGGGGTGGACCGTGATTTCGAAGGTTGGGGTTCTTGTGGGGGTGTTCCACTCTACCGCTTCATCGTGCCACTGACACCCCGCCATGGGCACGTATTCCGCCTGGAGCCAGATACTGCAGGGAGAAACCCAGCAAGGATCTTTCACATCCATGTGAACTCAAAGCGCACCTGCACAACAGAGCAGCAGGTGCAGGGGATGCGGTGCTTCCGCCATCAGCCAGAGGTGGACCCTCGGGGGAATCAGGCCCACAGCCTCCTACAAACCCTCTGCATCAGCTCCTACCTGGATGTGGAGAAAACTGCTGCCTGGTTTGATAAAAATGTGAAGGCAGTCTGGAAGAATTTGCCACAAGCGTCCCAGTACTGGCTAGGGACTGTGTCCTCCAGGCGCTCCTGCACATACAAGTTGGTAAGAGGCAGACAGATAATCCTGAAAGTTGAGATTATCTTTGGTGTGCAGCAAATGGATTCGGACATCTTTGTGACTAGCAAGCCTTCAGAGAAATCCCCAACCCCAAGCACAACATGGACCACGAGCTCCGCTGTGGCAGAGTTCAAGTTCTTTAGGCATATGACCAGGCAGGCTCCAACCAGCCATGTCTACCTCAAATGCCTTCAGGCCTGTGCCCACCTCCTGGAAGGCACTAGCTTGTCCATCTATACCTTCAAGACTGTTGTGATGCACCTCCTGAACTCTGCAGGCCCGTCAGGTTGGGACAATGACAATTTTGTGCCATGGATGGTGGAAATCATGCGACATGTGCACTGCTGCCTGGATGACAAATGCCTCCACCATACCTTCTATGGTTATGACACTGTGCCCCAGGACGTAATCCTGCCTCCGGAGTGGCGAACGGCTCAACCGCTCAACCTGTTCCAGCACCTCAGACGCGACTCGAAAGCCCATGCCAGGGCAATGCGTGATCTCAGGGAGGTGCAATTTCGGTTCACACTGCTGATCTTAGGGTACTGAAAGTGGTCTTCGTGCACAGAGCTTTGTTTGAGTGCCTCACAGCTGAGGGCAGAAGATGGCTTCACACCGCTGGGAAAAAGAGAGGACTGCAAACTGCCACCAGTGGGGGCAGCACCTTCGACCGTTGGAGTCCCTGTGGAGATCATAGAATTATAGAATCGCAGAATGCCCCTTGGCTGGGGTTTGCACATGAGCAATAAAGAGCAGTTCTTCTATGATTTCAGGGTGGAGTTGCTCCCGCCTCCTGGCATGTACTGGCCCTAAGTGGCACGACACGGATCTGTATCAATAACCCTGAAACTTGTGGAGCGGTGCGGCAACAAACCACGACCAACGTTGTCATCGCAGGGACGCCTGCTAAGCTTTGTGCCTCACCGAACTGCAGTGCAGGGACACAAAGGCTGCCTCGTTATTATTCCTCATGATTGCTGAATCATCTTGCTCTTTGTATGCTAGTTACTAGCTTTTGCTAATAGCCTGTTTATCGTAGTTTGTGTGCTTGTAGCTATTTTCCCGTATCCCACAAGGTCCCATAACAACTCTCACACTTGGGGAGTTGCCGCCACACCTCTCCATCCAGAGCAAATGCTGCTCGGGGTGGTCGGTCCCGATGCAGCTGAAGAGCCCCTTGAAAGGAGGCTGGTGCCAGAGACTCCTGTTTCCCTGCATGGTGACCGTCCCCGTCTCTTGGAGGGAGTCCGTTCCCTCTGGGATATTTACACTGTACAAAGTTGCCAATAAATGGTGTGTTTGAACACAGGCTGCATCTGTGCGTGTCTGTGCATCGCTTGCCCAGGTAACACACGCTCTGGCTGCTCCGCCTCCGCTATGACACGGAATCACTCACCATACCCTCTCGAGACCTGCAAGCCAAGGTTCCTACCACCTTAACGAGGGAGACTTCATCACGTGCAGCAAGGTTAAGGGACGGTTTTGAGATGTCTCCAATTCAAACCATGCACTTAGGCAGTCCTGTTCATGTTGATGAGAAGCAGTGGCGTGACAGCAGCCATGACAGTTTTATTCCGCTCCTCCAGGTTGTTGAGCAAGCAAAAAGCCTTTTATAGACTCTCACATGATCAAAAAATAGACTCTTTCCCTGAGAAGTTCTGCCATCCGAAAAAGGCAAGGCAGAAGCACCAACTTTGTGCTACAGACCTACTAGGGCTGCAGGCAGACGACTGGGCCACTGACTAGAACCTGGCATGAGCTCAAACCAGCTGCAGAAAGGCCAAAGGTGGGGAGCTGACAAGAGCTACAATTAGTTACGTCATGAAGAATGACTGCATTTCACAGGGGAACCTACATAAAAACCAGATGAATTCCATTGAAAACTGAATGAGAATACCAGGGACTTTGTGAAGAGTAGAGTTGTGCGAGGCCAGCATCATTTAGGTAACCTAAAAGGGAGGTACATGGACAGCAAAAATGGAGACAAGGAAATGGGAAAATGGTTAATAAGATATGAAAACCCTGCTGCTGTGGGGTGCCTGCTGGGAAGACTTGTGCTCAATTATCTCAGCCTAAATCAAGACAATAAATCAAAACCTGTTATTCTGGCCATCCCACACAGCCCAAACCAGCTCCATGGTTAGAAGAGAGACGAGGAAAGGAGTACTTTCCCTGGTGGGCAAGAGAACTGTCGTTGTTTAAGCTGAAGTAGAAAGTTTCCTGACACTTAGCCAAGTCTTGCCTCAGTAACTTCGTTTTCTAAAAGCTGTGTGTTTTTCAAACAGTTTCCCTCTAGAAGTGATAACACAGAACATCAGTATGCAGGAAGGCCATTGCTTATACTTATTCCTACAGTAACCAAGGCCATCCTGGAGCTGGCAAAAAAGGCCACACCTGCAGGGAGAGGCAGACAGGACAGGTGGTCCCAAGCTGATCAGTAGAGTATTCCATCCCATATATGTCACACTCAGTATAAAACAGAGAGATCATGACCGTCTTACTCTCCTCTGTGATGGCCAATATCCAGTGAGGACCTCATCTGTTTGGTTGCTCCTGGTTCCAGATCCATGCATTCCTGAATCCAGTCCCTGAGCTCAGCTCCCTCCTAGACGTGGATCCATTCCCTTGTGTCTGCTCTACAGTATTTGCGATGACGTTGTCATCAAGGGGCAGGGGCACAATCTCATATATTTGTATATATTTTGTGACTTTGTAATTATTTCTCATCATCATTATTTCATTAAAGCTGTAGTTCTTTTTCCTCTCATTTTCCTTTCCACTTTCCCTGGGGGGTAGGAGGAAGATAACTGAGAGGCCAGCTGCACGGAATTTTAAGTGCCAAAATTAGGCAGGCTGTAGCTAAACCATGACAGGAACACCACGGTGGACAGATCAAGAGTAGTATTGCCGAGGTGGTGCTACCCACTATCTCATAACAGTATCACTTCTTCAAGAAACTGCTGTGTGTCTTGGAGCCCTGACACTCTCTGTGATCTGAGCACTATTGCAGGAATTATTCCAGTCTTGCTGAATTCAACTACAATTTTTAAGCTGGTTTAAATCCACCGCTTTTATGTAGTGCCTGAGTTATCAGATGAACAGAATTCTTAGAAATATTATTACCCCAAATGAAACGAGAGCAAAACCACTAAGGACAGCAAAACATATTCAACAAATA